>JAZHRO010000063.1:69486250-70780000 GCA_037157565.1 Thalassia testudinum
AGATTTATATTCCTAGCAAGAGAATCACTATTGCAAACAATTGGCCTCCTTGGACGACCCTAGATACTCCCCTATCTAGGATTATAAATTTAAGAGCGAAAGCGGATTTACGTGTTACAACGACGTATTTTAACAAACCGCGTATTTTCGCTATCAATGCATCATTCTGCATTTAGAGCAATTTGTGTATATTTTAGGTTAATTCATGTCCTTTTATGGTCAGGAGAGAAGGATATTTATTTTGGGTCTTTGGATTGACGATTCGACCATATGGATCTGATCAAGATGATGATTGGAGTCCAATGCCTCCTAAATCGTCTTGATCAGAATCCCGTAGCATCTCATGCAGTCTGAAGAAGATCAATAGCCAAGGGACTAGCTGATGCAATTCGGAGCTTAAAATGACAAATCTGACCACACAGATGGATACGGATTGATGATCGCAGCCCAACGGCACAAAAATCGACCAAATTCGATGTCTGTGGTGCCACCTACAAGCACTTGAAGATGGACAATCCAGATGGTGCCACATGGCGCCATTTAGATCATCCAAGCTAGCCACCAGCAACCTCTCCTCCTCAAAGGCATCTCCCCTCGCAAGATTTGGGCCGTTGGATGCCCATTTAGTAGCTCCTGCCTAGCCACGTCGCCACTCCACATCTAGTCTTCAAGAGCTCACTGCCGTTGGATCCTCATCCAACGTCTGCGAGCGATTGTGCGTTGGATGGTCTTTGTGGCAATCCACAAGGGTAGCACAGTGGTCGAAGCACGCACTCCCAAAGGAGGGTCGCAGGTTCGAGACCCGTAAGGCCCCCTTAATTCTCAATTAGGCGTGCACCAGTGCACGCATAAGAGGCGCGCACTGGCACGCGCCGACATGCACCAGTGCACGCACCAGCAACGCATGCCAACGCACACGCATGCGACAAGGCCATGCGAGACACAGCTGCATGATGTGTGCTCCAGCGAGGAATGTGCACAAGTGCTAGCAGTGGTGAGTAGGGATCTTCAGCGACATTTGGGGGTGGATCTTCAGCGATGCATTTGATGTCGATATAGCCCATGGATGGATCTCTTCCTCTCCTCCACCATAAAAGGACCTACACCCCTCCATCCACCTTCATACCTTCCTATGCTCTCCTCACCTACTCTAGAGCTCAAAACACACTTTGAGCTTGTGTCCCAAGCCTTTGGGATGCTCCACTAGAGAAAAGAAACAGTATTTTCCACCCTCTCATCACCATTCGTGGAGCTCTCATTGGCCATCTTCTCAACCCCAATCTGGGAAGCAGATCACAATGCGACGGCATCCATCCTCCCATCATCTTTCGATGTCATTCTCCTTCCTCCAACTCCTCAACATCTTCGTCCGGGCCACATCAACGTAGCTTCGTCCTCCGAGCAGTCGACAAAGAGGATTTCTCGCACCCCCTTTCCCTTTTACTGCTTTCATAGTGTAGAAGCATTTGTAATAAACATTTGTCAAGCGTTTATCTAGAAGTAGTTTTTGATTCTCTCTCTTCCTTCATACTTAGCAAGTAGAATAGTTCTTTCCTTCTTTCTAGAATAGCTTAGTATATATAATATTCCTGCTTGTTCTCACACTATCATAAAACGCCAAAAAAAATAGCAAATGCAAAATACCAAAATGAAATAAAGAAAAACATGGATTTCAAGAAACAAACGTCACCTCCCTGTGTTCGACCCGGGACTCCCTTTTGAGTTTCGGTATTAATTTTATTTGATAGTGAGTTTTGCGACTACAACCACAGGATTCTCAAAACTCTAACTTTTCTTCACGAAAACCTGCTCATCATTTTGGCACCATTGCCGGGGAGGCAAAGGACTTTGATTCGATTTTCAGTGTTTCTCTGCATTACTTACATATTTTGTAACCTATCTTTCTTATTTGATTCACTGTCTTACAGGAACTTGATTGAGGAGCTGAAGGTGGTGGATTGGAGTAAAGTGCGGGTAAGGATATTTGTAAGTCCCCCCCCCCACTCCCCCACCTACTAGTTCATTTTGCCATCTTAATAATCAAGACCTAATCTAGTTAGGTGTTTTCATGAACCCTAGGATAGAAGTTGTTTGTCTTGTTTGCCACTTCCACTCATCTCACCCCCTATAAGAAAAACACAAATATACATATACACTTTCTAATTGTGGGACAAAATTAACATACATACTACACACACCCACATTTGAGGCACATAACCTCTTTTGATTATATCTACTCAACCGGGATTCCGACCTGTGGAACCAGTACACGCATCAACACACATAAAAGAGTAGAAATCATATTAGGTTAATCATCTTTTGTGTGCATTAATTGGTGGTGCATCTGAGCCAATTCGTTTAATTGTTTAGGCCGCACCACCTAATTAATTTAAAACTGATTCATCTTGTAGCTGCTCCATAGGATTCAAATAATTAGGTCAAGCTAGGTGATTAGCCCATAGTTGTGGGCTATTTAAGTATTTAAGTGCCTAGACATTAGGTTAATTCTAACATTTATTTAGCATAAATTAGGATGTAAAAAGATTAATTCATATTTCTAATTCAATTACATAATTAATGCATCTTATTCATATTTAAATGCATTTAGAATTAACTTAGAATTGCATTGGTTAACTAATTAGGTACATTGCATGCATTAATTTAGGTTAACATAAAAGTTGAGGGTTTGTATATAAATAACCATAATATTTTAACATTATTTTCTTTATTCTTCTTCTTGCAGGAATGGCTGGCTGCCGCTCCAATGGCACCAGCTGCCGCAGTGAAGAACCCATTCAAGGAGGAGCGGATGTGTTGGATCTGGTTGGGCAGCTGATTTCAAATTTGTGCAGGCCACTACAAAAGGAGGAGAGAGGATGCTGAGCGAGAGAGGCCTCCACCACCGACCCACCACTGTGCAGAGAGATCTTCTCTCTTCCATTCCATACCGCCAGCCTCAACCGTGGCGGCGAGTCTCCACCACCGTGGGCGTGTGGTGTGACAGGCCACACCACCATCCGGAGCTCGTCCGCATTACCGTGAGCACCTCGCCGTGCACCGCCCTCGCCATCGTCATCAACAACCACCGCCGCAGCCACTGTACAATCACCTTCTCAGTTAGTTAAGACGTCCGGGAAATTTCCCGGACGTCTGAAGCCACACCCCACTCCAGCAGCAATCACCATTCACGCCCGCTCACCTTCCACCTGAACCGCTCTCACCACCTGCACACCCACGTCCCCGCACCTGCAGCATCCACCCGCACGCCAACAGAGCGCGCAATCGCCTGCGCACCCAGCGCCATCTCCGCGCCCTCCAGGCCGCGCATGCCCTCCTCCCACGCCTGCAGAAGCTCACCCGCTCACTCCCGCGCCGGCAGCACCTTCCCCGCACCTGCAGCCTTCGCCCGCACGCCCCCTCCAGCCTTCGCGACCACCTGCCCGTGCTCACCGCACGCCTGCAGTACTTCACCCGCGCCTGCAGCCTTCACTCGCGCACACTCCCGCACCCTCCAGCCAGCACACAGCAGCAGAGCCGGCAGAACCGCCAACAAGCCACGCGCGCACCCGCACCCGCCTGCAACTCACGCCAACAGCAGCTGCAACACCGGTTGCAGCCACCTCCGCCGGAGCTCGTCTGACCGCCTCCGGCCGCCGCGCGACATGCTGCCACCACCGCTTCGAAGCCCTCGGTCCAAGGAACTTCCTCCGAGCTTCTCGCGTCCGGCCGTCCACTCCTCGTCGCGCACGGCAAAGGGGAAAAAATCCCCTGTTTTGCTACAGTAACCGGGCTATTAATAATTACATTTTCCTGCCATTGTCAATTTTTAATAATATTTTATTGATTCTGCATTGTGACAAATATCCTATAGTTACTCAGAATTGCTATTTCAGCATTGTTTCTTGCTTCAACCTTAATCTGAAGGCAATTTTGGCTTGATTCTTGTCCAAACAACTACGAACAAACATTTTTAACTAGTGTGAATTTAAATACGTCATTGCCTCCCTATGGATACGACCCGCTCTTCTGCGAGTGGTTATTTCTTTTTAAATATTGATTAGTCGATTTTTCCACCACATAAAACTGCAAACGACTTAAAGCGAACAATCGACTCGTCACTAGGCACTCTATATTTTCTTGATTTATAAAGGAAAATACTTGAACTCATGCTTTCAAACTTGGTTTGCCTCACAAAACTTGGTTGAATACACCTAATATTTGAATCCTAAAAGCTACTAAGCAAGATTCAAACCTTAAAATTCACCTTACAAAAATTTAATCGTACTTGAAAAACCATTGGTTTTGCACACACACACTCACGAATTTATCATTAAGGGCATAACCCAATTAAGGGCCCATCACATTCCAAAAGCACTATTATCCTAGGCCTTAAATAAAATTGAGTAGATGTTGGCCCTAGGATTCAGTGAGTCCATTTCAGGGTAATCTCTTGAACACATTTCGAATTAGTGATGTCTGCTTGCTTCAAAAGGTGCTAAGTTGGGGGGCCCCATTGTTAAATGACTTAAGCAAGCAGGGGGTTGGCATAATTAGCAGCCCTCAGGACATGCTCGCCCTACTTCGCCGGCCCAACTTTACCACCTTCGGGAGTAAGGACAACACCAAATTCATTGTGTGGTTAAAGTTTATTTCTGAAGCATAGGTCCTTAAGCTACCTAATTTAAGGATAGGCTTGTATTTTTTGTGCCACAGCGTTCCTTTTTCCTCGTCCTTCCGACTTCCTCCGAGTGCATGCTTGGAAGGAGGTCATCAAATCCTCGCTTGGAAGGACATTTAGACCATTCGTGGAGGCGAAGGTTGACTTATAGCCAAGAAAATCCCATGGCTGATCAACAACCACCTCCCCCACCCTCAAACCAGCATGAGTTGATTCAGAGACAATTGGAAGAGCTGCAACAGATGCAGCAATGGTTCCAACGAATGAATGGTCAGGGCTCTCGGCCCTTGAAGGATTTTCAAGATCCTTCAAATTATTAGGATCGTCCCAACGTTGCGATCCCCACTAGTGATGTCAAGATCAAGCCCCAGGTTTTGAGTTTGATTAAACACTTTCACGGGCTTAGCTCAGAAGACCCATTCCAACATTTGAAGGATCTAATCACCCTAGTTCAGACAACCAAATCACAGAATGTGGATGAAGAACAGATGCTCATAAGACTTTTCCCCCATTCACTCGGGGATAAGGCCGCATATTGGTATTGTACCATTGGAAGACTGATTGGTACCTGGACAGCTTTGAAATCAGCCTTCCTAAAGAAATTCTTCCCAATTTGATGAACCAATACTTTGCGACAGGCAATTTCCACTTTCGCCCAGTGGCTGGGGGAACTGTTTCATGGGGCCTGGGAGCGATTCCAGGATTTGTTGCAGAAGTGTCCACACTACGAGGTGCCTAAATGGCAACTTGTGCATATTTTCTACCACAGGTTGAATGATCAACTCCATCATCATGTGGATGCTTCTTGCAAAGGCAATTTCCTCAACAAAGACACAGATAGCACGTATGATTTGTTCGAGGAAATGAGTAATAAACGCCAGTTTATCATCATTTTTATGCATTAAAACAAACCTAGCTCTTAGGATTTTGCTCTGCAAATGGGTTTTTGGGCTGCATTTAAGCATTAATTAGGTTAGGCATGCATTACACTTTTTATTGTCTCTTTAATGTATTTTTGTGAGTGTTAGGGATATGCAAATTGGCAAATCCCTAGAACCTTAGCACTCAGAAAGGCAACTAGTGAAGGAGAAGATCTCACCAGCTGGAACTAAACTTGATCCAGCTCACCATGGCTAGAATTCAACTCACCTGAACTAGGGTTAGCTCATCCTAGCTCCATTTAGCTCATCTCAGCTGAATGGTAGCTCAAGAGAGCTCATCTTAGCTCACCTTAACTCAAGTAAGCTCAGATCCAGCTCAACTTAGGCGAGTCTAGCTCATCTCAACTCCCATTAGTCCACAGGGAGCTCTAGCTAGCTCAACTGAGTTGACTAGAGCTCACCCCAGCTTAGTCCAACTACATCCAACTCCACTCAACTCTAGCTAGCTGAAGATGACTTCATTTCAGCTCAGGAAGCTCAAGTCCAGCTCCTAGGGATTCAGCTTAGCTCGACTCAGTGGAGCTAAGCTACCTTAGCTACCTCAACCAGCTTGATCCTCCCTGGGAGCACCAGACACGACTCACCTCAGCTCCTCATGGTAGAAGCCGACTTACTTTAGCTTGGCTTAGCAGTTAGCAAAGAACTAGCAAGCTAAGCCAGCTAGAGTAGCTCCTTGACACCCTCTTCAGCAACTACCAGCTCCATTTCAGCTCTAAACTTCTTCTGTCCAGCTCCTCTCTTCAAACCCTATCTCCCATTGCCTCCTCCTCTACTCCATTACTAGCTAAGCTAGCTTAGCTTAGCTAGGCTCCAACTCCCTTGGCATTTAGCACCCTAAAACCCTACCTAACTAGCTCCACTAACTAAGCCCACCTAAGCTCTACCTAGTCCACCCTTGTTTTGGCTCCAACCCAAGCCATCCCTTCACCCCTCAACCTCCTCCAAAAGACACCTAAAGTTAGCACCAAAACCTCCCTTCTATAAGCCTCTCTTTTGGCCCCAACTTTAGACCCCATCATGGCCATCCATCCATCCACCAAATATATCCCAACCCTTCCTTACATGACACCACCTAACCCCCTTCTAGAAGACCTATTTTGGCACCAACTTCAAGGGACACCACCACCATAACTACCCCCCATGGCACCCCCTTGGTTGGCGCCAAATAACCCTAGCCCAAGGATCAAATTAACCACCCATAACCACCACCAAATTCCATCCTAGCCCTCCACCTATTCATGCCAACCCTACCCCCATCCCACTCTATAAAAACCCATCACCTACCACCATTTTCTTCATCCTCCCATTAGTATAATTTCTACCTTATACCCACCTCATACCTACGGCCAAGAAGAAGGAGTAGAGAAGAAGATTAAGGGGGTACATCATCCACCCCCTTGGTGCCTTCCTCTCCCCATTCCTTCACCTTATGCCACGCCAAGAAGGAGGATCTTCACCACCAGGAGGACAGCCAAGCAAGGAGAAGAAAGGGTGGTGCACGCCCACCCTTGAAGGAGATCTTTGAAGGTGGTAGCTTCCACCTTGGAGGACACAATTTTCAAGGAAGGAGAAGGAGGAGCCCCTTTTCAATCCTAGGAGCCACTAAACTTGGAGCAAGGAGCTTCCCTTCACCAAATTTTGCAAGTGGATTTGTGTTTTTATTGCTTTTATATTTTTCCATTTCAAGTAGAAGCATTCCTCTACATGTTTTTGTAAAACACAAATTCTATCAGATCAATTTGCCTTCTTTTCATATTTTTTTATTGCAATTGTTTTATCTTTGTCCTAGCACTTTTTCATTCCCTCTACCTAATTACTCTAGGCCGCCACATGCCTAAAGTGAGCTTAGGGAGAGGCTCTACTTGTCACTTTAATAGTGTAGTGAGTAAGGTGTTAGTTGTTTTCCGTCAACAATACGTATATTGCCTTCATTATTTCAAAACCCTAAAAAATGATATAGTTGAAAAGACCAAAAAGAAAGGTGATTTCTATTTCTAAGCAAGAGACCTGAATTTTGCAAACATATTGCCTCCTTGGACGACCCTAGATACTCCCCTATCTAGGTCTTACAAATTTTCAAAGCGAATTCGTTTTTGTGCGTTGCAACGACTTAAAACCCTAATTTAACAAACCGCGCAAAAACGCAATCAATAAGCAAAATCTCTATAAACCATGCCTCCATGGAAACCTTCAACCGATCCCAACAAACTAGATCAAATGCCAATGAAGTCCAAGATTCTCGTACATTCGATATGGAATTGATCTACAATAAATTAGATAAGGTGGATCTGGTTGCTAAACTAATGGAAGAGTGGATGTCCAAAAACTCTAATACTTCTAGATCCACTCAATCCTAGAGCTTGGGATTCCATTCTTCACAAGCTCCTATGGGACGGGAGTTTGTGAACCAACTTGAGTCGACTCGACCTTCGAGCCAGCACTTCTCAAAACCTTATGGGTTCCAAACTGGGGCTTTGATCCTAGTTTTTCTGATCCTTCTTACCCTTCATCCTCATCTTATGATGATGTTTATGTTGTACAAGAGAATGCTAGGTCCAACCCTTACTCGAACTCCTATAATCCTGGTGGGAAAAATCACCCTAACTTCTCTTGGAAAGATCAGGGGTAGCAAACCCAATATCAACCCAACAACTATGTACTGCAAAAGCCAGTGGGTCAAGGTCATGTATATACTCAACTTCCGCTGAATCAAGTTAATCAGCCCATGTGGAATGCCCAATAACCCATCGAGTAGACTGATTTAAACCTAGAGATGGTAGAAATGCAAGGGTCAATGCTCCAGCTCATGCAACAAATGAAAACTTTACTAGACCCCTTGCAATCCAAACTTAGTGCAAACACCTGACAGCCCAGATCTCTAACATCATAGCCTATACCAAACCTAAGGAATGTGCAGAACCAAGGCACTGGACCTCAAGGGTTTGATAATAGTGGGGAGCCACATGCTCAAGCTAACCAAGTCCCACACTTTAGTAATAGTGGGGAGCTCTCCTCACCTACTCTAGAGCTCAAAAAACACTTTGAGCTTGTGTCCCAAGCCTTTGGGATGCACCACAAGAGAAAAGAAAAAGTATTTTCTACCCTCTCATCACCATTCGTGGAGCTCTCATCGACCATCTTCTCAACCCCATTCCAGGAAGCAGATCACGCCGTGACACCATCCATCTTCCCCTCATCTTCCGATGCTATTCTCCTTCCTTCAACTCCTCAAAATCTTCATCCAAGCCATGTGAACACAGCTTCATCCTCTGAGCAGTCGATAAAGAGGATTTCTCTCACCCCCTTTCCCTTTTACTGCCTTCATAGTGTAGAAGCATTTGTAAAAAACAATTGTTAGGCATTTATCTAGAAGTAGTTTTTGATTCTCTCTCTTCCTTCATACTTAGCAAGTATAATAGTTCTTTCCTGCTTTCTAGAATAGCTTAGTATAGATAATATTCCTGCTTGTCCTCACACTATCATAAAATGCCAAAAGAAATAGCAAATACAAAATACCAAAAAGAAACAAAGTGAAACTTGGATTTCAAGAAACAAACATCGCCTCCCCGTGTTCGACCTGGGACTCCCTTTAGAGTTTCGATATAAATTTTATTTGATAGCAAGTTTTGCGACTACGACGACGGGATTCTCAAAACCCTAACTTTTCTTCACGAAAAGCTGTTCATCAAACCCTGATAGTGAGAATCATCAAGGGTGGGTGGGTTGGGTATTTCATGGGTGGATTAGGGATGGCGTGTCGCGCTCCTAGAATTTGCTTAGATTGGGAATTAACTAGACTAATACTCCTATCATAGGAGTAGAATGGATCCCATTGGTCATCAAGATATCCATCAAAGGATGGATAATTGCATGTCATGAGATCGGCATTAGGTGGTTAGGGGTGAGGGTAAGAGGTTAAAGGATATTGATAATTGATTGCACAGCAATCATACAACCTAATCTACTTGAATTAAGTTAGATTCTAGCACAACTTTGGAACAATGCATGCATAAGCATCATAAATTTCATGATAGTCAACTTGGTAGCTTTATAGATAAAATTGCTATTTTATGCCTTAAAAGAGGGACGACATTGATTGTAGATGATTCGAGGCCACAGATGATAGATCAGACCATACAGTCTGATCAGGACGACGATGGGAGCCCAACGCTTCTGAAATCACCCTGATCAGACGACCATAGCAACACATGCAGCATGTAGAAGATCAGAGGCCAAGGAGCTAGATAGCACAAATTGAAGCCTCAGATGTCAAATCTGACCACACGAATGGATCTAGATGAACGAGCGTAGTCCAACGGCACAAAGATCAACCCGATCGAAGCTTTGTAGCAACAACTACAAAGGCGAGAAGATGAATGACCAAGATAGTGCCACGTGGCACCATCCTAGCAGGCCCTTGCCATGCCACAAATCTCTAAAGGAAAAAACAATGGTCGTTGGATCATCATCCAATAGCCATGAAAGAGCCACATCATCCCTGCCTCTAAGCTCCATCAATTAAGAAGACATCTCAGCCATTGAATCTCCATCCAATAGCTGCGATCAGACGTGCCAAACAACTTAAACGCAACACAAGGAGCAGAGTAGCGCGTTGGTTCGCCCTCTCGCATGCAAGTGTGACGTGCAAGATTGACTCGTGGTTAGCACAAATTTGGGAAAGTCGGTGGCGCTCGAGTGCGATTGACAGTTGAATCAGATCAAGCGACACGGATTCAGTCGCGTCACGCAACGAGGACCATCGGATGTGGCGGTATGGACCTACGTGCAGTTGCATGCCCAACCAGATGCCTTGATATACACTGGCAGGCAAGATTTGAAGAGGCGGTGCGGCGCACGACAAGATCCGTTCGATCATCAGATCGAACGGTTGAGTTTCAAAGCATGCACTTGCACACCCAAGGAGCACGAGGGGAGCATAGGCAGCAGATTTGATAGCTATGCATGTGACATGTGTCAGCATCTCAAGAATTTCGAGCATTGAAGGTGTGTTTGAGGTTATTTTGAGGTGCAATCAGAGTCATTGATCTCTCAATCGACGAATCTGATGGCCCCAAGGTTGTTGCACAGTTTTGGGGGCTTAAATAACTATTTTTCCCCTCAATGAAGCTATAAAAAGAGCCCAGGGCCCCCAGTTGAGAGGTAACTCCCACCAGACAGATCTCCAGCCTCTCCTCGCAACTTCTCTTCGGTCTTCTTCCCGGTGCCTTGGATTTGAAGTGCTGCCGCACTTCTCACAAGCATCCCACAAGCGGCTCCATCATCTCCACCACATTCTCTTATCCTTTTCCTCCTCCATAGTTTATTCTTTTATTTCATGTTATTCAATTACATTAGATTTATGAGACATCCAATTGATCAATAAAATGTTTATCCGATCTCATGAATGCTTATCAATATATACATATATAAATATATAAATATTTACTTAGAACGACCTTCTGAAAAGATTTCACATAAAAATCATGTTTTGCCTCCCAGCAAACGACTTGGTACCTACTGAAAAATCTATAAATATTATCTGTTTCGACGTGATCTGCACTACAATGATAGAACTAATCTTTTACGTGTCTTGCGGTCGAACAAGTTGGTGCCATTGCTGGGGAAGCAACGAAAATTTTTGAAGCTTTTCTTCTTAGTGCTTATTTGAGATTTCTAACCTGCTTTATTTTCGTTGATTTCGTGTGTGCAAGAAGTGCGGAAATCCGAGAAGAAATGCAACAACAGGAAAATTACAGGTTTCGAATCTTAGGTAAGTACTCGTATCTTAAATTAAGTTAGATCTCCTTTCGAAAAAAAATCCAAAAATATATATATATATAGGTTTTTTGCTTGAACCTTAGGTTAGCATTTGCTTTCTTTTTGAAAAAAATAAAAAATAAGAAAAAAATCTCTTGTTGCTGATAATCAACAAAACCACCTCCTATATTTTTGGGCTGAAACAAACTCTCATCTTAAAAATTCAATTCCTGAAAATTCACATGTCCAAGAATTATAAAAGTTTTTTTGGACATGGGTTTTGAAATTTAGAACAACATATTCAAATTTCAAGCCATTCTAAATTATAGAAAAATTTTAAAATTTTGTAAACTGAACTGATATCAAATCTACTATTAGTCCAGATTTTTCAAACCTCAAAAAAATCACAACAATTTTAATACAACTCCCATTGATTGAAATTTGTGGCACTAAATTCTTGCGAAAATCAAGAATTTACAAAAAATATGAAAAAAAATATTTTCTGCACATTTGATTACATGTATTATTCAATCACTAACTAGGGTCAAAACAGACTATAAAACCCCCCGTACATTTTAAATCTGAAAAAAATAGAAAATATGCATTAAAATTCTTGAAAAATTATTTTCTGAGTGTCTAGTTAGTGGTGCAATATGACCAATTGATTGCATTGTTTGGGTCATACCACTTCCCTGATTTTGGACTTAAAAGGACCATCTAGCAACCATGTGCTTCTACGGTTTCCAAACCTTAAGGTAGAGCACCCTTTGCATTGCATACTTCTAAAAGGAAATCTATCTCATAGATTGGGACTTGCAAAGAAACTCTTGTGTGCTCATCAAAACCTTGCTTGAATTTATCTAACTATGAAACCCTAAAACATAATTATACAAGCAATTGAACCTTAAAATTCACTTCATCATAAAAAAAATTGCTTGTGAACCCCTTGCCTGTGCACTTCACACTTCTTAAATCAATTTTAAGGGCAACACCCCCCTAACGCCCATCATATTCCAAAAGCACCTCAAGCCTAAGCCTAAAACTGAGTAGACGTGCCCTAGGCAGGACTAATCTTCTTGGTGACTTGAAATTAGATTCAGCTAAGGTCAAGGCCTTATCTACTTGGACCCACAGGTGACAAGAAAGGTCGATGCGATAACCGCGTTAACCCTTAGTGGTGTCCCGCTGAGCGAGGTGTCCTAGGGGGTCTCACCCTTCTAGCCAGCCAAGTAATTCAAGAGTTGATCTAAACTAGTCGTGTTTTAGGGAGCCAGGATTAGGTCTAATTAGGGTTTACACTCTAAGGATTAGCTTGATTAATTATACTATGAGGGCGAGGATTCTCTCATCTCTCTTCTCTCTCTCATCTATTAACTTTCTTCTGGTACATGGATGCTAGAAGGTCTCTGAACCCTAATTTGGTACCACCTTTAAAGAGTAATCTAAAGAGAAGACCCAATTTTTCTGTGTCTGAATCTTTTCCAATGGATAATTACCATGAGGAAGAACTGATTGAGAAGGAGAACTCAGACCCATACTCTTTTTCTTCCCATTATTCCTCCTTTTCTCCCTATTCCAACCCATCCCTTACTCCAACCTCTTCAGGATGGGAGAACTCTTCTCAACACTCGGGACTTGATTCCCTTACTTACACCACATATTTCCTAGGTATATCCAAGCCTACCTCATCCTTACAGAATTCCACACAAATTTATGGATATCAAGAATCTCTACAATCCCAAGAGACACTCTCCATACAAGACCAGCACCTAATCGGCATGACCAACTATCTTGATCGAACTCATCTCTCCTCTGGTCAGGGATATGACTCAGAGTCCCAATACCTAGAATATCAATCCTATCCTCGAAATCACTTTGCAAATTATCCCAATTCCACCCAAACCACTCCACCTTCTTATTGGGATAACCCAACACCACCCAACCAAGGATATGATTCTTGCCCTAGGTATTCAAATCCTAACAATGATTGATATTCTGATTTGACTGAGGCTAGAAATCCTAGAAATTTTTATCATCAGTCCACTCAAACCCCCTAACCATGGCGGTGATCTTGAGATTACCCAATTACTCCAAGTAGTCCACGAGATGAGAGAAGCTAATAAAAGAAATACTGATAACTTGACGAAAGAGCTCAATAAAATCTGAGAAGCACAATGTCATAAACCTAGTCAGAGTGTGCCACAGGTTGGTGGTAAGACACTTAAGGTTGAGGATCCAACCTTAAGTATGACATCTTATCCAATCCCAACCTCTACATACACAGAGCCCACCCACCAACCCTGTGATTATCCAGAACAGATCCTACCCAGACCAACATCTAAACTAATTCACAATTCTGATATCCCAAAGAATGACTTTGAGGAGAAAGACTTACTCGATGATCTAAATCTTGATTCAGAACCTTAATTACAATCCATTATGTCAAAAGACGCACAATTGGATCTCGCGAATGATTTGGATTTGGATACCTCAAAAAATTTGAGAGAATTAGAACAAGATTATGAAGAGCCCCATCAAGAAGATAGAAGAATTGGGGACAGTGATAGCCAGGCATGGTTGGATGGTTCTAATATGATTTTGTCTGAGGATTACCATGATCAGATGTGATTAGATGATTCGATATCTAGATTTGGAGATATTAATCATTTTGAGATATTCCATATAGAAGCCGAATATATTTTCACTTTTGTATTAGCTAATTCTCACCCTTCTCTTCCCATCCACCAGAGTCCTGAGAAAAACCCTGACTCTTATCCCCAACATCTCAGGATTGAACAAAATAGGCAATCCCCTTATGAAAAAGATGTTTAAGAAATTGTAGAATTATTGGGGATGACTTATGATGATTTATCTAAGGAAGCAAAAAATTTAGCTGAATCATGGAATCTTGAGGAAATTGATTTGATTGATGAGAAACAAGAAGACATTCCCTCAGAAGATATAGTTCAAGAGAAAGGCAACTAGGATCAAATTTATAATCCTACTTAGAAATTCACAAAACAAAAAGGAATTGAGGCCTTAATTAACCTAGATTCCGATCTTACTCAACGTGGGGAAATGATTTTAAGGAAAAATGAATTTTTCCCCATTACATTTGAGAAGTTGCATCATGAATTAAGATAGGATTTGGGCAACTTGTATAAGATTTTTTATCACCCTAGGGATGAGCTTGAGGATACTGATATCCAGCATGATTTGGGTGAATATGGAACTATTAAGATGGACCACAAGATTTTATTTGACTCGCCTACTCTACATCCATCCACACCTGACTTGACTTATGAAGTGGTTCATGGTACCATTTCAGGCTACACAACTTGGGTTCCTCCATTCATTTCCCATCACTTTCAGGACTTGTATGATTTATTCCCCACTGACTACTCTATACCCACCTCATCTGCCTTACTCATGCACCACTTCTTAGGGTTGCCACTATTTACTTTCCACTCTGGCACCCACACTTATTTTTTCTCTTTTGTAGCACCTGGCTGCAAATAATTCTAAGCTTGTTATTTTATTTTTCTGACCTTTTGGGCTTGGTATTCATCATCAGTTGGTCTGCATTTGTGGATCACTGATTCTTGGACAACACGATCATATCTTCATATTAATCTTGATTCAAACCATTAATTTAATCATTCATTTTTGGGTTTAGGTTCGACAAATGATGATAAACTTAGCTCTAGCTGGGAGGCAATCTAGTATTCTATATAGGTATTTTTCTATTCAACCTAACCTGGATTAACAAGCTCAGTCAGGTGATATCCCCTCGTCCTGCTTATTACATTTTGATTTTCCTGCATATATTTCAATGAGGACATTGTAATGAATAGGCATGGGGGGGTGGACATTGCATGTCTTATTTTTATATCAAAAAAAAAATTACATTCATGCATAAAAAATTTTTATCAAGAAGGTTTTGTTAAGGATTTACTCTTTAAGTTGATTCTTGAATTTAGAATCCAGTACATTTTCACAATTACACGTAGAATTTGCAATGGATCCTCTGTGAAGACCGATAGACATCTTTAGTTTGTTAAGAAGAAGCAATGCTTCTTCTCCTGAATCCTTGGACAATAATTAGGGAGTCAGGCAAACAATCTTCTAGTTGATCCACCGAACAAGTGCGAGCTGAGAGTAGAGAGCCTACTGGTGCTCTAAGGCTAGTATAAGGAATCTTAGTTTCTGGATAATTGGATAATGATACTCATAGTTAGGCACAGTTTTTGCTCTCGATTCCTACGTTCAAATTCTTCGCGTGAATTTTTGAAGAGCCACCAAATAAGGCAAATACATAGAGAGCGAGTTCTAATAAAACTAGGACTAAGGTGGATGGTTACGACCGTCCTTTACGGAATCCTCGGTTGAAGGAGGGTATTAATGTCAAGGTTAGAAATACACTGTCTCATCCATTCCTTTCCCAATGTTGAAAGTAGGCACTTCCACCAAATAAGCCACTCAATATCCTCTTGAACACCCCTAATCCCGAATAATGCCTCGTGAATAAAAATGTGCATAGGTGCTGCAGTATGTTGCATTGGTAGAAATAAATATATATGAAAAAAAGAAAACAGAGGAAAAAAAAGGAAGAAAGAGAAAAGCATAAGAAAAAAATAATATATATATATAAGTCTGTGTTAATTGTGTTGTGTTTACTTCATGTCAAGCACATTGAGGCAACACCCATTTCCTTTATAATCCACCAAATACAACCTTGACCTACTTTTCTATATTTCTGACCGCCCGAATACTAGCTGAGGATTTCTGACTTAGTCAGAGGGTTATCAAAACTTAATTAAAGTGTAATGCCATGAGAGGCCACCAAATATATTGACAAATCTGTTGAGATTGCGAGCTCTAAGAGAAAAAGAAAAGAAAAGAAAAGGAAAAGAAAAAGAAAGAAAAAGAAAGAGAGAGTACAAAGGAACTAAAGAGAGCACAGTTCTCCACCTCTCTTTGAGTTGAGTTATTTAATAAGTTCGAAAATTTAGGTTTTGTAGTACTCGCCTATATGTAGCACAAGAGGAGTGTGGGCCACCAAATACAAACCTATTTAACTTAGACATCTTCTACCTAAACCAAAAATCGGGGCTAAAATTTTTTTTTTTTTGAAACAGAAAGGAGAGCTATCGTCCTACGATAGCAGTCCGAAATAATATATTATGTGGTAAGCAAGGTAGATTACAAAAAGGATCTCCAAGAGTGTATGAGAGACCAGCATTCTCTTACAATACTCTCACAACATACCGGCCTCTCCTAAAAAAGTCTCTCATTCCTTGCCTTCCATACACACCAAATAGTAGCAGCCATGTGGACATGTGGCTTCCCTCTCGCATTAAACCCATGCCAGATAGAATCCCACTCTAGTAATGGCTCCTGACAAATTTTTCTCCATATGACATCAGTGACAAGGCAAGAAGAGAGGAGGTGATTTACATTATCAATGCCCATCTCACATAAAAAACACACAGGATGATCAATACCCAACCTTCTGTGGCGTAGATCACTTGTGATTAACCCATCTCTCCTGCATAGCCAAAGGAAAATTTGTACCTTGAGAGGAATTTTTAACAACCATATCTTCTTGTCAATGGAATCATATCTCCAGCCCTCTTCAAAGTTCAACATTCTGTTATAGCGAGATTGGACACTATAAATCCCCTCCCACAGATATCTGTCCTCCATTCCAAGCCTAGGTCTGAAACTTTCAAGGTATGATACAGGCCTTCTCTTTTCTTCCAACAACCGGGTAGCTCTTCTGCTGGATTCCACACCATCCAGATTCCAGCTGCTACTACTGCAGGACCAGACCTTGCTGACTGTGACATCCTTGTCAGCTGCTGCAGCAAAAGCTCTTGGATAAAGCTCCCTCAAGACACCCATTTCAGACCATCCCTCCTTTCAGAAACTGAAAGACCTGCCATCTCCAAGTGATGGTTGCAGCAGATGGAAGTGATCAGTCAATGCCTTAGTTACAGATTTCCAAAAAGGTGATGGACAGTTGGGCTGAAGTCTAGATAGCATGCTATTGGAAGCTCCATATCTATCTTTAATTAGAGCAAACCACGGTTTCAAATCACCTTGCAGCAGTTTAACAGCCCATTTGAGCAGCAAGGCATCATTAAAATGCTGTAGGGATTTGATCCCAAGACCACCCATCTCCTTAGGATAACAGATCTGATCCCACTTGAGAGGCTGCAAGAAACTGCCCTTATGTCTAGCTCCCTTCCAAAAGAACCTCTTCCTCATCACATCCAATCTTTTCCAAATGGATCTTGGTGCTTTGAAAATGGAAAAGTAAGAAACAGGGATGGATGTGACCACCGAGTTGAGCAAGACAAGTCTTCCACCTCTAGATAGGAACCTGCTATGCCAGCCATCAAGTTTCATAGAAATCTTGTCAAAAAGGCTGTTCCAATCACTTTTCTTCAACCTGGAAAACCTCAAGGGCAGCCCAAGATATTTGATAGGAAGACTAATGCGGGGGGTCATCTGGATGGCTGCTAAGGCTTCTTGCTCCTCCTCATGTAAACCAAAGTAGACCAAACCAGACTTGTCTCTATTCAACCTCAATCTAGAGAGCTCACCAAAGATATTAACCAAATGATGCAGAGCCAATGCTCCATCCATGGATCCTTCAACAAAAACAAATAGTATCATCTGCATACTGAAGAATGGGAGCCAGATTATTCCTACAAGATAGTGAATATCCTCTGACAAGACCAGCTTCAGAAAGCTTACAAGCAAACCAAGCAAAACTATCAACTGCCAAATTAAAGATCAATGGAGCCAGGGGACATCCTTGCCTAATGCCACACTAAGGCTGAATCCATGCACCATAGGGTTTTCCATTTATTAGAGGGGTAAAGGAGGCAGTGGTAATACATCTTTTAATCCAGCCTATCCAAGTAGAGGGAAAGCCTCTTTTTTTAAGCACATCCCAAAGATAAGGCCAACTGATGGAATCATAAGCCTTATGAAAGTCAACCTTCCAAAGGAAGGCCTTGCATCTTCTCTTATGCCAGCCACAAACCATCTCTTAGGCTAAGATAAAAGATTCTTGTAGAGATCTACCAGGGAGGAAAGCAGACTGAGTAGGATGGATCAGATCTTGCAATACAGGCCTCAATCTATTAGCCAAGACCTTGCCAATCACCAAGTACAAGTAGTTAGAGAGGGCAATGGGTCTAAATTCCTGGAAGGATTTAGCACCCGGAGTTTTTGGCAGAAGACATAGATAAGATCTATTTATTCTTTCAAAACCAAAATTGCCACTTTGAAATTCTCTAATCACTTCCATAACCTCTGTGCCCACAATGTCCCACAGTTCTTTGTAAAAGAGCACTGGGATTCCATCAGGACCAGGCGATCCTTCACAGTTGAGATCCTTAATGGCCTTCAGGACTTCAACTTCAGATATGGGCTTAATTAGGCTGGACCCCTGAGACTCATTAATCTTGGGTAGATCACTAGCTGTCATCCTCCAATTGCCCCTACCTATAGCTCTTGAAGATTCCTTGAAGTATCTGACTGCCTAAGCTCTGATATCAGATAAGGAGGTAATTCTCTGCCCCTCTATAACCATTGAAGAGATCAGATTTGTTCTTCTCCTAGAACTAGCAGCCAGGTGAAAGAATTTGGTGTTTGCATCCCCCTCACTTAGCCATAGCTGCCTAGAACGCTCCCTCCAATCCATCTCCAATTTTAGGTCTTCTTCAATTACCACCCCCTGCCATCTTCTTCTGTCAGCAAGGTCCAGCTTAGACAGATGGTCCACAGCTTCCTTGGTATCCAGTTCTTGAATTTTCAGCAAGGCCTCATGACACTTCTGATGTCTGAGAACTGAGATAATATCTCAATATTCCTTCAGCATACCTTTCAAAGCCATAAACTTAGAAGCCAATCTGGAGGTGGCCGTGCCTTCACCCTGCTGTGACCTCCACCAACTGGCAAACATATCTCTAAACCCTGTTTCCCTCAGCCAAGATTTCCTAAATTTAAAGTAGGATCTAGCCACCACCTGTTCACCATTGTCCCACATCATGGGACTATGGTCAGAAAATGGGCATTCAAGACCACAAACAATTGACATCTGGAAGAGATCCATCAGCTCAGCATTGCCAAAAAATCTGTCAATCTTGGACATGAGCCCATTACCATTCCTCCAAGTGAATTCAACCCCTGATGAAGGAAACTCACACATCCCCAAGGCCTGGACCACCAATTGAAATCCAGTGGTGGAGTTGTCGACCACCCCAATAGGTCTATCACTCCCCACTAAAGTACAATTAAAGTCCCCTCCAACAAGCCAAGCCTCCCCACCTACAAAGTCTGCAGGCAGGCTCCAATCCTCCCACAGCTCCTGCCTCCTGTTAGGATCGTTTGGACCATACACACCTGTCACATAGAAGACATTGTCCCCCTGGCCTCTTTTGAATCTACAGGTCAGAAGGTGCCTAGCCACAAAAACCTCCTCCAAGCACAGCAGCTACTTCTTCCACCAAATGGCAGTTCCCCCAGATCTGCCATTGGAATTGACCACCACAAGGTCATTTGCAGACCCTGCCCTCATCTCTTCCCATGCCCTGTCAGACTCGCAATCAATGTGTGTCTCTTGAAGGATGGCACAATCGATTTCCCATTCACGCAGATATCTAAGTAGAGACCCCCTCCAACTTCTATCGCGCAGCCCACGCACATTCCAGGTCAGGACCTTCATTTGGGAGTCAGGTCTATCCCCTTCTTAGCTGCAGAAGTTCTGCTAACCTTCATCACAACTACAATGACAGATTCATCAACACTTTGTGTGGGAGTGTGCCTTCTTAGCCTCAACTTGTAGGGAGGTTTCCCACTCCTAGCAGTAGAAGGAGTCTTTGACTTCGACTGCACGACATCAGCCATAGGAGAACAAATCTGCAAGTCCATGGAGCTCATAGAGGAGTCCACCAGAGCAGAATCAGTAGGCTCATTGATCACATTCATTACCATCCCTTCATCAGGCTAACCAAGATGGGTTTTCAGGTGATCAACCACAACTTCATTAGACATATTCATTTCCTTCCCTTCAACATCCACCAATGCAACTACCTTTTGGATCAGGGGTACTTCAGCCACTTCATCCAGAGCTTCAGTCCTCATCTCCACAACTCCCAGGATCCCTACCTCATCTACCAATTCCCTATCTTTAGAGCATTCTGCCACCACCTCCTGGCAAGCACCATCTGGTTGCAAGGAAGGGACTTTGGTCTTCAGCACCTCAGCATAGGGGGGGAGGTCTTGGATCAGAGGTACTTCAGCCACACCTGCCAGAGCTTCAGCCCTCGTCTCCACAACTCCCAGGCTCCCTACCTCATCTACCAATTCCCTATCTTTAGAGCATTCTGCCACCATTTCCTAACTAACACAGTTTGGTTGCAGGGGAGGAATTTTGGTTTTCAGCACCACAGCATAAGAGGGGGGCGATGTCTAGGCACGACCTCTCTATTTGCCACAATAAAATTCAAAAGGAGCATCCAAGAACTGTCCCCACATCTGAGGATCAGTTTATCAGGAATGGTACCAGCCTTGAAGACCTTCACCCTCACATTCAGAACACTGGCATCTCCTTCAGTCAGACCAACAACAGCATCCTCGGCCACAGATGCAAACCCAGCTATCATGTTTTCCACCACCTTCCTAGACCTTAGATGAAAAGGCAGACCTCTGATCTCCAGAACACCAGACCTGGAGGCTGCTCTTTGAGGGGGACGCTCAGGCAGAGAGCCATCAAAGGGGGATACCAGCCGCCAAATCATCGATAATCCACCCAACATGCTAGTCTGAAAATAATACCTTTCAACATCTACCGCACCCACATCAAAAAGCACAAATCGCGATGAAGAAATAATCACAATTTTCCAAGCATCAGTTGATAGAGAAAGAGATCTACCAGTTGCCGAATTCTGTCCACCGAAAGGGTACCCATCATTACTTCTCCAATCAAAGCACTACATAGAGCCAGCTTCGCTACCTTGACATCCTCAGTTAAGGGAACCTCCACATCCACAGTGTGTCCCCCGAGAGTTGAGGGGGGAGGGGGGAGGGGCATCTGCAGCTCACCCCTAAGCCGCGAAGGTGTATTGCCAACCCTGCCCCCAGAACCACTGCAAGACACCAGGCAAGCATCCCGTTTGTGACCAAATCCTCTACACGCCAAACAAAGCAATGGTCGCCAGCAGGTCGCTGCCAGGTGCCCCCGAAGCTGACATCTAAAGTAAATCACCTCCCTTCAACTTCTGCCCCAACCACCTTGAAAATCCCTCCTGCCTAGGGTCCTAACTCCATTAGGGACATGGACGCCACACACCTTCCTACGCCAAGATCGCGAACGCCATACCGCCCATTCGTCAGAGTCATCGACACCTGCGTCGAGCCCCCTCAGGCGGCCGGCCATCCAATCCGACTTTTCCCGCCCAAAGGGGAATTCAAATTTCGCCCCTCCTCTTCAAGAGGTTGAAAAGTCACTCGATTTTACATGTTACAATGATTTGAAAACCCACTTTAACAAATCATGTCATCGAGGCTAAAATTATAGATTATTTTATAAACCCTGAGGGAAGAAGTTTGCCTATTCCAATGGAATTTTGCTAAGGGTCAAGTACAAGCATTAGATATGGATTGGCTTTTCACTTGGATCCATTGCATGGGCTACAATAATACACTTTCACAACTATCTGAATTTCTAAAGTTTTGGATGAAAACAAAAGAAATGAATCTCTAATCGAGATCTTGATAGAAATTAGTCATTTAGCACCACTCTACATTTAGTCTTGCATTTGCTAGGGACTAGCAAGATTCAAGCATGGGGGTGTGATTGCACAGCAATCATACAACCTAATCTACCTGAATTAAGTTAGATTCTAGCATAACTTAGGAACAATGCATACATAAGCATCATAAATTACATGATAGTTAGTTTGGTAGCTTTATAGACAACATTGCCATTTTATGCCCTAAAAGAGGGACGGTATTGATTGCAGATGATTCGAGGCCACATATGACAAATCAGACCATGCAGATCTAATCAGGATGACAACGGGAGGCCAGCACTTCTGAAATCATCTTGATTAGACGACCATAGCAGCATATACAACCCATAGAAGATCAACCCGATCGAAGCCAATGAGTTGTTGTATGTGCATAGTAGCACATACAACCAAGGAGCCAAATAGCACAAATTGAAGCCTCAGATGTCAAATCCAACCGCACAAATGGATCCGGATCAACGATAGCAGTCCAACGGTGAAAAGATCAACCTAATCAAAGCTCTGTTGCACCAACTACAAAGGTAGGAAGATGAATAGCCAAGATAATGCCACGTGGCACCATCCCAATAGCCCCTCACCGTTCCTCCAATCTCCGAAGGAAAAAATGATGGTCATTGGATCGTCATCCAATGACCATGAAAGAGCCATGTCACCCCCGCCTCCATGCTCCATCAACTGAGAAGACATCTTAGCCGTTGGATATCCATCCAACAGCTGAGATCAGACATGCCTAAAAACCTAAATGCAACACAAGGAGCGGAGTAGCACGTTGGTTCATGTGCTCACATGGATGTGCGAGGCGCAGCAATGACTCACGCTCAGCGTACATTTGGGAAAGTCGATGGCGCTCGAGCGTGACTGACTGTTGGATCAAATCAAGCAGCACGGATTCAGCTGTGTCACATGATGAGGATGATCGGATGCAGCAGTGTAGACCTACGCACAGTTGCACGCCCGACCAGACACCCTGATATGCATAGGCAGGCAAGATTTGAAGAGGTAGTGTAGCATGTGACGAGAGTCGTCCAATCATCAGATCGGACGGTTGCATTTGAAAGCGCACGTGATGAGAACAATGGGTGTGGAGGCGGTAGATCCGACAGCTATGCATGTGACACATGTCAGCATCTAAAGAAATTCAAGTGTTGAAGGCGTGTTTGAGGTTATTTTGAGGTGCAATCAAAGCTGGCGATCTCCCGATCAACAGATCTAATGGCCCCAAAGTTGTTGCACGATTTTGGGGACTTAAATACCTATTTTGGCCCTTAATGAAGCTATAAAAAGAACCCCAGGGCCCCCAGTTGAGAGGCAACTCCCACCAGACATATCTCTAGCCTCTCTCACTGTAAGTTCTCTCTAGTCTTCTTCGTGGTGCCCTGGATCTGAAGTCCTGCCACACTTCTCACAAGCATCCTACAAGCGGCTCCATCATCTCCACCACATTCTCTCCTCCTTTTCCTCCTCCATAGTTTATTCTTCTGTTTCATGTTATTCAATTACATTAGATTTATGAGACATCCTCTTGATCAATAAAATGTTTATCCAATCTCATGAATGCTTGTCTACATTTACATATATAAATATATAAATATTTTCTTAGAACAACTTTCTGAAAAGCTTTCACATAAAAATCATCTTTTGCCTCCCTGTAACGACTCGGTACTTACCAAAATATCTATAAATATTATTTGTTTCGACATGATTCGCACTACAATGATAGAACTAATCTTTTACACATCTCGCAGTCGAACAATAATCCATTTCAAAACAAGACTTGAAAAACACACACCCTCATCAAACACAAATCAACCCCTTTAATTAGGTAGGTTTAGGTTATTTAAATCCAATTAGGTGGCCAACCAAGTTGTATAATGCAATTATGCATCCTAAGCCAACCTACGTAGTGTCCTAAACCTACTTGCAAGATAGATTTGGGTGCAGTCGAGGCTAACCCACTGGCTCCCCAAGCCTCAAGTGGATTAGCCTAATGACTCGAACCCAAAGTACCTTGTGGCAAAGTGAGGAGAGATAGAATGGGTTTGCTATCCTACGTGTGTTGTGCCAAAGTTATAACCAACACATCACAAAAAAGACTTGATTTTGAATTTTGAAGTTTGCACTCAAATCACTTATCAAACAATTGCAAAATTGATTTTAGATCAATCCTGATTAATAGAACCAAATTTTTTTTAAAGGTGACCACTTGATTAAGGGCTTCAAACAATTAGTGGTATTTGAATTAGGCCCAATGCAAATGCATGTAACAAGAGCTCATTGCAAGATATAAACCATACCTAAATCCAACACTCTACATGCAAAATACAACAATGCAAGGAATAAAATGCTAAAGGCAATTTTTCTCCTATATGCAATGCACCTAGGATATGCTACTTCTAGAATTCAAAGAGCTCGCATCTCCTTTTTATTTTACTAAGCAAACAAGCAATCTACTAACCTAAATTATCTACCATGCAACATCATCCACATGCAAGAAGTATAAAAATCCCAATTAACTAAATAAAAGCAAACAAGCTCCCAAAATGACAGCCAAAATAAGGGGTTTACCAACAATGTGGTGAATAAACCCCAAAAAATGTCTTGCCCCTATTATTGACAAGGGCCTAAATAATGTGCAAAATTAAATGGCCATCTTAATCCTAGTCTAATCTATGCTAAATTAATCTAAACTAAGCTATAGGGAATTAATCGAGATGTCTCACGAGGTGAATCTCAATCCTGGACCAAGTCCATGATAATACCCATGCCTTAAATGTTGATGCTACTGGCGTGGGATCATAACAAGGCTTGGTTGGGGTCCCCCGCCTCTCTCTTTTCCTCTCCTTCTCACAGATTTTGGATTTCCTGTGCAACAAAGAGTAAGATTGATCAAATCAATACCAAATCAAATCAAAATGATCTGAAATATGTAGAAAGTTTCCTTATCAATCATATAGTATCTCATAATTTTCATGGATTTTTAACTAATGCCTAAATATGGAAAGTGATTTTTATAAGGCAAGGGTGTCAAACAACCTGAAAAAACCTCTTGTTAATAATTTGAGTGAACCACCAACTTAATCTTCTTCAAAGATTTTGGAGATTTTTTATTGTAAACTATATTTGAAAATAAAACTCTGAAAGAAAAATTCATTCAATTTGGAGTTTTCTATTGTCCCAGAAAAATCAATCAATCTTGCAAAATAGATTTAAAATCATATTCGACTCCCATTCGGTATTTGATTTTTCATTTTTTCTCTTTTGAACTGGGTAACCTAACACCCACCACTGAAAAGCTCATTTCAAGGCAGACCTGGGAAAAATAAATTTGTATTTTTCTAAGCAATCTAGTATCCGAAATGTATTTTTTTATTTCAACCAAGAAACCAAAGCGTGATCGGAGCATGACTTTTGCAAAAACTCAACTCTAACCCTAACCTAATGCAAGCAAAATGTCCTAGAATGCTATTAACAACAAATTAAGTAAAAACACAATGGTTTCCATTAGCCTTCCCCAACAACGATGCCATTTGATCAATCGAATTACGCTATGGAAAGATTAATGAAGCTATCATTGTGGTTGCACATCAATCAAATCAAAGTATTTATAAAAGAACCACGTGTAGATGTGAGTGTCGATCCATAAGGAAGGAAACAAATACCAATTTATTTTTATTCAATCTCATATCAGATCAGGATTAGCACTAGATAACAAAATAAAGTGCAAAAATGGAGATGAAAAGGGATCCAAACACATGGGGGCGTCCCCCCTTGGCAGTGAGGTAGGCGGAGATGGTCGAAGATGCAATGAGGGCATAGAGGAGGCTCACATGTTGTCACCACGTGAACCACGAAGACGGAGAGCAAGATGCAAATTTCGTAGAATAACACAGTGCACACTAGAGACACAGTGTAAGCTTCTTCCACGGTGGGGAGAAGAGAAGGCCCTTCCCTCTCCTCCTCTCTTTTGGCATGGAGAGGAAGAGGAATGGAATAATGCCAAAAAAATTCCCCTACACCAACCCTCCCTCATTTTTGTAGCTGATGATAATGTCATCATCAGTCATATCTAACTTTAATTAGTCAAAATCCCTTGATAAATGCTCCTACATAACCACCAGAAGACCGTAATTCACTACACATCCTTTCTGAGAGTTTAACATAAAACCAAGGGTAAAGATTGCAGTTTTAACATAATATCCTAAATGCAGAACAATCACGAGGTTTCCTAGGGGTTAATTAAAGGAAAAAAGTTCATAAATGTCTAATAAGTGGGTTCGTGCAAACAGAAACGGGTTTTCATGCATTTCAAGAATTAATGGACATCTGAAATCCTAAAAATAGACCTACTTAATTAACTGAGGTTTTGATTAGGATAAAATTTACTTAAACTTTCTAAAAATCATAGAAAAATATTCCCTAAGATTTAGTATCTTTGATTTGACCATTGGAATCCATTTTGACCCAAAATAGTCTCAGACAGATAGTTGCCCTGATTTGGGTTTCTATGCAAATTACCTAGTCAAACTTGGTAAAAACCTAAATCCGGCTTCACCATCAAATTCCTTGGGTCCAAATTAGGTTTATACCAAAATTTGGGCCCAATTAGCGATCACCTTGACCTAGTTTACATTCCAGTCCAAACAAACTCTTTTTATCACATAATGGCCCCTAACTTTTGAAATCCTTGCAAACACCACCCTAACTTCATTGTATTCTTTACACGTAGGTCCCTACCACCATGGTTGTGTGAACCTACCAAGTGCCTACTTTCAATCAGGCTTTTCTCCCTGATTTCATGAAGAAACTCTTCCAAAATTGGAAGGGAGACTCCTGAGGAGATCCCCTTCCATCTAAGCTCTTCCATGATCTTTCTAAATCGTCCAAGAGTTCATGTGAACACTTGGAAATCCTAAACCTATTTCCTAATTTGTGAAGCTTTCAAGCTTGTTTCTAAGCTTGAAGCTTGACCCTATGGCCTATAAAAGGACCCACATTGCAAACATTACATCCTTAGCTTGGTTTGGAGGCTGATTCCCCCTTCTTCCCTTATCCCCGACCTCCATCTCCACCAACTCCGACGAGCCCCTCCATCCACCTTCCTCATCCACCATCACGGACAATAGCCGGTGGATTTCTCTTTGTCTCATTCGTCCGCATCTCGCAATACCGGTGAGGGCCTCGTAGACCCCTTCTTTCCTCGTTATTCCTATCACCAGAGACTTCACCTTCCACAGTGCTGACCATACCACAACCGGTGCCATCCTCCCCTTTCGTCCAATTAGGTTAGTGTATTTAGGTCCCTTTAGAGTCTTAGGCTAGTTTCCCCTATTCAAAACCCAAAAACACCCCTTGACACATATGCAAGCCACCTTACTCATCTCCGGCCGCCCTCTGGCGAGGTCATCTGCACGCTACACAAGTCCACCCACCTTGCCAAACCTCCCAAAAGATTTGTTGTCCATCCACCATCAAATTCCCTCTCCTATTTTACCCTCTCGACCACTCAAAACCCCTATCGAACAACCCACCTTCGCACGACCATCCTCAACTCCATCCAACCTCCATATGCCACACAAACACTGCATCATCTTCCACAGCCTCTGCCAAAGCTTTTGAGGTGTTTTAATTGGGTCATGAGGCCATTCTTTGGTATTTCAGGTCTCGCCATCGCCACCATTACCACCACCTCATTCTTCAAGTTTGAAGCCACACGCGCCCCAGGCGCTACCTCCAGGATGTGGATTTAGTCCCACATCATGGGATTTGGAGGCGCAGCTGTGACTTAAAGTGATTTTGTGATATCAGTTGTTTGCCTCAGAACACTTGGGGGTGAGGTCCCTACTCACCCACACACTCGACCCGACTCACCTAGACCTAACACTCCACAACTGCGACCCCACGCATGCAACCCTAGACCTGATTTTTCTCCTTGGTGTAGCTGTGCAACACTTAGTCACTAGGAAGGAAAGAAGAGCTGTGACTAAGAGAAGAAGCAGAAGAAGAGAAAGGAAAGAAAGAAGAGAAGAAGAAGAACAACAGAAGATTGAAAACATTGTAGCAGGCAACATTTAAGTCGTCTGAGCCACCTACCAAATATTTGATTACTATTCATTCATTTCATATTCATTGAGTAATTGATATATATGTGCTTAGACTAATAATTGGTGATCTAAGTCACCATTATTTTGTTCTAGGTATCTTTTTGTCATAGTTAACTCTTGATATACTCATGTCATACATTGAATATCAATTTTGAGTAGTTATCATTCATTGAATATCTTTATTATTTTTCATTTATTGTGCTCATTTATATTTTAATTGAAGAGTAGCGCGTGAATTCCATATTTGATCCCTATGTTCGACCTTGGACTTCCTCTAGATATTCAAGTTATAAATTTTATTTGTTGCTAAGCGATTTCGACTGTGCTACAATGAAGTGATTTTAAAACATCGATTTCTCCCTATCAACATTTTGGTGTCGTTGTCGGGGAGCAATGCGTAATTCACCGCTATTCTTTATTTTATTTGATTATATTTGAGCACTGACTTACTCTGTTTGTTTCTTGTGATTTTACGAGGTACATCATGAGGCGATCTTTTGTGCAAAACAACCACTCCTAGGGCAGGTAACTTCTCTTCTTCCCTAATCTCCTAATCCTTGGAAGAGAGAAAAGGAAACAAAATCAATTAGAAACTACCTGCCTTATTTTCTTAGTAAATCATCATTTAAAAGGCAAGTTTTCCTGATCTACAGAAATTTCATATCTGATTGAAGCTTGGGGTGATTCTGTTTAGAAATCCCTACCTTGATTTTCTGTACCTACTAGGGATTGTGCGTAATTTCTAATCTTCCGTGGACTACGCACTTCTTGTTTGAAGTCCAAGGAGAATAGTTTGGGATTTAATTAGACTTGAAATAGAGCCAATTAGGGTTTCAACATTAGGGTTTTGAAGTGTTAGTTCACATTTGCTTGCATAAAAGGAAACATACCTTTTCGCATTTGTGTGCTACCCAAGCCCCTGTTTGAAAAGATCTAAGCAAGAAAAATCCTAAAAATCAGGCTCTAAGTTTCACTTGAACCTTAAAAATTGTGGACCTAATAACCTAAGAGTCAATTCAGGATGATTCCTAGGTCTTGACCAAGATTTCATTCTGCCATCTTTAGGGCAAGTCAGGTGAAGTTGACCTACATTGTAGGCCAACCAAACTCCAAATTAGGTCACAAGTAAAATCAACTTAAATCAAGTCAAATTCAAGGCATGAATTAGGCTAAAATTGGTAGACTTAAGGTCTTAAGTCCGTACATTCCGGTCAACTTGGAACCGTAGTGACAAGGAAGGTCGGGTGGGGGAAACCCAGTAACCTGTGGGGATGCTCTCTCTTGTAGGGGACTTTGCAGTACTCTCCCTTCCTGGCTGCCCAAGTATTTCTCGGGTGTGCATGTTTCTGATTCAGAGGTATCATCCGCCTCTAAACTGCCTTAGTCATCCAAAACTCTTTGGGTTCCTTGATTGGGTCTAAATAATATCCAGTCCCTCATCTTTTCTCTAGAGAATATACACGGGAAGGTAATTGGGTTTTTAACCTAAGAGACCTCATTAGATCTTCTTGGGAATTTCTTTCAGATCTAATCAAGTTCCAATCTGATCCTGAGTTTGATTCTACATCTTGATTCCACCATCTGATTCAAAAATGCAACCTGGCAATCTAGGAAGACTGTTTAGGAAACCTGAGTCCCAAATAAGCATGAAAGAAAAGATGATTGAGGATGCTTATAGACACCACGAGGAATATTTTAAAAGGGCCATTCAAGATAAATTTCAGAAAATAATGGACCACATCACAAATCGTGTGAAGATAATATGGATAAAATGAACCACGGTTCAACCAGGGATGTTCTCCTAGCAAAACATTGTGAATTGGTGAAATTACACAACAACGATTGTCTGCAATGTTGATAAAATCCTTTATTTCCAGAAGACCTCTAGAAATTTTTGGAAATACGTGGAGAATTGCTGAATAGGTTACATCGATCCATTGATCAAAAATACCCTTCAGAAGTTAATAAAACATCTTGGAGTGATTCTAGTGATCAACATAATTTCCCAAATCTTGGGTTCAAGAATCAAGGTTGTTGTGAACCCCCAACCCAAATGAATTCAGATTCAAATTTTATAACAATTGACATTCCTGATCTTGAGATGGGTTGGGACGATCCAATTGCAGGTGTTTTCGATTCTGAACTAGCCCTAGGAAACTAGGAAGCTGGTCCATCGAGCTTAGATTTCCCCAACCCTGTGATGATGAGCTTAAAATAGAACTTCTCGAGAATGTAAATCCCGAGCCTTATCCTGTTAAGGTGATTCTCGAGAATGATTCTGACATCCCAATAGAGCCTAGCCTAGATTCTAGTAATCCAACCCTTACCATTAACCTAGAATCTGGATTTGAGCCTATTTGGGATAATTATAAGGCCCAATGTGTTGGAATCAAATTTTAAAACTAGAATACGATTCTAGGCCTGTATTTGATGAATACACCTCTCCAATCTCCTTAGAGACACAAATTGATTTTTCGAAAGTCACGCCAATCTATGATACAGAAATCAAGGAGTTGAATGAGCTGGAATTGATTGGGTCTACCCTAGGAGCCAAGAACTCGAGCCTATGCCTAATCAAGACACCTTTCTAAGCTTGAAATCTGAAAATAGGTTAGATCCAAGTCAGATTATTGCTTCTACATACCTTGATCCTTTCTATGGTGGAACCTCTGATCTAGTATCAAATTCAGAACATGATCTTCGTAAGTTCTCCAACGATTTCGAATCTTACTCTGATTTCGGAGAACTGTTGTTTCCTAATGACTCCATACCAGTTTTCGACCTCAGCATTCATGACCCATTCTTCGACTCTGACTCTGAGGTCCCTGATCTCGAGATCAATGATTCAAAATCAGGTTCCATTGAGATGGAATCATTCCTTTTTTATCTTCAAGAATCAAAAATAGTAAATGCCAAGAGTGTCTGCAATCCAGAGTTCGAATCTTTTCTTGACTCAGATTTCCATGACCCTATAAGCACTCTCCAAGCATTTACTTTTGATTTTGATGGGTATTATGAGGACTCTCTAGATGAACCTACCTTTGAATCCTTTCTAGAGGAGCCCTCAACACACATAGTTTTCATTGAAGCCACCTCTTCTAATCCACATACTGAACCTTCTCGAATCCGATCCTAACCCCAACCCGCAGTCGGAATCAACTTCTACTCTAATTCTCCTTTCGATGATTTGGTTGCATATGATTCTTCTTCACATTTTGATCGAGTTTCGGACTTTGATCAGACTACTAATCACGTCCCATCCTTCTCTGAACACACTTTTAGGTTCCTACATCCTCCACTGACTCTTTTGCGTTTTAGGATACCTACTCTAATTAGGCTGAATCGGATCATCCAAACCCTGGATTTTCATTTCCACATCCATTTGAGCTTCAAAGTATCTGGTGGGTTTCGCATCTACTGATCCACATCCATCAAACTACCAGATTGATTGGGTTTGGGCTGCATCATCAACCTGTTGATCTAAACAAGCACCTTGTTGGACCAACCATGCTTGTTTTACAAATTCATCTGATTTGATCACTCCTTCTCCAGGACCACCTTTTGCTTGGCTGAAGGCATTAAATTTAGTGCTTAATAGGAGGCAACCCGTCATTCCAAAAACCCGAGACCCTTCTAATTGTTCTTTTAAGCTTTACGTCTACTGCACTCTGAGTTTAGTGTTAGAATAGCTAACTCCACCTTTGGTACACATACCAGAGCTTGAAATCATCTGCAATAGTCATCATGACCCATTCACCCACCCTTTGATCCTATTCTAAACCTTGAACCCAAGTGATTTCATACCCTCCAATTTGCAATGAGGGCATCACAAAACCTAGGAATGGGGGTGTTAAAGTGCAAACACATAGAAATTAAAACTTCTAAGGGGTTCTCACAAAAAAATACATATTCAAAAAACCAAAAAATAAATAAAAAAATTTATAAAGAACAAAAGATTGGAAAGGGGTGGAAATTTTGAGAGATTAATATCATTTTTTAGGAGGACAAGAGGAGGTGATTTAAATGTTAAAAAGGAGCTACAATTTGAAATAAGGGATCTACTTAAGTTCTAGATCAAATCAAAATAAAAAAATTAAGTCGTAGAATAACAGAGAGACAAAGTGATTAGTATGAATGCTGACCTTAGGCCTCTTGGGCTTGTTTTAGGCTTAAAAATTCAAGTACCCGTTATGACCTGGATAATCCTCAAAAGGTTGAGGAAAATGCAAAGCTTATGTATTAGGTCTAAGGCTTAGGGATTATTCAGCCTCATTAATTAACCTCTGGTTTATGGGACTCGATAACCTAAGCACCCTAATCCACACACAAGTCTGGTTTAGTGCACTTAATAATCAAAATCACGCAAAAGCATTTATTCTGTTCTAAAAAAGCTGCCTAAATTAGGAGCGGCTTATGAACACAAGTTGATTTCAATGAGTTCCCAGCGTAGAGAGGTGGGAAATTCCCCTCGAAGATGAGCAATAACATACCGTCTCCTTGATGTTTGTCTCCTAGGATCTCTAAATATCCTACCAAGAGCATGTAAGCACCTTGTGCTGGTTCAGGTGCCATGAGCGGGATTATCCTGAAATGTTGATCGCCAGGGCCTGAATTTAGCTACAGAATGCCATGGGCGACACTATCTTGAAGTGTCGAAAGCCAAGGTTCTGGGGGTTACCATGGGCGGTGCTATCTCAAAGCATCGATTTCCAGGGACCCAGCAAGGCTTGATGGTGGGAGCTAGGAATCCAATACAAATCGTGTTTTTGAGCCAATCCGAAGCTAGCAATAATCAAGAAAAAGAGAGAGAAAGCTCTCAAAAAATAAAAAAAAATTCTTCTATCCCTCTCTTTTACAGAAACACACTACAAACTGAACCTAGACTAATCATGTTACAAGGATAGGTCCTTTAACCGTGGGGTTCAACGAACCTTAGGATAGTTTCTGTGGGCCTTGGAAACCTTCGCGGCAGACTGAGGCTAAAGCTGGTCAGGTCTGGATCTTGGTTGGTACTTGAGTACCTCTAGGCCTATTATTAGCATTCCAACCTAATTTCTAAAAAGAAGAAAGAATCAGGACTTTGAGCATCAAAAGCATGGTCTAGAATTCAAGTTAAATTTCATAAGATTTTGCTAAGGGATAGCAAAAGTTAGGCATGGGAGTATGATGATAACGTCATCATCACTCATATCTAGCTTTAATTAGTCAGAATCCATTGATAAATGCTCCTAGATAACCGCCAGAAGACCGTAATTCACTACACATCCTTTCTGAGAGTTTAACATAAAACCAAGGATAAAGATTGTAGTTTTAACATAATATCCTAAATATAGAACAATCATGGGGTTTCTCAGGGCTTAATTAAAAGTCAAATGTTCATAAATGTCTAATAAGTGGGTTCATGCAGACAGAAATGGGTTTTCATGCATTTCAAGAATTAATAAAATCTAAAACCCTAAAAACAAATCCACTTAATTAATTGAGGTTTTGGTCAAGATAAAATTCACCTAAACCTTCTAAAACTCAGAAAAATATTCCCTAAGGTTTGGTATGTTTGATTTGACCATCGGAACCCATTTTGACCTAAAATAGAGTCTCAGATAAATAATTACCCTAATTTGGGTTTCTACATAAATTACCTAGTCAAACTTGGTCAAAACCTAAATCTGACTTCACCATTAGATTCCTTGGGTCCAAATTAGGTTTTTACCAAAATTTGGGCCCAATCATAGATCACCTTGACCTGGTTTGCATTTCAGTTCAAATAGACTCTTTTTATCATACAATGGCCCCTAACTTTTGAAATCCTTGCAAATGACACCCTAACTTCGTTGTCTTCTTCACACGAAGGTCCCTGCCACCAGGGCTGTGTGAACCCACTAAGAGTCGACATTCAATCAAGCTTTTCTCCATGATTTCATGGAGAAACTCTTCCAAAATTGGAAGGAAGACTCCTAAGGAGATTCCCTTTCATTTAAGCTCTTCCATGATCTTCCTAAATCGTCCAAGAGTTCATGTAAACTCTTGGAAATCCTAAACCTATTTCCTAATTTGTGAAGCTTTCAATCTTGTTTCCAAGCTTGAAGCTTGACCCTATAGCCTATAAAAGGACCCACATTGCAAACCTTACATCCTTAGCTTGGTTTGGAGACCGGTTCCCCCTTTTTCCCTTCTCCCCGACCTTCATCTCCACCAACTCCAGCGAGCCCCTTCCTCGTCCTCCGTCAAAGACAATAGCCGATAGATTTCTCTTTGTCTCGTTCATCCATGCCTCGCAATACTGATGAGAGCCTCTTAGACCCCTTCTTTCCTCGCTGTTCCTATCACCAGAGGCTTCACCTTCCATGGCACTAGCCATACCACAACCGACACCATCCTCCCATTTTTGTCCAATTAGGTTAGTGTAGTTAGGTCCCTTTAGAGTCTTACGTTAGTTTTCCCTATTCAAAACCCAAAAAACACCCCTTGACGCACACGCAAGCCACCTTCTTCCTCATCTCAGGCTGCCCTCGGGTAAGGTCATCCACATGCTACACAAGTCCATCCACCTTGCCATACCTCCTAAAAGATTCGCCGTCCATTCACCATCAAAGCCCTCTCCTATTTCATCCTCTTAACCACTCAAACCCCTCGTCAAATAACCCACCTTGACACGACCGTCCTCAATTCCATCCGACCTCCATATGCCACACAAACACCGCCATCATCTTCCACACCCTCTAGCAAAGCTTTTATGGTGTTTTAATTGGGCAGTGAGGCCATTCTTTGGTATTTCAGGTCTCACCATCGCTCCACCATCGCCACCATTACTGCTACCTCGTTCTTCCAGTTTGAGGCCACACACACCCCAAGCACTACCTCCAGGACGGGCGCATTCGTTCCAAGCACACACCCAGGTGGTTAAACATGGACCAAGCCATCTGCAGCTGCCTCAATTGGAGGCGTCTTTACAGCAGCTATGCATGAGTAGAAAGGGATGTCGATTTACTCCCACATCGTGGGGTTTGGAGGCGCAACTGTGACTTAAAGTGATTTTGTGATATCGGTTGTTTGCCTCAAAGCACTTAGGGGTGAGGTCCCCACTCACCTACGCACTCGACCCGACCTGCCTAGACCTAACACTTCTTGGCTGCGACCCCATGCACGCAGCTCTGGACCCGGTTACGCAAATCTGAATACCTGATTAAATCAGATATCAGAAAAAAGAGAAGGAAGGAAAGAAAGAGAGTGGGGGAGGGGTGGGTTTTCTCCTTGGTGCAGTTGTGTGACACTTAGTCGCTGGGAATGAAAGAAGAGTTGTGCCTAATAGAAGAAGAAAAAGAAGAGAAGAACAATAATAGAAGATTGAAGACACTGTAGCAGGGAATATTTAAGTCGTCTGAGCCACCTGCCAGACATCTGATTACTGTTCATTTATTTGACATTAATGATTATTTAATATATATGCGCTTAGACTAATAATTGGTGATTCAAATCACCATTATTTTGTCTCAGATATCTTTTTGGTCTCTTTAAGTCTTGAAATACTTATGTTATTCATTGAATATCTAATGTGACAGATTAGCATTTATTGAATATCATTATTCTTGACTTATTTCCTGTGCTCATTTATATTTTAATCAAGATTAGCGCATGAATTCCATATTTGCTCCTTGTATTCGACCTCGGACTTCATTTAGATATTCGAGTTATAAATTTTATTTGTTGACAAGAGATTTTGACTATACTGCAACACAACGATTTTAAAACATCGATTTCGCACTATCAACAGTAGCCATCCAACCACTCTTTCCTTTATGGACATCTTGTGGGTGTGTCTCTCTTTATTATGCTGTTAGCTCATGTGTCCACAAGAATTATTTGTTCCCTACACACAATAATTAAATAACATTGATAAGGGATAAAATTCACCTCACGGATCCAATTGCCTAACGCCCTGGTGGATTCGACTAATCAACATCATGGCTATCCCGGTTACCTGACATCCTACAAAGATCCAGCAACTGGGTAAGATCAGGCAATCTAATAGGATCCTACTATCCAGATCCATCTACTCGATTGCTAGGCAGGTCTTGCCCAAACCAGGGAACAATTAACCGACCATTGACCACGTTAACCAAAGCAAAAACGTACAAGCATGGCACCAACATATGCACTAACAATCATCTGGCAATTATCTGATTAAATGCTATTAATAGAAAAGCCCTGGGATCATGAGAATAGAAAGAGGCCCGCGATTGGAGGAGGTTCGTCTCCTAAATACTTAGGATGGGCTAACTTTTGTTGTTTGCACGTAATTTGATAAGGAAACAAAGGAGAGATTGTACCACAAAACTATTAGTGAAATTTGAGAGTACCATCCTCCCCATAGACATATACCTTTTCCTGGTGGAACTGGATCATCAACTCTCTATGTGAATTCCTTGTGATTGCTTGTTTGAGTCGGGTTTCCTATTCTAAGGGCCTCAATCAGTCGCTTTGCAACATCTCATTATGGAGGGTGGCTATTGCATTCAAACAAATTATGTTGTAATACATTACAACTTTTTTGTAATACATCTCATTCAAGGGATATGGATTTTGTGTTACAAAAAAATGTTGATTAACGATGATGTTGGGAGAAAAGTTGTAATATGATGAACTCATATATTATTAGCTAACTCATGCTTAATTTATGTTAGTAGAAATAGCTACCTAATTACATTAAAGTTAGGGAATTCTAGGTATTAGTGCATCTTAGGATTATAAATGCATTTTCGACTTAATTATGAATCTTGAGGCCTAGCTATGTTTTGTGTATTAATTCATTTTCTTTGAAGAAGCCTTCCCTAAGTGACACATGGAGAGGCACAATAGCATGCCACCTCATCTATCGTCACCCTTCCCTTTCCACCAATCACCACATGGCACCTCACCCCCTTCATCCTAGTCGTTCACACCAACTCAACCCAAGCAACCTTACCCTACATCCCACGCCACCACCAAAATAGATCCTAAGCATCCATCTTGGTTGACCACCACCTATCCACTTCATTGATCCACATCCACCCCTCTCCACCAATGACATTGTGCCACCTCACCCCTCAAACAAATCAAACTCTAACACCCTATCCTTAATATCACGCCAACTCTACATCAAACCACCGCTTAATCCCGCACAAAACACATATCATTCTAATCTTTCATCTATGATCCATCAACCTATCCACCTAATTGATCCATGGTTTCCCATCCCCTCTAATCACAACTTGACACCTAGCCTTAGTCAATAACAACCCTATGATAAGGAACTCATCATGGTTCCTAATTTACCCTAATTAGCTAATTTCCTAGGTTAATTAATAGTGAATAACATTAATATGGGATTAATTATAAAATTAAGATAAAATAACAAGGACCTTCAAAATATGCTAAAATCACTAAATTAAGGTTTAATTAATGTTTATTTAATAAATAGGACTCAAACATAGCCATTTAGCTATATATAAGGTATTTAATATAATTTGTATTAATTTATAATCTAAGTTGTTAATTAACCTAATTAAGTTAATCATTTAAATAAATATAGCTAGAAGGAGAAAAAATGAAATTTCATGTCAAAAATATATTATTTACTGAATTTATAATAATATATAAAAATTTGAAATATAAATAATTTGAAATAAGCTTCAAAAGTCACTATTTGTATTTTAGTCCCTATGTTTCATGACAATCGAGTCCTTTTTATACATATAGGTCCTTCATATTTGCAATCAAGTCCGTAGATACTTTCTTAACCGGAACCAATGGCTGACGTTCACTATTGATTTTCTTCTCCAATGTCAGCAACATCGAAGGGCTAACCTTCCTTTTCATGCACGGCAAGAATCCTCGCAACAAACTCTCCATATCCAATGGTTTGGATCTTGTGCACATGCCTTGGATAACACTTGGAAGCCTCATCATCATCATAGATGATGATGAGTTTTCTGGTGCATCTAGACACCTTTTCAATCAGATACATTCCCCTAGACCTCCACCACCACCTAAAAATAGCCCTCCACACCTCTAATCTCTAGTTAGCAACTCTCTTCCTTCTCCCCAAACTGAGTTGCCCATAGACTATTCATTCTCTCTTCGGAGATCTCTATCTCCATCTGATCTTCTTTGAGGAGCTCAACCTTCTTCTTCCTCTTCCTTTGTCGCGTCTTCTAATGAGGCTACGCCACCATTCACTTCTACTCCACGTACGTCAACATCGGAGATTCTATCTTCTACCCTCTAGTTTCTTCTCTTCGGCGAGCCTCAACAAAGATCCTACTACCCCCTTTTTCCAGGTAACAGTAGCATTAGCTTTGTAGCTTAGTGTAGATTAGATTTAGATGCTTAGATAGCATAGATAGTTAGTTGTATGTCAAGATTTGCTTATCGTCTTCTTTGACTCTGGTGAGTCATCTCAGACTTCACAAGAGCTTCTTCCACTCCCATGTCATATGGTTTTCCTTCACAATCCTTCCACGATTAGTTCTTCTTCTTTAATTCATTGAATTATCACTCTGATTGCCTAAATCACTTCACTTTCACCTGAGCTCCTTCGTTGTCCATGGCGAAGGCTCAGAGGTTACAACACCTCCATTTGAGGCCCTCCACCACTTCTATGCAACATAGGGGCCCCGTTCCTTCTATTAATTAGAGCAAACACCTATTATATAAGAAACACCTAAAATCACCTTACCTCCTAACCTCTGCTATCAATGGCGGAGAATAGGAGAGTTTGTCACCTAATTAGAACACCTATCACCTTCACGATCATCTATAGAACTAAATGCCTCACTCAAATGAGTGGGACAATCACTTCTGAGTTCTATCGAACTCAAGTTTAGTTTCTTGAAGATTTCTAGTTCAATTCAATTAATCGATTATCAATTAAGGAAATTGATGAACTCATGATGATACAAAGATCATCAGGAGTCTTTTGAACTACTCCTTGATTAGTTTCATGGAGATTTGATCTCCCTTCACCGGAACTCTGGTGAGCTCCGATGAGTCCCAATCTGAGTTATAGTCTTCTAAACTTTTTGTAGAACTCCAGATCATGTCATTATGGTCTACGGATTAGGGTCCACTAATTAGATTTGAGTTTCAATGAATATCTCTCATCTTCCTCAGCTCTAGCAGAGCTGAGAAGACTTTGTCTTTGAGTCTCATACCTTGGCAAAGAGTCCAAAAGCATAAATAGAATCCATAGAGTTTAGAAACACCTTCAAATAAGTCTTAAGACCTTTCATCCTTTCTACCAAACTCATCTCCTAATCTCAGGCGGAATTGCTTGAGACCTCTCTTAGAGTGCTTAAACCTTGATTTTGATGTGTGCAACAATTCTCTGAGGTTGAAATTAGTTGATTAAGATAGTTTAATTGATCTAAAAGTATTTAATTCATAAAGTCAACCTTTGAGCTAATTTGGTCAACCCAAGGTCGTTCTTGAGGTTTCAGACCTCAAGACTTGGATTTAAGGACATAATTGAGTTCCTAAGTTTATTATGAAGTTATTGGAACCAATTAGATAGTGTTTTATTGAGATTTATTGTGATTTCAATTCATTCACAATTTGGGTTCTCTCTGAACCTCAGTAGAGTTTAATGACATTTTGATGAGTTTTCAAGTCAATCTCTACCCATATCGAACCTTTATGATCTTCTAAAATGATTTAGATCAAATGTAGAGGTTGAGACTTAACTGTTCAGCTATTTTAAATTTGAGATCAATGTTCTGAGCTTTCAATCTAAAGCTCTGAAGTTTCTGAGTGGTCCTGAGCTTCTCAGTACCTGAAAACCTTCTTCAACACTACGGAATGGTTTATAGTGGATATTGGAGTCTTTAGACAAGAGAGATAGAAGGTTTAGTTAGGTCTATTATAGGAATTCTACTCTACTATCTGTAGAAAAGTTTCCATGGCATCATGCCATTTGTAGTCCTCAATCCAATAGGTCAGTTGTGAACCTCTGATCTAATTAGCAATAGCAATCAAAAATAGGCACATAAGGTTTTCTATCGAGCCATTGCTGACTCGATTAGGACCACAAAGCTGCAAGGAATTGGATGATGAAGATGGCGCTAGACTTAGCAAAGCATAGACAAAACGGGGACAACATAGTCCCATATCGAAAATGGAGAAGTCATTACTGAGATATAAATTAAATTGTGCACGCTTGCCGATCAGTCAATAAATGCTAGGCACACGAACGAGCATAGCATGTGTGTCTGTGTACACTGCGGCACAACTCTGCAAGAGGGGCCTCCAAGCGCCAGGTGGTCGGAGGTGATGGTGACACATGTCTTAGTAGTTGTCAATCCAGCTCATTTAGGCGTTGATCCTATTAAACGACACGTGGATGACCCTGATCCCTTTTTGATTGTAGAGCACACCTTACGCTATGTTTGGTTGAAAATGAGTAAATGATGTAGACACAAATATTGAGGATAAAATGCCTATTCATGCATGTTCCTAGGCTTAGATTTGCATTTCTTGTTATAAATAGTGCATAGCATGCATCATCCTGCATTTAGAGTAGTTGTGTATATTTTAGGTTAATTACATCCTTTTTATGACCAGGAGAGAAGGGATTTATTTCAGGGCCTTGGATTGACGATCTGAATGTACGAATCTAATCAGGATGATGATCAAAGTCCAACACCTCCGAGATCGTCCTAATCAAAATCCCATATCACCTTATGCTATCCGAGGAAGATCAATGGCCAGGGGGTAATGCGACATCCTTACAGGCTTCAGATGAAAAATTTGACCGTAAGGATGGATCCGGAGTAACAATCGCAATCCGACAACATGGAAATCATCTCAATCCAAGCACCGTGGCACCCTCTGCAACAGAAAGAAGGACGACCCAGATGGCGCCACATGGCACCATCTAGGCTGCCCAACACTGACCAGTAGTCCACCCAAGCTAACCTTGCAAATCTAGACCGTTGGATTTGAATCCAATGGCCGTCCAAGCACTGCTCCACCAACCTCAAGCCAAGCGAAGAGATGACCTCGCATGATCTCGACGGTTGGATCAAAATCCAATGATCATGGGCGCGTGGCCTTAAATCCTAAGAGCAGCACAGCGCTGCCCTCAGTACAACTGGTAGAGCTTTCTCTCTCATACAAGAGCGCGTTCGAAGCCCAGCGGCTGACCCAATTTCGTGAGTGCAGGCACGATTCGATTACACCCATTGGATGCCATCAAGCGGTGGAGGCTTCACCACATGGCGCTACTCGATGCACGCGATTTGCACACACAAGATCTGAGGTACAGACGGTTGCGCTATCACATGCGGGCAAGCATGATCTTGAGTGTGAGATGTGTGCGAAATCTAGAGAATGCATCGGCGATCCAACGATCAAGATTCATCCTCGCCTGATCCAGCCTGCATGCATGAGGATAGCTACAGGTGTGAATGTTGGGGGTGCAATCTTCAACGACAGCTGCAGGGGTCTTTAGTGACACTTGCAGCTGTCACTACAGCCCTCTACACGAATTTCTTCCTCTTCCCTCCACTATAAAAGGACCCTTACACCTCCATTCTTCACCATCTCTTCCTTTCTTCTCATCACCACCTCCAAGGCTCTAGAGAGAGCTTGTCCCAAGCCTAGGATGCTCCTCTAGAGTAGAAAACAATTCCTGCCTCTCATCCCCCTTCGTGGAGCATCACACAACTTTCCTCTCACCTCCCTTCAGGAAGAAGATCTTCGCAACGACGCCGTCCTACCCCGCCCTCCGTCCTCCGGCTCCGTCCTCGTTTGTCTCGCTCCTCACCACCTTCCTCCAAGAGACGTCAAAGCAAGTCATCCTCTAAGCAACAATTGAGGGGGATTCTCTCACCTATATCTTTCTTTTTTCTTTTGTAGTGTAATCTTTCCTACTTTCTTAGTTGTAGAAACACTTGTTGAGATATATGTGATTGTTTCTCTCTCTTATATTTTGTAAGTAGATTAATTAGATAAGAATTCATCAACCTAATCTCTTGCTTGCTAAAAATACCAAAAAAAAATAGAAAAGACAAAAACACTAAAACCAAATAAAAAGCGAAATGTGTATTTTTCAAAACCAAACGTTCGCCTCCTCATGTTCAACTTGGGACGCACCTTTCAAGTTTCGATTATAAATATTATCCGATCGATGGATTTTCTCCCGAATCGAACTACGATGATGGGTTTTCCAAACCTGAACCTTTTCACATGTGAATCTGCCGTCATCAGTAAGTGTTTTGTTTTTAGAAGACAAAGGATTACTACCGAGGATAGGAGTAATCCAAAATTTTATTTAATGAACTTCAATTGTAGGATGCTCTACCAATACTTCACACAACTCATAACATCATTACATATGTTCTCAACCCAGGCTCTAGACCCCCTGAAGAAAGCCTCATTTCTGGCACACCAGATACTCCAGAGAATAGCACCCATCAATGGCCTTGTAGCTGAGGCACGACCTTGTAGCTAAGGAACAGCCAAGCACATTCCATAGATAGTCCCACGTAGGGGAGGGCATAGAGCAACACCTAAGCCAAACCTTGCGGGTCACAACACACTAACTGAAGAGGTGCCACAAATCATCATTTCCAAAAGAACATAGGGGACATGCTGCATCAGAGATTGCCATAATGAGGTGTCTCAGGGAACTAGTAACGAGTTCATCACATCTGGCAAGCCAAGGAAAAACTTGGACCTTCAAGGGAATTTTGATCTTCCAAATGGCTTAGCAAACATGTGCACGAGCAACATCCTCCACGGCAGGAAGCATCTTGTGATAGGCCCTATCAGGGGAGTACAGCCCATCATGCCTCACACAGGCATCTACCTCTTTAGATGGGCGAAAAGCCTACAGGGTGTCCATCATACAGTTGTAGTCCTCCATGGAGCGACTTTCATATGCACCAGGGGATTGGGGGGGATCCAACGGTAATCAGAGGGGGCCCAATAATCTGCTACTCAGTCATCTTTATTGGCTGCAGCATCATAGAGTCGTGGATACATAGAAGCAAAGGTGCCTAGACCTGGCCAATCGTCCTTCCAGAAGCAGAAATGCTCACCACTTCGAAGTCTCGAGGTGAGGAGAGGCCAACTTTCATCCATGGCCCACGTCACAAAAAGGGGGAGGGGTTTAACAAATTGAGTCTGTTGGATTGCGCATTTGATGCCCCATAAGAGTCAACAATCAAGTCTTGCCACAAGCCTCTATCACCCCTTAGGATGATAACACTCCACTTCAACAACAAGGAATCTCCAAATTCCCATAGGGATCGAATACCCATTCCTCCACTCTTTTTTGGTAAACACATTTTCTTCCACTTAATAGGTTGAACGAAATCTCCTTCATGAGAAGCTCCCTGGTAGACTATGGTATCTTCCTAATCACATTCAGTTTCTTCAAGACCGTGGTAGAAGGTCTAAACATGGAAAAATTAAAGACTAGAATGGTCGAGACTGTTGAGTTCAAAAGAACCAGTCTTTCCCCCTTAGATAGATATCTGCCACACCACCCTGCAAGATGAACAAAAATCTTCTCATAGTGGACCATCCAGTCACTATTCTTCATCTTCTTTCCGCAGAGACAGAGACCCAAATATCTGATCAGTAGACTGGCAATGGGCATCTGTAAGGCGTTGGAGATCTGTGTGCGCATGGCCTCAGACCACCTAAAACAAATCAAAGTAGACTTCATAGCATTTACAGTAAGACCAGAAATATGACCAAATATACTCACCACCTGATTCACATGCTACGTTGTTTTACGTCCTCCCTCAACAAAGAAGACTATATCATCTGCATACTGTAATATTCGAGTGAGGTCTTGCTATGTGGAGAACGTACTCATGAAAGAGACCAGCAACACAAGCCTTGAAGGAGAAGTGAGCCAGCAGGTCAACGGCTAAGATGAAGATCAGAGGGGCAATGGGGCATCCTTTCCTAATGCCCTTTTGAGGCTGGATCCAAGCACCAGTTGGACAACCATTAATGAGGAGTAAGAAAGCTAAGGTGGTGAAGCATATCTTCATCCATTGAATTCAAGCTTCAGGAAAGGCATGCCTTTTAAAAATCTCCCACATGTACAGCTAGAAAAATCTATTTTCCACAGGAACCCCTTTGTCTTCTTTCTAATCCATCTCGAGACCATCTCCTGTGCTAGAATGAACAACTCTTGCAATGATCATCCCTCTAGAAATACAGACTGCATGGGGCTAATTAACTTCTTGCACACTACCATCAGGTGATTTGCCAGTATCTTGCCAATAATTAAATAGATGGAATTTGACAAAGCTATGGGCCTAAAATCAGAAAGAGATTCTGCACCCACTTTATTTGGCAAAAGGAACAAAAAGGATCTATTCATATGTTCAAAGCCCATATTGCCATGATAGAACTTCTCAATTACACCTATGACATCCACTTTAGCCCATTCAGGGCCTTCAACACTTCCTCCTCATCAATGGCCCTAGTCAGCATGTTACAATCTGCATCATCCAGACACTCCATGTCAGAAGAGGCTATGTGTCAATCCCCCCTATCCCCTACAAGCATAACCTAGTGGAAGTAATAGTTTGCTTCACTACGGATTTGTTCACTTGACATGATGATGGAGTCCCCAACACGTAGGGAAGCAATATGACTGGAGCATCTTCTACTACTGGTCGTAGCATGAAAAAACTTGGTATTGGCAACCCCCTCTTTCAACCAAAGCTATCTGGATTTCTCACGCTAGTCAATTTCATTCTGAAGGTCCTCTTTAGCCATTGTAGCTTGGCACTCTTTCCTCAAAGCATGGTCATCCTCAGATAGAGGCCCCTAATCTTCCTTGGCATCCAAGGATGCAATGGTCTCCATGGCATACAATATGCACTCCTCTTTTGCAGCCTTAAGTGTTTTCCTATATTCCATAAGCATTAGACGCAACCCTTTTAGTTTGGCAACCAGAACTTAGGTGGTCAACCCTGAGTAGTTCTGTGCATGTCACCAAGAAGTAACTAAGGGCCCATTTGGATCGTGAGTTACGGGCTCGTATCCCATGTTTGGGCCCGCTAAACCCGTGTGGAAAGTATACCAGGTGTGCAGTGCGAAACACGAGGTAAATGCCATTCTGCAGTGGCCACAAAATTGTGTTTATCCTGTAGTGTATCCAGCTATGGCGAAACCCGAGTGTGAATCACGATCTTCCATGGCTGTCACAAAACCCTACCCATTTCCTCCATCGCTACCCCTCGGAGCCATCGATGACCTCCCCCCCTACACGTCCTCCTCTGCCGATAGTGTGCTCTGGCGATCTGCGATAGCCAAAACCCTATCATTTCGTTCTTGTTGTGCTTCGTGCTGAAGTAGCCGATGGTAGGTGGTTGAAGGGCCTGTAACCCATTCTCCTATTACCGATGATTGGAAACCCTATTGATGCATGTCTGACCGAGCACCATAGCCGAATAGCAGCAAATGATGGTTGGTGGCCGAATCGATGGATGCAGCGTGGGTTAGGTAGGGTGATTTTGTCGCACATGCAATGGTTAGGTACAGTGTTTTCGCTCATTTGAACCATGTTCATTATCAATTTGTGGTGGATTTGATTCTTCATTTGTCATGATGATTCACCAATCCATGATCATCCTTCCTTCATGCTACATACTATCGATGCCTTTATGTCCATCTTGAATGCGCTTATGGGACTTTTGCTTTGCTTTGACCTTTCCTTTCCCAAGAATCTTGGGAGCGACTGTGGTTTTTTATTCATACCTTTGTAAGTCTTGAATGTGGGTTTCCCTTGTCTTTAATGCGTACGTGAAGATCCCACCTACGCAATAAAATGGAGATCCAATGGATCTCCATTTTGGTCACCTCCCCTTGAACCTTTGAAGCAAAGCATAAATCCAATGGTTCTTCATAAAGGGCACGCCCCCTTAAAGCTTTGTAGCGAAGCAACCTTTATCTAAGGACGTCGTTGTTGCATCCCTTCATGGTTTTGTTGCCTTCTTCTGCATCCCATGCATCTACCATTAGTGCTGGCAGAAGGAGGAGGGTAAGAATGGGTGTGAGGCACCAGCATGGCTATAAAACAACACCTAATGTTGTGATGGTAGCTGGCTTCCTCATCCTACTGTTCATCCTCCAGAAGGAGACGGTTGTTGATAGTGAGGAGTCCTCAAGCAACTCCATCAACAAGGAAGGTAGTTTCCCTTCCATCCTGGTTTTGTTTTTTGAAGATGGGTTAATAAATGAAATGTGAATTTTCTTTTTTTCAAATGAAGGGGATTGAGAGGAGGAAGATGAGGTTGATTACCCCCCACAGAAACATGGGTATCACTATCTGCTTGCTACGAAATATATCTCTATTCGAAGGAGGCAATTTGTTCGTTACTTTCGCTTATTGTTGTTTTCTCACTTTGTGTTGCTATCATCGTTAAATTTCAGTCTATTTTTTGTGTCGGAATGTCTATTAATGTCTTTTGAATGTCTGTTATATCTATCAAAAATTTCAGTCTTTTTTTGTTTATAAGCATCCTAGTTGTTGATGACATGCATATATATGTTATATCCTCCACTGATTTGGTATAATTGTATAAATTTATGTTTTAGCCATTTCAATTATAGGAGCAAAAGATGTTGGCCGTGTAATGAGATAAGTAACTCATTATCTCCAAAGACTAACATATTGTATGATGTGCATACTAAACAACTGCTCCCTGTTCCTCAAGTAAAGGCTCAATACATCTTGATCATGTGTAGATGCTCCTTTAAGATAATAGAAAAATTTAGCTCTATGACCAATAATAAATTTCTTTTAATGAATGTGCTTTTACCTTTTTGGTTGTTTTAAAATTCTAAACTATTCAAAAATTGGATTCATGTGCAGTTTTTCTGTGTATTACGCAAGTGTGTGCATATTGAGTGGAACTGCAAATCAAATCATTTTGAGGACACTATTGAAGTAAAAACACATAAAGGTTCAACAAATGTAAGAACCTACCATAGTGTACCAAAAGTAACTGATAGTAGAAAAGGAACAAACAAATATTTCTGAGGACTATTGACGTAAAAACACATAAAGGTTCAAGAAATGTAATGAGCTATCATAGACTATGAAAAGTAACTGATAATAGAAACATAGAAAATGAGTGCAAAAATCTAGAGTAATTGCCAAATTGGAGGGGGCATAGTATATGCAACCATTAATCCATTTATACTAGAAAATGCCATAAAAAATCTTATACTGGAAAGACTTATGAAGTGCTATAAATCGTGGTGGAGCTGGTAACCAAGGTTGCCTCAATGGTGGCAATGTTGGTTTCTGAAACTGCACTATGAATGATTTTTTCCCTTTTTTTGTGGGGATGGAGTTTCCTGTATTGGCACATTGACCAACGAACTCATGGAGGTTGTTGATATGATGATTAGGAGGAAGATTTAAGTCATAAGTCTTCAGGAGACAAAATTGGTTGATAAAACTCTGGTCAAATATTGTATGGAGTTAAAGGAGGATTTATTGTCTATATGGAGTTAAAGGAGGGTGTAAAATAAAATTAGCTTGATAAAACTCTGGTAAGGTCAAAAGTAATTAGCTTGGCACAAACTTGGAAACTCATGAAGGGTTAATAAATCTTGATAATCAGTGGTATGGATTTAAGAAATTTGATCAGTGGCTTAATTAGTGAGTCCATTTGGTCCATTTTCAAACAAAAGAGAAGAAAAATGAGGATCAATTTTTGATAACTAGACTTAGGTCCAGCCATTATGTTGATACATTGAGTTTCCTCTACTTGGACTATCTAAGCCCAAGTGGAAAAATGCAAATAAATCTTTCTTTTAGGAGGCTCATAAAACGAGGTATCCACTAAGTAGCCTTCTTACAAGTTCTATCTAACCAATGTCTTTAGGTTAAATCCAAAACTATGACAATAGGATATTGTGGTCCACTTATAGTCCATAACCCATGTCAGAAAATTAGGAGTTTATTTAGACTTGTATCCCAAGCAACAACTCAAATATATTTACCATGACATAATTTCTATTGGAGAGAGAATCATTATCTTAAGAAAGATTTGTGCATTATGGTTGTCAAAGGTGATTGCATTCTACCATATCATGCAATCCCCTTCATAATCAGCCTTATGTTGTTGTTTAAGGATATTCTAGATTCTTACAAGCGATGGGGAAAATTAGGTAGATGTAACCTTATTTAGGGATTGTGGACTATTATTAAGAAATTCATTCCTATGTAGAATGAATATCTCCGATCAAGCGAGATCACCCTCGTCAAAGACATCTAAATGTAAGAATTGGGATATGAGATGACCATGGAGCTTCTTAAGATCCTCAGGAAATACTACGATGTTGGACGTTGGGTGAAAGGATCATTCAACAAGATGACTTGGAATGAGATAGATCAAGACTTTGAAGCAATTACTCATGCCAAGTACAAACATTTCCAAATGCTGAATAGGTGGAAGGAGTTGAAGCAGAAACATGGTCAGTACACGGAATTGTTAGGGAAGAGTGGTTGGGGAATAGACCCAATCACAAATTGTCCTGTAGCCCCTTCGTCAGATGTCTAGGATGAGGTAATCTTGACACATACTCACCATGGCTTTTTTCCAATCAATTACCTAATTTGGAACTTTCTAATCGATTTGGCATATTTTATCTGTGTAGCTACCTAGTGAACTTCGAAACCTAAGGAACAAGCCTTTCCCTTACTAGGACGAAGTTCATGCAATCGTTGGAAATGATACCGCTACCAGGGAGAACGTAATGTCTTCTACTCGGGAAGTGGATGTCATTAATCTTACAATTGATCCACCTGCGAAGGAAATTCACACAACACAACCTCCACAATTTGAGTTTGGTTTTGCACCTTCTGATGATGTATATGCATACTTGCAGCAACCATACAATGGTCCTAATACATTTGCTAGCTCTGGTATAGCAAATACTCAGAATGCAAACCCAACTCAGGCGGTGGAATATGTACATTTGGAGGTGCCAAGTGATGGAAGTGGGAGTAAGCATCCTTCGACATCAACATCTGGTGGGGGGAAGAGAAGGAGGTCTAAAGTCGCTATAGCAGCAGCATCGGTTGTGAAAGTTGAGGAATTCATGGAGCTTATGAGAAGCTTGTGGACCATCACATCAACCCTCAGCAAAGATGGGATCTCGTATCTGAGGAAATTAATGAATGTCTAAGGCTACTTCAGCAACTCATCCCTAGCATCACCACAAAGGACGTGGTCACCATGTCAAAGTTGCTCGTCCACAGAGGCCATTGGGATAATTTTAAGAATCTCCTTCAACAAGATGTAGAGTTTAAGGCATTTCTCTGTAGACATACTAGTAGTGATTGCGGATTCTGAGTTTCTTCTCTATGATCCTTGGAGATTACATCTTATTCTCTACTCCATCTACATTATTTCTGCATTTCGATTATGTAATATTTAACAGGAGAAATCACACTCCCGTCGAACATTTCAAACTATTTTCAATATTGTTGTATTTAGTTGAACTATTTTAATTAGTTTGACGTAGTTATTTTGTAGCGTAACATCTATCCAACGTCACCACAGTCTAAACTATTTACAAGTATGGATTCTAATGAAGAAAGGTCATCCTGTAGTGAATTGGGTTATGAGGATAATAGTTGGAAAATTCCGGCAACGGTATTACCCTTGGCATTCCAATTCCACCCATTTCATGAGATCCTAATCCCACGTCGACCACGAAATGTTAATCCAAATTTGTTCGGCCACGATTGGATATGTGAGATACTTGGAGGACATGAACGTATTTGTTTCAATGAGTTTAGAGTCACGAAGGAGGCGTTCACATCTATTGTTGAGTTATTAAAGGAGAGAACAGATTTGTATGATTCCCACAATGTCACAGTTAACGAGTAGCTTGCCATATTTTTCATGATAATCTCTCAAGCAGTGTCAAACCGTCATCTAATCGAGAGATTCAAGCATTTAGGGGAGACAATATCCTGGTATTTTAACGTCTTTAATGCTATTTGTTCAGTAAGGAAGTTGTTTATACGACTTCTTGGTTGTAATGCTGAAGTTCCACCAGAAATAAAAAATAATAGGAAATTCTACCCATACTTCAAGGTATGCCCGTACATACTCTATTGTTATCAGATATCCAATTCAGCATATCCATGTCTAAGCTTTGTATGTTTCTAAATGAAAGGATGTTCTTGGAGCAATAGATGGGTGTCACATTTCAGCAACCATTGCCCCATCTGAACAAGCTCAGTTTCGAAACCGTAAAGGATGGACTAGTCAAAACGTCATCACAGTGGTTGATTTTGGCATGCAATTTATTCACGTTGGAATGGGATGGGAAGGCTCTATTCGGGGCGTAGATCATGTAAAAGATAACTGTGTTGTAGTATAGTGTGAAATACATCTTGACAAATAAATTAACGGAACTAGTGAGTCCCGATCGATCACAAGGAGGCAGAAAATACTTTTGATTTCATGCTCATGTTCTAAATCTAATTACTCAATAGCATAGACAATGAATCGCAATATATATATCAAGCAAAGAGTTTGAACATGAATTGCAACTATAACTAGACAATTTCTAAGCATGAACATAAACTATCTATGTAGCAGAACAAGGGCACCACGGGTGGTTCATGGTGGCCTTTTGGAGAGGTTGAGGATAGCAGCAATGATCCATCAAAGTGGCTCGATGGACGCTTCAGACAAGATGCAGAGACGGAGGCAGAGAAGATGGAAGGAAGAAGGTAGAAGAGTTGTAGGAGGAGGAAGAAAGAAAACATGGAATGCCTTCAAAGGGGACCCTTAGGCCTCTTTTATAGCTTTTGTGAAGGGTATTTAAGGCATTGGAGCCCTTAATTTCGTGCAAAAGCTTTAGATTAATCAGATCCGTTGATCGAGAGATCAATGATCCTGATTAAGCCTTCCAAATCCTTCTCCATTCACAGTTTAATCTAATGCTGACACGTGGTGCAATGTGCACCCTTGGATCTGCATTTGACGGTCTCCGCTCGCCCATTGTTGCCTTCGCAAGCCCGTCGCATGGCCTTAATCCGCACCTCAACTCCTAAGCCTTCTCAACCATCCCATCTTTCGATCGAACGGCTTAAAGAATGTGCGCCGCACCCTCTTAATTCCTAAGGCACGTGTCATCACGCGCGTCTTCATCTGACACCCCCGTACCTGCCACGCATCCGCGCCTCCACCGCCCGATGAAGATTCTGTGGTTGAATTTCATTAGTGCACGGCTGACTCCCACATTGTAACTCAAACCTGCGTCGCACGTTGGTTGCTAAGCGTGCTCTCTGCTGTGCTACGTGCGCAATTTGTTGCAGTTTCCATCTCATGTGTAGCCACCCTCAGTCGTTGGATGGAAATCCAATGGTCGAGATCTCATCCTCGCTCGATGAAGAAGTTGGAGGCGGGCGACGTGGATGCATCGTAGCCGTTGGATGACAATCCAATGGCCCACGTCTTTCCTTCTTAGATTAGGGTGTGGTAAGGGGTGGCTATGAAGGTGCCACATGGCGCCATCGTGGCTGTCCATCTTCTTCTCCTTGTATCTGATGATGTAGGCCTTCGATTAAGTTGATTTTTGCACCGTTGGACTGCAAACATTGATCTGGATCCATCCATGCAGTTGATTTGTCATCTAAGGTCCGGATATTCTTCAACTTTCCCCTTGGCCCTTGCTTCTTCTGCAGACTCCATAGGGTGCTACAGAAGTCTAATTGATGCGATCTTAGAAGCGTTAGACTCCTATCGTCATTCTAAACAGATCCATAAGGTTGGATCGATCATCTACAGCCCTAGATTACCTGCAATTATTAATACCTCTCAAATAACACATTATTATTTATAAAACATATAAATCATCTAGGATGCAAAGTACGATGTGTATGCATGCAGAATGCCCATGTTAAGCTAGGTTCTACCTAAATTACGGTGAATTAGGGCCTATTATTGCTACGAAATCATACCCTCATGCCTAAATCTTGCTAGTCCCTAGCAAGTGCAAGATTAAATGCATTTTATCAAGAGTTTAACTAAAGGTTTATTTCTTTTTATTTCATCCAAAAATTCAGAATCCCGATAACCATGAATATGTAATGTTGTAGCCTCTGTAACGAATTCAAGCAAAGAGTCGATATACATTTAAAGCTTGTACCCCTAGTAAAATTCTATTGGGATAGGCAAACCTCTTCTCTCAAGGATATAAACTATTCTTTAATTTTAGACCCGACTTTTGGCTTAGGTAGAAGACGTCTAAGCTAACTAGATTTGTATTTGGTGGCTCACTCTCTTCTGGTGCTACATAGAGACTAGCATTTCATAATCTAGATTTCTAGATTATCAAATAAATTAACTTAGAGAGAGGCTGAAAAACTATGCTCTCTTTAATCTTTTGTACTTTTTCTTCTCCCTTCCTCTCTCTCTATCTCTTTTCTTTTCTTTTTCTTTTTCTTCCTTAGCTCACATCTCACTAGATTTGCAACTGTACTTGGTGGTCTCGCATGGCAACACACTTTAATTAGGTTCTAATAACCCCACAACTAAGTTAGACCCCTCAGCCCGTATTCAAGCAGTCAGAATTATAAAAAAAGTAGGTTAAGGCTATATTTGGTGGCTTGTGGGGATGGTAGGTGTTTTTGCCTCAAAACACTTTGACTTACATAACTCAAACTTCTTAACATAAGACTTTTTTTTTCAAGAAAATACCTCTTTTGTATGCTTTTTTTTTATATCTATTGGCACAATGCCATTATCAACATGACATAATGTAACAATGCAACACAACATAGTACTTTTATTCATAAGGCATTATTTGGTATTTTTTTGGGGATGACCAAGAGGATCTTGGGTGGCTTATTTGGTGGAAGTGCCTATTCTCGGCACTAGGTAGGGAACAGATAGGACGACGTATTTCTGACCTTGACATCAGTACCCTCCTTCAGCCGAGGATTCTGTAGAGGACAGTCATGACCATCCACCTCAGTCCTAGTTTTATCAGAACTTGCTCTCTGTGTTTTTGCCTTATTTGGTGGCCCTCGTACGGAATTTCTCACAAAATTAGTATGCAAGAACTGAGAGCGAAAACTATTCCCATATCCAAGTGTCATTATTCAATTATTCAAAATTACAAATTCCTTATACTAGCCTTAGAGCACCAGTAGACTCTCTACTCTCATCTCACATATGTTTTGGTAGATCTACTAGAAGATGGTTCACCTGACTCCTTGACTATTGTCCAAGGGTTCAGGAGAAGAAGCAATGCTTCTTCTCAACAAACTAGAGATGTCTATTGGTTTTCACAGTGGATCCATTGCAAATTCTACATGCAGGTGTGAGGTTATACTAGATTCTAAGCTTAGGAATCTACTAAAGAATAAATCTTTAATAAAACCTCTTGATAAAATGATCTAATCCCTCACTTGTTAGCAGAAATTTTTCAATTTTTATGGACTACCCCCCCATGCCTAAGTGTTTGCATGTCCTCATGCATGAATAAAAGAGATTGGAATAAGGCAGGGTGTATGTGGATAGAAATCACCTGGAACTGCTTCTGAGTTGTCATTCAGCTCATGCCATCACTGCAATGCCATACACAATATGCAAAACAATATGCGAAAATGAAATATGCTATGTATATATGATATGTATATATGTATATGTGCTAAGTTTAACGCCTCCAACTGGGCAACTCGTCAGTCACACATCCTCGAGAAGATGTATCGTTTCGTCAGCAGGAGGAGGTTCCTGGGCAAAAAATGGTTTGAGGCGCTAGCCATTAACCATAAAAACATGCCTAGATTTCAGGTCTCTAATTTGGACTGCCCCATTAGGATATGGGTGGACCACCAAAAACGGCCCAGTCCACTTGGACTTGAGCATTCCCGCAAAGAATTTGAGTCAAGAGTCAAACAACCAGACCTGCTGTTAGGTGCGAACTCTTTCCTATGGATGTATATATTTTTGCATTCTTGTAAGCTTCCTGCCTAATTTCCTCTAACTCACTGAGCTAGAGATTCCTTTCATAACCTCTAGCCTCGAGGTTAAAATTACACTTCTGCATTGCCCAAAAGGCACGGGGCTCCAACTCCATAACAAGGTGACAGGCCTTTCCATACACCATGAGGTATGGCAACATTCCGAGCGGGGCCTTGTACGCGGTCTGATATGCCCATAGTGCATCAATCAACCGATCGGACCAATCCTTCCTATCAGGTCTAACCATCTTTTGAAGGATAAGCTTGATTTGACGGTTCGATACTTCAGCTTGCCCATTGGTCTATGGGTGATATGGGGTAGCAATGCAGTGCTGCACCCCGTATTTCTTTGATAATGACCTAAAATGGGCATGGATGAAGTGACTACCCCCATCGCTTATCACGGTGCGGGGAACTCCGAATCTTTCAAAAATGAATTCCCAGATGAAGGATATAACAATCTTATGATTAGCTTGTCTTGCCGGGATAGCTTCTACCCACTTTGAGACATAGTCTACTGCGAGGAGTATGTACTCAAAGCCATGCGAGTTCGAGAAGGGGCCCATAAAGTCTATGCCCCAGACATCGAACACCTCTACGACGAGAATGGATTGGAGAGGCATCATGTCTCTCTGGGTCATAGAACCAACCAACTGGCATCACTTACAGCACTTGGCAAACTCGTGTGCATCGTTGAAAATGGTTGGCCAGAAAAATCCCGACTGCAAAATCTTTGCAGCGGTCTTTCAGCCTAAGAAATGACCCCCACAAGCATCACTGTGGCAGAAAGATAGCACACTAGAGATTTTCAAATCAGGGACACATCTTTGGATGATCTGATCAGCCCCAATGCAAAAGAGAAGTGGGTCATCCCAAAAATAGAATTTAGCCTCTGAGATAAATTTGAGTTTTTTATCCTTGGATAATCCCGTAGGTAGCCTGCCTGCGACGAGATAGTTTGCTATATCAGCATACCAAGGAAACTCAACAGAGTTAATAGACAGCAGAGACTCATTCCAAAATCAGTCTGATATTGGAGGGGAGTACAGAATATAGTCTAGGTCTAGCCGAGACAAGTAATCCGCCACAACATTATGTGTTCCGGCTTTGTTGCGGATCTTGATATCAAACTCGTGCAAAAGAAGGATCCATCTGATAAGGCGGGGTTTGGCATCCTTCTTTTCCAACAAATGCTGGAGGGCGGAATGGTCAATGTAGATAATAACTTTGGACCCGAGTAACTATGACTTGAATTTCTCCAACCCGAATACCACGGCTAGCAATTCTTTCTCAGTGACCGTATAGTTACGCTGAGCCTCATTCAGCGTTTTGTTAGCGTGGTATATTACGAATGGATGGCGCTCCCGATGCTGGCCAAGAATGGCTCCAATGGCAAAGTCGGAGGCATCACACATCATCTCAAAGTCAAGAGACCAGTCGGGAGGTTGGAGAATAGGTGCACTTGAAACAGCACTTCGTAAGGTCTCGAAAGCTCTGAGACACGAGGAGTCAAAATCAAAGGGAGTGTCGGTTACCAGAAGATTTGTTAATGGACAAGCAATTTTTGAGAAATCTCGAATGAATCTTCTGTAAAATTCGACATGCCCTAAGAATGATCTGATTTTCCTAACTTAGCTAGGTGAAAGTAATCGCGAAATGATTTCAGACTTAGCTCGATCAACCTTGAGTTCATTAGAGGAGATCCTATGACCTAGTACGATGCCATCCCTCACCATAAAATGGCTTTTTTCCCATGAAAGTACTAGGTTAACTTCTATACATCTCCTCAAGATCTTTGTGAGGTTATCAAGACAAGACAAAACATCATCTCCAAACATGGAGAAGTTGTCCATGAACACTTCTACACAATCCCCGATCATGTCTGAAAAAATGGCCATCATGCAACACTAAAAAGTATCTAGTGCATTGTAGAGGTCGAAGGGAAAAGTCATCTTGTCTTGATCTTCCGGGTTGATCGCTACTTGATTGTACCCGGAGTATCCATCCAGAAAGAAAAACAAACTACGCCTGGCCAGCCATTCTAAAATTGAATCAATAAAGGGTAAAAAAAAATGATCCTTTTTGGTAGCCAAGTTTAGCTTCCTATAATCAATGCAGACCCGCCAAGAAGTCGTGGTGTGGGTCGAGATGGAATCGCCCAATTCATTTCTTATCATGGTGAGTCCCACCTTTTTGGGCACAATCTGAATGGGACTCACCCACTAGCTGTCGGAAATTGGATAGATAATGCCCACGTCCAGCCATTTAATGATCTCCTTCTTGACAACTTCCAACATATTTGGATTTAGGAGTCTCTGAGGTTGTCTCAATGGTCTCACCCCTTCATCAGTGTTGATATGGTGAATGCAATATGAGGGGCAAATCCCACGGCGATCAGCAATGCCCCACCCAATAGCAGCCCTATGTGCTTGCAAAATAGAAACCAACATGTGTTCCTGGTCTAGAGTCAAGTGAGCATTGATAATCATGGGATATGTCTCACTTTCTCCCAGAAACTGTACTTGAACGAATCAGGTAAGGGCTGTAACTCTAGTAGTGGAGGGTGGGGAGAGGGTTTATGCAGGGGAGGAGAGGAAACAACAGCGGAAATCTGCTGATCCTGACTAATGGAGAATCCATCCTCAGTGGTCATGTAATCCTGTCTTAAGATATCAGTGTTAGATAGGATAGGATAGTCAAGATCAGGGGTGTTGGAAGTATATGAACACCCATGACAACCAGATACATGGGATGAAATATGTATGTCATTAGTCTCAGTCCCATGTGGACTGTGATCTAAGACCCCTGATAGTGAAGATGAATGTGCCATTGGGCCACTGTAGAGGAGCCCAATGTTCCCACAAAAAGCTTCATATTGACCATCCTCCTCGATTAGATCGCAATCGAAGTTCTTTGATGCCCTGAAAATGTCCAGTCTAAGCTTTTCGTTCCCTAGGGAAATCTCCATGCACCCTAATGCACAGTCGATGTTTGCGTGGGTGGTTGCCAAGAATGGGCGACCTAGAATAATCGGTGCATCACGGAGATTAGGAGGAGCCTCCATATCAAGAATAAAAAAGTCCGCTGGAAAGTAGAATCCTTGGACTTTCACGATCACATTTTCGACCACCCCCCTCAGCGTTTTCACCGATTGATCAGCCAACTGTATGGTAACCGAGGTGGGCTTTAACTCCCCGAATCGAAATCAATCAAATACTGCAGTGGGAGTTAGGTTGATGGACGACCCCAAGTCAAGAAGGGACCTATCAAAAGGAGAATCCTGCAAAAAGTAGGAAATTAGTGGTGTGCTCGGGTCCTTCTTTTGGACAGTAAGTCGGCTAAGATAACAAAACTAGCTTCCTCGGATAATACCACCCATTGCCCGATTCTCTGCTGTCACTTCGGAGTACAGTAGTCCTTGAAGAACCTAGCAACAGCAGGGTTGTGATCTATTACTTCGATGAGAGGGACCTGAATGTGAACTTCCTTGAACATAGATTTCAGGTCCTCGAAATTCCGCGTATCCTTTTTCCGTGCTGAATCTCACATTAGAGCCGCGAGAAAAGGGACGGGAATCTCAGGGTCTAGGGCCTTCTTTCCTTTATCTAATGAAGATGGCTTGTGAGAGGAAGAGGGTCGTGAGACATCTTACAGTAGAGCACAGGAAAAATCATTACTCGCTTGCCTAGGTAGTGAGTCCTGTGTAGTCTTTCCGCTCCTTAAGGTGACAGCTTTTGCATCGGCATACTGTCCATGAAGGGGTAGAGGAGCAGGTTGGCCTGAATACACAAGGTTTGGCAACAGAGGTGGCTGATTGAGCTCATAACCAGGTGGCGCAAGAGGTGTTTGCATAATAGCATGTGCCTACCCTTGTGGTGCTTGGAATCTAGGCGGGTCACCCTAATTCTACACATATCTCAAGTTGGGACAGGTTGGGAGGGCAAAGCTCCCTGTGACCTATGCTCCTACATCATCTGGTTTTGCGTGTTTTATATGCTTTAAATTTGGTCCACCATTTCCTTCATTATTTGCTGGTTGTCCTGAGTAGATTTCCGAATTGATGACTGCAATTCCTCCTTCAGAAACTCCAAAGGGTCAGCCCGCTTTGGAGGATAGTTGGCAGCTTGGTGCAGCGGCTGATAAATTGAACAGGTTTGTTGCTGCTGAGATGGCAATGACTGCTGCTTAGGATACGTGTTCTGCGCATTCCCATATTGTCTGGTCTAGTAGTGTCGAGCTTGACTAAATCTCTGTGGGTTACCAGACCAGGAGAAATTGGGATGCTAGCGCCAACTAGGGTTATAAGTCTCAGAATGCAGGTTGTTACTCTCGTAACCCTTCATAGCATTGACATCTTCGTAGGCCGAAGACGTCTCAAATGTAAATTCATCAAAAGAATACACACTCGCATCGTCATGTGGTGCGTAACCCTGATTTTACAGCACCAGATCCACAATGTTCATGGGTCCTAGTACGCAGGATCCCACAGAGATGAAAGGAAAACATCCCGAGTGAATAGATATGTATGAGCAGAGGGGGCCCGGGATGCTTGAGAGGAGTAAGATGGAGCAGTGCTACCAAAAGATCCAGATCTTGCTCGCATTAATTCATCGAGAAGATCCACCTTATCCAGCTTTTTGGTGATAATGTCCATGTCGGCTCGAGTAGACTCGACTTGAGCTTTGTGGACACTGACTCGTTGCTGTCCAAGTCACTAGAACTGGTTCATTGAGGTGGCATTCATTGAGTTCTCTGCTAAGGACTCGAACAGTTCAAATGTGCTTTTCTCATCCTTCGAGAGGAAATTTCCACCGCTAGATGCATCGGCTAGGTACCAATGTGTGTCATCCAGCCCATGGTAAAAGACTTAAGCGAGGTGCCATTTGGGTACACCATGGTGTAGGCACTTCCTGAGAAGATCATGGAATCTATCCCAAGCATCATGTAGCTTCTCTCCAGGGCCTTGGGCAAAGGTCATGATCGCACCTCATAGCATTTGTTCAACCAATCGGGAAGAACTTTTGGAGGAATTCGCGACGTAATTCCTCCCAGGCTCCAATTGGCCTCCCGACAGTTTTGAATCAATAAGCAGCTTTATCCTTGAGAGAAAAAGGAAAAAGCTTCATGAGAACAATTTCGATATCCACATTCCTGGGTCGAACCGACCCTACAATTCGACTCAAATCTTCAATGTGCTAGAAGGGGTCCTCATTCAAGTTTCCATGGAAATGAGTTTGAATCAGACTTATGATATTCCTCTTCAACTCAAATGCATCTCCACCTGTGGGAATTCAGAACTAAGGTTTTATAATTATTGCTGTCGGATCGTAGAAGTCCTGCAGTTGTTCTCCGTGTGGTGGATGCTGCATCCTGTTAAGTGTTGTGAGAATCCTGTCGATGCTCTACTCGTATTTCTATTCTGTTTCCTCAACCCTGGCTTCCAAACGAGTCATTGGGTCCTGATTCTAAGGGTTCTAACCAACTCGAGGACCAAGATTAGCCATCTCAACTAATCAAGTGGAAGAAGGTTGAGAAGAGAGGTCGGGCGAGAATCGCCTTTGCTGCCTTGGGTTCGGCTCCTAAGGTCCCACAAGTTTTGGTCCTAACGACCTTCTTCCTTGCATACACCAACTCAAAGGGTTGGTGTAGTCAAGCGAAACAAGGCTAAGGCCTTGTTAATCAGAGTGGTTCTTTAAATCAGATGACCGGATTTTTAGTTTAAGTTTGTGTTATTAAAAAAAATTCGACTAGAGACCGACTGTAAGGAATTCCTGCCTCTCAGGCTAACCCGACCAGGCTGGTTACAAGGGGACTACGAGGAAAGTTCTTCCTTTGGCTTTCACCTTCGATTCTGTTACCCCGCAGCTGTAGTCGTTTGACGCTACCTCGTAGGCTTAGACACCAGGTTTTGTAGGAGAGGTTGGAACTACGCAGTAGTTTCAAGCCAAATGCAGGTTATTTGATATATTTTCATGAATTTTAACCTATTTCTTCAATTTATTAAATGATGGGCAGTCCACAAGGTGACTCACCTCACCGACTAAATCTTGGAGTCGTCGGAGTCTAAGTTAGTTTATGTGATCCTATTGCCTCATGCACTTCTAATTTTTTTTCAAAGTGGAGACGAAAATTCAACTGTATACTCTCAAGTAAGATGCAATCCAAATAATTTGAAACTTGGTAAGAAAGTTCTCTTTTCAATAAGCTTTTCAGAGAGTATTTTTCTAAAATTTTTGCTGTTTCTAACAATTAGTTATGAATTTTTAACAAACTAGGGGTCAAATCTGGGATTTAGATCCCGTGTTAGTTTCTCTGTTGGAAACAATATCAAATATCCTCCAAAAATTTTGTAAAAATATGGTAATGAAAGATAATTTGATTATCTTTCAAACCCAAAAAATCGTGAGTAAATGCGATTTGTATGTTGGCTAGAATTGATTTCAAAAGTTCACAAAAGTTCTATTTTCAAGCAATCTAACTCGTATGTACTCCATGAATTTTGAAAAATTCCACAGAAGGAATTTCTTTTTATCAAAGGTGGCATTGGAAAGATAATTTGAAGATCTAGTTCTAGTCCAAGTTTCAAGATTTTTGGATTATCAAAAACACGGCTATTGAATTTTAAAGATGACACTTAATTTCTGGACGAGTTTCTAACAAGAATGTGTGCACCTGATTTTCGCAACGCCCGCTTTGCCTCATTCGCCCCTTTGTGTGGTTCAACCTACACACAAAAATACTATGTTATAGTTGAAATCAAAAGCATTTTCTGCCTCCCTATAATTGACAAGTTGTAGTATAGTGGTGAGTATTCTTGGCTGTCACGCGGGCGACCTGGGTTTCATCCCCGGCAACGGTAGCAATTTATTCGGGGCATAGATCGCGTAAAAGATAACTGTGTTATAGTATAGTGTGAAATACGTCTTGAAAAATAAATTACGAAACTGGTGAATTCTGATCGATCACAGGGAGGCATAAAACGCTTTTGATTTCATGCTCATGTTCTAAATCTAATTACTAAATAGCATAGACAATGAATCGCAATATATATATCAAGCAGACAGTTTGAACATGAATTGCAAATATAACTAGACAATTTCTAAGCATGAATATAAACTATCTATGTAGTAGAACAAGGGCACCACGGGTGGTTCGTGGTGGCCTTCTGGAGAGATTGAGGATGGCAATAATGATCTGTCAAGGTGGCTCGACGAATGCTTCGGACGAGATGCAGAGACAGAGGTAGAGAAGATGGGAAGAAGAAGGTAAAAGAGTTGTAGAAGGAGGAAGAAGGAAAACATGGAATGCCTTCAAAGGGGATCCTTAGGCCTCTTTTTATAGCTTTTGTGAAGGGTATTTAAGGCATTGGAGCCCTTAATTTCATGCAAAAGCTTTAGATTAATCAGATCCATTGATCAGGAGATCAACGGTCCTAATTAAGCCTTCCAAATCCTTCTCCATTCATAGTTTAATCTGGTGCTAACACGTGGTGCAATGTGTGCCCTGGGATCTACATTTAATGGTCTTCACTCGCACGCTGCTGTCTTCGCACGCTCGCCACATGACCTTAATCCACGCCTCAACTCCTAAGCCTTCTCAGTTGTCCGATCTTTCAATCGGACAGCTTAAAGAGCTTGCATTTCGCCCTCTCGATTCCTAAGGCATGCATCTTCATCTGACACCCCCGCGCCCACCACGCATCCGCGCCTCTACCTCCAGATGAAGATCCTATAGTTGAATTTCATCCGCGCATGGCCGACTCCCACATCGCAACTCGAACTCACGTCGTGCATTGGTTGTTAAGCGCGCTCTCCACTGTGCTACGAGCATGGTTTGTTGCGGTTTCCATCTAATGTGCAGCCGTCCTCGGCCGTTGGATGGAAATCCAACGGTCGAGATCTCATCCTCGCTTGATGAAGCGGCTAGAGGTGGGCGGCGTGGATGCATCGCGGCCATTAGATGACAATCCAATAGCCCATGTCTTTCCTCCCGAGATTGGGGCATGGTGAGGGGTGGCCACGATGGCACCACGTGGTGCCATCATGGCCGTCCATCTTCTTCTCCTTGTATCTGATGATGTAGGCCTTCAATTGAGTTGATTTTTGCACCGTTGGACTGCGAACATCGATCTGGATCCATCTGTGCAGTTGGATTTGTCATCTGAGGTCTAGATATTCCTCAATTTTCCCCTTGGCCCTTGCTTCTTCAGCGGACTCCCTAGGGTGCTACGGAAGTCTGATTGATGCGATCTTGGAAGCGTTAGACTCCCGTCGTCGTTCTAAACAGATCCATAAGGTTGGATCGGTCATTTGCAGCCCTAGATTACCTGCAATTATTAATACCTCTAAAATAGCACATTATTATGTGTAAAACGTATAAATCATTTAGGATGCAAAGTACGTTGTGTATGCATGCATAATGCCCATGTTAGGCTAGGTTCTACCTTAATTCAGGCGAATTAGGGCCTATGATTGCTACATAATCAGGCTCCGCTGCCGACATGAGGGTTTTAAAGTGGGCAACACGTAATGGACTCATTGTACCCCAAGGTCGAAGGTATTTAGTCAACTTGGGATATGCAAACACCGACCAATTCATTTTGCCATTTCATGATATCTCATACCATCTCTAGGACTACAGAAATCAGGGTACTAGGTATAGGTACTACAAGGTGTTGTACAACCATAGGCATGCACGGCTTCGAAATGTGGTTGAACGGTCATTCGGGGTTTTGAAGAAAAGGTTCAAGATTTTGGAGGCCAGACCATTCTTCCCTTTGAGAACCCAATGTCTAATTGTCATGGCATGTTGTGCTATACACAACATGATTTGTCAATGGAATCTTGCCAATGAACTGTTCGCCAACAATTATGATGACTGTGTAGATGATGGTGACTTAGACGTTATGTGGCAGGATATTGACCAACAATCTATTCGTGCAGGGGAGTTCATTAGAGAGCAGATTGCAAATCACATATGGGAAGATCGTAACCATGCCAGAAACTAGTAGTGCAGCTCCTTTATATATTGTAGTTTATGTTTGACCTTTATTTTAACTTCGTATTATTGCTTTGTTCCATTTTAAGAGGATGTTAATTCCTTTTGGACACTATCAGTATTTTATTTTTAATATTCAATTAGTTTACTTCTTTTAGAAGTAATGAGTGACAAGTCCCAGAGTTGAAATATGCATCAAGATAGGGCTTTGTTGACCATTCTACACAACTTGAAGCTACAAGGTCAATTTATGAATGGGTGTTTCACAAAAGCTGCATGGCGCCAATGCATAGTCAAAATCAATGCACAATTGCAAACCAAATACAACAAATGTGATGTCCTTCACAGAAGGATGCATTTCAACGTAATTTATAGAGTAATTCGTGGTTTACTTATTGATGATGAGTGGCAGTGGGACAAAACCACAAATACAGTCGTTCCTACAAGTAATCTCTTATGGAATGAGGTAAGGGAAATGCTTTCAACATAGGTTATGATCATGGATGACCTCTGGATTACATTTATTAATCTCATTCCAAGTACATCGACAATTAAGGTGGCTTCGGAACTACTGTTTCCCGATGAAGTGGTTTTTAGATTCGATTTTTTAAATGATTTGGAGTCCACATGCCTTTAAAGAACTTCATGACTTCTGTAATCATCGTCTTCCTATCAGTTAAACTAAATGTGATGAAGTTCTACTATGTTATTTGGTAGTCTTATGTACTCGGGGCAAATCTAATGTCACCTAAATAGGTTGAGTTTCACTGTAAGAGTGAAATGACTTATCCATATTCAAGTAGAATATTAATGGCTGAATTACAAGATGGTTTCCTAGTAACTGTACAAAAGGGAAGGTATGGCTGATGGATTCATGACCACGACCCATGGTCGGACATGTTATTGTGGTTATCCTGCTAAGTTGACCTTGGAGGTGTACGACGGAACTCAGTTTTCAACAATGGATCAAGTTTTCTATGTTTGTTGTTGAGGGAATGAAGTATTCCTACCCAAAAAGTCCTAATTTATTCACTTCAATTAGGAAATTAATAGGAATATGTTATCACTAGGGTTGCAACTACAGAGTCTATTCTACTACACTAGAACCAACCATTGATTCTGCAAGTGCAGAGTCTTACTTTCTAGCTGTGCGATGATAGCAAAATATGCGTGATTTGTAAAAGCGGGTTTTTAACGTCGTTGTAACACGCGAATCCGCTTTCGCTTTTAAATTTATATCCTAGAGAGGGGAGTATCTAGGGTCGTCCAAGGAGACAAAAATTGTAAAATTAATCCTCTTGCTTACAGATAGATTTCAACTTTCTTTTTGATATTTTTCAATATGTAATTTTTTTGTTTTGAAAAGACGAGGGCAAAATGCAAATTGTAACAAAAAGTACTAACACCTACAAATGCTTAACTAAAATTTAAAAGATAGAAATATCTTCTTCCTAAGCTCACTCTATGCAAGTGGAGGCCTAGAGTAATTAGGAAGAAGAGGTGAACAAGTGCTAGAACCAAAAGTAACAACTGCAATAAAAAGCTAAAAGAAGGCAATTTGATTGACTAGAATGAGTGTTCTTTTCAAGGACAAGTAGAGGAATGCTTCTACTAGAACTAAAGAAATCTAAAAGAAAGAAAAGAAACACAAATCCTCTTGCAAAAATGGTGAAGAAGGGAGTCTTCTTGCTCCAAGCCTAGCTGCTCCTTGGCTTGAAAAGAGGGCCTCCTTCTTCTCCTTCCTTGAGAGCTCCTCCAAGGTGGAAGCTTCCACCTTCAATGCCCTTTCCAAGGGGTGGGCGTGCACCACCCTCAAAAACTCCTCCAAGGTGGCGTTACCACCTTCAAGATCTCCTCCAAGATCTTCCTTGGCTGGCTTCTCCTTTGGCTGGCGTGACCCAAGAGAGAAGGGAAGAGGGGAAGGCACCAAGGGGACAGAATATCCCCTTAATCTTCTTCTTCTTCTCTCTTGGACGTGGGCTTCTTGGTGGAATATGAGAGTGAAATTGCTAGCCAAGGATGACTTGAATGGTGGTGGGTAGTGGTCATTTTATAGGGTAGGATGGGGGGTTAAGGTGCCCCTTGAAATGGAGGGCTAGGATGGAAGGATGGAGGTGGTTGGTGATCCTATGGCTAAGGTGAGTTGGCGCCAACCCAAGGGGTGTTAAAGGGGGTGGTTATGGTGGTGTTGGTGTCTTTTGGTGGTGGAGAGACACCACCATTTTGGCACCAACATGGGGTCTTCTAGAAGGGGGGTTAGGTGGATGGTGGAGATGGATTCAAGGGGAATTGTGTGGTGGAGATGAGGGGGAATTTTGGAGGGAAAAGTGGCGCCATTAAGGGGGTGGTTATGGGTAGTTTTTGGCGCCACTTTTAGGTGTCTTTTGGAGGTGGTGGGTAGGTTAGGTTGGTGCCAAGTAGGTTAGCTTATGTGGAGCTTAGGTGGAGCTAGTTGGGTGGAGTTGTTAGGTGGGTTTTTGGGGTGGTACAAGCCAAGGAAGTTGGAGCATATCTAAGCTAAGCTAAGCTAACTTAGCTAATGGAGGAGTAGAGGAGAAGGTGTTGGAGCTAGGGTTTCGAGGGAGGAGCTGAGGAGGAGAAGTCTGGAGCTGAAATTGTAGCTGGCTGTTGCTGAAGAGGCTGGCATGGATCTACTCTAGCTAGCTTAGCTTGCCAGTTCTTTGCTAGCTACTAAGCCGAGCTAAAGTAAGCTAGCTTCTACCATAAGGAGCTGAGGTGAGATAGGTCTGGTGCTCCCAGGGAGAATCAAGCTGGTTGAGGTAGCTAAGGTAGCTTAGCTCAATTGAGCTGAGCTAAGCTAAGTCCTCGAGAGCTGGACTTGGGCTTCCTGAGCTGGGATGAGTTCCTCTTCAGCTCGCTGGAGTTGAGTGGAGCTGGATGTAGCTGGATCTGAGCTGGGGTGAACTCCTGTCAACTCAGCTGAGCTAGCTAGAGCTCCCTGTGAACTAGTGGGAGCTGAGATGAGCTAGACTCAGCTAAGTTGAGCTAGATCTTAGCTGACTTGAGCTAGGGTGAGCTAAGATGAACTCTCTTGAGCTACCATTCAGTTGGGATTAGCTGAATGGAGCTGGGACGAGCTAACCCTAGTTCAAGTGAGCTAGGTTCCAGCTGTGGTGAGCTGGATCGAGCTGAGTTCCAACTAGTCTGGGCTTCTCCTTCACCATTTGCTTTCTTGAGTGCTAGGGTTTTAAGGATCTGTATATCTAGACATCCCTAACACTCACAAAAACATATTAAAAAGACAAATAAAAAATGCAATGCATGCCTAACCTAATTTATGCCTAAATGCAATCCAAAAACCCGTTTGGGAAGTAAAACCCTAAGAGCTAGGTTTGTTTTAATGCATAAGAATGATGATAAACTGGCATTTATCACACCCCCATGCTTATCTTTTGCTAGTCTCTTAGCAAAACTTTAATTTTTTTGGAAAATGGAATTTTTGGGAAATCTAATTTTTTTTACTTTTGAGGAGAAAACGAGATTAATGGACCTTGGTAGGTATGGGATTTGTTAAAGATAAACATCAGGATGTGTTTTTGGATTCAATCGTTAGACAGAACGGGATCAATATATCCTCCAGAAAATTCACAAATTAACCCCTTGTTAATTCAGATGACTTGAAATGTTTGTTTTTAGGATTTTTTTGGCTCTTGAATCTGATTCGCAACTTGCAAAATCCTTTAAAACCTTATGTCTGTGCTTGTGAAAAGCCAACATTTATAAGGACATTTTATTATTATTATTATTATTATTTTCCCCATGCTTATTTTTAGGTTTAACTCAATCCTCGCATTTTCATAGGAAAAATTACGTAATTCTTCCAATTTAGTTAATTGTAATTTTCTATGGTTACCGACGTCAGATAAATCCATATTGAGTTGTTTTATTGCCCAAAAAGCCCTATGTTCTAATTCTACCAGGAGATGGCATGCCTTCCCGAAAATCAGACGGAAGGGAGACATGCCAAGCGGAGTTTTAAAAGCAGTACCGTAGGCCCATAAAGCGTCGTCTAATTTGGTGGACCAATCTTTACGGTCGGGCCTAACCGTCTTTTGTAAAATATTTTTAATTTCCCGGTTAGAAACTTCAGCCTGGCCATTAGTTTGGGGGTGATATGGTGTGGAAATTTTATGATTAACTCCGTATTTAGAAAGGAGGTGACGGAATTGTGAGTGGGTGAAATGTGAGCCTCCGTCACTGATAATGGCTTTTGGTATGCCGAATTTAGAAAAAATATTTTTCTTAAGAAATTCGACAACCACACGGTGATCACTAGTGCGGGTGGGTATTGCTTCTATCCATTTAGAAACATAGTCGACTGCGACTAATATATACAAATACCCACCAGAATTGATGAACGGTCCCATGAAGTCGATGCCCCAAACATCAAAAATTTCAACCTCTAAAATCGGATTAAGGGGCATCATATCCTTTGGAGTCATGTTGCCGATGCTCTGGCAACACACACAGGACCGAACGAAGTCATGAGCATCTTTGTGCAAGCTGGGCCAATAAAATCCCGCATTAAGGATTTTAGCTGCAGTTTTCTTGCCCAAAAAATGTCCGCCACAGGCCATTGAGTGACAATGTGTTAAGATATCATGGATTTCAGAATCGGGGACACATCGTCGAATGACCTAATCGGCACAAATGCGGAAAAGGTCGGCCTCCTCCCAAAAATAATATTTAATATTAGCAAAGAACTTATCCCGTTTCGTTTTTGGCCAATCAGCGGGGATTTGTTCTGTTGCTAAGTAGTTTGCGATGGGCGCAAACCAAGGAGGGTTGTAGCAGCTAAAATACTTTCATCGGGGAACTGATCTAGCGGGGTCATTATGTTGTTCGTCATAAGACGAGAGAGATGGTCGGCCACTACATTGTGCAATCCCACCTTATCCTTGATTTCCAAGTCAAATTCCTGGAGCAGCAGAATCCAACGGATAAGGCGGGGTTTCGCATCTTTCTTTGTCAGCAAATATTTAATTGCTGAGTGGTCTGTATAAACAGTGACATGTGACCCCAATAGATAAGATCTAAATTTTTCTAAGGCAAATACAATGGCAAGAAGTTCCTTTTCAGTAATCGTGTAATTCCGTTGTGCATCATCAAGGGTTTTGCTAGCATAATAGATCACAACGGGCTTCTTGCCAATTCTTTGCCCTAGAACGGCCCCTACAGCAAAATCTGAGGTATCCGTCATTAATTCAAAGGGACTATTCCAATCAGGTCCCTGCAATATTGGCGCCTCAGTAACCTCTTTCTTCAACCTCAAAAAACTCTGCAGGCACGTATTATTAAAATCAAATGGCTGGTCTTTAGTGAGAAGCTGACTTAAAGGCTTGGATATTTAGGAAAAGTTTTGTATGAATTGACGGTAGAAACCCACATGACCAAAAAAGGATCTGATCTGTTTGACAGTAGTGGGCGGTGGGAGCTTAGATATAGCATCTATTTTTTCTTTATCTACCGTGATTCCTTGTTTTGAAATAACATGGCCCAAGACAATACCTTCTTGGACCATGAAATGACTTTTTTCCCAGCTGAGGACCAGATTAACTTCTATGCACTTTTGGAGAGTTCTTTCAAGATTTTTGAGGCAATGATCAAAAGAATCTCCAAAAACAGAGAAGTCATCCATAAAGACTTCTAAAAATTCACCGACCAGGTCTGAAAAAATTGCAAGCATGCACCTTTGAAAAGTCGCAGGTGCGTTGCAAAGACCGAAGGGCATTCTTCAGAAAGCAAAGGTTCCGAAGGGGCAGGTGAAAGTTATTTTGTCCTGGTCCTCAGGATGAACTGCTACTTGATTATAGCTAGAATAACCGTCCAGAAAATAGTAAAATTCCCGTCCGGCTAACCACTCCAAGATTTGATCAATAAAAGGGAGCGGAAAATGATCCTTCTTGGTGGCGGTGTTTAATTTTCGGTAATCTATACACACGCGCCAAGAAGAAGTGGTTCGAGTGGCTATATTTTCCCCATTTTCATTGGTGACAACTGTTAGTCCAGCCTTTTTGGGGGCAACTTGAGTTGGACTAACCCAAGAGCTGTCAGAAATGGGGTAGATAATATCAGCATCCAGCCACTTAATAATCTCCTTTTTTACCACCTCCTGCATACTAGGATTCAAGCGCCTTTGTGGTTGGCGGGAGGGACGAGAATCGTCTTCTAAATATATACGATGCGTACAATAGGACGGATGAATGCCTTTAAGATCAGAAAGGGTCCAGCCAATAGCTTTTCAATATTTACTCAAAACCTGGAGAAGTTTGTGCTCTTGTGCCCCGGTGAGTCCAGAATTTATAATCAGGGGCAGGGTCGGATTTGGACCCAGGAAGACATATTTAAGGGAATTGGGCAAAGGTTTTAATTCCAATTGTAGGCCTGGTTCCAAAAGAGTTTCTACTTTGTGGGTTAGAGGTGAGGTGAGAGTGAAAGGGTCAGCTAGAATGTTAGCTGGTCGTGTGGTTGAGGTGGACGGGTGAGAAAAAGTGGATTGTTCAGGAACCGTATTTACAGCAAAATAGGAACCTAATTGGGAAATCTGCAATGTTTCCTCCACACTGTTTTCTATTTCTGAATCCGAATCATCAAAGAAATCTGGTTCTTGGAATTGTCTAGAGGCTTGAAAAATGTCTAGGGTTACAGATTCACCGCCACACGTGATCTTCATTTTTCCGGAATCACAACCAATATTGGCGCGGGCGGTGGCTAAGAATGGTCTTCCAAGAATAATGGGGGCAAACATAAGTTCTTCAGGTACCTCTATGTCCAAGACTAAAAAGTCTACTGCGAATAGACAATCTTTGACCTGGACAAGAACATTTTCAACAATTCCCCTTGGTTTAATCGTAGATCGGTCGGCTAATTGGAGAGTAACCTCAACAGGCTTCAATTCACCGATCTTAAATTCCTCAAAAATAACTGTGGGGATAAGATTAATTAAGGCACCAAGATCCAACAAAGCGCGATCAAATGAGGTATTATTACTGATAACTTGGATTAGGGGGGCGCCGGGATCTTTTCTCTTAAGAGGCAGTCGGCTCTACACAACTGAGCTGACTGTCTCTGGAAGGATTACCTTTCCTAAATTTTTGAGCTGCCTTTTTGGAGTACATAAATCTTTTAAGAATTTTGCATAGGCAGGGATATACTTAATGGCATCTAGGATAGGGATATTAATTTCTACTTGCCCAAATAAATCCATTAGTTCCTTCTCAGTGGGCTCGGATTTTGTCTTTTTCTTTTTTGAAGAGTGGAGGGCTTGTGGAAATGGGGTAGGGTTGCCCTATTTTGCATGAATTGGTTCCTGAACAACAGGAGGGGAAGAGTTAATCTGTGTGTCATTAGAGCGGGTTTCTTTAACAGGCAGGGTATTGTGAGTGGTTTTCCCATTCCTCAAGGTAACTGCATTTATAGTCTGGTTGTTTCTAGGATGAGGATGGGGGGCCTGGCTGTTATTGAAACCCGGCGGATGCTGAGGTGCTGGTTGAATAGGTTGACTGTGATATCCACCTTGGAATTGATTCCTTTGATTGTTTGGGTTAGGCATGGGTTGGGATGGTAAATTCCCAATAGGTCGATGATCAGGAGTAACCTTAACTTGGTGTTGTAAATTGGTAATCATGCGGGTTACTTCTGTCATTTGAGTCTGCATTCCTTGCAGAGTTTTCATGACCTGATTATTAATATCATCCTGGGATGGTCCAGTTGATACAAAGGTTGCCCATAATTCCCAAAATAGTTTTGTTTGGGAAAAGGAATCGGATTCGGGTTTTTCGAGGAGTGATTCGGGTTTGTCCTCCAATTTTGATTGGAAGTGTTGGAGGGGTTTCTAAATTGCTCCTAGAGAGTATAAATATTTTCCAAGGTGGAATCAAAAATATTTTGGTCAAAATTCCCAGTCAAATCTTGCGAGAAATCAGCTGGAAATTGCTAGCCAGCAGATGTGGCATCGATATTGTGTAGATTTTCTCTTCGAAGAATGTGTGGGGGGTTAGTGTGTGGAGAGTGGACGTGTGGAGCTTGTTTGTTTGTGAGCTTTTCTTCCATTTTCTTTTGATGAATTTGCATCTGGTCCAGTCGTTGAGCTAACATATATAAATCATCTTGTGTGACTGGAACAGAGGTGGATTTGGAGTCAATTTCATGGACTCTGTGTCTGGGGTTTTGTGATCTGCCAAAAGTGTCCATTGAAGTCATGTTAAATGAGTTTTCACTCATTTCTTCAAAGAGAAGATAGGCACTTTCGGCGTCTTTGTTAAGAAAATTGCCCCCACATGAGGCATCCACAAATCATTTTAACTGATCTTCTAATCCGTGATAGAAGATCTGCACTAACTGCCATTGTGGAATTTCATGGTGGGGACAACTTCTTAGAAGTTCCTGAAATCTTTCCCAGGCTTCGTGGAGGGGTTCACCAATTTTTTGTTGAAAGGTCGTTATAGATCTTCTTAATGCATTTGTTCGACCGATCGGAAAAAATTTTTTAAGAAAAGCACTTTTTAATTGGGACCAGGTGGTAATAGGATGCTCAACTGTTCTAAACCAATGTGATGCTTTATCTTTAAGAGAGAGAGGAAACAGTCTCATTAACCACATGTCTTCCTGCACATTGCGGGAACGAGTCGTTTGAGCGAGGACAGTTAATTCCTAGAGATGACAAAAAGGGTCCTCTCTTGGAAGACCATGAAAATGTTTGATAAGGTTTAGAATGGCGGGTTTGATTTCGAAATCCCCTTATGGTATGATCACCCCTGGTCTTTCCTCATAATTGGAAGGATTATAGAAATCCTTAAGAGGAACGACAGGCTGTTGGCGGGGTAGTGGATTTTGTCCTTGATTAGCTAGGTTCGTGACAGTCCTAGCTAGATCTTCTTGATTTTGTTGTAGTCGAGCCAAATGGTCTACCATTAATGCAAAGGGATTTGTATTATGGGTTATAATTGGAGGGCCACCTGGCCCTGCTAGTATTTCTGGTTGCTCCAAGTTAGGAAGGTGAGGGAGGGTGGAGTCAGCATGTGGGTCGACTGACGGGTTAGAAGTGGAAGCAGAATTTTTTTGATGGCTTCCTGGGTTTTCCATTTTTTTAGAAGACGAGGGGGAAGAAAACAATGATTTCTTGCTGCGGGGGGTGAAATCAGATGGTCCCTCGAGGTGTGGTTTTTGGGACTGTCGCCCGTGCATGCACTACTTGGAAGAATTGGAGGGGAGGAGAAGAGAAAGAGATGGGAGAAAGTGTGCAATTCAAACAAACAAATCTGGACCTAACTTAAATGCGACTCCCTAATAATAAACCTAAGACTTGGTCTATGTAGGAAATAAGTAGTCAATAGTGAATACCCGTTCTGTCAACAAATCTAGCCAAGTTGCTTAAGGGGAGGTTTGGGCCCAAACGTTTCCCAGGGAAAACCCTAGGTGCTTGTACAAACCCACGCCTGGTCGTTTGACACGGCCCCTCAGCCTGAACACCAGATATAGATGACAGAATTGGTACTAACTAAAGAAAACTTAAGACCTAAATAGCAAGCCTAAGTTGGTAAAGCCTTAGGGGTCAAGTTGCTACAAATTTTAATTAGGTCTAGGATGCTATAGTGCACACGGAATGTGGAGGACGTTTATTGGGATGTTGCCCTATTATTTTGATTTTTTTGTGTGTGTGCAGGAATTGGAGAGTGGCTCCAATGAAAATCAAGTTGTCATACAATTTTCTTGTATTTATGTCTTTTAGGATTCAATTTAATTAAATGTGTTTTAGGATTTTTCTCTTTAAATTTTCAAACAAGTTTGAAATCTCACAATCAAAGGAAAGACAAGTTATATTGGTGATGGTTAATTTCCTTTAATGTGAGTCTCTAAAAAGAAAGAGAGAAACCCTAAGCCAATTATCCCTAAGACAGAAAATTACTACCAATGGATTGATTTTTGGCTTTCTGAATTAAGTAGTGGTCCAAACAAGTCAAACAACACCACTACTTTGAATAAAATCAAACAAGGATTCCAAAAAATATTTTTGTAAGATTTTAGGATTTTTGTTGACAATTTTTTTGAATTTTTAATTGTGCTGGTGTCAAATTCCAGAAATGATACCTGTGGGTATTTTGGACTTTTCAATATTACCACTGACCTCAGAAAATTTTTATGATTTTAATGATGTGTAAAATTCCACAAGGATTCCAGCAAGCTAAATTTCAAAAAAATTGGATGAGCATAAAAATTATAAAAATTCGCGGACAGTAGCAAAATAGGAAGATTAGAGGGTGTGACCCCTCTGCAGTCCACGAATTTTAAAAAATTAAATACAAGTCCAATTGTTCTGAAATTTGGAAAAGATGTTCCTAACGTAGTTGGGAATCACTATATGAAATTTTATGATTTTAGGAGGCCTGTGTTATTAGGAATCAATTTTTCAAGTCCGGATAGAAATCTAGACCCGAAAAATAGAACACCAATACTTGCAATGGAGTGGTGTTAAAGAAGCATTCAAGCAAACAATGGATTTTATATGAACACCACTCCACTTAATTAATTTGTTTGGGATCCTGAAAGACAAGTTTAATATGTTTTTGGTAGTTTTAATTAATTATGTGACTAGAAAGAGGAACTAACCTGAATTTCACGGGAAGAAAAGGAACTTTAAGCTCTCGCTTCCAGATTCCCGCCTTCCCGCTGTAGTTCCTGCACACACAAAAGAAAGAAAGAGAAGGGGATGAGATCCACTTCAAGCAAGAGAAAATTAATTAATGCGAAGTCGTGCCTCCCCGGCAACGGCGCCAAAAAGTGATAGCGAAATACGCGTGATTTGTAAAAGCGGGTTTTTAACGTCGTTGTAACACGCGAATCCTCTTTCGCTTTTAAATTTATATCCTAGATAGGGGAGTATCTAGGGTCATCCAAGGAGGCAAAAATTGCAAAATTAATCCTCTTGCTTACAGATAGATTTCAACTTTCTTTTTGATATTTTTCAATATGTAATTTTTTTGTTTTCAAAAGACGAGGGCAAAATGCAAATTGTAACGAAAAGTACTAACACCTACAAATGCTTAACTAAAATTTAAAAGATAGAAATATCTTCTTGCTAAGCTCACTCTAGGCAAGTGGAGGCCTAGAGTAATTAGGAAGAAGAGGTGAACAAGTGCTAGAACCAAAAGTAACAACTGCAATAAAAAGCTAAAAGAAGGCAATTTGATTGACTAGAATGAGTGTTCTTTTCAAGGACAAGTTGAGGAATGCTTCTACTAGAACTAAACAAATATAAAAGAAAGAAAAGAAACACAAATCCTCTTGCAAAAATGGTGAAGAAGGGAGTCTTCTTGCTCCAAGCCTAGCTGCTCCTTGGCTTGAAAAGAGGGCCTCCTTCTCCTTCCTTGAGAGCTCCTCCAAGGTGGAAGCTTCCACCTTCAATGCTCTCTCCAAGGGGTGGGCGTGCACCACCCTCAAAAAATCCTCCAAGGTGGCGTGACCACCTTCAAGATCTCCTCCAAGATCTTCCTTTCCTGGCTTCTCCTTTGGCTGGCGTGACCCAAGAGAGAAGGGAAGAGGGGAAGGCACCAAGGGGACAGAATATCCCCTTAATCTTCTTCTTCTTCTTCTCTCTTGGACGTGGGCTTCTTGGTGGAATATGAGAGTGAAATTGCTAGCCAAGGATGACTTGAATGGTGGTGGGTAGTGGTCTTTTTATAGGGTAGGATGGGGGGTTAAGGTGCCCCTTGAAATGGAGGTCTAGGATGGAAGGATGGAGGTGGTTGGTGATCCTATGGCTAAGGTGAGTTGGCGCCAACCCAAGGGGTGTTAAAGGGGGTGGTTATGGTGGTGTTGGTGTCTTTTGGTGGTGGAGAGACACCACCATTTTGGCACCAACATGGGGTCTTCTAGAAGGGGGGTTAGGTGGATGGTGGAGATGAGGGGGAATTTTGGAGGGAAAAGTGGCGCCATTAAGGGGGTGGTTATGGGTAGTTTTTGGTGCCACTTTTAGGTGTCTTTTGGAGGTGGTGGGTAGGTTAGGTTGGTGCCAAGTAGGTTAGCTTATGTGGAGCTTAGGTGGAGCTAGTTGGGTGGAGTTGTTAGGTGGGTTTTTGGGGTGGTACAAGCCAAGGAAGTTGGAGCATATCTAAGCTAAGCTAAGCTAACTTAGCTAATGGAGGAGTAGAGGAGAAGGTGTTGGAGCTAGGGTTTGGAGGGAGGAGCTGAGGAGGAGAAGTCTGGAGCTGAAATTGGAGCTGGCTGCTGCTGAAGAGGCTGGCATGGATCTACTCTAGCTGGCTTAGCTTGCTAGTTCTTTGCTAGCTACTAAGCCGAGCTAAAGTAAGCTAGCTTCTACCATAAGGAGCTGAGGTGAGCTAGGTCTGGTGCTCCCGGGGAGAATCAAGCTGGTTGAGGTAGCTAAGGTAGCTTAGCTCAACTGAGCTGAGCTAAGCTAAGTCCTCGAGAGCTGGACTTGGGCTTCCTGAGCTAGGATGAGTTCCTCTTCAGCTGGCTGGAGTTGAGTGGAGCTGGATGTAGCTGGATCTGAGCTGGGGTGAACTCCTGTCAACTCAGCTGAGCTAGCTAGAGCTCCCTGTGAACTAGTGGGAGCTGAGATGAGCTAGACTCAGCTAAGTTGAGCTGGATCTGAGCTGACTTGAGCTAGGGTGAGCTAAGATGAACTTTCTTGAGCTACCATTCAGCTGGGATTAGCTAAATGGAGCTGGGACGAGCTAACCCTAGTTCAAGTGAGCTAGGTTCCAGCTGTGGTGAGCTGGATCGAGCTGAGTTCCAACTAGTCTGGGCTTCTCCTTCACCATTTGCTTTCTTGAGTGCTAGGGTTTTAAGGATCTATATATCTGTACATCCCTAACACTCACAAAAACATATTAAAAAGACAAATAAAAAATGCAATGCATGCCTAACCTAATTTATGCCTAAATGCAGTCCAAAAACCCGTTTGGGAAGTAAAATCCTAAGAGCTAGGTTTGTTTTAATGCATAAGAATGATGATAAACTGGCGTTTATCATGCGATACCGATTCCTAGAGGTAAACCATATTCGTCTATCCAATGCTGGACATGCAAATGAGTACACTGAATGGCTCCTCAACAAGATCAATGAATTGGAAGGGGATTTGGAACTCAAGGACAATAAGTTCATCAGATGGAGGTAGAAATTTCATCCTATATGGGGGATCTTCAAAGAATGCGAGAGAGACTACATGACATTGAAATTGACCACGTCGTATGCGAAGTTAAATTACAAGCCCAACATGCAGGAATCGTGGACAAGCTTAGGGATGTCCTATTAGAATCCATGGTTATATTGTGACCTGCAATCTGTAATTATGTTTGTTGTTTTCTCTTTTCATTACGACATTTTGTAATAACTTTTCCATGCAATACTTCAATTTACTTATCATCCACTTTCATTTCAATGCCATGGCATGTTATATGTAGCATAGTTGTAATGATGCTTCTGATTAATTAGGCTTTCTTTACTATTATGCTTACGAAATGCCTTCATATCTTCAATATTAGGATGACCACTCCATTCGCTTGGTCTCCCTACACGGATATCATGTTTCTTAACAACATGAAACATCAACAGCTTTGTGGAGAGTGGATCAACAACACCCTCACTAGGAAAGGATGGAGAGAAGTTGCTGTTAACTTCAACACTTAATTCAGTGTCAATTTTCCTATGACAGCATTTAGTAATAGGTGGATGGAGATTAAGCAAACCTACACCTTGACCTGCCAACTTTTAGACATGGTAGGCTAGATGTGGGATGACGAGACAAGTCTCATTGTTCCTCCTTCCCCACAATCATGGGATACTGTCGATACAAAGTTTCATCATCACGTTAGGAGCAAACCATTTCCGCAATTCTTTCTTCTGGAGGATCTTCTGGGTGAATGATTATTTTTTTACTATGATAGTTAACTTTGTTGACTACTTAATGCATCTTTCTCTTAGTACTTCGTAAGTCGTAATGCGTAGGCGATGTTATTTGTGATAACAATTTTGCAAATGTAGTAGCATCCCCAGCAAGTAAGTGTGAACAAACTCATGTATTAAGTAACTTTATTGCTTTATGATGGTTTAATTTACATGGTAAGGTTTGTAGCAGGTACAACTTTTCCTTTATCAAGAGCCTTTAGCATTTCGATATATAAATTTCTTCAATTAATGACATGAATTACTGCATTATCTTATGTTTCTTGCTATAGGTACATTTCAAACAATCCATGGGCGATGATGAAATATTGTACAAAGAAATTTTATAGGGATAGGCACACCACAATATGGATGGATGGCATTAGATAATTTTCATGCAACCCCAAATTGTAGGAAAGTTAGGGTGCAAACAGGTTAAGATTGGCACCAACGATGCCAATCCCTATTGTGGCATCCTAACAATTGTGTTTGCACTTGATGACTATATTTCACTGTACTGTACAAATCTAACCGAGCCCACTTACATCCAATCATCAACGATTTCTACCTTCAAAGAATAGCAAAAAATAAGGTAACAATCATTCCATTCAAGCTAAATTAACTAACGTTGTATATGTAGTTAACAAATTCCATTGTTTGTCATTTGAAGGATCGGGAATGAATCTTGTCAATCATTGAATGTTGGCCTTCCACTGACATTTATCTCGTTAGATAAGTCCTCTATCTTTTTTTTTTTTGCCTTATGATACTTATCATTTAAGTTTGGTCTGTCTGGTGATGGTTAAATTAATATTTGTTGCTATATATCTTCTTGGAATCTATAGTTATTTGTATTTCATATTTTGCAATTGGGATAAATTTAGTTAAGAGATCAATGGCTTTCTTGGCAATTTGATCTAGTTCATTGGGCTGCCAGTTATATGCCCAACTGCCAGGCTTTGGCCATCTACATTACTACATCTTGGAGTGCACCCTTCCAATATAAAAAGGGACAAATCTCCCTTTAGGATGAACCTTGAACCCCTCTCCCTAACACAAAACCAACCCAAAACACACACAAAACAAACCAGAGGAGAGGGAAAAGGAGAGCCATCTTGCCCACCATTGATGAAGGTTGTGAGAGAGCAGGGCTCAGAATGTAGTAGTGGGTGTAAGAGTGGGTGGACCACCTACTTGGATCAATCTAACGAGAGGCAATAGTGCACCCCAATTGAGAAGAGCTATTGGTGGAGGGAGGGGGAAGGTGGTGGTTGTGGTGGTGATGATGATGAGGAGGAGGACAAGGAGGAGGAGAACCTCTCCATGGTCTCTAATGCATCATCTAGACCCCCTCCCCACTTGCAGGAAGAGAGCAGTTTATGCTACTTCTGCTGCTACCATCACCACCAATGTGGGGAAAGCATCTCATGCTTCTGCTCTGTGTCCTCTCCTTGCCACAAGAGTTGGAGGGTTGAGCCCATTCGCCACCAGAAGCAGCAAGATATGTGCTGACTATAATATGATAAAGTAGCAAGATATCTTCTATATCTAATAAGAGGACCATGCAATGATATGTGCTAACTTTGTTTTGCTTCCTTCTTGTTTGGTTGTCGCAGGGAAATGTCAATAAGATTGGTAGAAGTGGCCCTTTTGTGGGAGATGTGTTGGAGACCTCAAATAGCCTCTTAGCAACCCACTTCAAGGTGCATTCTCTATTTCATCTCACTTCTCAACTCCCATAATTTGCATTGCTTCCAACCATCCATATCTTAACTAGATATGCCAACTTGAGATCTTTCAGGGGAAGTCCAGTGTAAAGAACTATACAGACAACTATATGCCAACCTCATCCAAATTAGTAAGTTTGATTTTTGTTCCCCACTTCATTGTCATATATAAGATACTTTGTCCAGCATTGGCAGAAGCTAACCTCTATTTATCTCATCAACAGAAATGGAAGGGGATAGGAGAAAGGAATGCCAACCAGCGATGATCTCTACCAAGAGAAACCATGTGAAGAATTTTACAACAGATCTCCCAAGAGAATTTTCTTTTTTAACTTTTCTCTCAGTTCTCAACTTCTTCAAATACTGCAGTCAGGCGTGCTTAAAGTGGAGGCATAGTATTTAAACTACTTTCACCAAAATCATTTGAGAAATAGTACCAGACCATTGCTTGTTAAGTCTCATGGTGAGAACAAGGACCAATGTTTTCAACCCCATGGTAGTAAAAGCTAGTAATAAGTAAGTTCACCACAGAACCAATTCCCACCATTCCATGCCACAATCAGTTTCGAAGTAATGATCGCAGCTCTCTTCCCTCCAGAAGCAGAGCAAGGAACTTGGCCTGAGAATTACTCTCTTTCTGATCATGCTCCACTAACTATAGTGTTCTCTCCATGTACTAAGTAGAATATGGAATGCTATGTATCATTCAGATTATGATATATTAGATGACTATCATAACAAACTGTGTGGACCATTTACATGAGTTTTGAGAAATGAAGATCTTAACTTATTGATTGTTGTTTGAGAATCGATTTATTTCTCATTTATACTCATATTTACTCATCCCAATTTGTTGGATGAATGCGATTTGATGTGACGTGAGTTCCATATATTTTTGGGGGGATGCGGCCATCTCAATTTGAAAGTATATTTTCCAAAAAAAAAAGTATGTAATCTCCAAAGTGTTATTTATATATATATATATATTGGCAACAAAATGAAGGATATCATAAATGATGTCATGGGATATCTAACAGATAATTTCCCAAGTCAATATAACATACTTTTACTCAAGTACTTATCCCACTCCAATTGTATCTTGACATTAACTAATCCCCTAACCACGTCATTGAAGGTTACATCTCTATTTACAACTCCTAAATTCTTCCTTGTCAAGGAAAAAAAAGATAGATTATTACTTCTTCATGTCTTAAAAAGATTAAGATAAAGATTAGGCTAATTTGGTCCATTTTCATTCATCCAACTAACTTACCCTCCAACTCAAACACATAACTTCCAACTTATCCTCCAACTCCATCCCCACTACCAAACACCCATATCCCCCTAAACGTAGGATAACTCAAACTTATCCCATCACTGCACCCACTTGTCTCCCAAACAACATTTTCTATTTATCCCAGGATAAATGGATTATCTCTTACACAACTAAATTTATCCCTCGCAATTTATCCCGCTATCCAAATGGGCCCTAAGTCTCTGAACCCAGCCTCACCAAGCCAAGAACGTTGGAATTTGAAATAGGAGTTGGTCTTGTTCCCCACCCCACTATCTCACACCAGGGGAACAAGGTTAGAAAAAGGTCGCCCCATAGTTGTAACATGGGCCAAGTGGAAGAAACCCATCATTTCCACAGTGCACAGAAACCTATTAATTTTTGACATGAGCCCATTATCATCTCTCCAGGTGTAAGGTGCCCCTAACGTTGGCAAATCAATAAGTTCTAGCTCAGCAACCAAGTTCTGGAATCCATACATCAAGGGTCCCACACGCCCATCTGTCCGTCATCACATGAGAGAGTGGCATTGAAATCTAATAAACGCTAGTATATCATTATTCTTATGCATTAAAACAAACCTAGCTCTTCGGATTATGCTCCGCAAATAGGTTTTTGGGTTGCATTTAGGCATAAATTAGGTTAGGCATACATTGCATTTTTTATTATGTTTTTAATGTGTTTTTGTGTGTTAAGGATAAACAGATTGCCAGATCCCCAGAACCCTAGCACTCAAGAAGGCAACAGGTGAAGGAGAAGCTCAATCTAGCTGGAACTTAGCTTGATATAGCTCACCATAGCTGGAATCCAGCTCACTTGGATTAGGGTCAGCTCATCCTAGCTCCATTCAGCTCATCTCAGCTGAATGGCAGCCCAAGAGAGCTCATCTTAGCTCACCCTAGCTCAGGTTAGCTCAGATCCTGCTCAACGTAGCTGAGTCTAGCTCATCTCAGCTCCCATTAGTCTACAAGGAGCTCTAGCTAGCTCAACTGAGTTGACTAGAGTTCACCGCAGCTCGGGTCCAGCTACATCTAGCTCCACTCAACTCTAGCTAGCTGAAGATGAATTCATCCCAGCTCAAGAAGCTCAAGTCCAGCACCCGGGGACTCAGCTTAGCTCAACTTAGTTGAGCTAAGCTACCTTAGCTGCCTCAACCAGCTTGATCCTCCCCAAGAGCACCAGACCCAGCTCACCTCAGCTCATTATGGTAGAAGCCAGCTTACTTTAGCTTGGCTTAGCAACTAGCAAAGAACTAGCAAGCTAAGCCAGCTAGAGCAGCTCCATGCCACCCTCTTCAGCAGCTGCCAGCTCCTATTCAGCTCCAAACTCTACATATCCAGCTCCTCTCCTCAAACCCTAAGCTCCACATGCATATTCCTCTACTCCATAGCTAGCTAAGCTAGCTTAGCTTAGCTTAGCTTAGCTATCAACTAGCTCCTTGGCCATCCACCACCTTCAACTCAACCCTAGCTAGCTCCACCAACTTAAGCCCTACCTAAGCTAGCTATCCTACTCCAAGTTGGCACCACCACCAAGCCACCTCTTGACCCCATCATCACCACCAAAAGGCACCAATTTTGGTGCCAAAACCAAACCCTAACTACCCCCCTTTTTGGCGCCAACATCCACCCCCATATCCACCATACACATAACCCTACAACCCATCCTAGCCACCCACCTAACCCTCCTTCTAGAACCCTACTTGGTGCCACCTAAGCCCCCCTTCTAGAAACCATTTTGGCGCCAACTTCAAGGGGTGCCACCACCCATAACCACCACCTAGGTGCCCCTTGGGTTGGCGCCAATCACCCTTAGCCATAGGATCCCCAACTACCCCCCATATCGTATCCTAGACATCCATTCCAAGAGCCACCTATGCCCCCTTCCTACTCTTTATAAACCCACCACCTACCACCATTTTAGAGCATCCTCCATTAGTGTATTATTCCACCTACATCCACCTACACCTACGGCCAAGAAGAAGGAGTAGAGAAGAAGATTAAGGGGGCACATCACCAGCCCCTTTGGTGCCTTCTTCTCCCCACTTTCTTCAACTTGTGTCATGCCAAGGAGGAGTAGCATTCTACTTCAAGGAGGATGGCCAGGCAAAGGAGAAGAACCTAGGGTGGACGTCCACCCTTGGAGGAGGAGAATTAAAGGTGGTAGCTACCACCTTGGAGGACATCATTTGGAGGAGCATCTCACGCCAAGGAGGAGTTGCCTTTTCAAGTCAAGGAGCTACTTGGCTTGGAGCAAGAAGCCCTCTTCTTCACCATCTATCTAGAGGATTTGTGTTTTATTTTTCTTGTATTTTCAAGTAGAGTAGAAGCATTCCTCTATAGGATTTGTGTGCATAATTTTCCTTTAATTCAAATTGCCTTCTTTCAATTTCTGTTGCATAGCTTGTTACAAATTTTGACTAGCAATTGTTTCACTCCCTCTCCCTAATTATTCTAGGCCTCCACGTGCCTAGGGTGAGCTTAGGGAGAGGCTCTACCTGTCACCTTAGGGTAGGTTTCTTGAATTAGGTATTAGCTATTTTCTAGCTTTCAACAAAAACTTGCATGTTGCCTTTATTTCAAAAATCATAAAAACTATATATTCAAAAAGACCAAAAAGAAAGTTGAGATTTATTTTCCAAGCAAGAGATTTAATTTTTGCAAACTTGCATCCTTGGACAACCCTAGATACCCCACTATCTAGGAATATAAATTTACAAGCGAAAGCAGATTTACGTGTTGCAACGACAATAAATTGGCTAATTAACAAATCGCGAATTTTCGCGATCACTTTTTGGCACTGTTGCCGGGGAGGCATGACTTTGCTTTATCATTTTTTCTCTTGCTTGAAGTGGATCACATCCCCTTCTTTTTCTTTTCTCTAGTGTGTGCAGGAACTACAGCAGGAAAGCGGGAATTTGGAAGTAGAAGCTCAAAGATCCTTTTCTTCTCGTGGATTTTCAGGTTGGTTCTCTTTTCTGGTCACATAGTCAATTAAAACTACCCAAAAAATATTAAACTTGGCTTTCAAGATCCCAAACATCTTAATTAAGTGGAGTGGTGTCCATTAAAACTCATTGATTGCTTGTTTGCACCATCGACACCACTCCATTTCAAGTATTGGTGTTCTACTTTTCGGGTCCGGATTTCTGTCCAGACTTGAAAAATCAATTCCCAACACCACAGGCCTCCTAAAATCACAAAATTTCATACAGTGATTCCAAATTAAGTTAGGAACATTCGTTCCAAATTTCAGATTAATTGCTTTGTATTTAATTTTAAAAATTCGTGAACTGCAGAGGGGTCACACCCTCTAATCTTCCTATTTTGCTAATGTCTGTGAATTTTTAGGATTTTTATACTCATCCAATTTTTGTAAAATTTAGCTTTCTGGAATCCTTGTGAAATTTTACACATCACATACAATCACAAAAATTTTTTGAGGTCGGTGGTAATATTGAGAAGTCCAAAATACCCACGGGTATCATTTCTGGACTTTAACACCAGTACAAATAAAAATTCAAAACAATTATCAAACAAATTCCTAAAATCTTACAAAAATATTTTTTGGAATCCTTGTTTGATTCTCTTCAAATTAGTGGTGTTGTTTGAATTGTTTGGACCACTACTTAATACAGAAAGCCTAAAAATAACTCAGTGGTAGTTAAATTTCTATCCTAGGACCAATTGGATTAGGGTTTCTTTTTTTCATTTTTAGAGACAAACAACAAAAGGAAACATATCTTCACCCATACAACTTGATTTCTTCTTGTTTGTGGAATCTCAAACTTGTTTGAAAGCTTAAAAAGAAAACCCTAAAAATACACTAAGTTAAATCCAATCCTAAAAGATAGAAATATAATAACTGTGTGACAACTTGCTTTTCATTGGAACCACTTTCCAATTCTTGCACACACACAAAAAATTGAAATAACAGGGCAACAACCCAATTAACGCCCTCCACATTCCATGTGCACACTAGTATCCTAAACCTAATTAAAATTGGTAGCAATTTGACCCCTAAGGTTTTCATCAACTTAGGCTTGCTATATAGGTCCTAAGTTTTCTATAGTTAATACCAATTATGTCATCTGAGGGGTCGTGTTAAACGACCAGGCACGGGTTTGTACAAGCACCTAGGAATTTTCCTCGAAAACGTTTGGGCCCAAACCTCCCCTTAAGCAACTTGGCTAGATTTGTTGACAGAATGAGTACTCACTATTGACTACTTATCTCCTAAGTAGACTAAGTCTTAGATTTATTTTTAAGGAATCACACTTAAGTTAGGTTTAGAATTTGATTTCTTGTGTGCACACTTCTCTCATCTCCATCTCTTCTCCTCCCCTCCCATTCTTCCATTTTATGCACAGGCAACGATCTCAAAATCCACACCTGGAAGGACCATTTGGTTTCACCCCCCGGGCAAAAAGACCACTTTTTCTATCTTCTTCTTCTTCTAAAAAAATGGAAAATCAACAAAATGTGTCCACTAACCCTTCCACTTCCACCTCTAATCTTACCTCTAACCCCACTACTAACCCTAATTCTAACCCTTCCACCCAAAACCCACCCACCTTTAACTTCCCACACTTGGAGCTCCCTAATCTTGAATTGCCTCAATCACAACATCAAGACCCCCTGCCTGATCTTTTAGCATTGATGGTTGAGCAGATTTCTAAATTAAATTTCAATCAACAGACATTGACTAGGAACATCCAAAACTTAGCCAATCAAAGGCCAAACCCACCACCCCGTCAGTAGCATGTTATTCCTCTAAAAGATTTTTGTGATCCGTCTTATTATGAGGAACGACCAGGGGTGGTCATACCAGAGGAGGACTTCGAGATCAAGCCTGCAGTCCTGAACCTGATTAAACACTTCCATGGCCTTCCTAGGGAAGACCCTTTCAGCCACCTTGAAGAGCTAACTCTTCTTGCACAAACAACTCGTTCCCGAAATGTGCAAGAAGACCTATGGCTGATGCAGCTATTTCCATTATCTCTTAAAATAAGGCCGCTTATTGGTTCAGGACCATCGGCTGACCCATCACAACTTGGCCTCAACTCAAGAGCACCTTCCTCAAAAAATTCTTTCCCATAGGTCGTACTAATTCCCTGTGAAGATCTATTCGACCTTTCAACAAAAATGTGGTGAGACTTTCCATGATTCTTGGGAAAGATTTCAAGATCTCTTAAGAAGTTTCCCGCACACGAGATCCCTTTATGGCAGCTCGTGCAAATCTTCTATCATGGATTAGAAGATCAAATTCGATAATTCGTCAATGCCTCGTGTGGCGGCAACTTCTTAAATAATGATGCTGAAAGTGCCTATGACCTTTTTGAAGAAATGAGTGAAAACTCATTTAATCAAGCTTCCATGAACACAGTTTGCAAAACTCCAAACTTGTAGTTCAGTGTTCATGAAGTAGGCACCCAAGCTATCCCTGTCACCCAAGATGATCTTCAAATGATCGCCCAGAAACTCGACCAGATGCACATTAACCAAATGAAGATTGAGGAAAGACTTGCCACATCAACCCAAGCTCCACACAGTCCACATCTAACCCGACCTAACTTTCCACGAAGAGAAAATTTGCACAATCTCAACACTACTCCTGCTAATTATTACCAATATTCTGAGGTTGCTCACGATTCACTGGGGAATTATAACTATCCAGATCTTAACCCCACTCACAATATTTCTACCATCCAAGGGCCCCTTAAAAATTCTTCCAATTGGAAAAATTACCCGAACTACTCCTGGAATAATCAGGTTCCTTCCCAACCAGATCATTTTAATGGGTATGCGTCGAATCCAACCTTTCATCCTGTGCCATCCCAACAAGACATCAATGCCCAAATGATGAGAACCCTACAGGAAATGCAGACAAAAATGATGAAAGTAACCCGCACCATCACAAATCTGAACAATCAGATTGGGGTTACTCCCACGCAAAGACCTGCAGGACATCTTCCATCCCAACCCATGCCCCACCCTAATCACCAAAGGAACCAATATCCGGGCAGAAATCCACACTACCCAAATCAGCCTCCTACTAATCCACCACCTCAGCAACCTCCCAGGTTTCCACAACCGCAGGCTCCCCCACCTCCAAATAACAATCCGACTGCACATGCAGTTACATTGAGGAGTGGGAAAACCACAACTGATCCCGGGCCTTCACACAAACCTGGTGAAATCCCCATCACTGTGCAAATTAACTTTCCACCTCCCCATCAGGAAGAAAACAAAATACAAAAATCTCAAGACATGATTCCTATCCCTTTCCCACAAGCTCTCCACCCTACCACCAACAGAAAAAAGAAATTTGAGCCCACCATAGAAGAACTCATGGATCTATTTAGGCAAGTTCAAATCAATATTCCTCTCCTAGATGCCATCAAATATATACCTGCCTATGCCAAATTTTTGAAGGAGATCTGTACTCCTAAAAGGCAGGCTAAAAATCTAGGACAGGTGCATCTCTCGGAGACAGTAAGCTCTATCATACAAAGCAAGCTACCTCCTAAGATGAAAGATCCAGGGACGCCTTTAATTTTAGTAATTATTGATGATACTACCTTTGATCATGCCCCACCCTAGCCACCCACCAACCCCTCCTTCTAGAACCCTACTTGGCACCACCTAAGCCCCCCTTCTAGAAACCATTTTGGTGCCAACTTCAAGGGGTGCCACCACCCATAACCACCACCTAGGTGCCCCTTGGGTTGGCACTAATCACCCTTAGCCATAAAATCCCCAACTACCCCCCATATCCTATCCTAGACATCCATTCCAAGAGCCACCTATGCCCCCTTCCTACTCTATATAAACCCATCACCTACCACCATTTTAGAGCATCCTCCATTAGTGTATTATTCCACCTACATCCACCTACACCTATGTCCAAGAAGGAGTAGAGAAGAAGATTAAGGGGGCACATCACCAGCCCCTTTGGTGCCTTCTTCTCCCCACTTTCTTCAACTTGTGCCACGCCAAGGAGGAGGAGCATTCTACTTCAAGGAGGACGATCAGGAAAAGAAGAACCTAGGGTGGATGTCCACCCTTGGAGGAGGAGAATTAAAGGTGGTAGCTACCACCTTGAAGGACATCATTTGGCGGAGCACCTCACGCCAAGGAGGAGTTTTCTTTTCAAGTCAAGGAGCTACTTGGATTGGAGCAAGGAGCCCTCTTTTACACCATCTATCTAGAGGATTTGTGTTTTATTTTTCTTGTATTTTCAAGCTGAGTAGAAGCATTCCTCTATAGGTTTTGTGTGCACAATTTTGCTTTAATTCAAATTGCCTTCTTTCAATTTTTGTTGCATAGCTTGTTACAAATTTTGCCTAGCAATTGTTTCATTCCCTCTCCCCAATTATTCTAGGCCTCCACGTGCCTAGGGTGAGCTTAGGGAGAGGCTCTACCTGTCACCTTAGGGTAGGTTTCTTGAATTAGGTATTAGTTGTTTTCTAGCTTTCAACAAAAAACTTGCATGTTGACTTTATTTCAAAAATCATAAAAATTATATATTCAAAAAGACCAAAAAGAAAGTTGAGATTTATTTTCCAAGTAAGAGATTTAATTTTTGCAAACTTGCCACCTTAGACCACCCTAGATACCCCAATATCTAGGAATATAAATTTGAAAGCGAAAGCAGATTTACGCATTGCAACGACACCAAATTGCCTAATTAACAAACCGTGTATTTTCGTGATCAAAATCCCCACCAATTAGCCACGCACCACCTTGAACAAAGGAGGAATGTTGTATAAGTTCCCTCCAAAACTCTGGCCTGTCACCATGTGCCCATGGCCCATACACAAAAGTCATCTTGACTGAGTTGCCACCCATCATCTACCAAACTTACAAGTAATACAAAATTTGTTCTGGAGAACATCTTCAAGCTGAAGAGTTTTTTTCTTCCACCACACTGATAGTCCCTTTGCACACCCAATGGCATTGATATGCCTAAGTTCAACCGACCCCCAGAGCTGGAGTTACTGCCACATCTCAACATTTTCCTGGTTAACGTAGGTTTCTTGCAAAAGAGTGCAATCCACCTCCCAATCACATAGGCAACTTACAAGCGTCCCACACCTATTGTGGTCATGCAGACCCCTCACATTCCATAATAGCACCCTCATGGATTAGTAGATAAAGAAGCCCATGTTGGGGTAAGGGTACCATGATCATTGATTGTGATGATAACAAAACACTTGTTATTTGACATTTGCATTTGAGTTTAAGATTTTGGGATTATTGCAAATGAAAGCAAGTGTAAGGACCTCAAGTTCAAGATCATGGGGGAATGGTGGAGCTTGATGGTTGGACAAAAGCATCAGGAGCATGAAGATGATGGAGCTTCGCATGGAGCAAAAGCATGAAGACATGAATAGAATAGATGGTTTCTTTCATGTATTTGTATTTATATTTCTGCTCTTTATTTTTTCATAGAAATGTTGTAAAGAGGCCAAAAGTACATTAGCTTAGTCCTAGGAACACCCTCCCATCACTATGACTCTTAGGTAAACCTAGAAAGCCAAAATAGGCATCAGACAGCCTGATCAGACGTCCAATATGGGCATCCAATGTCTGATCTTACAGTTTAAGTTGGCTGATCCTTATGGCCAAACATCTAAACATTTAGGTTGGAAATAATGTCTGTGACCATTGTCCTTAGACGTCCTGCTCATAGTCCAGACGTCTGAGGTTCTTCCCAGGCATCCAAAAATAGGACCATTGGACTGTTAGAGCAGAACCTTCGAGGATCACCTTATGATTATTTTAATATTGCTTTCAGACATCCATATCTCCGTCCAGACATCTAATAAGGAGACATTAGATAAAATCTAACCCAAATCTTGATTTGTCATACCTATATGGTCTTTGGCTTCTCAGGAAATCAATTCCCATAGAGCACCTTTAGTCTCAGACGACTAGACCCTTGATCAGACGTCCAATCAGATGCCTGACACATATACACTAGATCCCTATCTAGATCCAACTCATTCTAAGAACTAAGTCCCATATAATTAGACGTCCAAAAATAATCTCAGACGTCTTAAAACATCTTCCTTAGACATCTAACTAGATCCCTATTTAGATCCGATCAATTCCAGGAAACACACCCTATAATTTTAGATGATCACACTTTACATTAGACGTCTGACTTGACGTCAGACTCTAAGATATCTGATTCTACTGTCAGAGTCATTATGACCCTAATTTCAACCTGATTTTCCTTGGATTTGTTTCCAACAGCTAGGAGCCTTATCCCAAGCCTTCTTCAATTCTCCTAAGGCCTCTATAAATAGAGGACCCCTCCTTGGCTTAGATGCACCTTGAGAAAATTCTTTCCACCATTTAGTCTTATCTTATGAAGAAATCAAGAGGAAAACTCTGCCATTGCTCTCCAAGCCTAATTAACCACATCCAATAGCACCGAAACTCTACTGCAATCCACACCTACTGAAAGAGCGATCTTCATTTTCGATAAAAACTTTAGCATGAAATGACGTGTCATTGTATTTAATCACGTGGTAGAAAATCGCTTTTCAAAACATTTTAATTCTCAAAATATAACCACAAAAATAGTTAGGTCATCTCCACAGGGAGGAATTAGCCTATTTAAACTAGTGAATCATGTCTTGTTTATTCGGGAATCTCAATGTGTATGCATACTAACTGGTGCACGTGTTTTCAACATAATTTCTTGATTTAAAGAATTAATAAATAATGTAAGGGTGCACATGCAAAATCACCACCAATGAAATACCTGAATTACGATCTTAATACTGACAAGCATCATCATATTTAATTAAATCATAATTTGTTCCCTATAACAAATATACATGCTTGCTTATTCATGAGATGAATTTGACTATATGCAATTCAATTAGAATTGAGGAACAAGCATGCAAATTTACTGCAATATATTAAATAGATAAATAAATGAATAAGAGAAGCTGCAATGGCATAAGTGGTAAATTTTAATACCCCTTGCACTGTTGCAAAATAGGGGAGAAGGAAGGAGGGCTCGCACACGATGGAGAGGGCACTGCTGAAGGCGCGAAGCTCCGAGGAGGTCGAGGAAGGCGAGGCCGTTCCAACAAAGGCCGCGGAGATGCGAACGGTAGCTGGAGCTCTCACTGGCAACAAGGAGGGGCGACAGCGGTGGCTGCTGCTCGCCGACGCGTGGGTTGTCGACGGTGGTAGTCGTGGATGTAAGTGGCCTCGTGAGAGTGAGGGGAGTTCAACGGTGTCGATGGAGTGGAGATTGGAGGCCTTTGGATGTGGCTGCGTGGAGGTGGTTGGACGCCGCTTTAGGTTCCTTTCTATTGGCCAAGAAGAAGAAGAGGAAGATGAAGACCCGGCTATTCACGTGGTGACCGCTGCGCACTCCGGCGCGTGAAAGGTGCCGTGCATGAGCGGTGGCAGGTGCGCGCACGGGTGAGCGCAAGGCTGCATGTGCGCGGAGGTGGTGATAGCGCGCAGAGAACATACTGCGGCTTCGTGTACGCGGGAAGCGTGCAATCACCGCATGGTGAGTGCACTGTTGGTGGCGTGCACGTCTATGCGTGGGTGCAAAGGAGTCGGGCACATGAAAGGTGTTGTGCATGCGCGGTGGCAGGTGCGCGCGTGGGTGAGCGCAAGGCTGCGTGTGCGCGAAGGTGGTGACAATGCACAGAGAAGATACTGCTGCTTTGTGTACACGAGAAGCGTGCGGTCGCCGCGTGGTGAGTGTGCTGTTGGTGGTGCGCACGGCTGCGCGTGGGTGCAAAGGAGTCGGCGGTGGTGTTGGTGAAGAGAACAACGACCAGCAGGGAGGAAACAACGAAGGTGGCATGGGTTGTGTTGGGGAAGGTGGTGAAGTGGATTTCCTCTGTGGATGGAAATGGCCGGCGGGGGGGGGGGGGGTTGGTTTGGTGATGTGAAAGGTGTTGAGGCTGCACACTATCACCATGCGATCGGCGAGAAGGAGGAGAGGTGCAATATGCCTAAACCATGGTGTATGCTGAGTCCACAGTGCACGCTGGATCCATGGTGCTCGCCTCCTTCACAGTGGAGAATGAGAATCAGAGAGCATCCCCCCGCCAAGAGAGAGAAGATATCTCTTAAGGGTTGTTCTGCGGTTGGAGAAAAGATCGACGTTGAGTGGTCGGTGCGTTAGGATAAGGGATGGGAATTGTTGCAAGGGGGAAGGCGATGCGTGAGGAGGGGGCGGCGGCTAGCCGCACGCATGCGTGGGAGGAGGTTTTGTTTTATAAAATAATTATTTATATATAATAAGTTATAAAATGCAATAGAATATATGTAAACTTAAGTAATGATGTATGCAATCATTCTATGACCTAATGTAGTTATTAACAAACATAAAATGTAAGAATAAAGTTAACTTAGACATAACAATAGTCCATTAAAATGCACTCATCAAATACCCCCATGCCTAAGATTTGCTAGTCCCTAGCAAAAGTGAAGAATAATAGAAGTAATCAGAAGATTTCTTCTTTCCTTATTCCAAAAATTTAGAGATCCAAACTCATGTGAAGTGATAGTAGCCTAAGTAACGGATTCAAGGGAAAAGCCAACTTACATTTGAAGTTCGCACTTAACCCTTGATAAAATTCTATCGGGATAGGCAACTACTTCCCTCGGGGATAAAGCAGAAGATAATCTGTAATTTGACCCCAGCTTTTTGGCTTAGGTAGGAGATATCGAGTTGAATGGATTTGTATTTGGTGGCACACACTCATCTGGTGCTACATGTAATCGACTACTACAGATTCTAGATCTCTAGACTATTAAACAAGTCAACTCGGAGAGAGGCTAGATAACTGTGCTCTCTTGATATTCCTTTGTGCTCACTCTTTTCCTTCTTTTCTTTCTGAGATCACAAATCCCACCAGATTTAGTAAATGTACTCACTATTTGGTGGCCTCACATGGCATTCACACTTCAACTAAAGTCCAAATAACTCTACAACTAAGTTAGAGTCCTCAGCCAGTATTTGAGCGATCAGAAATACTGAAAGGTAGGTATAGGTCATATTTGGTGGATCGCGATAGGTATTTTTGTTGCCTCAGAAACAACATCACGAAGATAAAATTATAAATTTGGACTCTTTTCTTTTTATTTTTTCTCTCTCTTTTCTTTTTCTTTTTTTTTAAATTTTTTTTATTATTTTTTTTCTAAATATAATTGTTTCTTTTTTCTTCTTTTTCTTTCTTTATAAATCAACATAACACGACACAGACTTTTATTTATGAGGTATTATTAGGGATGAAAATGGTCAAGAGGATATTGTGTGGCTTATTTGGTGGAAGTGCCTACTCTCGACACCGGGAATGAATGGATAGGACAAGCGTATTTCAGATCTTTGACACTATTACCCTCCTTCAGCTGAGGACTCTATGAAGGATGGTCGTAACCATCCACCACAGTCATAGCTTTATTAAGACTCAATCTCTATGTATCTGCCTTATTTGGTGACTCTCAGGAATTCACACAATGTACGCACACAGGAACAGAGAGCGAAAACTATGCCTAACTCTGAGGTATCATCATCTAATTGTCCAAAACTTAAGAGTCCTTGCACTAGACCTAGCACACCAGTAGTCTCTCTACTTTCTTCTCACAAATATGAGGTGGATCTACTAGAAGATAGTATGCCTGACTCCCTATTAACTGTCCAAAGGTTCAGTAGGCTAAAAATGCTTATTGGTTTTCTTCAAAGATCCATTACCCAATCTACGTGCCAGTGAAGTAAATGTACTGGATTCTAAACTTAAGAAATAATTTAAGAAGAAAAATCTTTAATGACACCTCCATGACAAAGATGTTTTGCTAGGTACTAACCAATTTAGCTCAAGAAAAGAATATATATATATGCTAACCTAAATGCATGAATACTTCCTAAAATGCAAAATGCACCCCCCCATGCCTAAATCTTACAATGTCCTCATTGTAAAATTAAAACAAGGGGAGAAAGAAAGGAAATCACCTAATGATGGTGTTATTCAGAACGCTGGGTTGCCTCCCAACAAGCACTACATTTTCTGTCAACAGCCAAACTTATAGGGAACCTGTAAGTCTGGTTCCAGACAGAAAAAGCTAGGCCCTAAAAATATGCGTAACAGTGTGGACCTAGTAAACAGGTAGCCACAGATGTTCGCGAGCTGATGATGCAACGTTATCCCAAATGCTCGCCAGAAGACATGAAAGCAGATAACCTCGTAGGCTACCTGGGGAGGTCTAGGAATAACAATAGGAATATGAAAAGGGACCTCCAAAAATGGAATAAGTAGAGGATAACAAGGAACCTCCAAAGAAGGAAGGGTTTTAAAAGATATAAACATAATTATTTCAAACCCTTGAATAGCGAAACTAAACGTACAAGCATCAATCCAAACTCACCATTCTACCTGAGGATGTACTGGCCTGATATTCTCCCCAGAAAGAATGTAAGTGAGCAAAGACTTGAACCAAGGATAGGTTAGGGAATGGAAGGGTTGTTTGTGGTGTTGGGCGGTAATGGTTAAGTCCAAGGAGGGTTTGGTCAATGTCAAGTCCAATTCCAACAACGATTCAGATTATGTATTATCCCTAACAATTATTGCAAAAAAATTCAAGTCACCCTGCCTATCACTAATGATCAGAGTCATATTTTCACCTTCCAGTATATGTGATTCAATGGTGGACTCCAAATTAAATTTCTTTGATGGTAGGGTCGAAACAACTGAATCATTATCATTAATCTCATCCCTGAATTCTTTTGGTTCACTCAAATTTTTGTCGGGGTGTATATTTGATTCATTAGTAAAGAAAGGAGTTGCTTCAGTATCATCAATTATTTCTGACAAAGGATCTGTCTTAATGTTTTGGAGTAAGCCTATATCACTCAATTCTTTATTCTTCTTGGAGCATAAATCCTCAATTGACGTGTTTTGTCCCCGAGAGTCTCCCCTAGGATTCTCACTATTGTGTTTGTCCTCCTCAAATATCAACTCCTAGTTTGGTGGAGGATGATTCTCAAAAGAAGGGAGGAATCCGGATTTCACCAGATTATTTATATCCTCTGGGGGTAAGTCCTCGAATAACAAATAATCCCCCTGTGATTCACTCCAGATTTTCAGTCTGGGTTCCTCCATTGGGTTATCCTCGTCCTCTGAAATAGACTCTTTATATCTCTGAGACCAAAATTGATCTAATTCATCCTCCAGTCCCTTAGGGTCACCTTCATTGGGTGCATTTAAATCCTCAGGATGCTGAATGGTAGGTGGTGATTCCCTAAGTGGAGGGTCAGGATTAGGCTCACTAAGGGTAGAATGGGATTCCACCAGATAATTAATAGGGGAAGTGATATGAACAATACGACCTTGACCCGGGTTATCAGGGGTAAGGAAAATACTGTCATTGGGGTCAAGGTCCTCAAGAGGTACCATCTTCCCATTCTTTTAACTCCAATATAGCTCGGGTGGATAATTACTAGGATCGTTCTCCTCTAGTGGCCGTGTCTCATTGGGAGAGTCTAAGTGATGGCTACGTAAAATGGGATCCCTATTGTCATTGGTTTCCTCAGAATTATTTTCATGATCACGGTCGTATAGGTCAGGATCAGAATTACTAGAAAGAGTGTAGCTAAGCTGTCTTATTTCTTTGTTTAATTGTTGACTATTCCTCAACATCTCTCCCATAGATTCCATCATTTCCTTTTATTGTTTTGACATTTCTATCATAAAATAGGAGAGGCTACTACTATTAGATTGGGGAGGATAGTCAATTTCAAGCTCTAGTTGCCTAGGGGTATCGGTCCAACCTCGATACGGAAAATCATGAAGGGTGTGAGGGTTGGGTGTTTGCATAGTAGTAGGGATTCTAGGGTTGGAAAATCCTGCTCCTAGGCTCTACTCAAAAGTGAGAGTTATCGGACCAGTACTCCCAGGATAGGAATATGAATGATCCCATGAATTGTCAATGTACCCATCAAAGTATGGATACGCTCGGGGCATGGGATCCTGGTTAAAATGATAAGAGTAACGATAGTCCATTTCTTTCAATTAAATAGGTTAAACTCTCTTAGGATTTAAAAGAAATCAGAAACTTCCTAGAGAGTTCTACCACTGTCAAAACAAATGCAAATATAGTGGGATCTATTTTTAGTAGATTCTAGGTCTTAGGTGTTCAGTTGGTGGCCAAACAAGTTTTGCAAGAATTACGCTTCCTAGGCCGACCTTCGTTGGTGCCTACAACCTACTCACAAGGGATGGAAGTCTCAAATAGGGCCCACACACGAGGAACCGAAGTAACCTAGTGGATAGACTTGTTGATTTCCGACTAACTTCCCTTGTGGTGCAAAGAGGAGAGGTAGAAATTTATCTAGTGATCTTATGTGTGAGGTGCACAGTGTCCCAGGTGTGCAATCATACGTTTGCATTTTGAGTTTTGAAATCTCACAACCAAGATCCTTTTGCACACAATTTTAAGTCACAGATTTTAAAGGTCCAACCTCTTAGCAGTCCCAATTTTTAAAGTGACCACTGGATTAATTTGATTCAAGCACTTTAGTGGTATTAGATTTAGGTTCAATGCAGATGCATGACAGGTAATTGATGCTCAAGAAAAAGACGTACCTTACTGAAGCTTTCTTTAATGCAGGGATGTCTGCAATGCAATTAAGAAAAATTAGATGCTGCTCATTCAATCCTAGATGGTCGCCCTATAGATATGCAGCTTCTAGCAGGCAGTTCTAATATTTTTTTTTTTAATAATAAGCAAACAAACCTAATCTAACTAACTAACCAACATGCAGTTCAAATAATTTGAATAATCCTATAATCTAAATAAAATGGGAACATGCTCCCAAAAATACGCTCTTACATAAAAGAGCGATAAGAAATAAAGAAACACTAGGACACGTTCCCAAAAATACCCAACAAAGGTCCACAAGATAAAAATTAAATGTCTAAGATCTATCTCAACTAAGTCTAAACTAAGATCTAATGACTAAATCAGAAAAGGGCTCCTCCGTACGCCTACGTGCGTGGAATCAAGGCCCACAAGCACCTGTTGCTGGCCTCCAAATGGCATCAAGGTCCACCAAAAATATCGCCTCCGTCGTGTGCACCCGCCGCGTTCGTTTATGTGTTTTTGCATAGAAAAATATCCACAATTAGTAATTCAAAAAAGATTTCAAAATAGCATAAAAATAACATAAAATTCCCAAAAAAATTAATAGGTGTGTTTCCTTCCCGGCAACGGCGCCATTTGAAAGAGCGATCTTCGTTTTCGATAAAAACTTTAGTATGAAATGACGTGTCATTGTATTTAATCACGTGGTAGAAAATCGCTTTTCAAAACATTTTAATTCTCAAAATATAACCACAAAAATAGTTAGGTCATCTCCACAGGGAGGAATTAGACTATTTAAACTAGTGAATCATGTCTTGTTTATTCGGGAATCTCAATGTGTATGCATACTAACTGGTGCACGTGTTTTCAATATAATTTCTTGATTTAAAGAATTAATCAATAATGTAAGGGTGCACGTGTAAAATCACCACCAATGAAATACCTGAATTATGATCTTAATACTGACAAGCATCATCAAATTTAATTAAATCAGAATTTGTTCCCTATAACAAATATACAAGCTTGCTTATTCATGAGATGAATTTGACTGTATGCAATTCAATTAGAATTGAGGGACATGCATGCAAATTTACTGTAATATATTAAATAGATAAATAAATGAATAGGAGAAGCTGCAATGGCATAAGTGGTAAATTTTAATACCCCTTGCACTGTTGCAAAACAGGGGAGATGGAAAGAGGGCTCACACATGATGGAGAGGGCATGGCTGAAGGCGCAAAGCTCCGAGGAGGTCGAGGAAGGCAAGGCTATTCCAACAAAGGTTGTGGTGATGGGAATGGTAGCTGGAGCTCTCGCCGACGACGAGGAGGGGCGGCGGCAGTGGCTGCGGCTCACCGACACATGGGTTGTCGACGGTGGCAGTCATGGATGTGAGTGGCCTAATGAGAGTGAGGAGAGTTCAATGGTGTTGATGGAGCAGAGATGGAGGCCTTTGGATGTGGCTACATGGAGGAGGTTGGACGCCGCTTTGGGTTCCTTTTTGTTAGCTGAGAAGAAGAAGGTGAAGACTCGGCTATGCACGTGGTGACTGGTGTGCGCTTAGGTGCACGGAAGGTGCTGTGCACGCGTGGTGGCAAGTGTGCGCGCGGGTGAGCACAAGGCTACGTGTGCGCGGAGGTGGTGACAACGCATAGAGAAGATACTGTTGCTTCGTGTGCGCAGGAAGCGCGCGGTCGCCACGTGGTGAGTGCACTGTTGGTGGCACGCACGGCTGCGCGTGGGTGCAAAGGAGTCAACGGTGGTGTTGGTGAAGAGAGCAACGACCAACAGGGAGGCAACGACGAAGGTGGCGTGGGTTGTGTTGGGGAAGGTGGTGAAGTGGGTTTGCTCTGTGGGTGGAAATGGCCGGCAGGGGGGGGGGGTTGGTTTGGTGATGTGGAAGGTGTTGAGGCCGCACGCTGTCACCATGTGATCAGCGAGAAGGAGGAGCAGAGGTGCAGTACGCCTAAACCATGGTGTATGCCAAGTCCACAGTGCACGTAGGATCCATGGTTCTCGCCTCTTTCATGGTGGAGAATGAGAATCAAAGAGCATCCCCCCACCAAGAGAGAGAAGATATCTCCTAAGGGTTGTTCAGCGGTAGGAGAAAAGATCGGCGTTGAGTGGCCGATGCATTAGGATAAGGGATGGGAATTGTTGCGAGGGGGAAGGCGGTGCGTGAGGAGGGGGGCGGCGACTGGCCGCATGCATGCACGTGAGGAGGTTTTATTTTATAAAATAATTATTTATATACAATAAGTTATAAAATGCAATAGAATATATGTAAACTTAAGTAATAATGTATGCAATCATTCTATGACCTAATGTAGTTATTAACAAACATAAAATGTAAGAATAAAGTTAACTTAGGTGTAACAATAGTCCATTAAATTGGACTCATCACCTACTCTCTTCTGTTTAAGGGAAGTCCATTAGCCTATAGTAGCATAGTTGAATCTATACTTTGTGGCTCTATAGGTTGCTTTTGTATTTTTGATTTTCATGATTGGGTATTCACATGGTGAATTCTCATCTCCTTCGTGAGACAAAATACTTCTCCTAGAGAGGAGGGTTTTGAGGTACGCTACCCTCGACATAAAATAGCATGGTTGTAATTGAGGTTATATTACCCTCATTCAAGTACTACATAGTGGATTTGGTTGACTCAATCGACCAGGAAATCCTAAGTCGAGAGGCTTGGGTGGTGTTTTTTACTTGAGTTGGGCTTCCACCTAAAAATACTTGTCTCATTTATGGTGAATGCTATTGGTGTGATTGGACTGATTTTTATACAGCACTATTCACCCCCTCTAGTCCAAAATTTCATTTAATATCAAAGCAGGACTTGCAAATCGCGTAACAAACCGGCGAGAACATGGAGGGGAGCATCTTCACAACAGGACACGTGGAAGGACAATCTACCACCCATCCACCATTCTTTGACAAGATCAACTACGCCTATTGGAAGCTCTGCATGAAGATGTGGTTGCAATCCAATGACTACATGATTTGGGAGAGATGCAAGACTCCCTACAACATCTCAGAGAAGCCCATGGGAGGATACTCCAAGAAACAAATCAAGGAGATATCACTCAACGTGAAGACAATGAATGTGTTGTATTGTACATTGAGTCCGGAAGAGTTCAACCGGATATCGTAATGCTCAATCACATATGAGATTTGGTACACACTCAAGGTAACTCATGAAGGTACATCAAAGGTAGAAACATCTAAAATTAATTTACTTTCACAAGAATTTGAATCCTTTTCTACGAAAAATAATGAGTCTTTGAGTGAGATTTATACTAGGTTCACTCTTATAGTGAACAATCTCAAGTCACTAGGGAAAACTTTCATTCAAGGAGAGCTTCAATCTAAGCTCCTACACTCTCTTGGACCAAAGTGGGAGCAAAAGGTCACTGCCATTGAGGAAGCTCACCAAGTGGAGGAGCTCAACATGAATGATCTCCTAGACAATCACATGGCCTGTGAGAATAAGATGAAGCACAAGAAGAAGGAGACACCGGAGCCCAAGATGAAGAACCTCGCCTTCAAAGCCACTTCCAATGACAAGGTAAGTTCTGATGATGGGGAACTTGAATTTTTAGCTAACAAGTTTGCCAAGTTTCTCAAGTGTAGGGAATATAAGAAGGAAAAGATGGAAAGAAAGGAGAAATGAACTCATTGCTATCATTGCAACAAAAAGGGGCACATTAAATCAAAGTGCCCTCTCTTGAAGAAGGAGAAAAGGAAGGAAAAGAACAAAAAGAAGAAGACATTCTAAGCTACTTGGGACGACTCAAGCTCGAAGGAAGAAGAGGAAGAAGAGAGTGAGACTACATGCCTAGGTTTTATTGCGATTGCAAGTGAGGATGACGAAGACAACAATAAGGATGAGGTAAACTCTTTTACTTTAGATGAAATGCAAGAAGTACTAAAAGAGTTGTATGAGCTTAGTAGATTATTAAATTTAGAAAATAAAAATCTGAAAAATGCTTTAAAATCTAAAATAAATAAGCTTACTGTTGAGAAACAAGATTTGAATGGATCTTTTAATTCCATTAAAACTGAAAAGAATGCTGATGTAAACACATTTACACTACTTAAAATGTCTATTTATGCATGTTCTTAAGCATAGGATTGCATTTCATGATATAAATATTGCATAACATGCATCATCTTGCATTTAGAGTAGTTTGAATAAAATGGAGGTTAATTGTCTCCTTTTATGTGCTTGGATAGGGAAAACATTTTATCGGGGCCTCGGATCAAAGATCCAACTGTACGGATGTGATTAGGGCGACGATTGGAGTTCAACGACTCCAACATTGCCCTAATCAGACATCCGTAGCATCAGATAGTGACCAGGGAACCCTAGAAGATCAAGGGCCAGGATGGTGAAAATCTGCACTTCAGATGACAAATCAGACCACACGGATGAATTCGGATCGACGATCGCAGCCCAACGACGCAAAAATCAAGTCAATCCGACATCCGTGGCACCATCTACAACTTCCAGAAGATGGACGGCCAAGATGGCACCACGTGGCGCCATCTCGGCCGCCCAAACGGCCGCACGCATTCTACGAAGGCCCCGCACCCACTCGCTCTCCGCCGTTGGATCTTGATCAACGGTTGTGGTCGGCCGTGCTTAAAAGCATCTGCTCGACCATCCATGCCCCGTAGCGCAGCGGTCAAGTGCGCTTACGCGACCAGCGGGCGCGGGTTCGAGCCGCAGCAGAGGGCTGGAAGCGTGGGCGATTGGGCGCAGGTGGAGCATCAGATGGAGATCGGATGGCCACGCGCGCCCGATAGCGTCCACGTGCGATTGAACGCGTGGCGCGAACGCACGAACGCACGCAGGCGGGCGCGCAACGCAGCGGGCGGAGACTCATCTTAAGCTGTCCGATCTTGCGATCGGATGGCTGAGGATCGTTGTGCGTGCGATAGCTTTGAGCGCGCGGGCAGCTGAAGCAGCACGCGTGGGTGCAGAAGCTACGCCCACATCGGGGCTTTAGTGATGGATTTATCCGTCACTAAAGACCCCTCATTTATTGTTTTGAAGTTGTAATGTCCATTTTGCCCCCACTCCTTGCAACTATGAAAGGAGACCCCCTCCATACGAAATTTTCATCCCTTCCTTCTCCTCTCTACCCCTCCAAAGCTCAAGAGAAGCTTGTCCCACACCCGGGATGTTCCTCGCGAGATAAAGTCTAAATTTTCATTCCCCTTCGGAAGTGGATCCCGCGATGACGACGGCGTGCTGCTCAGTTCCCATTCTTCTGCTTAGCCCTCCTTCGTCCTGCTTCGTTCTCCTTCGTCCAGGCGTCGTCCCGTCCGGCTCGTCCTCCAAGCAATCGTCGAGGAGGATAACTTCTCTCTCCCATTCTTATTTACAGCTTTTCTAGTGTAGAATTTTCCTACTTTGTAATGTAACTGATTTCCCGCTTTCTAGTGTAACTTTTATTTAGTTTGATTGTATAAACAGTTGAAACATTGAATGCATGTTCTCTCTCTCTCTCTCTCTCTCTCTTAGTCGGATAGCTCCATTGTAATTATATCGCCTTGCTTATCAAAAATCCTAAAAAAAAATGTAATTGCGAATATAGATCAACGTAGCCTCCCTGTGTTCGACCCAGAATTCATTTCAGTATAAATTTTATTTGTTGAACACGAATTCTTTGCTCTCGAACTACAACGACAGGTTTTCCAAAATCGAACACGTTAGCGTAGCGTTCGTATACGTTCAACATTTTGGCGCCGTTGCCGGGGAGGCAACGATTTCCGATCTTTTCTTCGCATCTCTTGCACTTTATTTGTTTTCTAACTAGCTTTCTCTTGTGTCTATTGTTTTGCAGAGACCTCCATCAAGGAATCAACAAGCGGTAGACTGGAGTAAAGTGCAGTTGAAGACAACTGTTTTCCCCATTCTTACCCCCTCCATAGATTTCATTCGCCACATTAAATCCAAATCCCAATTAACCTAGGTGTTTGCATAAATCCTAGGAATAGTTTGGTTGTTTGGATTTCCACTCACATTCATTCCACCCTCATTCATAAAAAAATAACAAAAAGATAATCTTGTGGGGTAATTTTCAACAAACACACAACACACACCCACATTCAAGGCACTTGATCAACTTGATTTGTTTTCTACTCAACCGGGTTCTGATCTGTGGAACTGGTACACACAAAGCAACACATAACAGAGTAGAAATCATTCTAGGTTAACCATCTTTGAGTGCCTAACTTAGTGGTGCAATTGTGGCCAATTGTTTGAGTTGTTTGGGCCGCACCACTTTATTTAAAACCAACTCATCAAGTAGCTCCTCCTTAGGGTTTTCAATCTAGGTATATTCTAGGCACTCCACTTTCTTTCTGATTTTAAAGGAAAACAATCTTCACCCATGTTTTACAACTTGGTTTGCCTAGAAACTTGATTGCAATTCACCTAATTTGAAACCCTAAAAGCTACTTAAGCAAGATTTGAACATTAAAATTCACGCATTATCAATAATCTTGCTTAAAAACCCTGGTTGTGCACTCACTTACACAAATCTCAATCAATCATTAAGGGCACAACCCATTTAAAGGGCCCATCACATTCCAAAGCACATTCAAACCTAGCCCTAAATAAAACAGAGTAGACGTTGGCCTTAAGGATTGAACTCGCCCTTCAGAACTCAAAACGAGATTATTTTCGATTAGTCTGTTTCTACTGTTCAATCTGATGTCTAGCTAGGGGAGCAGAGTCAAACGATCGCGGCTGGGGGGTACACTAGGAACCGGAGGCGCAAGCCGAAGGAAGAACCTTCTCCCCAGTCCCTCCCAACTGGTTGGATTGAACAGATAGAAGTAGATCAAATCGTTCCTTTATCTCAAGACGGGTTTTGAGAGTCTGTAGGTCTTTAGGCTAACCCATTTAAGGACAGGTTTGATTGTTTGTATTGCAGGGCACCTTTCTTCCTCCCGTGTCTCATGAATCCTTCCACATATTTCACGCATTCCCGCTCTTTCCCTCCTGCTGTGAATTATCCTCAACATGACGATTATCCCAACTCGTACTATAATCAACCATCAGTTAGTTGGGATAATTCGGATTGGGGATACAGTTCCGGACCTCCGTGTTTAGGGTCTAACCCTGAACACTTTGATTCTGATTTCTATCCTTCTCAGAGCTACATCGATTATAGATCGTCTTCCTTTCATGAACAGCCTAATATGATCTACAATCAAGAAGGATACACCGATCCTTACCCATCCTCTTATTTCACTGCCTTTAGGTCATCACCATCTTTTCAACAATCTGAAATGACCTATTATCAGGAAGGGTATAACGAATCTCAATTCGTTAATTCCCCTGCATTAAGCCCAAACCTGCCCAACCCTGAACCAACTCATTTGGTTCAGGTTAACCAGGTTCAAGATAAGGTTCTGGCTAACTTGAGGAATATCATTCAACCTTTAGAAGTTCAACCAATACCTTGCATTGAGAGATTGGAGCCCCTGATTGAAATGATTGATGATTTAAACAAGTCTTTGTTGGATTGGCTCCAGGATGTTAAGGATAAGAACCCGGGTGAGTTTCTACTCGGGAAATTAGCGAAATTGAGGATGAGATTCGTGGTTGCTTTGATTCAATCTTGGAATAATTCCCAGGATGAACCCACTTCAGGAAAGCCAATGACAGAACCCGCTCAGGCACCTGTTGGGGGGGACACATGTACGAGGCTGACCAGATTAAATTAAAGCAATCAAATAAGGATGATATGATTTCTTCACCTGAGATCCCTGATCCAGGTTACGAGGAAACATATGTCTCTGGGGAACACAAAGTGACAACTGATTTTGGGACATACATTGATACGGATCCTGATGGTGAAGATTCAAGTTGCGAAGTCTCACGCGAGTTTTCTGAACACGATTTCTGTGAGACGATTGGGCCTGAGGAATCTGATAGATCATTTGATAGCCCAAGAACTGAGGAAACTGATCTTATTAGGGCACACATTACGGATCCAGAATCGCATTTTCTGGAGGAATCAATTCAATGCAGTGATTATCAGTTACACCCTGGTGAGCTTATTGATGATTCTAATTCTGAGATAATTAGACCCAAGTCAATTTTAATTCTGCCACATCATTTAGACTTGGAGATTTCAGACGGGGTGATAAATATACAAGATGTCCTGGAATTTGATATGTTGAATGAGGAGGATAGGAGCTAGGAAGTTCTGATTTGGGAAGTTAATTTTGGAGGAAATAAAAGATTGAGTCGAAGGGTTCCTTTTAAGCTGAAACCATCAAATTAGAACCCTTACGACATTTATTTCGAGGATGTTCAACTCAAGCACACATTCAACGATTATCCTTTTGAGCTTCAATTCTCTGTAACCCGACTTTTTGGTCTTGGGTTGCATCCTCATAAATCGCAGGCCCAACCCCGCTTGCATTCTGATTTTAGGTTTTGGGTAATTTTATCCAGAACCTAAGATATTCTCGATTATGGGGTGTGGGTCTGCACCACAATCTGGTCCACATCTGTGGACCTCTATTGACAGGTCGGAGGATTCTTCTGTTTATTTAAATTCTGACCTGCACTTGTGAATTCTTCATTTCTTTTCCTTGTATTGTGTGCCTAGCTGAAGGCACTAAACTCAGCACATATACAGTTCTTTTTCATTTTCATCTCGGAGCGGACCTGACATTCACGCAATTCAGGTGCTTTCTACATTTTTCACTCTGTTTTATGTCTTTTTAATACAATGAGGACATTACATTAGATAGGCATGGGGGGGTGGATATTTATCTCTGAATTCATTTGTCAGTTCCGTAGATTTGTTTTATTTTCTTTTATTTAAAAAAAATTCAGAAATTAGGAAAGAGAATTTGGGTTTAAGAAAATTTTCAATCTTAAGAAATACTATATTAAGATCTGAACACAAAGACCCTTCAGGTCTTTGGACTTAATCAGCCCGTGTATCCACTAAAATGTGGATTTATCTTTGAGTCCTCGCCATCTTAATTCTATTATAATTGGAATAAATAAGTTTGGGTGATAAGTACACGACTTATCAACCCGCCCTCTGATTTGAGGGAATTTTGAGTCTTAAGCATCTACACACTTTCTTTGCACTGACTTGTTGTTTGGCGATTTTAACGGAAATTGGGTAGCTAATGAACCTTCTAGGGTGATATGGCTGGCAAGTTATCGTGGGTAACAGCCCATAGGTAGGTTGTCCAGAGCCCAGTCACTGGACCTTTCTCTTTTTGCTGCCTTTAGGTAAATCTTAGACCAGGGAAGCCACCTACTTAAAAAAAAAAAAAGAAAAGAAGAAAAAAAAATAAAAAAGAAAAGGAGAAAAGAACAAAAAAAATAAGCCACACTTCCCCGCGCGAGTATGGCTAGCAAGTTGTTGAAGGTTCGTCCCTACGAGGAGGGGTGACGTAATAATTGCGGAATTGAAAATCTAAACAATCTCACAAAAATAAGCAATCACAACGTACACAGGTATTTTTAGGTGGAAACCCAAACCGGGTGAAAACCACCACCTAACCCTCTCGAGTTAGGATTTTCCGATCAACCAAGTTGATCAAAATCCACTAAACGAATCACTTTGAACGAGGGTGATTCAACCTCAGTACAACCACGCTACAAGTACGAGGGTAGCGTTCCTCAACCCCTTCTCTCCACGAGAAGGATTTTGTCCCACGAAGGAGACGGGAATTCGCAAAGCGAATACCCAACCAGAATACAAAGATAAAATAAAATAGCAGTCCTATAGAGCCAACAAAAATTAAACCTAGCTTCTATAGGAAATAGGAAACTCCCTTTTGCAAGGAGTGCGTCGACGATGACGCGGTGCGTGTGCCACGCGATGGCGCTACGTCGCTCTCGTTATCTACGGCGGGAGAGCGGGCGCGCAAACTGTTTGATGCTCTCAAGATGTAGAGCTTGAGCTTGGAGAGCAAGTGCTTCTTGGACACAAGAGAGTGGAAATACTTGATCTTAGTGTATTGCAAAGTGTTTGTCTTAGTGTGTATATGTCTCTCTAGGTGTGTTTGTGTTACAAAGGTTCCCCTCTATTTATAGAGGCCTTAGGAAGGCTTTGGAAGGCTTGGAAAAGCTTCCATAGCCGTTGGGTGCAAAGCCCAAGAGAATCAGGCCGAAATCAGGACAATGATTACACTTCACAGGGTTATCAGACGTCTAACTCTGGCATCAGACGTCTGGAAGGCCACTTTAAGACGTCTGATTCCAAGGTCAGACGTCTGATTCTATGCGGGTTTCTCCCTGACTTGAATCAGATCTAAACAGGGTTTTTGTACAAGTCCATCAGACGACATAGAGGACGTCTGGCACTAAGTCTGGACGTCTGGAAACCTACTTTTACTGTGGGAATTGATTTCCAAACGTTGCAACGGCTAGAAAATCTCTGAGAAGAGATTTTGGGTCAGCCGAGGCAAAACGGTCATTTATCAGACGTCTGTAAAGTCCTATGGACGTCTGATAAGGCTCTAACGGTCATAATCTTGAGTGTTTTCTAAGCCAGCCAACGGTCCACTAACTGGACGTCTGGCAAAGTCATCAGACGTCTCCTAAGACGTCTGGTATAAGGTCTGGACGTCTGAATTCATCAGACAGAACTAACTATGTCCAGCCTAACAGTTATCAGACGTCTGAAACAACAGTCAGACGTCTTAAAATCCTTTATCAGACGTCTGATTCGTGAATTAGACGTCTGGAAAGTTAGTTTTAACCCTATATTGGTTTTCTAAGTGTTCTACAGAAAACCTACGTATCCTAGGGTTGTGCAGGTGTTCCTAGGACTACTGTTAGGGTTCTTTGAGGCTCTTTAACATAATGTCTAAGGAAAATAAAGAGCAAGAAAATAAATACAAGAGATACATGAAAGGATAAAAAAGAATCTATCCTATTCTTCTTGTCTTCCATCTCCAATCTTTCGCTCCACGCGAACCTCCTCTATTTTCCGTCAAGCTCCTCCGATCCGTCCTGGATGCGAGCTCGAGTTCCGTCTAAACACGTCTTCATTTGCAATTGACCTGAAATCTAGGACTCAAATTGCAAATGTTAAATAACACGTGTTTTGTTATCATCAAAATAAATGATCGTGGTGCTCTAGCACCAACAATCTCCCCCTTTTTGATGATGACAAAACCGTAAATAATAATGCATAAAAATCCTCCCCCTTTTTGACATTATCAAAAAGGTTTGATTGATTTTATATTTCCTATTACTCCCCCTTAAAACATGCTCTTCTATTTATTTTTAACAAAGGTAATGTCCTCCCCCTTTTTATAACAACAAGATAGCTATTATTTTTCTCCCCCTTACTAAAGGAAATTTAGCTAACTTGTATCTCCCCCTTAAAAATTGACAATAAGCTCATCATTTTTAACTCCCCCTATCTAAATGCTTATAAAAAGGATAGGGTTAAGAATTTTACCTCACCTACCATGGCCAATAAAATGGCCCGAATGGTGGTGGTGGATGCCACATCGGATGGGGCTCCCATCCGTAGCTTGGAGGCCCGGGCATCGGCGCCGGTCTCCAATCTGGTGGTCGACGTGCGGCGGGTCCGTCGTTTGTTCGCCGTCTCGTCGGTCTTCTTCTTCTCCTCCTTGGTCTACTCATTGGTTCTCCCAACTTAAGTTGACCAGCCTTGAGCTTGTAGGTCCAGTCCTTTATGTTGTAGTCATCCCTGAACCCTACAAAACAAGATTCTAATTTTTTCTTTGGTATCCAAGTGAGCTTGGATCCGGATCTGTTAGCGGGTCTCCTTGATGGAGATCCTTTCTCAATCTTAGGGCTATATAAATCATCTACTTTATTGATTAGTTTGTTAGAGTTTTCCCTAAGACATGCAATTTCTTTTTCTATAGTATTCATCTTAGTCTTTAAATTAGAAATTTCTATTTTTAGACTATCATTTTCCTCAATCAATTTATTATTTTCATTGATGAGGTCTTGATTTTCTAATAATAGGTTATCATCCTTAGGACTAGCTTCTATGTCCTTAAGTTGTTTTTCTAACCTATCATTTTCATTTTTAAGAAAACTAAGGTTCTTCTTCATGCTTTTGTTTTCTATTTTTAGTGATTTACTAATCTCGAATAATTCATTAAAAGCTTCTTGTAAATCAAAATTTACCTCTTCGTCGGAGTCGCCTCCGCTTTCACTGTCGCTATTGGTTCCTCTAGCCATGAAACCAAAGCAAGTGGTTTCTTCTTCTTTTTCTTCTTCTTCTTCCTCCGAGCTGGAATCCTCATGAGTGCCTTCCAACCTCCTCCATATCTCGTGGGCGGTGGTGCACTCTTGGATTTTCTCGAACTCTTCCGGACTCAACGCGCAATACAGGGCATTCATTGCCTTTGCGTTGAGTGAGAGCTCTAGAATCTGTACTTGTGAGTACCCTCCTTGGGGTCGCTTCGGGATCTCGTATGGGGTTTCGCAACATCCCCATACCTCGAATTCAGTGGCTTGGAGCCACGTCTTCATCCTCAGCTTCCAGTAGCTGTAGTTGTTCCCGTCAAAGTAGGGCGGACGAGTTGTGGACTGTCCCTCCGAAATCCTACTTGTGGAACAGCTTCCCTCCATGATCTAGATCCTCGCCGGTTTGTAACGCCGACTTCGCGAGACCTGCTCTGATACAAACTGAAGGTTCGTCCCTACGAGGAGGGGTGACGTAATAATTGCGGATTTGAAAATCTAAACAATCTCACAAAAATAAGCAATCACAACGTACATAGGTATTTTTAGGTGGAAACCCAAACCGGGTGAAAACCACCACCTAACCCTCTCGAGTTAGGATTTTCCGATCAACCAAGTTGATCAAAATCCACTAAACAAATCACTTTGAACGAGGGTGATTCAACCTCAGTACAACCACGCTACAAGTACGAGGGTAGCGTTCCTCAACCCCTTCTCTCCACGAGAAGGATTTTGTCCCACGAAGGAGACGGGAATTCGCAAAGCGAATACCCAACCAGAATACAAAGATAAAATAAAATAGCAGTCCTATAGAGCCAACAAAAATTAAACCTAGCTTCTATAGGAAATAGGAAACTCCCTTTTGCAAGGAGTGCGTCGACGATGACGCGGTGCGTGTGCCACGCGATGGCGCTACGTCGCTCTCGTTATCTACGGCGGGAGAGCGGGCGCGCAAACTGTTTGATGCTCTCAAGATGTAGAGCTTGAGCTTGGAGAGCAAGTGCTTCTTGGACACAAGAGAGTGGAAATACTTGATCTTAGTGTATTGCAAAGTGTTTGTCTTAGTGTGTATATGTCTCTCTAGGTGTGTTTGTGTTACAAAGGTTCCCCTCTATTTATAGAGGCCTTAGGAAGGCTTTGGAAGGCTTGGAAAAGCTTCCATAGCCGTTGGGTGCAAAGCCCAAGAGAATCAGGCCGAAATCAGGACAATGATTACACTTCACAGGGTTATCAGACGTCTAACTCTGGCATCAGACGTCTGGAAGGCCACTTTAAGACGTCTGATTCCAAGGTCAGACGTCTGATTCTATGCGGGTTTCTCCCTGACTTGAATCAGATCTAAACAGGGTTTTTGTACAAGTCCATCAGACGACATAGAGGACGTCTGGCACTAAGTCTGGACGTCTGGAAACCTACTTTTACTGTGGGAATTGATTTCCAAACGTTGCAACGGCTAGAAAATCTCTGAGAAGAGATTTTGGGTCAGCCGAGGCAAAACGGTCATTTATCAGACGTCTGTAAAGTCCTATGGACGTCTGATAAGGCTCTAACGGTCATAATCTTGAGTGTTTTCTAAGCCAGCCAACGGTCCACTAACTGGACGTCTGGCAAAGTCATCAGACGTCTCCTAAGACGTCTGGTATAAGGTCTGGACGCCTGAATTCATCAGACAGAACTAACTATGTCCAGCCTAACAGTTATCAGACGTCTGAAACAACAGTCAGACGTCTTAAAATCCTTTATCAGACGTCTGATTCGTGAATTAGACGTCTGGAAAGTTAGTTTTAACCCTATATTGGTTTTCTAAGTGTTCTACAGAAAACCTACGTATCCTAGGGTTGTGCAGGTGTTCCTAGGACTACTGTTAGGGTTCTTTGAGGCTCTTTAACATAATGTCTAAGGAAAATAAAGAGCAAGAAAATAAATACAAGAGATACATGAAAGGATAAAAAAGAATCTATCCTATTCTTCTTGTCTTCCATCTCCAATCTTTCGCTCCACGCGAACCTCCTCTATTTTCCGTCAAGCTCCTCCGATCCGTCCTGGATGCGAGCTCGAGTTCCGTCTAAACACGTCTTCATTTGCAATTGACCTGAAATCTAGGACTCAAATTGCAAATGTTAAATAACACGTGTTTTGTTATCATCAAAACAAATGATCGTGGTGCTCTAGCACCAACAGTTGTCGGTGGTCACAGCTCATCGACCGGTTGTCTAGAACCCAGCTCAGTAAATGCACTAAAAATTCCCAAAAACTTAGGAAGAAGCGGAGAAGTAGAATAAAATGGGGAGATATATACTGGATTCATCCTTGTGTTGACCCCGTAAAAAAATAAAAATAGGGAGAAAGCTACCGATCGTAAAGATACACCTTTAGGCAGAATTCTTTTTGAGGTCACCTAGAGGCGTAGAAATCCGAAGTCCATTTTAATTACCAGTCAACGAGTCTATCACAATCACAATAATATTCTTAAAACTTAGGATTCTCATCAAATCTTGGGTGAGTTGAATGGCCGTAGAAAGCCACTCTTAAACCCTAAAATTTGAAAATCAAAAAAAAAAATTGAAAAGAGTAAAAAGAAAAAGAAATTTTTCTTTGAATAAGGCGAGGGCTTGAGGCGGTCTGCATTTTGGCTGATACCCGGGCACTGTTGTGTCTTTGAAAGTTCAGTTCCTAAGTAGACAATTTCTTAATGATTGAAAATAACTTAGGTCCAAATAATCCAACCTAATTCTTTTATAAATAGCATATAGTTTTTGCTAGGGACTAGCAAAAGATAGGCATGAGGGTATGATGTAAACACATTTACAGTACTTAAAATGTCTATTTATGCATGTTCTTAAGCATAGGATTGCATTTCATGATAAAAATATTGCATAACATGCATCATCTTGCATTTAGAGTAGTTTGAATAAAATGGAGGTTAATTGTCTCTTTTTATGTGCTTGGACAGGGCAAACATTTTATCGGGGCCTCGGATCAAAGATCCAACCGTACGGATGTGATCAGGGCGACGATTGGAGTTCAACGACTCCAAGATTGCCCTAATCAGACATCCGTAGCATCAGATAGTGACCGAGGAACCCTAGAAGATCAAGGGCCAGGATGGTGAAAATCCACACTTCAGATGACAAATCCGACCGCACGGATGAATTTGGATCGACGATCGCAGCCCAACGATGCAAAAATCAAGTCAATCCGACATCCGTGGCACCATCTACAACTTCCAGAAGATGGACGGCCAAGATGGCACCACGTGGCACCATCTCGGCCGCCCAAATGGCCGTACGCATTCTACAAAGGCCCCGCACCCGCTCGCTCTCCGCCGTTGGATCTCTATCCAATGGCTGTGGTCGGTCGCGCTTAAAAGCATCCGCTCGACCATCCGCACCCCGTAGCGCAGCGATCAAGCGCGCTTACGCGACCAGCGGGTGCGGGTTAGAGCTGCAGCAGAGGGCTGGAAGCGCGGGCGATTGGGTGCAGGTGGAGCGTCAGATGAAGATCGGACGGCCGCGCGCGCCCGATAGCGTCCACGTGCGATTGAATGCGTGGCACGGACGCGCGATCGCATGCGGGCGGGCGCGCAACGCAGCGGGCGGAGATGCATCTTAAGCTGTCCAATCTTGCGATCGGACGGCTGAGGATCGTTGTGCGCGCGATAGTGTTGAGCGCGCGGGCAGCTGAAGCGGCGCACGTGGGCGCGGAAGCTACGCTCACATCGGGGCTTTAGTGACGGATTTATCCGTCACTAAAGACCCCTCATTTATTGTTGTGAAGTTGTAATGTCCATTTTGCCCCCACTCCTTGCAACTATAAAAGGAGACCCCCTCCATACGAAATTTTCATCCCTTCTCCTCTCTACCCCTCCAAAGCTCAAGAGAAGCTTATCCCACACCTGGGATGCTCCTCGCGAGATAAAGTCTAAATTTTCGTTCCCCTTCAGAAGTGGATCCCACGACGACGACGGCGTGCTGCTCCATTCCTGTTCTTCTGCTTCGTCCTCCTTCGTCCTGCTTCGTTCTCCTTCGTTCAGGCGTCGTCCCGTCCGGCTCGTCCTCCAAGCAATCGTCGAGGAGGATAACTTCTCTCTCCGATTCTTATTTACAGCTTTTCTAATGTAGAATTTTCCTGCTTTATAGTATAATTGATTTCCCGCTTTCTAGTGTAACTTTTATTTAGTTTGATTGTATAAACAGTTGAAACATTGAATGCATGTTCTCTCTCTCTCTCTCTTTCTCTCTCTCTCTCTCTCTCTCTCTCTCTCTCTTTTAGTCTGATAGCTCCATTGTAATTATATCGCCTTGCTTATCAAAAATCCTAAAAAAGAATATAATTGCGAATATAGATCAACGTAGCCTCCCTGTGTTCGACCCGGAATTCATTTCAGTATAAATTTTATTTGTTGAACACGAATTCTTCGCTCTCGAACTACAACGACAGGTTTTCCAAAATCGAACACGTTAGCGTAGCGTTCGTATACGTTCAACAAATGCTCTTATTTTGGAAAGCCATGACCTAATCTTAAACACTAAATTGATGAAAGAAAATAGCTTACTAAAATCTGAAATTTCAGTTCTTAAGAGTAAAATGAGCATAATAGAAAGAGGTTTTGCATGCCTTAAGAAAAATTCTGAAAAATTGTTAAGTGAGTTAGATAGACTCACTAAAGAAAAGAATAAGAAAAATGCTAGCTCTAGAAATAAACACACCAAGAGTTTTCATACACAAAGGCCAAATGGTCGGAATCCAAATGGACCCCAACCTTGATTTAGAAGGGCAAACCATCGTGGACCCAAAAAGATGTGGGTACAAAAATATTTGGTCAACTCTTGCTTTATAGGTCATCAAAACACTCCATTTGATCCAAGATACTATCTCTATGGAATTCATGAAGAATGAAGGTACGTAGACAACCAAACAGGTATGGAGGTTGGAATGCGTACCAATAGAGGTAAATTTGTTTTTGATTTTGTTGATGTATTAGCATCAAGATAGAGGGAATAATTAAATTTACTATTATTCTAATAGAAAGGGGGAGAAAATCGCCTTTAACATAAGCTATTTCAAATCTATGTAGAAATGCATATCTTTAGGGGGAGATTTTAAAAGCTAAATTTAGCTATATTTCCATTAGAAAGGGAGAGTTAATGAAATAGTTATCTTGTTATGTCAAAATGGGGGAGAATGCAATTATTATTTTGTTATGTCAAAAAGGGGGAATTAACCCAAATTAGAAGACCATGTTTTAAGGGGGAGCATAGGATAAGATGATTAAAATTGATTAAACCTTTTTGCTAATGTTAAAAAGGGGAGAAATTTTTGGATTATTATTTATGATTTTCTCTCATCATCAAAAGGGGGAGATTGTTGGTACAAGGGTACCACGATCATTGATTTTGATGATAACAAAACACCTTTTATTTAACATTTGCATTTGAATTTAAGATTTCGAGATTATTGTAAATGAAAGCAAGTGTAAGGACCTCAAACTCAAGATCATGGAGGAAGGAAGGAGCTTGATGGTTAGACAAAAGCATCAAGGAGCATGAAGATGATGGAGCTTCACATAGAGAGAAAGCTTGAAGACATGAAGAATAGGATAGATAGTTTCTTTCATGTATTTGTATTTATATTTCTGCTCTTTATTTTCCCTTAGAAATGTTGTAAGGTGCCCAAAAGTACATTACCTTAATCCTAGGAACTCCTCATCACTAGGATGCTTAGGTAAACCTAGAAAGCCAAAATAGGCATCAAACAACCTGATCAGACGTCCAATATGGACATTAGATGTCTGATCTTAGACTTTAAGTTGTCTGACCTTTATGGCCGGACGTCTAAACATTTAGGCTGGAAATAATGTTTGTGACTATTGTCCTTAGACGTCCTACTCATAGTCTAGACGTCTGAGGTTCTTTCTAAACGTCCAAAAATAGGACCATTGGACTATCAGAGTAGAATCTTCAAGGATCATCGTACGATTATTTTAATATTACTTTCATATGATTGTATCTCCATCCAGACGTCTGATAAAGAGACATTAGACAAAATCTGACCTAAATCTTGATTTGTCCGACCCATATGGCCGTTGGCTTCTCAAGAAATCAATTCCCGCAGAGCACCTTTAGTCTCAAATATACAGACCCTTGATCAGATGTCCAATTAGACATCTAACACATATACACTACATCCCTGTTTGGATCTGACTCATTCTAGGAACCAAGTCCCATATAATTAGACATCCAAAAATAATCCCAGATGTCTTAAACATCTTCCTTAGACGTCTGACTAGATCCTTGTTTAGATCTAATCAATTCCAGGAAACACACCCTACAAAATTAGACGACCAGACTTTACATTAGACTTCTGACCTGACGTTTGACTCTAATATTAGACGTCTGGTTCTACTGTCAGAGTCATTATGACCTTCATTTCAGCCTGATTTGCCTTGGATTTGTTTCCAACAGCTAGGAGCCTTATCCCAAGCCTTCTTGAAGGTTCCTAAGGCCTCTATAAATAGAGGAGAACCCCTCCATGGCTTAGATGCACTTTGAGAAAACTCTTTCCACCTTTTAGGCTTATCTTGTGAGGAAATCAAAAGAGGAAAACTCTGCCATTGCACTTCAAGCCTTATTCAACACACTCGAGAGCACCAAAACTCTACTGCAATCAACGCCTACTCTCTTCCATTTAAGGGAAGTCCGTTATCCTATAGTAGCATAGTTGAATCTATACTTTGTGGCTCTATAGGTTGCTTTTGTATTTTCGATTTTTGTGATTGGGTATTCACGTGGTGAATTCTCGTCTCCTTCATGAGACAAAATACTCCTCGTGGAGAGGATGGTTTTGAGATACACTACCCTCGGCATAAAGTAGTGTGATTGTAATTGAGGTTGTACTACCCTCGTTCAAGTAGTAGGTAGTGGATTTGGTCGACTCAGCCAATAGGGAAATCCTAAGTCGAGAGGCTTAGGTAGTGGTTTTTAACCCGGTTGGGTTTTCACCTAAAAATACTTGTCTCATTTGTGGTGAATGTTATTTGTGGGATTAAATCGATTTTTATACCACACTATTCAACCCCCTTCTAGTCTGAAATTTCAGCCCCGTTGCTTGGAACCACACATTCCACACTAAGAATCTTTGAAACAAACAACTCATCATCAACTTTTTGTAATTTGCTAGTTGACTGACTATAGAGATTGCATCTACCCCTAGTGCTCTTCCCTCCCCTGCTGCTTGAAAATGGCTAAGTGTTGAACTTTTGTTGTGCTAAAAAAGCTGAGTGTTGAGAACACTTAGTGTTATCTGATATTATGAAGGCTGAGGCTATGAAGGGTTAATAAAGGGCACGTGTGCTAAATATTAAATTGAATTTTTCTTATGTTTGTAATAAATGTTGAACTTAAATACATGTGGTTCTAAAACAACATTTCTTTTTGATGTGTTTTTTTGTTTATTCAATGTAAATCATTTCCTTTTACTTATGGATGATTGCTTGACATTTATTGTATATTTCTTTACAATTATCCATGTTGATAACATATTGTAGTTAATTAATAGGTAATTAAACCATTAATTAAGTGGTTAGTCTAATTAAGTACTAGTGTAGTAATCTATATACTAGAGTAATATATATTATATTAGTTAACTAATAAGAATACAAGTGGTATAACTTATATGGTAAGATAAGTAGTAATTAACCTAGTAATTAAGTATTAACTTTAGTCTAATTAAGTAATGTTATATCTATTAAGTTAAGTAGATACTATTTATGTAATTCAGGTATATATTTAGTAAGTAATTTATGTAGTATACTTAAGTAAGCTAAGTTTATAGTAATCAGTAATTAATCTTTATGTGTAGTATGTATATAAGTTAAGTATTAATTATTCCTTATATTAAGAATGTATATAAGTTATGTATAACAGTTAATTAACTTAAGTAATTAAGAATAAAGAATAACTTAAAATAAATGGTGCTTAATATGCATAATTTAGCCTCCCAGCAAATGACTTCGACTTAATCAATAAAAATTTATAAAATGTGACGATTACCTTACTCCCTATACTATAACTTTACAATGACTAATTAATAATGTAAGGTAGTTGAGCATCATTTTTTGGCACCGTTGTCAGGGAGTCAACTCACATAATTTGTATTCACCATTATCATTAAAATTATTCCTATTTTTATATTATTAATTGCTAACTTATTATGTTTTCTTTGTCTTTCTTCCCAGTATCTGTCTAATAGGTACCTTCATGGGAATAAGATAGGTTCTCTCTGTATATCTCGTAGCTCTACTATATATAGTTGTAAGATATTCTTTCCATAGTCTTTAGTTTAGATTGTTTGTTGCATTTAGTTTAGATATATAAAAAATACAAAAATACATTCTGATCTAACTAACAGTTGTATCTAGGCATACACTCTTAGGAGTGCATTTCTCCTACTAATATCTGTTTCGAGATTTCTCTTGTCGAGATAGAATTGATTTTCCCACGTAGATCCCTATCTGACTTAAAAGCAACACCATCTATTGTTCGAAAATATAAAAAACAAAACACATTTTATCTTCTTTTCATTTAAAAGGCACTTATTAAAAAGAGGAATCTATAAAACTCATGCCATACTTTGGTTTGCGAACTTGTGTGTGGGTTTTTATCGATATCTGTTGCATGCTACTGCGCACACAACACAATCACACTAGAGTCACACGAGTCTCTCCTTCTACCTCTCCTCTTTTCACCTCTTCGGGCCTTGGTTGAAGATCAACAAGTCTGTCTCACTACTAGAGCCCAGGGAGATAATAGTGAGCGGTCTCAATCCTAGACCTTAGACTTCGAGCTTGCAGGATACACACCACGTAGACACACAAGACACATATTTTTATTGATATACTATCTATTTGTGTCTTTGCATATTTTTTGCGTATTCTAGGTCTTCTTTTCCTTTGAAAAGAAGAAAACCCACTTTGTTCGTTGTATATGGGTTTTGCTTGCTTCCATTTTTCACAGTGGCGTAAGTGTGCCTTTGCACGTTTTTTTCAATTTATGTACAGGAGGCGATCATTGAGACCACCCCTTGGCCCTCCATTGACAGGTTCACCTAGACCCACTTCTCCTATGCAGTACTCTATCACATCCATTGCTTCTGCTTTTTCTGCATTTGATCCCATGGATCAACTATAGAATCCCGATATCCCTACTTATTCTGGTCAGGAGAAGATGCTGCCTTTTGATATCCATGAAATCTCCTGAACAAGAACATCCAGATGCTCAAGCAAAACCATCAGATCAATCTGTTAATGGCTGCTCTCCAAAACCTCCAGGCTCATCGACCTGAGGCAGGTCTTAGTTTTGATCCACGTCCTCTACCTAGGCCCTTGATTAAAGATTACTACAATCCCTCTAATGCCCATGTGGAACCATTAGGATTCCCGTAGGGGAAAATGACCCCGACCTTAAGCCAAATATCATCAGTCTTCTCCCACACTTTCACGAATGCACATCTAAGGATCCATTTCAATACATTGAGGATCTCAAAATCTTTCTCAAACTTTAGGTCCACGAATTTAGAGTCGGGAAATCCTTTTGATGAAGATGTCCTCCTTCAGCCTTAAGGATAAGGCTACCTATTGGTATCACACTATTGCTCGACCTATCACTACTTGGACAAAACTTGAATATGCATTCCTGAAGAAATTCTTTCCTATAGGTCACACGAATGCCCTTAGGCATGCTATCACGACTTTCTCACAGAATCAAGGAGAACCAATTCATGAAGCATGGGAGCACTTTCATGAATTGCAAAGGAAATGCCCACATCACGACATCCGTCGATGGCAACTCATTCATATCTTTTATTACGAATTGCAAGATGGCATTCACAATCTGGTAGACGCCTCTTATGGAGGCAATTTCTTGAATCGCGATAAAGAATCCACCTCATAATTATTTAAAGGAATGGCAGAGAACTCGATCAACAATGCATTTTTGTCACAATTCATGTGAGGGCCAATCAATTCACGAGATCTTGAGATTAAAAAAAGAAATTGGACATGGTCAGCATCATAGTAAGGCATCTCGATGAGGTCCAAAATACAATGAAGAACCTTACTCCTCTACTCGCTACAAATCCTGCACATCAAACCATTTCGCAAATTTATGAATAATCTGGATTTGCGAGATCCGTCTTCCTTGGGTTATCTCCCGACTCCTGCACCAACCCAAGGAGGGACCTTTGTCCCATCTTTCCCATTTCTTTCCCCACTTCCTTCATATGTAGAAAACATGATGAATTCAAATGATTTGCACACCATCCAGGGGTACAACACGAGATCAAACCCGTACTCCAACACCTACAACCATGGAGAAACCATCCTAACTTTTCTAAGTTTGATCATTCTCAGAGACCTTATCCAAATCAGACCCATCCAAACCCGCAGACATTGTCATTTTAGCAACTAAATGCAAGGCCCATTCTCATGAGTACGTAGAGCTACTCAGGGTTGAATAGAGATACACAGCTCGATCAGATTTTGCAAGCTGTGAATGAGAGCCATCGACGGAATGCTGAGGCTCTCGCTAAAGTCCAACGGCAATGTGCTGCAGAATTGGCTGACCTACAGGGCCAAATCACGTAGTTGGGTAAGTTTCATCAACTAGGTACCACCCAGGAGGTCAACATCTGAATCAGGGCCAAGCTCACTTTGTACATTAGGCCCCTCTGAATCAAAACCCGCCCTCTACACCTCCTGAATACGAGTTTCTGAATCAACAACAGACTTTTTCAAATCAATCGAATCAACCTTTACTACCAAATCCATCTATCCTAAATCAAGCTTCTACATCTTCTCCTGCTTCTTTGCATACGAGTATTAACTCTATTACAACCTGCCGTGGGACTGATAAATGCTAGTTTATCATCATTTTTATGCCCTAAAATAGACCTAGCTCTTAGGTTTTTAACTCCGCAAATGGGTTTTTGGGTTACATTTAGGCATAATCTAGGTTAGGCATGCCTTGCATTCTTTTTGTGTTTTTGACATGTTTACTTGAGTGTTAAGGATAAGCAGATCAAACCTTTAAAACCCTAGCACTCAAGAAGGAAGAAAGTGAAGAAGAAGATCATTTCAGCTGAACCCTAGCTGGATCCAGCTCATCTCAGCTGGTTATCAACCCACATGAGTTAGGTTTAGCTCCCTTAAGCTCCATTCAGCTCATCTTTGTTGGATGGTAGCTCAAGGTAGCTCAACTCACCTCAACTCAACTCAGATCCAGCTCAACTTAGTTGAGTCTAGCTCATCCTAGCTCCAATCAGCTCACTGGGAGCTCTAGCTAGCTCAACTTAGTTGATAGAAGTTCACCTCAGCTCAAGTCCAGCTCTACCCAACTCCACTCAACTCTCGGCAGCTAAACTCCCTCCAACTTAGCTACTACTTCCTACTTAGTAGCTAAGCTAGCTCAGGAGTTCTCATCAGAGGCAATTCCAACTCAACCTAGCTTCAGTTAGGTTAAAACCAGCTCAACTTAGCTCAACTACTCAAGCCTAGCTACTAGCATAAGAACTAACTAGCTAAGCTAAGTAGTTGTGCTCCTAAGAAGACCTCTTCAACCATCATCAGCTCTGGGAGAATTATTTCAGCTCCTAATAACTCCTGGCTACCTCCTTCCAGCTAAACCCTAGCTCCTCCACTACTACCCTACTAGCTAAACTAGCTTAGCTAAGCTCAACACCTACTCCTCTACTCAATGACCATCCACCATCACCCAAGAGCATACCTAGCTAACTCCACCCTATCCCTACTCCAAGTCCACCACCTAAGCTACCTACTCCAACCATAGTTAGAACCACCAACCTTCACATTTCCTCACACCACCACCTTCAATAGCCACCAACCTTCAAGAGCCACCAAAAAGTAGTGCCAATTGCACCCATAACCACATACAAGTTGGCGCCAACTCTCCACCTTCAAGAGCCACCAAAAAGTGGTGCCAACTACACCCATAACCACCTACAAGTTGGCGCCAACTCTCCCTCCAAAATCTCCCCTTATCACCACCATACACCTAAGCCACCAAACCATCCTAACCCTACACCTAACCCCACACCTAACCCCCTTCTAGAAACCTAACTTGGTGCCAACTTAACACAACCCTTTCACCACCTTAACCACCTTATAACTACCACTTAAGTTGGCACCAAAAACAACTATGCATCCCCCCATGTGGTGCCAACTAAACCTAGCCCTTCATCTTGTAACTACCACCACATGGAGCCATCCTAACCCTCCATAAGTGGTGCCACCTTTAACCCAACCTAAATTGGTGCCAACCCCATCTAACACCACCTAACCATGCTTCTACACACCTCCTCATGTGGCTCCATTAAACCCCATCCCTCCATCTCTTAACCACTATCATATAACTCAATCCTACCTTACAATACACCCAACCAACCCTTAACCCTAGTTCCTACAAAAAGATGGCGCCAACCATCAAATACCCCTTCATTTTGGCGCCATCAATCCTAGCCCTAGCCACCTTCCATGAGCCATCCTAACCATCCATCCCTTAACCATTCCTACCCCCCTACCCATCCTATAAAAGGCAATTAACTACCCATTTCAAACCATCCTTGGTTACTATTTTCTTCTACCTAGATCCACCATTATCAATGTCCAAGGAAGGAAGGAGAGGAGGAAGAAGATCAAGGAGACACTCTATCTCCTTGGTGGCTTCAACTTCTTCTTCTTCCTTGTGTCATCATCTAACAAAGGAGGAAGGCCAGGCAAGGAGGACATCCAGAGGAGGATCAAGGAGGGTGGTCCACACCACCCTAAGGAGGAGTTTTGGAGCGAAAATCTTCCACTCTAGGAGGAGCCAGGCACGTCCATCTAGGGCTTGCCAAAAAGAAGGAGAGCCAGGAGCTAGAAGCAAGCTTCCTTCAACCCAGGGGCAACATGAGTTGGAGCGGAAACTCTACAACACCATATCATCTTCTTCATAAGCTTTCTTCTACATTTTTTTTGTACGTTGTTGTGTGGTAGTTTAGTGTTTTGATTTCTATTGTTGGAGATTACAATTAAGAATTCTTCTTACTTGTGAGTTCTCCAACTCCGTGCAAAATGATTTTTTTTAAGAAGCATTCCTCTACCATTCTTTTAGATAGCTTGTGATTCTTTATTGTGGCTTGTTTCTCCATTATTCCAAGCCTCCTTTGCTTGGAGTGAGTTGGAAAAATAAAGCACTTGTTTCTTTATTTCTCATAGTTAGAATTCCTACTTTCTCCACAACCGATTTTTCCTTACTCAAAAACCCTAAAAATATATATATTTCAAAAATACAAAAAAATAAAGTTGACTTCTCAATTTCAAGTGAGAGATTTTTAAAAGCATTTCTACCTCCCTTGGGATGACCCGAATACACATCGAGTACTCAATCTTTTATAAATTCAAAAGCGATCAAAATTGCGTGTTACAACGACTTAATTCTTGACTTTTACAAATCACACATTTTCGCGATCAGGGATTTCCACTAAGGACCCCATAGATCCACATTTACATCCTACTAACCCTAGTACATCTAGAACAGCCTCTGTTCCTACTTCTACTAGAGGTGATTCACCTGATCCTGCTATTATTCCTACTAGTTCATCTAATTGGGTCAATCCTTCTGTAGGATAGGATACCCAAGTCCCATATACAGAAGCACTTAATAATGGATCTAGGAAACAAAAGAAACCTATTACCATTGATGAGGATTTGATTAAGGCCTTTAAATAGGTTCGCATTAACATCCCACTCCTAGATGCTATTAAACACACCCTGGCTTATGCAAGATTTCTAAATGAATTACGTACTCTGAAACGTAAGGCAAAGAAAGAAGGCACTGTGGTATTATCTGAGCAAGTTGTCTCAATCATATCGAGTATGCTTCCTTTGAAGAAGAATGACCCAATATCTCTGTTGATTTCCTATGTTATTGGGGAACAGTGATTTGATGGAGCCCTCCATGACTTAGGAGCATCCATAAACCTGATTCCTACTTCTCTTGTAGGGCACTTTAATGTTGAGACTCTCAAACCCACTTACGTGACTTTACAGTTAGCTAATAGATCTTTTAAGTCACTAAGAGGAGTATTGGAAGATATTATAGTGAAAGTTTGGGACTTTTACTTTCCTATGGATTTTATTGTGCTTGATATGGAAGTACCAGAATAGATTAAGGATACCCCAATCATTTTAGAGAGACCCTTTTTGGCCACTACTAAGGCCAACATAGATTGTGAATCTAGGAACATGGAGCTTAACTTTAGGTAGAAGACACTTAAATTGGATATATTTAGAGCTTCTCGAGGATTAGATTGCAAATGGATCGAGGAAGTTTGAGTGATTTCTGTTCTTAAGGATGAGCCTACATCTTTAGATTTAGAAGAACCATCCTTTGAATCTTTTATCCCTTAGGATGAAATCCCACTCTTTGACACTGCACTCGATCTGGAGGTCGAATCATCTGACTTATCTCTACCTCTATTTTTAGTGGAAAATCTCACACCAGACTCTGTTGTTGATCCTACACCTAAAATAGAGTTTAAACCTTTTCCTGACACACATAAATACGTATACCTCAAACCCGATCAAACTTATCCTATGATTATCAATTCACATCTCTCTGAAGATCAAGAAACAAAATTGATCATAGTTTTGCGAGATCACAAAGGTAATTGGGTGGACTTTACACGACCTTACTGGGTTTAGCCCCAACTATTGCACTCATAAATCTATATCGAGGATGGGGCACGACCTTCTCGCAAAGCACAGCGAAGACTAAATCCAAACCTTAAGGAGGTCATTAAGAAAGAGATAATAAAGTGGCTAGATGCAGATATCGTTTATCCCATATCTGATAGCCCTTGGGTGAGTCCAATTCAAGTGGTGCCTAAGAAGGCAAGGTTCACCATAATCAAAACTAAATCTGGAGAAACCATACCCATGCGAATTACGAATTCATGGCTAGTTTGCATCGGTTATAGGAAGTTAAACTCTGTAACAAAGGACCGCTTTCCTCTACCATTCATCGATCAAATTCTAGAGAAACTAACTGGTAACAAGTTCTTCTATTTCCTTGATGGTTACTCCAGATATAACCAGGTAGCAATTCACCCTGAAGACCAAGAGAAAATGACTTTCACCTGCCCCTTCAAAACCTTTGCATTTCGAAGAATGCCATCGGACTTTGCAACTCACCCGTCACTTTTTAGCGATGCATTCTAGCCATCTTTTCCAAGATGGTCGGTGACTATATAAAAGTATTCATGGATGACTTTTCCATCTTTGGGGAAACCTTTGAGACGTGTTTAGATAATCTATCGAAGATTTTGCAATGGTGTATCAAAGTTAACCTAGTCCTTAGTTGGGAGAAGAGACATTTTATGATCCCTGAGGGCATTGTACTTGGCCACCTCATGTCTGAGAGAGGTATCCAAGTAGACCAAGTGAAGATCAATCAAATTTTGAATCTACCTATTCCCGACTCGGTCAAGGGCATCCGATCATTTCTCGAGCACACGGGTTTTTATAGAAGATTTATACTCGACTTTTCAAAGATTGCCCAACCACTTATAAACCTCCTCACGAAAGACATGGTCTTTGAGATGGATGAGGATTGTATCTTAGCATTTCGTACTTTGAGAGACAAAGTTACACAGGCTCCTATCCTGCAACCTCCTGACTAGAACTTACCTTTCAAGATCATTGTAATGCATCTGACTATGTAGTAGGAGCAGTTTTAAGGCAGAAAATCAAGAAAAATCTCATAGTGATTTACTACGCTAGCAAGACATTGAATGATGCACAAAAGAACTGCACGATTACAAAGAAAGACCTGCCAGCGATGGTACTTGGATTAGAGAAATTCATATACTATATCCTTGGTTCTCGAATTATCATGTACTCGATCACTCTGCGATCAAACACCTATCGAAAAAGGAAATGAAGCCTAGGTTGATCAAATGGATCTTGCTTCTGCAAGAATTCTACCTAGAAATTCGTGATAAGGCAGGATGACAAAATGTTGTTCTGACTACCTTTCTCGCCTTCCTTTTGGGAGCAGCGAGACTTCACCTATCATCGAACACTTCCCTAATGAGCATCTTCTAACTATATCGACTAATCTTCCCTGGTATGCTGATATCGTAAACTATTTAGCCATGCATCAATTCTCATCTAACTGGTACAAGAATCGTAAATCATGACTCATATCTGAGGCCAAATACTATTTTTTGGAAGAACCATATCTTTTTCGACTTTACAATGATCAGATTATCAGGCGATGTGTATCATCTTCAGAGATTGAGTCTATTGTCTCTTTTTGCAATGACCAGGCATGTTGCGGTCATTTCTCAAGATGAAAAATTGCTACAAAAGTTCTACAAAGCAGGTCTTATTGGCCCACTCTCTTCGCAGATTCACAAACTTATTGTAAGGCATGTAGTCACTGCCAAACTCTTGTTAGCATGACACACAGAGACATGATGCCTTTGAATTCGATAGTTGTCTGTGAAATCTTTGATATCTGGGGCGTTGACTTTATGGGTCATTTCCCAACCTCTTCTAGCTTCGAGTACATTCTACTTGTTGTCGATTACATATCCTGTTAGGACTAGTCATACCCACATGCACTAACAATCACAGAGTTGTCATTCTTTTCATTCAAAATCATATCTTCTCTCGTTTTGGGGTACCACGTGACTGTACGACCATCATGCAAACTAAACCACCTAAATTAAGTTAGATTCTAGCATAACTTAGGAACAATGCATGCATAAGCGTCGTAATTCGCATGATAGTTAGTTTGTTAGCTGCATAAATAATATTGTCATTTTATGCCCTAAAAGAGAGATGAAATAATTGCAAATGATTCGAGGATGCAAATGATAGATCAGACCATACGGATCTGATCAGAACGACGATGGGAATCCAATGCTTCTGAAATCGTCTTGATCAAACAACCGTAGCATCACGTACAATCCATAGAAGAACAGAGGCCACAGAGCAAGATGACAGAGATCCAAGCCTCAGATGAAAGATCCGATCGCATGGATGGCTCTGGATCGACAATTGCAGTCCAACGATGCAAAAAATCAACTTGACCGAAGGTTTACATCACCAGTTAGAAAGAAGAGAAGATGGACAGCTGATGGGGCGGAGATTCATCATGAAAAGGTTTGAGTTTGGAAAATCCATCATCGTAGTTTGATTTGCGAGAAAATCCATTGATCAGATAATATTTACAACTGAAACTTGATATGAGTCCTGGGTCAAACACAAGGAGGCAAACGTTTGATTTGAAAAATCCACATTTCACTTTTTATTTGTTTTTGTCATTTTTATCTTTTATAATTTTTTTTGTATTTTTATCAAGAAAGAGATCAAGTCGAAGAAAAGTTTATCTACTAGTAAAAATAATGTAGACAGAGAAACAATCATATATTTTTGAACAAATGTTTCTACAACTTTGAAAGTAGGAAAACTACACTACAAAAGAAAAAAGATAGAGATAGGTGAGAAGAATCCCCCTCAACGGTTGCTTGGAAGACGGCTCACTCTGTCGGCGCCCTGATGAAAGTGGTGAGGAGCTGGACGAAGGAGAACGGCGACAGAGGAAGGAGGACAGGGTAGGACGTCTTTGCGGTGAGGATCTTCATCCCAAACGAGGTAAGAGGACGGCCGCGGGATACTCCACGAATGGGGATGAGAGGCGGCAAAATATTTGGCTTTCTACTCTAGAGAAGCATCCCTAGCTTGGGACAAGCTCTCTCTGGAGCCTTGGAGGTGGTGAGGAGAAGAAAGGAAGAGATGAAAAAGAATGGGAGGTGTAGGGGTCCTTTTATAATGGAGGGAAGGATCAATTTCGTATACAGGACATTTAGTGACAGTCATAAACGTCGCTGAAGATCCGCTACAAATGTCGTTGAAGACAGCCTTGCGCCCACGCTGCCATTGCGCTTGCACACGCTCCGCGCGCCCTTGTTGTGCGTGAATACACGATACGCGCCCGCTGCTACACCTCCGCATGTCCATGCACTGTGCGTTGTGCCTTGCGTGCCTCCATGGGCTACTGTGCGTGCGTGGCTCCATACACATGCGTGCGGTGGCACGTGCATGCGCAAGGGCGGCCTAGGTTGTGCCACATGGCATGATCTGGGCTATCCATCTTCTTTCCTTTGTAGGGGCTACTACAGAGGTCGGATTGAGTCGATTTTCATGTCGTTGGCCTGCGATCATCGACCCGAATCCATCCATGCAGTTGGATTTGTCATTTAAAGCTTTGAATTGCATCACCTAGTCCCTCGACCGTTGATCTTCCTCGGACTGCAAATGGTGCTACGGGACTCCGATCAAGGCAATTTCAAAGGTGTTGGCCTCCAATCGTCATCCCGATCAGATCCATATGGTCAGATTGTCAATCTGAGGCTCTGAATTAAATCTCCTTCTCTCCTAGCTATAAAGGGACGCAATTAACCTAAAATATACACAAACTACTCTAAATGCAGAATGATACATGCTATGCAATATTTATAGTATGGAATGCATATCTAAGCCTAGAGACATGCATAAATAGGCATTTAATCCTAAATGGATGTGTCTACACAGTTGCCCCTCGTCGCGTGGTGCCATCACAGCCACCCCTCGCCACGCCCCCAATCTCTGAAGAAGCCCTCCTCACGCATTATGGGTCGTTGGATCGTCATCCAACGTCCACCATGCACCAACGTCGCCCCCGCCCCCATGCCTCATCAGCCAAGAGAAGATCTCAGTCGTTGGATCTCCATTCAATGGCTGAGAGCAGAGTTGCCTAAAACCAAAACGTAACACAAAATGTGCCTTAGCGTGTTCGTTAGAGCACTCCAACCACAGTAAGCAGTACGAGATCGAGCCGCGCTGCACGCAAATTAGGAAAGCAATAAGGCATGAGTGAAATCCAACCATGGGATCTTCAATCGGCGGTGCAAATGCAAACGTGTGGGTTGACTGGAGGCTTTCGCGGCTACACACGAAATCAAACACGTGCGCTACATGCGATCTCATGCACTCTCCTCAACAAAGGCGATGCGGGCGAGATTCTAAGCCATTCAATCGAGAGATCGGATGGCTGAGAGTGTTAGCACGTGATTTGAATTAAGCACGCGCGAGAAGTGGGTGAGCGGCAGATTGAGATCGAGCAACTCACAAGCTGCCATGTGGCACCACCAGAGTGCATCCACACATATAAGGCACATTGGAGGCTATTTTTAGGTGTGATCAAAGCTATTGATCTCCCGATCAATGGATCTGATCGTACCTAGGTTGTTGCACGAGTTGGAGGGCTAAAATGCCCTCTTTGCCCCTCATCAAAGCTATAAAAGAAGATCAGGGTCCCCTGTTGATCATCTCTTCCACCAAACTCCCACCAGATACAACTCTAGCCTCTTTCCCTCTCTACAACTCCTCTCTAGCACTCATCTCAATTCTCTGGATCTGAAGTGTTGCTGCACTTCCCACAGGAATCCTACAAGCGGCGTTGTCATCTGCTATCTCTCTATCTTTCTATCTCTCTCTCTCACTTTTTCTCTCTTTAGCATAGTTATTTCTATTCCTAGTTGAAAAACTATTTCCAAATAAAATTATGATTATCTAGATATCTGATGCCTATATATATAAATATATAAATAATCATTTAGAACGACTCTCAGAAAGGCTTTTGCATAGAAATGGTGTTTGCCTCCCTGCGAACGACTCGGTATTCACTAAACCTTATAAATATTATTTGTTTTATCGCGATTCACACTACAACGATAAGACTTAATCTTTAACATGTCTCGTTGTCGAACAAGTTGGCGCAATTGCCGAGGAGGCAACAAAAATTTTGAAAACCTTTTCCTGTAAAAGTGCTTATTTGAGATTCTAACTTGCTATTTTTTATTGGGTAAGAATCACAAAATTTCAAGAAGATACATGCAACAACGAAGAAAAAAAAAGGGTACGAATCTCAGGTAAGTACTCGTAGCTTAGTTTAGGTTAGATTTCCTTTCAAAAAAAGAAAAAATCCAAAAAAAAAATTAGATGTTTTGCTTGAACCTTAGGATTAGTTAGCACTTGTTTGCTTTTTGAAAAGAAAAAAAGAAAAAAAAATCTCTCTTGGTGATTTTTCAAGCTAAAATAAACTTTTATATTAAAAATTCAATTCCTGAAGATTCGTACATCCAAAAATTTTAAAAGTTTTACTAGACGTGGGGTTTGAAGTCAGGAATGACATATTCAAAATTTACAGAAATTTGAATTATAAAAAAATTTTAAAAATTCATGCACTGATCTGTTATCAATTTAGTTACTATTCTTGATTTTTCAAAGTTCAAAATATCATAGGAATTTTTATACAACTCCAATTGACTTAAAATTTGCGGCACTGAATTTCTATTTAAATCAAGAATTCAAAAAAAATCTGAAAAAATATTTATTTTATGTTTGATTACACAGATTATTCAATCACTAACTGGGGGTCAAAATAGACTACAAAACCCCCAGTACACTTTAAATATGAAAAAAATAGAAAATGTGCATTAAAATTCCTAAAAAAATATTTTTTGAGTGCCTAATTAGTGGTGCAATAAGACCAATTGATTTATTTCTTAGGTCACACCACTTCTCTTATTTTGAACATAAAAAGAATCATCTTAGCACTATCTGCTTCTAGGGTTTCACATTAAGGTAGAGCACACCTGCATTTCCATTCTTAAAGGAAATATATCAAACAACCAGGGTTTGTGAAACTCTTGTGTGCCTCATCAAAACCTTTGATTGAAGATATTAACTCAAGTGAACCCTAAAATTGACTAATACAAGCATTTGAACCTTAAAATACACTTCATCATTAAAAAAAAAAAATTGCTTGTGAACCCATTGCCTGAGCACTGACACATTTGAAAATCAATCTTAAGGGCAACACCCCCCTAACGCCTATCACATTCTAAAAGCACATCAAGCGTAAGCCTAAAACTAAGTAGGCGTGCTTTAGGCAGGACTAATCTTCTTGGGGACTTGAAATTAGATTGGGCTAAGGCCAAGGCCTTATCTACTTGGATCCACTGGTGACAAGAAAGGTTGGTGTAGTAACCGTGTTAACCCTTAGTGGTGTCCCGCCGTGCGGGGTGTCCTAGGGGGTCCCACCCTTCTAGCCAACCAAGTAATTCAAGGGTTGACCTAACCTAGTCGTATTTTGGGGAACCAGTATTAGGTCTATTTAGGGTTTACCCTCTAAGGATTAGTTTGATTGCTTGCATTGAAAGAGTGGGATATTCTCTCATCTGTCTTCTCTCTCACAACCACAGACATTCTTCTGGTGCATGCAAGCTAGAAGATCTTTACATCCTGATTTGCTACCACCTTTAGAAAGAATTCCTAGAAGACCTAATTGTTCAGAATCTGAATCTAAACCCTCTACAATGGCTAGTCACCACGAGGAAGATGAGATTGAAGAGGAAGAACAACATCTGGATCCAATAACTCTCTTACAAAGGCAGATCACCAAGCAAGGCTAGCATCATGATAGACAAATAGAGGTCATAGTGCAAGCCATTACTCAAAATGGAAGAGCAGACCAGCCTCTTCGTGACTTTTACAATCCTCCTGAAGCCTAACCTGAACCTTTTGTCAGGGTACCTCAGGATGGGGATGATTTTGAACTCAAACCATAGATCATCAATCTGATTCCCCACTTCCATGGTCGTAAGTCTGATGACCCCTCCCACCACCTTAAAGAACTTCTACACATAAGAAGGACCTTTGGCCCTAGGAACTTGAATGAAGGTACCTTAATGATGAAAATGTTCCCATTCTCCTTAAAAGATAAAGCTACTCATTGGTTGAGGACTATTGGTAGACCAATCCTAACATGGGAAGATTTAAGAAGCACATTCCTAAAAAAATTCTTTCCCATAGGAAAAACCAATGCCCTTAGATGTGCCATTACAACCTTTAAGCAGAACCCTGGGGAACAACTACATAGGCTTGGGAGAGATTTAATGATTTGGCTAGGAAATGCCCTCATCATGGGATTTCGAAGTGGCACTTGGCCCATATTTTCTATTATGGGTTAAGTGACAATCTAAAGAATTTTGTTGATGCGGCATGTGGGGGCAATTTCCTAAGCGGAGATGCTAAGGGAGCCTTTCAATTATTTAAGAATATGAGTGAAAATTCCTTCAACAATGCCTCAATATTCGCCTTTAGCAGAGCAAATCAACCAAGGAGCAGAGTTTATAAAGTTAAGGATAATTCAAACTCGATTGATTTAGAGTTAATTGCACAACAATTGGACAAGGTGGAACTCGTGGGAAAGAACATAGAGAGTTTGGATAAGAAACTCGACAACCTTTTGAAGGACGGGAGTTCCTTAGGTACACATTCCAGAGTAAATCCTATGCATACCCAAGGAGTTCCTATGTTAACCCACACCCAACTCCCAAACCCTCTAGGTCAGGAAATGGTGCACAATATTAATGACCTGACCATGGCTCCACCTATGAGCCAACTCTACTTGGACCCATCTCTTTCTGGGTACCAAGGAGGGACATTGATGCCCTCAAATGCTGAATTAGGCATCCTGATGCCTAGTTATCCTAAGGATGTGAATGCGCTCCAGAGTTACACAAGAAATGATCCCTATTCAAACAATTACAACTTGGGATGGTGCAACCATCCTAACTTTGCGTGGTCAAGTCAGAAACCCACCTAGGGTCCTCACTTGACTAAGCCTAACACATATGAGCAACCAAGTAGGTATACACAACCTACTCAGGAAAACCAGCCCTCTGATCTGAGTCTAGTCCTCAAGGAAATGTAATAAATGAATCTAGGACATAAGGAAGAAATAAATCAATTGAGGACAAAATTGACGGGACGACTAGACCAGCTAGTTAATGCTAGACAACACGGGATGCTGCCATCCCAACCCGTCCCCAACCAGATGAACTTCAATAAGGTTAACTAGCATAACACACGGGAGCAATAGCCACATATAGTTCAACCCGCTCCCCAGCACCCACCTGGTTTTGTTAACCCCAACCCAACCCAGGCTCAGCCTATTTTGCCAAACCCACCTCACCCTTGTAACCCTAATGCCTATGATTTTGCTATCACTTTGAGAAGTGGGAAATGAAACCAAGATCCTTATCCTTCTACATCAAAATCTTACCAAGATCTTGAAGAGCCTGAATCTGACCTGGGAAACCAAGCTAATCTAGAAAATAAGACTCGGGATTTGAATAATCATGATTTCTCTCAAGCACCTTTTCCTGAAGCCTTGAACAAATCCAAGGAAAACAAAACAAATCAATCTAAGGAGTGGCTTGAGATTTTAAAGCAAGTCCAGGTAAATATACCACTCCTTGAAGCCATTGAAAACATCCCGACCTATGCGAAATTTCTGAAGGAATTATGCACACTGAAATGCCAGGCCAAATCATCAAAAAGGGTCACAGTTTCTGAACAACCAGTGCCATCATCTTAAACAAGCTCCCTCCTAAAAAGAAGGATCTAAGAAACCCCTTATTTTCATGTGAGATAGATGGTTTTGTCTTGGATCGAACCTTGCTAGACCTTGGTGCCTCCATCAATCTAATCCGCATAGAATTATATGAAGAGTTGGATTTAGGTCCCTTGCAACACACTGATGTTACCCTTTAGCTTTCTAATAGGTCAACCAAGATTCCAAAGGGACTTTTACAAAACGTGATTATCAAAGTGAGGGATTTTGAGTACCCTGTGGACTTTCTTGTTTTAGATATGGAGGCATCAGAAAACTTGAACCACACCCCAATAATCTTAGGAAGACCTTTCTTAGCCACAGCCAAGGCCCTAATCAACTGTGAGACGGGGATTATGCAAATCACTTCTAGAAGGAAAACTTGTCAACTCAATATCTTTAAATCTTCCCAAAAGAATATGGTTAATTGTGGTTCCATCGAGGTTGCAGGAACAATTGAAGAGGTTTTGGCAATTCACACTAAAGATGATCCAAATCTTTCCAAATCTCATGATCAACATGAAAGACAAGATAGTGATGTACTTGAGGATGATTCTGATCTACCACTTCCCATAGAAAGTAAAATTGAAAAAGGCATTAGTGAGATTGATAAACTCTTGGGAGTATCTTATAATGAATTAGATGATAACATAATGAATCCTTAATACATCCACCCTGAGATTCAAGAAGAAATGACTTCTGATGAGGAACAAGTGATTTCTGATGAGGATTTTGATGAATTCAGCACAACTCTACCTTTGTCTTCATATGACCCAGAGCTTGGAGAATTCATGATTTTTGACATCAACCACCATTATGAGGATCATTATGATTCTGATTCAAAACCAAATTTAAACCTCAATCATGTTCTCAATCCAGACCCTCTACCACCTCTTCTTGAATTATGGAATTGGATTAATGAACAAGCTCTGCATCATGAACCTCATCTATCTAACCCTATTGTCTATCTCAAATCAGAAAAACTCTTCGAAGTAGGATTTCATCATCAGTTGGTCCGCATTTCTAGATCACTGATTCTTGGACCAAACGATCATATCTTTATACTAATTCTAAATCTCTCAGTGACAGTCATTACTCCTCTTGACCCACAATATTGAATTACATATTTCTTTCAGGTTTAGGTCCGGCAAAAGATGTTAAACTTAGAGTTGGCTGGGAGGCAACCCAGTACTCTTTACAGGTAGTTTTGCATCCAAGCTGACCTAGAATAACAAGCTTAGTCAGGTGATATCCCCTCCTCTTGCTTGTTACTTTTTTATTTCCTGCAAACATTTTAATGAGGACATTGTAATGAATAGGCATGGGGGGGGTGGACATTGCATGTTTGATTTTATGTCAAAAAAAAAAATTGCATTCATGCATAAGGAATTTTTATCAAAAAGGTTTTATTAAAGATTTATTCTTAAGTTGATTGCTAAACTTAGAATCCAGTACAATTTCACACTTACACATAGAATTTGCAATGGATCCTCTGTAAAGACCGATAGACATCTTTAGTTTGTCGAGAAGCAATGCTTCTTCTCCTGAGCCCTTGGACAGTAATTAGGGAGTCAGGAAAACTATCTTCCGGCAAATCCACCAAACAAGTGTGAGGTGAGAGTAGAAAGTCTACTAGTGCTCTAAGGCTAGTACGAGGAATCTTAACTTCTCGATAATTAGATAATGATACTCAAAGTTAGGCATAGTTTGTCACTCTCTATTTTTGCATATAAATTCTTAAGTGTGAATCTTTTGAGACCCACCAAATAAGGCAAATACGCAGAGAGCGGATTCTGATAAAACTAGGACTGAGGCAGATGGTCACCACTGTCCTTTACGAAATCCTTGGCTGAAGGAGGGTATTAGTGTCAAGGTCAGAAATATGCAGTCCTATCCATCCCTTTCCCAGTGCCAAGAGTAAGCACTTCCACCAAATAAACCACCCAATATCCTCTTAAACATCCCTAATCCTACATAATGCCTCATAAATAAAAGTTCGTATACTATACTACGTTGTGTTAGTAGATATATGGATGTGAAAAAAAATAAAAAAAAAAGAGGAAGAAGAAGAATATATATATTTGTACATAGAAAAAAATTAGAAAAAAAAAGAGCAGAAAAAAATGAGTTTACAAGTTTAGAATTTGTTTCAAGTATATTGAGGCAACAACACCTACCACCCTCACGATCCAATAAATATAGCCTTGACCTACTTTTCTATATTTCTGGCCGCCTGAATACTAGATGAGGAATTCTAACTTAGTCATACAGTTATCAAAACCTAATCAAAGTGTTAATACCAGGAGAGGCCATCAAATATACTGACAAATCTAGTGAGATTGTGAGCTCAAAAAGAAAGAAAAGAAAAGAGAAGAAAGAAGTAAAAGAAAAGGAAAGAAAGAGAAAGAGAGAGAATGAGTACAATGGAACTAAAGTGAGCACAGTTTCTCCTCTCCTTGAGTTGATTTATTTAATAATCTGAAAATCTAGGTTCTAAAGTACTAGTCTATATATAGCACCAAATGAGCATGACCACCAAATATAAATCCACTAGACTCAAAGTATCTTCTACCTAAGCCAAAAGATAGGGCTGAATTTACGGATTACTTTATAACCTCGAGGGAAGAAGTCTACCTATCCTAATAGAATTTTACTAAGGGTCAAGTACAAACTTTAGATGTGGATTGGTTTTTCATTTGGATCTATTGCATAGCCTACAATAATATACTTTCACGACTACCTGGATTTCTGAAGTCTTGGATGAAAACAAAAGAAATAAATCTCTAATCGAATTCTTGATAAGAAATCTGTCATATAGGACCACTTTACATTCAGTCATGCATTTGCTAGGGACTAACAAGATTTAGGCATGGGGGTGTGATTACACAGCAATCATGTAACCTAAACCACCTGAATTAAGTTAGATTCTAGCATAACTTAGGAACAATCATGCATAAGTGCCATAATTCGCATAATAGTTAGTTTGTTAGCTACATAAATAATATTCTCATTTTATGCACTAAAAGAGAGATGAAATTAATTGCAAATAATTTGAGGCCACAAATGATAGATCAGACCATACGAATCTCATCAGGACGACAACAGGAGTCCAACACTTCCAAAATTGTCTTGATCAAACAACCATAACATCGCGTACAATCCATAGAAGAATAGAGGCCATGGAGCAAGATGATAGAGATCCAAGCCTTAGATGAAAGATCTGACCGTATGGATGGCTCCGAATTGACGATCGTAGTCCAACGACGCAAAAATCAACCTGATCGGAGGCCTACATCACCAATTACAAAGAAGAGAAGATGGATGGCCACGATGGCACCACGTGGAGCCATCACAGCCTCCCCTCAATGCGCCCCCAATCTCTAAAGAAGCCCTCCTCATGCATTGTGGGCCATTGGATCATCATCCAATGGCCACCATGCACCCACGTCACCCCCACCCCCACGGCTCATCAACTAAGAGAAGATCTCAATCGTTGGATCTCCATCCAACAGTTGTGAGTGGAGTTACCTAAAACCAAAACATAACACAAAACGTGCCTTAGCGTATTGGTTAGAGTGCTCCAACTGCAGCGAGCGACACAGGATTGAGCCGTGTTACACACAAATTAGGAAAGCGATGAGGCACGAGCGAAATCCGATTGTGGGATCTTCAATCGGCGATGCAGATGCAAACGTGTGGTGCGACTGGAGGCTTCCACTGCTGCATGTGAAATCAAACGCGTGCTACGCACGATCTCACACTCTCTCCTCAACAAAGGCACTGCAGACAAGATTCTAAGCCATCCGATCAACAAATCGGATGACTAAGAGTGTTAGCGTGTGATTTGAATTGAGCGCACGGGAGGAGAAGCAGGCAAGTGCCGGATTATGATCGAGCGGCTCACAAGCTACCATGTGGTGCCACCAGAGTGCATTCGCGCATATAAGGCATGTTGAAGGCTATTTTTAGGTGCGATCAGAGCCGTTGATCACCCGATCGATGGATCTGATCGTACCTAGGTTGTTGCACAAGTTGGAGGGCTAAAATGCCCTCTTTTCCCCTCATCAAAGCTATAAAAGAAGACCAAGGCCCCAGCTATTTATCATCTCTTCCACCAGACTCCCACCAGATACAACTCCAGCCTCTCTCCCTCTCTGCAACTCCTCCCTGGCACTCATCCTGGCGCTCTAGATCTGAATTTTTGCTGCACTTCCCACAAGAATCCCACAAGAGCGTAGTCATCTACTATCTCTATATCTTTCTATATCTCTCTCTCTCTCTCTCTCTCTTGCTATCTCTCTTTAGCAAAGTATTTCTATTCCTAGTTGAAAAATTATTTTCAAATAAAATTATGATAATCTGGATATCTAATTCCTATATGTATACATATATAAATATATAAATAATCATTTAGAATGACTCTCGGAAAAGCTTTTGCATAGAAATCGTATTTGCCTCCCTGCGAACGACTTGGTATTCACCAAACTTTATAAATATTATTTGTTTTATCGCGATTTATACTACAACGATAAGACTTAATCTTTAACACATCTCGTGGTTGAACACCACGCACGATTTTCTCTAACGGCGGATCCCACTTCAATAACGCCCAGTTTAAAAATCTTCTTAGGAAATACGGGGTTACACACGGCATTGGTACACCTTACCATCCCCAAACTAATGGCAAACTGAGGTCTCTAATAAAGAGATCAAAAAGATCCTCCAAATGACTATCCAACCAGATAGGAAGGATTGGTCTTCTCGGTTAGACGAGGCTTTGTGGGCTTATAGGATCGCCCACAAGACTCCCATAGGCATGTCACCATACAAACTTGTTTACAGGAAACCCTATCATCTTCTTGTAGAAATTGAACACAAGGCCTATTGGGCTATTAAAGCCTGCAATCTTAACCTCACGAAGGTGATCATCATAGATTGCAGCTTAGCAAACCTGAGGAAATTCGCAATGATTCCTGTGAGAGTTCCAAGCTGTATAAGGAAAAGTTAAAAGACTTCCACAACAAACATATTTCCATCAAATCTTTCGCACCTGGTCTTTGATGCCTGCCTAAAGCTCTTCCCAAGGAAACTTAGGTCTAAATGGACTAGTCTATTTGAGGTTACATGAGCCTTCGATAATGAAGCCATCGAAATCACCAAACCCAACAAGAATCAACCCTTCAAAGTAAATGGTCAACGCCTTAAACCTTATCTTGAAACACACACCTTGGGTCTTGTTGGAGAATGTTACACTCTCCACTAGCGCTTTTTCTGAGTTTACGCCTAGCTAAAGACATAAAACTTATCACCTATATATAGCATTTTCCAATTTTTCCCATCTTTGTCTACTTCTATACTTGAGTCTGAGCTTTATCAAATCACTTCTTTCTTACCTATTCTTCACTTAGTTCAACCAACCCCTCTAACTTTTGTCAGAGCAGAAATCATCCTCTTTGAGATCAGTTGATCTCCTCTATACCACTCCTTCTATCACCCTATACTAAGTGAAGTATAGAGTCCTTTTCACCCTTTCTTTACAATGAGGACATTGTAAAATTTTGTCATGGGGAGTGTAAAGTGAATCTTAATACTTTAAATGCAGTAGTAGACAAAAGAAGAAAAATTTTGAAAAACCCTAAAAATTTAAAATTTTGAAAACACATAAAAATTTGAAAAACTAATAACTATAAAAATATAAAAGGAAAAATAACAAAAATATTTTCTTTTTATGGGAGATTACATTTATCTTAAGAGGAATTCTATCATGAGAAGAATTTTGGAAGAAAATTGATAAAGGACCTTATTTAATATATATATATATAATTAAATAATTTAAAGAGTCATGAATTCTTAAGGTTAGAATTAAAATATATATTTAAATTTATATTGTAAATAGCATACATTAGTGAAAGCATTGAATCCCTACTTTGGACTTTGTCTTGAATATCTTTTCAAAACATGTACTTGGTTTTTACTTTTGACACAAGATTTCTCAAATCAAGAATTTGAAACCTAAGTATGCGATCTGTATTCCTACGCTTTACTCTGAAATAGAGTAACCAAGATGTCATTAATTCTTATACAAGACTTAATTTTTGGAATTAAATTGTAACTTTCTTGGTCAATAAGACTAAGTTATGCCCTTTTGACTTTAAATGTCTATTTTTATCACCAAGTTGTGTAAAGAGACTAGATACTTAGAGTTAATCATGTACAGAAGTTAATTGAATCCTTAACCATAAGGTCTAACGGGCTATAGATAGCTTAATCATTCAAGGACGCTCGGCTAGACTCAGCAACTTGCATCTTGATAGATCCTGCAGGCTGATACTATTGGTTTAAGGGACTTGAAAGTGAAAGGCTTTGTTGTTTACTCTCTGTTTTGTGAGCTAAGTAACCTTGTGTCCAAACTTCACACACATTAGAATTGTCATATAGCCATCAGAGACCAAGAGATCGATTATGTATCCTTTTTATTCCAAGGATTTCCGCAGGAAACTCTTGAAAGGGTGAAGGATGTGCCACTCACCTAGAAAAAAGACTTGAAGATTTTACTTAGCAGTAAGAAAAATGAGAAGGTGAGAGAAAATAAATATATATGATATATATACACCCTGCAATAATGCACCTCGGCACAAATGGGTGCTTGTGCATTTATCCACCAAATAAAGCATCTCGCTACAAATGGATGCTACCTTCCATCAATAAAAACACCTCAATACAAATGAGTGTTTTAAACTATAAAAAATGGGTTAGAAAAAGATGGAGATAAAAACTAGGAATAAGAGACCCAATGGTCCAGCCGAGGAAATATACATCTTGAGTGTTGACCTCGGAATAAAAATGGGTGAAAAGAAAGCAACCAAATCTGAGTAAGGCCAAGCCAAAGGCTTGAATTGGGATGACCTAGATTGGGATCTTGATGTCTTGAGATATGGATTTTTGCAACTTTGGATGCCTGTAGGACAAGTCTATTTCACCTGCACGAACATTTTAACCTCATAGCTACTGAACCTTGAGAGGGAAGTGAAGCCTGAGAAATCGAGTTTTGGAGACTAGTGATTGAGGCTTAAAGGAGACAGATTGACAAGGACCTGGGTCTAGAAGTCCATCCTTGATGTTGTGGGCTGGTTGGTTTAGGGATTTACTTACTATCTGAATTTGATTAATAAAGGGTGTTTAGTTAATTTACAAAAGCTTAAGTTGATAAAAATCAAGATTCACAAGCTTAAGGACTGACCTATGTCTGTTGAATTTTTGAGCTAGAATTTGATTTTCAGCCTTTGAGTCTTTTTACATTACCCATCTTGATCTCCTTGATTAATAGGGTTAAGAGTAGTGTACAGGGAATAAAATGGGTATCAAATGTTCTAATTCGGATTTGAATTCCTGTTAAGAGTCAGTTTTCACAAGTATCTATTTTGAAAGGTTATTTAGGGATTTGAATCCATTGTAAGTGGATTCCTGTCAAATGCTCTGTTTTATTCATGGATACTTATTTATAATAATATAAAAATCTTAAAAATCTTCTCACTTAATCATTCCTCTATTTAAGAATTAATTATATTGTATTTAATCACCCTGCATTTAAATCATCATATTCATTGTCAATTTTGCTAGGGACTAGCAAAACTTTGGCATAGAGGTATGATGTGAAACTCATCATGGTTCCTAATTTACCTTAATTAGCTAATTTCCCTAGTTAATTAATAGTGTAGTGAATAACATTAATATGGGATTAATTATATAATTAAGAGAAAATAACAAGGACCTTGAAAATATGCTAAAGTCACTAAATTAAGGTTTAATTAATTTTTATTTAATAATTAGGACTCAAACATAACCATCTATCTATACATAAAGTATTTAACATAATTTGTATTAATTTATAACTAAGTTGTTAATTATCCTAATTAAGTTAATTATTTAAATAAATATAGCTAAAAGGGGCCAAATTGTAATTTCATGTCATAAATATATTATTTACTAAATTTACAATAGTATAGAAAATTTTGAAAAATAAATAATTTAAAATAAGCTTCAAAAGTCACTATTTGCATTGTAGTCCCTATTTTTCATTACAATAGAGTCCTTTTTTATACATACAAGTCCTCACCAGAACCAACGACCAGCATTCACTGTTGATATTCTTCATTGATGTCGACAGCATCGGAGGGTTGACCTTCCTTTCCGTGCATGGCAAGAATCCTCGCAACAAACACTCCATATCCAATAGTTTGGATCTTGTGCATGTGCCTCGAATGACACCTGGAAGCCTCGCATCGTCAAAGTTTTCCGGTGCATCTGGACACCTTTCCAGCCAAATATATTCCCCTAGACCTCTGCCACCACCAATAAATAGCCCTCCACACCTCCGATCTTCAGTTAGTAACTCCCTTCCTTCTCCCCCAACTGAGTTTCCCATAGGCTATTCGCTCTCTCTCTGGTGACCTCTATCTCCTTTCCTCCGGTCTTCTCCGAGGAGCTCAACCGCTTCTTCTTCTTCCTCATCCTCCACCACATCTTTTGATGAGGCTGCACCACCATTCACTTCTACTCCACATATGTCAACGCCAAAGATCCTATTTTCTACCCTCTTGGTTCTTCTCTCAAACAAGCCTCGACAAAGATTCTACCGCCCCCTTCTTCCAGGTAACAATACATTAGCTTTGTAGCTTAGTGTAGATTACATTTAGGTGCTTAGATAGCTAGTTGTATGTAAAAATTTGTTGAACATCTTCTTCGACTCCGGTGAGTCATGTCAGACTTCATAGGAGCTTCTTTAACTCCCATTTCATATGGTTTTCCTTTGCAATCCTTCCACGATGACCTCTTATTTAATTCATTGAATTATCACTTAGATCTCTTAAATCACTTCACTTGCACCTAAGCTCCTCCGCTATCCATGGCGGAGGCTCAGAGATTATAACACCTCCAATTGGGGCCCTCCACCACTTCTACACAACATAAATGCCCCATTCCCTCTATTAATTAGAGCAAACACCTATCATATAAGAAACGTTTAAAATCACCTTACCTCGTGACCTTCGCTGTCAATGGCGAAGATTAGGAGAGTATGTCACCTAATTAGAACACTGATAAATACACATTTATTCATGATAAAATGTCGACTTATGATAGTTCCTAAGCTTAACATTGCATACAGCATTGTGAATAATGCATAACATTCATTACATTTCATTTAGGATAATTTTTGTAGTTTGTATATTAATATCAACATTTTATACGGCCAAGGGGCAATGCGACATCTTTACAGGCTTCAGATGGAAAATCCGACTATATGGATGGATCCGTAACGACGATCGCAATCCATCAGTGCAAAAACAACCTTGATCAAAGTTCCATAGCACCTTCTACATGAAGAAAAAGTTGGATGGCCATGATGGCACCACGTGGTGCCTTCGTAGCCCTCCAGCCCAACTGCAACCACCCCTCTCAAGCCACGCTCATCAGATCTCGGCCATTAGGTTCAAATCCAACGAACGCTGAGAGGCCACGTCGCCCTCATCAGGTCATACAAAGAGAAGCTCCACGCAATCACACGTGCAACAGAGGCACGATCCAAAGTGTCCTCTCCCGCACGATCAGAGCCCTTCATCCACCATCAAAGGGCAATGATTCACTCCACTGCGGCTATGGCGGCTCAACGGACGCCAGCTGATGGATGTACACGATGGCAGCTGGAGATGCAAGATGGATAGCCAGCGAAGCACGAGCGCGATCAACACGCGAGATGGATGGCCAGCACAGCTCACTATAGCGAGCGCGTGAGCAAGCGTAAGTAGGCTACAACAACGCATGAGCAGGATCTACAGCGATGTCTTGGAGGTCGATAATTGTCCCATACCCATTTTTAGCTCCCTCTCATCCACTATATAAGGACCTACACACCCCCTTGCCTACCCATCTCTACCTAGCTATTCCTCACCCACTCAAGAGCTCTAAGAATCCTCCCAAGCTCCCAAGAGCTGATTCCCAAGCTCCACGGCCTCCTATTAGTGTAATACTCCCCTACTCCAAATACTCAACCTTACCCTCACCTCCTTCATAGGAGACCGCAGAGCCGTCCCTTCACCACCATTCAGGTAGACGATCACCTCCACCTCCTCATCACCATTCCTACAGCTCGATCAAGCAGTCCTCTACCTGGATTCCTTCTGTACCTCATCCCCAACGTCCAATACCTCATCTCCTCCATCCAAGCCGCCACCAAGTGTCATCGTCTCGCCAGAATTTGCTTTAGGAGATTTCTTCTCATCTTCATTCTGTCATTATTTTTCTCAGCATATCTTTATTTAGTGTAATAAACATTATTCTGGATATATCAGATTTCCTTCATGTCTCTACTCCCCCTCACTTGATTTATTTTTGCTAGTAAATTATCTTGGCTAGTTCTTCATTATAAAAATACAAAAAAACACAAAACCCTAAAAATACTAAAAAGAAACAAAGCGAAACGTGGATTTCAAGGAAACAAGCATCGCCTCCCTATGTTTGACCTAGGACTCCCTTGGAGTTTCAGTATAAATTTTATTTGGTAGAGATTTTTGCGACTATGATGACAAGTTCTCCGAAACCCTGATTTTCCATCGCGAAAACACGCTCACCATTTTGGCGTCGTTACCGAGGAGGCAACGAATTTAGCTTTCTTTTTCCGTGTTTCTTTGCATTTACTTATTGACTAACCCCTCTTGCCTCTGGTTTGCTATCTTGCAGGTACCCTAGCAAGGAGATCCAAGTGCGGTAGACCGATGTAAAGTGTGGCTAAAGTGGTTTGTAAGTGCCCCCACAGTTCCCCCTCACTAGTTTCTCATTCCACCACATAAATAACCAAGACTTAATCTACTTAAGTGTTTGCATAAACCCTGGGATAGAAACTATTTGTCTTGTTTGCCACCTCCACTCATCTCACCCCATGCATAAAAAAAATAAATTAAATTTCTGATTGTGGGACAAATTAACACACACATTTGAGACACATAACCTCATTTGATTTTATCTACTCAACCGGGATTCTGACCTGTGGAACTGGTACACGCATTAACACACATAAAAGAATAGAAATCAGATTAGGTTAATTACCTTTATGTGCTTTAACTTGTGGTGCATCAAGGCTAATTAGTCTAATTGGTTGGGCCGCACCATCTAATTTAAAATCGATTCATCTTGTAGCTGCCCCATAGGATTCAAGTAATTAGGTCAAGCTAGGCACTCCATATTTTCTTGATTTATAAAGGAAAATGCTCGAACTTGTGCTTTCAAACTTGATTTGCCTCACAAAATTTGGTTGAATACACCTAATATTTGAATCCTAAAAGCTACTAAGCAAGATTCGAACCATAAAATTCACTTCGTCTTTAATAATCTTGCTTGAAAACTTTTGGTTGTGCACATACACACATTCTCAACGAATTATTAAGGGCACAACCCATTAACAGGACCCATCACATTCCAAAAGCACTACTATACCAGGCATTAATTACAATTGAGTAGACGTTGACCCTAGGATTCATAGAGTCCATTTCAGGGTACTCTCTTAACCGCACTTCGAATTAGTGATGTCTGCTTGCTTAAAAAGGTGCTAAGTTGGGGGGCTGATTGTCAAACGACTTAAGTAAGTAGGGGTTTGCCATAATTAGCGGCCCTCGGGACATGCTCCCCCTAATTCCCCGACCCAACTTTACCATCTTCGAGAGCAAGGACAACACCAAATTCGTTGTGTGGTTGGAGATTATTTCTAAGGCATAAGTCCTTAGGCTACCCAATTTAAGGACAGGCTTGCATTTTTGTGCTACAAGGTTCCATTTTCCCTATCCTTCTAACATCCTTCCAGTGCATGCTTGGAAGGAGGTCATTGAATCCTCACTTGGAAGGACCTTTAGACCATTCCTGGAGGCGGTGGTTGAGTCATAGTCAAATTGATCTCATGGTTGATCAACAACCACCTCCCCCAACCCCCGAACCAGCAAGAGCTAATTCAGAGGCAATTGGAAGAGCTACAACAGATGCAACAATGGTTCCAATGGATGAATGGTCTGGGCGCTCGACCCTTGAAGGATTTCTATGATCCTTCAAATTACGGGGAACATCTTGACATCATGATTCCTGTTGAAGACATAGAAACAAGCCCCAGGTTTTAAGCCTGATTAAACATTTCCATTGGCTTGGCTTTGAAGACCCATTCCTGTACTTAGAGGATCTAACCACTTTGGTTTAGACCACCAAAGCTAGGAATGTGAACAAAGAGCAAATGAACATGAGGCTTTTTCCCATTCTCTCAGGGATAAAGCCGCACATTGGTACCGAACCATTGGAAGGCCAATAGAAACTTGGGCTACTCTTAAGTCGACTTTCCTGAAGAAATTCTTCCCAATTGGAAGGACCAATGCTTTTCGACGGGCGATTAGCACTTTCGCCCAGCGGCTGGGGGAACCGTTTCATGGTACCTGGGAGCTATTCCAGGATCTTTTGCAGAGGTGTCCACACCACAAGGTGCCAAAATGGCAACTCGTGCAGATATTTTACCACGGGTTGGTAGAACAACTCCATAATCATGTGGACGCCTCCTGTGGAGGCAATTTCCTCAACAAGGATGCAGATAGTGCATATGACTTGTTCAAGGAAATAATAGAGAATTCGATAAATCACGTCGCCATGGAGACTTTCAACCAGTCCCAACAACCCAGGTCAAATACTAATGAAATTCAAAACTCTCATTCATTTGACATGGAATTGATTTGCAATAAATTAGATAAGTTGGACCTGGTTACGAAAAGGATGGAAGAGTGGACGGCTGGAAATTTAGGAAGCACTTCTACACCCACTCAATCCTAGAACTTGGGATTTCATTCTTCACGAGCTTCCACAGGGCAGGAGTTCGTGAACCAACTTGAGTCGGCTCAACCTATGAGTCGGAATTTCTCGGAACCTTATGGGTTCCAAACTGGGGCCTTTGATCCCAGTTTTTCTGATCATTCCTTTTCTCCATCCTCACTGATGTGAAAAATCGCGTGATTTGTAATTAAGGTTTTTAAAGTCGTTGTAACACGCGAAATCGCATATGCTTTCAAATTTCTATTCCCAGATAGAAGAGTATCTAGGGTCGTCCATGGAGGCAAGTTTGCAATTCAAATCTCTTGCTTTTAAAGGAAACTCAATCTTTCTTTTTGGTCTTTTAAATATATACTTTTTATGGATTTTTGAAATAACAGGAATACTTGGATTTTGTTGGCGAAAGAGACTAACACCTATAATTACTATGCTAACACCTATGTGACAATTAATTCCTCTCCCTATGCTCACTCTAGGCACATGGAGTCCTAGAGTAATTAGGGAGAGGGAGTGAAAAGTGCTAAAAAACAAAGTAATATAATGCGATAAAAATTGCAAAAGAAAGCAACTTTAAACTAGGACCAAAAACTGTTTTACAAGGAACCCTAATAGAGGAAAGCTTTTACTACAACTATCAAAGTACAATAAAAATGAAATAAAACTAATGGTCATGATGATGATGATGGTGAAGAAGAGGTGGAGGTTTCTTGCTCCAATCCTGGTAGCTCCCGGCCTTGAAAAGAGTCCTCCAACTCCTTCCTTGTAAAGCTCCTTCAGATGGTGTCCTCCAAGGTGGAAGCTACCACCTTCAATTCTCCTCCTCCAAGGGTGGACGTCCACCCTAGGTCCTTCTCCTTTTCCTGGCCATCCTCCTTGAAGTAGAATGGCTCTCCTCCTTGGCGTGGCACAAGTTGAAGAGAGTGGGGAGAAGAAGGCACCAAAGGGGCGGGTGATATGACCCCTTAATCTTCTTCTCTACTTCTTCTTGGTCGTAGATGTAGGTGGGTATAGGTAGAATAAAACACTAATGGAGAATGATTTTTATGTGGTGATATGGTGGGTTTATATAGAGGTGGAGAGGGGGGTAGTTGGCGTGAATAGGTGGAGGGCTAGGATCGAGTTTGGTGGTGGTTATGGGTGGTTAGAATGATCCTAGGGCTAGGGTTAGTTGGTGCCAACCAAACGGGTGCCATGGGGTGGTTATGGTGGTGAAAGGGCACCTATATTTGGCGCCAACTATGGGGCTTCTAGAAAGTAGGTGAGGTGGATGGTGGAGATGATTTTAAGGAGAGGTGTATGGTGGAGATGAAGGGAATTTTGGAGGGAAAGTTGGTGCCAAAAGGGAAGGGTTCTAGAAGGTTATTTTGGAGGGAAAATAGGTGGCTTTTGGTAGTGGTGATGGGGTGAAGGGGTGTGATGGTGGTGGCGCCAACTTGGAGTAGGATAGCTAGCTTAGGTGAGCTTAGTTGATGGAGCTAGCTAGGATTGAGTTGAAGGTGGTGGATGGCCAAGGAGCTGGATGCTAGCTAAGCTAGCTTAGCTAGCTATGGAGTAGAGGAGTAGGTAATGTGAGATAAGGTTTGAAGAGAGGAGCTGAGGAGGAGAAGTCTGGAGCTTGAACTGGAGCTGGCAACTGCTGAAGAGGGTGGCATGGAGCTACTCTACCTGGCTTAGCTTGCTAGTTCTTTGCTAGCTACTAAGCCAAGCTAAAGTGAGCTGGCTTCTACCATAATGAGCTGAGGTGAGCTGGGTCTAACGCTCCCGGGGAGGATCAAGCTGGCTAAGGTAGCTAAGGTAGCATAGCTCAACTGAGTTGAGCTAAGCTGAGTCTCCGGGAGCTGGACTTGAGCTTCCTAAGCTGGAATGAAGTCATCTTCAGTAGTCTGGAGTTGAGTGGAGCTGGATGTAGATGGGCCCGAGCTGGGGTGAACTCCAGTCAACTCAGTTGAGCTAGCTAGAGCTCCCTATGGACTAATGGGAGCTGAGATGAGCTAGACTCAACTAAGTTGAGCTGGATCTGAGCTGACCTGAGCTAGGGTGAGCTAAGATGAGCTCTCTTAAGCTGCCATTCAGCTGAGATGAGCTAAATGGAGCTAGGATGAGCTGACCCTAATCCAAGTGAACTGGATTCCAGCTATGGTGAGCTGGATCAAGTTGAGTTCCAGCTAGTTTGAGCTTCTCCTTCACCTGTTGCCTTCCTGAGTGCTAGGGTTCTAGGGATCTGGCAATCTGTTTATCCCTAACACTCACAAAAACACATTAAAAACACAATAAAAAATGCAATGCATGCCTAACCTAATTTTTGCCTAAATGCAACCCAAAAACTCATTTGTAGAGCATAATCGTAAGAGCTAGGTTTGTTTTAATGCATAAGAATAATGATAAACTAGCATTTATCACTCACCCTATGAGGATGTGTATGCTATACAGCAGAATGCTAGGTCCAACCCATATTCCAACAGTTATAACTCGGGTTAAAGGAACCACCCTAACTTCTCCTAGAAGAATCAGGGGCAATGAACCCAAATATGACCCAGTGATTGTGCAGTAATCATAAGTCTTAATTATCCATAATTAGGCTAGGACTTAGCATAAGTTAGGATAATTCATGCATGCATAAGCATTACTAGCACCTTTACTGCTTTCTTTTCGCTATGCATAAAATAATGCTATAATGTACTGATTAGGTGCATTATGTCAATTGCAGGTAATAAGCTGATCAGAAGCTAGATCTGAAGTTAGATCTAAAGCTGGATCTGAAGAATAAAGAATAACTGGTGTTGCAGCAGAGCTGGAGAAGAAGACCTAAATTAGATGTTGTAGATAATAATGTAAGGGAGTTAAGGTATGCTATTCTATTAAGTAGGAATAAAGCAATAAATTGTGAAGAACTTAGCTCCACACTAACCTTAGGACAGCCTAGAAGCTTCCCCAGGCCTTAGCCACCCTTAGATTAGGTCATCTCACCCTAGGAAACCTTAAAACCCTAATTCCAACCTCTATCTAGATGTCCAAATGAGTTATAGGATGTCAAAAGCCCTTAGCCAACTCCCGCACACCTTAAACCCACTTCTGCAGTGTTATTGGACGTCCAGACCTTGGTCAGACGTCCAATTTTTGCAGAATACCCAAGATAGAACCTATAATCCCTCCTGACTTCGATTGGACGTCCAAACAATAAGGCTGGACCTCTGATTTTTCACTATAAGATGTCTTATAACTTTATTGGACGTCCAGAACTGCCCTCCAAACTCTATTTTGAGATTCAAGACTTGATCTTGGATCTCTAGCTCCCTAAACCCAATTCTAGCCCAATAGGAACCTAAATTAGGGTGCCCTAACCCTAGTACATCACCTTTAGACCCCCTAAGGACCTAATTAGGTCCTCACTAAACCTAATTGACTTGGATCATGGCCAATCTCTTCAGTCTATTCAATTAGACTATTGAGTCCAATTGAGCCCTGATCTCAGCACACACTGTTCAATTGGACTCAGTGAGAGTCCAATTGACCTAGACCTGACTTAATTGAGTTATTTTACTCTCAATTAGGTTTCCACACACCCAATTAAACTTGTATTAAGTTTAATTGCACTTTACCTTAGTGAATTAGGGTTTACAACCCTAATTTGAGACCTACCTTAACCTAAACCCACTAGAACCTAACCTAATCAACCTAGCCACCTAAGTTATGACCCACACACACCCACACACACCATCCACACGAAAATACCTAGCCTAGAGTTCTCTATAACTCTCTACCATGTTTTGTTTCCTTGGTTGCTAAAATTAGCAACCAAGAGCCATTCAATTTTTAGATCCACATTTGGTGGATCTAAAAACCACCATACATCCTCTCTCTCACTCTCCCACGAGCTCCCACCATAGGCCTCTCTAGAGAATTCCATAATTCTCAAGAGAGCTTCCCTTAGGTCTATAAAAAGACCTAAGGGGTGGCCATTTGGTCCATCTTGGTCTCTTGGCTTCATTCCACCTTCATTACTCCACCTCCAACTCCATGAGCACAACATGGCATCTCCATCACCTCCACGCCAGGCATAGATCACCTCCAACCTCTCTCCAAGGGCTGGCCTAAGCACCATTGGCTACCCCTCTTTCTCTTCTCACCCATTCAAAGGCCATCAAAGCCCACCTCTGAATGCCCTTAGTTCTGCTAGACTAGATTATAGTTCTTCATAGATTTAATGCTTTATTTATTACTTAGTAGTGTAGCTCCATATTCTCCCCCAATGATGCATGCATAATCCCCCTATAGATTCATGCATGCAGTCGTTTTCTGCTCTCTAGATTTAAATTTCCCTATACAAGCATTCCGCTACCTATGTTGTAACCACCATCATGCCTCAATGTAAACATTTATATATATTTATATGTTGAAAATCACCATGTGCCTGATTATCATGTTTTGGTGTGATTAAAGTTGCATCTTTCAATTTCTAATATTCTAGCAACAGCATGTCGTGTATCAATACGTATTTAGTAAAAATCGACATGCAATTTTGAACGAGTAGAGTAAGCGAGATCGAATTTGAATTTGCATTTCCAAAATGCCTCCCAGAGACGAACGACCGAGACTCAAGTCTCGTTATCTTAGAAATTATTTTTGTTGATCGTATTTCGCAACTGTACTACAATGCATTTCTGATCAAATACGTGCTCTACAACCCTAACACCCAACAACTATGCACCTTAAAGATCTATGGGTCAGGGTCAAGTATACACCCAGTTGCCCCCGAGATAGATTAATCAGCCATCTTGGAATGCCCAATAACATGCAGGGCAGGCTGATTTAAACCGACAGATGGTAGAAATGAAAGGATATATGCTCCAGCTTATGCAACAAATGAAGACATCGCTAGACAACTTGCAATCCGAGCTTATTGCTAGCACCCGACAGCTCAGACCTCTACCATCTCACCCTGTACCCAACCCCTACAATGTACAAAATCAGGGTGATAGAGCCCAATGGTACAGGAATCAGAGGGACCCACACGCACATGCTCAGGTGGTTAAGCAAGGTCCTTCTTCTTCTTCCTCTTCTAACCCTAGTTATCTGGTTAATTAATCCCCTCCTATCTTTCCTAACCCTCCCCAAGACTTGAACCCATATGCATCTACAAATTCTGTCACCTTAAGGAGCAGGAAGCAAAACCAGGACCCTGAACTACCTTCTTCTAGCAACCAAGACCCTGGTGAGCCTGAGGAAGAAAAGGAGAAAGTTGAAGAAAACAAGGCTCAGGAACCTGAAATTGAGGACACCACCCACATCCTGTTCCATGAGGCCTTATTAAAAACCAGAAGGAAGAAACCCCTAGACAACAACGAGGAGCTCCTGAATTTATTCAAGAGTGTAGAGATCAATATCCCACTCCTCGATGCTATAAGCACATCCTGGATTATGCCAGGTTGTTGAAAGATTTATGTACTCAAAAGCATAAGCCAAGAGAACCCACCTTGAGGAAGGTAATACTCTTTGAGTAGGCTAGTTTTGTTATCCTGCACCACCTTCCTCAAAAGAAGAGAGATCATGGTGCCCCCTTGATTTCATGTGTCATTGGGGATTACACTTTTAATAGGGCATTATTGGATCTAAGTGCATCCATCAACTTAATCCCGACCTCTCTCTATGAAAGGTTTGGGTTAGGGGAACTCAGGCCAACCTTAGTAACACTATAGTTAGCAGACTGTTCGGTCACCACACCAAAAGGCATTATTGAGGACGTGATTGTCAAGGTCAAGGACTTCTATTTTCCTGTAGATTTTCTAGTCCTTGACATGGATGTACCTGAAGATTTGAGGAACACGCCCATCATTCTAGGGCGCCCATTCCTAGCTACCACCAAGGCCAACATAAATTGTGAGAGTGGTAGTATGAAAATCACCTTTGGGGACAGGAAACTAACACCTGATATTTTTATAGAGATGAATAAATTTGAGGATTGTGGATTTATTGACTTCAAGGATTTGGATCATAACATTAAAACATGTTTAATGATTAACGCCCTCAAGGATTTCACCAGTACTGACAATATTGACCCACAACCCCCCATGGCAAACTTGCCACACCCTGAAGAGGTTGCTGATTTCATTCATTCCCATCCTCTTCCTCTAATCAACCTGATGAATCTTCATCTGCATCCTTCTCACCCTCTATCCTAAACCCACCCCAGCTTGAGCTGAACCATTGCCTAAGAATTTAAAATACGAGTTCTTAGGACCTAAGAATATGCTTCCTGTGATTATTAGTGCTAATTTGATTAAGGAGCAAGAACTAAGATTGATTAAGGTCCTTAAGAATAATAAAGAGGCAATTGGTTGGACCATCCATGACCTTAGGGGAATCGAGTCATCTTACTATAATCATCGTATTTTTATGGAAGATGGATCCCACCCTTGTCGCGAAATGCAAAGGAGACAACCCTAATATGCGAGAAGTAGTCAAGAAGGAGATAATCAAGTGGGCCGATGCAAGCATTATTTACTTGATCTTAGATAGTCCTTGGGTTAGCCCCATTCAGATTGTGCCCAAAAAGGTGGGGATAACTGTAATGACTAATGAGAAAGGGGAATCCTTCGCCACCCATTCAGCTTCCCCTTGGAGAGTTTGTATTGACTATAGGAAGTTGAACATTGCCACCAAAAAGGACCATTTCCCTTTGTCATTCATTGATCAAATCCTAGAAATGTTAGCTGGGCAAAAGTACTTGTGCTTCCTAGATGGTTATGCGGGATATAACCATGTCCCTATCCATCTCGAAGATCAGGAAAAGGTAACTTTCACATGTCCCTACGGAACCTTTGCATTCCGTAGAATGCTGTTTGGGCTTTGAAATGTACCCACGACTTTTCAAAGGTGCATGCTGGCCATCTTCTCTAACATGGTGGGCGATTGTCTTGAGGTATTCATGGATGATTTCTCCATTTTTAGAGATTCCTTTGAGTCATAACTAGCTAACTTCAAATTGATCCTCAAGAGATGCATCAAGACACAGCTGGTCCTTAGCAAGGAAAAGAGCCACTTCATGACTCAAGAAGGCATTGTCTTGGGTCACGTGATCTCTAATCGGGGTATTGAGGTTGATAAGGCTAAGGTGGATGCCATCTCTAAACTTCCTCCACCCACATCTATGAAACAAATCCGATCGTTCCTTGGTCATGTGGGTTTTTATCGAAGATTCATTAAGGACTTCTCGAAGATTACTCGACCATTAAGTAACCTTCTGGCCAAAGACACGTCATTCAAGTTTGATGAATCATGCTGCAAGGCATTTGATTTATTGAAAATGGTAGTCACCTATGCCCTAGTGTTGCAACCACCAGTTGGGACAGCCCCATTTGAGATTATGGCTGATGCATCTAATTATGCGGTCAACGCTATCTTGGGTCAGAAGATCGATAAGAAGCCTTCTATTATCTACTACGCTAGCAGAACTCTAGACGAGGCCCAAAGGAACTACATCGTTACTGAAAAAGAGTTGCTAGCTGTAGTCTTTGCTTTGGAAATATTTATGGCTTATCTTTTAGGTTCTCATCTTATCATCTACACCAACCACTCAACCTTGAAACATCTCTTGGCCAAAAAGCATGCCAAGCCCCGACTTATTCGTTGGATTCTTTTACTTCAAGAATTTGATCTGAAATCAAAGACAAATCCAGAGCACAAAACGTAGTAGCAGATCACCTTTCGAGAATCCTAATTGATTCTCATCATTTGAATAGCCCTATCTTAGACACTTTTCCTGATGAAACTATCATTACAATCTCGGGTATCAGAACACCCTCGTTTGTGGATATCGTTAATTATTTGGCCGTTGGTCAGATCCCTTAGGATTGGACCAAGCAACAACGGGATAGACTTATGTCCGAGGCCAAATATTATTTTTGGGATGATTTCTAGCTATACCACATCGGCGCTGACCAGATTATTCGTCAATGCATCCCGGAAAATGAGTTCCTTGGTATACTTGAGTTCTGCCATGCATCTGCATGTAGTGGACATTTTCCGAGGAAAAGACGGCAGCAAAAATTCTACAATCTGGATTCTATTGGCCATCATTATTTAAGGATGCCCAGGAATTCTCAAGGACATGCGCCTGATTGCACAACAATCATGCAACCTAAATCACCTGAATTAAGTTAGATTCTAGCATAACTTTGGGACAATGCATACATAAGCATCGTAATTTGCATAATAGTTAGTTTGTTAGCTGCATAGATAATGTTGTCATTTTATGCACTAAAAGAGAGATGAAATCAATTGTAGATGATTCAAAGTCGTGGATGATAGATCAAAGTGTACAAATCTGATCAGGATGACTACGGGAATCCAACGCTTCTGGAATCATCTTGATTAAACAACCAAGCATCCTATGCAATCCATAGAAGGATGGAGGTCAGGGAGCAAGATAACAAAAATCCAAGCCTCAGATGAAAGATCGAACTGCACGGATGGATTCAAATCAACGGTCGCAGTCCAATGACGCAAAAATCAACCCGATCAGAGGCCTACATCACCAGTAATAAAGCAAAGAAGATGGACAACCATGGTGGTGCCACATTGCACCATCACAGCCACCCCTCACACCAGCCCCAACTACTGAAGGCGTCATGCAGCGCGTTGTGGACTGTTGGATCAACATCCAACGGTCAAGGTGCATCCACGCCATCGCCCCGCCCCCACACTATCAAGGAGGGAAGATTCTCAGCCACTGGATCTTCATCCAACGACTGAGAGTAGTCGTGCAAAGATTGGAAACTCAACTCAAAAGTGGCCATAGCGCAACGTGAGAGTGCTAAACCACGCACAAAGGGCGTGGGTTCGAGTGGCACTGAGCGCAAAATTGGGAAAGCCAGTAGGCGAGGACGCTATTGACCATCAGATCAGAGTCGAAGGATGAGGATGCACCTACGTGTCATGATCGGAGGCTCTTGGGGCAGCACGTGCAAATAGACGAGCACTCAACGCCCAATCACATGTGCCCTTCAAAAGGCGGTGTGGGCGAGTTCTTTAGCTGAGGAGCGTTGGCGCGTGATTCGAATTCAAAACATGCACGTGAGGAGAGAGAAAAGCATGAAGTGGGCGTTGCGTAGGCGCGATGAGCGAGTAGGGCCGTCAGATTGTGATCCAAGGATCATGGAGCTGCCATGTGTCGGCCAGAGGCTTAATCTGTGTGTAAGGGGGGCGTTTAAGGGTGTTGATCTCCCAATCGACGGATCTGATTAGCCTAAAGTTGTTGCACAATTTTAAGGGCCAAAATACCCTCTTTGCCCCTTGTCAAAGCTATAAAAGAAGGCCTAGGGCCCCCTGTTGAAGAAGATACTCCCACCATCTACCTTCCAGACAACTCCTGCTCTCTCTCTCTCTCTTCCACATTCCTCCAGACCTCTCTCCCTCTGCAACTCTGCTCCGACCTTCATCCTGGCACTCTGGATCTAAAGTGCTACCACGCTTCACACAAGAATCCCACAAGCAATGTCGTCTTATCTCTCTCTCTCTCTCTCCCTCCCTCTATCTATCTATCTACCATTCAGTATAGCACTTTCTACTTTGAAAAAAACTATTTATGAATGCAATACAATTTTGAACTTCTGAATGTCTGATATCTATCTATACATATATAAATATCAGTTTACAACTAGTTTTCTGAAAGCTTCCGTACAAAAATCGTGATTGCTTCCCTATGAACGACCGGTACTCCCGGTCTTTACAAATTTATTTGTTCCATCATGATTCACACTACGATGATAACATCTGATCTTTCTAACGCATCTCGTGGCGACAAACAGCGCCCAATGCCAGGCACTCAGGAACATGGCCAAAAGAGACATGATGCCCCTAAACCTGATACTTCCTGTCAAAATTTTCGACGTCTGGGGCATCGATTTCATGGGACCCTTTCCTCCTTCATTTGGACACCAGTATCTTCTGGTTGTTGTGGATTACATGTCCAAATGGATTGAGGCAACTCCTATCCAGACCAATGACCACAAGGTGGTCGATTTTGTGAAGAAAAATATCTTCAATCGGTTCAGGATTCCTCGGGCCATTTGTTTATGCGAAATCGTCGTTGTTTAAGATATACGTCATACTATAGTTGACAAAATCATGCAAAACACTGAAATTTATAAAGATCAGAATCAAAAGTGAGTCCGAGGTCATTCGCAGAGAGCAATTATGGAATTCAATTCACCAATCACAATTTAGCAAGAAATATATATGAAATTGAAATCAATAAAATGCTCAGAATGATATTTCAATGAAGAATAGAGTATCAGTGCAAAAAGATTAGGTTAAAATAGTGATTTGAATCACCAATTTAACCTTCAATGTTAAGCTCACAATCTACTTAAATATTTCAACAGTAATCTTCAACTAATAATCCACGTTAGCTCAAGTAAATGTTTCAACAGTAACCAGCAAAATGCCTCAGATGACAGGACAAGGCTTTTAGACACTTAATCAGCAGAGGCACAGCACCACAGAAGGCACAAGGGCCTCTCTCAAGAGCACAAGGCTCTCTTGAGAGCTTCAGGAGCTAACGCATGACACAACAGAGACCCAATAGAGGCTCAAGGACCTCCTGAGAAGCTAAGTATAGAGAGCTGAGAGGGGGGGCGCGAATCCCAAGGCAAAGCAAAACCCGACCCCTTCTCTCTGATTTTCTTTCTTCTCTTCCCTACATAGAAATGACTAGACCTGGGTAACTAGGTAATCGGATAATCCCAGGCCTGCCTACGTGCATGACAAGCAAGGGCATGCGTATGTGTGTGGGAGTGGAACCTCACCCCGGTGCCCTCGGAGGCAACCGGGTAAGATCACAAAACCTCTTATATGCTGCGGCGAGGTCTATTCTCTACAATGTGGGACTATCCCACAGGGTCTTCATCTCGTGCAGCTACAGGTGACTTCTTTGCCAAATCGACGTAGCTGTTGTGGGTTCACATCCCAATTAATGCCCTGGGATGACTCCTAGAACTAGGCCGCAACTATTGAGAGCAGCAACTAGGTGGTTGGTGGCTGGACTGGTGCTTCCAAGGTTGGAGAAGATGGTGGCGACGACGGTCATCCGGTGAAGGTCTGAAACCAAGAACACAACCTTACGAGCTCGTCAAAACAATTCAGAAGCTTCGCCATGAAGTGGCGAGTGTAATGGTGGCAATCGTGTGGCATGTGGTGGTTTGTGGAGTGTTGTCAGTGACAGAGACGGCGAGCGGAGATGGCAGTGTTCGAGGAGGAGTTTTAATGGATGGAAAGTGAAATTTGTTGAGGAATATTGAAGGGTGAGTCTTGGCAAAGCTAATGGAGGTGTTGCAAGGGCGTTTGGAGGTGTGTGGAGCATGGAGGGCCTTGCCGGAGGCTTGGCCAGAGTAGAGGACGACAAAGTGATGTGAGTAGTGCGATGAGTGAACCTAGGATCTAAGGAGTGGTAGAAGATCATGAAGGAGAGAAGAGAAAGAGAGACTTAGAGAGGGAGGATGTGGACGGAGGCATACGGCTGTGATAGATCAGAGTCGAAGAAGGAAAAGTTGACGGCAATACGGCGGCGAGGAAGGAGAGGGAGATAGCGACCGTGCTTTGGCCGACGACGGTTGCGAGGACGAGGGGAGAATGTTGAGCCGATCAATTTGATCGTTGATAAGCTCAATGGAGAGGATGAAGAAGCTTGCCAGAGACGAAGGTGCAGACGGTCGAAGATGAGGAAGAGAGGGTTTTCCAACCCTAAACTTTGCTAAGGAGCTCGGTTTCTCAAGGGGACCTATTTAAAGGCCTCAGAAGGTGTTCCAAGCAAGGTAGGAGGCTTGGCAAATTCGCAAACATAGGGAAAAGGATCTCTAAGATTACGAGCATTCGCATGAGGATCCTAGAGCAAATCAAGGTCCAAGACCTGGTCTAATCGATAGAGGATCTCTCAAGGATTCTCCCTTTCAATTTTGGGAGGATTTGGCTGAGAATCGAGCGAGAAAACCTCGTTCGAATCTTGATGGAGTAGCTCCATTCACACTAATGATGAAAGGGACCTTTTTGCAAAAATGATGATAAAGTTATGGACCTGATCATAAATATTTCAAAAGTTAGGGCCTTAATTGAGAGGAACAGAGTTTAAATGAACTAAAATGCAAACTAGGTCAAGATAGACTTTGATTGGGCCCCAAATTTTGGTACAAACCTAATTTGAACCTAAGAAATCTGATGGTGAAGTCAGATTTGAGTTTTCACCAAGTCTAACTAGGAAATTTGTGCATAAACCCAAATTAGGGCAAAATTCCATTTGGGACTCTATTCAAGGTCAAAATGGGTTCAAATGGTCAAACAAAAGATACCAAACCCTTCAGAATATTTTTCTATGAATTTTAGGAGGTTTAGATGATTTTTATCCAGACCAAAGCCACTTCAATTTAAGTGAGTTTGAAATTAGGGTTTTATATGCTGTTATGGTTCTCAAAATGCGTGAAACCCTGTTTCTGTATACATGGACCGCCTTATTAAACTTTAATGCTCATTTGACCTTCAACTAACCCCTGATAAACCCCGTGGGCGGATGGGTGCGATTGTGAGACATGGCGCCCACAGATGCACCTTGACCAGACGCACGTGATGACGCACGCGATCCGCGCAAACACCCCGCACGGAAGCGCAGCCATCCGATCTTCGATCGGACGGCTTACGACGCGCGCACGCAGATCAGGCACGAAGAAGAACGGACGCGCGTGAGCGACCGGTGGGCAGGGGCCTTCACCAACGTTTTGGGAAGGGTTTTAGCGACGTCCCGGACGTCACTAAAATCCCTTCTTCATTTGGAAAGCCCTACTTCCTATTTAAACCCCTTCCAACCACCCATGGGAGGCATTCATTCCACTTGCAAGTGCTCTACCCCACTCCTAACTCCCATTAAGCCCTCTTGTAGTCGCCGGAGCTGATGAGCCGCCGACAAAGCCCCTCTCCACCACCGTGGCTGCCTCGCCGACTTCCTTTTCTCTTTCCCTCTTTATCTTAAGCTTTACTTTACTTGTGATTAAGCATTTAGCTAGTGTTGTAATTATAGACTAAAGTTGCATGTCAAATGAAGTTGTGTTCTATCTAGTTACTTGCCTTCTTTTATGTTTAAGTTACATGTTGCGAATGAAACAATTCTAACCCTAATCTCTCTCTCTCCTGCTTTTCACCCATGACTTTTCGCAAGCAAAAACCCATTCTTCTCATGACATTAAGTGACAAGAAAAATTCGATTTTCACGCCTCCCTGAGATCGACACTCGGACTCACGTCCATTTCATCATTTAAAACCGACGTTGCGAGCGCAAGCTATAACGAATCTTCTAAACACATGCCCCACGCCACGTCAGTTTTTGGCACCGTTGCCTGGGAGGCAATGGATTTATTTTGTCACTTCCATTTTACATCCATGCTCACATCGTCTAACGCCTTGTCTCCTTCTACTTGATGGTTGCAGGAATTCGGCGCTTGGATGGCGAAGCAGTGCAACTCATGACGGTAACAAAGGAGTAAGCGCAACAAGGACCGGTTGTGAGTATTTCTTCACCCATGGTTGTTTGCTTGCTTAAAAATCTAAAAAAAATTGTAAAACTGAAAAAAATTGGTGTGGTGCATGATTGCCTGACCCACATCCTTAACACATCACCCAACAAAAAAAATGCACTCTAACATTCTGAATAAATCCTTGGAGTGTTCTTCTTTCTTTTTGAGTGGTGTTTGCGAAGCCACCTTGAATTGACTTGGGCCGCACCACTCAACCCTAAAATAGACTCATCTAATAGAAGCTACATGATCACTAGGATGAGTACATTAGGGTTTTAGAGCCTCTACACAACAAAAGGAAATCTACTTTCACCGAATTGTGTGCAAAACTTGACGTGCCCACTAAAACTTGTCTGAAAACATTAAGACTCGTCAATCCTAAAATAACACAAAAGTAAGGATGAAACATTAAAAGACACCACATCTTAAAAAATCCTTGCTTGAAAACCACGTTTTGATAGGAGCACACACACTGAAAGTGGAAAACTAAGAGGCACTACCCCAATCAATGCCTCATCACATAACCCTAGCACAAGCACTGTCCTAGCCCTTTTAAAATAGAGTAGACGTGCCCTAGGTAGGACTGGGTTAAATCTCGTGAGGCGGGGTTTTGTTCACTGGGCACTTGGCTTTCATTCCCTTAGTAGAATTTGGTGACTAGGCTGCGAGGCAGTGTCTAACGACCGCAGTTGTGGGGTCTATGGAACCAGCTGTGCAAGCCAAAGGACGAACCTTCCCTACAATCCCCTCGCAATCAACCAAGGCAGATTAGCTTTGGGAAGGGGAGTCCAGTGCTTACGGACTTAATCACCATTTTGGAGATTTCTAGGTCTCCTAAGGAATACACCATAAGGACTAGGCTTGTTTGCTTGATTGAACACACACTTCTCGCATCTGTCGCTCTCTGCATCCCCTCCTGTTCTTCTCTAGTGTATGCACGGGACACGCTCACTGCATCCCGAGTTGTTTGTTTTGGGACAGGAATCCAGGCGACTTGATTCTGCTAGAAACATGGCTAAACCTAGGGTAGATGAGGTTGAGAACCAACCCCCACCAGACACAATGGCCATCATCCAAGCCTAGATTAACGCAAACCACCGACTTCAGTAGCAATAGATCCACACTATCATGCAAGCCATACACCGGTTGCAGAACCCACAAGGGCAACCACCACCACCTTTCCAAGGCCCACAATGGCAACTACCACTTGATCTACCACCATTCCAGGACCAATCGAGGCCCCTCCGCGATTTCTACAATCCTTCCGCTATTAGAGTCAAGCCACACCTTAGGATCCCCGAAGGGGGATATGATTTTGAGCTAAAACCAAATGTCTTGAGTTTGATTCAGAGCCACTTCCATGGAAGCTCAAATGAAGACCCCTTCCAGCACCTAGAGGATCTTGACCAGATAGCCCAAACTGTGAAACCTAGGAACATTAGCCTTGACATTGTTTTGATTAAGATGTTCCCCTCCTCGCTGAGAGATAAGGCATCTCACTGGCTTAGAACCCTAGGTAGACCCATCACCACCTGGGAAGAACTAAGGCATTCATTTCTAAAGAAATTCTTCCCCATAGGAAAGACCAATGCCCTCAGAAGAGCCATTACTACCTTTACACTCCAGGGTGGGGAACAGTTCCATGAGGCATGGGAAAGATTTAATGAACTATTAACGAAATGCCCACACCACGAAGTACCAAAGTGGCAATTGGCCCAGATCTTCTACCATGGTCTAGACAGCAACCTACGGAACTTCGTCGATGCCTCATGCAAGGAGAACTTCCTAAACAAAGACGAGGAGAGCGCGTTTGATCTCTTTGAGTCTATGAGCAAAAATTCGCTCAACAATGCCTCCATGACCCAGTTTAACTGATCCAGTCAACCCCGTGGTGGGATTTATGAGGTACAAGCAAATTCTAGAATAGTTGACATGGATATCATTGCCAAGAAATTAGATCGAGTGAAATTGGTGGATAAAAAGATAGATGAGCTACTGAACCAGACCAGAAACCTGATACAGACCTTCTCCCTAGCAAAAGGAGCTCACAATGTTGACCTGGTCTAGCCCTTAAGCTAATTGAACCTAGAACAACCCCTGACCACGTTCCAGGGAGGGACCTTTGCTCCCTCAACCCTTGATTAATCTCTTCCCTCCCCATCGACATCTGCTATCCTTGAAGATGTACAGGCTGTCCAAGGTTATGCTAAACCTGACCCTTTCTCCAACACTTACAACACTGGCTAGCGTAATCACCTGGACTTTGGTTGGATAAACCAAAAAGCACCTCAATTCCAGAACTAGCCCAGGCCAAACCAGCAGCCAAACTTGCCCCCCATCAGTAAGGACCACCAATTAGACCACCATACAATTAGAAAAGGGCGGCCCCTCCCCCGCAGAACCAAATGGACACTCTGATAAAGATGATGGCTGAAATGAACCAGAAACATCAGAAGGAGATGGCCTTAGTAAAGGGACAGTTAAGCCAACTATTGGACTGTAAACAACAAGAATCCCTACCTTCCCAGCCACAACCGAACCCACGAAACATGATTAACAGAGGCCCCAATTCGCAAGGGTTCCAGGGCAATCCCGGGCAGGCTCACATGGTCCATCCAACCCCACAAACACCCCCTGGGTTTGGTGCTTCTTCATCCTCGTCTTCTCAAGGATCAACCCATGGTCCCAATGCCTCCGCGAATGCGGTAACCTTGAGAAGCGGCACCAAAACCCGGGATCCTAAATGGCTAACTCTTCCCGAGACTTCACCAGCTGAAATACCCGACTCAGAGGAGGCACTGGAAAAACCCAAGGACCTAGAAATAGATCCTATCCATATTCAGACACCCTACCCTAAGGCCTTGGAGACAATAAAGAAGAAGAAAAGTGTTGTGGAAATTGAGGAACTTTTGGAGATCTTTAAGCAGGTTCAGATTAATATTCTGCTCCTCGAAGCCGTTAAGCACATCCCGACTTACGCCAAGTTTTTAAAGGATGCCTGTACACCCAAAAGTAAGCCAAGACCTCAAGCACCTAGGAAGGTTGTGCTCTCCAAGCAAGCAAGTTCCGTAATATCAAGCAACCTTCCGCTCAAGCGAACTGACCCAGGAGCACCCTTGATATCCTCCAATATCGGGGACATGACATTTGATAGAGTGCTCCTAGACTTAGGTGCTTTCATCAATCTGATTCCAACAACCCTATACCACCAATTTGGTTTTGGAGAGTTGATACCCACAACTGTCACCATCCAGCTGGCGAATAGATCTGTGAAGACCCCGAAGGGGGTTGTCGAGGACGTGATTATGCAGGTCAAGGACTTCTATTTTCTGGTCGACTTCTTGGCGCTCGACATGGAAGTCCCTGAAAAACTACAGAATGCACCCATAATCTTAGGCAGGCCTTTCTTAGCTACAGCTAATGCAAACATCGATTGTGACACGAGATGTATGGAAATCACCTTCGGAGACAAGAAAATGCAGTTGGATATCTTCTGGGTGACCAAGTCTTTTGATTGCGATTGTGTTGAGGAACATGATCCCGTAGAACCTTTGGTCGAGGAATGCCTCACCCTTAGTTCTGTCTCAGACCACCAATCCTGTAATGACTGTTCTGACCCGTCACCATCATTGTCCATGGACCTCTGTAGGGCTAATTACCATCAAACAACACCATTTGAGGAGATTGATGTTGATCAACTCCCGCCTTTCCCTTTCCTATCGACTGTTGTTCCACTTGCACCCAAACTAAAGCCACTACCTGAGAATCTCAAGTATGTCTTCCTGAGACCTGACCAGACCTTCCCTGTGATTATTAACTCTCATCTAACGAAGGATCAGGAACTCAGGTTGACCGCGACCCTTTCAGAACATCGGGCCACCATTGGATGGACCATTTCAGACTTGAGAGGAATTAGCCCCGCCTATTGCACTCATAAGATTTACCTGGAAGACAAGGCACGACCCTCCCACCAGATGCAGAGATGGTTAAACCCAAACATGCGGGAGGTCGTTAAGAAAGAAATCATCAAGTGGCTTGATGCCAACATCATCTACCCCATCTCTGACAGCCCCTGGGTGAGCCCCACTCAAGTGGTTCCAAAGAAAGCCAGGCTCACCGTTGTTATCAATGAGCATGGCGAATCCATCCCACCCACACCACCACTGCATGGCGGGTGTGTATTGATTACAAGAAGCTCAATGAAGCAACCAAGAAGCATCATTTCCCCTTGCCATTCATTGGCTAGATCCTTGAAAGATTGGCAAGGCAAAAGTATTTCTGCTTCCTGGATGGATATTCAGGATATAACCAAATCACAATTGCTCTTGAAGATCAAGAGAAGACCACATTCACTTGCCCGTACGGCACGTTTGCATTCCGTTGTATGCCATTTAGGTTATGCAACGCACCCACTACCTTTCAGCGTTGCATGCTGGCCATTTTTTCAGAAATGGTGGGTGAATACCTAGAGGTCTTTATGGATGATTTCTCTGTATTTGGGAATTCATTCGACCACTGTTTGAGCAACTTGGAGAAAATCCTGAAATGATGTATCGAGGTTAATTTGGAGTTAAGTTGGAAAAAGAGCCATTTTATGGTTCAAGAAGGAATCGTCCTCGGTCACATCGTATCGCATAGGGGCATTGAGGTGGATCAGGCTAAGGTTGATTTGATTTCCAAACTTCCTCAGCCTAGCTCGGTCCGACAAATTCATTCATTCCTGGGACATATTGGCTTCTACCAAAGGTTCATCAAAGACTTCTTCAAACTTTCCAAACCCTTAACCAACCTTCTGGCCAACGACGCCATATTCCACATGACCTCTGATTGCATCCAAGCTTATCACACCCTCCGGGACTTAGTTTCCACAGCACCTATACTTCAGCCCCTGGATTGGTCCTAGGACTTTGAAATTACGTGTGATGCATCAGATTTTGCCATAGGCACTATCCTGGGACAAAGACAAGACAAGAAACCCATGGTGATCTACTACGCGAGCAAGATGTTGGACTAGGCCCAATGAAATTATACGGTCAGAGAGAATGAATTGTTCACTGTAGTTTTCATACTTGAGAAGTTCCGACCTTACCTGCTAGGATCCCACGTGACCATCTATACTAACCACTCAGCCATCCAACACCTGTTGGCTAAAAAGGACATGAAACCCAGGCTCATCAGATGGATCCTGCTCTTGCAGGAATTTGACCTGGAAATTCGCGACAAAGTTGGATCAAAGAATGTGGTGGCTGACCACTTATCCAGACTGCACCCAGACCACATTGGACCCTCCCTACCTTTATCTGACACCTTCCCCGATGAACACAGTTTGGCTATGCAAGACAAGAAACTACCTTGGTATGTTGACTCTGTCAACTACCTGGTTGTAGGATAGACCCCACACAACTAGTCTAGACAGCAACGGGACAAGTTCTTGGCAGAGGCCAAGCACTATTTCTGGGATGATCCCATGCTGTTTCACCTCTGTGCCGACCAATTCATCAGGAGGTGTATCCCTAAGGACGAAGTTCAGAGTGTGCTATCTTTTTATCATGACCAAGCTTGTGGTGGCCACTTCTCAGGAAAGAAAACGGCTGCGAAGATTCTGCAGCCTGAATTTTATTGGCCTTCCTTATTTAAGGATGCACACTACTTTGCCAAGACTTGCTCGCGTTGCCAAACACTAGGGACCATGACCAGAAAAGATATGATGCCCCTCCAGCCCATTTTGATTGTCGAAATCTTCGACGTTTGGGGTATTGATTTTATGGGCCCCTTTCCACCATCCAACGGCTTTGAGTACATCCTAGTCTTGATAGACTATGTTTCTAAATGGATTGAAGCCATCACCACTCGCCGATACGATCATAAGACTGTCATGGACTTTGTTAAGCAGAACATCTTTTCCCGATTTTGAATACCAAAGGCCATGATCAGTGATGGTGGAAGTCACTTTATTCACTCCCAATTTCGTGCCCTACTTAGAATATACGGGGTTAACCACCGCATCGCTACCCCGTATCATCCGCAAACAAATGGGCAGACCAAGGTCTCAAATAGACAAATCAAGAACATTCTACAAAAGACTGTGAGACTTGACAGGAAGGATTGGTCTGCATGATTGGATGATGCCCTGTGGGCATACAGGACCACTTTCAAGACCCCGATAGGCATGTCGCCTTATCGCCTGGTCTTTGGCAAAGCCTTCCACCTTCCTGTCGAATTGGAGCACCGGGTTTACTGGGCTGTCAAGCAGTGTAACATGGATTCCTAGTTAGCCGGTGCATAGAGGACGCTCCAACTCTCTAAGCTTGAAGAAATTCGTTGGGACGCCTTTGAGAACAGTCGGCTGTATAAGGAGAAAATGAAAGCCGTCCGCGACCGACTCATCCATAGAAAGACCTTTGCACCTAACCAGTAAGTTTGGCTTTTCTATGCCCGTTTGAAACTCTTTCCAAGGAAGCTCAGGTCCAAGTGGATAAGACCATTTAGGGTGGTAAAGCCCCACTCCAATGAGGCGGTTGAAATCGTTGATCCGAACACTGGGCACACTTTCACAGTCAATGGCCAGAGATTGAAACACTTCATAGCCCAGGTTCCCCCGAAGGAGAGTGTCACCCTCATTGAGGGATGACACGATGCACCACCCAACTGGAGGCGTTAAACTCATCGCTTCCAGGGAGGCAACCCAGAGGACTCAGACTGATCTGGTATTCCACATTACTCAGGTAATATCTTTTCAAACCACTACTGCATCCATGTATTTGTCAATGAGGACATTGTCCAACTTAAGCATGGGGGGGGTGGCAAATTGCATGATCCTGAGCTCATGTAATCAGTCTGAATAGAATAAAATTAAATTAAATTTTAAAAAAAAATAATTTAGGAAGAAAAACTTAGGCATTAGAAATTTATCAATAGTGGAAAATAATACGAAAAGAAATTAAACACTTAGACTTTTTAGGCCTTCAGGCTTAATCAGCCCTGGTGTCCATTAAAATATGGATTTAGCTTCAAATCCTTGCAACCTTAAGTTACTCAAATCCATTAACTAAATAAGGTGATAAGTATACGACTTATCAACTCACCCTCTAACTCAGAAAGACTTTTAGCCAAAGCATATGCACACATTTATGCACAGACTCACTCCTCGGAGATTCTGATAGAAATTGGGTAGCTAATGAACTCTCTATGGTGGTATGGCTGGCAAGTTGTCGTGGGTAACAGCCCATTGGCAGGTTGTCCAGAGCCCATCCATGGGACCACCTCTTCTTCATTGCCTCTAGGTAAATTTGAGATCAGGGAAGCCACCTACAAAAAAACAGAGAACAAAATAAATGACACTTCACCGCACGAGTATGGCTGGCAAGTGATCGTGGGTAACAGCCCATTGGTCGGTTGTTCAGAGCCCAGCTCAGTAAATGCACAAAAAGAACCAAAACACTTAAGGAAGAAGCGAGGAAGTAGAGCAAGCCGGGGAGATATACACTGGAAAAATCCTTGTGTTGACCCCAATTAAAACAAACGTAGGGAGAAAGCTACCGGTCGAACAAATACACCTTCAGGCAAAACACTTCCTCTTCCGGTCACCTAGGGGTGTGGAAACCTGAAGTCTGTCTAAATTACCATTGAATGAGTCTATCACAATCTTCACACTAAGATGCTTAGCACTTAGAGTTTTGTCCGAGTTTTGGGTGGGTTGGGTAGCAGTAAAAAGTTACCAACACACTCTTAATTCCAAAAAATCTAAAAATAAGAAAAATAAATATATATATTTACATATATTAAAACAAGGATTCAGGCGATTCATATTTTGGCAGGCACCCGGGCGCTGCTTAGTCTTTGTAGATTAAGATCTTAGTATATTTCCTCCTATTCACAAGTGATAAGTTTCTAAGTAGTTACTTCTTAAATTCTGACTGGAAATAAAGGCTAGAATAAACAAGCATAGGGGTAAGATAACATTGTATCTTGCGGTGATAAATCTATCAATTGGGGTTCATCTTAAGAACAAAATGAACAGATAACACATCATAAATAGAATGGGAGCATTGCATACATCATACATCAAGATTGCTTACAAAAGAGTATTAATGGTCATTTGTATAAGTACTTGTCAAAACAGGCCTCAGATGAGCGATCGGACCACACGGATGGATTCAGAGCGACGAACGGAGTCCAACGGACTCAAAATCGACCAAATCCGACATCTAGAGCTCCCGCAATTAACCCAGGAAGTTATGGTCGTTGATCTGACGATCAACGACTCACAAGGTGCCACGTGGTGCCCGATTAGCGCCCGCACGCCTCACCCAGCCCCCTCCATCAATTGCAGAATGATCTGAGTTGTCCGATCTTCGATCAGACAGCTGAGAACGTCGCACCATCGCCAGCGCCATCGCTACACACTTTGCCCGCACCAGATCACGACTGTCGGATCTCCATCCAACGGTCGGAAGCAGCCGAGCACTGATGAGAGCCTCATCATGAGCCATAACTAGCTCATCTTGACCTAATAAAGAAGATAAAAGCTCCTAGAAGAAGGCTTAACTGAAGGAACAAGTGCTCTGAGAAGAAAACATGAAATAAAGGTTAAAACTGCAATTTTACCATTGCAGTACATAAACGGGATTTCTCAGAAGCAAAACATAGGTCAAATGGTCCAAAGTGGGTTGAATTAATCAGAAATGGGTTTATGTGCAATCTAAGAATTAAATGACACTTGGTAACCCTAAAACAGACCCGCTTAAATTAACAAGGTTCCGATCAGAATAAAAATCAAGCAAACCCTCTAAAAATCATAGAAAAACATCCTCTGGGGTTTAGAACACTTAATTTGGCCTTTGGAACCTAGTTTGACCAAGATTAGGGTCTTAGCTCTTTAATTAACCTAATTTGGGTTTTTACGCAAAATGTCCAGTCAAACGAGGTCAAACCTAAAATCCAACTTCACCATTGGATTCTTTAGGGCCAAATTAGGTTTGTACCAAAATTTGGACCTAAGGAGAGGTCATCTTGACCTACTTTGCAAGTTAGTACACCCAAATCACAAAGAGGTCCCTATCTTTTGAATATCCTTGCAGAGAGCCCCCTAGGTTCCTCACCTTCTTTGCAAACCGGTCCTGCCGCCATTGCTAGGGCAGAACCGAGCTCCGACAAAGTTTCGAGAGAGATGGCTCTCTAATTCCTCAGAGATTCTCTCCCAGAAATGGAAGGGAGATTCTCTAAGGAATTCCCTTCCTTCTAAAGCCAATCAAATTCGCTGGCGTGAACCCAATCTCTCGTGCGAACGCACGAGAGATGTGGATATCTTTCTTCCTTCCAACTCCGGCGAACCGGCTGACCTAATTGCGCGTCTTTCACGCACTGATAGGAGCGGCCAGCACCTATAAAACACCCCTCGGACCCGGCCACTCATCTTAAGCTTGATTTTGACGGAGATCCCCTCCAAATTTCTTCTCTCCCATCTCCGGCCAAACGACCCACAAGCTCCGGCGACCGCCTTCCCTCCTTCTCGTCACTCTGCTGCCATACCAGCAGCAGAGTCCTCTCCGCCTCTTCCTCCCGCGGCGCGCTGTACCCTGCGCGCAAGCTCCTAACCTCATCTTCGTCGCCGCTTCCTCCCCCAAGGTCTTTCTTCCCCGACGACGGCAGTCACGAGCCGTCCTCTCCGCCGCCTCCCTTCACTCCAGACAACCCCAGATACGTTCTCCATCCTCTTCTCTCTCTTTTCCCCCTGTTATCTCCCTTGATCGACCCTCGACAGACGCTAACCACCTCCATCGTCTTCGCCTCCGACCGCACTCCGGCGAGCCGCCCACACCACTCCAGCCCTCCACACGGCTCGCCAACCACCTCGAAAGCTCCGCCTCACCTCCAGGAACACACTCCACCCTACCACTGCCACTCCAGCCCTCCACAACCACCCCCCGACCAACCCACCATCTCCGGCCACAGGTTGACCTAGGCACGCACGCCTAGGCCGACCTGCGGCCTGCAGCACTGCCCACCGCCTTCGCCGTGCCACGGCGAAGGTCTCTATCTATTCTGATTTGGCCGAGAGGCGCGTTTTGTTTACGACAGGATTCGAGCCGCTGCCGCCATGGACGACCTCTGATGAAGCTCCCGCGAAGCTCCAGGCACCCGGTCTTCCAGACTACAGGTGCTGCATACTAACGCAAGTGTCGCGAGGTGAACGAATCCAGCTGAGGAGCGCTAGCAGAGCCAGCAGCTGCGGGGCAATCGCACGACGAGGTTTCTGCAGGCGCGCGTGAAGGCGAGACCAGATAGTCCCACATCGTGGGATTGCAACCGTCAGGTACCATATAAGTTGTTTTTACGCTTTACTCTTATCGCCTCAGTAAGCACAGGGGTGAGGTCCCTCACTGACCCCACCAGCCTCGTCCGCGGCCTGACCACGCGGACCTGGCGGATCCGACCCGACCTAGACCTACGCACTCCTCGCGCATCACACACCTGCAGGTGCGCCTGGTCCCGGGTACGATCCGACCCGATTGAGACTGTGGCTCTGGTAGAGCGGTTAGAGTGAATTGCTTGAGAGAGAGACACGCGCGGGTAGAGGGAGAAGGGTTAGGTTTTGTTCCTGTGCAGGCAGGCTGATCGCAGGAGAAGGACTTGGCCGCTGCAGAAGAAGGAAAAGCAAGCCAAAGAAGAAGAAGAAGGCAACGAAGAGAGGAGAAGCAAGACAGAAGAAGAAGAAAGAAAGAAGTCTTCGCAGGAGAAGAAGAAGAAGGACAAGAGAAGATTGCAAAGAGATCAGAAAGGCGAAGCAGAAGAAGGAAAAGAGAAAGAAAGATCACATTTAAGACGTCTGATACATAAATCAGACGTCTAATTCTATTTTTTTACATCTTTCTTAAAAACTCTTTGAATCAATTATATTTGCATTTAGCAGTTGTATTCTTGGGTTTTACAAAGTACTGAGTTTGCTCCCTGTGTTCGACCTCGGATACTCTAGTTGTTCGAGTAATAAAATTATTTATATTTGTTTAAACGTTTTGTCGGTTCTACTGCAACGTAATACGCCTTTAAATCCGCACAAAAACGTTGACAACATTTTGGCGCCGTTGCCGGGGAGCAACGGGCACTTTTAAAGCTTTTGAGTACAACTTTTCTATTTAATATCTGACTTAACTTCTCTTTTGTTGTGTTCAATCAGGGAAAGCAAAACAAAAAGGAAAGAATAGCAACTGCACAACAGACTGGAACAGGTAATTTCCATAAGCCCTCTCCCTTAACCCTCGCACAATCTAAAAAGAAAAAAGAAAAAAAAAGGAGAGAAATCAACTTAGGGCTACCTGTCTTATATTTAGTAACTCATCAAGTTGCCTGATTTTCATTTCAACATATTTTTGTCTGTCATCCAACTAAGGCAACTAGGGCTAAAACTTTCTTGATTGAGCCCTAGGTGCTAAATTCTAAGGCAACTAAATTGGACCCATTAGAGCCAAGTTAGGATTGCAAAGCTAGGGTTTTTAGAGACACATCTTCTCTAAAACAAAGAAACAAACTTTCCAGAAAGAAGTGTGCCTAAACCGTGTTTGAAAATATTTATACAAGAGGAACCCTAAGCAAATCAGGCTGATAATCCATTTGAATCATAAAAGGAAGGACCTAAAAGCTCTCAAAGGAACAAGAGGTGAAGTTGATCCCTCGAGTCAACCAACCTTAATATTAGGTCACTTTTTGCACTCAAAATACTTAAAAGTTCAAGTGGAACATTAAGCACCTTGATCTTAAAATAAAAAAAAGGTAGACTTAAGAGGTCAAGATCCCCATTCTGGTCTACCTGGAACCGCAGTGACAAGAGAGGTCGGGTGGGGGAAACCCTGTAACCCGTGGGGACGCTCTACCATGTAGGGGTCTTTGCGGGACTCTCCCTCTCTGGCTGCCCAGGTATTTCTCAGGTGGACGATCTTCTGATCCAGGGGTCCATCTGCCCCGAACCTCTATAGTCACCCAACAATTCTTGGGTGTCTTGATTGGGTCCAGCACCTTCTAATCTCATCACATCTTCCGGTGCATGTTTGGTAGGAGGTCCTTAAGACCACCTTTAAGACCTCCTCTAGAAATTCATTCTCGCCGAGGCCAAGCCTCGACGCCCTTGTTTGTGCAGCAACCCCACCACATAAATCTTTCATCTGATTCAGACCTTGATTCTCCTTCTTCTCCCATCATGGCACAACCCATTGAAGAGGAGAATAACCTTGAACACCAACTTCAACGCTTGAACGATCTCTTTCAGAACTTTGTAAACCCACCACAGCGACCTATGATGCGAGATCACTATAATCCCGCTGCGGTGGCAATCGAACCCCGAGTACGAATCCCAATTGGAGGACCCGATTCTGATCTAAAGCCCAATATGATTCATGCCATACCAAAGTTCCATGGGCTTAACTCTGAGGATCCATTCCAACACATTAAACAACTCAAGCATCTGGCCCAGACCTTCGGGTCAGATGTACAAAACCGGGATATCCTACTCATGAAAATGTTTTCGTTCTCCCTCTTGGACAAGGCCGCGCACTGGTATCAGACTCAGACCCGCCCGATCAACACTTGGGAGGAATTACAGCCCGAATTTTTGAAAAAATTCTTCCCTGTTGGCCGGACGAATGCCTTGCGCCACCAGATCACTCATTTCACTCAACAACAGGGAGAACCTCTTCACGAAGCTTGGGATCGATTCCTAGATCTCATGCGAAAGTGTCCCCATCACGGAGTTCCTAAGTGGGAACAAGTCCAGTCTTTTTACCAGGGACTCCGTGAGGATATTCGTCTAATCGTCAATGCAACATGTGGAGGAAACATCATGGGCCAACACGAGGACACGGTGTGGGAGATTCTCGAAAACATGTGCGAGAACTCCATAAACAATGACTCCTTGGGCTTATTCGACAGGACGAATGCCCGCGCATCGACGAATCTAAGAGGGACACATGAGACGCAGGACCTGTCCACTTCTGTTGACCTGGAATTGATGGCCAGTCGGTTGGACAAGGTCTCTATCATAGAAAAGAAGGTGGACGAGCTAACTCGACATTTGCAGCAAGCCACCTCTGCACAAAACTCTTTTGCACGACCTCCTCTGGCAAGGGAAACAGTGCAAAACATCTATCACCAACCTGCCAAGGGGATGGGCCCCTATCCACCCCCGTCTACCTCCCAGACCGGAGTGACCTCCGATCCCGTCTACTCGAGTTGGGGGAACTCTGAACCCTCGTATTCTGACTTTCCTGAGGTTTCTCAGAACTGCGAGGACCTCAACGCCATCCAGAACGACCCATACTCCAATACCTACAACCCTGGATGGCAAAATCATCCTAACTTTCAGTGGGCGGGAAACTCTCAAAAACCACCATATCAACCCCACCCACAAGCTCCTCGTCCATATCAGCCGCCTCAGCCTCGGCCCAATCCCACCTACCAATCTGGGCAAAATCAGGATCAACTGACTCTTATCCTTCAAACGCTGGCTGACATTCAAAAGACGAATGCGGCAATGCAAAAACAGCACAAGGACGAGATCACAGAGGTTCGCAACCAACTGGCCCAGATGGCAAATTCTCGCCAACCTGGCACCCTTCCTTCGCAACCTCTGCCCAACCCAAATAATGTGCCGACCCAGAGGCGCATTATGAATCCAAATCCAGGCCACGCACATTTGATTTATCAGGCCCCTGCTACTCCATCACCAGACAGGATGGAGGCTTCTACATCTTATGCAGAATTTCAGCAGCAGCCACCTCTCCTACCTAACCCAAACCAAAGTCAGGCTGGATTAAACTTTGTAACAACACGTAGTGGTAAAACAACACAAGACCCACATTATCTGAACCACTCCAAGCCTGATAATCGCCAAGACCCTAGGGTAGTCATCCAAGATACTACTGTCCCAGATCAAGAACCTGGACCTATCCTAGAGGAACCAGCTAGGATCCCATTTCCTGAGGCCTTGACCAAAGGAAAAAGGACAACCAAACCTGTGGCTCCTGAGGAGGATCTGGTCAAGCTCTTTGAACAGGTCCAGATAAACATCCCGTTGATGGATGCAATCCGCCACATACCGGCTTACGCAAGATTCTTGAAAGACATATGTACACCTAAACGTAAGCCGCGAACCAAGGATGGGAATCCGATCGTACTGTCAGAGCAAGCCAGCTCTGTCATCCTGAGCAAACTCCCACCCAAGGCTAAAGACCCAGGAACCCCCTTGATTTCTTGTAAAATTGGTGAAACCCAACTTGATAGAGCCCTACTAGACCTAGGTGCCTCCATAAATTTAATACCTACATCCCTCCTTGACCACCTTGAAGAATCTGAACTTAAACCCACTGAGGTGACATTGCAGTTAGCCGATCGATCCATCAAGTCACCCAAAGGAATACTCGAGGATGTCATTGTTAGGGTACGAGATTTTTATTTCCCAGTGGACTTCATAGTACTGGACATGGATGCACCTAAGAACCCAAGGGACACACCAATCATATTAGGGAGACCCTTTCTGGCCACTGCTAGGGCCAATATAAACTGCGAAGAGGGCCAGATAGAATTAAAATTTGGGAATCAAAATCTGAAGATTGACATTTTCAAAGCCCAACAAGGGATTAATTGCGGGGTTATAGAGGAAATTTGTGATGTCAAAGCCGTGGTTGATGAACTGCATATAGAGGACAACCTGATTATTCCTGATCAACCACTAGAAAATCAAAAACCGCTAACAGAGGAGTGCGAACACAATCTAGACACACCTATGACTCCTACCATTGCTCCCGATACAAACCCCTGAACCACCCGCTGCTGCTGACAATCCTGTCATGGAGCTCAAGCCCCTTCCCGAACATCTAAAATATGTCTTTTTGGATTCAAATCAAACGTTTCCTGTGATTATCAATTCTCAACTCACACCTGACCAGGAACTCCGTTTGATTTCTGTTCTCCAGCAACATCGTAGAGCCATTGGATGGACTCTAGATGATTTGACTGGTATAAGCCCTTCATACTGCACGCATCGAATCTACACAGAAGAAGGCTCACGACCTTCAAGAGAAATGCAAAGGCGACTAAACCCTAACCTACAGGAGGTCGTGAAAAAGGAGATCATTAAGTGGTTAGATGCAGGGATCATCTACCCGATCTCCGACAGTCGTTGGGTGAGTCCAACACAAGTGGTACCTAAGAAGGCAGGACTTACCATCATCACGACTGAAACCGGGGAAGTCATTCCTACCCGAATAGCTAATTCGTGGAGAGTCTGCATTGATTACAGAAGACTAAATTCCTCCACGAAGAAGGATCATTTCCCACTACCGTTTATTGATCAGATCCTCGAGAAACTAGCGGGAAATAGATTCTTCTGCTTTCTTGACGGGTACTCCGGTTACAATCAGGTGGCAATCCATCCAGAGGACCAAGAAAAGACCACATTCACCTGCCCCTTCGGGACGTACGCGTTTCGAAGGATGCCGTTCGGTCTCTGCAATGCACCTGCAACTTTTCAGCGGTGCATGCTTGCCATATTCTCAGATATGGTAGGTGATTATCTAGAAGTCTTCATGGATGACTTTTCAGTTTTTGGACAATCATTTGACGATTGCCTCCAACACTTGGTCCATATACTCAGGCGGTGCATCGAAGTGAATTTGGTTCTTTCCTGGGAAAAGAGCCATTTCATGGTGCCTGAGGGAATTGTCCTGGGACATTTAATCTCAGAGAAAGGCATCCAAGTGGATCGAGCTAAGGTTAACCTGATTTCCAAGCTCCCTATGCCTAGCTCGATTAAGGACATCCGATCTTTTTTGGGGCACGTCGGTTTCTACCGTCGATTCATCCCTGATTTCTCCAAAATCGCGCGCCCCCTGACCAATCTGCTTTCCAAGGATGTGCCTTTCGGAATTTCCAAGGAATGCACTCAAGCATTTGAGATCCTACGTGACCGAGTCACCCAAGCCCCAATCCTACAGTCCCCTGATTGGTCTCAACCCTTTGAGATCATGTGCGATGCATCTGACTTCGCTGTAGGAGCGATTTTGGGGCAGAAAATTGACGGGAAACCTGTGGTCATTTACTACGCCAGCAAAACACTGGATGAGGCTCAGCGTAACTATACGGTTACTGAGAAAGAGCTGCTGGCCGTAGTATTTGCCCTGGAAAAATTCAGATCATACCATCTGGGTTCCCGTGTTATCATATACTCGGATCACACAGCTGTGAGGCATCTCCTGGCCAAGAAGGACGCGAAACCTCGATTAATCCGCTGGATCTTGCTGTTGCAAGAATTTGACATCGAGATTCGCGACAAGGCGGGAAAGCACAATGTGGTAGCTGATCATTTATCCCGCCTTCCTCCTGAAATTATTGATCCTTCCGGACCTATTACAGAACATTTCCCTGATGAGCACTGATGGGTCGGCCTGGATAGGTTGTTAATATGATGTTTTTATCGTTGAAATATGTATAGTGGTTAACCTAATTCAGACCTAACCATCTCTTTACAAAATTTTTAACCTGGCCTAATTGATTTTATCTTGTCACTTTTAGGCCCAGGGTCGAACTCAGGGAAGTGGGGTTAAAGTCAAGTTTCTACGTTTTCCTTAAAACGCGTCTCTTCCATTCGTTTATTGTGTTTTTGGTATTTTTCTTATTTAGGTTTTTTTCTGGTAATCCTTGTTCTTGAGGCACACCCTCAAAATTGTGTCCTTGGCTTTTAGCCAAAACAGAGTTCCAAAACACGCCTTGCTACTCGCAAGACGGGGTACCTGCAAATCAAAGATTATCTTTTCACTTTTATACCTTTTTTTATCTTTTTACTAAGAAGGAAGCTAACAGATAGAAAGTAAATATAGTAGCTATAGATATATATTTATATGTAGTATATATATAAAGGGGTGGGGGTGGAGGTGACGATGGAGTGTAGCACTATGTCGAGTCAGTTGACGTCTAGAGAGACGCAACCAACACGACTATGTGCCGCGTGGAGTGTGGATGGAGGATGGATGATGTATGGGACCACGCTTTTTTTTGTACGCGTGTATCAGGGAATATCAGCAACTGGTGCAGATATCCCCGTGATACAGCGTATAGTAAATAACGTGAAAATATATGTACATATGTATGTATATGAGTAAATATATCTATATGTATATAAATGTATAAGTATATATGTATAGATATATATAGATATATATGTATTATATATATATATATAGGTGTATATGTATATATATATATGTATGTATATATGTATATAGCTATGTATATATGTATATAAGTATATATATATGATACTATATAGATGTATATATATATATATGTATATAAGTATATATGTATCTAGATATATATATATATATGTGTGTATATATATAAGTATATAGATATGTATATATATATATGTATATAAGTATATATGTATATATATATAAGTATATGTATAAGTATATAGATATATATATATACGTGTATATATATATATATAGATATATTATATATATGTGTGTGTATACATAAATATATAGATATACTATGTATATAAGTATATATATATATATATATATATAAGTATATGTATAAGTATATAGATATATATAAGTAGATATATATATATATATATATATTATATATATATGTATATATATTATATATATATGTATGTATACATAACTATAGATATTACTATGTATATAAGTGTCTATATATATATATATATATATATATATATATATATATGTATATATTATATATAGATGTATATAAGTATATATATGTTACTATATATAACTATACGTATAGTGTAAGTGTGTGTGTGGGTGTGTGTGTGTGTCGGTGAAGATGTGTGTGTGTTGGTGTAGTGTGTGTCTGTGAGTGAGTGAAAAAGAGAGAGAATACGTGAGAGAGAGAGAGCGGGAGAGAGAGAGAGATAGAGAGCGCCAGAGAGAGAAAGAGCGGGCGGGAGAGATCGCGAGCGCGGACGATGGCAGCGAGTTAAGACGTCTGCTCACGGCGGCGGACGTCTGACGCTGCGTCGTCTGAAGGCGGAGGCGGACGTCTGAAGACGGCGAGTGCGGGCGCGCCTTTGCGCAGGGTTCTGCAGGCCTGCTCGAAGTCGACGAGCGGGCGATGGCGCGGAGGAGCGAGCGTGGAGGAGGTCTGCAGGTGGTCGCGGAGGGTCGCGGAGGGGGGCAGGGGTTGGCGTGAGGCCGTAGCCGGCCGCTGCAGTGCGCGCGGCGGCAGGCTACGGGTGCAACTGCGAGGCGGACAGAACGGAGACGGAGGCGGGGAACGCCCTGCAGACGCGCGCGGAGGCGGTGAGCGACTGCGGGGAAGGTCGCGGAGGAGGCGGGGGGTGCTGCTGCTGCTGCTGTCGGGCTGCTGCTGCCGTGGCTTCAAGCTTCGAAGCTTGGAGCGGCGGCAATGGCGTTAAAGAGAAAAAATGAAGCGAGGGAATGCACCACGCCCACCGGCTCGTCGAAGAGCTGGGCGGTGGTGCTCCCACTGTGGTGGTGTGCACCACAGTGGGTTCTCCTGCTCGCCGGGTGCCTCCTCGACGGAGCGCCGACGTATGGGAGGGGAGAGCGGTGGAGAAGATGGCTGCGGGTTTTTTCAGCAGCTGCAGCAGCTGCGTCGCGAGGATGAAGCTGCAGCTACTTATAGAGGAGGGGAGAATGGTGTGTCGGCTGCAGCAGGGAGAGGGTGTGTGAGTTGCAGCTATAGGGAGCGGCGTTGGCAGGGAGAAGTGACGGGAAGAAGTGCTCCGGGCTGCTGCATGCAGCTGCGGGAAGAGTGCAGCCGCGGGAAGGAGAGAAAAGAAGAAATCAAGAGGAAAAATAAAAAGAGGGTGATTTTGCAAGGAGGCACTTGAAGAAAAATGTAACTATGTAGGCGATTGTTTCACTCCTCTTCCTCTCTTGATTAAATGCATGCATGCAAGTGTTTTTACAAATGCGATTACAGGATCCTATTATGCAATGTTAATGCTAGAAAATAGCACAAGAAGGCGTTATTACAGGCGTGTTTTGAGGTGCAAACAAGCACCTCCTGACTATCAGTACAAGTCTTCCATGGTTCGCCGATATTGTTAATTACCTGGCATCACATCAGATTCCGCCCAATTGGTCGAAGGCCAAAAAGGACAAATTGCGTTCCGATGCCAAGTATTACCTATGGGAAGACCCGTATCTCTTCCGCATTGGTGCTGATCAGATAATCCGACGATGCGTCACGGAAGTGGAAATCAAAGACATACTCTCATTCTGCCATGACCAGGCATGCGGTGGACATTTTTCGGGACATAAAATCGCATCGAAAGTCCTCCAGTGTGGTTTCTACTGGCCCACAATTTTCAAAGATGCATACAATCACTGTAAGGCATGTTCCCGTTGCTAGACTCTAGGCAACATGAGCCATAGAGACATGATGCCTCTACAGCCGATCTTGGTATGCGAAATTTTTGATATTTGGGGGATTGATTTCATGGGACCCTTTCCTACCTCGGATGGCTTCGAATACATTTTACTCGCAGTTGATTATGTTTCCAAGTGGATAGAAGCCATTCCGACCCGAACCAACAATCATAAAGTCGTTATAAAATTCCTTCATCAAAACATTTTCTCAAGGTTCGGGATTCCGCGTGCTATAATTTCCGACGGAGGGACCCATTTTACAAACGCTCAGTTCAGGTCACTGATGATCAAATACGGGGTGTCACACCGAATCTCTACTCCTTACCACCCCCAAACTAATGGTCTAGCTGAGCTATCTAACCGAGAGATCAAGAAGATCCTTCAGGTTACTGTTCGACCTGATAGAAAAGATTGGTCTTCTCGGATTCCGGAAGCATTGTGGGCCTATAGGACCGCCCACAAGACCCAATTAGGAATGTCTCCCTTCAGACTAGTGTACGGGAAGGCATGTCACCTCCCCGTCGAATTGGAGCATAAAGCCTATTGGGCAGTACGGACCTGTAATCTCGACCTTTCTAAGGCTGGAACCCACAGAAGATTTCAAATGAGCGAGATCGATGAATTACGCCACGACGCATATGAGAACTCGCGAATTTACAAAGAACGGGTTAAAGCTTTTCACGACAAACACATTTCTAGAAAGGTCTTTCATCCTGGTCAAAAAGTTTTACTCTTTGATGCTCGACTCAAACTATTCCCAGGAAAGCTAAGATCCAAGTGGGTCGGACCCTACCTAGTCCGCCAAATCTTCGGAAATGGAGCTATTGAAATCAGCCCACTCAGCCACGATTCTGAACCATTTGTCGTGAACGGGCAGAGACTCAAGCCGTTCATTGACATGACCGATATAGATTTGACTGAGTCATCCTTTACCCTCCTTTCCTCTTGAGCTCATTACGCCCAGCCGATGGCGTAAAACTCAGCACTTAACGGGAGGCAACCCGTCATTCTTTGAAAAACCTGAAACCGTTTCTGACATCGCTATGCGGAACGCATATTGCACTTTAGGGTTCATCCATTAGAACAGCCGACTTCACCTCAGGTATACCTACCCGAGATTAGAAATCGTTCGTAACAAGTCGCTTCGACCCATTCACTCACCACACACCTGTCCTAATACATGAACTAAGCTGAATTCGAACCCACCTAATTTACAATGGGGACATTGCAAATCTTAGGCATGGGGGGGTATGAAAGTGCAAAATGTCAGAAAATTCATATCAAGAAAGGGTTTCATGTAAAAAAAAAAAAAAAAGGACTTGATAGAGGGGAGGAACAATTCAGGGTCATACAAATGAGAGGAGGAAAAGAAAGAAAAATGACAAAAAGAGCAAAAATAAAGAAAGGAGCACAAAAGGAAAAGAAAAAGAAAAAGTCATTAGTAAAAGATTAAGGGGTTAACTGAAGTTCTAGACCGAGTCAAGAAAAAGAAAAGAAAAATGCTACGGAGATATAACAAGAGATTAGCGGGAACGCTGGTCTTAGGCCTCTTGGGCTAGATTTTTAGCTTAAAAATTCACGTATCCGTTAAAATCTGGATAATCCTCAAGTGGTTGAGGAAAATGCGAAGCTTAAGTATTAGGTCTAAGGCTTAGGAAGTATTCGGCCTCGTTAACTGACCTCCGGTTTGCAGGATTCGGTAACCTAAGCACCCAAATTCACACACAGTCTAGTTCAGTGCGCATAAATATTCAAAACACGCAAGAGCGTTTAATATTCTGAAAAAGTCACCTAGATTAGGAGCGGCCAATCAACACAAGCTGATTTGGACAAGTTCCCAGCGCGGAGAGGCAGGAAATTCCCCTCGAAGATGCGTAACAACATATCGTCTCCTCGGTGCTTGTCTCTTACGATATTTAAATATCCTACTGGGGGCATGTAAGCACTCTGCTGGTTCAGATACCATGGGTGGCATTATCACGAAATGTCGATCGCCAGGGTCTGAATTCGGCCACGGAACGCCATGGGCGGGATTATCTCGAAATCTCGAAAGCCAGGGTTCCGGGGGTTGCCATGGGCGGGATTATCTCGAAATCTCGAAAGCCAGGGACCCTTGAGGATTGATGATGGGGACGAGGAATCCGATACAGACCGTGTTGAGAAGCTAATCCGAAGCTAGAAATAAAAAGAAAAGAGAGAGAAAAGCTCTCCAAACAAATAAATCCTCTATCTCTCTCTTACAAAAAAAATGCACTGCAAACTGAGCGTAGGCTAAAAATGTCTCAAGAACGGGTGCTTTAACCGCAGAGTCCAACAAACCCTAGGATAGTTTTTGTGGGCCGTAGAAACCTTTGCGAAGGACTGAGGCTAAAGCAGAACAGGTCCAGATTTTGGTTGGTACTTGAGTACCTCTAGGCCTATTGTCGGCATTCCTACCTAATCACAAAAGAAGCACTTATCATAACTAAGGACACTTTGGGTCTAGAATGGAAGTTAAAACTTTGAAATTTTGCTAAGGGACTAGCAAAAGCTAGGCATGGGGGTATGATGAGAGCCTCATCATGAGCCATAACTAGCTCATCTTGACCTAATAAAGAAGATAAAAGCTCCTACATAACCTAGAAGAAGGCTTAACTGAAGGAACAAGTGCTCTGAGAAGAAAACATGAAATAAAGGTTAAAACTGCAATTTTACCATTGCAGTACATAAACGGGATTTCTCAGAAGCAAAACATAGGTCAAATGGTCCAAAGTGGGTTGAATTAATCAGAAATGGGTTTATGTGCAATCTAAGAATTAAATGACACTTGGTAACCCTAAAACAGACCCGCTTAAATTAACAAGGTTCCGGTCAGAATAAAAATCAAGAAAACCCTCTAAAAATCATAGAAAAACATCCTCTGGGGTTTAGAACACTTAATTTAGCCTTTGGAACCTAGTTTGACCTAGATTAGGGTCTTAGCTCTTCAATTAACCTAATTTGGGTTTTTACGCAAAATATCCAGTCAAACGAGGTCAAACCTAAAATCCAACTTCACCATTGGATTCTTTAGGGCCAAATTAGGTTTGTACCAAAATTTGGACCTAAGGAGAGGTCATCTTGACCTACTTTGCAAGTTAGTACACCCAAATCACAAAGAGGTCCCTATCTTTTGAATATCCTTGCAGAGAGCCCCCTAGGTTCCTCGCCTTCTTTGCAAACCGGTCCTGCCGCCATTGCTAGGGCAGAACCGAGCTCCGACGAAGTTTCGAGAGAGATGGCTCTCTAATTCCTCAGAGATTCTCTCCCAGAAATGGAAGGGAGATTCTCTAAGGAATTCCCTTCCTTCTAAAGCCAATCAAATTCGCTGGCGTGAACCCAATCTCTCGTGCGAACGCACGAGAGATGTGGGTATCTTTCTTCCTTCCAACTCCGGCGAACCGGCTGACCTAATTGCGCGTCTTTCACGCACTGATAGGAGCGGCCAGCACCTATAAAACACCCCTCGGACCCGGCCACTCATCTTAAGCTTGATTTTGATGGAGATCCCCTCCAAATTTCTTCTCTCCCATCTCCGGCCAAACGACCCACAAGCTCCGGCGACCACCTTCCCTCCTTCTCGTCACTCTGCTGCCATACCAGCAGCAGAGTCCTCTCCGCCTCTTCCTCCCGCGGCGCGCTGTACCCTACGCGCAAGCTCCTGACCTCATCTTCGTCGCCGCTTCCTCCCCCAGGGTCTTTCTTCCCCGACGACGGCAGTCACGAGCCGTCCTCTCCGCCGCCTCCCTTCACTCCAGACAACCCCAGATACGTTCTCCATCCTCTTCTCTCTCTTTTCCCCCTGTTATCTCCCTTGATCGACCCTCGACAGACGCTAACCACCTCCATCGTCTTCGCCTCCGACCGCACTCCGGCGAGCCGCCCACACCACTCCATCCCTCCACACGGCTCGCCAACCACCTCGAAAGCTCCGCCTCACCTCCAGGAACACACTCCACCCTACCACTGCCACTCCAGCCCTCCACAACCACCCCCCGACCAACCCACCATCTCCGGCCACAGGTTGACCTAGGCACGCACGCCTAGGCCGACCTGCGGCCTGCAGCACTGCCCACCGCCTTCGCCGTGCCACGGCGAAGGTCTCTATCTATTCTGATTTGGCCGAGAGGCGCGTTTTGTGTACGACAGGATTCGAGCCGCTGCCGCCATGGACGACCTCTGATGAAGCTCCCGCGAAGCTCCAGGCACCCGGTCTTCCAGACTACAGGTGCTGCATACTAACGCAAGTGTCGCGAGGTGAACGAATCCAGCCGAGGAGCGCTAGCAGAGCCAGCAGCTGCGGGGCAATCGCACGACGAGGTTTCTGCAGGCGCGCGTGAAGGCGAGACCAGATAGTCCCACATCGTGGGATTGCAACCGTCAGGTACCATATAAGTTGTTTTTACGCTTTACTCTTATCGCCTCAGTAAGCACAGGGGTGAGGTCCCTCACTGACCCCACCAGCCTCGTCCGCGGCCTGACCACGCGGACCTGGCGGATCCGACCCGACCTAGACCTACGCACTCCTCGCGCATCACACACCTGCAGGTGCGCCTGGTCCCGGGTACGATCCGACCCGATTGAGACTGTGGCTCTGGTAGAGCGGTTAGAGTGAATTGCTTGAGAGAGAGACACGCGCGGGTAGAGGGAGAAGGGTTAGGTTTTGTTCCTGTGCAGGCAGGCTGATCGCAGGAGAAGGACTTGGCCGCTGCAGAAGAAGGAAAAGCAAGCCAAAGAAGAAGAAGAAGGCAACGAAGAGAGGAGAAGCAAGACAGAAGAAGAAGAAAGAAAGAAGTCTTCGCAGGAGAAGAAGAAGAAGGACAAGGGAAGATTGCAAAGAGATCAGAAAGGCGAAGCAGAAGAAGGAAAAGAGAAAGAAAGATCACATTTAAGACGTCTGATACATAAATCAGACGTCTAATTCTATTTTTTTACATCTTTCTTAAAAACTCTTTGAATCAATTATATTTGCATTTAGCAGTTGTATTCTTGGGTTTTACAAAGTACTGAGTTTTCTCCCTGTGTTCGACCTCGGATACTCTAGTTGTTCGAGTAATAAAATTATTTATATTTGTTTAAACGTTTTGTCGGTTCTACTGCAACGTAATACGCCTTTAAATCCGCACAAAAACGTTGACAACAAGCACCGACGCACAATCGCAACCATCCGTATAGAGCAGTGCATCAGTAAAAGTGCTCACCCACGCTCAAGTGATGCGGGATCGAAACGCACCGTGCAGCAAACCAAAGGCGAAGGCACGCATGGGCGAAATTAGACCGTAGATCGACGAGCGGACGGGTGCAATCGCGAGATGTGGCGCCCACAGATGCGCCTTGACCAGAAACGCAAGATGATGCACACGATCCGCGCCAGTGCCCCGCACGGAAGCTCAGCCGTCCGATCTTCGATCGGACAGCCTACGACACGTGCACGCGAATCAGGTGTGAAGAAGAACAGACACACGCAAGCGATCGGTGGGCAGGGGCCTTCACCGACGTTTTGGGAAGGGTTTTGGCGACATCCCGGACATTGCTAAGACCACTTCTTCATTTGGAGAGCCCTTCTACCTATTTAAACCCCTTCCAACCACCCATGGGAGGCATTCATTCCACATGCAAGTGCTCTACCCCACTCCTAGCTCCCATTAAGCCCTCTTGTAGTCGCCGGAGCTGACGAGTCACCGATGGAGCCCCTCTCCACCACCGTGGCTGCCTCGCTGACTTCCTTTTCTCTTTCCCTCTTTATCTTAAGCTTCACTTTACTTGTGTTTAAGCATTTAGCTAGTGTTTTAATTATAAACTAAAGTTGCAAGTCAAATGAAGTTGTGTTCTATCTAGTTACTTGCCCTCTTTTACGTTTAAGTTACAAGTTGCAAATGAAACAATTCTAATCCTAATCTCTCTCTCTCTCTCACTCACTTTTCACTCACGACTTTTCGCAAGAAAAAACCTGTTATTCTCGTGACATTAAGTGACAAGAAAATTTTGATTTTCACACCTCCCTGAGATCGACACTCGGGCTCACGTCCATTTCGTCATTTAAAAGCGACGTCGTGAGCGCAAGCTATAATGACTCTTCTAAACACACGCCCCACACCACGTCAGTTTTTGGGGGTGGTAAATTGCATGATCCTGAGCTCATGTAATCAATCTGACTAGAATAAAATTAAATTAAATTTAAGAAAATGAATTTAGGAAGAAAATCCTAGGCATTAGAAATTTGTCAATAATGGAAAATAAAACGGAAAAAACTTAAACACTTAGACTTTTCAGGCCTTCAGGCTTAATCAGCCCTGGTGTCCGTTAAAATATGGATTTAGCTTCAAATCCTTGCAACCTTAAGTTACTCTAATCCACTAACTAAATAAGGTGATAAGTATACGACTTATCAACTCACCCTCTAACTCAGAAAGACTTTTAGTCTAAGCATCTGCACACATTTTTGCACAGACTCACTCCTCGGAGATTCTGACAGAAATTGGGTAGCTAATGAACTCTCTAGGGTGGTATGGTTGGCAAGTTGTTGTGGGTAATAGCTCATTGGCAGGATGTCCAGAGCCCAGCCACATGACCACCTCTTCTTCATTGCCTCTAGGTAAATTTGAGATCAGGGAAGCCACCTACAAAAAAAAAAAAGGAGAAAAAAAAAGAGAACAAAATAAACCACACTTTACCGCACGAATATGGCAACAAGTGATCGTGGGTAACAGCCCATTGGTCGGTTGTCCAGAGCCCAGCTCAGTAAATGCACAAAGAGAACCAAAACACTTAAGGAAGAAGCGGGGGAGTAGAGCAAGCCGGGGAGATATACACTGGAAAAATCCTTGTGTTGACCCCAATTAAAACAAATGTAGGGAGAAAGCTACCGATCGAACAAATAAACTTTCAGGCAAAACACTTCCTCTTCCAGTCACCTAGGGGTGTAGAAACTCGAAGTCTGTCTAAATTACCATTGAATGAGTCTATCACAATCTTCACACCAAGATGCTTAGCACTTAGAGTTTTGTTCGAGTTTTGGGTGAGTTGGGTAGTCGTAAAAAGTTACCAACACATTCTTAATTCCAAAAGATCTAAAAATAAGAAAAATAAATATATATATATTTACATACATTAAAGCAAGGATTCAGGTGATTCATTTTTTGGCAGGCACCCGAGCGCTGCTTAGTCTTTGTAGATTAAGATCTTAGTATATTTCCTCCTATTGACAAGTGATGAAGTGTCTAAGTAGTTACTTCTTAAATTCTGACTGGAAATAAAGGCTAGAATAAACCTTGCTAGGGACTAGCGAGGAGTAAGCATGGGGGTATGATAACACTGCATCTTGGGGTAATAAATCTGTCAATTAGGGTTCATCTTAAGAACAAAATAAACAGATAACACATCATAAATAGAATGGGAGCATTGCATGCATCATACATCAAGATTGCTTATAAAATAGTATTAATGACCATTTGTATAAGTAGTTGTCAAAACAGGCCTCAGATGAGCGATCGGACCACACGGATGGATTCAGAGCGACGAACGGAGTCCAACGGACTCAAAATCGACCAAATCTGACATCCGGAGCTCCCACAATTAACAGAGGAAGTTATGGTCGTTGATCTTACAATCAACGACTCACAAGGTGCCACGTGCCACCCGATCAATGCCCGCACGCCTCACCCAGCCCCCTCCATCAATTGCAGAACAATCTAAGTCATCCGATCTTCAATCGAACGGCTGAGAATGTCGCACCATCGCCAGCGCCATCGCTACACTCTTCGCCCACACCAGATCACGACCGTCGGATCTCCATCCAACGATCAGAATCAGCCGAGCACCGATGCACGATCGCAACCATCCGTGCAGAGCAACGGATTGGTTGAAGTGCTCACCCGCACTCACTCGATGCGGGATCGAAACGCACCGCGTAGCAAATCGAAGGCGAAGGCACACACGGGTGAAATTGGACCGTAGATCGGTGAGCGGACGGGTACCATTATGAGACGTGGCGCCCACAGATGCACCTCGACCAGACATGCACGATGACGCATAGGATCCGTGCCAGCGCCCCTCACGGAAGCTCACCCGTTTGATCTTCAATCGGACGGCCTACGACGCACGCACGCGGATCAGGCGTGAAGAAGAATAGATGCGTGCAAGTGACCGATGGGAAGGGGCCTTCACCGACGTTTTGGGAAGGGTTATAGCGATGTCTCGGACGTTGCTAAAACCACTTCTTCATTTGGAGAGCCCTTCTTCCTATTTAAACCCCTTCCAACCACCCATGGGAGGAATTCATTCCACTTGCAAGTGCTCTACCCCACTCCTAACTCCCATTAAGCCCTCTTGTAGTAGCCGGAGCCGATGAGCTGTCGACAAAGCCCCTCTCCACCACCGTGGCTGCCTCGCCGACTTCCTTTTCTCTTTCCCTCTTTATCTTAAGCATTACTTTACTTGTGTTTAAGCATTTAGCTAGTGTTGTAATTATAAACTAAAGTTTCATGTCAAATGAAGTTGTATTCTATCTAGTTACTTGCCCTCTTTTATGTTTAGGTTACATGTTGTGAATAAAATAATTCTAACCCTAATCTCTCTCCCTCTCTCTCTCGCTTTTCACCCATGACTTTTTGCAAGCAAAAACCCGTTATTCTCGTGACATTAAGTGACAAGAAAAATTCGATTTTCACACCTCCCTGAGATCGACACTCGGACTCATCCATTTCATCATTTAAAATTGACGTCGCAAGCGCAAGCTATAATGACTCTTCTAGACACACGCCCCACGCCACGTCAGTTTTTGGGGGTGGTAAATTGCATGATCCTAAGCTCATGTAATCAGTCTGAGTAGAATAAAATTAAATTAAATTTTAAAAAAAATGAATTTAGGAAGAAAAACATAGGCATTAGAAATTTGTCAATAGTGGAAAATAATAACGAAAGAACTTAAACACTTAGACTTTTTAGGCCTTCAGGCTTAATCTTCTCTGGTGTTCGTTAAAATATGGATTTAGCTTCAAATCCTTGCAACCTTAAGTTACTCTAATCCACAAACTAAATAAGGTGATAAGTATACGGCTTATCAACTCACCCTCTAACTCAGAAAGAATTTTAGTCTAAGCATCTACACACATTTTTGCACAGACTCACTCCTCGGAGATTCTGATAGAAATTGGGTAGCTAATGAACTCTCTAGGGTGGTATGGTTGGCAAGTTGTCGTGGGTAACAGCCCATTGGCAGGTTGTCCAGAGCCCAGCCACGGGACCACCTCTTCTTCATTGCCTCTAGGTAAATTTGAGATCAGGGAAGCCACCTACAAAAAAAAAAAAAGGAGAAAAAAAAAGAGAACAAAATAAACCACACTTCACCGCACGAGTATGGCTGGCAAGTGATCGTGGGTAACAGCCCATTGGTCAGTTGTCCAGAGCCCAACTCAGTAAACGCACAAAAGGAACCAAAACACTTAAGGAAGAAGCGGGGAAGTTGAGCAAGCCAGGGAGATATACACTGGAAAAATCCTTGTGTTGACCCCAAATAAAACAAACATAGGGAGAAAGCTACTGATCGAACAAATACACCTTCACGCAAAACACTTCATCTTCCGATCACTTATGGGTGTAGAAACCCGAAGTCTGTCTAAATTACCGTTGAGTGAGTCTATCACAATCTTCACACCAAGATACTTAGCACTTAGAGTTTTGTCCAAGTTTTGGGTGGGTTAGGTAGTCGTAAAAAGTTACCAACACACTCTTAATTCCAAAAAATCTAAAAATAAGAAATATATATATTTACATACAATAAAGCAAGGATTCTGGTGATTCATATTTTGGCAAGTACCCGGGCACTGCTTAGTCTTTGTAGATTAAGATCTTAGTATATTTCCTCCTATTGACAAGTGACGAAGTGTCTAAGTAGTTACTTCTTAAATTCTGACTAGAAATAAAGGCTAGAGTAAACCTTGCTAGAGACTAGCAAGGAGTAAGCATGGGGGTATGATAACACTGCATCTTGGGGTGATAAATCTGTCAATTGGGGTTCATCTTAAGAACAAAATGAACAGATAACACGTCATAAATAGAATGGGAGCATTGCATGCATCATACATCAAGATTGCTTATAAAATAGTACTAATGGCAATTTGTATAAGTACTTGTCAAAACAATCCTCAGATGAGTGATCGGACCACACAGATGGATTTAGTGTGACGAACGGAGTCCAACGGACTCAAAATCGACCAAATCCGACATCCAGAGCTCCCGTAATTAACCCAGGAAGTTATGGCCATTGATCTAACGATCAACGGCTCACAGGGCGCAATGTGGTGCCCGATCAGTGCTCGCACGCCTCGCCCAACCCCCCCATCAATCGTAATATGATCTGAGCCGTCCGATCGAAGATCGGACGGTTGGGAACGCCACACCATCGCCAGTGACATCGCTACACTCTTCGCCTGCAGCAGATCACGACCGTCGGATCTCCATCCAACGGTCGGTAGCAGCAGAGCACCGACTCACGATCGCAACCATCCATATAGAGCAATGCATCTGTTGAAGCGCTCACCGTGCTCACACGATGTGGGATCGAAACGCACCCCACAGCAAATCGAAGGAGAAGGCGCACGCGGGCGAAATTGGACCGTAGATCGGCGAGCAAACGGGAGCGATTGCGAGACGTGGAGCCTGCAGATGCGCCTTGACCTGACACGGGTGATGACGCACGCGATCCGCGCCAGCGCCCCACACGGAAGCTCAGCCGTCCGATCTTCGATCAGACGACTTACAACACACACATGTGGATCAGGCGCAAAGAGGAATGGACGCGTGCGAGCAACCGGTGGGCAGGGGCCTTCACCAACGTTTTGGGAAGGGTTTTAGCGACGTCCCGGAAGTCGTAAAAACCCCTTCTTTGTTTGGAAAGCCCTTCTTCCTATTTAAACTCCTTCCAACCACCCATGGGAGGCATTCATTCCACTTGCAGGTGCTCTATCACACTCCTAGTTCCCATTAAGCCCTCTTGTAGTCAGCGGAGCTGACGAGCCACCGACAGAGCCCCTCTCCACCGCCGTGGCTGCCTCGCCAACTTCATTTTCTCTTTCCCTCTTTATCTTAAGCTTTACTTTACTTGTGTTTAAGCATTTAGCTAGTGTTGTAATTATAAACTAAAGTTGCATGTCAAATGAAGTTGTGTTCTATCTAGTTTCTTACCCTCTTTTTTGTTTAAGTTACATGTTGCAAATGAAACAATTCTAACCCTAATCTCTCTCTCTCTCTCACTCGCTTTTCACCCATGACTTTTCATAAGCAAAAACTCGTTATTCTCATGACATTAAGTGACAAGAAAAATCCAATTTTCATGCCTCCTTGAGATCGACACTCGAACTCACGTCCATTTCATCATTTAAAACCGATGTTGCGAGCGCAAGCTATAACGACTCTTCTAAATAGACACCCCACGCCACGTCACGCAACAGATTTCTGAGGTTGAAATTAGTTGATTAAGATAGTTTAATTGATATAAAAGTCTTTAATTCATAAAGTCAACCTTTGAGCTAATTAAGTCAATCCAAGGTCATTCTTGATGTTTCAGACCTTAAAACTTGGTTCTAAGGACATAATTGAGTTCCTCAGTTTATTACAAAGTTATTGGAACCAATTAAATTGAGTTTTATTGAGATTTATTATGATTTCAAATTCCTTCACAATTTGGGTTCTCCCTGAACCTCAGAAGAGTTCAATGACATTTTAATGAGTTTTCAAGTCAATCTTTGCCCAGATAAATCCTTTATGATCTTCTAAAATGACTTAGACCAGGAAGTCACTAGGGGGAGATGGCGGGCGGTCCTATGGCGAATGGAGGGAGAAATCGTGATGGTGAAGGTTGGATGACCTGGAGATCCAAGGCTTCGAGACGGAGGGAAAGAAGAGGAACCAGGGATGCTGGAAGATGGGGAGCAAATATGGGGAGTGCAAACAGGGGGAGGCATTGGGGCAACAAGGAGGTTTTGTGTTTCATATGTCAACACCAAGGGCACATGGCGGCGGTTTGCCGTCATCCACTCATATGCCTTGCATGTGGAGGACATGGCCACAAGCAGGATTCCTGTGTGACCAATAGATGGTAGGAGAGGGATGGGTTCAACCTGCATCCAGGGGCAGCAAACTTTAGGATGCCACCACCATCGCCTCCTCCTACCTATGGGGGTCATACGGTGGATGTTAAGGTACCCATGACAGAAGAAATCAAAACCACTAAACTGGTGCTACGAGGGGCTCTGGTAGGAGAGGTGATGACCGGCACTCCCTCCTTGGACAATATTCGTCAGTTGGTAAGGACTCTATCTCTATCGATTGATGATTCGAAGGTTGCGTTCCTCTCCCCCATGTGGTTTGTGCTTTTTGATTTGGGGATGATGGATGTTGAATTCTGCATTTTCAATCAAGTTCTTCTGATGGATTGATTGTGATTTGGAGATTGGTCTCTCCTTTTGATGGATCCTTGCCCAAACGACCGCCCCAAAGGACAAGTTCTAGATCAGGAAGGCTGGGGATCAGGGGTCTGCCTTTACATCTGAAATCGAAAGAGGTGGTGGTGACCATGATTGCAGGCTTTGCTACTCTAGTCGAAGATGCGGAGGTTGGTTTAATGGAAGGAGATGGTCGGGTTATGAGTGTCTTGGTGGATGTCTTCAAAGCAGGTTCTGTCCCAAAAAGGATAATTCTCCGATGTGGAGGGAGCTCCTGGCTTCTAGCAGTAAGCTTCAAAATGGGCAATATTATGGGGAGAATTGCCAAGATAAGCCGTCTTATGCAGAGGTGACTGGTGTGGAGGATGTTGTGCATCAGACGAGTAGGATGATCCTTGATGAGGCACCTATGCCCAAGAAGCATAAGGATCATCACCATCTTGGGGAGAAGGAGGAAGTAATGGAGTTGGCGCTAATGGAACCTGCTATAGTGGAGGATGTGGTAGCAACTCAACCTTTGTCAGATTTAGCGGAAGAGAGGATCCTGCAAGAGATTTCAAATACTTCTAGGCAACCCCAATCCAAGTTAAATGCAATGGAAGGTCTGAAATTTGGAGCTGGGACAAATACCAAAGGAGGTATGGGTAGATCTCCTTATAAACTTAGATAGAGAAGACCGACCACGGCTGTGAAAATTGATGAAAACTCGGTGGCTGCTATTATGAAGGTGGGCAGGGCCCAGGATGCAAATGGAGGGAATTCCCTTGGAGGACGATGAGAGGCCTCACATGGAACGTGCGTGGGTTGCGCGACAAGAGTCGGAGGGCTTCCCTCTTAAGGTATCTGAGAGAGTACAAGATTGATTGTGCCATAATTCTAGAAACACACATTGAGAACGAAGAGGACAGGGCCTGGACTGACTTGAAGAATGCGGGGATGACTGAATGTGTGTCTCTCAATGCTCAAGGCTGATCAGGTGGGATCGCTCTATGGTGGAGAAAGGCTTCTCTTCATTTGCTCGAGGTGCATAAAGCCCGACATTTGGTGACACGTAAGTTCAAAAGATGTCAGGGGGAAGATGTGTATTTCATCACTGGTGTATATGGGCCACGTCTTGCATCGATGAGGCAAGAATTATGCGATGATTGGGTTGCAACTGCAAAACTTATACAAGGGGTTGCTTGGTTGGTGGGGGGGGATTTTAACTGTGTGCTAACACAGAGAGACAGGCCAAATGGTGTAGTGGATAGTGCATCCCTTGGCTTCCAATTGTTGGTCCAAAATATGGGTTTAAGTGAATACCCATCTTCTGGTGCTGAGTTTACTTGGAGAAATGGTAGTGGCCTTATGTCAAAGATTGACAGATTTTTTGGAAATGCTAATCTCCTCGAAATGTACCATCTATAAATAGTTTCTGGGCTGGAACACCCTTTCTCAGACCACACCCCCTAGTTTGGGATAGTGCGGAACAAATTCAGGCCGGTTCCTATTTCAAATTTAAAAGGTCATGGATGTGTGAACTGGGTTTTGTTGAGATGATTGAGGTGTGGTGGATGGCCAAATGAGTGGAAGGATCAGCTACTGTCAAGTTTGCATCTAAACTGGCTGATTTGTGCAAAATGCTTAGAGAATATGGGGTTGTGATATCTACGTTGAGACAATAAAGACGTCTGGAAGCTTTGGAGAAGATCAAGGGCTTGGATATAAAAGAAGCAGCAGGACCTCTGTCTGACCAAGAACTTGATGATAGAAGAATGTGGCAAGGAGTGGTGGCGGAGGAAGATTTGAAATAGGAGATTGATTGAAGGGAGAGATCAAGACAACTTTGGCTGAAGGAGGGCAATGCCAACACCAAATATTTTCATCTCATAGCCAATTCTCACAGAAGGATGAACATAATCTCTTCCACAGTCAGGAATGATCAAAGAATCTCCTCTATGCAAGAGATTAGATTGGAAGCCATCAAATATTACAAGGATGCTTCGTGGGCTACAGCTAGTGGTATGTGGAGGATGACGATGAGTGATGCACCTAAACTTTCTAAGGAACAGGCTTCCAGATTGACGGATACTATAACTGAGAAAGAAACTGTGGATGCCATAAAAGAGCTAAATAGTGAGGGCTCCCCTGGACCTGATGGCATCCAAGTTTTCTTTTATAAGGAACTGTGGAGCTTGTTCGGTAGTGAGGCAATGGAGGTCATCAAGCAATTTGAGAGAGGGAATTCAGGTTTTGATAAAATCAACCGGTCCTTTCTTTTTTTGTTGCCGATGGTCCAAGGAGCAAAGAGTTTCTCTGATTTCAGGCCTATTTCACTCTCAAACTCAATTTATTTGGTGGTGAGCAAAATACTGGCAAATAGGTTGAGGTTGATCTAGCAGAATCTGATTCGTCCTGCCCAATCAACATTCCTCCCTAATAGATCCTTGCAGGAATCATTTATTATGGCTCAAGAGATGGTGCGTGGATGGCATAGAAGGAAATGTAAAGGTTTTATGTGAAAAGTTGATTTCCGGAAGGCTTATGACTCTATTTCATGGCTGTATCTTTGGGAGGTCTTTAAGAGAAGAGGGTTCCCATCCTTATGGATCCAATGGATGAAGTGTTGTATCACAACCTCTTCTTTCTCTCCTTTGATCAATGGCAAACCATGTGGGGCATGGATTCAGCCACAATGTGGTGTTAGGCAAGGATGTCCGTTAGCCTCACTGGTCTTCAACCTTGCTGTGGATGGACTGCTAGGTATCCCTATAAACTAGCTGAGGCTGGTGTCGTTAGAGGATACTCACTGTCTAACAAAAGAGCTATGGCCCCTGTAATCCAATACACAGATGACATATTATTTTTTGTTGAGGGGACAACTGCTGCAGCCCAAGCATTAGGACATATGGTGAACATCTTTGGGGATCTGTCTAGCCTAAGATTAAACAGGGAGAAATCCACCCTGATATGTTTTGGCATGAATGAGCAGGAGCAATATGCACTGTCAGCCACATTGGGAACTCCTCTATCAAATCTGCCAATCAGATATTTAGGGCTACCATTGAGATATTCAAAGATGAGGAAGAGTGATTGGAATTCCCCCTTTGACAAGATTTCTGTTAAGCTGGAAGGATGGAACAGTAAGTTCCTATCTAAGGGTGGAAGGTTAATCTTGTTAAATTCTATTATCACTTCCATTCCGATTTTCTACTTTTCCATTTTCAAAGCTCCAAAATCCATTTGGAAACGGTTGGATTTGATGCGAAAGAAATTCTTTTGGAAAGGTGTGCGACATGAGGGTAAGTTCATGCAGCCACTAAAATGGGAACATCTATGTCACCCCAAGGAAGGTGGACTGGGGATTAAAGCACTTAAAGAGTTTAATGAAGCCTTATTGATTAAATGGGCTATCAAAATTCTAAATGGGGAGGAAAGGTTATGGACTGAACTTATTAATGATGGCTATGGCTACTCCAACATTTCTCTGAATAGATTATACCCCTCCAAACCTTCCCCATTTTGGCATTCTGTCACTCAAGCTATCAGAGATAATTGGCACTTGTTGCAGCCGATTCTTGGAGATGCCAGGCACTTCAGTTTCTAGAAAGAGTAGTGGATGTCGTTGGGCGCCCTGCAGGAGGCTTATCCGAGGGTCTACTCAGATTCTACTAATAAGGATGGGGTGGTTAATAACTATTGGTCTGAATCTAGCAGATGTTGGTAGCTGACTGAACTGGAGGCATGCAGGGAGGGGACCAGATTTCGGGAAGACAAGCAGCGCTTGGTTTCAGACCTGCAAACCATCTGTCGAAGACCCGGTGTAATGATACTTATGCATGGGATGGCATCTATACGACTCAACGTGCCTATGGAAAAATTAGGAGTTCCAACAGTGGTATGGGAGGTGATTATATTCATAAGAAACTATGGCTGTTGAAGGTCCCTCTCAAGGTACAAATCTTTCTCTGGTTATGTAGAAGGGATGGTCTAATAACAGGAGACCTTAGGCACAGGAGGATGGGGACAACTCTGCATGAGTGCCATCTTTGTGGGATGCACACTGACAGTTTGAATCATTTTTTTTCCTCTTGTTTGGTCACTGACATGATTTGGAGAAAAACATGCAACAAGCCCCTTCCATCATGGGAATCTTTATGGCATGGTTTTGGGATAACTGGGAAGCCACATTTACACATGGCGGTGACCCTTTGGTGCATGTGGAGGGTAAGGAATGAGAGACTATTTCAGGAGAGACCAATTTATTGTGTACAAATTGTAAATGAGTGCTAGTCCCTCATACATAGATGGAGATCTAATTTGTAGGTCTCTTTGTATTTCTTTTTATTATTAATAAATTACCCTCCTGGATTGTTATCGTAGTACGATAGCTTTCCTTTCAGTTTCAAAAAAAAAAATGACTTAGATCAAATCTAGAGGTTGAGACTTAATTGTTCAGCTATTTTGAATCTAAGATCAGTGTTCTGAGGTTTCAATTTGAAGCTTTGAAGCTTCTAAGTGGTCCTGAGCTTCTCAGTATCTCAAAACCTTCAACACTGCGGAATGGTTTATAGTGGATATTGGAGTCTTTAGTCGAGAGAGATAGAAGGTTTAGTTAGATCTATTATTGGAATTCTCCTCTGCTAACTGCAATAGAGTTTCCATGGTGTCAGGCCATTTGTAGGCCTCAATCCAGTAAGTCAATTGTGAACCTCTGATCTAATTAGCACTAGAATTGAAAATAGGCACATAAGGCTTTTGATCGAGCCATTGCTGACTTGATTTGCACCATGGAGCTATGAGGTATTGGATGATGAAGATGGCACTGGAGCTTAGCGAAGCACGAACAAAAGGGGGACAACCTAGTCCCATATCGAAAATGGAGAAGTCATTGCTGAGATATAAATTGAATTGTGTAGGCTTGCCAATCAGTCGACAAGCGTTGGGTGTATGAACGAGCATAGCGTGTGTGTGTGTGTGTGCGCTACGATGCAACTCTAGGAGAGGCCTCCGGGCACCAGGTGGTGGGACGTGATGGTGACACATGTCCTAGTAGTGGTTGATCCGACTCATATAGGCTGTTGATCCCGCCAAACAACATGTGGATGACTCTGATCCCTTTTTGATTGTAGAGCACACTCTATTCTATGTTTGCTTGAAAATGGCTAAGTGTTGAACTTGTGTTGTGCTAAAAAAGCTAAGTGTTGAGAACAGTTAGTGTTATCTGATATCGTGAAGGCTGAGGCTATGAAGGGTTTAAAGGGCACATGTGCTAAGTGTTAAATTGAATTGTGCCTAAGTTTGTAATAACCATTGAACTTAAATACATGTTGTTCTAAAACAACATTTCTTTTTGATATATTTTCTTCTTGATTCAATGTAAATCATTTCTTTTTGCTTATGGGAAGATTGCTTGCCATTTATTGTATATTTCTTTGCAATTATCCTTGTTGATAACATATTGTAGGTAATTAATGGTAATTAAGCCACTAATTAAGTAGTTAGTCTAATTAAGTACTAGTGTAGTAATGTATATACTAGAGAAATATATGTTATATTAGTTAAGTAATAAGACTACTAGTATAATACAAGTGGTATAACTTATATAGTAAGATAAGTAAGTAGTAATTAACCTAGTAATTAAGTATTAGCTTTAATCTAATTAAGTAATGTTATATCTATTAAGTTATGTAGATGGTATTTATGTAATTCAAGTATATATTTAGTAAGTAATTTATGTAGTATACTTAAGTAAGCTAAGTTTATGGTAATTTGTAATTAATATTTATGTGTAGTATGTATATAAGTTAAGTATTAATTATTCCTTATATTAAGAATGTATATAAGTTATGTATAGTATTTAATTAACTTAAGTAATTAAAAAAGAATAACTTAAAATAAATGGTGACTAATATGTATAATTTAGCCTCCCAACGAATGACCTGGACTTAACCAGTAAAAATTTATAAAATGTGACAATTACCTTACTCCCTATACTATAACTTAACGATAACTAATTAACAATGTAAGCTAGTTGAACATCACCCTACACATCTATAAAAATGCCATAGGTGCACCCTTGGCCTCCTTAGAACCCCCCCTGTGTGGCACCATCCCTCCTCCATCTTCTCCATGCATCTCTCCTCTCTACCTCCACCCTTATATCCGTCCCCTCTCCCTCTCCCTAAATCCTAATTCTACCTCCATCTCCCTTTCTCCGCTATCATCTCCTTCAAGGATTCTCCGCCTCCATCTTTAGCATCTCCGGCTTCTTCTTTTTCTCCGCGTAGGCTACATCCCAGTGGTTGTTAGCGGCACTCCCCACGTCCGCCCCAAGTCCTTTGCTCTATGCTATTTGAGATTCTTTTTCCATATCTCTTTTTTAGTTTGCATTTTAAATGCTTCTGTAGTTCTTTCTTGTGGTCATTCGTAGTTCATGAACTAGTGCAAGTTTGATTGCAATAAAAGTTTATATTTTGGTGCTAGTCTCATTTGCATGTTTATATTTATTTCTCTTAGCTAATCTTGATTGCTAGCCTATTTATTTGCTTTCTAGTCGTAATTTAGGTTCCTGATTGTTTGCATCTATTTCCATGCCTCAAAATATACTAAAAAAAAAATTTTTCCTTATTAGATTTAGTTTGCATCCAGATTTTGTATTAAAATTCTCTATAACAAAATAAACGAATATTTTATGTTCGAGTCCTAACATTGTCGCAATCTAGTCCCTACATTTTCTTCCCAATTTTGCTGTGCATGCTATAGAAGCTAGTTTTGTGTGTAATTTGGTAGGTATCTTAGTTAAGTTGTAAAATAGGCCCATTAGTTTTATTAGAATTTTTAGATATTTTTGAAATTATTTATTTGCAAATTACGATTAGATTTGATTCTACAGTTTAATCCCTAATTTGATACACAATTATCTTCTTTCTTATTAAAAATACCAAAAAAATGAAAAAAAACCCAAAATACCAAAAACACAGTAGTTAGGTTTAATCAGGAATCAATCGGATCCTATGCCTCATTACGAGACAGCTCGGACTCCCATCTCTCACCTTGATCCTTAAGAGTTCAATTTATAAATTTAAAACGGTCATGAATTTCATGCTATGTCGACACATTTATCATATTATGGATTTTAACAATCAATTTGTGGCACCATTGCTAAGGAGGCTAGGTTTCTGATTATTTTCCGTTAGCATGCATTTAGTTGCATTCCTTTTGCATACTAGGTTACTAACTATTTTCCTTATGTTATTTTTGCATCTTGCAGGAGAAGACTCAAAGCCCTAGGCCAATCCACATAGGCCCATAGCTAAGTCCCTCTTAGTTAGGTCACACAAAAAAATAAAATAAAATAATCATATTTCTTTTAGTTGTGCATTTAAAAAAAATAAAAATTTATATTTTGCTAATCTAGTTAAGTAGTTAGTTTTAGATTTTCTTGCTTTCTTCGTAATAAAAATAATATATCTTACACCATGAAACCCACACTCGAATAGAATTTATCTTGATTAGGGCAATCAACTTAGGGTTATAACTGCCTATATTGGATTTAAATCTTTTGTGAGTAACTTTTAAGATGAGGGCGTTAACGACTTGGGGGAACTGCCACGTACATTGTCCAAGTGAGTCCCTCCCCACCTAGTCAACCATGTAATATAAAAGTTGAGAAGATTTGACTTGGATTTTGATTGTGCTAGGATCAGGTCCTTTAGGGTTTACACATTAAGGCTAGAGTTTGTTTGCTTGATTACTTAGTTAGGGCACAATTTCTCTCATCTGTCTCTCTTCACATCTTGCTATTCTTCCAACACACACACATGGATTTCAACTTCCATCCTCCAACACACACATATCCACGAAATGATTATAACTTTAATCCCAAATAGAATCAATATTACCAATCATCATATTGCGATAATTCCACTTCAAGATGGGAAATGAATCTGATTATGCTTATGGATCCAATTGTCAAGGTCAAACCTCATACCCTACTAATAACAACTACTAATATGGGTCTTATACTCAAATGATTATTCTAATATGACCTATAATTGAGATGGGTACCATGGACATCTTTATCCTCAACCCTTTTATCCCAAATCTCCTAATCCTCATCATCATAATTCATACCATCCTAACCTAAATTGGGGTCAATCTGAATTCTTTGAACCCGCACCTCAAAACTTGGATTATGGATATCTTCTGTATGGTTGAAATTTAGACACATCCAATTTCCTAAGCCTACCAGAAGATGATGAATCTGATTTTGGGAGCCCTCTTGAGCCCAAACTTTTTTTGAGTAAAACAAAGGATATAATGGTGCCTCTCAAGGTATTGAACCCAGAAAATGATAACATTAGAATCTATCTAAGTCCTAGTAAGCTTTCCCCTACAAAGTCAAACTCTAATACTGATTTAACTACGAACCTAAAGTTACAAAATAATTCAAGACAAGAATGATTAAGGCCTTAATCTTTTAAGGAGATCACATAGAAATTTAATGGCAATGAAAAACTGTTGCAACAAATGTGGGCCACACTAGAAATGATGAAAAAGGTCAACAAAAAAATAAATGCAAGAAACCCTAAAATCGAAACAAATCCTGAGGAGCCCAATGAAATTAATGGAGAATCATACACAATACCTGAAGTTGAATCAAGAGAATCAGGGGAAGAATCAAAGCAAATTCTTAGGGAACAATATAAATCCTCTAAGATAACTTATTTTAATGATCAAATGACTATTGAAGAAAAATCACATGAGTTACCCCTTCCCATGGAATTTTTTCCATCCAATCTGAGGTGAGACATGATTTACCTGAATTGGTGGCCACTAATGATACTCATGAGTTTGAGGCCGAGGATCATGATCTCAAGGAAGATGTAGAAAGCGATAAGATCATTTTAAACTTTAGAGAAGATAACTCTAAAAACTCCCTCATGATGGAACATGAAAATGAAAATATCTTCGTAGATGATTTAGAAGGGAAATCATTTAAGGATTGCGATGATCTTGATACAAATAGAGTGAAGTGAACCCATAAAGAGAATTGAATGAGATAGAGGATCGATGCAATGAAATATTCACTTTTAAAGAAAACGTCCACCTCAAAGTGACAGATAAACTAATAAATGCACCACCTGATTTGTGTGAAATTGAGAATACATCCCATGTTGAGGATCAGAATATGATTAAAGGGGATAGTGTTGAATCAAGACACCTACCAATGTCTATTGAGGAGAAATTTGATTCTGAACTTGAATCAAACCACTTTAGGGAGGAGGTTAAAAATGAACAAGCCTCTTACATTGTGAATGGTTGTATAAAACCATTTGAGGACATTCATGAAGCCTTATTGGGAGTTCCATCTAAACAACTTCCTCCCGAGTCCAAAATCCAACCCAAGTTTTGTCATGAGTTTCTCGAGTTTGAAATCCTAGAACTTGATGATACTTCACCTGATGAAATCTCATTTGATGGGTTGCATGATAATTTTGAGGGTCAAATGACAGGAAATTGGAAGTCAAGTGCAAGTATCACCAAGGTAATTTAGGTAGACTTGAATTGGATACCTAAAGGAATCAATTAGTGAGAAATATGGAATTGGACTCAAATAAAGTTTGGATGGCATGTGTGGAGTGCCACTTGAGGGTTAGAACTCACATTGCATAATTCCTCAAGAACACTAACTAATTTTGAGGATCCTTGTTACCCTTGTTTTTCTGACTTTAGAGAGGTTGTTACTATTAGTTCAACCCCTCATATATAATATTTTGATGATTTTACAAAATAAAGAAAAAGGGATAAAACATAAGCGTAGTATATTTTTCTCTGTAATAACACAAATGCAGGTTTCATGGAGTTTTTCCAAGTCGGAGGATTAAAAACGTGAAGACTAGGTAGCATGAGTACTATCATAAGTAATAGGCCTTTTATGTAAACTTTCAAATGTTGTAATCTTTATTTTATTTGAGTCTAGAAATATTGTAAAGATCCCCCAAACATAACTTATTAATAGCTAACTTAGGCTCTCTACACTTAGGATAAATTAGAAACAAAAACCTAACACTAAGACTCAAATCAGACGTCCATAACAACTGTCAGACGTCTGATTTTCAACTTTAAGACATCTGACAAGTGTTTCAGACATCTAATTACCTATAGCTTTACCTTTGGTTTTTGGCTTCATAAACATCAGTCGAAGCAACCTTCCATCAGACGTCCATAGCCTCATCCAGATGTCTAATAGTTTGCCTAGATGTCCTTAAAACAACCGTTAGACTAAAGCACCCACCTTCCTTCTAAAAATAATAGGCAAAATACATTTTTAGATGTCTGGACATGTCTCCAGATGTCTACCTTTGGACCGTTGCTGATTTATTTCTGCGCAAATCTCATTAAGAACCAAAGATCTACTGTTAGATTTCCAAGACAAGTCCTCTTTAGGTTTCCAGACGTCTAGAGAATCCTACAGATGTCCATACTGACGTCTGTTCCTTGAAATCTAGAACCCTGTTTGGATCTGGTCAAAACAGGAACAAACCCATGCATAATTAGACGTCCAATATTTTTATCAAACGTCTTATGTGAAAATATCAAGTGTCCCTGTTTCGATCCAATGAAACCAGTAAAGCCTAGCTTATAGTATTAGACGACCATAGTTGTAATCAGACATCTGATCCTAAAACCAGATGTCTGATATTGCTGTCAGACTCATCATTACCCTGATTTGTGGTGGATTTTGTCCCAATCTCTTGGGATTTGCCTCCAACAACTAGGAGACCTCTCTCAAGCATTCTTGAAGGTTCCAAACTTGCCTATAAATAGGCTACAATCCCTCTTAGGCAAAATACACCTCTTGAGATTCAATTCCCTTAGGAAATCACTTGCTCACTACTCTTAGCTTCCTCTTGCCCTTGTGCTATGCCAACACTCTAATTAAAGGGCAAACCCACACTCCCGGTGCACTTCGTTCTACAAATTCTTAGGAAGTTCTCTTTATGCTTAATAAATAAGGAAGTCATCAAATTATTGGGGTGCTCTATAGGTATTGTTTCATTCTTACTTTTGTAGTTTGGGTATCCGGCTTATCGTGTCCCTGTCTCTTCATTGTGAAGGGAGAAACCTTTGTTTAGGGATCGAAGGTGGAATTTGTAATTGAGGTACACTACCCTCATTTAAGTAGTGTGGTTAGTGGATTGATCACTTTGTGATCGAAAATCCTAAGTCAAGGGATTGGCTTAGGTGGTGGTTTTCACCCATCCTGGGTTTCCACCTAAAAATATGGTGCCTCTTTTCGTGATTGTATTTTTTGTCTTTCAATATTTTATAAATTCACTATTCACCCCCTCTCTAGTACAATTTCAGTTACTTATAATTCTTCACCTCTTGAACCTCTCAAGGTAGCGTAAGAAATTCCTTGTGTTGAACTCTATTAGTGAGCACTTGGTATAACACTTCATCATCAACTTACCAATATTCTTGGCTATCTATTCTGTAAGCTTGATTTGCTATGCCCATATTTAAGGCTTATACCAGTGTCCTTGAGATCTAGATTAGTGACTGAGCACTTTGCCTAGGTGAAGGCACTAAACATAATGCTTGTTGAGAGACAACTCAACACAATTTTTGTGTGTGTATATATATATATACACACACACACACATTAGATTGAGTTCTCAGGATTGGAGCTAGTCGAACCACAATGCATCAACTCAAGGTTATTCAAGTGATATCCTCCCTTTCATCCCTTTCTCATGTACACTTTTGTCATACAATGCGGACATTGCATGAAATAGGCATGAAGGGGAGGCATAAATTTTGTTGGTTTTGGCTACCTCTGCTTCCCGTTTATCTCTTGTTTTTTGTATTTCCAAGAAAAAACAAACAAATAAATTTTCAAAAAAAAGTCAACTAGGATTACAATACTTAGGCATTCAAGAATTACTAGCCTTAGGAAAAGTATTATTAAGGCCTTTTCATCCTAAACCTTCATGCCAACCCAACCCTAGCCACCTTACCCTACATCCCACACCACCACCAAAATAGATCCTAACCCTCCATCTTGGTCGACCACCACCTATCCACTTCATTGATCCACGTCCACCCCTCTCCACCAATGACACTGTGTCACCTCACCCCTCAAACAAATCAAACCCTAACCCCCTATCCTTAATTGCACGCCAACTCTACGTCTATCAAACCACCCCTTAATCCCATGACAAACACAAATCACCCTATCCCGCCATCTATGATCCATCAACCTATCCACTTAATTGATCCTTGGCGTCCCATCCCCTCTAATCAAAACTTGACACTTAGCCCTAGCCAATAAGAACCCTATACATCTATAAATACTCCATAGGGGCACCCTTAGCCTCCTTAGACCCCCCTTGTGGGGCACCATCCCTCCACCATCTCTTCCTCCATCTTCTCCATCCATCTCTCCTCTCAACTGCCACCCCTATAGTAGTCCCCTCTCCCTAAACCCTAATGCTGCATCCATCTCCCTTTCTCCACTATCATCTTCTTCAAGGATTCTCCGCTTCCATCTTCAACATCTCCAGCTTCTTCCTCTTCTTCTCCACACAGGCTATATCTTAGTGGTTGGCGATTGTGGTCTCCACCTCCGCCATGAGTCCTTCGCTCTCCTCTATCTGAGATTCTTTTTCCTTTTCTTTTTTGTTGTTTTCTTTTTAGATGCTTCTTTAGTTCTTCCTTTCGATCATTTTTAGTTCATGAACTAGTACAAGCTTGATTACAATAAAAGTTTATATTTTGGTGCTAGCATCATTTGCATGTTTATATTTATTTCTCTTACCTAATCTTGATTGCTAATCTATTTGTTTTCCATCTAGTTGTAGTTTAGGTTCCTGATTTTTTGTATCTATTTTTGTCTCAAAGTTCCCAAAAAAATTTATTTTATTCCTTCTTATGAGGTTTAGTTCATATCCAAATTTTGTATCAAAATTTGCTTTATATAAAAATTAAAAAATATTTTACATTCAATTCCTAACATTGTTGCAATCCAGTGCCTACATTTTCTTTCAATCTTACCTTGCATGCTATAGATTTTACCTTTGAGTGAAATTTGGTTGATACGTTAGCTGTGTTGTAAAATATGTCCAGTAGTTTTAGTAGAATTTTAGATATCCAAAAAATTATTTATTTATAAATTATGTTTAGGTCCTAATTCTATAATTTAGTCCCTAATTTGATACACTATTATCTTCTTCCTTATTAAAAATATTTTTAAAATTAATAAAACTCAAAATATCGAAAATACAGTAATTAAATTTAATTAAGAATCAATTGGATCTTACGCCTACCAGCGAGACAACTCGAATTTTCATCCCCCACTTAGGTCTCAAGAGTTCAATTTACAAATTTTAAACAATCATGAATTTTGTGCCACGACGACATGTCTATCACATCTGTGAATTTCGACGATCATAATACAAGGTAGACAAATTTAAAATAACAGATAAAAATTCGAAGTGACCGTACGCATGGAGTGTCAGTTGACATTGCGTGAGGTGAACTATTCAAAATGAGTAAACCAACAAAAGGAAAGAACTTAACGTAAACGCTGTTTCGAAAGGGGGGAGAACGAGAGGGCAAAAGCGAAAAGGCATTGCGACTTGAAGATCAAGGAAGAACATTAAAGAGATTTACCTTCGCTAAGGTAACTTCATACGATAATACCTCTAAACATTCATACATAACATGAATTACCGTGTACTATATACATATTCAACTAAAACTATGCTTATTACCTTTTACGAATCTTCTGCCAGATTTTTATTGAAAAATAAATAGGGTTTTCTTTGTGCAATTGCAAAGATGTGTTATGAAAGTGGATTGTGAAATGCATTGAGTGCAAAAGCCATTGTATTGGAACCCTTTTTGGGGGATCACAGGTTACCTCATTAAAAAAGATACGAACACTAAGGTCTAGGTTACGACGTAGGTTAGTTAACCTAGGTTAGCAAACTTGCAACATGGGTCAAAGAGTTAAATTGGCTCTTGGATTGTAATCCTAGAAGTGCTCTGCAGTGCCTGGGACTTCGCTTGGGGTCTGCAGATGCTGAAGCAAGCTTCGAGCTTTGCTCGAAACTTTGGTAATGGCAATGGAGACCTGGGAACCTGAAAGAACAAAAACGAGCTAAGAGCCCCAATTAAAACAATTCATGAGCTTCGCTAGACCACAGCGGATGCACGAGGGATGGTCTCGTGGTTCATGGAGGAGTGTGGTGGGCTGCGGAGGTCGAAAGATGAACGCGACGGTGGGTGCGTTCGGCGAAGCAGTGGAGAGGCTAATAGCCTCGAAGACCAGAGGGCTTTTGCTCTTTGAGACACGACGAAGGTATAGAAATGAACGGCGGCCGAGTTGGTGGAGCATAGTGGCCGTGCGAGCTCGCCGGAGGTACGCTGGCGAGGTGGAAGACGGAAGACGGTGGGGCGAGTCAGTAATCGAAACAGAGTGGCAAGTGTCTGAAAACGAAGAGTGGAAGATGAGGAGTTGTTTAGGAGAGGAGGCAGACGAATGGGAGAGGAGTTGGCGCCAGTTGAGGTATGGCAGGTGCCGGAGAAAAAGATGCTCTGATAAGAGGTGGACGGCGAGGATGAAGGAGGTAGGGACGCCGGCCGGTGCTGCTCGACACAGAAGAAGGCACAGAAGAAGAGTTTGCCACTGGTATTGCGGTTAGACGATGAGGGGAGGCAAGGAGGGTAGCTGGAGCTTGAAGAGCAATTCGGCCGGAGGAGGAGGGAAGAAAATTGAGGGTTTCTTTGGTCGAATTCAAGCATGAGGGATTCAGTATGACCAAGGGGTGCTTTTATACACCTCAAGAGGATGGTTAGAGCTTGGGAAGCAAGCTTCCCAAGCTTAGAAAGCTTGCCGGAGTTTGGGAATTCCTTGATACTCAAATCTCTCATGCGTTCGCATGAGAGATTTGGTAGGTTCTAAAGCTTAGGATCAGGTTCAAAGGGAAAGGAATTTCTTGACGAACTTCCCTTTCAAATTTGAAAGGGATTCGTCAAGAAATCAGGGAGTTCTTTCCTTTTTAAGGTCGCCAAAGCAAGTAGGAATAGGTTTAACGGTGGTAGGGACCTTTTTGTGAGAACGACATGAAGTTAGGGGCCTATTTGAAAAAATTTTGAAAGTTAAGGGCAGAAATGTAATTATACAAGACCAATTTGCAAACTAGGTCAAGACAAACTCAACTTCGGTCCAAATTTTGGTACAAACCTAATTTGGACCTAAGAAATCCAATGGTAACGTAGATTTTGGTTTTGACCACGTTTGATTGGGTGATTTATGCAAAAACCTAAATTAGGGGAAATGTCTGTTTGTGTCTCTATTCTGGGTCAAAATAGGTTCTGATGGTCAAATTAAAGATTCCAAACCGTAGAAAATATTTTTCTGTGAATTTTAGAGGGTTTAGGTGAATTTTGTCCCGATCAGAATCTCAATTAATTAGGCGGGTCTGTTTTTAGGGTTTCAAAAAGTCATTTAATTCTCAGAACACGTGCAAACCCCTTTCTGATTATTATATCCCACTTGTTATCTTTTTAAGAGCATTTGACCTTCATTCAACCCTTGAGAAAACCCGTGGTCGTACTGCATTCATGATAAGCCAGTAAAATTGTAGTTTTAACCCTAGTTTCTTATTTTTCCCTCAGAATGATTATGCAGTGACCTGTGACTCTCTAGCGGTTATGTAGGAGCATTTACTAACTTAATTGGGTCAAAATGAGCTAGTTATGGCTGATGATGATATTCCCATCAGCAATTAACCTAAAATATACACAACTACTCTAAATGCAGAATGATACATGCTATGCAATATTTATAATATGGAATGCAAATCTAAACCTAAGAACATGCATAAAAAGGCATTTTAACCTTTAAACAAAATGCACTAACATCATCCCATGCACTATCATCATACGGGAGGGGACATTTCCGACGATCATCCCAACCCCACCCGCTTATGTTGATCAATGCAAAGAAAGCATTGTAGTCCTTTTTGAGATTCTTGAAACGGTTTTGCAGTTGCTCCTTCACGTACATCAAACCACTCTCTGAGTTGAACTCCTAAAGAATCTCAAGCCACCAAACCACTCTCTTAGTTGAACTCCTAAAGAATCTCAAGCCACAATGTTCTAGTGAATGACCCATTAACGAAGTCATTCTCGTAGTGGTCACTGAGAAGCCTTATCAACAACCTATCCCGTTCAGGTGTCCAGTTGCCAATCTGTTGAGCTCCCCTTCTATTAGGAACTTGCTGGACGCCCTTCCCCCAATTGGAGCCTTCTCCGTTCATCCTACAACTAGAATTATAAGTATGTTACCCATTGCATTTTGTAAGCAAGGCACCATATCTGAAGTTAAGTTGCAGTAATCCTCTAGAAATTATTTACTCTATACCTTTATTTGGGTAATCGTTTGTCCACATCAGGGTTGTGATCTTCTTGCATCTCCAAAGCAAGGATCATTACATCAATTGTAACAATCATTTGGTCTATGTAATTATGTTCATGTTCAAAGCTCCTCTTCCTTTTAAGGTACAAACAATGGTTGACCCGACTAGATTCGTCAGCCAATTCTTGTCTCAACAAATCTAGTGGGAAATCCATGAACACTCTACCTAGACATAATTTTGACATAGTTTGTGGTAGTTAACTATAAAATTATGTATGATATTATTCCACAAATCAATCGGGCTTTGAGTAGAAACCATATTCTTCCTATCGTTTGTTCAGATGAATAGCCAGACATGAAACAATGTACTTATTCTGCCATACGAAATAGCCTCCAAACTTCTATTACACCTTCCACCTATGGCCCTATAATCGACATTTAGGTTACATCTCTCCTTTCTAAAGTCATGTTATTTGGATCCTGGTCAGGACTTTCATCCAAAGTATCAACCAAAGGATAATGTTTACCACACCTAAGATGTGAACAAAAGACCCAACCATGGAATCTGAGCCATCCATGGCAGGGGGTGGGGGGGTGGGGGGGAGATATGACAAAAACCAAAAAAAAGAGAGGAATTCCAAAGTCTTGGATAGATGCATCATGCAAGGAATATGGATATCCAAAAAATTAAAAAAAAAGAACTACCATTTCCCTTTTTGAAACAAATGATTGATTTAGGATCTACTGTTCTTTCATTGAGCAAAGTTTATATTTTGCATTTTGATTCTTTGTCAGGTTAGATTTTACAGGATTTTTTTCTTGGATTTTGCCATGAATGCTGTTAAGTTGTGATCATGATGAATGAATTTGAGAGGTGTGGTTTGTTGCCATAGAAAAGGCCAATTTTTTTTTGGAAATTCTTATAAAGCTAATGCTGCCCCTTAATGCTGACCTTCTTGGGGAATTACAGACAGAAGGAGAAAAACAAGATTCCTGCGTAAGCATCTCTATGAAAAAGGGGACATACACAAGTAAGCAAATCTAAACCTCTAATACTGTGATAGGAAAGTCTTCAATCTGGTCCTCATCACTACACTACTTCGTCTATCTCTGTCTCAGGCTCTTAGCAGGATTCTTCTACTTCCTCTCACATATGTATCTTATGTGTATACATCCTATCCTAAATGCATACGCATTTGCAAACGTCCACCTCAACGATGAACTCTGCCCCAAATTCTTCCTAGTACCTATAATTTCCTTTGATCTCTTGCCATAGCAACATCTCACTAGCAAAGAAAAAAAATAGAATCACTTCTCATTGAACAAAAAAATGCCCATGACCGTAGTTAAGAATGACAGAATGAGAAGTTCATTTTTGGGTCCCTTTAGATTTGTTTTCACTGCTATCTTCATCATTTTATGTCAAAGATTCCACTTCTATTTTGCAGGTATCATCCGATCTTATGGTCTAATATCAGGATCTAATCCATTCAAATGGCCAACCCAGTTAATACTAGAGTAGGCTTGTCCACTGATTCTACACCCCAAGCTCAGGACATAAAGGAAAAAAAAGGCAGATAGTATTATTTTTGAGTGAATTTGAGAACACAACTAATGGGAACACCATCATGAGCCCTAACTAGCTCATTTTGACCCATAAAAGAGAATAAAAGCTCCTACATAACCAACTAGAGGTCTTAACTCAATGAACAACTATTCTGAGAGAAAAGCAAGAAACAAGGGGTAAAACGGTAATTTTACGATTGCAGTACAACAACAGGTTCTCATGGGCTAAACACAGGTCAAACGGTCATAAAAAAGATAAAAAGTGAGTTGGTTCAAACAAAAAAGGGTTCATGAGAATTCTAAGAATTAAATGACTTCTTGTAACCCTAAAATAAATCCACTTAATTTAACAAGGTTCTGGTCAGGATAAAATTCACCTAAATCCTCTAAAATTCATGAAAAAATATCCTCTAGGGTTTAGAACCTTCAAAGTAGCTCTTAGAACCTATTTTGACCTAAATTAGGGTCTCAGACAAATATTTACCCTAAATTAAGTTTTTACGTAAATTACCTAGTCAAACGTGATCAAACCCAAAATACAATTTCACCATTGGATTCCTTAAGTCCAAATTAGGTTTCTACCAAAATTTGGATCTAAGGGGAATTCATCTTGACCTACTTTGCAAACAGGTCCAGCCTAATTACATTTCTACCCCTATCTTTCGAAAACCTCTCTAGAAACTCCCCTGGCTTCCTCGTCGTTCTTTGCAATTAGGTCCCTCCACCATTATAGCGGAGAGAATCCAACTCTGGTGAGGTTTCAAAGGTAAGAACTCTCTGATCTCTCAAAGAATCCCCTTCAAAATTGAAAGGGAGATTCTCTGAGAAATCTCCTCCAATGTGAACCCATTGATGAGCCCTAATTCCTACCCAATCTCTCATGCGAACACATAAGAGATTTGGGTCTCTCTAGGTTTCCATCTCCGTCGAGATTGCCGTGCTTGGAAGCTTAGCTTCCAAGCATAAACCCAACCTCCAGGATTTATTTAAGAAGCCCTAATTCATTCCGCACCGACTCAGCTTAGAATTGGGTAGGTCCATCCCACTTTCTTCTCTCCTCACCGGCCACAACCTCTCTGCAAGCTCTGGTGGCTCCGTCCCCTCTCTCTCGTCCCCCAACCACAACACCAGTGGTTGGGTTGCCTTCCTCTCGTTCATCCGCGTCAGCCATACCAGCTTGACGTCGCCTCTGCCCTTATTGTCGCCGCCGCCTCACCTACGGAGAGCCTCGTCTCCGGCGACGGCAACACAAGTCGGCCGCCATCCTGACCTCCTTCATCCTTAGGTTAGGTCAGATAACTTCTCCCTCCCACCACTTCCTGTTCCCCCTCTTTATTTCTTGAAAATATCCCTTGACACCACCAATCACCACCACCTTCTCCACCTCCAGCCAGACTTCCAGCGAGGCATCCCCGTCACTCCACACCACCATCTGCCTCGCCAACCACCCCATAAGCATCGCAACTCTCCACTGAACGTAACCCCTCACCTCGATCACCGCACCACACACCCAAATCGCCCCCCGAACACACCCATACACAGTCACAGGGTGCCCTAGGCACGCACACTTCGGCCACCCCACGCCACGCCAACCCCCGCACTACGTTCGTCGTGTTTCGGCAAAGCTTTCTAAGATTTCTGACAAGGCCGCAAGGCCATTTTCATGTTGACAGGTTTGGAGGCTTGCCGCCATTAAAGCAAGCAAGTAGTTAGCTTGCAAGCTCTCCCCAGGTCTCTTCGCTCCAGGTGCACAGCCCCAGGTTACGCAGAATTCCCTCGCACACAGCTCCAGACAAGCAATTGGCTAAGAAGACCCCAGTAGCTGCTGCAATCAAGGGAAGCCTCCTGCTGTGGACGCACGCGAAAGAAGGTGGGACGTTTAGTCCCACCTCGGAAGCTGTTGAACAGGCACAACAAAATAAATTGAAAAAGTGAAGTAGGCTCTTCACCTCTTGACCACGGGGTGAGGTCCCACTCACCCTCTCACTGCCTCGTCCGTGACCCGATCCCCACAGACCTGGCTTGACCCGTATACCCGACCTTCACTCCTTGCCCACCACCACACACCGGTGGGCTTGGTCCCGGGCGCGTACCCGACCCGATTACCCAAGAAGCGACTCTGGGAGAGCGAGCCTAAGAGAGAAAGAAAAAGAGAGATCACAGGCCAGTAGGGGTAGGTTTTGCTCTCGCAAGGAAAAAGAGGTAGAAGAAGCCAAGGAAGAAGAGGGTGGAAGCCAGAGAAGCTAAGGGAGGAGAAGGCAAGGACTAAAGATGAAGAAGTTGAAGGCTTAAGGGCTGAAGAAAGAGAAAGAGAAGGAGAAGGAACTCAAGGCAGAAGAAAGAGGAGCTACCAGAGAAACAAGAAGAAGAAAGAGAAGAAGCCAAAGGCAAAAGAGAAAGGCAAAGGCATAAGCACGAGAACAAAAGAAAAGAGAGGAAGAAGAAGAAGGAAGGAAGCAGCCAGAGACAGAAATCAGAGAAGAGAAAAGAGAAATAGAATCACTGTAGCAACCATAAGTTTAAGACGTCTGATTCACAAAATCAGACGTCCATTTTTTGTGCTTTCTTTATATACATTGATATTCTGTGGCTACATTTACATTTTTTGCATTACAACTTCAGTTTTCATTGCATATTATATTCGATTTCTCAAAAGTTGTGCTCTTGATTTTTAAACCCCAATTTGCTCGCTGTGTTTGACCTCGAACTTAAAACTTCGAGTAATAAAATCTATTTATTTTCGAGTGATTTCAACTATACTACGACGCATCGATTTTAAAACCCCGATCTCGCCCCGCAAACATTTTGGCGCCATTGCCGGGGAGCAACGAGCGATTTAGAAATCTTGATCACAATTTCTGATTTGGTACTAACTTGATATATCTATTTTGTTGTGATTGTTTCAGGGGAGAAGAATCAAGGGAAGATGACCGCACAACAAGCACACCCGAGGCAGGTAATCTCTGATTGGCCCTTTCTCTTAACCCCCTCATTCTGAAAAGGGAAAACAAGATAAAAATCAATTACGCCTACCTGCTTTCCATCTTTAGCTAAGTCACCAAAGTTGCCTGATTTTGATTTCAACAACAAATATTGATTTGTGCATCCATTTAAGGTAACTAGGGCTACCACCTTCTTGATTGAGCCCTAGATACCATACTTTTGGCAACTAAATTGAACCAAAATTAGAGCCAACTTAAGGCTTCCAATTTAGGATTTTAGAGACACATCTTTCTAAGCAAGAATCAACTATCCAAAAAGAGGTGTGCCTAAGCCTTGGTTGAAAAGACTTATTCAAGAGAAACCCTAAAATTCAAGCTCTTAATTTCACTTAAATCCTAAAAGAAAGGACTTAAAGTTTCTCAAAGGACAAATAGGTGAAGTTGACCTCTTGTTGGGTCAACCAACCTTGAAGTTAGGTCACTTTTGCACTCAATACATCTAAAGTTCAAGTGGAATCCTAAGCACCTTTGCTCTTAAATAAAAGTGGTAGACATAAGAGGTCAAAGTCCCCATTCTGGTCTACCTGGAATCTCAGTGATAAGAGAGGTCAGGTGGGGGAAACCTTGTAACCCTTGGGGGCGCTCTACCATGTAGGGGTCTCTGCGGAACTCTCCCTCTCTGGCTGCCCGAGTAATTCTTAGGTAGACGACTTTCTGATCCAGGGCTATCATCTGCCCCGAACCTCCATAGTAATCCAAACATCTTTGGGTGCCTTGATTGGGTCAAACATCCAATCCCTCATCCCTTCTCTTTAGAGCACACACACATAGTTTCATTAGGATTCTCTATTCAAAACTAATCACTTCATTCTAAGACTTGAATTCTGATTCTAAATCTTGATTCCACCATCTAACCCAAATATGCAGCCTGGTTACTTAGGAATACCATTCAAGAAACCTGAATCATAGAGATCCATGAGAATAGAATGATTGAAGATGCCCTTGAATTTTATGAAATTGAATACAAAACCAGTAGAAGACATTCAGGTTAGTGTACCAACAACAACAACCTTCATCATAAACTGAGCCCAATTGTTATTAACAGAAGCTACAAAAGGATCAACCCGAGACATTCTCATAACAGGATACATTGAGATAGAAAAATTACATAACTTTGAATACCTCCAATGCATGACAAATCCTGTACTTTGGGAACAACACCAAGATGATCTTGAAAAATGGGAAGAGATAATGAGATTATTGAAACAAGTTATCGATCAGAAATACTCGTACATACCCCAAACAGCTCATGAAACATCTTGGAATAGTATCAAGGGCCAATCTGATTTCCCAAATCCCAGGTTTGAGGCACAAGGTTGTTGTGGATTCCCAACCCAGACGGAAAATAACATGCCTGATCTTGAATTAGGTTGGGAAGTCCTAATTTCAGGAGAACACGATTTTGAGCCAACCCTAGAAAACCAAAATCCTGGGTCATCAAGCATAGAATTCCAAGACTCCTACAATGATGAGATTAAAATCGAACCTCTCGAGGGTGTAAATCCTACCCCTTATTCTGATAAGGTAACCCTCGAAGGCAATTCTGACCTAGATTCTAGTAATTCAACCCACATCCTCAACCTAGAATCTGGATCTGAATCTTATTGGGAAGATTACAAGGCCCCGTATGACGAAGATCAAAGTTTAAATGAAGAGTACAATTCTGGGTCTTTATTTGATGAATATCCCTCTCCAACATCCTCAGAGATATAGATCGATTTCTCGGAAGTCACGACAATCTATGATACAAGAACCGAGGAGTTGGAAGAGTGGGGTTTTGATTGGGTATTTCCTACAAGCCTAGAACTTGAACCTAGACCAAATAAGGACACCTCTTTGATCTTAGAATCAAAGAATAGGCTAGACCCAAGTCAGGTTGCTAAGTCTACATCATGTGATTTACTCGTTGGTGGAACCTCTGATCTTGAAGCTCATTCAGAACTTGATTCTCGCAATTTCTCCGACGATTTCAAATCTTACCATGATTTCAGAGAACCTTTGTTTCCTGACTACAATGAACCAATCTACGACCTCAGCTCACATGATTCACTCTCCGACTCCGACTCTGAGGTCCCTGATCCCGAGATCACTGATTTAAATTCAGGTTCCAGTGAGATGGAATCATTTCTTTTCGATCCTTAGGAATCAAAACCAGAAAATGCTAAGAGTGACAGCAACCCAGAGTTCGAATCTTTTCTTGACTAAGATTTTCCTCATCCTATAAACACTCTTCAGGCATTCACTTTTGAATTTGATAGCTACTATGAGGACTCTCTAAATAAAACCACCTGTAACTCCTTTCTAGAAAAGCCCTCATACACAAGTCTTATTGAAGCCACCTCCTCCGCATATACAGAACTCATCCAAACTCATTTTCAACCCCGACCCGCAACTGGACTCAATTTCTATTTTGATTCCCCTCTTACTGAGCCAATTGCAGATGATTCGCCTCCACATCTCTATTAGGTTTCGGACATTGATCAGATCACAAATCAGGCTCCATCATTCTCTGATCACTCTTGTAAGGTTTCTGCATTATCCACTGATTACTTTACGAGTCCCTACTCTGACCAGGCTGATTCGACTCAGCCAAACCATGAATTCACACTTCCACATCATTCCGAGCTCCATAGTATATGGTGGTTTCCACATCTCTTGATCTACACTTATCAAACCACCAGATTAATTGGGTTTGGGCTGCATCATCAGCCTGTTGATCTAAACAAGCACCTGGTTGGACCAACCAAGATCTTGATTAAGGTACTTGTTCTACAAAACTCAGCTAATTTGACCACTCCCTCTCCATACCATTTCCCGCTCGGCTGAAGGTGTTGAATTTAGTGCTTAACGGGAGGCAACCGGTCATTCCAAAAACCTGAGATCCTTCTAATTATCTGTCTGTACTTCATGTCTATTGCACCCTAAGTTCGATCTTAGAACAGTCGATCCCACCTCTGGTACACGTGCCAGAGCTTGAAATCGTCTACCATAATCGTTCCCGACCCATTCACCCACCCGATAAATCCTGTTCTAAGTCCCTAAACCCAAACCTATTTTACACCCTCCGTTTACAATGAGGACATTGCAAAACTTAGGCATGGGGGGTGGTAAAATGCAAACATACAGAAATCAAAATTCAAAAGGGTTCTCACAAAAAATCTCATATGCCAAAAATACCAAAAAAATAGAAAATTGTGAAAAAGAACAAGAAAAAATTGGAGAGAAGAAAATTTGTGAGGCCATACAAAACTTGAAGAGAAAAGTGAAAAATGTCAAAAAAAGGAGCGCAAAATAAAAAGAAAAAAAGAGATAGTCATTGGTTAGAAATTAAGGGATTAACTAGGTTCTAAACCATATCAAGAAAAAGAAAATAAAAGGAAAAAAAAGTGCTAATGAGACACAAAAGAGATTAGTAGGAACGCTGATCTTAGGCCTCTTGGGTTAAACTCTTAAGCTTAAAAATTCAAGTATCCGCTAAGATCTGGATGGTTCTCAAATGGTTGGGGAAAATGCTAAGCTTAAGTATTAGGTCTAAGGCTTAGAGAGTATTCGGCCTCGTTAACTGACCTCTGATTTGCGGGACTCGGTAACCTAAGCACCCCAATCCACACACAGTCTGGTTCAGTGCGCATAATTATCAAAATCACGCAAAAGCGTTTAAGTGTTCTGAAAAAGTAGCCTAGATTAGGAGCGGTCGATCAACATAAATTGATTTGGACGAGTTCCCAACGCGAAGAGGCAGGAAATTTCCCTCGAAGATGCGTAATAACATATCATCTCCTCGATGCTTGTCTCCTAGGATATTTACATATCCTACCGGGGGCACGTAAGCACCCTGTGCTAGTTCAGATGCCATGGGCAGCATTATCATGAAATTTTGATTGCCAGGGTCTGGATTTAGCTACAGAATGCCATGGGAGGGATTATCTCGAAAGCCAAGATTCTGGGGGTTGCCATAGGCAATGCTATCACGAAGCATCGATTGCTAGGGACCCTTTGAGGATTGATGATAGGGACGAGGAATCTAATACAGACCGTGTTGAGAAGCCAATCCAAAGCTAGAAATAAAAAGAAAAGAGAGAGAAAACTCTCCAAACAAAGAAAATCCACTATCTCCCTCTTACAAAAAAAATGCACTGCAAACTAAACCGAGGCTAAAATATATTACAAGCACGGATGCTTTAACCGCAGAGTCCAACGAACCTTAGGATAGTTCTTATGGGCCTTAAAAACCTTCATGGAGGACTGAGGCTAGAGCTGGTCAGATTCGGATCTTGGTTGGTACTTAAGTACCTCTAGGCCTACTATCAGCATTCTAACCTAATCAAAAAGAAAAAAAGCACTCATCATAATTTGCGAACATCAAGGAACTCATGGTCTAGAACAGAAGTTAAAACCTTAAAATTTTGCCAAGGGACTAGCAAAAGGTAGGCATGGGGGTATGATGGGAACACCATCATGAGCCCTAACTAGATCATTTTGACCCATAAAAGTGAACAAAAGCTCCTACATAACCAACTGGAGGTCCTAACTCAATGAATAACCATTCTGAGAGAAAAGCAAGAAACAAGGGGTAAAACGGTAATTTTACCATTGCAGTACAACGGGTTTTCTCATGGGCTAAACACAGGTCAAATGGTATTAACAAGATAAAAAGTGGGTTGATTCAAACAAAAAAGGGTTCATGTGAATTCTATGAATTAAATGACTTCTTGTAACCCTAAAACAAATCCACTTGATTTAACAAGGTTTTGGTCAGGATAAAATTCACCTAAATCCTCTAAAAATCATGAAAAAATATCCTCTAGAGTTTAGAACCTTCAAAGTAGCCCTTAGAACCTATTTTGACCAAAATTGGGGTCTAAGACAAATATTTGCCCTAAATTAGGTTTTTACGTAAATTTCCTAGTCAAACGTCATCAAACCCAAAATCCAACTTCACCATTGGATGTCTTAGGTCCAAATTAGGTTTGTACCAAAATCTGGAACTAAGGGGAATTCACCTTGACCTACTTTGCAAACAGGTCCAGCCCAATTACATTTCTACCCTATCTTTCGAAAACCTCTGCAGAAACCCCCTGGCTTCCTCGCCGTTCTTTGCAATTAGGTCCCTCCGCCATTATAGTGGAGAGAATCCTACTCTGGTGAGGTTTCAAAGGCAAGAACTCTCTGATCTCTCAGAGAATCCCCTTCAAAATTTAGAGGGAGATTCTCTGAGAAATCTCCTCAAATGTGAACCCATTGATGAGCCATAATTCCTACCCAATCTCTCATGCGAACGCATGAAAGATTTGGGTCTCTCTGAGTTTCCATCCCTGTCGAGATTGTCGTGCTTGGAAGCTTGGCTTCTAAGCACAAACCCAACCTCCAGGACTTATTTAAGAAGCCCTAATTCATTCTGCACCGGCTCAGCTTGGAATTGAGCCAATCAACCCCACTTTCTTCTCTCCTCACCGGCCACAACCCCTCCTCAAGCTTGTGCGGCTCCGTCCCCTCTCTCTCGTCGCCCAACCACAATACCAATGGTTGGGTTACCTTCCTCTCGTTCATCTGCGTCAACCATACCAGCTTGACGCCGCCTATGCCCCTGTCGTCGCCGCAACCTCACCTACGGAGAGCTTCGTCTCCGACGACGGCAACACGAGCCAGCCGCCATCCCCGCCTCCTTCATCCTTAGGTTAGGTCAGATAACTTCTCTCTCCCTCCTCTTCCTGTTCCCCCTCTTTATTTCTTGAAAATATCCCTCAACACACCAATCACCACCACCTTCTCCACCTCCGGCCAGACCTCCGGCGAGGCATCCCCATCGCTCCGCACCTCCATCCGCCTCACCAACCACCCCATAAGCATCGCAACTCTCCACTAAACGTAACCCCTCACCTCACTCACCACACCACACATCCAAACCACCCCCCGAACACACCCATACACACAACCACAGGGTGCCCTAGGCATGCACACTCCGGACACCCCACGCCACACCGACCCCCGCACTACATTCGCCGCGTTTCGGCAAAGCTTTCTGAGCTTTCTAATAAGGCCGCGAGGCCATTTTCATGTTGACAGGTTTGGAGGCCCACCGCCATTGAAGCAAGCAAGCAGCTAGCTTGCAAGCTCGCCCCAAGTCTCTCTGCTCCAGGTGCACAGCCCCACGGTGCGTGGAATTCCCTACCACACAGCTCCAGACGAGAAATTGGCTTCGAAGACCCCAGTAGCTGCTGCAATCAAGGGAAGCCTCCTACTGCGGACGCACGCGAAGGAAGGTGGGACGTTTTGTCCCACCTCGGAAGCTGTTGAGCGGACACAGCAAAATAAATTGAAAAAGTGAAGTAGGCTCTTCGCCTCCTGACCACGGGGTGAGGTCCCACTCACCCTCTCACTGCCTCGTTCGTGACCCGATCCCTGCAATCCTGGCTTGACCCATATACCAGACCTGCACTCCTCGCCCACCACCGTACGTCGATGGGCCTGGTCCCGAGTGCGTACCCGACCCGATTACCTGAGAAGCGGCTCTGGGAGAGCGAGCCTAAGAGAGAAAGAGGAAGAGAGATCGTGGGCGGGTAGGGGTAGGTTTTGCTCTCGCAGGGAAAAGGAAGAAGCCAAAGAAGAAGAGGTCGAAAGCCCGAGAAGCTAAGGGAGGAGAAGGCAAGGACTGAAGAGGAAGAAGCTAAAGGCTTAATGGTTGAAGAAAGAGAAAGAGAAGGAGAAGGAACAGAAGGTAGAAGAAAGAGGAGCTGGCAGAGAAAGAAGAAGAAGAAAGAGAAGAAGCCAAAGGCAAAAGAGAAAGGCAAAGGCACAGGCACGAGAACAGAAGAAAAGAGAGGAAGAAGAAGGAAGCAAGCAGAGACAGAAATCAGAGAAGAGGAAAAGAGAAATAGAAGCACTGTAGCAACCATAAGTTTAAGACGTCTGATTCACAAAATCAGACATCCATTTTTTGTGCTTTCTTTATATACATTGATATTCTGTGGCTACATTTACATTTTTTGCATTACAACTTCAGTTTTCATTGCATATTATATTCAATTTCTCAAAGGTTATGCTCTTGATTTTTAAACTATAATTTGCTCCCTGTGTTCGACCTCGGACTTAAAATTTCGAGTAATAAAATCTAATTATTTTCGAGCGATTTCACCTATACTACGACGAATCGATTTTAAAACCCTGATCTCACCCGACAAACAACAACAATATTTGATTTGTAGTTGAAATAGTTTGTAACCTGCAAACTCATGTGAACTACTTAATAGATTAAATGGTCCCACTGAGGGTCATTGTAATGTAACTGTTGTTAATAGTGGTATAAACATGAATGAAACTCTTTCTGGTGATGTCGAACATGGCGTAGGATAAAAGAATGCGACTGTTAGGGTTAGCTAGCAACTTATGATAATTGAGGACATGATGATAGTAATTCCACACATTCTATTGTGCCACTATATTGAATGATACTGGAACAGCGGTCACATGAGGAATGCAGACCATGGTGACCATGTAGAGCAAAGATGATGACAAGAAAAAGGATATGTTGTTAGCCAGAGTGGAATAAATGAAACATTGCTGGTATGGTAAGGCAAAAGTTTACAAAAGAGGAAAAAAAAAATTACTGGTATGGTTACTTGATTTCTGTAAGATGTTATGTGATTTTTCTTTATGTGTTTCAAATCTGAGAAATTGTCTAGGGTAGAATGCATTACAACCCCTTCTTTTATCAGTGTTGTAAATAACGCAATAGCCATTTTGCAAACTACAAAGATCAATATGTAATTATTCAAAAGGATTTAACCCTTTTGATTAAGATCAATCATTTTGAAACCAAATGAAGATACTCTACTAAGTGGCATGATACCCACCAACCAAATCAGAGCTACAGGATGCACATCCTGTGATAATTTACCAAGTATTTCAATCCCATACTGGGTCACAATGATCAGCTTGGAGACCCTGATTTTACAACAATTTTAGATATTTAGATTCCACAAAAACAATTTCAGCTGCTGCAAACCATCCAGCTGATAATCCATCCCACCATCGAAGTGCTCATGCATGTAGATATATACTAGGACACTCATCTTAAAGCAAATAAAAATATTAGTACGTAAAAAGTTAAAAGATTTCTATAAAAAATTTATAACTATTTTAAGTTTGCAAAGTTTTAAGATGAACTTGTAGAATATTTGGTTGATAAACTTTGTGAAATTTTAGACACATTTGCGAAACAAAATATGTTTTCCTCAAGTAAACTATTTGAGCTTTAGGCTCATAGAAGAAGTCTCTACCAACAAACACACACACAAATGTGCACACACATGTAAATGTTTTATTTTGCACGTATTATGAAATGGGGAGTTTGCAACACAAGAGAGGTCAAGCTGCTTACTATGCTAGCCCTTCTTGGTCCTTAATTTTTGAGTAAAAATTGGGTTTTTTCATGTCTCCTTTCATCCATGTTGATTAGTACAATAAAGTACCTGAAAGCAAAAATGGTTGAACTAGACGAAGGCCTATTTGTTGTAAGATTTTACAAGTTTGAAGCTTGAAATGAGAACTTGAGCAGGATGCAACCCAAATGGTTAGTATGATTTTAAGAAGTTCCTGCTGGTGATTTGATAATCACCATTTACACTTGCGTTCAACCTCAATAGTTGTGCTAATATTTGATAATTCCTTAGTTTGTACTGAACACCTTTAATCTACTTGCTTATTCAGGTACTGTGAAATCTGTGGCATTATAGCAAAAAAATTACTGGCACAAAAGATGATAGCTTTATCGAAGATTGGAATGCGAATAGAATGATGCTCAACTCAGTCAACCAGGAATCTGAGAGGGGTTGTTGGAAGGACCAGCCTTTCTGCAAATTCTTGATTGTATGCCTAATGGTAGCCTTTATACTCCCTTGGTTCATCCGAGTGAGCATGTTCTGATGCATCTCCTATATTGTTGTAATATACTTTACACGAGTGACTTGGTATTTCATTTATTGGTTTGGACATCTTATCTATACTCCATCCAGCTGCTTTCCAATTCAAGCTGATAAGTGCTTTCAATATCTCCCTACTTTAACCTCCATACTAATACCTTGTAAATGACTTTCTCATTGCCTTTGGGCAATCCAACCAATCTTGGGGTAGGAATCCATCATCATTTCTATTCTAGCTCATAAATAATTGGCACTAATAATGTCCAAAACTAGATGCAAAAATCCACCCTCGGCCATCCCACCATATCATCACCTATGTGATTTTAGCTCTCTCATACTCATGTTCTAATCTCTAAACCAAATAAAGACTCATGTCCATCCAGAGGATCTAGTTTAAGATGGTGAAGACACTTAACAAATATTCTAGTGGATGTATAGCGAGTATGCAATAGTTCTGAAAGGGGGTTTAAGTGTTAGATTAAACAAGCATCTAATTAAAATAGGGAAAAAGTTCCCTGCTTAAAGCATCACACCCATGTCCTATCTTTCCCTCATACCTTACAACATTGCAAATGTAAAATATATCACCAAGCATAAAAACAATCCACACTCCTATAGAAATATTACTACTAATAAGACACCACAATAAGGAATTCAATTGGTAACTTGCTAGAATAGAATAACTATAAATCAAAGTGATAAAAAAAAGGCCATGATAACAATCAACCAATCCATGAGAAAAATTCAGAAAACCCATTGCTGAAGGAACTCCATACTAGCAATGCTAGTTTCTGTAACATTTTTAAATGGATATCAAAATAGAAGAAACATGTTCAATAATCAATTATCGAGAGGCCATTCAAGTTGAAAATTAACGCAACAGCCTTTTTGCAAACTACAAAGATCAATATGTAATTACTCAAAAGGATTTAACCCTTTCGACTGAGATCAATCATGCTGAAACCAAATGAGAATACCCTACTAAGTGGCATGATACCCACCAATCAAATCAGAGCTACAAGATGCACATCCTATGATTATTTACCAAGTATTTGAATCCCATACTGGGTCACAATGATCAGCTCGGAGACCCTGATTTTACAACAATTTTAGATATTTAGATTCCACAAACACAATTTCAGCTGCTGCAAACCATCCAGCTGATAATCCATCCCACCATTGTGAATAAATTTATCTATACTCCATCCAACTGCTATTAACACCCACGACATCAAACGTCTTTTAAGACGTCTGTGAGTTGGTCTAGACATCTGGTCAGACGTCTGGAAGCCTTCCCAGACTTCTGGAAATTAATTTTTGCGGCGTACGATTTCGCGTCTACGCACATGTGCGCGCGACTGAACCCGCCACCCTCTTTTCTTCTCTCTCTTCCCTCCATGTCCTGCAGGCGCTTTCTTTTCTTCCTCTCTCTCTCTCCCCACGGCGCCTTCAAATACTCCCTACCCCCTCTCCTCTCCCTCACCACCACTCCACCGTCTCCTCCTTCTTCTAGCTAGCGTGAGAGTGAGAGAGCGAGGGTAGCAGCTACTGCCGGGTGCGCGCGGGGAGGAGGAAGTGCAGCGAGAGGGAGAAGAGGCGGAGCGCATGAGGAAGAGAGGGCGAACTCGCCGGAGCAGCCAGGGCCGGCTGACGGGCGCGTAGCGGGAGAGTGGTGCTGGGGAAGTTACCCCGGTGATGCTGTAGCTCAGGCAATAGGCAGGCGCGGCGTGGCACGGCCGTGTGCAGCAGGCATAGGGCGAGGAGATCCCGATTCTAGGAAATTTTCCCAGAATCAACCGTCTGGATCTACGTCCAGACGGCGCAAGGGACGTCTGGAGTGAGACCCAAACGTCTGAAAGGTATAATATTTCTTTTCTTCTTCCTTTCGCGTGTACGGCCATGCAGGCCGTTCCGCCAAAGGATTCTGCCTCTTTGCCGTGTTGAGGACGGTTGCGTACACGTGCAGGTTTCGTTTGGGAAGGTGCAAGGGCACCCCTCCCACACAGATCAGACGTCTAGGCATAGCACCAGATGGCTGAGAGAGTCTCCAAACGTCCGGAGTGACAATCGGACGTCTGGAACTAGGTCCAGACGGTTCAGCGAGATCCTGGATGTCTAAAGAACAGCACAGAAGTGAGGTATGATCTGAACCATCATTTAAGACATCTGGAAGATGTTCCAAACGTTTGATTTAGGGCAGTATTAACATTTTTGACCCGTTTAGGGTCCGTTTGAAGTCCGATTTCCGCGTTTGAAATTCCGTTCTTCTCAGAAATTGTTCCTCTACTTGTTTAAGGTACTTGTATCCTATTCTGAGTAGTTCCTTGTGTTTGATCCATATGTTAGGACCTCGTCCCGTTGCGGCTCTGGGGGTTGCGGAGGTACGCGGACCTGCCGATCACGCCCCCAGTACTCCCGATTTTGCGGGTAGAGTGGCTCCCCTTGATTATTTATCAACATTTATGCACTTGTGAGATAAATAATAGATTCTAAGGTATGGCATGAACCCTAGGACTTGAAAACTAGATTGAATGATAGATCCTAGGGTATGGCATGAATCCTAGGACTGGAAAACTAGATTGAATGATAAATCCTAGGGTATGGCATGAATCCTAGGACTGGAAAACTAGATTGAATGATAGATCCTAGGGTGTGGCATGAATCCTAAAAACAGAAACACTGAAACGAATGTCGTGAATACATGAATTGCAGTCTTGGAAAAGTAGAAAGAAAAATGATAATTGCCTGTAATTGGATAACCGCTGCCTGTATATGAATGTATATTAATTATTGGAATCACGGGCTATATGGGAATAAAACTGAAATGATGAAACATAACATGGCTTGGCTAGAGGAATATGAGCATGAACCCTACGGGGAATTAGGAGTAGAGCTCCTGAAAGATAAATGGAATGGAATTGGAGAAGTGAGCTGGCCCTTGAGTATGGAGTACCAAAAAAAGTGATTGTCCCCCTGTTTAGTGCAGAGTGGAACTAGCCGCTCCAGGGACCCGGGGTTAGGTCTGGCCACTTTATACCGACTTTTGGCCCTCGCGTACACAGTACCGGAGAGAGCTACTAGTGTAGAAAGAGCGCTAGCCACCCCACGGGTCCCGGGGTTCTGTTAGCCTTCACCGACTTTCTAGGCCCACTGGGCAAATCAGGGTGGTCAGGCGAGGGTGTGCGGACTGTGGAGGGGCAAGACCCCTGTTTGGTTACTGTAGAGGGGCTGGACCCCTATTACTGAGAGGGCTCTGCCCTATACTAGTTCCGTGCTGTGCTTTGGGGCGCACCCGTTAACGGAAACGACTGACCGCGTGCCAGTGCAGGGTAACTACCAGTGCGTTTATTGCGCGTGCCGTAGTCACCGTTACGTCTGTCAGTGACCTTGGGGTGGTTGACTGAGGGTAGGACCACCACGGGGGACTCTCCCGGCCAGGAGAGCACCACGTGCTGCTTCTACTTTTCGGAAAAGACTGCAATCAAGATCATTCCCACGAGGAACATTCGAGATCAAGAGAAAGATCTGAGAAATAATTCGAGAACAAGTAAATAGAGGAATAAAGAAAGAAACCAAAAACAACAGCTACTTGTCCACTTTTACTGTTTTTCTTAGCTAGTTGGTTGCCACTCTACTCAGCGTTTCGTTGACGTGTCACCTTTGCCACCCTTTTCAGGACCAGGTGTTGAGCAGCCAGAGCCTGCGGCTGCAGAGGGCGCTGGGCCTAGTAGAGCCCAGTAGTTTTACTTGTGTTGTACCTACTGTACCGTTTCTTTCATTGTAATGAGTATTTTCTGCTACAATTGTACTCTTTTATTGTAAGCATCATATTTATGTACCTGTTTAAAATTTCTACTGTTGTGGTGGTGTGTACTGTAGTAGTTATTTTCTTTACTGCTGTACTTTTGTTACTGATAGTTATATGCATGGTGAATGTGGTTTATTTTACTGCTCTTTTGGTTACTTCCTCGTTGGACGACTGGGTCTTGGGATCAGTCAAGTCAGTCCAATTCTCGTGTCTCGTAGGGATTCAGGAATCGGGTCGGAACAGCTGCTTTCCAATCCAAGCTGATAAGTTCTTTCAATATCTCCCTACTTTAACCTCCATACTAATACCTTGTAAATGACTTCCTCATTGTCTTAACAATCCAACCAATCTTGGGGTAGGAATCCATCATCATTTCTATTCCAGCTCATAAATAATTGGCACTAATAATGTCCAAAACTAGATGCAAAAATCCACCCTCGACCATCCCACCATATCATCACCTATGTGATTTTAGCTCTCTCATACTCATATTCTAATCTCTAAACCAAATAAAGACTCGTGTCCATCCAGAGGATCTAGTTTAAGATGGTGCAGACACTTAACAAATATTCCAGTGGATGTATAGTGAGTATGTAATAGTTCTGAAGGGGGGTTTAAGTGTCGACTAAACAAGGATCTAATTAAAATAGGGCAGAAGTTCCCTGCTTAAAGCTTCACATCCGTGTCCTATCTTTCCCTTGTACCTTACAACATTGCAAATGTAGAATATATCACCAAGTAGAGAAACAATCCACACTCCTATGGAAATATTACTGTTAATAAGACACCACAAGGAATTCAATTGGTAACTTGCTAGAATAGAATAACTATAAATCAGAGTGATAAAAAAAAGACCACGATAACAATCAACCAATCCATGAGCAAAATTCAGAAAACCCATTGCTGAAGGAACTCCATATTAGCAGTGCCAGTTTCTGTGACACTTTTAAATGGATATCAAAATAGAAGAAACATGTTTAATAATCAATTATCGAGAGCCCATTCAAGTTGAAAAACCTCATAAATTTTCATACCTCAGTGATTGATTGAAGATCGAACAAATAGACTTGCCAACCGCACTACCTCCACGGAACCAACCCACGATAATCTTGCACGAGGTGCTTCACCAAGAAAAACAAACAAAAAATTTGTTAGGTGCTAAAAAAAACACCTCAACCAGATGAACAAGCAAAATAAAATGAAGCCACACCTGAGTAGGGTTTCTGGGTAGCGTAGAGAAGAGGATGGCTGAAGATAACCCCTTTTATAGAGGTTGGAGGCATCAAAAACATGGATGCATTCAACAATGAAAGACAAATGAATCGGGAGAAATAATAAAAGCGATTTCAAAATCGACTGAATTCGCAGATTCAAGAGAAAGCTACACCAACAACCTCGCGATAAAGGGATGTAACAAGAGAAGTGTATCAAGAATGAAAAGACGAAAGTAATGGCTACCTATTGTGCCTTTGTTGTAGATCTGAGACAAATCGACACAGACGAAGAAAGGAGATCAATCAAACCTCACGAAAGGGTGCCTCTATCGACAACCGACAATCGTCATTCGAAACGAGGGTTTTGATCTGAGACGGTTGTCGACACAAACAAAGAAGGGGAAGCCTCGCATGGCACAAAAGGGTCGTTGGAAACGAGCACTGGTTTCTGAAATCGCCGCGGTAGCATGAGATTCCGGAGGAGGGCGACAACACTCGAGGAGCGGGGCATCTTTGGAAGAGTAAATCGCAACGAGAGGGGTAGCGAGAGAGAGAAAACGAGGGTCAGGATGCAATCCATGAGGAAACCCAGGTTGCCTTAACACCAGATACCCTGGCCAACACTGATTCACCCAACCCCCTTGGTAAACAGGGGATGACTCTTAAAAAGAGGGGTTATCCCCCTCCGTAAACCACCCCTAACATATAAAATCCATATCATGGTGATTTTGTATAAAAATATACTCCAGCAATAATATCTCCATGTACACAACTTAAAAATGATCTAATTTTCAGTGTTACCGTTTATATTCTCCTTAGGGAAATCCAAGATACGTATTACAAGGAGGCGTGTTATATCTGTGATACAAAGAATGTTGTTCAAAAGAAGGTCTACAGTTGGGTGGACGTGACCTGACTATGGGTATTTGTATTACAATGATTTGTTAATGCTATAAAATGTGATACATTGAGACAATCATTTTAAAATAAGATACGTATTACAAAGAGCCGCTAAATCTGTAGTGCCCAAAATAAGGTCCACGGTTGGGTGGATACCGCAAGACAATGGTTATTTGTATTACAAAGATTTGGTGATGTGATAAATGAGATATATGGAGACACTCATTTTCTGTTAGAAAAAAAAATGCCATTTCGTACTATACATGATTTATAATACATTGTTAAACATTACTTGATCGAATTAACTTTGTGGTACTAACAAGTATGAATGTATTAGATAAAATGATGACTGAATACAACAAGGTCCAAGAAAAAGTTCAAAAGATAGATGGAGGAAATGACGAGGGTTGAAAAGGCCTTCTTGAATGTGATGACCATGGAATTTCCGAGCAACAAAGCAAGAGACAGAAAGATGATGGAAGCATCATCAAGTGTTGCACAAACGAGTAAAGTGGAGGAAAGCAACAAAAACAAATGTTATAACATTCTTTCTTGTTTGTACAACTACACATCCACCCATGACAACCATGCATAGCAATTACAATCGTACATACTTATTGTTACAAATGTTATTTTATTTTCTTACAATAATTTTAAAATTATTAATATAGATTCTTCTACATTTTCAATCATCCAATTTGGTCGGCCTTACTCTTTAGGAGTTACAACTTAATTGTGGTATTTACTATTATATATACTTTCAAAATATATATAGATAGGATTAGTTATTACAGCACCTTTGTTTTAGGTATCTTATTAATCACAATTATCCGTGTATTTCATTTATGTTAAGCTTCTACGATCTCAAAGCTATTCCAATACCGCTTTCTTTGTTATGACTTCCATTTGTCATGATCGATTGAAATTTGATGGTTGTCATTTTCATTTTGTAAGCACCGTGTCCTCCAGATATAAGCACGCAAATGACCTGCATGTAAGTGATGTACATATATGACAATATATCTCACTACAAATAATATTTTAGATTAAAAAATTATAAATTAAGATTATTTTATATGAATATGTATCAAATTTAAAATCAATATAACATTACTAACACCCATATCGAAGGAGACTCATTATAAATGACCTATGAATTATAAAATTTGACCCTACTGGATATAAGTGCTAAGAGCATCTATTTAACTTCAAATTTGATCCATAACATGTTCACATAAAATCATCTCAATTCATAAATTTTCAATCAAAACCATTAGTTGTAATAAGAGATATTACTACACCTATACGTAATTTACACACAAATTACCTACCCACTCTTTTCCTTATATAAATCTACATATTATACAATGTGAGCACCCCTAAAGAGGAACCAATTGACTAGCACTTTAACTTTAACTACATTTTGACATAAAACTTCAGAGATTAAAATCAATTAATAACATAAAGTATTTCAAATTTCACTCGAATAAGAAATCCTTAACCCCTTCAAGTGAGTTATTTTTTTGCATTTTGACCATTAAAAATTTACCTTTGTTAATAAGGTGGATAGAATTGTCTGATTGGATTAAAATTTTATTTGATTCTTACATTAGAATAGTGATAGCTACAAAATTTCATGATAAGTAGTGATCCGTAGTCTAAGTTAAAAGTGTTAGGAGGTGACCAATTGACTCATTGGGATAATCACATTTTCCTCTCTATATATATGCATGCATGTATATATGTATACATATGTATGTATCATACATGTCTTGGGATGAAACAAATTACAATTTATTTGAGATGAAGGGATGGATTGATAGGGGCTTTAGGTAGGATTGGGTTGAATTACTTTTTTCAACTGCGAAACATCTCGAGTCTTTTCGTTTTGTGGCACATATCATCTAGCAACCAGACACCCTCATTTGTGCTCATAATTCGTGAACGATCGACAAGAAAATGCAGCTAAATGTACTACCAGTTAACATATTTTCATGCACAATACAATTTTGATAAAACTATAGTAATGGTATTTGACGTTATACTATCGATTCCTATGAAGAAAGGATGGCGTACATGTCTCAAAAGTCACCTGCTACCAACCTCCAAACCAAACCAAAAACAATTCGATCTTATCTAAACAAATCAACGACATACCAAACCTTTCTATTTCATTAGATTATAGCATTTGGCAATCTATAAAATTATATGTTGTAGCTGAATTTCTTCGTCCATGTATGCAAAATAAATCCCACTTGTTGCTTTCCCCACCATTGCAAGCACACGATGCAAAAGTATCAGAAACCTATCCAAATTATTTCACAACAAAAATAGACAAGAACAATCGTAGAAAACACTTACTGCAACTACAGGTTCCTCTAGGAACAAGTTAATATGATTCAACACAAGTCAATATAATGCAACTACAATCATGTTGCCAGCTTTAGTATAAATTAATCAAGATTGTCCCTCTGTTATCATGAAAATAAATAGCTTAACCTAGGCAAATGACTTCCAACTCCATGCTGATGAACACTTATCCTCTAGCATCTGCGGGTCAACACATCACCAGCAAAAAAGGCCTTGGATTTCAGGATTTCCCCTTTTCATAGACTACAGGTGAATTATTCCACTAAAAACAGCCTCAGCAGACCCTGTCATGTAAACATGATTATCCTCTTCATTCCACTCGATCTCTAATGGGCCACCGGGCAAATAAACTGTGCACTGCTGCTCAATCACAACATGCCATGTCCATAAACAAAGCTAAGAGTAAAATCCAACTTGCAACAAGAAAGACACTGAACATAGGCATACCCTTTCAGATCGACCCTCAAGAACTGCTGCAATGACAACCGCGCAAGCTCCAGTCCCGCAGGCTAGAGTTGCCCCTGTTCATAGGAAACAACTCATCAGCCATACTCAACTTCCACAGATAACAACTCATTTCAGTTGTTTGTGTTTGTTACCTGCACCACGTTCCCAGACACGCATCTTAAGGTGTGAAGGGGAGAAGACTTGAACAAACTCTGCTTAGACGAAACCATCAAAAAAGTTAGGCTAACATCAACTTCTAGAACATAAATACTGCATAACTGACACTGAAATGCAATTTATTCTCATTTGCCACCAACAGGTCTGTAGAGTTGAAAAGCTTTTCTCCACCGGCCATCTAGAGGCCATGGAATTAAATCCCAAGACTACCAAATTTCTACACGCTTGATAAGGCTTAGGTGATCAAGTTTGGCCTTTGGTTGATCAAGAAGACTTGAAAAGGCTTAAAATGCCCCGTTTGGAAATTAGCTTCTGCAGATACTTCTACAACAATGCATTGGTTCCTTCCATTCTAGAGAAGTAAAATGACAATAGTTTTTCTTCTTCTCTTGCTGTTAATGTTAACTATTGTGATTGAGTTTCTTTTCCCCCTTAATGCATCGCTCTTTCTTTTGAGGCATGCCTTCATTAAATGTCATTGAACGAATATTTCCTCTATTTTGTTCCGTTATCAACAAAAGTACGTGCATGTCATACTACAGAGAACATTCGTCCAAAGAGTAACAACAATATTCTTGCAAGGCATATCAGGATGTACCAAATACATTGGCAATGAAGCAATTGTAAAGTGATTCAATGTAGAAAATCATGTCTAGGACAAATATGACAAGGTAACGTAAATTGAAGCATGTTGTTGCATTATAATTGTACTATGAGAGAGCCAACCTCAGTCACAATCATGTGGATCATTAATATGATTAGATGAGTCCATCAATACAATCAAGGTAATGTATTATGCCATGTTAAATATGTATTGAAAAATCCAAATAGTTTGAATGGAGAATTTCAATAAGCCACCAAGAACCATTATAATATCCAACTATAGTCTCCAATCTGAAAAGAGTGGCAATCTTTTCTAGAGACTGTTGCCTAACCGATGCCCTTGATGCACATCCTCTGTATGGAAATAGAGATTCAAAGTTGGCATGCAAGTTGAGTCAATGAGTTACCTCAACGAGATGGAGATACAGTACTCCTCTTATCACTGTCACAAAGAAGGCGTATCCTTTAACCTAAGATAGATATGTGCCTTTGTGTCTTGGTGAACTGATAGAGAATACCAACTATGACATTGAAACTAGAAAGCTGACATGCATATGAGAGCACAGGAGACGCATGATATCTCAAAGGGATCACATAAATATGTTGTAGTAGGTGTATGCAGTAGATCGAGAGACGAGCTCACTTTGCGTATATTGAAAAATACAATTTTTTATGCATGGTCATAGGGTCCTGATCATACCCATACATGAAGAGAAGGCAATCCTTTGGAAAAAGATCCGATCTTCATTCTCGTCCCAATAGTACAAAGAGACTAAAAAGTATGTAGTTTAAATGGAACGAACAGTGAATCTGGGATTTAATCCCGAGGGTTACACGTCTTCTAGTGTGAAGAATTCACGGATATTCAGAATACCTAAGAGAGGTGTAGTACCATAATTCTTCTAATTCTAAGTGTTTGATTATTGACGTGATGAAATCAATAATCATTTTAGTACGTTCTTATTTGATTAGAATAATTGAATCAACTTAAAGAGTTAAATCAAATTCAATTTGACAATTAATTACACCTAATTTGATCAAGTACAAAATTCAAAGGTTAATTACAATTAATTAATGTTTAAATACTTGATCTAAATACCACATACAAGTTATGGGACAATTTTGCAAAATTATGTAGCAATTAATCCCAACCCTTGGATAGAGACCCAAGGGTTTACACTAAATTATGATTAGTTTTGGATCTCAACAAATATTTCCCATGCCAAAAAGGGAAACCCTAATATGATTCCTAAATCAAATCAATCAATTAGTTGATTGATTGCCTTAATTCTCAATCAAATTATTTAATTGGATGGCTTAATCACCAAGCTAGAGCATTTATAAAAGGAGAAGATGAGCACAAAGCAAAAGGTTGAAAATTCTTCTCTTCCTCGTAATCCCTCTTCTTGTTTTGCTCTCAACCATAGAAAAGAACAAAAGAGAAGTGGAGAGCCAACTTCTAGAGCAACCAACCGGCCTCCTATTGAACCCAGTACAAGGGCGTCGACCAAGCGCTTGCCCAGTTGACCAGCCAGTACAGCTAGCGGGCTTCTTCTTCCTGGAAGCTGCAACCCACTCTCATCTTATAGCCCTAAGTGTAGGGCGCTAGCTAGAAGGGGTCGGTCAACCGACCAGTACATGGCCGAGAGGATCATGATTTTCGAGGAGAGGGTCACCTCCCGCCCATGGAGTTCACGGGTCGTGAAAGGTTTGTGAAGCATACATCAAAATCAATCATCCTCGGTACGAAGGGCCTCACCCACCTGCTAAGACCAAGGGTGTCCTCAAGGCACAACACGTGGAGTGTTGTGCTACACCACCCACAGGTATACCTTTAACTCATGGAGATCCCGTAACAGAGAGATGCTAGATCTCTCCATATGATTCCGATTGCATAAGTTTTATTTTGAATTTCGTTATTTGGGTTTTTACGGGCATTAACCCGAGTTTTGTTTTGATTAAAATTTTAAACCCTATGTTTTACACTCTTCTGCGATGCCACGGAAAATCGCAGATTGAATCGTTCGATTACTAACCACTCGATTATCAAGCGAAGTTCCTACACAGACCCAAAATTTCCCGACATTTCCCAATAGTGGTATCAAAGCCTAGACTAGGTTATTCCTAATATTGTGAAAATCATGGATTTTAGGATTTTAAATCGCACCTTGCTTTTTATGTGCTAACTGGTCAACAACCGATCGACTGGTTGGATTGTAGCAGGTCTTCTGATCGGAGAATCGAACAACCAATTATTAAGTCCATGCACCTAACATTGGATGCCAAGTGTACGAACAAAAATCAAGAACTACTATAGCAAGTTGATGAGTTAATGAACCCACCAACTGACACTACTGTAGCCGGTCGATCGATCGTAAGATCAAACCACCACCTACAAAGGAAGTGATTCATGATAGGCAACGATGTATAACACTGTAACCAGTCAGCCAACCACAAAACTAAGTCAACTAGTTACTATGTAACCAGTCGACTAGTCTACTGGCCGATCAACCGATTACTGAAGGATTTAATCCTAAGGCTGCTCTGTTGCTGGTCGACTGGTCTGCTGGATGGTCAGTTGACTAGGTAGTGTGCAGAGCTTAATTTTTTATGTGATTTTGACTCAGAATCGAATTGAATTCGATCCAACCTTTAATGAAAAACCAGGTATTGGTGAATATCCATTGGTATTGTTGAATATCCGTTTGTCTTTTAGTGAATTTTTGTTTGATTTTTTATTTTGATTTTTATACCTATGGATTGATGATGCAGATGTGATCCTCGTAGATCTAGGCATGTAGAGATTTCAAAACCTCAAACTTGATAGTATTTTCAAAATTAAATTTCTAATTTCTAATAAAATTATTTTTCTAGATTAAATTTTTTTTAAAATAATAAGATACCCACATTCATTCCAAACTGGATCTTAACTTAAGGTTTACTAGTAATAACAACGTGTACCAACCTTAATATGATTAATTAGTAATCATAGGAGAATTGGACATTCGCATACCCTCAACATATAATGTGATGGGTTATCTATGTGTTATCCGCAATGTTTTGATGGTTTTAAATTATGAATGAGTGATGATTATTGTAGTATGTAGAGTGTAGTGAGAAGGTTAAGTTATTTTTGATGTAATCCATATAATTTGGGAGCCCCATTTTACATGTGATGTAATTTATGTGAAATAACTGTAAGTGATTGGATGCAAAGGAATGTGATCTCAAACACAATACATAGGAAATATTAGAATGCAATTATAATTGTAGACTAGGTCAAGATTAGTAATTTAATATGATTAAATTGACTCACCTCAAATCGACCTAATCAAATCAGTAGGACTAAATCCCTCAAGTGTCAAGCAGTTATCATAGTGATGATAAACTGTTGGCCTCTGCCAAGGCAAGGAAGACGTAACCACAGGGCTATACTAATGAGTAAGATCCCCCTCGGTACAACATTATACGAGGAGTGAATGCCTCGTTTCCTAAAGGGATGGGCCATATGTGAACCAATCCATTTGTAGTTTCTAGTCCTGTGTTAGGTGCATTCGAGAGGTTCACGTACATAGCCGTGCACACGCTCAGCAATGGTTTGAGGTGCATGGTGTGGTGACACCAAAGGACCAAAACGTAAATGCACAAGCTTGACTTGTGAGGCAGAAAACATTCCCGCTTCTCTTGTTGAGATTGTGTAAACTACCAAAGCAAATACGTCGTCTCAATGGAGAGAAGAGTTCGATCTCACTCGAAACATTACAATTGGCGTGCCCTTAATTTTAGAGTTGTAGAGGGAACAACACTCTAATTAGACATAATGAAAGACATTTGTTTTTAAAATTCTTGAACAAGTCATTTTTCAAAATCTAACTACATTCATGCATTTCATAGAAAATGATGATTTTCAAAACCCGCTTCAACCCAAACAAGAGGACGAAACCATTCACGATGAATGGTTCGCAATGGTTGCAAAGACTTAAAGCAGTTAACTTAAGCTAGCTGCTATGCTCCAAGCCATTCGAGAACCCCATAAATCAAGCCATAGAGAAAATTATTGTAATTTGGCAAGATGATAATGTGTTTACGAAATAGTGCATCATCAAGTGTCTACCAATTGAATTAGTGGACCACATTGGTAAATGCCAGTAAGCAAGCAATATTATATTTAAGTTTGATGTCTTGGGCTAACACGATTTTGTCCACACTTCAAAATTCCAAAATAAGTTTGGAAAGTTCTTTGAAAGAACACCTATTCCAGATGTAAAAGTTGTTTCTAGAATACGAACTGTTTGGAGGGGTCTTATTCGAAGACGAAAAGCTTGTTATGATCGCAGTATCTCTCCCCAACCTTTATACTTAGGCCTTCGACAAAGAAAACTTTAAAAGGGCAATCCGTAAATTGGCAGAACGTCTACCCAACATTATGAACCGTTTGGATGGAGTGTGCATCTCTAAAGAGAGGAAGCAATCCTAAACCTTGGAAGCTCAAAGGACAACTAATACATGAATGAGAGAATCCCACATAAGATGCGAACCTATCCTTAGAATCCCACATATTTATTCATCTCTCATATGATGAACAAAGATTCTGATGAGCTTGACATATTTGCAAATGTTGCTTCTTACTCAGATAATTAGGATAAAGATGAGGATGAAAAAACTTTGTAGATAGAACCCAAAGCAATCTATTGCAATTAGAGCCATCAAAAGACAAAGAGATTTGTATTCAGAATTACAAACATTATCTTTGTAAATTTAGCATCAATAAAAATTACTTTTTATTGTTTAAATTTGTTTGGAACTAACATATTCATATGATGAATAATTTATTATAAGTTTTGTTATTAGATACTTGAATAATTCAAATTAAATTTCAAATATTTCTTTGATAATATGATCATTAATAGAAACTTTGGATACGTACAAAGAAAGGTACTCTGCCTTTAAGAAATGACCTATGTCTAAACATGAACATCCATGAGTCCAATTGGAAGGACAATTTAGAACAGTTTCCTTTGACTCGATAATCGAGAACTCAAAGATAATTAATATTCAATCCTTTTGTGAAAAGGAAATATGACAGAATTATATCTTAAGAGTAACACATAGAGATGTGTACACTAAGTAAAGAATCATTGGTGAATAGAAACATTTGCTGATGATCATTCCAAATGTGATGATGTTCAAATATAGAAAGTCAAAGATCCTTTTGGAAAGATCGGGGACTTCCAACAAGTTGCTTATGGAATTAGTGAATCCCATGAACCATGAACACATTCAGATAATAGATATTGGTTGGATGAATTAAAAAGAGTATATCAATGAGTAAGAAATTATTTCTTACTCATTACTCATTCCTCTTATACACCTTAACCTAGTCTTGCCTTCTTAAGATAACACTAAACTTAGCAAAGTTCAAATGATAATGAATGATGGATTCCCTGAATCCAATGAGGATTCACATTAGAGAATGCAAACCCCAGATGGATTCAAATCAAGATCTCTTATTCACATATGATGTGGACAAGGATCTAGATATTCAGATTTGACATTAATTATCGATGTCCAAGTTCAACTTAGTTGAACTCTAAGACAATTCTTGGAAATCACAAGCATGATAATGGTTATCAACATTGTGACAGTGGAATATTAGATTCACGAAAAATGAAAGCATAATCCCATAAAAGAATGATTGTGGGAGAGTTACTTCAACTCAACCAAGGCATGGCCACAAAGATTAAATCTACCTGGCTCAATATCCGATCCAAGTGAGTTGGATATAGGACAGATTACAATATTCAAGGACTTCACACATGATAATAGTCATCAACCATGCGATGAGAATTCCAAAAGGGTTATTTTAACTTATGAACTACCAAATTTCGTTAGGATGAGTGATCAATTGGGATTCAATCTAAGAATAATGCATGATAGGCTAATTACGGAACTCATCTTGATCAAGCTTTGCAGATCAATGGATAAGCCCGCAATATATATCCAAAGTAGTTAGATATAGAGGCAATTATGAGTTTCAATGGTTATAAAGGATATGAAAGCATTCCTATAGGAATGCTCAAGAAGTATTGATCTTGTAAAATATTAGATTTCACGAATATTGATACTTAAAAAAAGAATTGAACCATAAAGGAATCAAGGAATCTTGTAAGGCTAATGGAATCTATTCAAAATCCCAAATAAAATTTGAGGGGAATCAAATATATACTGCTTGAAAATGTTTCAAGATGGTAAAACCCAAACATGATCCAATCAAGCAATCAGAATCGAATAATTCATAGATTGTTATGGCTGTATTCAATGATACCTGGATGCATGAGAAATAGTTGGAACATAGTATCGTACGCAGACAAATGTTGTGCTCATGTAATAGGATAATAAAATCAAGAAATGGAACATGAGAGTTTGAACAAAAATCTTTCTTCAAGATCAACTCAGAGATTTCTGAAATATAAAATGCTCGGTTAATTTTCATATGATAAAAGTCAATATAAGTATTTTCTAATGACATCTTAAGAAAAAGATGTCAACTCAAAAAACTAAGAGAGAGAAAGCATGATGCATGTGTACGATACAAGTCACGCATAATTCCAAATAGAGATATCAAAGATAGTGGGAGGATAAATTGTTATCAACCTACAAGAAACTCTGCATAAATTGAGAAGTTGTCCCTGATGTTCCTTGAAAAAGGAATGCAATGATGAGAAAGTGATCTCCAAAGATTGAGATGCGCTAATTCAATCAACCTCAATGAGATGAGATGCAACATCTGTGGTCTATTGTTGATAGTCCACATATAATCTACTTGAATAGTACGATATTTACTTTAAAAGCATATACACCATCTTACGAATGCTGAAGTAAATGTACTTATGAACCTGCAACACAAATGATGTCGACATGTAAGCCCTTAGGAAGGACTTAACGTAGTTTCCTCTACTGAAACTCTCCTTACTGTGATGACCAAAGTGTATTTGAAGAGAAAAAAGTCCCCACATATAATAAAGTAGTTGTCATATGCAGTGCTTCAGCCTATAGCTTGACACTTTTATTGATCAAGGCTTTATGTAAAGCTCTTAAGTGTCAAGTTTACATCATGGGTCGAAGAGGCAGTTCAGGATTAGCTCTGAAGGCAAGTGAAAGTCTACTAGAGTTATGTGCCCTAAGCAAGCCACCCTGAGTTAAATCACTGGATCGATGATTCAAAACTGAGTAACAGATCATGTGGACACATTAATATAGTTAAATGAGTCCCTCAGTAAAATCGAGATAATGTATTATGCCATATTGGTTATACTGATGACGGATATCGAAAAATCCAAATGATTTGAATTAAGGATTTCAATAAGTTATCAAAAATAATCATAATATCCAATTATAATCTCCAGTCTAAGAAGAGTGGCAATCTTCCTTAGAGACTAATTTTCTAACTGATGCCCTTGATGGAAATAGAGATTTAGAGCTTATCACGCAAATGAAGTCATGAAGTTGACTCGACAAGATGAAGATATAGCAGTCCTCTTATCACTATCACGGAAAAGGCATAACTTTAAACCTAAAACAGATGTGTCTCTGTGTCTAAATATATACATTTGGTGGGTCGATAGAGGATACACCCACCATGGCATTGAAACTGGAAAGCTAGTGAGCATATGAGAGAATAGGAGAAACACGATCTCTTGAAGAGATCCCAACAAATCCATTGTATTGGATGTACACAGCAGATTGGGCGACTTGAGCTCACTCTATGTATATTGGAAAGTATGAAATTTCATGCATGGTCGTACGGATCCTGATCATACCCATACATGAAGAAAAGAGGACAGTCCTTTGGAAAAGAATCTGGTCTTCGTTCTCCTCCTAATCGTACAAAGTGATTCTAAAAAGTATGTAACCTGTGATGGGACAGACAGTGAATGGGATTCAATCCCGAGGGTTACATGTCTTCTGGTGTGAAGAATTCACAGGTATTCAGAATACCTGACGAAAGCGTAGTGCAATAATTCCTCTAATCCAAGTGCTTGATTATTACAAAATGAAACAAATCATTATTTTAGTGTGTTCCAATTCGATTAGAATAATTAAATCAATTTAAGGACACCCACATGATTAACCCATATTTGTGAGCTATTTAAGTATGTAAATGCCTAGACATTAAGATATCTCTAAGATTTAGTTAACATGCATTATGATGTAAATAAATTAATTTATGCTTTTAGCTTGATTGCATAATTCATGCATTGCATTCATATGCATTTAGAATTGACTTAGCTAACCAATTAAGTGCATTACAAACATTATTTTGGATTTAACATAAAAGTTCAGGGTTTGTGCATAAATAACGCTAATATTTTATTTTCTCTTCTTCGCAAAAAACAGCTCCGCTTCCACCTCCAGCCATGAAATCCCCTTAATGGCCGTGAGAAGAGGATCTGCTCCCGCCCCTCCCATTTCAAATCCATGTAGCTGCAGCTACAAAGGAGGGCCTGCCATGTTGAGGAGGCCACCATCCCACCCTTACTGTGCAAGCGTTGAGAACGCCCCATTCCATCACCGCAGGTCTCAACCGCGGTAGCAAGACACCATCACCGTGGGTGTGTGGGGTGACAAACCACACCGCCAGCCGGAGCTTGCTCGCATCACCGTGAGTGCATGCACACAAGCGTGCATGCTACCATATTCACTATTCATCTCCATCTCCATAGCATCCTCTGTTCTACTTCCAAAGAACCCAACAGCACCTTCTACACCATCGCGCCTCCCTCTTCACTACCAAGCCTCTCGCTGGTCAACCCCATGCACACCCCGTTGCCTACGCTCATCTTCAACACCACCACCATCTTCATTTCCTTCTTCGTTTCTTCTTCTTCCTCTCCTGCTATGGGTGAAACAAACCCAACACCTGCACCAACCACCTGCAGCACCACCTTCTCCAACCTAGCATCACTCCAAGCAACTAACGGCCGCTGAAGCCACCAGCCACCACGCCTCTGCGCACCCTACCCGTACCTAGCAGGGCCCTCTCCTCCGCGCCTTCTCCTCCCACACGTAGCTAGCAGCGTGCTCGCGTGCACCTCCAGCAGGCCAGCAACACGCTCCCACGTGCGGCCAGCAGCACGCACTTCCCCTCGTTGCACCTCCACCCACGCGTGCGCGTGCCTCTTCGTGCGCACACAGCAGCAGCAACCACCGAGTGCGCCCCTCTTCAGCAACCTACGCGTGGAGCAGCTCCAACAGCAGCAGCAGGCCGCCGAAACCTACAACTTCCGTCTCTTCATCCAACCAACGGTGGCCGCTATTCGCCATGCCACCGACTCCACCGCAAAGTTTTCTTATTTACTGAATATTATAATGCTAGCAATTTTGTGAAGATAATCTCCTTTTCCTTAATTACTTTATCAACATATATGAACGCTATGAGCCTCATTTGAGAGGGGTTTTGGCATTGATTCTTCGCAACTGTAATTGTGAACTTTTGTGAAAGACTTTAGCGAGTTTTGGTGGGTCCCTTGCCTCCCTGTGAACACAACCCACTCCATCTGCGAGTAGTTTAATTTAAATTGTGTTGATTGAGAGTTTTCCACCACGCAATATATAACAAATGGTGTCATTGCCCCATTTGTTAAGCGAAAATGTCTTTCAAATGGCGCCGTTGCCGAGGAAGCAACGAACCTGTTAAACTTGCATTTATTTATTTGTTCACATTTTATTTGAGGCACATTTTGATTCAATTATCTGTTTGGTGCGAGGTACGTGTATCTTGAGACGAGTTATTGCACCAACCTCAGCGACGCCAAGGTGGATCTTCTTTCCACCGTTCGGAGGACACGAGGAGCTCCATTTCTAAAGGTAGGAGCTCGACGCATTGTGGTGGACCTTATCTCCACCACCGAAGGATATTTGGAGTGACCATCTTCATCTCCATCGATTCTTTTCTGTAGATAGAATTTAGGTTTTAGAACTTTATTTTTCTTTATTTTCTTGCACATTAATTTGGTTTGAGAGCCTTATCCTGGAGCACATTTTACGAGTTTGTTCCCCGACCTTTTAGGCCCGTGTTGAGTAATTTTTCGAGAGCATGTTCCCTTTTCTTTAAATCTAGGTTTTCATCTTATTTTATGGTTGTTTATCCTTTCCTTTGTGCATAATTAGGTAAAAAAAAAAAAGCACAAGCTAACTGCTAAAAGCTGCATGCCCTTAGGGACGACTATTTAGGATTGTATAGCAGCATCTAGACTTTATTTTCTGTATTGCGTGCATTCTCGCATCGTTGATTGCTGGAAGTAAGGTACGCATCCTCTTACCTTGCATCAATATCTTCATCACGCATTTGCATTTGGACTTAATTCATAGATCACATAATTTGTCATGAAATGATCTAAAAAGTGGTCACATTAAATTTCTGAAAATGACTAATTCAAGGAGGAACACATTGAAACCTAAGGAGTTGATTTGAGACATTGTGTTACGGTTCAAAGTTAAAAGAAATTTTCGGTGAATGCACACGTGTATGACATTTTTTGCACTAAAGCACACACTCTAGACACTCATAGGTTGGAACCTCTAGGAAAGAGCCTCTTATTACTGGACACTAAGGTGACCCAAACTATATTCCAAAAGTGAGGTTGCCTCTAAACCTTACGGATTGAGGGTAGTTAAGAAGCACCGCGAAAGCAACTGTTCAAAGGAAGGGCTTGACCCTACTTTCATCCCTCTTTGCCATGTTTGGAAATGACTAAACTTTTTGGTCATTAGGGAGGATCACTAAAGTTCTAGTTAAGTCTTTATTAAGGCATTCCGTAGGTCGACAATAGGCATGTAATTGATTGGGCAATTTGTATTGTCACCTACAGTCTAAACTAAGGTTGAAAGCCTAAATCTGTAAAGACCTAATAAGCCCTTTTGAAATGTGTTTTTAGTGCATGCTTGGTAGGTAATCTCTTAGGAGATAACTTGTGTTTGATTCAGAACTTGAAAGAATCCTAAGAAGAAACCACCCAAGGGAAGAAATGGTTGTCAAAGGAGCCTTAAGGAATATTTCATTCCGACCAATCACGCTGGCTCTACACTACGTAGACCTGGAGGGAACAATCCCTATGAGATCAAAAGCAGTGCCATATCCTTGCTGCCCCCTTTTATGGTACTGCTAGGGAAGACTCCTATAGGCATATAGAGGAATTCACCGAGGTCTGTTCCACGATGAAGCTGCAGGGCGTTACTGATGACGCCCAAATACAGACCCTCTTTCCTTTCTCCCACAAGGACAAGGCCAAGTATTGGTATCATACCCTAGATGATATTAACGCTTGGGATGCCTTGAAAAAGGAGTTCCTAAAGAACTTCCCCATGAGCAAAACTAATCACTTTCAAAAGCAAATTATGAGTTTTGCTCAAAAGGATGGGGAAGTTTTCCACGATGCGTAGGAGTGCTTTAATGACCTTTTGAGACTTTGCTCGCATTACTAGGTGCACAAGTGGCAACTGGTTGAAAGGTTCTACACCGGACTTAGTGATTCGCACAGGCAGACTGTGGATGGGGCTTGTGCAGGAACCTTTCTGTGTAAGACTGAGGATGAAGCTTGGAACCTGTTTGATACTTTGAGTGAGAATTCTATTCACCTGAATTTTACCTACTTGGATAGAAAACCTACTCTCATGTAAAGAAAGTTGGAGGCAAATGAGGCTAGGGACACCCATAATTTAGCCTACCAGATCTAATTGCTGAATCAAAATATGGAAAGGCTTATGTCGAGCCCAGGCCAATTCACGCCTAGTACCTCCACATCCCAAGCTTCAAAATGCTCCATTTGACAAGGCAATACGCACGCCACTTTGGATTGCCACTTGGCCTTCCAATTCCCTAAGCTTGTACAAGTGGACCTGAATGCCGCCCAAGAGTTCCGTCCCAAACCTCGTAATGACCCTTTTTCCAACACTTACAACGAGAGATGGGGGAACCACCCAAACTTTTCATGAAAACAAGGGAATGTCTCAAATTTAGGGAATTATAAACTACAACCCTTTCAAAACTAACAAATGAACCAACCTCAGACCTTTTCCCAACCAAAGACCTCTGAGATGGATGAATTGAAGGTGATGTTGAAAACTATGCAAGAAAGTCAAAGTGCCATCATCCCATCTCATGACAAGGCTATACACAAAATGAAATCACAGGTAGGACACCTTGTAGAGGCTGTTAGACAAAGGGAAACTGAGAAGCTTCCTAGTGCTGCAGAGGAGAATCCTAAAGGAAAAGGGATTGTCTTTAAGGAGCATGCCCAAGCGGTGAGTGGGAAAGAAATTTCCAAACCTGATGCTCCTATAGTCTCGCCTTCTAAAAACCCATCCACCCTGACATTCGCCCCCGCCGAAGAAGAGTAGCCCAACTCTCCACTTGAAATCACCTCACCGGAAGAGGTTGTCCCAGCCATAGTTTTAAAAATTACGCCTTAAGGCTATAGAAGCGTACGCCTCGAGGCGAGGCGACCCCAAATAGCCTCGAGGCGATAGCCTCGGGGTGCATTCAAAAGGCGTGCGCCTCGGTTGAGCCGAGGCGGTCCGAGGCGCTAGAGGCAATGAGGCACACATGAGGCGCAGCCTCAATTGGTTTAGGTGTAGCTGCTGCAGCAGCGTCGAAGCTCGAAGAGGAGCATCGCCGTAGCAGCGTCGAAGGAGCATTGCCGGTGGTGCAGCTACTGCAGCAGCATTGGAGCTCGAGGAGGAGCATCGCCGCAGCAGCGTCGGAGGAGCATCGCCGGTGGTGCACCTACTACAGCAATGTCGGAGGAGGAGCATCACGCAGCAACGTTGGACGAGCATCGCCGGTGGTGCAACTGCTGCAACAGTGTCGGAGGAGCATCGCGCAGCAGTGTTGGAGGAGCATTGCCGGTGGTGCAGCTGCTGCAGCAGTGTTGGAGGAGCATTGCCAGTGGTGCAGCTGCTGCAGCAGTGTCGGAGGAGGAGCATCGCACAGCAACGTTGGAGGAGGTGCATTTGCATTTATCATCAAGGTGCCTAGGGTTTTGTGTTTTTTTTTTTTAGTTTACTTGATTATGTTTCATCAATGTCAAATATCTTTAGGATGAGTTTTGAGGTGTGTTTTAGGGTTTGAGGGGAAAGTTTGGATCTTGGTAGGGCTTGGTTGTTAGGATTTTGGGATGAATTTCGTTCTTTCAATGTTGTGATAGAGAAAATGTTATGAAAGCGTATTATTTAGATTATTATTTTCTTATTAGCACTTAATAAGTATATATCATTTCCTTTTTCTATGTTTTTTATGCAATTCTTGAGGCTTACGCCTCGACCGCCTCGAGGCTTATGCCTATCCTCGATGAAGGCAAACCGCCTCGGTACCGCCTCACATTTTTTAAAACCTTGGTCCCAACTCCACCTTTTACCCGACATGACAACCCTTCCACCCAAAGACCAAGAGTGCCCTTTCCAGAGCACTTATACACCTCTAGGCAGGCTTCTACTGGTTCATCTGGAGCTAAAGATAGAACGGATGAAATCATAGACTTTCAAGCAAGTGTAGATTAACCTTCTTTTGCTTGAGGCTATCAGGCAGATTCCGTCTTATGCCCCTTTTCTAAAAGACCTGTGCACGAAAAAGCGGCAATCTAGGAAACAGGTCCAATCAAAAATTATCCTGCCTGATTCCGTTAGCTAAATTGTTTAACATGACACACCCCCGAAACTTAATGACCCAGGAGCCCCATAAATCTTGGTGGTCATTGGTGACCTACATATAGATGAGGCTCTACTTGATCTAAGTGCGGGGGAAAACATCATCCCGAGCTACGTGTATGAACTTGGAGGAGGCAATATAAAGCCTAGCCCAATAATCCTCCAAGTTGCAGACCAATCACTCAAGACACCCCGATGAATGCTGGAAGATGTCCTCGTGAGAGTAGAGGACCTCTTCCCTGCAAACTTTTTAGTTCTGGATAGAGACCCTACCAACAAGCCAACTAAGCCCTCTATCATTTTTTGCCACCCCTTCCTTACAACTTTACATGCTTCGATAAATTGCAATACTTAGGCATTAAAAATGGGCTTTGGGAACAGGAAAATCCGGCTTAATGTGTTTGATGCTTATAAACAAGTCGGGCTTGAGGATTATTCCCAAGTTGAGGTGGTAGATGACCTGATTGAAGAGACAACCCCTGCAATTTTATGTGATGACCCCCTTCAACATGTTATTCTTAATGAGTATTCCCATCTCTTAGAGGAATGTGAAGGGGATATACTAGAACTTAAGTTGCTTGGTGTTTCTATTGAGTCTCTTTCCTCATCATTTCTGCCCAAGGTAGATCTGCTACCTAAGCCCCCGACCTTGAGCTGAAACCCCTCTCGGACACTCTCAAGTACGTCTTCCTGGGTGCCAATGATACGCTCCCCGTTATCATTTTAGTTGTGCTATCTAAGGCACAGGAGGGAGCCCAAATTGAATGTTTGTCTAGGCACAAGGAAGCTATTGCTTGAAGCATCACTGATATTAAGGGTATAGACTCTACACTCTGCATGCACCACATTTATACTAATGATTCCATCAAGTCATTTAGGGTCATGCAGAGACGTCTTAACCCCAATATGAGGGAGGTGATTAAAAAGGAAATTCTGAAGTGATTGGACGCTGGGATTATATATCCCATTGTGGACATTAAATGAGTTAGTCCTATCCATGTGGTGCCAAAGAAGACAGGCTTTATTGTGAAAATTAATGACCAAGGAGAACAAGTGACGACTAGACCCTCAACTAGATGGAGAGTCTGCATTGATTACCGCAAGCTGAACACTGCTACCCAGAAAGATCACTTTCCTTTGCCTTTTATTGACCAAATTCTCGAAAGATTGGCAGGGAATAAGTACTATTACTTTCTCGATGGATATTCCGGGTACAACCAAATTGCAATCTTTCCTAATGACCAGGAGAAGATGACTTTCACGAGTCCTTACGGTACCTTTACATTCAGGCGTATGCCGTTTGGACTATGCAATGCATCGGCAACCTTCCAACGGTGTATGATGTCCATTTTCTCGGACATGATTGACGAGTATGTTAAACTGTTTATGGATGACTTCTCTATTTACGGCTCGTCTTTCGACCAGTGTTCTGCATCTAGAGAATATGTTGAAGCGATGTAAGGAGATTGGTTTAATCCTCAGCTGGGAGAAAAGCCACTCCATGATACAGAAAGACATTGTACTTGGGCATGTTGTATCTGAAAGAGAATTGGAGGTAGATAAGGATAAAGTTGATTCTATTTCCAAACTCCCAGTACCCACGAATGTCAAACAGATTAGATCCTTTCTGGGCCATGCAAGCTTTTATAAGCACTTTACTAAAAATTTAAGTAAAATTTCTAGGCCACTTCGCAACCTATTGGCGAAGGAATCTTCCTTCGATTTTGATTCAAAGTGTGCCAAGGCCTTTCACACTCTGAAGGAGACCTCGATCTCTGCACCTACTCTCCGAGCTCCAAATTGGACACTCCCATTCGAACTAACATGTGATGCTTCATATTATGCCATAGGAGCTGTCCTAGGACAAAGGGTAGCAAACACTTAACTGACCTACAGCAAAACTACACTATGATAGAAAAAGAATTACTCGTCGTAGTATTTGCTTTGGAGAAATTTAAGTCTTATCTTCTTGGGTCTAAGGTGATCATTTTTACTGATCATGCAGTAGTGAAACACCTCATTGCCAAGAAAGATTCCAAGCCACGACTTATTAGGTGGATTCTACTCCTTCAAGAGTTTGACTTGGAGATTCGTGAAAAAAAAAGTGGAAATGTAGTGGTTGATCACCTATCTCGCCTCCCACTTGATGACTCTCCATCTGGAGACACCTGCGAGACAAACCCTTTTGGCGGTAAGTCACAGGAGAGACTCCTAGATCTTGGGATGAGCAGAAAACGAAGAGATTTATTTCCCAAGCTAGATACTTTCATTGGGAAGAGCCTGAATTATTTAGAATTGGACAAGACCAAGTACTGAGACGATGCATACCTGAAAAAGAGCAACAAAGTGTGTTGAGTTTTTACTATGAACTTCATTGTAGACACTTTGGTGCTAAGAAAATAGCTTTTAAGGTTCTTTGATCCAGATTTTGGTGGTCTACTTTATTTAAGGATTCTCAGAACTTTGTTAAGGCCTATATTAGATGTCAACAGACTGGAACGATTGGGAAGAAGAATGAGATGCATCAACACCCAATCCAACCAGTTGAAATTTTTGATGTTTGGGGAATAGACTTTATGGGCCCCTTCCCTTCGTCCCAAGGTTATGAGTATATATGGTGGCAGTTGATTGTCTCTAAGTGGATAAAGGTCATTCCTACGTGCACAAATGACCACTTTGTGGTTTTAAAATTTGTGAGAGCCAATATCATATCTTGCTTTGCCTGTCCCAAGATGATTATAAGTGATGGGGAACCTCATTTCCGGAACCATCACTTCAATCGACTACTCAAAAGTCTGGGAGTAACTCACAAGATCGCTACCCCTTACCATCCTCATACGAGTAGCCAGGTTGAAATGTCAAATAGGGAGATAAATAACATTTTGGAAAAGACTGTTAGGCCTGATAGGAAGGACTGGTCCCAAAAGATAGATGATGCTTTACGGGCTTATCGGATAGCCTACAAAACCCCTTTGGGTATGTCTCCCTTCCGAATTAGTGTACGGGAAAGCGTATCATTTACCCGTTGAGCTGAAACATAGAGCACTTTGAGCTATCCGAAGTGTCAACATGGATTTAGAAAAGGTGGGTAAGGCACGACTTCTAGAATTAAGTGAGATTGAGGAGTTGAGGAATGATGCTTATGACACCTCTCAAGCCTATAAGGAGAGAACCAAGATCTTGCATGATAAGTATATCCTTAGAAAAACCTTTGAGCCCAACCAACAAGTCTGGCTTTTCAATTCCAGACTTAAGCTTTTTCCAGGAAAATTAAAATCTCGTTGGGATGGGCCATACATAATCACTAAAGTATTTCTGCATGGGGTTGTGGAGATTAAGAGTCCCTCCTCTTCACCAACGCCCTTTACTGTCAATGGCTAACAGTTGAAACCGTATATTACTTTGGATGGTCATCTAGTTGATGAGGTCACTCTCAAGGAACCTTAGCTCCTGTCATTCTCCGCCTCAAGTAACATTTTCCCTTAGCTATTTTACTTCCAATGAGGACATTGTTCGAACCAAGCATGAGGGGATAGGACCTGTGGCATTTGCTTAGAGCGTGTCTACATTTTGCATTCATGCATCCATATTGCATTCAAAAAAAAATAAAATAAAATAAAAAATAAAAATTAGGCCATGTTGTTTTACTTAACTGGCTAGGCTCTGCATCTTTAGAGCATGAGAGTAAGACTTTAAGTTTGCTTAGCTGACTCTAGGTGCTTAAGTATAGGAGCTAGGGTTGAACTACTAACTTTAGAACTCTAGAGTCCATTTGGACTTAAAAACTCTAGGAATTAAGTTGCAGACCATTCCTCAAGAGGTTGAGAAAGGAAAGCTAGGGATTGAGTTAAAGGCTGGGTAGTACCTGGTATCTTTTTCTACCTTTTGATTTACAGATCCTCGTAACCTAAGCATCCACATCACACACACTTGGTCTTGTGTAAATAGTGATCACCTTAATACCTTTCTTGAAGAAAATTTGGTTCTCTTAATTCTGACTTAGGACAAGCTTCAAAACACAACTTGATTAGACGAGTTCCTACCGCATGAAAGGTGGAGTATATACTCATCTTAATAACGCGATGATAACATGTCTCCTCCTCGGCGCTTGTCTCTTAGGATATCCATCCTACTAGGGGCATGTAAGTGCATTGTGCAGTTCAGGTACTATGGGAGGCCCTATCTCGAAGTGCTGATTGTCACAGGCCTGAATTCGTTTAAGAAATCCATGGGCGAAACTATCTTGAAGTGTTGATTACCAAGAGTTCTTGAGGTCGCTATCGATGGTGCTATCTCGAAGCATCGAAAACCAGGCACCCTTCGAGGTTCGGTGATGGGGACAATGAATCTGACATAAATCGTGTTGATAGCTAATCCAAAGTTGAACTTAGAGGAATCATACAATATATATATATAATCCCTCTTACTCTCTTTCTAGGTTGGCAATCATACTAACCTCAAATAAATCAGACCAATGCACATGCACGGATGCTTTAATCTCTACGACCAATAAACCCTAGGGTAGAGTTAGAAATCAAAGAAACCTGTGGCTGTAACTTATCCTTAGCTGACATAGTCTGTAACTTAGCAGCTACTCGAGTACCTTATGATCTAGAGTTAGATAGTTCAACCTAATTTCTATGAAAAGGTCAATTGAGTTAGCTTGGATAACTTGGAGTATTAAGTCATGCTTGAATTTGCTAGGGACTAGCAAAAACTAGGAATGGGAGCATTTGATTAGCCCATATTTGTAGGCTATTTAAGTATGTGAATGCCTAAACATTAAGATATCTTTAAGATTTAGTTAACATGCATTAGGATGGTAATAAATTAATTTATGTTTTTAACTTGATTGCATAATTCATGCATTGCATCCATATGCATTTAGAATTGACTTATTTAACCAATTAGGTGCATTACATGCATAATTTTGGATTTAACATAGAAGTTAAGGGTTTGTGCATAAATAACGCTAATATTTTATTTTATCTCTTCTTCGCAGGAAACAGCTCTGCTTCCACCTCCAGCCATGAAATTCCCTTAATGGCCGTGAGAAGCGGATCTGCTCCCACCCCTCCCATTTCAAATCCATGCAGCCGCAGCTACAAAGGAGGGCCTGCCATGCTGAGGAGGCCACCATCCCACCCTTACTGTGCAAGCGTTGAGAACACCCCATTCCATCACTGCAGGTCTCGACTGTGGCAGCAAGACCCCATCACCGTAGGTGTGTGGGGTGATAGACCACACCGCCAGCCGGAGCTTGCTTACATCACCGTGAGTGCACGCACACAAGCGTGCATACTACCATATTCACTGTTCATCTCCATCTCCATATCATCCTCTGTTCTACTTCCAAAAGAACCCAACAGCACCTCCACTATCGCGCCTCCCTCTTCACCGCCAAGCCTCTCGCCGCTCAGCCCCATGCACACCCTACTACCCACACTCATCCTCAACACCACCATCTTCATTTCCTTCTTCGTTTCTTCTTCTTCCTCTCCTGCTACGAGTGAAACAAACCCAACACCTACACCAACCACGTGCAGCACCACCTTCTCCACCTTGGCATCACTCCAAGTGGCCAACGGTCGCTGAAACCACTAGCCACCACGCCTCCACGCACCCTGCCCACACCTAGCAAGGCCCTCTCCTCTGCACCTTCCGCTCCCACGTGCGACCAACAGCCTGCACTTCCCCTCGTCACACCTCCGCCCACACACACACGCCTCTTCGTGCGCACACAGCAAGAGCAACCACCGCGCGCGCCCCTCTTCAGCAGCCCATGCATGGAGCTGGAACCCACACCTCCATCTCTCCGTCAGGCCACCAGCAGCTGCTATTCGCCATGCCACCAACTCTGCCACGAAGCCCTAGCTCCACTCCAACTCTGGTGAGCTCCTCACCGCTAGCCAGCCCTCCTACTACTCGCATGGCTCAGGGGAAGGAATCCCTTATTTCCTTTCAATTAGTAATTACGGTGGACTGCCATTGCCAAACCTCATTTTTCTTATTTATTGAATATTATAATGCTGGCTATTTTGTGAAAATAACCTCCCTCTTTTCCTTAAATACTTTATCAACATATATGAACACTATGAGCCTCATTTAAGAGGGGCTTTGACATCGATTCTTCGCAACTTTAATTGTGAACTTTTGTAAACGACTTTAGCGAGTTTTGGTAGGCCCCTTGCCTCCCTATGGACACGACCCACTCCATCTGCGACTGGTTTAATTTAAATTGTGTTGATTGAGAGTTTTCCACCACGCAATATACGACATTATCATTTTATTGTGATCATCCTGTTTAAGAGAAAACGTCTCTTTCACCATACAACCATGTAGGAAATTTTGTACATCCCAATATACACAATCTACATGTGTCTTACAATCCACTATTTACACTTACAATAGCAGATTTGTGTAATTCCTTCGAGAGATCATGTCTCATGTACTCATATACACACCAGCTTTCTAGTCTCAACACCAAGGTGGGCAAATTGACCATCAATCCGCCAAATGTGTATAACAAAGTAAAAGAGACATCTATCTTGAGTAAAAGAATACGCCTTATCATGACAATAATAAGAAAAAGACTTTCGCATCTCCATCTCGTCGAGTCATCTTTTTAACTCAACCTACGTAACAACCCCAAACCTTTATTTCTATACAAAAGTTGCGCATGAAGAGCATTAGTCAAGCAATTGAGAAGAATGTCATCTCTTCTCACACTATAGACAAGTGTTGTATATCATGATAGTTCTTAATGACTTATCAAAATTCTCAATCCAACCATTTGGATTTTGGATACTATCACCGTTTATATACAATGTAATTACATAACACTCCCAATTATACTGAGGGACCCAACTAACCACATTAGCATGTCTACATGATTCGATACTCAAATTTGAATTACCAATCAAGTGATTCCATTCAAATTGGCATACTAAGGGCACTAATTTCAACAGACTCCCACTTTCCCTTAGAACCAATCCATAACCACTCTAACCCATGTGCCTAACACTCAAGTGCTTTTACCATAAAGCCTTGAATGACTAAGGCATCAGGATAAAGTATTACATATGATAACAATTTTATTATATATGGAATCTAAATTATGATGTGGACTTTTCCTTCCACAAACATGCTCTTTATTACAAGATATCATTTATTAATAAAAGCAATGTTCTTATTGTCATCACAACAATGAAAGTTTCAATAAAGGAATCTGTCAAGTCCTTTCAAAAGGCCTCATTGTAGTATATCCACATCATTTTTGTGGTTAACTTCATAAGCTATAACACTTTCTGTTGCTGCAAAGGCCCCACGATCATTAATTTTGATAGTAACAAAATATTTGTGATTTAACATTTACATTTTATTTTATAAATTTCAAGATAATACAAATGGATATCTCATCCCCTTGTGTGATTATTTACATATTATTTCCGCATCTTATTTTCATATCGCATATCTCACCCACTCCATCCAGGAAATTACAATTGATATCAGAGCAGATTGTCGCATTCACAGAGTCACACCCAACGAGGATCCAATGGAGGGAAGCATTACGGAACTAGACACATCGAGGGACATTCCACTACTCGTCCTCCCTACTTCGACAAGAGCAACTACGGGTATTGAAAGCTTAGAATGAAGACGTGATTTCAAGCCGACTTCACCATTTGAGCTAGATGCGAAACTCCTTTCAACATACCGAAGAGACTCGCTAGAGGCTACTGGCAGCAGCAAATTCGAGAGTTATCGCTCAACACAAAGAAGATGAATGCCTTGTATTGCGCATTGATCCCGAAGGAATTCAACAACATCTCACAGTGCGCCACCGTATATGAGATATGGCACACACTTGAGGTAACTCACGAAGGTACCTCCAAGGTAAGAGCTTCTAAGATTAATGTTTTATCTCAAGAATTTGAATCATTTTCCATGAAGACTAATGAACTTTATGTGAGATGTAAACTAGGTTCACTCTTATAGTAAATAATTTAAATTCTTTAGGGAGGACCTTTATAAAGGGGGAGCTTCAAAGAAAACTTCTTCGTTCCTTTGAATCAGAATGGGAACAAAAGGTCACCGCCATCAAAGAGGCAAATGAAGTTGATGAGCTTAACATGAAGGATCTCTTAAGCAATCTCATGGCCTATGAAACAAAGATGAAGCAAAAGAAGAAACACACCGGAGCTGAAGCCAAGGAAGACCCTTGCCTTCAAAGCCGCTTCGAACAACGAGGTAAGTTTCGACGACAAAGACCTTAGGATTTTATTTAAGAAATTCTCTAAGTTTTGCAGGAACTCAAAGAAAGAGAAGGAGAATAAGAGAGATAGCCCGGTACATTGCTATCATTGCAACGAACAAGGGCATCTTCAACTCAAATGTCTTCTTAAGAAGGAGAAGAAAGGGAAGGAGAAGAAATACAAGAAGACTTTTCAAGCCACATGGGATGATTCAACCTGGAAGGAGGAAAAAGATCCCAAAACAAAGAACAAAACCACTTGCATGGGTTTCATGGAATTAGCAAATTTTAGCAAGGATGAAGATAACAAAAAGAGGTAAATTCATTTAATAAGTTGCAAGAAGCTTTTGAAGAACTATATGAACTTAGTAAATCATTAAAGTTAGAAAATAAAAAATTGAAAAAGGAAACTAGTGCCTTAAAAAGAGAAGTAGATAATCTTCTTGTTAAAAATCAAAAATTAAATGCTTCTATTGATTCCATTAAATCTGAAAAGAATGCTCTTGCAATAGAAAGTCATTACCTTATTTTGAAAAACACCAAATTGATTGAAGAAAATACCTTGCTTAAATCGGAGATCTCCATCTTAAAGAGCAAGATGAGTTTTGTTAAAAATGATCATATTTGTCTTAAAGAAAAATAGATATATTATTAACTGAAATTAGCACTAGTTAAAAGGTTGAGAAAGAATCTCCACCAAGGAGGCCAACTAACAAGCCCGGATCCAAGCTAACTTAGATATCGAAAAATCAATTAGAATCTTATTTTATAGGTTTGAAGAGAGATGTCAATATAAAAGATTAGACCTATAAGCTCAAAAATGGACTAGTCAAATTGGGGGGACCAAAGAGTAGACCAAAGACAAGAAGACCGAAGAAATGACAACCGACAAGTGGTCGAACCGCCTTGCATCAACCTTTTGATTGGAGACCGACATCGATGCCTAGACCTTCAAGTTTCGGATGGGAGCCCCATCATTTCTGGCATCCACCTCAAGGGCCATTCTATTAGCCATGGTAAATCCCTTTACCCTCTTTTATGTTAATTTCAGTAGGTAACATGAAGATAAGGGGAGATAAAATTTACATACTATATGTCCATCATTAAGGGGGAGATAGATAAACTTTTCCCATATGTTTCGACTCTTTTGATTAGGGGAGATTTTAAAAATGATTATAGCTATATATTCATTAGAAAGGGGGAGTTAATCCAAATTAGAAGAGCATGTATTAAGAGAGAGTATAGGATAAATTATTAGAATTAATTAAACATTTTTGATAATGTCAAAAAGGGGGAGATTTTTTAGATTATTATGTGTGGTTCAGTCATCATCAAAAAGGGGGAGATTGTTTGTGCAAAGGCACCACGATCGTTAATTTTGATAACAAAACACTTATGATTTAACATTTGCATTTGAGTTTATAAGTTTCAAAATAATGCAAATGGATACAAGTATGAAGAAGCTCAAGCTCGCATCCATGGCAGATTGGAGGAGCTTGATGGAGAAGCTTCATTTGGAGCGAAAACTTGAAGAATGAAGGAGATGAAGAATATGATAGAAATATTCTTTCTTGTATTTTGTATTCTTGTATTTAATTGTCTTGTACACTACTCTTTTATTCTTTAGATTCTTGTAAAGAGCCTAAAGCACCCTACCTTAGGAAACCTTACACCTTACTAGGACACATAGACAAACACTTAGATACATCAGAAAACCAAAATAGGCTTCAGACAGCCCGATCAGACATCCAATCTGGACCTCAGACGTCTAATCTTGATCTTTAAGACATCTGACCTTTCATCCAGACGTCCAAACACTTAAGCTGGACTTAGTGCCTTCTGTCTGTTGATTTCAGACGATCAGCCCATAATCCAGATGTCTTAGTGGACGTCTGATACCAATGACAGGCGTCCAACAATAGGACCGTTGGATTGTCAGAAGATGATCCTCAGAACTGACCTTATAATTAATTATATAACACTTTCAAACGTCCGTAGAGCATCCCAGACGTCTGATAGATAGGCGTTAAGCTAAGATCTAACCCAAATCACTTTTGTCAGAAGTTTTAGCCGTTAAGCCTTTAGGGAAATCCATTCCCATAGAGGATTGCCTTTCCAGACGACCAGACATCTTGCTAAGAATCCAACCTGTCATCTATATAACAAAACACTTGATCCCTATTTCAATCTGGTGAAAACAGGAAGCAAGCTGTCTAGAATTAGACGTCTGATTTTTGTCCTAGATGTCTTAAAAGTATTCTAGACGTTCATCTTGATCCAACCCAGTTCAGAACAACCCTTCTAAATCAGACGACCGACCATCAGATCAGACAATAACCCTATCAAAATCATAAATAACCCTGATTTCGATGAGATTTTGGACCACTCTCTTGAATCTTGTTCCCAACGGCTACAAGAGGCTTCCAAGGCTTCCAAGGCCTTCTCAGAACCTCAATAAATAAAGGAGCACCCTTTCTAAGCCAAACACACCTTGACATACTTCTTCCACATCATATTGCGTCCAAGTGAAGAAGAAAATCATCTAGAAGAAGTTTTTGCTCTCCAAGCCTTATTCAACAAATCTAAGAGCACTAATACTCTTTCGAATTCATGTCAAATCACTTCCGATTTAAGGAAGACCCTTTCGCTTACGGTAGCTAAGTTCATTTACTATTTGGGTTGTATAGATTTCTCTTTTCTTTTATAGTTGGGTATTCGCGTTGCGAATTCCAGTCTCCTTCAAGAAACAAAATACTCCTTGTGAAGAGGGACTATTTTGAGGTACACTACCCTCGTCTAAGTAACGTGGTTGTAAAAGGTTAAGTTGCCCTCATTTAAGTAACTTAGTTAATGGATTTGATCAACTAGGTCGATTGGAAAATCCAAAATCGAGAAGTTTAGGTGGTGATTTTTACCCGGATTTGGGTTTCCACCTAAAAATCCTTATGTGCTTGTAAGATTGCCTCTTGTGTGATTGTTTACATATTATTTCCACATCTTATTTTCATAGTGCATATCTCACCCGCTCTATTTAGGAAATTACACTTTCCACTTTAGCTCTCATATCGTGGTATATATGCTTCCTAGGAAAATATTGTACCACATTAAACATAAGTGGCTCTTATGTAGACCATCCACATTAGACCAGTGTTGTAAAAGTCGATAGTCAGTATTCAGTCGACCAGGCCACTGACTAAGAGTATACGATATGTGGGGAAGTAGTCAAGGAGTACTCGGTCGGGCATTTTTTTAACACACATACACCCATGTATATAGACACACGCACACATACATGATACATCAAAAAGTAAAATATATCATTGCATAAAAGTAAACTATTTTCAAGCTTGCAATAATACCAACGAAACAAAAGTACGAGTTTAAAATAAAAGCACAAGTTTCAAATAAAAAATACAAATTCAAAATAAAAGCATAAGTTTCTTCGCTTTAATCAACAAAACAGAAAGCACATTTAAAGTCAATCACCCGAGTAGGGAATGTGTTCTGTCAGGGAGAGGGGTGTTCTGTCGGGTAGAGTTGGAGGGTGGGGGGTCGAGTGACTTTAAATTTTTTTTAAGTTTTATAACCTCTATGTAAAAATCACCCAAGTACTCGACCGACTACACCAACTACTCGGTCAAGTAGTCGGTGTGCTCGCCTATAGTACCAATTATTGGTTATTCTGTCGGGTAAGGGGTGACTATAATTACTCTGTCAAGTACTCGATCGAATAAACCAACTTTTACAACATTGCATTAGACTGTAGATATCGCATCTCAAGTCATTGGCATTGATTGAACTAATGCATCTCAAGTCATTGAGATCACCTTTTTCATTCCTTTCACAAAAAATGTGATGACAATCTTGTCATCACATTCAAAGTGTTAATGACTTGTGGATTGATAATGTATTATCCTCCGACTACATCAAACATCTCTACTTGCAACTTATGCTCAATTTATGTGCACTGCAAACATGCATCTCGTTTTCATTCCCTCAACACTTGGAGCTAACATCTTCTCAAGGAGATGTCAAAAAACTTGTATCAATTTTCATCACATGAAAATCTACTAAGCATTATATGTTTCAAAAATCTTCAAGTTAATCATTAAAAACATTTTTCGATCAAACTTTAGATTTCAATTTTTGGATATTATTCTCTCATCTTATGAACACAACAGTTATACGCATATGGTACTAATTATGCTCCCACTAACCCTTATATGACTCCATACATTATTAAGACTTGAATGCATCCATAACATGTTATGGATTATTCAAATCAAGATGCCAATTTTAATCAGAATTAGACTCAAGCCTATAGCCTTCATCTAATCCCTCATGTTATGATCTTCCAAGCTTTATCATATAAAGGTGAATCATCTTCAAACTCATTTGAGGCATGAGGTCCAAAATTTCATTTATAGGGTTCTACTATCATGAAATTCTTTTCAAGTAGTTAAGCATTTCCATTAAAGTTGATTTCCCTAGATTTGGTTTATATCTTTATTAGATTCTAATAATCACTCAACATTCCGAATTTCTTTTCGTCTGACTCCTACTCCAAATATCTTTCTCATAGAATCGAATATCCCCTAAGGTAAAAACTTCATGAGAATGCTTATATAGGAATATGAGCATTTCCATATCTTGGACGACCATTAGAATTAATAATTACATGTATATCCATCTGGCTTGGATATATTATGGGCCAAACTATTGATTTGCATGGCTTGTTTAGGGCAAGTTCCACAACTCTCCTAATGCGCATTATTCTTGAATTGAATCCCAATTCATCAATATGGAATCTGACATTCCGTGAGTCAAAATCACCCTTTTGGAGTTCACATCACACTAATGACAACCATTGTCACGTACAAAGTCCAAAAATATTGTAATTTGTCCAAAACCCAACTCATTTGAATTAGATCTTAGCCAAATAACATTTAATGTTGATGGCCTCATCTTAGATGAGTTCAACTCTCCAACAATTGTTCCTTCAATTGGATTATGGATTAAGCATTCATCCTTTTGCAAATTTGATATTCAGAAAATCAAAATGCTTGACTAATCTGTATCACAACACCGATAACTATTATCACGCTCATGATTCAAGAAGTCGGTATGTGATATGCAATCAATCAGGTCACCACAGAGTACACGATATGCAGATGAGTATGTGGTTGTATTTTTATTAAAAAAATAAAAAATATTCAGTCACCTTATTAAAATTTATGTTCTAACGAATAATACATAAATAATAAACATCAAACACAACAAATATAAACTCACACCAAAATTCATAATAATCAATCCTACAACACAATCAGATCTAAAATATTTTTAAAAAAAATCAACTTAAAATATATTCCATCACAAAATCGACCACCTACTTGGCTGACTACTCAGGTATTTGGCCTTGCCCGCTTAGTGGACCACCTAAGGATACTTCGATACGGAGAGGACAGTGCTGACGAGTATGCGGCCGCATAGTCAGCCTACTTGGCCAACATCCTAAACACTGATCATGCTTGTGATAACTAAAGGATTGTCCCAGAGTCGAACTCATTTAAACTAGACATAGACAATCAATACCAAAACTGCATATCTAAATCCTTGTCTACATCATATGTGATCAAGGAACTAGACTTGATAGGAACACATAGAGGGCATCCCTTCGCATTCTCCAATGTGAATCCTCATTGGATTAGAGGAATCTAACATTCTTCATCATTTGAACTTCATTAAGTTCGATCTTATCTCAACAAGACAAGACCAAACCAAGGTATACCAAAAAGAGCAATGACTTACAAACCATTTCTTATTCATTAAGATAATTCGTTGTGATTCATCTAACTGAGTTCTATTATCTAAGCCAAAACAAATCTTTTATAACTATTATCACGCTCATGATTCAAGAAGTCGGTATGTGATATGCAATCAATCAGGTCACCACATAGAGTACACGATATGCAGATGAGTATGTGGTTGTATTTTTTATTAAAAAAATAAAAAAATATTCAGTCACCTTATTAAAATTTATGTTCTAACGAATAATACATAAATAACAAACATCAAACACAACAAATATAAACTCACACCAAAATTCATAATAATCAATCCTACAACACAATCAGATCTAAAATATTTTAAAAAAAAATCAACTTAAAATATATTCCATCACAAAATCGACCACCTACTTGGCTGACTACTCAGGTATTTGGCCTTGCCTGCTTAGTGGACCACCTAAGGATACTTCGATACGGAGAGGACAGTGCTGACGAGTATGCGGCCGCATAGTCAGCCTACTTGGCCAACATCCTAAACACTGATCATGCTTGTGATAACTAAAGGATTGTCCCAGAGTCCAACTCATTTAAACTAGACATAGACAATCAATACCAAAACTGCATATCTAAATCCTTGTCTACATCATATGTGATCAAGGAACTAGACTTGATAGGAACACATAGAGGGCATCCCTTCACATTCTCCAATGTGAATCCTCATTGGATTCGAGGAATCTAACATTCTTCATCATTTGAACTTCATTAAGTTCGATCTTATCTCAACAAGACAAGACCAAACCAAGGTATACCAAAAAGAGCAATGACTTACAAACCATTTCTTATTCATTAAGATAATCCCTTGTGATTCATCTAACTGAGTTCTATTATCTAAGCCAAATCAAATCTTTTATTACATGTACATCTAGAATGGGTTCTTAGAATACAGTATCCATAACCAATACATGAAAGTCATTAAACTTTCTAAAAGTTCTTTGACCTTTCCACATCAGACATACATCATCATGATTGGAATGATTATCAATGAATCACACCATCCACTAAAGATCATCCCCTTAATGCACACACCACTATGTGTCACTTTGCAGCATCTATTTGATATGAATCATTTTCAGAAAAGGATTGGTCACAAATTGTTTTAGAGTTCTTAATCATCGGGTCAGGAGAGACTTTTCTCACATGTCCTCTTAATCTCACTCGTAAACATTCATGACTTGAGATAAGGCATCTCATAGAGGCGAAGTATCTTCTTCTGCACTCATTCAGAATTCTCGCAAATAATCACATCATTATAGAGAACTAAGTATCTGAAAATTAAATGCTAAAACATTCAAACATCCATTGATTAAAACTTACAATAAGTCAATCATTATACAAATAAGCCGATTCCAAAACATTTTGGAAATAGAAACTGTTGAGAAAATAACTTCGGTGTGTTTTATCAAGGAAGCCTTAACCCTCTTTATATAAAAAGAAGACTTAGGTATAAAAGGAAAAACAATAAAACACTTACCAAAAATAATAAAAGCTAAAAATAGTAAAACAATCAATACTAACAAATCTAACTCTAAATATCCTAAACTAATTATTCTTTAACACTCCCCCACAAATTAGGGCATAGATCCTGTAGTCCCAACTTGTTACATAGGAACACGTCTCTTCTTTGCTAAAGCCTTGGTGAGGATGTCTACAAGCTACATTTCTAAGGTAACATGAGGGGTATTAATCTTTCATAACTGCACTACGAAGTGACAATCAACTTCAATATGTTTAGTTCTCTCATGGAACACATGAATGGAGGCAATATACATGCTAAACTTATTATCGTAGTACAGTCAAACAGCTGCCTGTGTGGATATCCTAATGTCACTTAGGAAGCCCACTACCTAAATAATCTCACATGCTGCATACGCCATTGCACGATACTTCGCCTCCACACTCGACCCAACAACCACAGCTTGTTTATTACTTCACCATGACAAAAAGTTCCAACCAAAGAAGACTGCACACATTGAGGTAGACCTTCTATCATCAATGGCATCGACATAGTCTACATCTAAGTAAGCAACCACATCAAGAGATCCATGATTTCTGTAATGAAGTCCTTTCCGTGGACTTTCTTTTAAGTGTTTTGATGTGTTTTAGTGTGAGTTACATCACGCCAATGGCGATACTTTAGCTTCTCCATTTACTAACTGACCTAGCTAACTATAAAGCTAACATCCAGGTGACCTACTGTCAATTAAAGAAGCTTCCCAACTGTACTTCTGTAGTGTGTGACATCCTCAAACAATGGATCCTCCTCCAACAACGGGGCCTTTTTCTGCGATTTCACAGGTACCCCATACAACTTGGCCCCTAAGAGGCTGGCCTCTAAAATTTTCAATGTATACTTTCTCTGAGACAATGATAAACTGGATGTATGCCTCACTACCTCAATCCCAAGAAAGTATCTAAAGCCTTCAAGGTCCTTTGTCCTAAACGTGGTGCATAGGAACTCCTTTGTCTACCATATACTATCCTCATCACTACCAGTCAAAACCATATCATTCACATAAGCTACCAAAATGATCACCTATTGTACCTTTGTGTCTTCATCCTTGATAAAAATGAAAGGGGTTTTTACATACATGCCCCTATAAACTTTGGATATTACGTCTATACCCTTATAATCTTGGTAATTACGTAAATCCCCCCTCAATCTTCCCTCGGTTAACAAAACTACCCTTCCGTTAGTCTGCCGTTTGGTTAAACTATAATGGTTGTTATGTCAGGTATTTTTGTTAATGAAGGGAAGATTGAGGGGGTATTTACATAATTACAAAGCATACAGAAAATTTAATGACTAAGGCCAGCGACAGTACCCCCAAAACCCTAAATCATCTCCTCCACACTCTCCATTACCCTCATGCTCCTCCCAACCCAAGCATATGGCGCTTACCACCACCGCGTACCTCCCCTTCAAAATCCACCACCTCAAAAGCCCTCACCTCCACCCCATCACCTCTTCTTCCCAGAAACAACAACCAACAACCACCATAGCCACAGCGACGTTTGACCTACAATCATACTGATCGTCCCTCATAAGCCCCATCGACGAGGAGCTCTCCTCGGCTCTCCCCATCCGATACCCACAGACCATCCATCCGTCGATGAGGCACGCGATGCTCTCCCTCGGGGCCAAGTGCACCCCCCCCAGTCCTCTACGTGGTGGCCAATTCCCACCTCTCCCCGCTCAACGCTGCCCTCCCCATCATTGTCGCCCTCGAAATGGTCTACTCCGCCTCCCTCGTCCACGACGACCTCCTCTGCATGGACGCCTCCCAACTCCGCTGCGACTGCCCCTCCACCCACTCCTTTGGCATCTCCACTGCCATCCTCACAGGCGACACCCTTTTCCCCCTCGCCTTCCACCACATCTTCCACTGCACCCCCCGCCACCTCGTCCCGATCTCCTCCCTCGCCGTCGTCGCCAAGATCGCTCACGCCGTCAACTCCTGCATGTCCGTTGGCCAGTTCCTCGACATCGCCAACAACACCGACGTCGTGGATGTCCTCGAGAGGAAGTTCAAGGGGATGGTAGAGTACTCCGCCGTGTGCGGGGGGATAGTCGGGGCACCAACGAGGAGGTGTTGGAGGGGCTCCAGAGGTACGGGAGGGTCGTGGGGGTCCTCTACGAATTGGTGGATGACGTGCTGATGAAGGAGGTGGATGAGGGAGGAAGAGCAACGTAAGCTTGGCAAAGGCGCTAGGGATGGAGAGGGCGATGGGGATGGGACAATTGAGGGGGTATTAAGAGGTCCTCTACCACCTTAGTCATACTGTAGGTAGCAGAGAGCGGTGGAGGGGATGATTGAGGGTTTTGGGGGTACTGTAGGTGTTGGGTTTGGGGGTACTATGGGTTGTCGCTAACCTTAAAAATTAAATTTTCCGTATACTTTATAATTACGTAAATACCCCCTCAATCCTCCCACCATTAACAAAAATACCCCTAACATAATGGTTGTTATAGTTTAACCAAACGGCAGACTAACAAAAGGGTAATTTTGTTAACGAATAGAAGATTGAGGGAGTATTTATGTAATTATCAAGATTATAGGGGTATAGACGTAATATCCAAAGTTTAAAGGGGCATGTATGTAAAAACCCCAAAATGAAATGATCAAAGGATGATCGACTAAATCCAATCTTTTGTACCTCTCTGCTTAACCTCTCAAACCATAGTCTGGGACTCTATTTTAAGCCATAGATGACCTTCAATCTACACACATACTCCCGTTAAACTGCATAGCTTGTTAGCTATTGCTTGTATACCTCCTCTATAAGATCTCCATACAAGGCTTTCTTGATATCTAACTAGTAAAGAGGCCAACTATTGTTTACTACTACGGACAAGAGAATGCGAATAGAAGAAACTCATGCAACAGGAGAGAAAGCCTCCAGATAATCAACTCCATAAGTCTGCATGAATTCCCTAGCCACCAACCTAGCCTTGAAGCGATCCACTAACCCATTTGCTAGGTATTTGCAGTGTAGACCCATTTGCAGTCAACAAGGGTCGTGCCTAAAGGACACAACACTAACTCTCATATGCTACACGAAGTCAAAACAATCATCTCCTCATCCATGGTAACTCTCTAGCGAGGATCTTAGGAGGGCTCTGCTTAAGCTCTAGGCAGTATGGTACTCATAAGTATTGTGGCAAAGCATTGCACATCACTCTGCAAGTAAGCCATAGTCGTGTAATTTGAAATGGGTTCAAATGTACACGATCTACTAGACTTCCAAAATGCAATTGTCCTATCATCTACATCATCCTGGGTAACTAGTGGTGATCCCCATGCTAGATGATCCTCTGTAAGCTCTGGCACTATGGGTAGTAGGGTATGCCTCCAATAATACACCTATGTCTCTCGAGGAGCAAGATAGATGTCGACACCTTCCTCAAAGAAGTATGAAACTTTCTCAAAGAAGGTTGCATCTACAATCACAATATATTTCTTGTGCACCGAATCATAACATTTTACAACCCGAGGGGAGAACTTGTCACGTGTCCCAAAAAGCTTGAGCAAACCACATGCAACCAAATATACAAAGTAGCAAAGCAAATGGTCTATCAGACTCAAGACGCAACACCTGGTAGGGTATGCCACCGCGAAGTGTTAAAATGGCACCCAATTGATAAGAAATGTAGCTGTCAAGGCTACATTGCCACAAAACTACTTTGGCACTTTCATGTATACCATTAGTGTCCTCATAATATCTATTAAGTGATGGAGCTTACGCTCTGCAACCCCATTCTACTGTGAGGCATGGGCATATGATGTCTGATGCAAAGTCCCCCTACTAGTGAAGAAGACCTGAAGATCTGCTTGCATAAACTCCAGTGTAGTCACTTTTGAACACCTCTTAGACTTGGAATATTGGGCATGTATCTCTGCACAATCTGGAGTATCTTTAAGTGGTTCTTCATCAAAAAGACCTAGGTAGAGCTATTATAGTCGACGAACACCACAAAATATCGATGACCCCCAACACTAATGGCAAATGTGGGCCCCTAAATGTTACAATGTACAAGACTGAAGTGAGAGGTACTAATCCCTTCTATACGCTGAGGGAACATGCTTCGATGATGCTTCCCTAACTGGCAAGCCTTGCAATCAAAAGCAGCGTTGGATGGCAATTTAGGGAACATTTGGCACATCTTCCCCATAGATGGGTGACCAAGCAACTGGTGCCATAACAAAGGATTTGTCAAGATAGAAACTGCGCTTGCAAACTGTGACAGGATATTGAGAAAGTACCGACCATCCTCATTGATTCCACCACCTATGATTTCGTTAGCTTGCTTATCTTGGAAGTAGCAATACTTATCATCGAATATAACACATCGGAGATCTTTGCAAATGCTACTCACAGACAAGAGGTTCATAAGGAACTTTGGAGCACAATGTACATCTAGGAACTATAATCTGGAGGATATCTAGACATCACCTACAATAATGATGGAAGAGAGTTGTTTTCCACCTTGACCGACTTCACACGTCCAAATTTCATAGGATTCTTTAAGAGGATAGTATCTCTCATGAGATGTATAGAAGTTCCTGAGTCTATAACCCACTACCCAAATGAAACACTAGGCTTGATCTTTTGTATCTTGTTCTTGGCAACTACCATGGCTACATCGCAAGCCAAAGACTTCTTGTTTAGCCATTAATATGCAACCCAACCTCCAATTGACGATATAGTTGTCTGGAGGAAGATTGGTAGGTTCTGCAAGACGATCCCAAGCATGAAAAAGACACCACATACTTCCATCATTGATACTTCTATACAAACAATACTAGCAGTACGAACAACCATAGTAGGGAACTACATCAATCTTTCATTTGGGTGATTGGTTCTTGACTCAAATGCAGAAGCATCACCGGCAGATTATCGCCCATCAGATTTGATGGGTGCATGCCAGCAGCAAACAATGGACTATTTGTATAATGGATGGACAAATCTGTACACGATGCATGGACTACGACCTTTCAAGCCATGATCGCGTATGAGAATAGAGAATAGTGGATTATTTGGTGGGATACCAAATTATCGATCTAGGATCGTCGCTTTAATACCATGTTGAGAAAATAAACTTTGGTGTATTTTATTAAGCCTTAGCCCTCTTTATATAAAGGGCTTAGGTACAAAAGAAAAAACAATAAAACACTTAAAAATAAGAAAAACTAAAAATTGTAGGACAACCAATACTAACAAATCTAACCCTAAAATATCCCAAACTAATTCTTCTATAACAAAAACAATTTCTATAGATGCATAACTACAAAGACAACCTTTATAATCTAGAACTTTAATTTCAGATAATAAGCTTTATTCCCTTTACGGCTTTCACTGCAATAACTTGCTTTGGATTCTATCTACAAAGCCTCTTTATCCCCAATTGTTTCTAATTACCTAAAATATAAGCAACAATTGCAAATATGTCAAGCACATCAGAATCTTTTACTCATCATATGAATAAATGAATGATGAAAACAAATAGTATCTTGAGGAACTTTTCCACTAACCTTCAATAAAGTCAATAGGTCTTCAATGGAATAATTCACATCTCTCGAGAGACCCTTTTGTCCATGTGTTAGTTGTCCTTCCTTGAGCCCTCACGGTTAAGGAATGCTTTCTCTTCCTTGAGATGCTGCACACTCCCATCAAAACAATCCAATACATTCAGTAGGCGTTCTACCAACTCAAGGATTATCCCTTTAAAGTTTTCTCTATCGACGGCTCAAGCGTAAAGGTTAGGAAGAGAAATTGCAATCATATCGAGCTTCTCTTCTTCAAATAAGATCCTCTCACATGCTTGACACTTTAAAAACAACCTTTGTATCGAGAATGTGTTCTTCCAAAGAACATTCCAACAAACCTGTTGATTGACCTGTGTCAAGAAGCAACTCCTTTCCTGGAGAGGCAGCCTTAGTGGACAATTGACCACTAGGAAGATCGATCAGTCGACTACTAAGGGGATGGTCAACCTACTTTTCTGCTAGTTGATGTGGAAGAGAAAAGGCTACCTGATGGTGCATTTCTTCCTTTCTCTTCCCGGTGGAGGTGGAGTTTTCTCTTCCGAGAATTGGAAGATTGATTAGGTCCTTAGGTTTTGCTTTTGCGAGATATTTATAGAAAATCCCACTAATCCTAAATGGTGGGTGGGAGCCATTGCATTAAATCTAAAGGTTAGAATTGATTCCTATTTGATATTTACATGATCTACCCTTCAACTATCTTAGCCAATTACCTAAAAATGCATTTCATTTGCATCCAAACTTTTTTAGATCAAGACCAAACATATTTGGCCCAATTAAATACCAAATCAAATACTATTTAACTCCTTAATTCCTCTACAATTAGGAATCCACCAAAATCACTATTGATTTCATCATGGCAATAATAAAGTGTTTGGGATTCAGGATTTACAGTACTACACCTCCCTTAGGTATTCCAAATACCCATTAATCCTTCATACTCGAAAACTTATGCAACCCCGAGGATCAGTCTTGTGAAAATCGATCTACTCGGCCACGTAATCATAGTCGACCCCCACCCGACTGAATAGTCAATAATCAGCGCTATAGTCGGCCACACCGACTACTCGGTCAAGTGAGTTTTACATAGAGGTCGACCCCCCAAACCCAAAAATCATTTTAAGCCCTCGACCCCCCAAACCCCCACTCGTCCCGACAGAAGCCCTCTCCCCGACACAACGCATGCCCTAGCGAACCTCTCCCGCTCCGATCACTGCCCCTCCTCCAAGGTGAGACAGGCTGATAGCCCTCCTCCAACCACCACCCTTCCTCCGATCGGAGGCGACAAAGCAAGAGGTGCGACCATCCGACAACCCCCTCCGATAGTCAACATCAAGATAGCCGACATCGCGAGAGGTGCGATAGCCCCTCCTCCAATCATCGCCCCTTCCTCTCCCTCTCCGATGATTGCTTCCAACAGCCCTCTCCAACACCGCGAGAACCATCTCCTCTGACCTCCTCAGATAGCGCACCCTGACATATTTTGGATATTTTTGCTCCATGATCCATCTGATTCAAATAGAAAGTAGGTTTTTACCACAATTTGTTCTTGATATCTTGATGTCTTGCGATTTTTACCACATCTGATCCAATCAGGTTTTTCTTTCTAACAATCTAGAATATCTTGATTATCATGTGTATTGTTTAGAACCACAATCTGTTCTTTCACATGATTGTTTAGGACCACAATCTTGTTAACATCATAAATTTGATACCATTTTTTGATGAACTTGATACCATTTATGATTGTTAACATGATACCATTTATGATTGTTTAAGACCACAAGATTGTTTAGGATGATATACATGATGTTTAGGACCACAAGATTGACCATTTCTTATCTTGATGTTTAGGGGTTGTATGAACTTGAATGGTATCAATGTTAACTTTATCATATTAACTTTATGATAAACTTGATTACATCATAAATGGTCCACAATCTTGTTCATGTGGTCCACAATCTTGTTGACTTCATTGTCATGCATTGCAGCAGCCAATTTATGATGTTCTTGATGAACTTGATTGTTTTCACAGCCATGTTGTTTTGGGTTATATTTGTTGATTCCTACGAGAGGGGGTGAGATTTGCGGAAAATAGATAGAGTGTAGAAATAAAAATATAACAATCTCACAAATAGACAATCACATAAGATATATAGGTATTTTTAGGTGGAAACCCAAATCGAGTGAAAACCACCACCTAATCCTCTCGAGTTAGGATTTTCCGATCGACCAAGTTGATCAAATCCACTAAGAAACTACTTTAACAAGAGTAGTTCAACCTCTTACAACTGATACTACTTTGAACGACGATAGCGTGTCTCAAACCCCTTCTCTTCACGAGAAAGTTTTTGTCCCACGAAGGACACAGGAATTCGCAAAGCAAATACCCAACCAAATTAACAAACAAATATTACAACACAAACTTATAAAACTACAAAGTATAAATCCTAAACTTAGCTTCTATAGGCAAAATAGACTTCCCTTAGATGGAAGAACATAGGCATGATCTCGACAGAGTAACGACGCTCTCGGATTTGTTGAATGGAGCTTGGAGAGCAAGATCACTTCTCTTCTTGATGATTTCCTCTCTATGACACAAAGAAATGTGAAAGTGTTGTTACAAGGTGTGTGTATGCAAGGCAAGAGTACTCTATTTATAAAGGGCCTAAGAAGGCTTAGGAAAACTTTGGAAGCATTAGGTAGCCGTTAGGGATCATCCCAAGGCAAATCAAGCAGCAATCACAATCATTAATGATTCTGACAGCATCATCAGATGTCTGGGAAAAAGATCAGACATCTGGAAGACACTCTTAAGACGATTGGAAACTAAATCAGACATCTAATCCTAGACGAGTTTCCTTATTGACTTGAGTCAGACCTAAACAGGGTTTTAGTGTAATTCAGTCAAACGACATATCGAACGTCTGGCACTGGGTTTGGACGTCTGGAAACCTAATTTACAGCGGGAACGGATTTCCCAAGGCACAAACGGCTATAACCCTTAACAAAATTGATTTTGGCTCAATCAAGGGCTAACGGTCACTTATCAGACGTCTAAGGTCCTCTACGGACGTCTGATAGAAGCCTAAAGGTCATTTCTCAACAATCATATTCTTAAGCCAACGTTCACTAATTAGACGTCTAGCCAAGTCATCAAACATCTGCTAAGACGTTTGGATTAAGGGTCGGTCGTCTGAAATCAATAGACAAAAGGTTCTAAGACCAACCCTAAATGTTTGGACGTCTGATTCAACATTCAGACGTCTTATAATTCACGATCAGACGTCTGAATTTTGTGTTAGACGTCTGAAAAGGCTATCTGAAACCTATTTAGGTTTTCTAAGTTCTCTATGGAAAACTTAAGTGTTTTAAGGTCTAGCAAGTGTTCTTAGGACTACAGTAAGGGTACTTTAAGGCTCTTTAATATGAATCTAAGAAAGAAAGTAAAGAGCAACAAAAAAAATAAAATACAAAGAACAAGATGAAAGAAAATCTATCATAATCTTTATCTCCTTCCATCTTCAAGCTTTCGCTCCTCGCCAAGCTCCTCCTCTGTCAAGCTCCTCCAATCCGCCACAGATGCGAGCTTTGAGGTTCTTCACACTTGTATCCATTTGCATTTTCCTAAAATCTAAAGCTCAAATACAAATGTTAAAACACAAGTGTTTTATTATCATCAAAATTGACGATCGTGATACCCTTACACCAATAATATGAACTTTTATAATTGTATTTGATACCATTTTTTGATGTTTGTTAGTTTGTATTTTTTAAGGTGAATTCGAATTACGGCTTCTACAAATCCTCGATCGGGTAGTGAATCATGCTCGAATACATTTTATGTTCCACCAAGATCAAGTGATCAAGGATGGAAGTTTGGATACCTCCCACACAAGGAGAATCCCAATACTGTTTGTTGTAGACTTTGTAAGAAGACGATGAATGGTGAGATCAATAGATTCAAGCAACATTTGGCTCATATCCATGGCAATACGGCACCCAGCTCAAAAGTTGATAAGGAGACAAAGAAGCTCATCAAGGAGTACATGGATTCCATCTCAAAAAAGAAGTCCACTAAGGCAAAAGTACTTGAAGAGCCTCAGGATGTGGTTGACATCATTAGTAGTGGTGATCCAAGCACAGCTCAATCTGGTAGGGAAGGAAAGAGGCCAAGAGCATCATATTCTATTAAAGAAGTGCAAGTTATAAAGGGTAACTTGCGACAAAGTACAATTAAGGATGCTTTTGCAAAGGATCAAAGGGATAAGATTTGTGAGTATATATGTAAATAGGCCTACATCAATATGATTCCTTTTAATGCACTCACCGAGAATGATTCTTGGAATCGGATGGTTGAGGCTATTAAGAGGTATGGTCCAAGGATGAAGCCTCTTACACGTTACGAGATCGCGACCCCATTTTTGAAGAAGGCAGTAGAGAAGACTCATAAAAACTTAGAGTCACAGGGAGATGTGGAAAATCACAGGTTGTTCCATCATGACAGATGCATGGACTGATAGGCGTGGAAGGAGTATCATGAACTTGTGCATCCATTGCCCCCTTGGTGTTAGCTTTTTGAGGTCAATTGACACTTCTAGTGATTTACACACTGCTGATTACATATACAACTTGATTGTTGCATGCATTGAGGAGATTGGAGAGGAAAATGTTGTTCACATTGTCACTGACAATGCTTCAAACAACATGGCTGCTGCAATGTTGTTGAAGATGAAGTGTTCACAAATTTTTTGGACCTCGTGTGCTGCTCACACCATTGATTTGGTGTTGGAAGAGATTAAAAAAGAGCCTAAGATAAGAAATGGAATTGCAAGAACAAGGAAGCTCACTGTATTCCTTTATAGTCATGCTCAGGTTTTAAGCATGTTGCGCCACTTAACACAGCAGAAGGATATCATAAGGCCTGGGCAAACACGATTTGCCACTGCATTTCTTACATTGCAAAGCATCTTGGAAAAGAACGAAAAATTGAGATTGATATTCTCTTCTGATGAATGGCAAAGATGCAAATGGTCAAAGCATCAAGATGGGGTGCATGCAACTTCAATAGTTTTGATGACAGGTTTTTGGAATCAAATTACAATACAACTGAGGATCTTTACACATTTGGTTCGATTGCTACGATTGGTTGATTCAGATAAAAAAATCATCTATGGGTTTTGTGTATGGAGGCTTAGAAGAAGCAAAAGAAGAGGTGAAGGCATGCTTTAGTGGCAAAGATAAAGAGCTCCCTTGTAAACCACTCTTGGATGCAATAGAGAAGAAGACAAAAGGACGACTTGATACACCTCTTCACATGGCTACATATTTTCTCAGCCCATATTACTTCTACAAAAATTGTACAATGTTGGAAAAAAATGTAGCGGTAAAAAGCAGGATTGATAGATTGCATTGAGCAATTTATCCTGATTTAGAGGTGCAAGATATCATCACAAGGAAGGAATTGATTGACTATGAGCTTAGTCATGGCATATTTGGCAAGCCATTAGTTGTGAGGCAAAGATCTGTCAATGATGAACATTCTGATCCAGGTAATTCTATATATCAATTCCAAGGTTTGTTTTTAATTGGATTATGAAGTTTACACCAATTGACTAATACTATTCATTTAAAAGCTAATTGGTGGTCCCTATATGGAAGTGAAGCACCCAATTTGCAATCAATGGCAATGAAAATCCTGAACTTAACCTCTACATCATCTGGCTGTGAGAGGAATTGGAGTGCATTCGAAAGGGTAATGGCCTAACTAATGGCATATTGTGTAAGACTTTTCACTTTCCATACCTTATAATTTTTTGTTATTGATTTGCAGATTCATTCGAAATATAGGGTTAAGTTGACAACTAAGAGGTTGAACGACTTAGTCTATGTGCGCTTCAACGCTAAATTGAAGGAACGGTAACAAAAGGGAGCAAGGAAGGATCCCCTCACTTCAAAAGATCTTGTACATGCAATAGCGTAAGTTGTTGATTTGGAAGTTGGAGAAGACGAAGTTCTCCCTGGTTCAGGGCTCACTTGGGAGGCAGTTGCAGAGGCATGTGATGCTGAAGATGTTTTACAACCAAGAAGAAGCAAAAGACAAGCAAAGGAGCTTCTAGCTCAGCACCACTTGACTTTAAGGAAGATAGTTTTGAAGAAATAGATGATGAAGATGAAGACGAAGAGGATGTTTCCTTGTTTTTGGATGAGGAAGATGATCAATGTTGATTAAAGCAAAGGAACTTGTGCTTTTATTTTGAACTTGTGTTTTTTATTTGGAACTTGTGTTTTTCTTTTAAACGGGTACTTTTGGTTCGTTGGTAACTTGGTATTATTGTGAACTTGAAAATAGTTTACTTTTATGCAATGATATATTTTACTTCTTGATGTATCATGTATGTGTGTGGCTATATACGTGTTTATGTGTGTGTGTGTGTATATATTAAAAAAATGCTCAACCGAGTACTCCCCAACTACTCCCCCGCATACCATATACTCCTTAGTCAGTGACCTAGCCGACTGAATACCGACTACCGACTTTTACTAACATTGCCGAGGATTAATTCCTAAATCCGTTGTCTTTCCTACAATTGGTTACATAATTCATGTTCTCACTATATCATTGAGACGAAATCAAAAACCAGTCCTTTCCAACATCTTTTTCATGTATGAGTATGACCAGGACTTGTACGACCATGTATAGAATTTTGTACATCCCAATATAAAAGAAGAGTGTGTCTTCCAATCCACTATGTAAACCTACAATGGCAAATCTATGTGATCCCTTCAAGAGATCATGTGTCACTTGCGCTCTCTTATATACACTAGCTTTTTAGTCTCAATACTAAGGTAGGTGAATTGACCATCAGTCCATCAAATGTGTATACTCAAATACAGAGACATCTGTCTCAAGTTAAAGAATACACCTTCGTGACAATGATAAAAGGATTCTCGCATCTCCATCTCATTGAGTCAATTCCTTAAATCAACTTACATATCAATCCCAAATTTCCATTCCTATGAGAAGAATGTACATCAAGGGCATCAATCAAGCAACAATCTCTTCAAAAGATTGCCATCTCCTCTTAAACTGGAGATAAGTGTTGGATATCATGATGGTTCTTAATAGCTTATCAGAATCATTGATCCAAACCGTTTAGATCTTTGATATCTGTTATCGTTTATATCCAACATGATTACATTACATTCTCCCAATTATACTAAGGGACCCAACTAACTACATTAGTTTATCCACATAATTTAACACTCAAATCTAAATCACCAATCAAGTGATTCTACACGGGTTGGCTCACTACGGACACGTAATTCCAACACAAATAGAGATCAAAACCATGTGGTTTGGTAATAAGGACAATGTAAAACATAAAGGATGATTAGCAAGTTGAAGCCAATATTCTAGGGAGGATAGGCCTTCCAAACTATGTGAATGGAGTTTTTTACAGAGAAGTTTCAAGTAGTAATCCCACTGCTTGTCATCTCACATCCATGATGCTTCCAAGTTCCATTACATATTAATGACCATTAGGGAGATTCACATGAGGAAACTTCATTCTTTCTCAGGTAATAATGATTACAATGAATAATGACTTGCCGGAAGGTCTCAAGGATATAATATTGCTGCCTAGTCTAGCAAGGGGCCAGCATGCTAAGTGTTTCAGTCGTTGCTTAATCTCTTCAAGCAAAAGTTGACTTTCTTCAATAGGCAGGGTCTAAAGCAATCAATCATTTGTGGAGGAAGCTTCTTCCTTAGTTCAACATCTCTAGGTTTGCACCCATGACCTGTCTATTAACTATCTCAAATCCAAGTTCAGCCAATCCTGGCAATTCCAATCTTGCCCCAAGGCACATAGTTCAGATTGGCCAAATTGTAGGGACAAGACCCCTACCCTGGTCATTGTAGTAGGCTGTAGAATTTGAAGAGAAGAAATGCCCCTTGTTGAAAAAGAACATAAAAATTTCTTTGTGAATTCAAAATTTCGCATGTGAGGGAGGAGGGGAGGGTTGATGCATATGCTTCCCAGCTTGAAATATATGTAATACTTCGGAAAAAGAAGACTACCTAACCATTCCATACAAATCTAGGATTGAAGGCCATCATTTTAGATGGTAAACACTCACTCCATCTTAGCCCAGTGTACAAAGATAGACTAAAGTATAGGCCAACTATTTCCAAATTTCTTATCAGGACTAGTTTGGCACTTCTCAGCCCATTCATTAATGCGACATAGGGATGCTCAATACAGCATAAAGGTTCAACACGTCATTTTTTGTTCAGTAAGTGTTCCGCTTGGGTTCAGAACCCTTGAGGCTATCAGAGTTGCCCCCTGGACTGGCAAGGGGATTTGAGTGCTGTTGTACGTCTTCCCCTTTCTCTTTTATGGATAGCTTCGATAGCAACTGTTGTGCAAGTTTCAAGTAGGCATTCTCAGGATCAATATAGCAACAATTGGCTGCATTTTAGTGAGTACTTGGGAGTCATATTGACTTACCATCTCACTGTATATACCACACTTAAATAGTGCAATTGTTACACTTACTGCTTGTTGTCTATTGAGCTTGTGCACCCTGGATTCCCTGTATTCTCCCATTTCAAAGATCTTTTGCCATCAATGACTAGGAAGAACAAAGCTGCAGGTACTTTCCCTTCACATTGTAGACGAGACAATTATTATCAATGGTGTGGCAGTCATTATGGAGAAAGATGGAGGTAAAGAGACAGTAGGGGCAAAGCGGACGGGACGACAATGGTGATGTTGATGATGGTGAATAGGAATATATTCATGCCAATCCTGGCTTCCCTATGTTTAGGAAAAGGAAGTAGATACACCCTCCAAAGAACAAGCCTTCCAAATCCTTCTCTCATTTACCAAAAAAAAACAAAAATTCATTCTCACTAGCTAGAAAGATCGCGACTAAGAATATACCAGTAAGCGGTGCCAATGTGGACTAGCTGATGACAAGGACGGGAGATGATTGGACCTTCATGCTCCTAGAGACCAAAGAATGGATCTATAAATGGAAGGAAAAGGGTATAGCTCTATCTATGCAAGTGCCATTGAGCATAGGTTCTCCCTCCAAACCCTTCCCAAAGACAACTCTTATACAAACTAGAGCTTCTCATTTTTTGCACAATTGGCTTCTATTTAATGCTTTGTGTATCGCTACATCTCAACAGCATGAGCCCCACAATTGAGCTTTTCCTTCAAATGTATAGTTTAGCATACTTCAAAAAAATCAGAGATGTACAAGTTTTCTCCCTGTTGGGCATCTGTTTGAGCACCCTCAATCAAATAAATATTTTAAGAAGTTGTGGGTGAAGTGCTTGATCCTGGGCATTTCCAAGTAGCAGAGGGGGTCTCTCAGATGAGAAGGGAGGGTCATTATAGTAGGTGCCTAGCAAATTGTGGATTATGCTACTCTCAGCCTAAGACACCAAGTGGTCCTTCTTGGGCCCATCTGCTTGGATGCCTTATAAGACCTTGAGCTTCAATGCAGCAACCAATACATGCAAACAAGCGACCAAAAGAGGGTGGGGCTTTTTTTTCTCTACTCCTTCCTTGATCATTGACTAACTCCCCTTGTTGCTTACAATGTCTGCTCTTGTCAAAAACTTCACCTGAAGATGATACCCAAGGCAAGGCTGTAGGGAGGAGAGGTGGATGTTGCAGAGGCTGCAGTTGAAGAGGTCTGTCTAAGTCCTTTCGACGGTTTGAGGTCCTCTAGAAAATTGAGTTAGGTCCAAAATAAAGGAGGATAAAACAGGACAAAGGGCCCTCTCGGTCTACTCAAGAGGAAGAATTCAAACCCCTCCAGCAATTGGAAACAGTTGTGAAGGAAAAATGAGATATGTTTCATTAAAGAAACACTAGGTGTCTTATATAGAGAGACACCCAGGAAAAATTACACATATACCCCATACAAAGGGTCAAAATAGAAATAGATCAACCCAAAATATAAATAATAATTCACAACACTCCCTTTCAAACTGGAGCATATGTGTTAAGCATGCTCAGCTCTAGTCTGCGGCAAGGAAGTGCTTTGGTAAAAATATAAGCTACTTGGTTATCTGTTGCAATGTATGGGGTTGATCTCTTGCCAATCATCACAGCATCTCAAACAAAATGGCAGTTCACCTCAATATGTTTGGTGCATTCATGAAAGATAGGATTATTTGTAATGAAATTCACTACCTTGTTATCACAATACATAGCCACTAGCATAGATACAGAAACATCAAAGTCTCGAAGAATAGCCAATACCTAAAGCAATTCACATTTAGTATGTGCCATAGCCCGATATTCCAACTCTACACTGGACCTAGACACAACATGTTGCTTCTTACTCCGCCAAGCTACCAAATTACTACCAACGTATCTGCAAAACCCAATTAGAGAGTTGATCTTCATGAGCACTAGCAAATTAGCTTGAGTATCTCCACACATTTAGGTGGCCATGCTTAACAAAAAATAATCCTCTACCTAACGAGGTCTTCAAGTATCTCAGGACTTAACAAATACCAGACCAATGAATCTCCCTAGACTGTTGCATAAACTAAATCTAACTACATAGGCAATATTAGGTCGAGTAATAATAAAATAGTAATTTTCCTACCATCACCCGATAGCAAGTCACATCCGTAAACTTTGGACCGTCAAGGTCAACAAGACGTGTGTTAGTATCTAATGGAATGGTGGTTGGTTTGCACCCTGCCATCACTGTTCACAAAGTAAGACCTCCCTCAACTTGATGCACCTCAAACCAAGAAAGTAACGGATGGCTCCCGGGTCCTTGGTGACAAATTGAGAATGCAAAATGTCACCAACATAGACAATCAAAATAATTGACCCAATAGATCAATGTAAAGTGAAAACCGAATGGTCTAAACCCGAGCAAGTAAACCTAAATCATGAACAGCTCTATTGAACATTTAAAACCATGCTCGTAGACACTGTTTTAACCTATAAATAGCATTGTTAAGTTTGCACACCTTAGAACACTCCCTCTGAACAATAAACTTGCGAGGTTGATGCATGTAAGCCTCTTCATAAAGATCTTCATAGAGATGCATTTTTTAATATCAAGTTGGAAAATTGACTAGTCATAATTTACAATAAAAGAAAGAAGAATCCAAATCAAGTTCAGTCGAGTCACAAGAGAAGCATTCAAAGTAATCTACATCGTATGTTTGAGTATATCCTTTAGCCACCAAACGAGCTTTATATCGTTCAATAAAACCATCAAGGAGATACTTCAGGATAAACACCCAATAACACCCCACAACAGTAGCACCTAGGGGAAGATCAACCAAGTCCCACGTTTGTTTGGACTACAAAGCAAACATCTCTTCCTTCATTGCAGCCTTCAAGATAGATGCTACAAAGCCTCCATATGACTCCGAGGAACCTAATGACTACCAAGAGAGATAGAGAATTGTCAAGAAATATCAAGAAACTTGTCAAAAGTCATATAATTAGAAATAGGATATTTTACACAAGAGTGCTAGGCCTTTCTATGAGCAATTGGAATATCCAAATCAAACATGGTGGAAGGAGGTGATACCTAACTGTGATCTCCGCCTGATGAATCCAGATTGATGGAAGGACAAGTAGGAATAGTGGCCAGTGATTCAGCTATAGGGACAGTAGGCTCAGGTTGTGGTGGTATGCGACGCTGATAGCTATAGAGAGGAGGTGAAGGAACATATGTTGGTGGCAATGGTGGTAGTGGTGATATAGGAGATGATGGAGTGGAGGTTGGTGGTGGCTCAAAGGGAACAAGCAATGGCACTTCTTTAGCAATATGTGGTTGCATTCCTCTTGTTGTAGAAGAGAAAGAACATCTTCAAAAAAGTAAGCATCACTACTTACATAAAACTTATGTGTCAAAGGATCATAGCAACAAATACCTCCTTCAAGTTCGCAAGTCTCCCAGAAAAGTACACTAACAACCATGGAACCAATTTATCCACCTTAAAGAGATGGACAAAGCAAATACAACCAAGTACTGTTGGAGGTAAAGAAAAAAAAGATCCCTTCTAGTACATAACTGAGAGTAGGGGGTCTTCGCACCAAGAACAAAGAAAGATACCCAATTTAAAACGAAGGCTGCAGTAAGGACAGCAACGACCCAAAACTAAGAAGACACATTCATCTAGAGCATCAGAGTACGAGTAATATCAAGCAAATGATGCAACTTCCTCTCAACAACCCATTTTACTGAAATGTGCTAACACAGGAGGTTTGATGTATAACCCCCATAGAAGTAAAGAATGCAAACAAGTCATGATTGAGAAACGCAAGACCATCATCGCTTTGTAACACACATATTGAGGTGGAAAATTGTTTCTTTATTTCCAAAAAAAAAAAAAAATGATAGGTACAAGAGTTTTTAACTTTTCTTTCAACAGATAAAGTAGACAACTTAGGGACAAGAGGAAGCATGAGCGAGAGAGAGAGCGAGTGGGGGTTTGCGGGGCGACTAGCGAGGGGTGGGGAGAGGCAGCTCTGACTGGACGATGGTGAGGAGGTCGCGAAGGGGAGAAGAGCCGGTGAGGTGCTTCAAATGCCTCGGGAGGGGGCATGTGGCGGCGGACTGCAGAGACCCGATGAGGTGTTTACGTTGTGGCAGTCTGAGGCATCGGAGTCGGGTTGCGGGCTCCGTGGGTCGGGTAGCGAGGTCTCTTCGAGGAGGGAGGGGACGCCCCCACCCCCCCCCCCCCGGGAGGGGGCGCCTCTCGTGGAGGTTGAGGGGCCTTGGTCGGAGGAAATTGGGGCGTTGGAAGGGAGGCTGGCATCGGCTTTTGTGGCGGTGGTGCTGGAGGGGTAGGTGGATGTGGGAGCTCTGAGAAGGGCGGTCGCCGCCTTCTTGGGGAATGGCGGGGGATCCTTTGGGGTGGCTTCCCTCGGGAATGGGCGTTTGGTGCTGCTGGGACTTGGTCGGGAAGAGCTGTGGCAGCTGGCCTTCAAGGTGTTGCGGTGTGGCCAAGGAGTGGTGCGGTGTCGTTGGCCGGTGAGGTCAGATGGCACGTTGGCAGAACGACCGCCGGCTGGCGCGAGACAGAAGGTGTTGATTGAGGGGGTTCCCCTTTTCCTCCGCACAGTGGAGGTGGCGGCAGCGGTGGTTGCCCCTTTTGCGAGGCTCCGGAGTTGCGAAGGCATGGGCCTGAGGTCGGTAGACCTGTCGCAATTCGGAGCGTGGGTGGAGATGAGGTCGAGGCGGCAACTTGTGGAGAGGATGGTACTCAGATGGGGGAGCTCCTCCTGGCTGGTTCGCATCTCGTGGGGATCCAGGAGCCCTAAGTCCTTCGCTGAGGCGGTAGCTGGCGGCGCTTGGAGGCGGAAGTGGCGGGTGAGCGGAGGAGAGGCAGGCTGCTTTTGGGAAGCCTGAAGGTTGCGGCGAGGACTGCGGCGAGGATCGTGCGGGGGACAATGGCTTAGGTGGAGATATCGGTTCGGGTCTTTCTCACGGGCAGATCCGAGATCTCGAACCTTTGAAGCTGGCGAACGGGGAGCTGTGGCTGGAGGTTCGCGACACGCCCTTGACAGACCTGACTAAGCAGTGGGGCACAGTGCGGTAGGTGAGGTGGGACGTGAGCGGCAATGGGAGTTGAGGTTGCTTGGCCCACAGCGGCTTACCTACAGGCCGCAGTGGTCCTACTGAAGGAGGCGCACTACGAAGGCTCCGACTGGGAGCGTGGTTAGGGAGAACCAGCGTCGGACGTGGGTGGAGCTGGGCGTCGCTCCGCCTTCCAAAGGACAAGGCGTGGTGACGACGACGGACCTGGCTGGGGGCGAAGACAGGGCGAAGGCTATTCTGAGGGTCCCTGCGGTGGAGGGGCGGCGGGCGGTGGGAGCTGGTGGTGACACTGGGGCTTTGGAGGAAGTGGTGAAAGCGCAAGGAGCTGGCACGACGGTTGGGCTACCTGTGGGGGAGATCCTGACGCAGGGGGAGACACAAGCGCTGGTTGCAGACGGGGGGAGACTGCGGGATAAGGTGGATCGAGGGGCGATTGTGAGGGGAGCTCGCCTGGTCGGTGTGTGCTGTTTAAGGGAGAGGTGAAGTGGCTGCGGAGATGGGGTTTACGCGGTTGACGCAAGGAGTTTCCCGGGGCTTTACATGACTAAGGTCCTGTCGTGGAATGTAAGGGGTCTGAAAGACCCATCGAGGCGGGCGGCTCTGCGGGGTATGTTCAGAGATGGGGGCCTGACGTGATCTTTCTCCAGGAGACGAAGTAGGGGAGCTATGATGGGAGGCTGTGAAGGGAGGTGGGGGGAGGTGGTCTTGGGGGGTTCTTGGCCCTAGATGCGGTTGGAAGTGCGGGGGGAATTGTTGTGGGGTGGAAGGATGATGATTTCTCCTTGTTGGACTCGTTGGTTGGGTCCCATGTTGTCACTGTCAGGCTTCAGAGGCGCCGAGATAATACGTGTATGCTCCTTTCTTCGGTTTACGGTCCGACTGAGGGTTGGAGGAGGCAGGCTTTGTGGGAAGATCTGAGTCAGATTGCGACAGCTTTTCAAGGGATACCTTGGTTGATTGATGGCGATTTTAATGTCACTTTGCTGGCAGAGGATAGACCAAATGGCCGTGGAGGAATGGACCAAGGCTCCGAGGCGTTTGCGGGCTTTGTTACGAAGCAAGGGTTGGTTGACATGCTACCTTTGTCCTGTCTTTTCACGTGGAGTTCTGGAGGACAGCGATCCCGGATCAACAGATTTTTCACCTCAACGGCGATGGCAGAGTTGTTCCCAATGGCGGAGGTTAGATCCCTGGAGCGGCAGTTCTCAGATCACACTCCTTTGTTGTGGGTGTCGAACGAGAAATGGAGGCATGGTACGTATTTTAAGTTCGACAGGGCGTGGCTCTTGGAAGAGGGGTTCAGGGGGCTAGTGGAAGAGCGGTGGAGGTCGGTTCATGTGGATGGTTCAGCGGCTGTCAGGTTGGAAGCTAAGCTGCGGGATTTGAGATCCTTGTTGAAGATCCGTATGAAGCAGATCAGGGAGAAACGTGGGAAGAAGAGAGAGGAGGCTCTTGGTGAGATTGCACGTTTGGACATGGTGGAGGATGTTGGTCCCTTTTCTGACGCTGACAGGGTTTGCAGAGCAAGGCAGATACAGGTGATACAAGAGGAAGACTGAAATGTGGAGATGGAGTGGAAGGTGAGGTCTAGGCAGAGGTGGCTGACAGAAGGCGATTCCAACACCCGATTTTTTAATATAGTTGCATCAGGAAGGAGGAACTGGATTGACAGGTTGGTGTTGGATGGGGAGAGTTTATGGGAAGAGAGGCGGTGTGGGGGGGGGGGGGGGGGGGGGCAGTTGCGAGGTACTTCAGAGAGTTTACTAGGAGAAGATGGGGGGAAGATGGAGATGGTTGGGGTCTGAGGTACCGCGAATCGGGGAGGAAGAAGCCAGCTTCTTGACGGGTCCATTTGAGGAGGATGAGATCCGCAAGGCAATCTGGGGGCTGAACGCTGATGGTTGTCCAGGGCCGGACGATTTTCCGGTTGCCTTCTATAAAGAGTTCTGGCCGGTGGTGAAGGAGGATGTGATGCAAGTGGTGCAAGAGTTTAGAGTTGGAAATTTGGGTTTCAATAGGATGAACAAGTTCTACATGTTCCTGCTGCCGAAAAAGGAAGGTGCTGAGGAGATCCAGGAGTACGGACCAATAACCCTCTCGAATGCTATCTACCTGATAGTGGTGAAGCTTCTGGCGAATAGATTGAGGACGTTGGCTGGGATTATAGACCCGGTGCAGACGACTTTTGTTCCTGACAGAAATATTTTGGAAGGTTATGTGTTGGCCTCGGAGATCCTTTCGTCCTAGAAGAGAAATAAGAAGGCCTTCCTGTGGAAAATTGATTTTAGCAAGGCTTATGACTCAGTTCAGTGGTCGTTTCTTTGGGCGTCCTTGGTGAAGAGGGGTTTCCCGCCGATGTGGATTGACTGGATGAAGAAATGTGTCATCACGACGTCTTTCTCGGTTCTTATCAATGGAAACCTGGCAGGGGGTTGGATTCAGCCGAGGAGGGGGGTGAGGCAAGGATGTCCTTTGGCCCCGATGCTTTTTGTGATTGCAGCGGATGCTCTTGCGAGGGCAGCTAAGAGGTCGTGTGAGAGGAACTTGGTTAGGGGTTTCTCCTTGAGAGATGGGACGAGTCTCCCGTTACTACAGTATGCGGATGATACGATTTTCTTCATTGAAGGTGGGGAAGTGGAAGCCAGGAGAATGCGAATCCTAATCTTGTTTGGTGAGGCTTCAGGACTGCAGATCAACTTGTCTAAATCTGATTTTGTCCCATTCAATTTGACTGAGGCGGAGACGAGAGGGTGTAGCTTAGGTCTTGGCACAGAGCAGGTGAAGCTTCCGATCAAATATCAAGGTTTACCATTGACGGATGGCAGGATTCTGGTGAAAAATTGGGCTCCCCTAGTGGAGAGACTGGAAGGGTGGGCGTCCAGGCTTTTGTCAAGGGGTGGAAGGTTGGTCTTGCTCAAGGCGGTTCTGGCAGCAATGCCGTCGTATTTCACTACTATTCTGAAGATGCCTCGACAGGTTGTCGAGAAGATAGAGAGACTTATGAGGAATTTCTTTTGGTCCAACCAAGGGACGAATGGATCGGGTGCAAAGTTGGTTGCGTGGGAGGAGGTCTGCAGGTCGATGGAAGAAGGGGGGCTCGGGGTGAGGGACCTGGGGAGGTCTAATGACAGCCTGTTGGCGAAATGGGTGGGAAGCCTCTTGGAATGTAGGGAGACTTTGGTAGGCAAGGTGCTCAGGACGGCTTATGGTGGCCCGGTGCGGTGGGATCTCCTGATATCTCCGCCGAGGGATGCTTCTCATTTTTTGAAAGGTCTGTCGATGGTGGCTCCTAGCGTGCGGAATTGTTTTGTTCCTGTGGTGGGAACGGGGGAGATTTTCATATTTTGGCAGGATGATTGGACGGGACAAGGTGTGCTTGCTAGAAGATTTCAGAGGTTGTTTGCTTTGTCCCAGAACAAAGAGTCATCTGTGGACGAGGTGTGGGAAGATGGGTGGTGCCCGCGTTTTGTAGGAAACCTTTCAGATGCGAGAACTCATGATTTTCAGGTTCTGCTTGAAGAGTTAAAAGGGCTGCAACCGACTTCTGCTACGGATATGTTTGGTTGGGATGAAGGTGAGTTCTCGGTAGCGGCTGCCTACAGGAGATTGTCCACTGGAGATCCCATGGTTGAGCTGGATCTAGTAAGGGACTGCAGACAAATTTGGAAGGCCACGTGTCCTTTAAAGGTCAAGATTTTTGTCTAGCTACTTAGGAGAAAGCTTGTGACCAAGGTTTGGAGGGCGAAATGTTCTCCTGGAGAGAGTAAGGTCTGCCCTTTGTGTGGAGGGAGGGAGGAGATAGACCACCTTTTTTTCACTTGCCCGTTTGTGGTGCAGATATGGGGTCGAGTGGGAGCGGGGTGGTGGAAGTGTCGATCTTTCGCAGATTTTTGGCACAGCTTCAGAAGCGGAGGAGGTGATGTTGGATGGATCGTCTTCCATACAAAGGAGAGGGCCAGACCGTTGGCAGTGTTGTGGGGCATATGGTTGGGCAGGAATGCTGTGGTCTTCAGGGGCCAGAGACCTTATGTGGAGAATTTTGTTGAGTCTGTTATTTCCTTGTTTAATATTTGGTGTGGATCCTTGTGAGTGGGGAACCTTGGGGTCTACCTGTTGTATTGGCGGTGGCTGTTAATTCTATAATTTATATATTTAGGTAGTTATCACTCTGGATAACTACTCTTTCCTTTTAAAAAAAAAAAACTTTTCTTTCAACATATAGACCCATGTGACTCCGATACAATCATCTACTAAAACAAGAAAATACCAAAAATCGTTGGACTTTTAATATGACAAGGCCTATGTAAATTAGTTTAAACTAAAGCAAATGGAGAAGCTTCTTGATTATTTTGTCTAGATGGAAAGGTTACCATACGATGATTGTCAACTTGACAGGCATGGCATTGAAATGACTCAAGAAACTCCAAGTTAGGAAAATGACATCAAAGAATAGGGATACTCAGATGACCTATTCAAAGATGCCCCTGGAAGGTTGTAGTAGTAAGAGTGGTAAGAACAGATAAGTGCTAGGTAGGCAAGCTAAGGTAGTAAAGGCCATCTTGCTCAAATCCTCCACTAATCTGCCTCATCGTCCGAAGATCTTGCAGGGCAAAGGAGTCATAAAAAGTTGCTCAACAAGTTAAAGCCTTGGTAATTCAACTAATAGATAAAAGATTCAAGGTAAATTTAGGAGCATGTAACACGTCAATATGGGACAATGATCCAGCATTGCCCAAAGTAGTAACAGGAGAAAGAAAGCCATCTACAACTCTCACATTGAGGGGATTTGAAAGAGATTGTAACAACTAAAATAAGGAGGCATTGCCAATGATATGAGAAGAGGCAGCTAAGTCTGCAATCCATTCAGGGACGTAGGATTTAGTTGAGGAGGCATGAGTACCTGCAAGTATAACAACAGATGCTCCAATAGAGGACTGAGATCTCAAAAGCAACTGATCATATTCCCCCTTGGAAATAGTGACATGCGGAGTAAATCGGAAAAATTGAATAATCTTATTGAACTTTGAAATCATACACCTCTTTATATAGAGAAAGGTGAAAGTGAAAATTGCAACACATGTCCAGGAAGAAATATAAAATAACGAAACAGTACATAAGACTCAAGGAGTGTCTAAATAATAGCTATCATACTAATACTCCCTCTCAAGCCGGAACATAGATATTGATCATGCTCAACATGGAACAACAGACATCAAATGCAGAACGAGGAAGAGGTTTAGTGAATATGTTGTCTGATCTTCAGAGGCAACTAAAGTAGTATAGATGACTCCACGCTATATTAGGTCTTTAGTATAAAGGTAATCAACCTCAACACGCTTGGTACGTTCATAGAACATTGGGTTGTTTGCTATATAAGTTGCAACGCGATTATCACAATTCATCTCCATTGGCCCCTCAACCTAGACATGCAAATCTTGTAATATTGATCTAACACAGACCATCTCTGCAGCAATTTGTGCCATGGCATGATATTCAAATTCTACACTTGACCTAAACACAACCTGCTGCTTCTTACTCCTCTAAGTCACAAGATTCCCTGACATAGGTGCAAAAAGCTATAGTTGACTTCCTATCTGCCATACAACCTGCATAATCCGCATCAGAATAGCCAACCATAATCATAGACAAGCCTTTCCTGAACAAGATACCCTTGCCTGGTGCACTCTTCAAATACCTAAGCACCTGCATAACAGCATCCCAATGCTGCTTGGTTGGTTTGTTCATGAACTGACTAAGCTTCCCAACTACAATAGAGACGTTAGGACGAGTAATAGTAAGATATAGCAGTTTACCAACCAACTGCCTATAAGATCTACTGTCAATAGGCTAACTCAATATCATAGAGATGCCCTTTAGGCTCCATAGGTATATTAGCAAGATTTGATCCCAACATTCATGTCTATTATAACACATCAAGGGCATACTTGCGCTAGGTTGGGACTATGCCATCTCTACTTCGTGCCATCTCAATGCCCAGAAAATATCTTAGCTCACCCAGGTCCTTCATAACAAAAGAATCAGCTAGCTTTTGCTTGATCTCTACTATCCCAACTTTATCATCTCCAGTGAGAATAAGGTCATCAACATAAACAAGAAATGCAACAACTCCTCCCTTACTCTTTCTGACAAAAAGCGAGTGATCTGCAGAGGATCTCAAGAGTCCCATAGCATGTACCTCCTCTGATAACTTCTGAAACCAAGCACGCAAACTCTACTTCAGGCCATAGATGGTCTTCCCCAGTCTATATACACACTCCCCCTTAGCCTCAAAACTAAGAGATTGATGCATATAGACTTCCTCCTGAAGATCATCGTAGAGAAAGGAGTTCTTCACGTCTAGCTGATCCAACGGTCAATCATAGTATGCAGCTACAAAGAGAAGAATGCAAATAGTAGCAAGCCTCACCACTGGAGAAAAGTGTTGAAAAAGTCCACCTCATAGGTTTAGGTGAATCCTTTCGCAACCAATCGAGCTTTGTGGCACGAGATGGATCTATCTGAGTTATACTTCAGTATAAAAACCCAACGGCATCCTACAACTTTAGCATGTCTAGGAAGGTCTACAAGCTCCCATGTCCCACGAGAATGTAAGCTAGCCATCTCCTCCATGGCTTGACGTTATTTTGAATCGAGCGTGGCTTACTAATATGTAGTGGAAATCTGTGTGACTAATAATGCAATAGTAAACATAGCAAACGACTTCCCAAGATTGGCATTAGACACTACCCCAGCAACCTGGTAATGAACCTTCTGAATAACAATAGAAAGGTCTGGATCCTCTGTCTCCTACAAAGTATCAGGGTAAACATCTTCCCTAGAAGGTTGGCTAAAATTACCTGAGGAACTTGCACCATCACCATATAGGACAACTCATGTCAGTATCAATACATATCTAACTGGGGGAGGAGAGAGGTGGCTGAGGTGGTGTAGGGATGTGTAATTGATGCCATTCATGTTGCCTGTAAGTAACTGGCAATCTATAGACATGAGTATGCTCTAACTATCGTATACTGTTATCCTTTGTACTGGTAGTGTCTAGATTGTGAGTAACTGGTATTTGTTCCAAAGGAACTGGTGGCACTAGCATAGAAGAAAGATTCCCCTTAAATGACAACTAATGACCAGTAGTGGAGAAGTATGGAATTGGCACATGAAACATAACATCGACACTGATATAGTGCTTCCAGCTCGGTGGGTCATAACACCTGTACCCTTTTTGAATACTACTATACCCCAAAAATATACATTTCACACCTCTAGGGGCAACCTTGTCCCTGCCTGGTCCCAAAATATGAACAAACGCTACACAGCCAAACACCCTCAGTGGTACATGAAACAGTTCCTTGCCTAGATGGAGAATGTGCCACAGGACCTACTCATGTATTGCCGAATTAGGCAACCTATTAATCAAGTAACAAGCGGTAAGTACTGCATCTCCCCAACATATTTGTGGTACATTGTGATGAATAAGCAGTGTCCTGGCTACATCCAATACATAGCGATATTTTCTCTTGACTACCTCATTCTGCTATGATGTATGGGACAAGAAGTCTGATGAATGATACCACGGGAGCTGTAGAAGATGGCCGACTTTGCCATGCCAATTCGAGTGCATTATCAAAACGAACAATCTTCGCAATAGTAAAAAATTGGATCTTAATTTGCATAATAAAAGTTTCAATCACTGATCCAACATCAAACTTACTCTATAACAAGAATAACCAAGACATTTTAAAGTAATCATCCATAATAAGTAAATAATAGCGATGACCCAATTTGTCAGTACTTGGACCCCAAACATCCATATGCAGTAAATCAAAGCAGGAAACAAAACTCTGGGAGGAACTAACAAGAAAATCAATGTGATGATGCTTTCCCAGTTGACAAGCATCACAGTAAGTCTCAGTAATAGGCGAAATAGGAGGAACTAACAAAGTATCTATCTAAGAATTGGATCCTCGGAACTGGAGACAAGTTAGTTGGCCCTTGGAAAATGACCCTGTGTGTAGCCATGTTTAATCCAACACCGGTCAACAGTATGATTTGTGCATTGACCATGGTCATAGAAGAAGCCAGCATGTCCCCATCCACATCCACCTCTAAAGTCGATTCTTGGAGGGTGTGCTCTCCCCCTGCCAAGAAAAACTCCCCAACCTGCACCGCCAACAAAGGCCAAAGCAAACGAGTCAAACTAAGGTGCAGGTCAGATACCTCAAGTTTAGAGAATCTTGCATAAATCTAGGCAAGGGTAGGAATCTCCTCAACTGTCATCAACTGGTCTTTTGACACCACTAGTCCAACTATCGCCAAGAACTGAACTAACTGATTAGCTTCCCTTTGCTTTGCCATTACAGAGACATTTGAAGAAAGAGGATGATAAGTCTCCTATTCATTCAATAGGTTCTACAACGAATCAGAACACTCAGCCAAGGACATAAAGTTCTTCCAGAAGTTGTGAAAATCCTTGATAACTCAATATAGGTAGGCTATATTGCTCTCAAGAGAATGAATCTCATGCATAACATCCCACATCCTTTTGGCAAATGAATAAGACATAACCTACTTTGCAATAGGTTTTTTCATACTATTCAACATACACATAACTACCCAATCATTTGTCAACTTCCTAATCATCAATATTGTCGTTATCTGCAGGTTCATCCTTGGGAACAATATATGTCTTCCTATGTGATCCTACAAATCGAGCAAAAGAAGTGAACCATAGTAAGTAGTTGGCACCATCCAACTCTATGGAGGTCCCTTGCATAACAGATGTAGTGCTCGTGGTAGACATCTTCCCCAAAAATCCACATTACGGGGAAGCCCAACCAAAAATAAAAAGAACACAACCTACAATATAATACTCTAACAAAATCAAATCCTAATCATATCCCTTAAATAGAAAGAAATAAATCAAAATAACTTTTGCCTTATTTTCCTAATTCAAAAATATATCTAATGTTGGATTTTATGTGTCCTAACCGAGCCATCCAAATAATGTAATGAGATTACATTTTATCTAAATAAAAGAATTAGATTATTTGCAGTATATGAATTACGAATATGGTGATGTATTTAGCTAAATTGAATAAACTTGATGTGAGTTAACTCGAACATCTAAACGGTATAGAGAATCCAATAACACATCAACTAATCATCATTTCCAATTCATCTACTAATGTTATTAAATGATGATTCAAAACTATTACGTGAGTTAGGTTAAAGAGTTGATATAATGAAACAGGAGCTAATAGAAATCCATCTTTGAAGCTATTAGAGATAAGGTGTATCCTTTAACCAAAGACAGATATATCTCTATTCACAAACACATGCATTTGGTAGACCAATGGTACATGCACCCACCTTAGTATTGATACTAAAAAGCTAGTGCATGTGAGAGGGAACAGGAGACATGATCTCCCCAAAGGATCTGATGGGGGAAAAAAGGTCAGACTTACTAGAAGCCAGCCCACAAAGTGAGCAGGCCCAAGTAAAGCCCATGGGCTGGCCCAAGTAAAGCCCAAGAGAAGAGCCAGCCCAACCTAGAAGCGAGAAATGCCCCCGACTGCCCTAATTGTGGCAAACCACCTACGCAAGCCAGCTAAATCTCCCGCCTAAAGACAACCAAGTGTGTTCGACCAGCACAACCGCCTAATTTCTGGGCAACAGGAGATTGCCACCCTACAAGCTAAGCCTCGCATCCTGCCGCTACCCCACACCTAGCGACATCAAACAAGAAAAGATGCTAGCAATGCGAGAACCAAGGCGGCACAGAGATCGAAGCAACGGGACAGGAGCTGAGGGAACAGCACGAAGAGCGAGGTGACAAGACAAATGTCAAGCTAGCTCATAGAACAATTACGCTCCCTAAGGAATGAATGATTATCACTCGGTTGCAATCAAATGATCCCCGACATAAAGGGATGATTGTATCCAAAATGGGGACGACTTCTAGTACTATTGAAATACTACTCTAGTAAATATTTGGGGGTAAAATAATCCCCTCCACAGACATACACCAATTAAGTGGAACTGGGTTACCAAACTCATATGTTCTTACTTTCTTAGCATCCATACTTCACCAAGCAAAGGAGATCGAGAGGAAGTATCGAGCAATGCTCTACGCTATTATGTAGGAAACCCATAAACTGACAGAGGCGATTCAGGATGCCTGAGCCCAGAGGGGCGTGATCCTCAGGGTCGCAGAAGAGCCCCCAAACAGAGAGCACCAGCCAGCGAGGCCGAATGGCATCTGCAACGCTCGACTTTAGCAACAGTTGGAGGAGCTACACCAGCTGATCCACCATCAAACAAGGTAGGACCCCGAGGACTCACTCAAGACATCCGAGGTGAACAATTAATCCTCTCCCGTTCTAATTCCTACCCCCCCTAAAGGACCAAGTTTCGGACATCGTCCAACAGGTCACTGGTGCCATGAGGGGAATACATAGGAAACCATTCAGCATGGCATTCTCCTTTACAGAGATCATAGGCACCCCTCTCTCACGATGCTTTAAACACTCCAACCTCCCCTGATATAATGGGACCAACCCCACTATCTTCGTTGCCAGCTTCCAACAGCAAATGTTGATCCATGGTTGCCCAAACACCACATGTGCTGAGTCTTCTTGTCGCTCTTGACCAACAACGCTCACGAGTGGTCCAGCGACCTACCTACGAGATAGATCAGGTCCTTCCAGGAATTAGCAGAGAAGTTCTGCCAATACTTCTCCAACCAACAACCAACCCGAGACAACCCTGAAAAGCTGGTAGAAATCCACCAATGGAAACGGCAGACATTAAGGGCCAACCTTGTTAGGTACAAGACCTAATACTTACACTACTAAAGGCCCCACGACCAAATAACTATCCAGTTGTTCAAGCAAGGACTCTTGGATCGAGAGTTCTAGAACAACATGGAGGATTCCCGGTATGCGATATGATGTAACTCTACGACCGTGCCAATCACGACACGAACAGAGATGAGTCTTAAGGGTGGCCAACGTACTCAAGGAGACTCGAGCTGATAGCTCAGCCAATCGAGGTCAATAGCAGCAGGACAACCAAGAACCCACTCGGCGGGACTACCACCGACAAAATTGGTTCAATCAGAACAACCAAAACCGCTAAGACGACCGAAACGACTGACATCACGATGAAGAGCATGTGGACAGGCAACCGCCACAGAGGAGAGAGGTGTACTAAGAGTACACCCCCTCACTTGTAATTAGGCAAACCTACTAGCAGAGGGGTCCTCAACACGAACCAAGCATGATTGCTTCCACCTCTGTCGACAACCGACGAACGACCCCTAAAGCTGCTACAACCTAGTGAAGGGCCACTCCACCAAGAATTGCAGGGACCTACGCAACCACCTCGAAGCCCAAATCTAAGAGGGCAATCTAAAGTAGGGCATCCGTTGCAATGAGGAGACAAACTTAAGTATCCCCTCAAAAGCCCAGAGGAGTTCCATCAGGACCAGCTATAACGATTTAAGGCGACAAACATCGTCAGAATCGACAAAAAGGGCAACCCCCCTAAAGGAAGGCCCAAATCAGGACCCTCCCTTGAGGAATACCACCAACGAGCCCTAGAGATGTAGTCCCGACACCTCGACTGGGCCCGCTCACATATTTTGACTCGGCTGATGTCCCTACCCAATCAAGGCAAGGACGTCGGATACCCCATCAAAGTTATCTTTGGAGGGGACCTTAGGTCCTCTTAAGACCCGAGCAACCAAGCAAACCTGATCCAAGCAACACTCACTACCGACATATGAGGACCAAGACCCCTACGCAGGGAAGGTGGAGAGAATCACCTCGACCATCTTCCAACAACTTCTAAACCTCAATCGCCACAAATAACCCTCTGAATATGGATGGGAAGAACCAACCCCACATCCTAGTCGACGAAGGTAGCATAGTCAACATCATGTTTTCAAGGACCCTATACCACTTAGGTTTCTAGCAACAGGACCCCACCCGATCCGCCTACCTGGTGGTGAGCTTTCGCAACCACAAGGTGATGCAAAGAGGAGAGTCACCCTCCCCATCACAATGCGGGATGGTAGTCGATACCTGAACCGGATAACAATTTTTATAGTGACTAACTTCACCTTTAACGGGATTATCGGGTGGCTATCCATGCACACCTTCGAGGCCATCTCATCTTCCTATTTTCATATAGTCTTGTTCAACACCTCAATAGGTGTAGGGATTATCCGCAGCGACCCATCCATTGGATGAGAGCTTCTCTACCTAGAAACCAAATGCACAACCTAGACAACTACCCTAAAGCCATAAAAATGAGGGAAAAAGAAAGAGACAACCAATGTCGCCCACACGAAAGAGCCTTAGGCTAAAGAACCCCTAAGCGCAGTGCAACCAGGGTCCACCACGATGATGGTGGAGCTTTACCCCAGGGACCCCACTACGATAATCCAGGTAGGCATGGATCTTAACGAAATTCAAGTTAAAGAAATACTTCACTTGCTCCAGTAAAGCGCAGATACCTTCACATGGTCCAGCAAGACGTCCCAGGCATCAACTCTCGAGTCATTAAGCACCGCTTTAACATTCTCCTGAGTGCACACCCGATAAAGCAAGTTTGTCGCCACAAATCCAACAAATAGTGGCAAACAATAGCGAAGGACTTCGCCAAGCTCCTCTAAAAAGGGTTCATCGAGAGAGCAGTCTACCCCGATTGGGTCTCTAACGTCGTCATGGTTAAAAAGGCGAGCGAAAATGGCAAATGTGCATGAATTTCACCACCCTCAATTTCACCTACCCAAAGGGCAAATTCCCACTCATAAAGATTGGCACGTTGGTGGATCCAATGTCGATCAGACCCATATGTCTTTTCTAGATGCCAACAACAGCTACCACCATATTAGTCTAGCCTAGGCAAACCAACCGCACACCTCTTTCATGACCGATAGAGATCTTTTTCAATATCGTGTAATGCCTTTCAGGTAGAAAAACACTTGAGCCACCTACCAGCACCTTGTAAATTTCAACTTCGCCAAGTTAATTGAAAAGTCTCTTGAGGTGTATATCGATGACATGCTAATGAAAGGCAACGCTTACCCCGAGTATCAAACCAATCTGGTGTAAGTGCTCAGGATACTATAAGCATTCTGCCACATGCTAAACCCAAAAAAAAAAACACTTTCGGCATCACCTCGAGTAAATCCCTGGATTTCCTAGTGTCAAGAAGAGGCATCGAAGCCAACCCAAACAAGATCCAGGCGATCACAGACCCCCACCCGCCCAACAATCTCCAAACAGTGCAGTCCTTTGTCAGATGAGGCACTACATTAGGTTGCCTTCTCTCCAAGGTATCCAACCGATGCCTCCCTTTCTTCGAGTACTTAAGGAGCAAGGGATATTGAGCACAAGACACCCTAATGCCAGGAGACCCTTGAGAAGATTAAGGAACATCTCCAGTCTCCCCGAGTCCTGGAAGCCCCTATGCCCGACGAGCCACTATTCATCTACCTAGCCACACCAAGCTCACCAATCAACACCGCTTTTGTAAAAAAGAAGGGAGAAATGCAAAAAGCGGTTTACTTCATAAGCAAGACCTACTAAGGCACGGAAGCCAAGTACCCACCCATCGAGAAGCTTGACCTAGCATTAGTCAACGTCACCATAAAACTGTGACCATACTTCTAAGCACATACCATAATGGTCTTGACAAACCAACCTCTGAGGAAGATGCTGCACCTACCATCCGGCTCCCCTTGCCAAACATGGTAGGTCCCGGAGTTGGCAGAATATGATATCAGATACCAGTCCCGCTTGGCCATCAAAGGCCAAGTGCTAGTGACTTTATGGCAGAATTCACCGCCACCTCCCAATCAACCAGAGGAACATAGTGGCTCCATGTAGATGGTGCTTCGAACAAAAGCAATGTTGGAACAAGGGTAGTAATCACCTCGCCCGATGATTTCGTCGAAAAGTAGATCATCTAGTTGCTATTCAAAGCAATGAACTCAGCTGAGTACAAAGCCCTTCTAGCTAGCCTCCGACTCACCAAGATGATGGAAGCCACCAACGATGAGATATTTACCAATTCATAAGTGGTGACCCACCAGTTGCAAGAGGAGTTTCAGGCAAAGGACCCACAAATGGCACTTTACACCAAAGAAGCCCAGATAGCTTGGCAGACTTCCATCCCGCCAGCATCAATTGAGTTCCCCAAGCGAAAAACCCCTTGGCAGATGCCCTCACCAAGCTAGCCTCGGCCGCCCCAACCAACGAGGATGAGAACGACAAAATTTGAGGAGCTAACCAGCCCCTCCATCCGAGCAGACCCTGTTATGGTCATTAACTCGGGCAGAGACTCCTAGATGGACCCAATACTTGGCTACCTCCAGCATGGAGTAATCTCGCCCAAGGTCACAAACCAAAGGGTATTCCACCTCAAGTCAAAATGATACATGCTCCTAGATGGCATCCTTGGCCCAATAAAGGCGCAGCAAATGCTGAATGACCTCTAGCAAGCATCTAAGGTAATCGCAAAAACCCTGGCCACCAGAATCATTCACTACGGGTATTTCCAGATAATAAGATATGCGAAGGAATTCGTGCGGAGGGGCAATAAGTGCTCGAGGTTCTCCAATGTCCCCAAGGCCCCACTCGAGGAACTGGTACTAATAGTGTCCACTATCCATAGCTGCAAAAATCGGTAGTCGGTATTCAGTTGGTGAGATCACCGATTAAGTATACAATATGCGAGTGTTTAATCGGGGATTAATCCGTGTAGTACTTTTTAATATTTAAAATTTTCAATATAATTATATATACCATTATACATATATATGAATTGAAATATCACATATATATTAATATTATTTTTTTGATATACATATTCTCTCAATGTAGCTTCTAATAAATAGCTATCAATATCACAACACATAAAATAAGATAAATAAACTAAGATTGGTGTATCATAGATCTAACAACATCATTAAACTTGTTTTTTGAAAGAAATCAGTATCACAACCACCAGTAAGAAGAGAATAGAGAGAAGCAGGGGCTATCGATAGACTATGAAAGCAGTAACCGCCGGTAGAGAGGGCAGCAGCCACCGACGCACCGCTCATCGACGATGGAAGCACTGTCAATGATAACAGTTGCCGCCAGCAACAACTCTGGAGACTACTCACTAGCTATGGAGGGGTTGGGCAGAGCGGTGAACACCTTTTAGCTAGAGCAATAACTTGCGAAGAGGTTGTGAGCAATTATGGGTCAGTCACCGATGGGCGGTGATGAGCATCAGAGAGGAGAAGAGGGACACGGGACCGAGGGTTTTGCTTAGGGCTGAAGCTTTCATGTGTTAGGAACTTGGGTAATGGGAGAAGTCGTGGTTAGTTGGGTTAGGTGCATTTAGGCGTCAGGTTTAGTCGGATTTTGGTTTGGGAGTGCATTGCATGACCATCAAAGCTAAAAAAAAAACGTTTGAAACCTTAAAACTTTCTCAACCGATTAATCGGTTGATTAATCGGATAATCGGCCAATTAATCAGGTCAACTATAGGGATAGGAACTTGGTTCGTTTTTATCGACTGCATAAATCGATTTTTGCACCCTTGCCACCATCCCATTCGCCAAATGGGGAATGAACTTCATTTGTATAGCGACAGCTGCATTCACCAAATGGGCAACTGCCTCGTCCAACTTTGCCCAAAGCACCTGACCATCTGTATAACGACATCCGCCCAAGACGCCACCTACTCAGCAACAAAAGAAGAACCTCACCCAAACCTAACAAGTAGGGCCACGAACAGGACAGCATCATACAGGATGTCCTACCCAATCACCTCAACCTGCAAAGGATAAACGAACAATAGGTCATCCCAAGTGGAGCAAATGCAGGCTCTACAAGAGTTAGCTACTTACCACCCTAAGGCAGTTGCGGTAGATATTCCACAAGTGGGTCGATGCATGAGGCTAGGTCACGTGCTTGATGTTGGAGGATAGCAATTCCAAAACCTTATTCTCTAACTAAAGGATCAGCTACTCAAAAGCATTTGAATAGACCTCCAGAACCTCATAGGATGAACTTACACCAAAGGCCTACTCTTGCAGCTCCTACGCCTTCTAAAGCACCTACACCGCTTGGAAACAGTTTGTTTCACTATCAAAAGTGCATACAGTATTGCCCTCTCGCTCCTCCCATGCCACACAAGACTCAACGCCTCTCCTCCAAACGGCAAGCGGGAAAGGAGGCTAGCCACAACCCACCCAAAATCCTCAGGTGCCTTCTCCCACTCAACTGAGGGCACCCCATTAAGGGCAAGGACAAATAATCCCCCACCCTAGGGGATGGTACTCCCAACCAACGTGAAACACGAAGCCTAGAAGCCCCACGACTGAACAGGGATAGCACCGAATGAACAAGAGGCCAATCCACAGACCCCTCTAACCTTAGTTGAGGAGAGCCAGACGCCTAAACCTCCCCCTTGGGCAGCCATTCAACAGACTCAATCATGTTTTCTTCCACCAAGAGAGGCTCGGGCAAACAAAGGCCCACCCCCACTGCAGAAGAAGACAGCAACATCGCCTGCAGAATCGACTACCGCATAGCCCAATGCACAACCCTCACCTGCAGCGGCCCGCAAACGAGAAAAAGCCCCCCCCCCCTCCCACCATTTCTTTATGGGCATTCCTCCCCACCTGCAAACGAGCCACACCCCTCTTCTTCTTCTTTGACCCCTTAGGGTGCATGATCTTCAAAGAGAGGAAGGTTGCAAAGAAATAAAGTCAAATTAGCACAACCAAGTCAAGACAAAAGGCATGCATTAACTTACTGTCGTATGGGTAGCTGTCCCTAACCCAGGAAACCAACTTCCAGACATCCGCCCACATAAGTTCCTAATGAGCCACAATACCGAAGTCATCCACAACCTCCAAGTCATCTGCCAGTTGAGGAGACAGGATCGAGCAGATGTCACACTCAAGCAAGCCTTGCTAGCAGTTTGGAACCTGGAGAGGCACCCCTTTGTTCACAACAAAAAAAATACCGATCCTAACCCTTCAGGCTATTCGACAGCTCCACAAGGTGAAAGCCCTACTTACGGTGCAAAAGGGTGCACATCTCAATCTAAGGGTTCCCCTTTTTAACCTTATGGGGGAAAAGCTCATTAAAGCTACCGAAAAATGTCAAGTAGGCTTTACACCAAGTTCAAAACAATCACGAAAACAATCAACATAGGCAAACAATTCAAGCTTAGCTGAGAAGGGGCGAGATTGTAATAGGAAAGAAAAGAAACAAGACAAGGGTTCAAAAGGGAGGTGGAGGTTATTCTCGATGGCATACATGTACATGAGGACATTATCCCCCAACCCAAGTCAGCACAGTCTCAGCCGGTCGCCCGCCACTGAATACCCAAAATTGCCCAAGTTCTGCCACCTAAGGAGCTACCCTACTTCCTCCTCCCGCCCAAGGTAGAACCGAAAACTATAAAGGAAAGTGTGGCTTCACTCAACCACCCTGAGATAGAAGTTTCCTTACCTCAATAACGGACATCTCCAGCTCCCGAGGAAGGAAGGGCGCTGTTGTGACCACCCCAATAACTGCACCTCTAACACACAAGAGAGCCAAAGAACAACACCAACAAGTTTTGCTCTAAGTAGGTAGGGGTGAGCGGATATGCCACCACCTAACCCCCATTTATAGGCAAAGAAGGCAATGGGCCATGAAAAAATTACCGCCCCAACCTACCCCATTAGAATTAAATACGATGACGTACCGTACCACGAGCCTATGAGGATGTGGCACCTGCCATATCCCAGGCCTCGAGACACTTAAATGACACAACCATGTTAGCCTAACTAACACATATGGAAGGCCTGAGGCGATGGCTAGCCACCATCCTCCCTAAAACAAAAGCGAACATACCACAACACAAGGACAGCATCCTCCTAAAGAAGGCATAAGACCCAACAACACCAAAAGTGGCAGAAAACCCACCGGACGAAAATAAAAAGGCAGCTCTTAGGAGGCACCACCTAAATAATGAAGGTAAACCATCGAACCAATAGAAGCCTCCCCCAACTTCCCCCCCCCCCCCCCCTCTCTCCACAGAAGAGAGAAGGCAAGCGAATAATCCTCCAGCCACTAACCCCCACCCTGAGCAAAAGACGGAGGCGATGGAAAACACCTACCCTCGACGAAGCCAGGAGATAGTCGCTGGGAGCAAGGGGAGTGACCCAAAAAAAAGGGGGCACAAGTATACTTTCTAAGTCCTCATCATAGACTCGAAGAGTGGAGGCAGCTGATAGAGGAAAGAAAGTCAGGCTTAGGACAAGCCAACCCATAAAGCGAGCAAGCCCAAGTAAAGCTGAGGAGAAGAGCCAACCCAACCTAAAGGCAAGGACAGCCTCCCAATGCCCAAATTGTGGTGAATGACCGAGGCAAGTCAACTAAATCTGCCCCCTGAAGATGACCAAGAGTGCCTGGTTAGCATGGTCGCCCGATCTTCAAGCAACAAGAGATTGCCCTAAAGGCTAAAGCCCTGTGTCCTACAACTGCCATGCTCCTAGCAACGTTGGGCGAGAAAAGGCACCAACAATGCGAGAACAAAAGCTACAATGTTGAGATCAAAGAAACGAGAAGAAAATCGAGGAGACAAGACAGATGAGGTGAGAAGACGAATGTCGTGGCAACTCGCAAAGCAATTGTGCTCCCTGAGTAACGAATGATTATCGCTCGATTGCAAGTAAATGATCCCCTATATAAAGGAATTGTAGTATCCAAAATGGAGACAGCTTGTAATACTCTCGAAATACTATTTTAATGAATATTTGAGAGTCAAATCTCCTCCTCAGACCATGGAAACAGATATCTCGATATATCAACAATATATCTACATCTGTAACATGAGTTATATTGATATCACAAGAATACCTTTTTTTCCAGGATATCGACGATATATCGCCCAAAACGGTGGGTCTTGATCGATATTAGCGGATATCGATGTAGTTGAAGGGATCCCATAAAAATGTCTTTCAAGCTTGTGTGTTAGGCTTTAGAATCAAAGAATGATACATAAGAGACCAAACATAGCAACCAGTAAGTTCACTCTTGGTGATCTTTGTAATCCACCTTCAGGCTTCAAATAGAAACCCAAAGGCTTAAATGGTCTATGAGAAGGAGATGATTAAAGCCATTACATTGGAGCTCAATTTAATGAAATTAGTTTCTATCGAAATGAATATCCCATAAAACAAGCAAAATATGTTGCAATCTATCCTTGATATTATTGTCGATTGAATTGTTCTCAAGTTCAAAGTTATATTAGCTTTGGTTTGCAATTTTTGAGCCCTTCTCAAGAATCTAGGCTTTTCCCTTCTTTAATCTCTACCAATTCTCCACTTTCTCTATGATTTCAGGTTTTATTCTCCTTCCCTCCATCTTTATTTTATATCATTTTTTTTGCTCACTATAACTAATCAACCTTTATCATACATGTGAACAATACTTAGCTCATGTTTATGCTTATGTTGACCATTCTAATTAGTTATATGTATAACCAATTCATACTTAAATTTTTTTGACTTGCCATCACCAATCAACTCATACCATACATGAAAATTATGCTAATACTTAGCTCATATTTGGTCATATAAGCCAATTTTCTCATGTTTTCTCTATACATTTCTCATTGATGATCTCATAAATAATACACTCCAGATCCTACTTGGCTCATGATATGCTTTATTGTTTCTTGCTAATAGACTATTAATACTCATTTTCCATGGTCATTAAATGTCTTGTTATCAACTTTTGGATATCTTTATTTTATAATGAGTTCTCATGCTACTTATGAAATTATTACGATGTCTTATTTATCTGTTTAAATGTTATTAATGTAGTGTACTTCTATTGTATCATTTAAAATTTAGTTCCGATCTTAATAAACATTTCTTCTTGTATAGTAATGATAACAATCATAATTTTATACATCATCAATAAAATCACAATTTTGTAAAATATGTGGCATTTTCAGTTGTTTAAAATCAATTCTGGGATATCGACGATATGTCAACAATATATCTCCGATATGCCCTTTTTTACTTGTCGACATGGTGTCGATATCGACATTTGAAACCTTGCCCCACACATACACCAATTCGATGGAACTGGGTTACCAAACTCCCGCATTCTTACTTTCTTAGCATCCATACTTGGTACCACCTTCTCCCCACTTTACTGTCGAGTTCCATGCACCCAATCAGGATTACACCAATCTCCTTCATAACTATATGCAACATATTAGAGTATATTAGGAAAGATAAATTACACATATGGTCGCAGAGTCCTGATAAGACTCAAGCATGAAAGAGAAGAATACAGTCCTTTATGAAAAGAATGGATATTCGTTATCATCCTAATGATACAAAAAGATGTTAGAAATAATATTATCTAATAAGGGATTACAGTTGTTTAATGGGGCTAAAACTAAGGGGTAACATTGTTCTCCACGTGTGAAGGATACATGGGTATTCGGAATACTTAAAGAGGTATAACGTCAAAATCCAAGAATCCTGAACGCTTCACTATTGGAATGATGAAATCAACAGTGATTTTGATGGTTCCTACCTGCAGAGAAATCAATTATTACTTAAAGAGCTAACTAACATTTGATTTAACATTTCATTAGGCCAAATTTAATTGAGCTTAATCCAAAAAGTTTGGATAGCAATTAAACATTATTTGGATACCAAATCCAAATTAGCCATATATAGTTATGGGCTTATTATACAAAATTCAAGTAGGATTAGATCCTAGCCCTTAGATAAAGATCTAAGGGTTCCCATCGTATTAGAATTTCAATTAGATCCCTATATATATCTCCCAAGGGAAAGAGAAAACCCTAATTACTTCTAAATTCCCAAGCATCCACCATCACCACTAAGAGAACAAAAGGAAAGGAAGTGGTGCCTCCTGTTCTTCCACCATTGTTTTGGACGTTTACACTCATATCTAGACTTCCAACAGCTTCACAAGAGGTCCAGCAACATTATTAAACGTCCAGAATTATTATTCTAGACAGATCTTGCTGTTAGTGGATGTCGATTCTGCCTAAACAAGTGAGGAATTTGTTCCTTTGTCAAAAGTGCATGGATCGAGGTGTAAGGAAGAGATCATCCTTTGGGACTCACAAAAGGGTTTGCGAGCATCAAGAATCAAGTGTTCTTGGCGCAACAGGTTTCATCAACCTATCGTGAAAAAGGGACTTCTCCATACCAAAACTTATAGGAGGAACCACTCTTGAGGTCCTGGACTACACCACCCACAAAGATATACCTCCATCTCGTAGGACCTCAAAGTGGGAGAAAGTTTCTCCCATGTAGTTTCAATTTGGGGGTGTTTTTATTCAATCACTGGCCAGTTTTGGGCATCGAATCCATTGTCATTTTGAAAATTTAAAACACCGATATCACACTTATATGATGCCACGAAGCGATTCGATCGCCTTCCAACAGTGGTAACAAAGCCTAGTCGATCTGGGTTTTGGTTGAAAACATGTAGATTTGAGTTTTATCGTAGAAAATCGCATGAACAAAATTTGAAGCACGTTCAAGTTAACCCCAGAAGACGTCTAATGTTGATGATATATGATGCTTGATCATCATATTAGACACCTATAGGCATGTGGGACATCCAACATTGGATATCAGACAACCAACATGCGTAATCAGGGCTTTACAACATCTGGTAAAAGTATGAGGCAACTGTTATTGCAAAATAAGTCATCTAACTCAAGTGTCCAACGTTGGATACGTGAACAGAAATTGTTTCATTCCCAAATTGTTTGTGGTCTATTAATTGAATATCTAACTCAAATGTCAAACAACATGACGTCTGATCAACTTGTCAAACGTCTAATTTCTAAAGAAGTTTTGACTCTGTCTTCTAGACTTGCTGACCTGATGTTTTGGACACCCAATAAGAGTTATCAGATGTCCCGACAGTATTGGAATCCTAATTTTGAATGTGATTTTGATCCGAAATCAAATTGGATTCGATGCGACAATCGAGGAAAAACCTAATACGATTATTAGAGAATATTCATTTGTTTTTTCAAGGCTTTTATGGATATGTTGTCTTTGATTATGTGCCTATTCTTGTGCATATGATCCCCGTCAAGACAGGCACGTAGTTTTTCAAAATAAAAAAAAAATAGAATTCCTTAAATGATTTCAAAACAATAACATGCCTGTTTTATTCCACTTAATCTCAAATTAAGGGTACAATTAGTAAAATAACAAACCTCACTCACTTGATTAATTAAAAATCATAAGAGAATTTGCAATCGCATCCCTTGACATTTGATGTTGTGATGACCATTTTCTATGCCATGCTCTTCCGCGATTTTAATGATTTGATTATGGAATGATACAATAATCAAAGGTGTTAGATGTCATCTTTTTATTTATGGTATGTTTGGTTATGTGGCTTTAGGCCTTAGTTGTAACTTTTATTTTTCTACTGGACTCATGTATAAGAGAGACTAGGGTTTTCTTTTTGGAATAAAATCGTTCTTTCCATCCAACATGGTATCAGAGTAGCAGTTCTAGGCCGATAGTTTGATATCACCACCAAAACTCTCAATAGATCCATTATTTCTTGATCAAGGAAGACTTCAAGGTAGTTGATCCCCCTTGGGGGGGGGGGGTTCCCCTACTACCAACTCTACTAGTGGCTCTAGGCCACTGTCGCCACCCCCTTCCCAAGCTACCACCGCTGCTAGTGGCCCCCCAGCATCGCAGCCAACCTTGAGGAGGCCAAGGGCGGCAGCGCCAACCCTGCTGGTAGCTCTAGACCACCATGCTAGTGGCCCCCTATGGCTCAACCCTGAGGAGGCCAAGAGCAACGTCACCAACCATGGTTGCAGCCTCAAGAGCAATCTTGGAGTACCTGTTGTCCTCCATCGTCCCCCTCTTTTGCTATTGTTTCCCAACTGCCACCTTCTACTGCACCTAGTGCCTGTTGGTTGGCTGCTGGAGCCTTGCATCACCTCCAACAGGCTGTAGGAGGCTCCTATACCGCCCTAACAGGGGGTTGCTCCACCGCTACAGTGATTTCATCAGGTCTCTTTGTTGTGTTTCCCTATCCATGATGATCCAGGCAACTTCTGTCCTCTCTACATGTGTATTTGCATGATTATCGATGCACCTCTATGTGCATGAGTACATGATCGGCAACCTTTGCATGTGAATCTCAAGTTCTTCCCATGGCTAATGCAAAAATCTCAACCCTTACCTCAAAGGCCAAGTTTTTGCCTCTTCTGTTGTTAAGGGACTACCATAAAGCTGACAGGATCCCAGAACCACATACTTTGGTCAAGAGCTTTCCGCATCTTTGTTGGAGGCCATGAGAGGTTATACACGTGTTGACAAAAAGTAAACCAGATGCTAAGGATGACAAGCTCAAGACGTGGGATGACAACTACCTAATCATAAATTGGCTCATGAACAATATGGACCAGAAGATTGCAGCTAACATGCTATCTATGCAGACAACCAAAGATACTTGGGAGACTCTAACGCAAGTACTCCATGCAGATCAGTAGCTCGTGCCAAGCAAATATCTACAAGCAGATCTAGAGCATGAATCAAGGTGACATGACTAGCAAATTACTTCTCTACACTTGAGGGGCTCCTTAAGGAGCTTACTGTATTTCAGCCCCCTTATTGTGACAAGCAGGTCACTGAGATGGCAGAATGGCAGATTAATAGGTTTTTTGTTGGGTTATCTGCCCGATATCAGTCTGCCCAGGATCAAATTTTAGCAGCAGAGATGATTCCTAGTCTAAAGATGGTCTATGATCGACTATAGAAGTTAGAGGTTGAATATACCCCAACATCTCCGATTACTATGCCTTAGTCTGCTGCCTTGTAGCCTCGAAAGGGGAGAGGTGGTCGATCTGGTGGACGTAAACAGGGTCACAGTCATGATGGAGGTCATGGTCATCATACTCATCCTCCTTATGTAACTATCCCTCAGATCGATGATGGGAGAAATTTGGAAAGAATGCCAAGGCCTACCAGAATTCCACTAATAGTGTGCCTACTCCTGAGATTGAGGCTAGTGCTAACCAGACTAGTTTCATGTTCACTGCTGATGAACTAGATCGATTGCACCAATTTCTGAAGTTTGATCAGAGCTCCTCCACCACTACTCTTGATGTAAACATGTTTACATTGCATAAGATGTATATTTATGCATGTTCTTAAGCATAAAATTGCATTGCATACTATAAATATTACATAACATACATCATCTTGCATTTAGATTAGTTTGAATAAAATGGTGGTTAATTATCTCCTTTTATGTTCAGGGACAGAGCAAAATTTTTATCGGAACCTCGGATCAACGATCCAACCATACAGATTTGATCAAGGCGACGATTGGAGTTCAACGACTCCAAGATCGCCCTAATCAGACATCTGTAGCATTAGATAGAGACCGAGGAACCCTAGAAGATCAAGGGCCAAGATGGTGTGAATCCGCACTTCAAACGACAAATCCGACCGCACGGATGGATTCGAATTGACAATCGCAGCCTAATGGGGTGAAAATCGACTCAATCCGACAACCGTGGCACCATCTACATCATCCAAAAGATGGACGGCCAAGATGGCGCCATATGGCGCCATCTCAGTCGCCCAATCGACCGCTACACCCACCGCGCCCTCTCTTCTTCGACGATTCTCCGCCGTTGGATGCGCATCCAACGGCTGTGGATGCGCGCGCACGATTTGTAAGCGTGACACAAACGCGCTTGTAACGCGTTGGTCCAACACGCTTTCGCGAAGGGAGGACGCGTGTTCGAGTCGCGAGGAGCAGGCAAGTGAGTGCAGGCGAGCGAGCACGAGGAGCATTGGATCGTGATCGGTCGACCGCGAGCACTCAATAGCACCCACGTGCTATCGCACACCCGCGCGTGACGCGCCATCAGACGCGACGAGCGCGCGTAAAGGAGGCGCAGCGAGGAGCGCTCTCAACCATTCGATCTCATGATCGAACCGCCGAGATTCGATGAATGTGGAAAGGTGTTGCATGCGCGAGAGGTGAGCAGACGGCGCACGTCACCCACGATGGGGCTTTAGCGACGATTTTATCCGTCACTAAAGACCCCGAATTTAATGTTTTGAGATTAAAAAAGACCAAATTACCATCATTCCTTACAATTATAAAAGGAGACCTCCTCCATACGAAATCTTCATCACTTCTTTATCTTCTCTCCCTCTCCAAAGCTCAAGAGAAGCTTATCCCACACCCGGGATGCTTCTCAAGAGATAAAGTCCAATTTTCGTCCCCCTTTCGGAAGTGAATCCCGCGACGACGACGACATGCTGCCCCATTCCCGTTCTTCCCGCTTCGTCCTCCTTCATCCTACTCCGTTCCTCGTCTTCCAGGCGTCATCCCGTCCAGCTCGTCTTCCAACCAACCGTCGAGGAGGATAATTCTCTCTAGAGTAGATTTACTGCTTTCTAGTGTAATCATTTTCTGATTTCTAGTTGTAATGTTTAGTGTAACGAACAATCTCTTTGATAATGAATTCCATATTCATTCTACATCTCTTTTTAGTTTTTGCTTGTAATATGCTCTCTCTCATTCTCTCTCTCTATTTAGTGTAAATAGATAGATAGTTTCTAATCAATTAATCTACTTCGTGACAAATAAATTAAATGCGTATTTTTAAATCAAACATCCGCCTCCTTGAGTTCGACCCGGGATTTCTATTCTGGTATAAATTTTATTTGTTGAACACGAGTTCTTTACTTTCAAACTACAACAACAAATTTTTCAAAACCAAACACGATAGTGTAGCAACTCGTAGCTTCAACAACTCTCACCACAGATACAACTCATGCTACTTATACTGACTAAATAATTGATTCTGGGGCATCCACTCATTTAACGAGTAAAGCCACCAATCTATCTTCGTCCAGAGACACTGATGTTACATTTGTTCGATTGGCAAATGGAAGCATGTTACCTATTACTGTTGTTGGCACTGTGAAATTCTCACCCCGATTACAATTTCGCAAATGTCTATTGTACTCCTGATTTTCCTCTCAGTTAATTATCCATCAATCAAATTTGCAAGCAACCAAAATGTCGTACTATGTTTGATGAGCACCATTATTATTTTCACGACATCCGAATGAAACAAACAATTGGTAAGGGCTATAAGCATATCATGGACTCTACTACTTGGACCTACCTTCTATTTTTGCTGGAGCTACCTCCATTTCATCTAATCCTCTATCATGGCATACCAAACTTGGTCATCCCTCCATGTCCAAGCTTCGTCAGATGTTCACTAATATTCCTCCTTCCACAACCTTTGAGTGTGACGCCTACCAGCTACGAAAGCATCCTAGGAGTTCTTTTCACTCTCATGTTGAGAGATAGAGTCTCCACGTTATGATTTGGTTCGTTGTGATGTGTGGGGTCCATGTCCTCATAACCTATGTCTACGCATAAGTATTTTGATATTTTTGTTAATGACTTTGGTCATGCTTTTTGGGTGTTTTTCACGTTTGTGCCATAGGAATCATTCAATAATGACGTCACCATAGAACTCTCCCCATAAACCACTCTGACCACCCACTTTAGTAGAAGTACCTTTCTAAAAACATCCAACCGTCGTACACCTAAACCACCTTCATTTATAAGTCTACACAGTTGATACCTCAGTTTGAATGCACCAAAATTATGTTATATGTCAGGACTCAATTGTGACTCAGTGAACGATAAGAGCTATCTCTGGAGTCTCTTTATGTATTCTTTTTTTTTTAAGTCTAGAACTTTTGTACGAAACCTCAAATATTTTTCGTAAATCGTGAATTATCTTAGAAACCCTAGTTTAAGACTTTTTTATCAATTAATTTCATAAAATGATCAACCAAAGAATTTAATTAATCAATCAAATCAAGTTAAATTAGAAAGTTCATTAATCAATCAAAGATAGGTTAATCGATCAAGGAATTGATCAATCTAATTAATTAACCAACCAAAATGATTTTTATCGACCAATAATGTTTAAACAACTTCCAAATCAGGCTGAATTTCTAGTATAAATAGAGATCCTTGGCAGCCTTTTTCTACACACAACTCAAAGCAATACTCTTTAGAAAAAGTGCTCTTACTCTGAAGTGCTTCTGCGCTCCTCCTTCCACGCTCTTCAAGCACTCCACTCAAAAGCCTCTACGAAAATCCTTGTTTAATTTTCCTTTTAAGGTTCCTTAGGATTATTTTGTATTATATCTTTTCTGCAAGTTTGATTTCAGTCCCAAGTTGTTTTGGGAGACCCATTATGCTTCTCTTTAGGTATTAAAGAGAAGGGTCATTGTAAGAGGTTACACTACCCCCGTTCAAGTAGTACGAAATTTTAGTGGATTGACTAGCATCGCCTAATCGTAAAAATCCTAAGCCGGGATGCTTAGGTAGTGATTTTTACCCGTAGGGGTTTCCACTATAAATCAAAGTGCACGTATGATTCTTAATTTGTGGTGTGAAATTTCTCTACTTCCCTTATCTTTTAAATTATCGTCTATTCTATTCACCCCTCCCCTCTAGTATAGTCTTTAGATCCGCAAGGTTGTCATACACACCTCCTTCCATAGTACCAAATATGGAGGATAAAACTGATTTAAGCAAAACTAGCCAACCCGCTCTAGAAAGCAACCTTCTACTCCAAGAAGAAAGTCTATTCGTAATCTGCTCCACCAAAACATTCCAGTCCAACGTCACCAACCTCTTACCTTTTAACAGACGACCAAGATATTTGATTGGCAAATGAGCCACCAACATCTCTAAAACACCAGAGATTTCATCCACTACCGCACTAGAGATAGCAAAAGAAACAAAAAGAGATTTTCTCCTATTAATCTTCAAGTCATAAATTGCTACAAAAATCCTTACAAGTGGCATCACATGACCTGCTTCCATCCTACCTCCCTCATTGAAAAAAGTTGTATGATCTGCATATTGCAGGAGAGGGTAAGGAGATATCCATTTTATTACAAGCGAGAGTAAAACCAGAAAAAAGGTTCCCTCTACACGCCTTAAAGGCCAAAGTGGCAAGAGCATCCACGAAAATATCAAACAATAGCGGTGCTAAGGGGCAGCCCTATCTCACACCTCGTTGTGGTTGTATCCAAGCACCATTTGAACGGCCATTAACCAAGACTGAAAAGGAAGTAGTAACGCGTCTTTTCATCAATTGAATCCACAAATCTACGAAACCTCTTCCTAAAATCTCCCAAAGATATGTCCAAGACACGGAGTCATATGCCTTGGAAAAATCAACTTTCCACAAAAAAACCAGCACACCTCATCTTTTCCAAGTAGCAAGCATCTCCTCGACAATCACGAAAGAATCTTGAAGTGATCTACACCTTTATAAATGCATAGTGGATCGGGGAAATAATAGTAGGCATAACTGCACGTAATCTATTAGCCAAGATCTTAGCGACAAGTAGGTAAATGGAATTCGAAAGGGCAATCAACCTGAACTCATCAACTGAATCTGCACCAAACTTCTTTAGTAGAAGAAACAAGTAAAAGCAATTAAGCCTCTCGAAACCTTCATTGCTCCTAAAAAATTTACAAATCAAAGCCATAAACAACATCAAGACCAACCACGTCCTACATCTCTTTATAAAATACAATTTATAACCAATTAGGTCCAGGAGAACCCTTGACCTTCAAACCGTGAAGTGCTCTGGTAACTGATGTAAACACGTTTACACTACTTAAGATATCTATTTATGCATGTTCTTAAGCATAGGATTGCATTGCATGCTATAAATATTGCATAACATGCATTATGAGTAGTTTGAATAAAATGAAGGTTAATTGTCTCCTTTTATGTGCTTGGACAGAACAAACTTTTCATCGGGGCCTTGGATCAAAAGATCCAACTATATAGATGTGATCAGGGCGATTATTAGAGTTCAACGACTCCAAGATAGCCCTAATCAGGCATCTATAGCATCAGATAGTGACCGGGGAACCCTAAAAGATCAAGGGACAAGATGATGTAAATCCGCACTTCAAACGACAAATCCGACCGCACGGATGGATTCGGATCGAAGATTGTAGCCTAACGACGCGAAAATCGACTCAATCCGACAACCGTAGCACCATCTACATCATCCAGAAGATGGATGGCCAAGATGGCACCACGTTGCACCATCTCAGCCGTCCAACCGACCCTTAAGCACCGCCGCACCTTCTCTTCTTCAATCAAAGCGCCGCTTCTGGGCCGTTGGATCTTGATCCAACGGCTATGGATGCGCGCGCTTGAAAATGTCCGTGCGACCATTTGGACGACGCAGCGCAGTGGTTCAGCGCCTTATCGCAAGGCGCTGGCGCGGGATTGAGTCGCAGCGAACGGAATTTGGAGCGGGGGCGCCTTCAATCGACTATCAGATCGCGATCCAATGGCCGCGCACGCTCGATAGCGTCGACGCGCTATCGCACGCCCGTGCCTCACGCAGGATTGTACGCGGGCGGGCACGCGTTGAGGAGCAGGGTTAGGTGCAACTTAAGCCGTCCGATCTCACGATCGGGCGACTGAGATTCAGCGAACGTGAGCGTGCGTTGAGCGCGCGAGAAAGTGAGCACCCGCGCAGGCAGCGCCCACTACGCCCACGATGGAGCTTTAGCGACGGTATTATCCGTCACTAAAGACCCTTATTTAATGTTTCGAGATTTAAATGACCAAATTACCCTCACTCCTTGCAACTATTAAAGGAGAGTCCCTCCACACGAAATTCTCATCCCTTCCTTCTCTTCTCTCCCTCTCCAAAGCTCAAGAGAAGCTTGTCCCACACCCGGGATGCTTCTCGCGAGATAAAGTCAAATTTTCGTCCCCCTTCGGAAGTGGATCCCGCGACGACGACGACGTGCTACCTCATTCCTGTTCTTCTGCTTCGTCCACCTTCGTCCTGCTTCGTCCTACTTCGTCCAGGCGTCATCCCGTCCGACTCGTCCTCCAAGCGACTGTCGAGAAGGATATTTCTCTCTCCATTCTTTTTACTGCTTTCTAGAATAGATTTACTGCTTTCTAGAGTAGTTATGCCCGTCCTCCAAGCGACCGTCGAGGAGGATATTTCTCTCTCCATTCTTTTAATGCTTTCTAAAGTAAATGTACTGCTTTCTAGTGTAATTGTTTTCGACTTTCTAGTTGTAATGTTTAGTGAAACAATCTCTTTAATGATGAATTCCCTGTTCATTCTACATCTCGTTTTGATTTCTGTTTGTAATATTCTCTCTTACTCTCTCTCTCTTCTATTTATTGTAAATAGTTAGATAGTTTTAATCAACTGAATTACTTCGTGACAAATAAAATCAAACGCGTAGTTTTTAAATCAAACGTTCGCCTCCCTGTGTTCGACCCGAAATTTCAATTTCGGTATAAATTTTATTTGTTGAACACGAGTTCTTCGCTTTCAAACTACGACAGATTTTTCAAAACCAAACACATTAGCGTAGTAATTCGTTCATCCAACAGTAACCTCCTCTTCACTTTACTCTCTAAGAAGTTCCCCCTTTGCCCCCTCATTGACCTGCACCATATCCAACATCCCCAACCTCCACTCCCCAACCAGCTGTGTCTGAGTGAAATCATAAAAATGAGACCGAAAAGCCTCACAAATCCGATTCCTCTAATTAATCATGTTCTCCCCACTTCTCAAGAAATTTATCATATTAAACCTTTTGGAACTACCTGCCAAATGAAAAAATATGGTGTTTGCATCACCCTCCTTAAGCCAAAGTTGCATGTATTTTTATCTCCAATCCATCTCTTTCTTCGGGTCCTCCAACAAAACAATTGCATGCATCTTCCTACGCTCTTGGCAATCATCTCTAGACAAAAGTGAACTTTCCTCGTCTATCAAGAAAGGAGATATTCTGCAAAGCCACATTTCTCCTTGCTTCACGACGTGCCCGAAGACCCCGCTTAAACTCAATCATCATCTCCTGGATAGCGCAAATCTTACAGGCCAAAGTACATGTAGCTGACATGAATGACAGAGTAGCCCACTTATTCCATATCATTTCTCTGAATCCAAGCTCCCTTAGCCAAGATTTGTGTAATTTAAGGTAGAAAACAAAAAACATTGCTCCCTCATTACTACACCATAACAAAGGTATATGTTCTAAAAATGGTCCATCACAAACCACCACGTCCGCCCCATAAAAGGATTCAGCCAACGCCAAATTGCAGATAAATCTATCAATGCAAGACATAGCACCACTGCCATTTCTCCAAGAATAATGAGCCCTAGATATGAGCAGGTCCATCAACTCAAGCTCCTGAAGGAGATGCAGGAACTCAAAACATAAATCTATCCCATCTTCGATCCAATCTATCATCAGAGGATAGAGTTGCATTAAAATCTCCACCAAATAGCCATGGCATTCCATCCACCAAATGAGAAGCTTGACCAATCTCCTCCCAAAATTGCACCCTGGATGCATCATCACAAGGACAATACACACAAGATGGACATAGATAGATCATCCATCTTCCTTGTAAACACCGCAGTCATCACCCTCCCAGCCATCAAGGATGAGATCAATTCAAAAGAATCATTATGTCACATCAAGACAAGGACACCTGACTTGCCCTCCACCTTCACTTCAAGATAATCTATAAAATGGTCACCACATAAACTATTCTTCATTTGCAGGGGTGAACCATCCAAGTGAGTTTCCTGCAACAAAACAATATCCACTCTCCATTCAACCAAATACTACCTCAACGTAGATCTCCAACCCTCATCACGAAGCCCACAGACATTCCAAGAAAGCACCCTAACCATTAAGAGTCACCTTCACCCCTCCCTTGTGTACCTTCTTAACACCAATCACACTTGCAACCCAACCATCAACCTCCTCCATACCACCACACCCAAGAGCCCTCTTGGTTGACATTTTCCTTGAATTTTTTTTTTGCACTTGTAACAAGCACCAAGAATCATTTTATACTTCTGCGAGATCGCCTTTGTTGGAACTGAAGATCTGCGAGATGAGGACCTATGCAAAATGCTTTGCCCCCAGTTAAGGCTCTTTTCCATTGTTCGTCCATTGCCAGCAACATCAGCGCTGCATCCTCTACTCCTCTAACCAACAGCTTTCTCACTCCAGCCAATTCTTTCACATTAAGATTATTCTAGACGGGCTGTTGGAGTTCCCCATGGTCAAAATTATTAAAAATAGATCCAAAAGTATGAGGATTCAGCATCTCCTGCAAGCCATCACAAGCAACAGTAGCCGACACAACATTTTGACAATAACAATCCATCGCATGATAAGAAGAAAATGCTCTAGATCTGAACTCACCACGCCCGAACTCAATAATGGGTCCGGCAGCCTCCTGTGAAACACCAAAATTCATCTCTAGACCCTCAAGAACATCGGTCTGGACTGTAGCCACCATTTTCATTGCCTGGGGTTGCATCAGCCCAAATCCACAGGCTGACTTCTGTTGCAAGCTTCTTTCACCAAGTTGGCCTGCTGCACACTCCAGCCCCTATAGATTATCACCAGCAACAGCAAAGGGGCAACCACCATCCACAAAATTCAAAATTTGAAAACAATTATTGCCCGAAAAATTTAACTCACCACATCCAGATCCCTAAATGGATCCAGAAACCACCTGTTCAGCACCAGGACCTCAGCCACCATTTTGAGACTATTTTCCAAAAGTGGAACACTGTCAGCCTCAAAATCAAGGAGTATAGTTGTAGCACCTTGATTTGAATTTTGAACCACGTCAGGCTGGCAAACCAATTTGGAAACCAACCTCCACATCTTACGCTGCAGCACCGATACAGCACCATGATCGAAAATTTTAATCACTCCAGGCTGGCGCAGCACCGCAACACCTTGATTCAAATTTTGAACCACGTCAGGCTGACGCACCATCATAGGTCCATCGCCATCACCACCTCTTATCGGAACTGCAGCTGCAGCACCGCCTCCATTGCTGCTAACCACCTGTGCATATGATGTTCCTTAACCGAAACCCACCTTCATCTCCTTGAATGAGACCACGCAAGCACATCCTCCAAAGCATAAAATCTCCTTGCTTGGCAAGGATTTTCCGACTTACAATTCACCTTCAACAACAACCGATGTTGCATCTCCATCTTGGAGACCAACACCAAGACACCTGCGAACTCAGGCAAACGAGTACAAGGACACCACAGTCCCCACCGTTCTCAATCTAAGTGGAATTCCGAAAATACTAAATGTAACCATGAGGGATTCTTTCATCGGTAGCACCTTCGTAAATACCCGAAGAACACCATCTAATACAAACTTCACCTAAACGTGTCTCCTTGAACATAAGAAACTTGACATGTAATTCTATCAACCCAAAAACAATCACCTTCTTCTCCGACAACACCGCCATCTTCCACCTAGGGGATGACAACCCAATATTTGATAAAAAAGATCGTACCTCATCCATCTTTGGAGAACCACTAAGAAAAACTCCCACCAAAGAAGACTCCAAGAGAAAGTCCATCTTCCTCACCACTGGTGACCAAGGAATCTCCACCTCCAAGCACAAACGGTCATAAGGTGAAGGTGGCAACTTCTGCCCTAAACGAGATCCATCACCAGCAACTCCTCTCTTGGGACACGAACTCTCACGATGCCTGAGTGGGAAATAATGAACAAGATATCTTATTATGTTATCCAACCTCTCAATATATAGATGTGGAGTAGAGTGGTCCACAAGATAAAGGGAGGCAGATAAGGCAATTGCTATAAAAGCAATTACCATACAGGAGACCACAACTAAGGCAACTGCTATTAAGGCAATTGCCATACAAGGATCATCATACAAGGAAACAATAAAAAAGGAAATAACAAATAAGGAAGAGCGTAGGGGCTAACATAGTGGGGATATGTCAACACTCCCCCTTAAGCTAGAGCATAGATGTCAATCATGCTCAGCTTGGAACAGCATGTATCAAACACTCCACGTGGTAAGGGCTTTATGAAGATGTCAATCGTCTGGTCATCTGAAGCAACATATGTTGTGCACAACACCCCACGTTGAATCAAATCTCTAATATAATGGCAATCAACTTCCACATGGAACATACGATTGCTAGCAATATACATGACAGCCCTATTGTCACATCCAAACCATCTCAGTAGTAGTCTAGACCATGGCCTGTATTCGGACTCAACATTAGAACGAGAGAACACAACCTACTTTTTACTACTCCAAGTAACCAAGTTACCTACAACAAAAGTACAGAAGGCCGTAGTAGACTTCTTATCTGCAACACACCCTACATAATATGCATCCAAGTATCCTATCACAGTCATAGGAGCCCCAACCTGAAAGAGAATACCACGTCTAGGTACTTTCTTCAAGTACCTAAGCACCTATATAACAGCCTGTCAATGCTTCTTAGTTGGCCTATCCATGAATTGACTAAGCTTGCCTACAGCAAGTGCAATATCAAGCTGTGTAATGGTCAGATAGAGTAGCTTGCCAACCAACTATCTGTATGATCTATTATCAGCTGCCTCTATCTCCTCATCATGAAGATGTGCCTTAGAGCCTATAGGAATGTTGGTTGGCTTGGACCCCAGCATACCTATCTTCTGAAAAACATCTAATGTATAATTGCATAGAGAGAGTTCAATCCTATCTCTACTCCTATCCACCTCGATCCCCATAAAGTATCTAAACTAGCCCAGATCCTTATAGCAAACTATCGTGCAAGAGACTCCTTAACCTAACTTATCATAAATCATCATCACTGGTGATAATTAGATCATTGACATAAACTAGGAGCACCACTACGCCATTCTCTATTTTCCTGATAAGCAGATAATGATCCGAAGATGATCTCTACATCCCCATCTTTTGCAATACATCTAAAAGCTTATGAAAGCATGCTCTCAAGCTCTGTTTCAGGCCATAGATGACCTTCCTGAGTTTGCATACACACTTCCCCTAAACCTCAAAAGTCAAAGGCTGCTGCATGTAAACCTCCTATTAAAGATCGCCATAGAAAAAAGTATTCTTCACATCAAGTTGGTGCAACCGCCAATCTCTGTGAGCCGCAACAAAGATGGATACATAAACAGTAGCAAGCCATGCAACGAGTAAGAAAGTGTCAAAGAACACCCAATAAGTCTAGATAAACCCCTTCACTACCAACCTGGCCTTATACCTTGAAATAGACCCATCAGAGTTGTATTTCAAGGTAAAGACCCATCTAGAGCCAACCAATCATGCGCTTGTAGGAAGTGAGGTGAACTCCCAAGTTTGTCTATCCAAGGTGCCACAATCTCTTTCTCCATGGCTTAACGTCACTTTGGATCAAGTATGGCCTACTGGCATGTAGACAGAATATATGAAACTGTAAGTGCTTAGTAGAATCTACCAAACTCTGAACCAAGGCCATCAGTAGCCAAACTACGTGCAACACAGTATTTGAACTTACATGTGCAAGGTGCCTCCCTAATGGCAATAGGAAGGTCAAAATCGACTGTCACCTCTGTCTGAACATCTAGAAGAAGTGTCGCTACTGCTGTGATCAACATTATCAGGAGGATTAGGTCTAACCAAATTGTCACTGTCGCTAGATATCATCTCAACAACCTATGGAGTACCATTCGCTAGTAGGGAATGCGGGCTCTGTGGTGTCGTATGAGGTATAATATATGTGCGCATTAGACCATGCAATCTCTGGAAATCATCCAAGGAGGTCGTGGAATCTGAAGTACGCTGACAAGTGGAGATCAGAATTTCCTCCAAAGGAACTAGAGGAATAGGCATAGGAGCCACATCACCATGAGAACTCATCTGTCCAGAAAAGAACGATGTGATCTCATGGAATGTCACATCAACACTAACATAGTGTTAGCTATGGATGGGATCGTAACATCGGTACCTCCTCTAACTCCTGAGTACCCTAAGAACGCGCAGTTGACAGCACGAGGAGCAAGCTTGTCACGACCTGGTGATGGCACATGAACAAAAGCAACACACCCAAAGGCCTTAGGAGACACATGGAAAAGCTCACCATCTGGATGTAGCAGGAGAATCAATATCTGCTCGTGGAGAACTGAAATCGACATTATGTTAATAAGATAGCACGCAATCAAGGCTACATCCCCCCCAGTATCTCTGTGGAACACTGTAGTGGATAAGAAGAGTGCAGGCAACCTCTAAAAGACATTTGTGCTTCCGCTCTGCAACCCCGTTCTGCTGCGAGGTATAGGGACAAGTAGTCTGGTGGATGATCCGACGAGCCCTATAGAACTCGAGGGCATTATCTATCCGTACAATTTTCACGATGGTAGAGTATTGTGTCCTGATCTCCAAGATAAGAGTCCCTATAACACCTCCAACATCTGTTTTGTTCTTCAGAAGTAACACCCAAGACACTCTGGAGAAATCATCAACAACTACAAGATAATAGCGATGTCCTATCCAGTCTGGAACTCTACTCGATCCCCAAACATTCATATAAAGTAGCCCAAAAACAACCGTTGATCAAGAAGTACTGGCAAGAAAAGATCGATGATGATGCTTACTCAACTAACAAGCGTCACACCAAATAGTAATGGCAGGAGAGATACGTGGAATCACCCTCCTAAGGCAATCAAGAGGCAATTGACCTAAACGAACGTGCCACTATAAGACACTCCCACCATCATACCCACTAGCTCCTGCAAATGGTTCCTACCCAAGATGATAAACACCATTCTCCATTACGTCTCTGACAATAGTCTTCCCTATGAACTTATCCTGAATGATGCATCCAACATCATTGAAGATAACCCTACAATTAAGATCCTTCATAATCCTGCTCATCGACAACAGGCTCATGAGAAACTCCGGCGCATGTAATGCTCTCGGCAGCTGTAAAGTAGGAGTTACAGACACCTCCCCTTGACCAACAATAGGAGTGTGCCTGACGTTAGCTACCTGGACTGTACTCCTTGGTGCAACAGAGCTGAGTGACCGAAAATAGCTCTAATCGCCACAAAGATGCTATGAAGCACTAAAGTCAACCAACCATCATGCACCATAGTGACTCCTATCATGCTCTTGATGCGTCAAGCCTGCCTACTCCACTGTCCCTGTCACAATAGTGATACCAATGCCATCTCTACTCCTGAGACTGACATTGTGCCTTGCAGGGACCAAGAGATCAACCAACCAAACAGAACTCTCCAAAATCAGATCTGAAATCAATTTTTCAGATCTGCAAAATCATCATAACTCACAAAAAAGAATGATCCAACATAAAATCCAAATAATCTCTTCCTTGGAAATCAAGTTAAAATCACATAGCAGTCCCCCCATGGATCAAGAGGCACACGCTGGGGCCAGGAGGGACATCTAGCTGCCCTCAAAATGACTGCTACTGCTCCCATCGCCAGCACAACGGCAGCAGGGGCCCACCGACGAAGCTACTGCTGGCCCCTGCTGCTACTGCTACTGCAGATTACCACCACTGCCGCTCCTGCCAGTGCTGCTGCTCCTGTCACTGCTGCTGCTACAGATCGAGGTGGGGGTGGCATGAAGAGGCAAGGAGAGGAGGATTTAAGGATTTGGTGGATTGGATCGGAGGCCTATTTCAGTGAGATATCCAAGCGTCAATCTAGGATCACCGCTCTGATACCAAGTGAGAAATAATGAGCAAGATATCTTATTCTATTGTCCAACCTCTCAATGTATAGAGGTGCAGTGCTCCACAGGAAGCAAATAAGGCAATTGCTATAAAGGCAATTGCCATACAGGAGACCACGACTAAGACAGCTGCTGTAAAGGCAATTGTCATACAGGGACCATCATATAGGGAAACAATAAAAAAGGAAATAACAAATAAGGAAGACTGTAGGGACTAACATAATGGGGATATGTCAACAGTTTGCATCCATGATAACAAATAAGGAAGACTGTAGGGACTAACATAATGGGGATATGTCAACAGTTTGCATCCATGGCAAAGGAGACAAACCACCAGATCGTGGCAGTCTCTCGCATAGTGGCCCCTCCCTCGACACTTATAGCACACCACATCATGGAGACGAGAGTGGGAACCACCCCCCCCCCCCCCCACACACACACACACACACTCTCTACCTACGCACGACCCTCATTCTCCCAAGAATCAACCGGAGGAAGTTGCAGAGGTGGTAGGCCTACCCTTGTCAAGAACTATTTTGGTTAAAAAGTTAATCAGGTGTCAAACTGAAACTCAAAATCTCTAACAATTTTGTCAAGGACGTGCACACTCGCAGGCACACCAGTAGGCCAGACTGACTATCAGTAGACAACTTAAAACCCAAGAAGACTGATTAATAGGCAAGGTTATCAGCCGCTTGGATAATTATCTAGCATGGTTCTGTATAATCCACATAAATCTAGTGATCTTTCCCTTGGTAAATTTAGATTATTATCTATTTGTTACATGTTTTTGGAAAAGATTGATTCACTACAGGCTTGACCATTGTCTTAACTATTTGAAAGACCCAGTTTAAATATCCACATAATAATAATAATAATAATAATAATAGAACCTATTTTGGGTGCTCATAATCAATATCTAGTTTCCTAAAACAACTATGTGATTTCTTACTTCTTTTTTTTCTGAGAAGGTGATTTCTTACTTTTTATTATTATTGTTTCACAAGGTATTACCATATCCAATTTTCCTACAAACTTCTTACTCCTTGGTGGCCTCCATAACTCAATACCAAGTAGTGATCTTCAAAACCTTGATTACTCAGATAAATTGTGAAAATAAGTCATCTTCAGCAGAGCAGCCCACAATTTCACAGAACCTTGTAAAATTCACAGACTTTTAAATTTGCAAGAAAATGTCCTCCATATATCTGTCAATATTTCAAAAATCTGTTGGCACGTTGTATGTGTTTAAAATACACGTTCAATCTGAGTAGTATCTAAGCATGTTTTTAGATATCTCATGAATCATGCAGCAAATCCCCTATATCCTATTACATAGTAACGTATCTTATCAATAACTCCCATTAAAATCCTTTCTGATCTATTTCGGTTGGTGCACAAGATCCTGTTAGGGATTCTTTTTCCTTGATTACTTTCAGAAGAAAACGTTATTATATCCTTCCCATTGTATTTGACACAAATGGTAACCAAATTTAGCTATAAGGGAATATATGTAAAATCAAGTGAATGGTAAGATGGAAGAACCATCAACAGAATAAATATCCATTTTAGCATTTAGGCTCAAATTTACAATAAATCGGTTAATCATATTTTCCTACAAAGTCCATAAAACATTCACACTGGCTTTCAGACCTGTGTTTGTTCGAGCTGGAAACAGGGCATGGTGCTCGAATTTTGGACCAATCTTCGCCAAATCCAGTTCATCAACCTCCAAAACCTGCCAAGATAAAAACTAATAATAATAATTGTTAAACATGGAAACTGCATAGAATTTTGTCATCTTGAGCTAGACTGAAGTTCAATGACTAGTCTGCTCTACAATAATGGAATACTACAGCTTGATAGTTGATACCATTTCCAGTGTATCTTGAAGATTTAGTTTTGAGTGTAGAATGCATTGGAAAACCAATAAGAGTTTCTTAGTCATCTTATAAATAATAATAATAATAATAATAATAACAACGATGTTAGTAATGTTACAATCGAAAATTTAAAGGAACACTGCCCCAATTTTGCAAATGCACCAATGCTTAGGTAACGATAATCATCACTGCTGCTAGCATGGTTTGCCAATGCTGGACGTCATAGCCAAAGCACAAACCCTTTTTCTTGAGAATTATCAACCAACATTTACATGAAAGAACCCACCTTTCAACAATACCATTTTTTTTTTAAAGAACAATAGCATTTTTCAGATGAATATTCAAGAAAATTTTTGTAGGAAACATCCAGCAGAATTTCAATCCTCTCATCCATCAGGGAAGTTGACAAGTCAACATGTCGATAAGCCAAAAAAAAATCTAAGCTTAGAATTCTGGAAACAAATAAATAATAGATGAGGCCATTTAACACCATATCTTTGAGAAAAGAACATGGGCATCCATATCATCCAAAATCAAGAGGTTCCCTTTCACAATGTTGCCTGAGAATCTGAGATATCTGCCAAGGAGGAAGGCAGTCAATGATTTCAACTGAAGTGTGTGTGAAAGTAGAATTTCACAGACATTGCAGTCCAATTTAAAAAAAAAAAAAAAAAAGTATAATGCAACTTCAGCCAAAATATTTATTGCCAGATGTTAGAGAAAATCTCATTAGGAGTGAAATTATAATTCCACTCCTAATGAGAATTTCCCTAACACCAGAAATTACATCAAACTTCTATGAGAAAATTCTGAAGTTCCCAAATTGGTAGTTTCCAGTGAAGCTTCCAAGATTTTTAATAGCCTGAAACTTGACATTGGAGTCAGTAATTTCCATCAGCCTACCTCATGTTGGCTACTGCTGAAAGTAACACAATGTGGATTTCCCATGCTGACACAAGTCACATTCCAAGACATGCCATCAACAACTATTTCAGAACCTACAACAGCTCCATCTTTGTTTCCAGGTAATTTAGTGGGTATATCGAAAGCTTTAAGCACAGGCAGCCCCATATCCACTCTGACCTGAATATGCAAAATCAGATAACCTACAGTGATTTTGAATGGAAAAATATTACAACTGATTCAAAGTTGCCATGGAATTCTTTTTGCAATAAAAAACCCAGAAATTCATTGCAAGTCACAAGTCTCCACATTTCAATCATGAGTATCAATGCCTGTTTAGAAAACCAATTATGTGAAGATACTCCTTTGTCCTATTATTATTATTTCGTTATTGGCTGTTTGGTCATTTCTATTTTTCCTTTGAACATGCTCGTTATTTTCCCAATGCATCCTCTATATAAGGAAACGTTGGGTTCTTTTGAGAAACATATTAAATCATTTTCTCCCACTTCGTATCAAAGCACGCACCTAGATTGAGTTTTGGTATCCCACCAAACAAGGCCCTCAAAACCCTAACACCTAAACCCCTCTCTCCTCTCTCCACCACTGACGGCTCTCATCTCTCTCACCAACGCTGAAGCAGCAACACCAGCCTTCTCTAGCCACAGAGGGGCAGCGTAGCAGGTCAGGGGGCCGATCCCCGGCAGCGCTGCTGGGAAGATCCACCCACAGGCGGCAGCAGAGTGGAGCAGGGCACCACGCGTAGGTGTTGCTGGGCCTGATCTAGGCCCCAGCCGCACCCTGTTGCAGTGCGTGGGTGTCCTTATGTGGTCTTAGACACAACCTTCGGGTCTCCAGTATCCTAGATCTTCATGTCTAAGGCCTGATCCAGTTTATATGATTTTTCCATGATCTAAAAATCAGTTTCAGATCCAAGTTTTAGCATATTTTCTCATCTTCTGGGCATGTAATGGCATCTTCTAGTTCTTTTAAGGTGACATCAGGTGTTGTTTCCGAGTCTGGGACTTATAAAAGTTCATTTTTTGATCTCATGTTCAAGTTAGATGAGACCAATTATCCCAAGTGGTCTTAGACGTTCCTAATGACAGGAGAAGATCATGACAAGGAACATATATTGTTGGAGTAGGAGTCCATACAGAAGATGAGAAAGTACCCCACAAGGAAGAAAGGCAATGCAATGGTCAAGGCATAGTTGATGAATTGCGTAATTCCACAAATCGGAGATGAGATCATGTATTATCCAACAGCCAACGGGATGTGAGAAAGTCTCCGTGACACATTCACATGAGAAAAACTCGTATAGGGTTTTTTAGATTAACCACGAACTATCTCAATTGAAGCAGAAAGGACGATCTCTTTCTCAGTACTACTCCACCCTTAAGGAGCTCCAAGAGAAGTACAACGCTTCCAGGCCAGTCTGCACGTGCGCTCCAGAGAAAGAGTACCACAGAAAGGCAGCTACTCGTTCCCAATCCTTACTTTGTCAAAGCTTCTTACCTTAGAGGAAGTCTGTGCTCGCTTGAGTCTAATTGAGGTGACAATACATTAAATGGGAGAGGCTAGCCAGGCGTTTGCCCTGGCTACTGTTGCTGGACATGGTGATAGGGTCCACCCGTGGACGTGGAAGAGGACGAGATGCATCTGGGAGGCCTTGCACCATGTGCACCTAGCGTGGAAAGGTTGGCCATGTGGAGGCTTCTTGTTGGACCAAACATGGAAAACCTCCAATGGGCAATGGCTAACCAAGTTTCAATGATTACGGAAAACACTACAGATGTTGTGTCTGCTCCGAGGACGGACTACAATGCCTTACTCTAGCATCATTCCCAATTGACTCAAGAACCAACCACATCCTCTACTAAGACTGCTACATTCGCCTCCTCATCAGCTACAGACATATATGTCTAGGCTTCTGCAGATATGACTTGGTTAGTAGACTCTGGTGCTTCACATCATCTGTCAGGAGATCAGGGTTGCTTTGGCAGATTATAGTCAATACCCCATGGCAAGATAGTGCAAGTTGCAGATGGCAGACATGCATAGATCAATGGTCAGGGGGAGGTAGCAATGACTCCCACTATGAGATTGCCTGACATCTTTTTTGTCCCTAATTTGTCACTAAATTTATTGATTACGAAGCAACTCAATTGTCTTGTTATTTTTTATGAACTGGGATGCACTTTTCTGGATAAGCTTACGGGGAGGACGATTGGTGGACGACATGAAAAGGGGGGTGTATATCACCTAGTATAGACACCAATTGCTGTTGCTTCCCAAGGTAATTCTAGTTCTACTGCTGGGAGTGCCTTCCAGTGGCCCTGTCGCCTTGGTCATCCTTCTCTAAACAAGCTCAGATGCATCATCCTGTATATTTTACCCACTATCGAGATACATTATGAAGCATGCCAGTTGAGAAAGCACCATAGATCCTCTTTTTCTACCAACACAGGACCAAGGACTACTGCTATGTTTCAATTACTGCATATGAATGTCTAGGGTCCTGGTTGAATTCCTAACCAACATCGTTAGTATTTGGTTGTCATGGAAGATTTTTCTCGATTATCATGGTTATTTTTGTTAAAGAATAAGTTTGATGTTGGACATGTGATTAAGACTTTTTTATTAGAAATAAAGAACTAGTTTTCTGTCATGGCTAAGATTGTGCAATATAATAATGCCTTAGAGTTTTGCACCATCAGATTAGCAAGTTTTTATAGGTCTCATGGCATTATACATCAAACGTCCTACCCCCACACCTCAAAACAAAATGGTGTGGCGAAGAGTAAACATCGACATTTATTAGATGTGGCTTGTACACTAGTGATCCACCATTGTGTGCCTACATTTATATTGGGGTGATGCGGTGCTTATGGCTTTTTACCTTATCAATAGGATGCCCTCCTCTATATTACAATATTACATGAATGGACCCCATGGCATGTTTTGTATCCTGACATTGATATATTTCAACTACCATCTCGTGTATTTGGATATGTAGCATTTGTACACTTACTGGAACTAGGGAGAGACAAGTTGGCACCTAAAGTCATGAAGTGTGTTTTCCTTTGTTATTCTCAGATGCCAAAGGGGTACCAATGTTCTGATCTTGTGGATAGTAGGCACTATGAGAGTGTTGATGTTGCTTTTCATGAATCAGTCCCCTACTTCTCCCTTACAACACAACAATTAGCACCTGAGGCTGAGTTTGCTCTTATGTCGATTTCATGTATTTCTATGGATAAGTTTCCAGTTTCTGAGGTTGGTCCTGCACCTAACAGTGGCAGGCAAGAACCTATGAGCAATTCTGCACCTAACAACGATACTAATGACCAAAGATTCAGGGATCCAGATATTACTTTTCAATTACCAATTTCCTACAAGCAACACACCCCCTACTTCAAATCCACCATCCTCCCCAAGTCAAGTAGGTGTTGAGGTATCTGACAATTCTGTGTCTAGTGGTGACTGTGCAAAACCAAGTGACGTCCCAGATAATGACCTTCTGATTACTCTTCGAAAGGCTCCCCGTTCTTGTGCACAATATCATGTGATCAAAGCTGTGTCTACTGCTAACTTGGGGACTACTTTTGGACTCTTTACTATGGTGCTAGCTACAACAGAGATACCGTCCACATACCAGTAGGCCTTACTTGATCCAAAATGACGTAAAGCAATGGAGGATGAGATGGCCACTCTTCGGAGTCGACACACTTGGGAGCTTACTCCTCTTCCCATCGATGCTCGCCTGGTGGGATCTCGTTGAGTCTTTGCCCTAAAATACAACCCTGATAGGTCTACTTCAAGGTACAAGGCTCAATTGGTGGCAAAGGGGTTCACCCAGACATATAAGATGGACTTCTTTGATACTTTCTCCCCGGTTGCTCACCTATCGACAATCCAAATACTTGTCTATGTTGGTACCCACAAGGACTGGTTGCTTCACCAACTTGATGTGAAGAACGCTTTCCTCTATGGTGATCTTCAGGAGAAAGTGTGCATATAGCAACCCCTCAAGTTCGAGGTTAAGGGGGAGTGTGTGTGCAGGCTAAATAAGGACATTTACGGCCTTAAGTAAAGTCCCATAGTTGGTTCCAGAAGCTATCAGAGGTGGCAGAGAAAGATGGGCTTGCAAAGATCATCAGATCATTCTCTATTTGTCAAGAAAACTAAGGGGATTGTAGCATTGATGATTTATGTTGATGATCTCATTATTACCGACGATGACAAAGCTGGAATAACTAAGGTCAAGAGGTCCTTGGCTGAACAGTTTGTTATGGACTTGAGACAGCTTCGGTATTTTCATGGCATAGAGGTGGCTAGAAGCAAGTAGGGAATTGTGCTTTCTCAGCACAAGTATGCTTTGGATGTGCTCCAGGAGATAGAGATGCTGGGGTCCAAGCCAGCCAATATTCCAATGAACCCCAAGGTACACCTTCATGATGAGCAGGCAAAGCCCGTCGACAGCAGGGCTTACAGGCAGCTTGTGGGAGAACTTCTATATATGACAATTCCCAGGCCTGATATTGCTTTAGCTGTGGGAAAACTTAGACAGTTTATGGAGAAACCAACCAAGTAACACTGGCAAGCAACTATACAGGTGCTTAGATACCTAAAGAAGCACTTAGACTAGGAGTACTTTTCCAGAGAGGATCTCCCATAACAATAGTTGGGTATTCTGATGCTGATTATGCAAGGTGCCTAGGTGATAGAAAATCCACTACTGGGTTCTACACATTTGTAGCTGGTAATTTGGTTACCTGGAGGAGTAAAAAACAGGGAGTAGTTTCTCACTCTAGTGCTGAGCCAGAACATAAGGCGATGGCCTAGAAAGCCGCAGAGATGATCTAAGTGAGGTCTCTACTACATAACTTGCATGTCCAGATTGAAGAACCTACGGAGATGAGATGCGACAATCAAGTAGCCACATATATAGCAAACAATCCCAGGTTCCATGAAGTTAAACATGTCGAGGTGGATTACCACTACACCAGAGACCTGATTCAGTGTGGGATGTGTACTACCTTTGTCGCATTTGGGGACCAGACAGCAAATGTCATCACAAAGCCTCTTTCATGTTTAGCCTTCGACTACTATTCCAAGTTGAGCATGATCGACATTTATGCTCCAGCTTTGGAGGTGTTGAGATACTCCGTTGTCCTATTATTATTATTTCGTTATTGGTTGTTTTCTCATTTCTATTTTTCCTTTAGACATGCTTGTTATTTTTCCAACACCTCTTCTCTATATAAAGAAATATTAAGTTATTTTGAAAAATAGATTGAATCATTTTCTCCTATTGTATTTGTCTGATTAATGTTCTCAGCAACCTATGAAAAACAATACCCATATTTCCATGCATCTGCAACCAATCATGATTTAAAAAGATTATTGCTGCTAGACCCCAAGGGCTCTGCTAGAAAATAATCCTAGAGAAGATGACAAAAAACTTAAATATGATAAATATTAATCAGCAATATATTCTTCATAGAACACCAAAAGCTATTTTTCATTAGAGAACTGCTATCAAAAATAGTTGAAAACTTGATTGTAGATTTTGCTGCTTAAATTTAGCCATCAATCCTGCCATAAGCTCACATAACAAGGAGAAAAATAATGTCCCCAAAGAGTCTTCCCAGATCCTGGTAGCCAGTTTATTGAATCCAGTAGTCCTCTACCAATAGGTTATGAGAAACGAAGTCCAATTGCACCCAATAAAGAAGTTTACGCTAGAGATACGGCCGGCAACTCTAGTTTGGGAGGATTGTTCTCTTGTTTGGAGCTTACCTATTCCTTTACATGTTAAAATATTTTTGTGGTTGTTCAAGAGAAAAGCTGGTGACGAAAATTTTTCTGTTTAGATGGGGTGATGATGATTTGGATTACATTTCTGTGGAACTGCAACAGAAGATCTTGAGCACATGTTCTTCCAGTGCAACTTGTCTTTGGAGGTTTGGACGAGATATGATATACGAGGGGCTGATATGTCTTCCTTTGCAGCTTGGTGGCATTCTTTCCACACTCAGGTGTATGTGGGTACAGCAAGATAGGTGAAGGTTGTGACAGCGTTGTGGTTAATTTGGTTGTAACATAATGACTCCATTTTTAGGAGGGAAAGGATGTGGGTTGAAAATGTTGCAATTGTCACTCTGAGTTATGGCTAAACAATTTATAAGTCCGTTCCATTATTTTGATTAAATGATACTCTCGATGGTTACCAAGAGCAAATAGCTGTCTTTTTTCTCTCAAAAAAAAAAGTTCAATTGCACCCTAAACACAAGAGATTTCAGCCAGGTTCACCCCTTAACTGGGACTATATGTTGGGGAATACCCCATACAGTGTTCTGCTTCCAGTTGGCATGCTAGTGACATGTTGGCGAAATGCCCTTTTCTTGACATGGAGACATCAAGACACATGCAGTGCTGAAATGCAGTAGTGTCAATGATGTTTTTTCCAAATTTTGATAGTGTGTCAACAATGTCAGCAAAACAGATGGGGTTTCTCTCCCTTTTGTTTGGATCTTTAAGGTGTTTCAGCTTATCCAAAGCCAAAAAGCTATTTCTTGTTCTCTAAGCCAGATGTAAGCTACATTCTGTACATTGTTTGATTCTATTATGGGGTTTTAAGGATGCATAAATCCATGAGTTTTAGATTTACCATTGTTTGGTCTATACGATTTATAAAGTTAGAGTTAGATTTATGCTAAAAAAATTTTTGGGGGATTAGTGTTTCAATATTGATCAAGTTCTAGTAGCATAACACTATGAATTCAATACAATTATGATCATCACGTAGAATTCTGAAATTTCCTCAGCAACCCTTCCACACAGCTTTGAAATGCCTATTTTTTGGGGTGTGGAAGTCAACGAAATTCAATTTCAAAATTCTGATGTTTCCTTAGCGTACCTCAAACTTGCCTCCAAAGTTTAACATTTCCAAAATCATCGAAAAAAAAAATGGCATTTAGTACTTACATCCATATCCACCATCAGTGAAACTATAGGAACCACAGCTGAAGTTGTGTTAGTTATAAGAAAAAGTATCCTGGGGATCAAACCTGTTCGTAAAGGGTTGCCTCATGGGGCTTTATTTAGCTGACCCCATAGATTACAGTTGTTTTTCTTTGAGAGAAAAGGCGGAAGATTACCGAAGATCGGTAATCATCTAAAAATAAATTTCAAATAAGAAAGGACTTACATATTTTGAAGCCAAAACCCCCGAAAAAAAAAAGCTTCCCTTACAATATTATCGACCCAAGCACGTTCCCCCCTAAACACTACACCATTCCTCTCAAGCCAATTACTCCAAAAGATGGCAGAAACCAACACCGATCCAACCATGTTGGTGTGCACAGTCCTTCAAAAAGAAGCCCAAAGATTATCCAAAGTATTGTAACCAATTCCTATCAACGTGAACTCTCTCCAAAGAACAACAGTCGTACCACACACACAAAACAGGTGCTGCAAATCCTCATCTGCTGAATTGCATGGCAAGAAACATCTGGATCATCAGACAACCACTTTCTAAGAGATTTTGTCACAACCTTCTCCCATCTCAACAGTCACATAAAGATTTTAATTTTTTGCATAACAGGAAACTTCCAAATGAATGAAAAATCAGTCCAAAAATCAGACTCTGGGCCTTGCACCAAACTGAAAATTTTGTACTCCTTCCCTACCAAAAAAGACCTGTACCACCATCAAAATCTGTCAGACATTCAGATCCGGTCTGAACTCATCTAGCAGCCCCATCAAGTTCAGAAAATCTCTGAATCTGGCCTCAGATAATCCAGGCTGCAAGGTAGGAGACCAAGAATGCGAAGAAGAATCCCATACCTCACCAACCAACATCTCCTTATTAGTTGCAAGAGAAAAACGGCGAGGAAAAAGCGATAGCAAAGAACCATTTCCCATCCAGTGATCCAACCAAAAGCGGATGAAAAGACCATTTCCAAGAACGGGAACAAAAAATTGACCAATCCCTGATTGCACCAAAGGACCTACAGATCTCCAAAAAGCTGAATGGCCCCTACACAAACCAACTTCCAATGCAAAAAGAATCATTGGAATCACGTAACTTTTCCGAGAGAGTATCTCCATTACTTAGAAACTTGACCACCCACTTCATAAGCAAGGCATTATTGAAATCCCTTAACAATCAAATGCTTAGACAACCTTTCTTCTTCGGATGGCAAATATCATTCCAAGAGACAAGTTGCAAGAACCTGCCCTCATGATTTGGTCCTTTCCAAAAGAACCTCTTATGAGCCATCTTCATCCTTGATGAGATCTTCTTAGGTGGTCTAAACAGCAACAAGAAAAAAATAGGGACAACAGATAGGGCAGACTTTACTAAAACAAGCCTCCCACCCATAGATAACAACCTCCCACTCCACCCAGATAGTCTCTTAAGCAAATGCTCCAAAACATGATCCCAATCATCAACCACCAATCTCTCACCTTTCAATAGTAGACCCAAGTAAACAATAGGGAGGTGCACAATAAGTGTCTCCAGGATAGCTGAAATACTAGATACCACCAACCGGTCAAGATTGAAAAGCACAAAAGCTAACTTGGTTCTGTTAATAGACAAATCAAAGATGTCCCCAAAAATCTTAACCATCGAAACCAAGCACCTCACTTGCAAACCATCACATTCTATGAAGAAAGTATCACCTGCATATTGTAAAATCGACGTGAGCAAGGATCCATCCCTCCATAAGGTAAAGCCAGAGAAAAGATGATTGTAATGAGCCTTAAAAGCTAAACTCGCAAGCGTATGAACCATAATGTTAAAAAGCAAAGGTGCAAGGGAGCAACCTTGTCTAACTCCCCACTGAGAGTGTGTCCAAAATCCACAAGGCCTCCCATTTACCAGAACAAAAAAAGGTGTCATCATAATACATCTCTTCATGAGTTGCACCCACCCCTCAGGGAATCCTCTCCTTTTCAAAATCAACCAAAGTTAACTCCACTCCACCAAGTCACATGCCTTTGAAAAGGAAACCTTTTACAAAACATAAGGCACTTAATTCCTCTTCCATGACACCACCATCTCCTCCACCAAGACATAAGATTCTCATAAAGATCTTCCTTTGATAAAAGCAAACCGCATAGGACTAACCAAACCAAGTAAAACACCACGTAACTTGTTAGCCAACACCTTAGCAACAATAAGGTAAACCGCATTAGACAAGGCAATCTGTTTATACTCATCAATAGATTTAGTACCTAGCTTCTTTGGGAGTAGAAAAAAATAAAATCTATTTAATCTTTCAAAACCCTGATTTCCAATCAAAAACTCCTACACCATAGCCATAAACTCCCGCCAACTACCTCCCACATCTCCTTATAAAAAAGGACCTGAAGGTCATCTGGACCTAGAGACCCTTCCGCCTTCAAGCTATATATAGCAACCAACACCTCAACCTCAAAAATATTGCCCATAAACAAATCCTTTGCCTACGAACCCAAAACTGCCATATCAGAAGACCTAAGTCTCCAACCTCCTAATCCCCTCCTTGTGAACTTCCTCAAATGAGAATGGACAGCCTGACAAATGTCCTCTCTCTGCTTAAACACCTGATCCCCCACATGCAAGGAGCTAATCAAGTTTCCCTCCTAGAATTGGCCATCAAGTGAAAAAATCTAGTGTTGGAATCACCCTCTTTGAGCCATAATTACCTCGACTTCTACCTCCAATCTATTTCCCTCTTCTAATCCTTAGCCTTCAACACGACCTGCATTTTGCGCCTTCCCAAGAGTTCATCAATCGTCAATTGACCACTGTCCTCTTTCCTGTCAAACTCAGCCACTACCTCCAGAGCCTCATTCCTGACCTGCTTATGCCACCTAGCAACATCTCTCCTGTAAGCAATCAAGGCTTTCCTAAGATGCTTTATCTTTTCTGCAAGAGTGCACATAACTGATGTAGAACACTGGACCTCAAACCACCTAGCACACACAAACTCACAAAAGCTCAACTTAGACAGCCAAGACTTATGGAACATAGAATAAGAGGAGTAAACCATCCCATCATTACTATCCCAAAGCAAGGGTGTGTAATCCAAGAAAGGTCTTACCTTCGCCACAACAACTGTTGCTCCCAAAAAAGCTTCCGCCATCCCCACATGACATAAGAATCTATCTACTTTGGATGTTGAACCTGAACCATTTCTTCGCATGTACACCGCACCAGAAATAGAAAAATCAAAAAGTTCAAGATCGTCCACCAACTGCCCAAAAGCCGCAATAGTTTCATCAACTCTACCATCAATCTATCCTCCACTGATAGAGTTGTATTAAAATCACCAGCAACCAACCAAGGACCACCATCGAAAAAATCAGAAGCCTGTCCCAACTCCTCCCAAAACAAAGATTTGGCAACTACCTCACAAGGTCCATAAACACAAGATAGAATCCATTTCGATCCATTAGATATTCTAGTTAACGCTCTTGATACAACTATCGACAAAAGCAAGGAAGACATCATCTGAAACAAGTTACTATGCCACATCATCAAAAGACCACCTAACCTTCCAACCAATGGAACCTCCAAAGACTCAAAAAAACGATCACCACAAACACTACTTTTCAAAAACACATCCATGGACTCCAAATGCATTTCTTGAGTAAAGGCAATATCTACCTTCCAGTCACCCAAGTACCTGAACAAAGATCTTTTCACCACATCACAAAGACCCCTAGCGTACCAAGACAAGATCCTAACCATGAGATTTAGGATTCTCCACGGAATCACTCGTGCGAGCCACCTTCACCACATTCAAAACCTTTGCCACCTTCAAGTCGACATCAGAGTCCTTCCTAGCACCACCAATACTAATTTCGTCCCTCTTTGCAGGCATCTTCCTCCTATAGCACAAGCGGAACATCAATCCACGTCTCACCTGAACTAGCTTGGAATTGAGTGAACTCCCACATGTTGATATAGCATGTTTATTCACTCTAACAGCATTACCTCGTGCTGCATCCCCCCCACTACCAGTCACCACATCATGCAATTAATTACTAACATGCATCACCGATGTTGAACAACCACAATCAAGGTCCAAATGGTTGCCTCGTGGACCCCCAACAGATAGATGTCCTGATGTAATCCTCCCACCTCCAACAAACTCCTCAGGTGACAAAAAATTACTCAAATCAGCAGCATTCAAGAGTTCACCATCCTCCCCAAAGATTGAACGAAAAACCAAAGATGCATCACATTTTCCTTGAAAAACAGAAAAGGAAGAAACCACAGCAAAAAGCGATGCAACAAGAGACCAGGCTAAAAAAAATTTCACTCGAGAGGTAGCAAAGTCTGAAAGTCACCAACTCCAAATTCGTTTCCAGGTCCAAAGGCCCCCTGCGTAGAGCCAAAATTAAATCCCTCCCCAATCTCTATTCCAACTTCAGCCATCTTTTTACCAACACCTTTAGCATTTGGAAGACTAATGGCTAAACCAAAAATGGAGCCAAAAGCTAGAGGCTCATCACACACACCCTGAAAATCAGCATGGATAGAAACAACAGCAACAAGCCATGCAACAGGAGCACTCAGGCACAAATATTCAAAGAGAAAATCATCGCTTACAAGCTTGCTAGGAAACTCATCAACTTTGGATCCTTTTCCAGATCCAGAGGCCCCATGCACAAAGCCAAAACCAACACCAGTGCTCACATCTCCCCGACCAGCAGCGTTGAAAAGCCCGAAAGTGCAGATACCACCATAGTAACCCCCTTAGAACTCGAGGGATCCTCCACCGCTCAAAAGATGGAGACAAACGCCAAGGGTATATAATATCCTTTTCCTGAAAAACACTGGGGGAAGAAACAGCAGCAGCAGATTGCAAGAGTATCCGGATCCAAAAGGAAGATAACAGAGTACAAGATTAATAGGAAACTGACCAAGTCCAGATCCACTTCTGAACCAGAGGCCCCCTGTGTAGAACCAAATCTAGAAACCAGTGCCACATCAGCAACAAACTACTCAAAATCAGCACTGATTTGCACAACAATTTCAAGACCACCACGTGCCAACTCAAGCCATCAATCTCGCGCACACCAACCTCCAGTTGGACCGAATCAGTAGGCAACAAATTTTTGAATTCGAATCCCTGGCACTATCATTGCCCTGAAATTGGGTTTCCAAAATTGGCAAGTTGCCATCTTCACCACCAGAGTGACTTTTCCAGCCACTGAAGGCGCAACAGCCACCACCTTAGCAAATGTGCATTGATAACAATCACTCCCACTGATCATCTCAAAGGAAATGATCCACAAGAAGCCACCATGTCTGAGAATCACTTTAGAGGGTAAAGCACCACCCACGAGAAACTCACTCTCAACCACAACGGAAGAAATATCACCTTCACAAAGACCAAGACCAACACTTCTCGCCCATGTAAACTGAGCACATACCTCCCCAAAAACCTCCATACTGTGCAACCTTAGCGAAATTCCCTAATCTGAAAAGCGACAGCAGGCCTTGAAGGCGATCTGGCACCCAAAGCCCCATCGTGCACCAAAGGATGGCGCCCTCCAACCGCAGCACCACCAATCTCCGACACAAAGAAACAAAGTTGGGCCACATCCTCCTTAAAAAGATTAAATAAGAAAACCCGAGAGAAGGAAAAAGATACCACCTTCCAATCGCTAGATGCCAGCTAAAGATCTGACAACCCCATGCAAATCTCCTCCAAAGAACATCACCCTATAAAAACTCCCCCACCGAGGAGAATCGAAGCACCAAATCCAACAACTTCACCTCTGGCAACCAAGGTGCTTCTACCTCCAAAGATAACACATCCATCACAGACGGTGGAGGCAAAATAGGCTTCAATTTCTTCAAACAAGACCTTCTCCTATGCCCAACTCCCCCACACCATAGGCAAACAACAAGATCACGACAATCTCTGGCAACATGCCCCCTCTCCCGACACGTGTAGCACACAATAGATCAAGAACCTTTCTCCCCTCTCCAACCACCCCTCACTCCCACCAAGAGCACTCTCATCTCCCCTCAACCCCCACCCCATCGATTACAGTTGAAATCGCTTAATGACAAGATGTTTACTTTTGATAGTAACACCAGCAAGTTCCTTTTATTATCTATAGGCTTTTATGTCATGCTTTATACTAAGTAAAATATGTATGACAATTGGGAACAATCGAGGTATTTTGCTATGATTGGATATTAGATACTAAAGGCTCATTATCCATGATCAAGGAAGTAGAAATTTTCTTGGATAGGCAATATTTTCTCGAAGCACGTGCTAACATGGCCTCCTTTTTTTTTTAAGAAAGGAAAAGGAAGATTATCGAAGATCGGTAATCATTCATAGATTGTATTAAACATTTAGGAAAGGAACGGATTTTGCAACCAAAAATCTGATAAAAATTTAACCTCCCTCAAAACATTATCAACCCAACATCGCTCGACTCTGAAAATCTTCTCGTTCCTCTAAAGCCAAATACACCAAAGAGTGGCAACAGCCTTGGTCCACCCAGCCAGGTCAAGATCATAATGATCCCAAAAAGATTTCCAAAAGTCCAGCATTATTTGTAGTGCGGAGCTGAAGCCGATCCCAAACATCTTTAGAGAAATCACACTCAAAGAATAAGTGTCACTCTAAGCTTTTCTTGGAAATAGAAATGCATCTTTATCATTCTAAGCTTTTGTAGACATCAACATGGCTTTTATGGCTACCATGTGTTCCCTGTCCACTAATAAGGATAAACCATCGGTTACATTCATCCATTTTCCACTTGTCTAGAGGAGAAAGTTGTTGATCCTTTATCCAACTTGCTCCAAAAGGCTACTCTGCCGAGTCAGACACCTGTAGACCAAGACAAGCATGTCCTCCTCCCCTAAAATTTGAAATTTCTTTGTCCATGTGTCAAAATTGTCCTGCCAAATTCACCTGAGTTGTCTGACTCAAGCAATTCCTGAGCAAAGTTGTTTCAAGGCTTTAATCATGCTTAAATTTTCATGGTTGATGGTTTGTGAAAATCTAGCACCATCACTACCCATGGATCAATTTAATTCAGTCAATAGTACATAAAGCAGATAATAATTAGAGATCCTCCTCAGGGTATATTTTGAATCTTAACATCCAATTAGCTTGCACAACTTCCTATCGAGAAAATGGTAACAATTTTTGGAAAAAAATGGCGTTTGTGGAATGTGTTAAGACTAGAAAGTCAATAATTCCTTGGGGAGGTTTACTCTCTATAGCTAGCAAAGAACGATGGAAAATTTATGTAAGGATCCAAACAAGGGAAAAAAAAAAGATAATAAATGATAGCTGTGAAGATTGGCACGCTAAGGAGCGTGGAGACTTTCACGTGGGAAATTATGGCAACAGCAGGCTGCTGCAATTTGATGATGGTGCACGCAAACAAGAGAGAGAGAGAGAGAGATGGTAGCCGATGGCAGAGAAGAGAGAGAGAGATGGTAGCCGACAGAGGAGAAGAGAGGGAGATAGAGGGAGTTGTTGTGTTGGAAAGAAATATTGCACTGACTCCAAGAATAACATATACAAGTTCTGTCTATTTAAAGAGAGCAAATCATAATCTCAAAACAAGACAAATCTAATTAACAACTTAATTATTTGGCAACTTAACATACAAAAAATAGATAACTTAGACTCAAAGAAATCTCCACAAAATCCCTTAGGTTCGACACCCCTTAGAAAGACTCAAGACCTGCCACGTGGCACAACAGATATGCCACATGGCAATGTGGAGCATAAGGCCACGTGGCACTTATTTCTTCATTGCCACATGACCTTATTCTCAATACCCCCTCAAGTTAAGGCTAGGAGGACAGTGACTTGCTCTACTTGTCTCGTTGATGGTGTGGCCAAATTTTCCACTATCTCCTTTTGATGTAACTGTAAATCCTCTTGTTGCCTCCATAGTCGTTGCTTCTTTGGCAACCTTTGAATTTGTGGCAATTGGAGTAGTCATCTTGTCTTCGTATAACTTGATAAACTCTGTTCTCTAATTTCTTCTTTGTCTTCTTAGTTGCATCTTTCATCTTTGGCTCTTCTTCAAGGGGACATGTAGCTTTTCCTATCCACCAACAAAGATCTTGAATACACGTGCCTAGAGAACATAGTTGGAAGAACCAACTTGATTGTGGTTCTATGCATGAGCATCTTTGTTTCACTGGAAACTTGTGTCTCTGAACTCACCATCATCCTTTGTGACAGTTTGAATCGGAAAAGACTTCAATTTTGGTTGAGGGCCGAGAGAGACTTCAACTTAGCCGAAAAAGACTTCAACTTTTAAAGGTCAAGAAAGACTTCAAACTTGGTCGAGGTTGATGTGATTCGATGACGATATCGGTGCGGTGCTACTCGATTCTCCATGTCATAGAAAAGAATTTGTGTGTGGAAAAGGCTTCTTTTCCTTCTCACACGCATGGAGAGAATAATGGCTCGAAGCATTATGCCTCTAATACCATGTGAAGATTGGTGCCCCAAGGAGCATGGAGACTCTTCCACGTGGGAAAATATGGCAGCAACAAGCTGCTGCAATTCGATGATGGTGCACACAAACAGGAGAGACAGAGAGAGAGAGAGAGAGAGAGAGAGAGATGGTAGCCAACGGTGGAGAAGAGAGGGAAACAGAGGGAGTTGGTGTGTTGGAAAGAAATATTGCATCAACTCAAATAATAACAAGCATAGGTTCTCTTTATTTCAAGAAAGCAAATCCTAATCTCAAAACAAGAAACAAATCTAATCTAAACAAAATATCCTCCTAACAACTTAATTATTTGACATCTTAACATACTAAAATAGATAACTTGGACTCAAAGAAATCTCCACAAAATCCCTTAGGGTTGACGCTCCTTGGGAAGACTCAAGACCTGCCATGTGGCACTACTACATGGCCTTATTCTCCAAAATAGCAAATACTACACAAGTATTATAAACTACAATAGCCCTTCAATCATGTGTTGGGAAGTGCCTCGATGAAAATATCTGCAAGGAGAGAAAGTTGATCTAACCCCCTCCTGGAAGAAGAAAAATAAAAAAATAAAAATGATCAAACTGGACTCCTAAACTGCTTTACTAAATCTCTGGAACCATGCCCTCAAACTCTGCTTCAATCCATAAATAGTTTTATTTAATGTGCCGTTCTGACACTCCTTAGTAACAAATCAAGGAGGTTGGTGCATGTAGACTTACTCCTAAAGGTCGCCATACGGAAATGCATTTTTAATATCAAGTTGAAATATGGGTCAATCTAAGTTAACAGCAAGAGAAAGAAGAATCTAAACGAAATTCAACCTTGCCACAAATCAAAATAGTCCACCCCAAAGGTCTTGGTGTAACCCTTTATCACAAGTCATACCTTATGTCTTTCAATTGAACCATTTGGAAGACACTTGAAGGTAAACACCCGACAACAACCAACAATTGTAGCACCTAGGGGTAACTCCACCGAGTCACATGCAAGGTTTTAAAAAACACGAGGCGGTGCCAAGGCAGTTTACCTTCATCGAGGTGAGGCGTAAGCTTCAAGATTTACATAAAAAACATAGAAAAATGATATGATATATACTTATTAAGTGCTAATAAGAAAATAATAATGTAAATAGCACACTTTCATCATATTTTTTCTCTATCACAACATTGAAAGAGCAAAACTAAATGAGAGATGACACTTAAATAAAAAGATAAACATCCATATACATATATATATACATACATATATAACACTATATATTATATACATACTTCTATGTATACTATTGTATATATCTATACGTAAATAACGCTTCATACATATAACACACATCATAACAGTACATACTACATACATATATATTAATAAAGCTTCGTTCCAAATGCTACTTTCGAACACATATCACACATGCGTATATATCACACATAGATATATATCATGCTTTGCCAAAGCTCGAGCTACTCCGCCGAAGGTCAAGACTCAAGACTCAATGAAGGTGGAGAGTTGAGACTCATACCTGGGCGATCGAGGTTGAGGATTCGATGTAGATGGCACGTGACACTGATGGGGGTCTCCTCCGATGGTGGTTGAAGAAGCTTGGTGGTCGACCTAGGGTTTCAGGCAATGAGGCGGGAGGCGACAAGGTGCCACCCAACAATACTGCCGACGACAACGATGTTGCACCTGAGGCGGCGCCTCAAATGCGCCTCAATGCCTCGAACCACCTCGAGAGCCTCAACCAAAGTAAGGCGCACGCCTCTTGTCAGCAACTCAAGGCTACCGCCTCGAGGCTATTTTGGCCCACCTCGCCTCAAGGCGCATTTTTTTAAACGGTGGTCCCATGTACCATGAGACCATAGTGTTGTCATTTCTTCATCCATGGCTGCTTTCCAAACAAAATGCTAGAGAGCCTCAATGTAATTGCCAGAACCTGGTAATGTCTACAATAACAAAAAATAGTCAAGCAATAGTAGGTAATCTATCAAAAGATATGCTACAAAATATAATAATAGGCACATGATCGTTGAGTCTTCTGATGAGTAATAGGAAGGTCCAAGTTAGGCCCCTTTATAGAAGACATTACCTGATCTCCATCAAACTCAGCAGGACCAGTGAAGGAAGGAGCCGTACGTATAGTAGATAGTAGTTCCTCTCTAGGCATTTAAGGGACTCTCCGTTGATAAGTACGAAGAGGTGGGTGATGGTGGCAGTGGAGATGGCTCAGACGACACTAGTGGAGACATGGTAGGTGGATAGGATGGCTTAGACGGCATCGATGGCATCGCAGTAGGCATAAGAAGAGGAATATCTTGGGCCTAATAAGGATGTGGGATCTTCTCCTTTGACTGGAAGTAAGGAACATCCTCAAAGAATGTCACATCTACACTAACAATCTACACATCGAGTCATAACAACGATATCCCTTTCAAGTACGAGAGTATCCCAAAAAAATACACTTTTACAAACCAGGGAGACAACTTGTCCACCTTGAACAAATGAGCAAAACAAACACATCTAAACATAGCAAGAGTAAGAGAGAAACTATCCCAGTCTGAAAACAAAAGTGAATAAAGTGTCTTGCCCTTCAAGACAGAGGAAGACACCTTATTAGTAAAAAAGGTCATAGTAAGAACGACATCATCCCAATACTGAGATGGGACATGCATCTGAAACATCATAGTTCTGGCCATATCAAGTAAATGTCAGAGTTTGCATTCAGCCACCCCATTTTATTGGGAGGTATAAACACAAGAAATCTGATGAATGACTCCCAAAGAAGTAAAGAAATCACCCATAGTAGCATTTATAAATTCAAGATCATTATCACTCCAAAAAATACAAATAACATGAGAAAACTGAGTCTTTGTTTCAAATTTTTCTTTCAACATATAGACCCAAGTAACACAGGTACAATCATCCACAAGAACAAGATAGTATCTAAAACCCCTAAGACTACAAAGCCAACATAATCCCCACAAATTGGCATGAATCAAGGCAAAAGGAGACTCGACTCTTTTATTCTAACCGGAAGGAAAAGAAACTCTATGATGCTTGCCATGTTGACAAGCATCTCGCTGAAAGAACTCTAGAAACTGTAACTACAGAAGCTGACGACAAAGCACGAGAATACTTGGATGGCTCAAACGTAGATGCCACTGGAAGGAACTAGTGGTAAAGGCGGCAGCAATGGATAAATGTGTATGTGGAAGGCTCAAGTAGTAAAGGCCATCATGCTCAAACCCTCTACCAATCTGCCACATCATCCAAAGATCCTACAAGAAAAAGAAATGATCATAAAACACTACTCGATAGTTCAAGGCCTTGGTAATCTAACTAATAAATATAAGATTCAAAGTAAATTTTAGAGCATGCAACACATCTGTAAGACATAACAATCCAATGAGAGGAATATCCCTAAGCCCAATAACTAGAGATAAAGCACCATCAACTACTCTTATATTAAATAGGTTAACAAGAGACCGTAAGGATGTGAACAAAGTAACATCTCCAGTAATGTAGGAAGAAGCACATGAATCTACTATCCAGTTACGATCATGAGACGAACAAACAAGTCAATAGTAACTGTCAATCTAACAACAGAGGCTCCAGCAAAAGGAGTAAACCAAGACATCAATAACCTATCATACTCCTCCAAAAAAATAGTGACCTAGGATGCTGAAGCATCATCTTCCTAAACACTTGTCTCATCAGCCCCGATAGAGACCTGGTCAGCACATGGACCATGTCCCTATGGATACCTGTGCTTGACCCAGCACCTATCAATGGTATGTCCAAGGTAATGGCAGTGCTCACATAATAGACCACAACAACCTTGCCCACGACCACCACTACCTCTAGTTGGGCAACCTCTCCCCCTGCCTAAGAGGACTCTGAGACCACGACCAACTAATGCCATGGCAAAAAAATTAGGAGCCAAATCAGATAATTCAAGGCAAGACAAGCATGCACATATTTGTACAAGGGTAGGTATCTCCTTTGAAATCATCAATTGATCATTCACTACCTTGTACTCTGGGCCTAAGGTTGAAAGAAACTAAATAGATCTAATAGCTTCACTTTGTTTGGCCATAACTGCAACATCAAATAACAGAGGTTGATGGGTATCCTACTCATCCCACAAATTCTTCATGGAGCCAAAACATTCAACCACCAACATTGATCCCTTCTAGAGAGTGTGTATCTCCTCAACCTGATAGAGGCGGGCAATATTGCTCTGCTGCTAATGTATCTCATGCAACACATCCTACATTTTCTTGACAAACAGGTAGGACATGACCTGCTTAGCTATAGGTTCCCTCTTATTGTTCAACATATAGGTGGCAACCCAATCATTATTGGCTTCCCAATCATCAATCTTATCAACGGTTGGTTCCTCCTTCAAGAAAATATACTTTCTGTGCAACCCTACAAATTGAGCAAAGGTTGTGAACCAAAGCAAAAAATTAGTTCCATCAAGTTTAATAGATGTTCCTTGCCTACGAGGATAGGTGCTCATGGTAGATATCTTCCCAAACAAGTCACCAAGAACATCTTTGTGATCTCCCACAGTGCCCAACTTGTAGGAAACACAATGAAAGTAGCAGATAGCACAAAATTAGACCATGTGCATAGTCAAAACGATGGAACTCAAATCTGAATCAGTGCTTTCAGGGAAAAAAAATACAAGATCACGTTCCAAGAGGAATACAGGCTACAGCAATAAAGAGAAAATCACAACAATAGCCTGGATCATCTTCAGGCCCTGCTGACTGCAAGAGGACAGCCGGTGGAGAAGGTGGCCGTTATGGCTCTACTAGGGGTGATGGAGGGCTATTGGCGACAATGGATGGTTGCTGGTGATGTGAAGAGGGGCTACTAGCAATGTGAAGAGAGTTCCTGGGGAGCCAAGACCAATGAGAGAAGATGTGTTGACAGCAATGGAGGCCACTAGAGGCCTAGCAACAATAGTAGCAGGGCCATTGGACCTTGGCGAAAACGCTATGGGTAAATTACATGAAGAGTCCTCACAATATCACTTATCAGTTTTATGCATTTGTGAGGACTCTTCATGTAATTTACCCATAGCCCTGTATCTATATAAGAGAGGCTAAGGTTTATCTTACGAATAAGACTATTTCATTCCCTTTGACATGGTATCAGAGCGACGATCCAAAATCACCATTCTAACATCACATCCTCCACCACCTTCGATTACGAAGCTTGCCAACTTGGGAAACATCACTAGCGTTCCTTTTCGTATCGCGTGAAGCGACAAATTCGTAGTGTCCTAAAGTTGGTTCATTAGATGTTTGGGTCCCTATCATGTCCAAACTTGCTCCAATCATAAGCATTTTGTTGTTTTTGTTGATTTCGGCCATGCCTCCTGGATTTTTCTTTTGAAAGACATGTCTAAATTATTTTCAATAATAAATAAGGAAAATAATAATAACTCTTCCTGTTTCAATTCTCTTGATTATCTCCGTAGACAACTTAAAATTGAGAACTAGAAGGCTAGAATGATCGATAAAATCGACTTAAGCAGTACAAGTCTTCCCCCTCTAGACAAAACCCGACCAATAATCTCTTCTCAAGCTTCTCTACTAGTTGATGCCAATCTCCACAAGTCGTCTACTTGCCCTTAAAAGGAAAACCAAGATAAACAATCAGTAAACTTCCCATCAAGGAGTTCAAGGCCATCGAACCAGTGCTGTCAAGGCACTCGCCTGAGGCAAGGTGAGGCCCTAGCGCCTTGACCGGCCTCAGGAGAGGCTATTTGCTTCGAGTGACGCCTGAGTGAGCGCTTGAGGTCTAGGCATGAGGTGCCTGGGTGAGCGCCTGAGGTAAGCCTCGATTTGATGAACTAAAAACCCGATTTCCTCTAACCCAAATAAAAAAAAAACCTCTAAAACCCAAAACCCTACGTATGTAGTAAAACCTAGCCAATGTTGCTTACATCCCTTCGTTTGCCAGCGCTCGAACATCTCCGATCGAACCTCGCCGCCATCGTCACCGCTCCAAGCTCGAAGTAGCTCGAACCTCACCGCCATCGCCACCGCTCAAAGCTCGGAGCAACTCGAATCTCTCCGCCATCGCCACCGCTCAAAGCTTAAAGCAACTCGAAGCTCGCCACCATCGCCATCGCTCGACGCTACTCAATCCTTTAGCTGTGTAAGCTCTCCTCATCGCCCCATGTAGCTCATCGCAAGGGGTTACTATGCACTTAGGTTACTTCTGTGCACTTAGGGTAGGGGGTTAGGTTCGAAATTTCGAATAAGCCAAAATGGGTTCCTGTTTCATATATTTTATTTGTTTTGTTAGGTCATTTGTGATGATCTAACAATTAAATCATGACTTAGATATTTCTGAATGGCTTCCGTAAGTGGGGATGATGCATTTTCTACAATGAGTGGAAGGAGAGATCCTGCTTGAAAGTATAATTTTTTAAAGGATGAACATGACAAGAATGCAGTCACTTGTATCTTTTGTGAGAAGACCACAAAAGGTGGAATATATCGAGCCAAACAACATCAAGTTTGATCATACAAGAATGCATCAGCTTGTCAGAAATGTCCTCCAGAGGTCAAGGAGGAATTAAAAAATTACATGACTAAGAGAAAGACACAGAAAGAGGCCTTTTGTGGTGGAATGCCTGACTTTGATGATTGGAAGAATCCGATTGATGTTGAAGATGGTGAAGAAGAAATGGACGTAACTACTCCAACTAAGAGAGTGGTAACTAGTGGAAATAACACAATTTCCATCCCTAACAAGAAATAAAAGAAAAAATGACCAATGGACATGTTTATAAAAAGTAAAGGAAAGATTCCATTGAGGCAAGGCAACCTCAAAGAAGCATTTGCTAAGGAAATGCGACCTAGAGCAATTCAAAATATTACTCATTTTTTCTATCAAACCAACATTTCATTCAATTTTGCTAAATTAGAAAGTTTTAAATGAATGACTCAGGCCATAGGAGAAGATGGGCCAAACTTAAAACCACCTTCTTACCATGAGCTCAGAGTTCCTTTATTGAAGAAAGAGGTGGAGTACGCACAAGAATTGATGGTAGATCATAAGGAAGCGTGGGTTAAATATGGATGCTCTATTATGTCAGACTGTTGGACTGATAGAAAGCAAAGAAACATCATCAATTTAATGGTGAATTGTGCCAAGGGCACAATGTATGTTGATTCCATTGATGCATCATCTATCATCAAAACGGGAGAAAAGATATACGAATTGCTTGACAAATTTGTGGAAAGAATTGGAGAATCTAATGTAGTTCAAGTCATTACTAACAACGGAAGCAACTACGTATTGGCAGGTATATTTTAGCTAGATATGCTTTAATTAAAGTATTGTTTACTATGTGTTTTAAATTACTAACGTACTTCATTTCTTCTCTAGGTAAGTTTTTGTAAGAAAAAAGGGCACACTTGTATTGACACCTTGCGTCGCTCATTATATTGACTTGATGTTGGAAGATATTGGAAAAATCCCAACAATCAAGAAAAATATCCAAATGGCCATCTTTGTTGTGGGATTCATTTACAACCACACTGAAGTCTTAAATATGATGAGAGGCTTCACCAACAATAGGGAGTTGGTGTGACATGGAATTACTTAGTTTGCTACAACATTCCTTTCCTTGCAATCTATTTACAAACAAAAGCATAGTCTAAGGACTACGTTTACATCTGAGAAGTGGGCAAAATGCAAGTGGTCTAAGGAGATGAAGGGCAAAAAAGCTAGGGACATTATTTTAATGCCTTCATTTTGGAATTATGTGCTTAAAACTCTCAAGTACATGGGACCTGTGGTGAAAGTTCTTCGTCTTGTTGATGGTGAGAAGAAGCCACCCATGGGATACATTTATGAGGCGATGGATCGGGCTAAAGAGTCCATTGAAAAAAGTTTCAAAGGGAATGAGGATAAATATAGGGAGGTTGAAATCATTAATCGAAGGTGGGCATGTCAAATGATGCACCCATTACATGCAGCTAGTTATTTTCTTAATCCAGAGTACTTCTATGTCAAACCCTCTATGGAATTCAATGAGGAAATCATTGATGGGTTGTACAAGTGCATACAAAGATTGACACCCGATACACATGTATAAGACAAGATAGCAAATGAATTATCTTTGTATAAACATGCGGAAGGGATTTTTGGAAATCTAATGATAATCAGATCAAGAACAATCAAATCAACAGGTATCAATTTGTCTAATGATTTAAATTTTAATGTATCATAATTTATCTTTAAGTAAAAACTAATAAAGCATCACTTTGCAGTGAAGTGGTAGAGCTTATTTGGAAGTTCCGCTCCAAATTTGCAGAGGTTAGCTATAAAAGTCTTGAACTTGACATGCAGTGCCTCTGGATGTGAACGTAATTTGAGTGTATTTGAGTATGTGAGTATGCTTTCTCAAACATATGGCAATAGTATGATCATTAAGTTTGTTTGATAATATGATTTATACCTTAAGCACTTCTTTAATAACTACAGATTCATTCAAAGAAAAGAAATGCTCTTCATGTTGCTAAATTGCAAGATTTGGTGTACATCAAGTACAATCAGGCCTTGAAGAGTCGTTATGACCTATGAGACACCATCAACCCCATTGCACTCAACTCCATTGATTATTCAAATGAATGGTTGATTGGAGAGATGGAAAATGATGATCCAGAAAATGATCTAGTTTTTTGTGATGATACTTTGGCTTGGAGTGATTTTGCAAGGGCATCTGGAGTTACAGAGATGAGAACCTATACAAGAAATCAAGCAAGGCTCCATCATGCTACACGACCATCAAGTTCAAGACCAATGATTGCAATTCCAGAAGATGAAGAAGAGGGAGAGTATGTATCAGATGCAGGAGAAGAAGAGCAAGACTTAAACTTTGAGGGAGATGAGGAAGATGAATTTACTACGGACTTGTGGAGCTAGTTGTTTTGGTTTGTGGCATTCGATTCTCTAAAACTATTGGTCATGCTTGGGTTTATGTTTTTTTTTCTTGTGAACTTGGCAATATGGTTGGCCATGCTAGGATTTATGTTTAAAGTCTTAGTTATGTGCTTTCTATAATCTTTGGTATGACTTTGTTTGGACGTATACTTTTTATCCATGAATGTCATTGTTGAATTTGTGTTTTTGCATTTACAACACACTTTTTATTTGGCAATTTTAATTTTTGTTTCACAATTTTGCTTACCATATTTGCTGATGGATCCATGCATAAGATTATAAGAGCATCTAATTTATTAATAATTTATATATATATATATCAAATAAATAAATAAATTAGCACCTCATTTGCCTCGGGCAAGCACCTAGGCGCTTTCATTGTTGGACTGTGTTTTTGCTTATATAAAGTACATTTTATTTGGCGATTTTAACTTTTGTTTCACATTTTTGCTTATATTTGCTGATGGAACCATGCATGAGATTATAAGAGTATCTAATTTATTGATAATTTATATATATATATATATATATATTTCAAATAAATAAATAAATTAGCACCTCATTTGTCTCGGGCGAGCGCCTAGCGCCTCGGGCATTTTAGACCCCCCTCGCCTTTTAGCGTCTCTCGCCTTTGACAGCACTATATCGAACAGGTATGGACCTCCTCTTCAGACAAGTTCAATGGAATGAAAAGTAATTTTGCATGGTTCATCAAGAGATCGGAGAGTTCCCCAGAGATGTTAGCCAAGGATTCCAAGTGCTGGGCCTCCACCCAGGACCCTTCAACAAAAAAAACATCATGTCATATGCCCATTGCAAGATTAGATTAGCCATCCAAGTGGAAGCCAAAGTGTATCTTTTCAAAGGACCCTAAAGCAAGCTTTGAGGGCCATCAATGCAAGAGTATCAACAACAATAATGTCTAGGAGGGGAACCAAAGGACATCCCTGTCTCACCCCTCTTTGTGGCTGAATCCACGTTCCGATTGGTCTACCATTGAGTAACACAGAGAATGAGGTAGTGGTCATGCATCCCTTCGTACAGGCAATCCACTGATCACGGAATCTTCGTCTAAACACCTTCGAGAAATCCACCTTCCAAAAGTAGCTCTTTTTCTTCCTCCTCCACGAGGCTAACATCTCTTATGCCATTATAAACGATTCCTATTGTTGGAGAAAATAAACTTTGTTATTGAAAAACGTAACCCTAGCCTATCTTATACGAAGAGGTGGAAATGAAAAATTATATAAAGTCCTACTAGAAATATAACATTACCTAATTAATTCTTTAACAAACTTAATACTAAAGCAATTGGACTCTAACTAAACTGATACTCTAACACTCCCCCCTAAGTGGCAGCGTGCAGCGCCGAACTTGTTACAAGAAACAAAAGTGAACTCCCCCGAATGTAAACATCTAAAGGAGCGGGCAGCAGACCCGAGAAGGAGGTGGTGGCTATAGCAGAAGTAGCAACCGCAGTAGATAGACAACAAGAGCAACAATACTAGATGTTGTAGAAGCAATAACGGTAGAAGACTATTGCAGAAGCAACAGTCATAAACGATAGAACTATGACTATAGCAGAGGAAGCAGTAGTAGTAAGCAATAGTAAGCTATAGCAATAGTAGGAACAGTAGATAGGAAAACATTCTCAAGCAACAATAGTCAATAGCCAGCTAGTCAAGTGTGGGAAACAAGGATCCTCGCTCACATCCCCCATTAGTCATCACCATCCTCATGATAGCCAGTAGTAGGATCGAATCCTCCATACATAGTGATCTAATCAAAAGTAGTAGCAATAGTATAGGCCACAAGAGTTGAGGGCTCAGTCCTAAGTAAACGTCTCAGACGATCTAACTTGTCTGCAATAAAGGGTAAAGAAGACTACTTTGTTACAATCTCAATAACAGGGCACTCAGCAATAATAGTCGGGTTCGTCCAAGTAGGCTTGCTAAACTTGTCCCGGCATCTATCAGAAGAGCGATTAGTTCTCTTATAATGTATGCAAAGAAAGTAGATACAACCTCATATACAGTCGCCAAAACGACCACCCCTCCCTCCAGAGGCAACGAGGGCAAAAGTGTCAGGCATAGTAGCAAGAGCAGCAAGCGGTGTATCAGCATCTATCTTCTGAAGGTAGCTACATAATGTCCCTAGTTCAACCACCAAGTCCGAAGATAGAATCTGGTTTTTGGCTTACTGGTATCGTGGCACTAGGGAATCCAAAAACCGGTAGGTCTGCTACTCTGCACACTCAGTAACCTACTTCTCGCACCAAGCAAGCTAAAATATGGCTAGCTCCTCAAACAGACCCTCCAAAGTAGTGAAATACGCAACAAAGCATATGTCACCATAATTAGTATTCCATATATCCCTATAAATGTCTACATGACGAGAGCTACTCGTCTGCAAGGGGTACCTCTCCTCCAGAGTCCCAGATCTCCTTCGTTGACTTATACAGCATATTAGACGAATTAGAAGGGCCAATGTTGTTCATCAACAAGTTCATAACCAGATAGTTGTCCTCCTACTTCTTATACTTGACAACATCTTAGGGGTCAGGAGCCTCATCTATCAATACGTGCAACTTCTCTTATCCAATAAATATGCAGAACGCGCGACTAAAGAACATAGTTTGGGGACCCAAACAATTTAATAGTCATCCCCTGAACCAAAACGAAGGCCGAGATCTTGGCCACAAAAGTCACATAGTGGAATCCAAGTCTACCATAAGAACAAAAGAACATGTAGTTAGGTATGCACGTTTTCGCACACAGAAGCATGCAGTATGCATGCAGACAAAAGAAACTAAACTCAGATCATGTGCACAGGGCAATAACCATGCAAGAAGCAACCATCGAAGGTCACTAAATCTAATATGCTAGCTTAAGGATCCAAATTACATGAACTGGATCAAAAAAAAGCAACTAGAAGCCTTCTAACATCAAGAAAAGGGGCTAAATTCAGTTTAGGTTGGCTACAATGGCACTGCTCCAATACCTTACTGGAGCATTGCTTGTCTACGGGAACTGTCGTCAGTGGTGGGCATGGCCTAGGTCCCTATTATAGGTCCCAACGACAAGCATGGACCCTAGATCCAACCAGAAAATCAACTGGAAGCGCTTCAGAGGCAGATTTCAGTCAAAAGTTGGAAAAGTAATCATCGAACCCCCCCTACGTGTAAAACTGGTTCGCAATGGTGCCAAGCCCCACAATTCGACCAAAAGCCAACCACAACGATCTCCTAGAGGCAGTTTTCAGCCTCTTTCAGCCACCAACTGACCAGCTAAAGGGTCGTCGGTGACCCCTCTAGTTGATGGTCAAATATCGATGTCGGTCTTGGCCCAATAGCAATGGTGGGTGGCATTGTTGTTGCCACCAATGTTGTTTAGGGTTTCTCTCCCTTTTTTTTGTTTTCTTATGGTGGAAGAAAGAAAAAAGATAAACGAATCAAGCAAAGCATGAAACATTGGCCTAGAGCTGCTACTCTAATACCATGTTGAAGAAAATGTTCTTTGTTATTGAAAAACGTAACCCTAGCCTCTCTTATATAGAGAGGTGGGATGAAAAAATACATAAAGAATCTTACTAAAAATATAAATTTGCATAATTAATTCTCTAACAAACTTAATCCTAAAGTAGTTGGACTCTAACTAAACTGATACTTTAACACCTGGAAAGATCTGCCACAAAGTACTTTTTTTAAAAAAGCTTTGTTAAGAACTCATTACACATCACCATCGAATCTTCCTTGACAAGGTCCTAGAATTCCTTGTAAAAGAGAACTAGAAACAATATGGTCCAAGAGAACCCTCCATCTTCAACCCAACAAATGGCATTATATACCTTAACCATGGTCAATGGTCTAAAAAGTTGTGCCACACAATCGTCTCAGAGAGACAGTACCTCTACATTGAACCACTCCCAACTTCCGAGGCCTCTATGTCTCGTGAAATCATGAAAGTGAGAATATAAAGCTTGCATAATCTACTCCTTCCCAAATATCTGGTCCTTTCCCACCTTCAGTTATGTAATGAGGTTCAATCTTCTAATGCTCGCTACAAGATGAAAGAAGTGGGTATTGGCGCTCCCTTCTATCAACCACAGCTATTCGGACTTTTGCCTATAATCCATCTCCTCTTCACATCTTCCTAAAAAACAACCCCTTGATGCCCCTTCCTATTATCACACTCTAAGTCGAATAATTCCCTCAAATCCTTAGCCCTATCCAAAGCCTCTATCTCCTGCAAAGCCTAGAGTCTAATACTCTCCCTCTTCTCCCTAGTTTCTTTCTCGTAGGCAATCAACTTCACATGCAAATTGTGTAGCACCTTAAGCCAACTAAGACTTAATAAATATGAAGTAGGAGACGAATCTCGCATCTACATTGACCTCCCAAAGCAAAGGAGTGTAATTTGAGAAAGGCCTTGGCATGCCTTAACTTCAACCATCTGGAACCTCTTTGTCAGGTCCACTGAGCATAAGAAGCGATCAATTTTCAACTTGGCCCTTGCCAAGCTCCTCCAAGTATATTTGGCACCCATGGTAGGTAAATTGAAAATTTCCAGGTCTACCACCAAGTCTACAAAAGCCTCCATAGTTCTATCCCTTCCTCCCGATCGATCATCTATTGATAAGGTCGCATTGAAGTCACTTCCCAACAGCCATAGTAAGCCATTAACAAAGGAAGGGATCTAACGAAGCTCCTCCCAAAACTCCCATTGCAAACCATCTTCATAAGGGCCATAACCTGTCGTCAAGGTGAGCTCCATCCCATTAGTCAATCTTCGGAAGCATCTAGACAAGCATCATCTACCACGTTGTTGAGATTAACTCAAGAGAGGCCCCTTTCCATACCAGCAAAACGCCACCTAACCTCCCCACTGTATCCATTGTCGAGAACAAATTAAAAACATTATCTCCAATCTCCCTCTTAGCAACGAGCTCCAACATCTTCAACTTCATCTCTTGAATCAACATAAAATCCATGCCCCATTCTATAACATATCTGTGTAGGGTACCTCTGTGATCCGCATTTCAAAGCCTCCTAACATTCCAAGTCAGATCATTAACGATTTTTAGCGTAAACTGGCCCTTAGGTTATCGCAATTGTCGATCTTCTCGCCCCAAACACCGACACCATTGCATGACTCTAGAGGTGGGTTCTCTAGACTTTCTACCCTCCTTTCTTCTTTCACCCAAACAAACCTTCACGAATCTTTGATTGTACAAGAGTAGCAGTCTTAGAAGTACCAGCTTCTAAGGGAGCCCCTAAGGGCTCTTGCATCTAGCCTGGGGTCAAGATGCACAAAAGGGCTCCCCATCTTACAAAGGCTTCTTATTCACCGAACCTTCAACAGCGTCAAAGGACCTAGCCTTCTCCTTCAAACCTTTAGCTCTCCTCTTCAAAGCATCAAGCTCATGATACTCGTTGTCACACGAGTCAAAGCAATGCCAAGCATCGTTGCTACGATCCAAGGCAATGACACTTACCATTGAATCAATCGGGAAAGGTTGCATGACCACCAAATCAATGGTCATGGTGTCGCTGCACTCGCCATCCACTGCATATGGGAAGGAGTTTGTCACCCCGAGCACGAATTCCCCATCGCGCTACATAAAAGGAAGTAGCAATAGCCCAAAAGGAAAATGGGCAGAAAATAATGGGTCAAATTCCTCATGAGTTACATGGGCCCAGGAAAAAAGTGATTCTATATGTACCAACTCTTAATCCATACCCAGATCAAACTCCCCTAGCAAAGCGCAAATGGAATCAGGTGCAAAAACACCCCACTCATTTAACAATAGAGTCAATTTTTGGTGCCACCCCATTTATAAGATCGAAAACTTGTGTAGCAGAGTCCCCTTCCCAAAGAAGTGCTCTAACTCCTGTCAAAGTAAAGTCAACTCTTCGATTTCCATACCCAGTGCATCACCGACCTACCTCTTACCAGCGGCTTCTCCGATGCAAGAGAGCCACCGCGCATGTCCAAGCTCATCACCAGCACCTCGACATATGATCACGAGCCCACCTGATCATGTGCACAAGAAACGAAAACAACCCAAGACGATCCTCCCACCCGTAAGAGGAACTTCCCAGGAATCAAACTTCCTCCCTTGACTTTGACACCACCTTGACGCGTCAGAGATCCTTAGACAACAGAGCCAAGTTCAGGCATTGTTGCAACCTCTCGAAACCTACCACTACATGTTTTATCATCACCACAAATATCAAGTTAAGGGAATACCCTCAATGGAAATCTCCACTGCATCTTTTGAGAGGCAATGTTCATCAAGAACACCGTTTGTGATCAAATAACGATGCCAATGCACCTAACTACTTCCCACATCCATCATCGTAACCAAGAGCTTGTCCATAATAGTCAGCCTCAGGTCTAAGAGATTCTTCCTCTCATCAACGACTGTCAAACAAGAACCCAACCCATCATTGAAGGCCCAAGACAAAGCCTCCTCAATACCAAGAAGCTTCGACCTCCCACTAACGACCTCTCCCACCAATGCCCTGGACAAAAAATGTTCATTTCCAGCAACATCTTTCTCCATGAAATATTGACTTCTTGCACAAGTGCCCTCGACAGTAAAGCAGGCAACCTAGTCATCATTCAAGCCTTCTTCTCAAGAGAGCGACAAGACAACCTTCTATGTCCAACCCCTTTACAAAGCAAGCATGCAACCTAGTTAAACCATTCCCTAGCCATATGCCCCTATCCATAGCATCTAAGGCATTACATGGGCCTCCCACCCTCATCACCAGCCCTTCCATTCACAATCTTCCCTTCTCCTGTGTCACATAAACTTCGAGTCTCCCTTCACAAGCCCTCCTCTCAACCCCCCCCCCCCCCCCCCCCCCATATTTTCCTGTTATCCAAAACCAAGTTCTAATCCACCAAAGAAAAATCCTTCATGTACAAAAGGTAGGCCTTACTGACTGAGAAGGCCTCATGTCCGAGGAGAATCTACAATAGGAGCTCTCAATTCTAGCATCAAATGAGGAGGCTAGAAGGGTAGGTGACCACCCCCCATCCAAGATGCAACCTGCCATTAAAGCTAATGAATTAGTCACTAGGATCGCAAGCTTGGGATCAATATCAACGATAACCCTTTAAGGAGGCCAATCATGGGTCCAAAATCAAAAACTAAAGCCATCACACATATGGCTCCTACAATTGGGCTTGTCCTTTATCCAAAGCTTCCACAATGCTGTCTAAAACGAAGATGAACCATGAATCACCGACTTCCCATCCCAATCCTCAACGTCTCCATTAGATTCACGCAATATGCATTTCCAAAATAAGAGATCAGGCCCCATGAGATGAAGCACCCACTTGGTAAGCAAAGCATCATTTGTTACACTTAAATTCAAAGTCTCCAACCCACCATTCTCCTTTGGTCTACAAACCTCATCCCAAGAAAGCAAGGATAAGGATTTATCACTTGAGCCATTAGCCCAAAGGAATGGCCGCCTAATTGGATCAACATGCTTTAACACCGCTGTAGGGATCTTGAGAAAGGTCAACAGCACCAAGAGGAGACAAGGCAACATTCCCTAGACAGGAGGGATGAGGCCTAGCCCTACAGATAGGGGTGTACATGGGTCGGGTTGAGTCAAGTTAAGACTCAACCCACACCCAACCTATAGTTTTTCAGTTGGGATTTTTCCAACCCAACCCAACCCATAAAAATCGAGTCAGGTTGGGTCGAGTTGAGTGGATTGTTGACTAGTCAAAGAACTCAAAACTTATATTTATCTCCTACATATTTTCTATGTCTTTCATACTTAATAACAAAACATTTTAAACTTATAAATAACTTATATCTTCTAAAAAAATGAATAAAATAGGTAAAAACAAAAAAAACTTGATAGTTGTATAATAGTAATTACCTCTTTCCAGTAGAAAAGTAAACACATATTACAAGATGATTATCTTATCCATGTAATTTTTTTCATAGATGTAGGCATTTAAAACAAAGAATTAAACAAAAATGAAAATAATTTTTTACTAATTAGCGAATAATTCAAGATGTACGCGTGGATGTCATTTAATTTTGTCTAAACAAAGAATTATATGAGAACCCAAATAATGATGTCTAATTTAAACATCAAAGTTTGAATGCCTACGTCGAAGTTTCAAATAATTTAGGCTAAGTTAAGGGAAGGCAGAGGGGGAGGAGAACGACCGAGAGAGGGAGTGGTAGCTATTGGCTATAGTGAAGGAGAATGGCCGATGAGGAGGTGGGAGGTTGTATGGTGATGGTGGTGGTAGTAGCAACTATAGTGATAGGTTGGGCGGAGGGGAAGGTAGAGAGGATGGTAGATGGCCGGTGAGGGGTGGTGGGCCATGTGATGGTGGTGGATCGGTAGTAGTAGGCCAGCAACTCTGGTAGTAGGCTCAGGTTGAGTAAAGGGAAGGTAGTGACGACGATGATTGGCCGATGAGGGGGTGGTAGGCTATATGGTGATGGTCGTGGTAGCGGTGGTAGTGGTTCTAGTGAAGGGAGGTGGTGGCTATCACTAATGCAGAGGAAGAGAGGAGGAAGGAATATGCTAACCTCGAGTGGTAATGACGAGAACAATGGCACCAACGAGAAGGGAGCTGCGAGAGAGGTTGGTGGCAATGACGAGAGAGGAAGCTCAGTTGGGGCGTGCAAGCGGGAGGGAAACTGAAAAGAAGTGCACAATGGAAAGCACACAAGGATGGAAAAGTGAAATTAAGGGAGTAGCATGCGTTATTTACGTGGATTTTTTTGTCTCCTTTCAAGTTTAAACAGGGTAACTTGTTTTCCTTTAAAATTTTAATGGATACTCTCGTGTGTGTGTGTATCGGGTTGGGTTGGGTTTATTGGACCTCAAACCCAACCCAACCCATTTTTTATCGGGTTGGAAAAATCTCAACCCAACCCAACCAAATCTAAGTCACAATCCAACCCAACTCAACTCAATCGGGTTGGGTTCAGGTTGAACCCAACCCGTGCACACCCCTACCTACAGATGTTTCTACATCCTCTCAATGACAAGAATCCAATCTCCGACCATGATACGACCCGTTAAGAGAAAAAAGCACATGTAAAGGGGGTTTGCAAGGGCTAGACCCGCACCCCCACAGTCTATCCCACCTAGGCAAGCACTTCTTGAGAGATACCAAAAGGAAGGAATTCTGACTTTTGGAAATTACTTTCAAGCCAAAAGCTTCTCTAAAGACCTCCAATAGTAAGCTGATGGTACGAGCCTCCGAGATAGACCCCTCCATAAAGATAATCATGTCATTCACATACTGCAAAAATAGGACCATGGTGCCCCCCCCCACCCTCTAACGTCACCATTTTGGCAAAGGGCATAACAGGCATCGACAAGGAAGTCGACTACAATAACAAATAGCATTGGTGTTGTTAGAGTTTATTATATTAGGGGTATTTTTGTTGGTTAATATTTCTTGTTGGGTCTTCCCTGCACTTTACCCAATAGCCTCTCTCTATATACAGAGGGCTAGGGTTTACTTTGATTTTATGACATTTCATTCTTTCTAGCATGATATCAGAGCGATGCGAGTCCTAGGCTCTTCGTGCTCGAGTACCTACCACTACTAAAACCCTAAGAGAAAGAAATCTCTTTTCTCTATTCTCCTCTCTCCACACCTCTGTTGGTCCTCTTCAACGGCTTTCCCTATGCGGACACCCCTTGCTTCTAATATTGCCGCCTGAGGCATGAAGTGCCCTCCAACACTGCCACCTAAGGCATTTAACCCTCCAACACTGCTGGTCTGCTACCTAAGGCACATAGTACCCTCCAACGCGCCTTAAGGGTCCTCTCTTCTGGCTGGGATCTCTAATGGCTGCCTAAGGGAGTAATTGACTCTCCCTACCCTGATTTCGCATCTCGAGTCACATGTAGTTCCTAGTGTGGCTCAAGGCTCTCTCGATTATCCTCTATCGTTGCTGGTAGGATGATTGTGGATGCATCAGTGAAGCTACAATTCTAATTTTGTGATCCTCATCATTTTTTGAACCCAATATGGCAACGTCTGGACCCTCCACCCCTCTTAAAGTCAAGCCCATGACATCCTTGGCCCCTCTACTAATTCAAGGCACCTCTATAAAGCTTCATAGTGTCAAAAATTACCTACTCTAGTCACAAGCGTTCAAGATTTTTGTTGGCAGATAGAAGAAGCTCTACATCTTAACCAAGACTCCTAGTTCCTAACTTGCAGACTTTGAGATATGGGAATAAATTAATTAGGTGATTATAAATTGGATGATGAACAATATTGAGCCACATATTGTGGCCAACTTGCTCTATAAGAAGACCACCAAGGAGATATGGGATAGCTTGGCAAAGAAATATTCCAATCATGCATGTCTTGCTAATATCTCTCATTGGATCTGGTCCACATCTTAGGGTGACCACTCTTTGGTTGACTACTAAAATGGAGGCTCCTTTTAAGGAGTTGAACCTGTTCTAGCCGTCCTATTGTGATATGCAGAGAGGACTATGACAGATATGGCAGGTCTATCGATTTCTGAATAGGCTAAGTCCCAAATACCTGCCTGCCCAAGATCAGATTCTAGCTATGGAGGACATTCATAATATAGAGTCAATGTACAGAAGGCTTCAAAAGAATTCTATTGACGCCAGAACTCAGATACTTGTGGTTGCATCACCTAGTGCTCCTCCTATAGAGACCTCTACCTTTGCAATCTTTGGGCAACGCGATGGTTCTGAAGCTAATCGTGGCCACAACCAAGGGAAAGGTAGTACATGTTAGTCGTGTGTCCACTACCAACAAACGAACCACCCTTTTAAGAGATGTTAGACAAGTTTGGTCGACCTAGTCGAGTCAACACTGCTGTAGTTTAGCAGGAGTCTACCCTTCCTGGACCCCCTCTCTATCCTTTGATAACTATGCACGCCTTCTAGACCTTCTTCGACAAGTAGCTGCACCGTCTACTACTCCTCAAGATACCACTATCTCTAGTTACAACCGGTACTTCAACCAATCTGGCTACTACATCTCTCTCTTCCTAGGTGGTGGATTCAGCTGCTTCTAACCACCTTATTGGTAAGAATGATGCACATAGCACTTAGTGACAATCTCCTGTTGTTACTTTTGTCCAATTTGCAAATGGTTCATATTCTCCGATTACTGCCATTGGGGATGTCCATTTCACCAATACCTTATAGCTTTTTAATATCTACTGTGCCCCTGAGTTTTCATTGAGCTTATTATCTATCTATAGACCATGTAAAGATCTTTCCTGCCAAGTGATATTTGATAAGCACTTTATTTTCTTTCAGGACTTCCGATAAAGAAGATGATTAGTAGGGGGATTAAGAGAGATGGTCTCTATTACATTGATTCTGCTCATATCCTTGTTGGTGTTGTGTCTATCTCTACTGATCTTGAGCTTTAGCATCGTCGTCTAGGTCACCCATCTACTTTTAGGGTTCAACGGATGTTCCCAGATTCTACTATACTAGCCTCTCTTGACTGTGAAGCCTGCCACCTTGGTGTTGAACGCACGGGTTGCTGCGCTAACGTGTTTGGTTTTAAAAACCTGTCGTTGTAGTTTGAAAGCGAAGAACTCGTGTTCAACAAATAAAATTTATACCGGAATGAAAATCCCGAGTTGAACAAAAGGAAGCGGATGTTTGATTTAAAAACACGCGTTCGTTTTATTTGTCACGAAATAATTTAATTGTTTAGAACTATCTAACTATTTACAATAAATATAAGAGAGAGTAAGAGAGAGAGAATATTACAAACAAAAATCAAAAAGAGATGTAGAATAAACAAGGAATTCATTATCAAAAGATTGTTCATTACACTAAACATTACAACTAAAAAGCAGGAAAATGATTACACTAGAAAGCAATAAATCTATTCTAGAAATGATTAAAAAGAATGGGGAGAGAGATATCCTCCTCGACGGTCGCTTGGAGGACGAGCCAGACGGGACGACGCCTGGACGAAGGAGGACAAAGCGGAAGAACGGGAACGGGGCAGCACATCGTCGTCTTCGTCGCTGGATCCGCTTCCGAAAGGGGACGAAAAATTAACTTTATCTCGCGAGAAGCATCCCGGGTGTGGGACAAGTTTCTCTTGAGCTTTGGAGAGGGAGAGAAGAGAAGGGATGAGAATTTCATGTGGAAGGGGTCTCCTTTTATAGTTGTAAGGAGTGTGAGCAATTTGGTCATTACGACTCTAAAAACATTAAATCAGAGGTCTTTAGTGACGGATAAAACTGTCACTAAAGCCCCATCGTAGGCGTAGTGGCGGCGCCCACTCATCTTCCAAGCCGCCCACGTTCTCTGAATCTCAGTCGTTCGATCGTCGGATCGAACGGCTGAGAGCGCTTCTCACCCGCTGCGTGCAACGCCCGCGTGCGATCTCGCGTCACGCGCAGGCGTGCGCTAGCGCATGAAACTGATTGAGCATCTGCAACCGCTCGATCGCGAACGAGCGGTCGCGGAGCCCGCTCACCCGCACTCCAGCACCTGCTCGCGAGGAGTCGATCGCGCGCCGCTTGCTCACGATAATGCTTTCGCCCACCGCGTTACGCGCACGGATGGGTGAGCGAGCAACTTCGTAGCGTGCAATTTGGACCGTTGGATTGAGATCCAACGGTCGAGATTGCTTCTTCCTTTGCTTCAGAGAACGAAGGCGCTGGTCTGAGAACACTCTTAACCGTTGGATCTTGTTCCAACGACTGAGAAGCGAGGACGCTAGAAGCTTCAGCGATTGAGGGCAGCCAGTTGGGCGGTCGAGATGGTGCCACGTGATGCCATCTTGGTCGTCCATCTTCTGGATGATGTAGATGGTGCCACGGTTGTCGAATTGAGTCGATTTTCGCGCTGTTAGGCTGCGATCGTCGATCCGAATCCATCCGTGCGGTCGGATTTGTCATTTGAAGTGCGAATTCACACCATCTTGGTCCTTGCTTTTCTAGGGTTCCCCGATCTCTATCTGATGCTACAGATGTCTGATTAGGGCGATCTTAGAGTCGTTGAACTCCAATCGTCACCCTGATCACATCTGTACAATTGGATCTTCGATCCAAGGCCCCAATAAAAAGTTTACCATGTCCATGAACATAAAAGAAGACAATTAACCTCCATTTTATTTAAACTAATCTAAATGCAAGATGATGCATGTTATGTAATATTTATAATATGCAATGCAATCCTATGCTTAAGAACATGCATAAATAGACATCTTAAGTAGTGTAAACATGTTTACATCACTTGGCAAACATCGCCAAGCGTCCTTTCCATCCAAAGAAAATAAGAGTCTATGTTCATTTTCTTTAGCCCATTGTAACATTTAGGATCCTTGTCGAATTGCTCACGGGTCTTTTTTCGATATTTTATGATTTTAGTGGATGTTGAGAGAACTGTGTAGTGATTATTTAGTCCCACATAATGGAGTGGGACTTTGTCATGTATGTGGTGAGCTATAAATAGGCGTGTACCCCCCACTTATTCTTTTGAGAAGAAATACAGAGAAACATGCCCATAAGGGCACTTCTCCTGTGATTTTCTCCCCACTCTTCGTCAGTGGGGTTTCCATGCAAGCCCAAGCGTTATGCATTGTCTATGCTTGATATCATTTAGCTTCCGCTTGATTTATTTTATTCTACTTGGTATCAAAGAAGTTCGATATTGGGTTTTGTTCTTAAGTTTTATTCATTATTTGTGTCTCCATATTATCTTCAATTTCGAGAGAGAAGGGAAAACCCTTATGTCTCCAAGCAAGGAGATCTAGAGATGACGTGATCCACTCGCTAAAAGTATCGTTGGAGGATCTCTTTGACAGGACGTCGAAGAAGCTTTCACACTCAACAGCGACATGAGCCCTTCATATTGTTCCACGAGACTGACATGTGGCGCCTGGAGGAGCGCCAAACCAACTAGGCCAACTTGAGTCCCGTCGTCGCCCTCGACATCATGTGGAACTTCAACTTCATGGTGGCCTCCAACATGGTGCTCTCCTCCACCGACATGTCCAGCGATGAGGACACACCGAGGAAGAAGCTGGCCTCATGGAGGAGGTTGACGAGGTGGAGTTGTCGCCAGCCACAGTCTCGTTCTCGATGTTGTTCGCGTACAGGGATGCATTCGACTAGGTGCTAATGGCCGTAGGGGCAGCAGCGACCTCTACGTTCCAGCAAATGCGCGACCTCACATCGTCCTCCCTCGCCTAGGGTTTCCCGCAAATGGCGGAGGGACCGGAGGACGTTCACCCCTATGTGGAGGCCATCGACAGCAAAGGGGCAACCGACGAGGCTGCCAATGTTCACCTAGTTCCAGGCAATGCTACTTGGGGGCATTCTTCATCGAGGTGTGGCGGGCCGTGGGCCGCAGGGAGGAAGCCAAGGTCGAGAGAGCAGTACAATGCAATCGTTCTCTTTAAGCCTAGTCATAAGCTCTTTTTTGAGCTCTGTTGTTTCCTCTTATAAATAGTTAGCACAATCATAACAAAGAAGAAAAACAAAAGGGAGGTCAATTAAAAAAAAAAGGTTTGCTCAAAAAAGAGGAAAGAGAAAAAAAAAGGAAAAAAAAATGAAAGAAAGAAAAATGGAAGAAATAAGACATAAAAAAGGGCAAGGAAAAAAGAGAGGAAAATAGAAAAAAAAATCAAAACAAAAAAAAAATGATGATGATTATGTTTATGAGAAGGGGAGAGGCACTTCTCTAGCTTTTACTATTTCTTCTCGGTGTTAATTCTTCTCCGATACGAGTATGGTAAAAAAAGGGAGTGTTGGATTTGTTATAGTTACCTCCATTCGGGAATCTCTTTTGTTTCTGAACTACACATGAGAAACCATAACTCTGGGAGGTTCAGAGTTTTGAGGTCTCCAGAGAGAGAGATCCAGTTTGGAGGTCTCCAGAGAGGAAAATCCAGTTTCGAGGTCTCCAGAGAAAGGGTCCATTTCATATTTCTATGTGTGAGATCCAGTTTCATAGGCTCTAGAAACGGAGGTCCAATCAAGATCTTCAGAGGAAGACCCCATTTCAAGGATATTGAATGGGGAACCATTAGTACCAGGTCTACAGAGGAGAGGCCCTTATTAAAGCCAAATACAGCAATTCATCCAGCAGCTCCAGATCTCGTTGATATGTCGTCATCAGCACACCTACCTATAGGGGTGTAAACAAGCCGAACTCGAGTGAACCTACCTTGTTTAGGTTCGATTCATTTATCTAAACAAACCTAAACATTTATTTATTTTACGAATCGTACCCAAATCGAACTTAAGCGAACCTACCTTGTTTAGGTTCGATTCGTTAAGGTTCATTTAGGAATTTCATTAACAATCACATAAAATAAACTCTAAGATAAAAGCTATTAACTAATTTGCAAGCGTTACATTCCACTATCACATGAAATGAAAGATCATTACTCTTAATTAAAGAAGAATAACAGTCGTCGACTTGCCTTTCTCGATTTTTATAGAGGTAGAGGGGGGTTACTGAAGGAGGTAGCAGCGACAATTGGAGAAGGATGTGGAGAAGGGAGAGGGAACCATCGAGAGATGACAAAGGATGGAAGAGGTAGGACAGCGACACACCGGGAGATGCCAGAGGACGGAGGAGGCAAGGTGCAGCACATAATGGAGACACTGGGGGAGAATGTTAGAATTTGTATAAATTGTGGGAAGGGGGTTTAGGGGGATGACGAGTAACAACAGGAGGGGGGCCTTGAGTGGGGATGGGATTAGAATAATTTAGATAGATTTTTTTTCCCTTTGTCATAAGTGGAAAATGAAATTTTGAAATTTGGTTGGAGAGAGGGAAAAGGACTTCTCACTATTTTTGGAAAATTCATATACCAATACTTTATATTTATGTATTTTATACATACATATGCACACACACGTGCTCATATACATATATACACAATTATCTACACTTTTAACGAATTGAACCAGAGCGAACCTACCTTACTCAAGTTCAGTTTGTTAATATACACGAGCCTAAAACTTTGCTCAAATTCGATTCATTTATTTGCAAACCAAATCTAAATCAAACTTTAACCAAATCGAACCCTAGCGAACAATCAAACCCAAATATTTTTGACAACCCTACCTGCTTACAAGCAAGAACCAATCTAGAGTTATGTTCATTGTGTAGAGTAGGTTTCCTTGTGTTACAAGCTGAGCATTTCATGCTCCAGCTTGAAGAGGAGTATTAAGAGAATTATGTAGTTGTTATTTAGTCCCATATAAAGGAGTGGGACTTTGTTAACTGTGTGGTGGCTTATAAATAGGCATGTACCCCCACTTATTCTTTTAAGAAGAAATATAGAGAAACGCGCCCATTGGGACACTTCTCCCATGATTTTTTCCCTACTTTTCATAACTAGGATTTCCACATAAACCCAAGCATTATGCATTGTTTATGCTTGATATCATTTAACTTCCGCTTGATTTATTTTATTCAACTATGGATGATTATAGCATCTTTCTTAGGTGTTTTTGTTAAATGATCGATCAGAGATAAACACTGTAATTCCAAAATTTTTTAATGAAATTTAAAATTTTTATTCCACGATCATCAAAATTTTCTCCAGTGATTATGTACATAAGTCATGCAAAATGATGTTTAGGAATTCTTGGCTAAAAATGGCACCATACATCAAACTTCCCGTGCCTATACTTCTCAGCAAAATGGTATTATTGAATGCAAACTTCGTCATATTCTTGACGTGGCCCATAGCTATAGGATCTGGGAACACAAGCACAATAGAAGAGGGGGTTGAATAGTGTGATAAAAAATTTAAATAAAAATAATTCAAACCACAAATTAACACCAAACATATAGTGGTTCCCCTTACTGGGTACTCCACTACCTAACTCTCCTGACTTAGGATTTTTAATCCTATTCCTTCAACCCGAAGGGAATCAAATCACTATAAGAAAAGGTAATAACGGATTATTTCAACCTAATTACAAGATAATAGAATAACAAAAAGTACAGGTGCAAGGAAAAGTAAATAACGTACAACTTGAATCCTAAGTCTCCCATCTATATATAACTTTAAAAATATTATTAATGGAAACTATGGAACAAAATGGCACGTAAGAAAATCATAAGAATGTAAACTTAATGCCTGAAGATTTTAGTAGATTTTCTTGCAAATATAAGACCACAAGTCCAGCACCTTACTTACAAAAATAGTATAAATCAAAATTTTGAAGCAAGGAGCAACGGATTAATGTTGTATGCTAAGAAAAGAACCCAAAGGGGTCTTTTTATAGGCTAGAAAACACTCCCCTACACTCCATAGCCATTGGGTACTAATTAGGTGTGTTTTAAATCAGTTTTAATACAAATCAGCCATCTAGGTCATCTTAACGAGTAGTTAGTACCGGTACTAGCTACTCACGACTACCAGTAACCAATACAAATGAGACTGGGTACCTGTACTCCAAGCTCTTAGTAGAGTACCAACCATGCAACAGGTACCAGTACTCATCTTGAGTACTGGTACTTGTTGCCTGGTTGGTTTCAAGTAGTGTTATCACTGTAACCTACATGTACCGATACTCAAGGTTCGAAATGCTGATTTCGAAGCCGTACCGATGAAATTGCAAGTGTGCATTTCGTGAGCATGCCGAGGGCATGCCGGAGAAATGCCCGTTTTTCGATGGCAGATTTCAGTGATTTCGATGGCTCGAAAAAGTGCCATTTCGGAGGCACGCCGAGGGCATGCCGACAAAAATGGTAGAAGTGGTCAAAATGATATCAGTTTCAAGAAAATCAAATGTTGATTATGTAACAATAAGAGTGTTACATCATAATATTCATATACAACATGATCATACAATGTTAAAATTCAATAACGAGATGAAATATTCTTACCATGTTAAGAATACAGAAAATTTAATAATAGAAGAATACAAAGAATTTAAGAATCAAAGAATTTAAGAATGAGAATCAAAGTGTATAGTTTCAAAGTAAAAGTTAAAACATTTGGCCACCCCATCCACCACACAGTGCACACACCTTAATTCCCACCCCACCCGATTCATATTGGCCATTGCATCATGCCACCAGCCAGTGCGGGCACTGGCACCGCACGACCTCCCGTTACCTTTGTCCCCTTTCCCCTTCCCTCCAAAAGAGCCATCATTAGAGGAAATCCTAAACGTGCGACGACCACCCTCTACAGGGAGATGCTCCCCACCTTCCCAGCAAGCAACTAGTCCACCACCAAGAAGGTGAGAAGTTCCATAAGTAACGATGCAGGCTACAGCCTGAAGCAGCGGCATAGATGACAGTGACAGTAGCATTAGCGAAGCGGAAGAGATGGCAGTGGCAGTCAACAGCAAGCACACAGCATCGGCATCGGCATTTCTTAACAAGGTGGGCTGCATCGGCATCGGCATCGGCACAAGCACACGCCCTTGGTGGGAGTCCCTATATGTTAAGCATCCTACGGCATCGGTAGTGCTTGCCGACCCTATGGATATCTGCACAAGCACACAGCATCTCTTAACAAGGTGGGGCCCCCACTACACCCAAATCAAATAGCCCTCCCGCCTCCCCCGCCCTCCCTCCCCACCCTCTATGTCCGCGGGGCCCACCGACCCTGCGGCTCCACCACCACCACCACCTTCCTCCCCATGTCCTCCCCCTCCATCCCTCCTCCCTGCCCCCACCTTCAGCTCTTCCTCTCCTCCTCCCCCAACCCCTTCCGCTCCCTCCACCTTCTCCTTCGCCCCAAACCCCCCGCCCTCAGCTGCGCCGAGCTCCACCTCGACCTTCCCCACCGCTGCCCCCTCTGCCCCCCCTCCTCCTCCCCACCCCGCCTCTACTTCTGCCTCTCTTGCCCCCTCCACGCCCCCGACCACCTCTACCAGTCCCCCTCCTCCCCTCCCCACGCCCTCGCCCTCGACGTCCACCGCGTCGAGCTCTTCTACTTCGCCTGCCGCGACCAAGTCACGACCCCGACTTCGACTCGGCCGTCCTCCTCGCCTCCCAATACCGAATCGCCTCCATCCCCCTTCCCCCCACACCCCCCAAGAGGAGGCGACTGGTCGAGTTCCGCCCCTGGACCCCCACCCCTAAGGAGCAGTGCCTCCTCGACTGTTGCTCCAGCCCACTGTGGTGCCCCGACACCGCCGCCACCGAGCCAGGCTGCGGGGTCCCGTGGGGCCTCCGGGGGCTCAACAACCTTGGCAGCACTTGCTTCATGAACTCCGTACTGCAGGCGCTGCTCCACACCCCGCCCCTGAGGAACTACTTCCTCAGCGACCGCCACAACCCCTACGTCTGCAGGCCGCAGCAGAGGAAGAAGGCGGGCGGCGAGGGCGACGACAGGAAGGTCATGTGCCTCGTGTGCGATCTCGACGCGATCTACACCGCGGTGTTCTCCGGTAGCCGCACGCCCTACAGCCCTGCCAAGTTCCTATACAGGTGAGGGGGACGAGGGAGAGTGACCATTTTGCCGGCGGCAGCACGGTGGCATGCCGACCATACCAGTCAGCATGCCGCCAAAACACCTGTTTTCCGACACTGAAACCATATCGGCATGGCTGTTCTTCAAAACTGGCCTTGCCGACGGCATTTAAATCAATGCCGATACTCATGATGGGTACCAGTACTTCGAAGGTTCAAGGAAAAATATAAGCCACAAACTGTGAGCATCATGTACTGGTACTCATGATAGGTACCGGTACTTGTTCACAGTTTGAGTTTAGAACTCAAACCTGTGCCCTGCATGTACCGATACTCATGAACAATACCGATACTTGCAACAAATACCTTCTTTTTAACTTGTTAATCCAAGATCTAGGGATTATCACAATTAATCAGTTCTGACACCATTCTGAAACAATTTTAGTTTTTTTTTTAAAACGAACATTTGTTGCAAATGTTGCAAACTTGATGACTAATTATCTCTAATTACTTTTAACCCTATATTCATTTGTTTTGTTGGGAGACATACAAATACTAAGACTAAAATTCTAAGAAAGACTTAAAGAGATCTTCATCATTGAATCTTCAAAGTATCCATCAACATCTCCATCAACCTCTACGCCATACCATTCCAAAAGCATGTAAATGCCACTCACAAAAACTTATTAGATTAAAAATGATTTTGTTAACACCAAAACTTAGAAGAAAGTGGAACTAGGTTCCAACAATCTCCTCCTTTTTAGTGTCGACAAAACAATAGCCATACACATATTATAACGATAGAAGCTAAATAAGAGAAAGGAACAAAAATCCACTAAGAGTGCAACCTCCCCCTCAAACTAAGCTCCCCCTTTTAAATATGTATATTAGCTCTACTCTCCCCATTTTTGTCAAACAACAAAAAATTGAATTGAACAATCCAAACATTCATTTGTAAAGCATACATTTCATACCTTGCAAACATCCAACAAGTTCAAGATAATCAAACAAAAGCAAAAGATAATCAAACTACACATAATATGTCTAAACCACGCAATAAAGTACATAAAGAGTAATTCTAAACATGTTAAGTACGACGCTTCTTGCAAACATATTTTTATTAAAGATTGGAGATGATGGTTGTATCATCACCGCCATCATTATCATCATCTTCTTCCTCATTTTCATCATCTTCATCTTCATCATACGGAATGTCTTCATCTTGCATTTCTTCTTCATCGCCTTCACTAGGAAGAATAGGCTCTTCTTCCTCCTCTTGTGTAGAAGCTTGATGAGGGTCTTGAAAATGTTTTTGTTGGCACTCTCCAAATTGCATGGGAGTTGAGTTCGCTTCAATTATTTAGGTTGTTGAGTGGAATGACCAAGACGAGAGGACTCAATGGAGAGAGATAAATCATGGAACTTGCGTTCCATTTGACGCATGCCAAAATTTAGGTTGGTGAGGTTTTGGCTTATATAATTAAAGGTGTTAATCATTGTAGGATTAGTTTCAGGTAAGTGAGCTAAGTTCACCCAAGGATGTTCGGCTTCCGGATAAGGATAAGTCATGGGAACAAAGTCGGAAGTCGACCCAGAAACTTGATGAGAAGAGGATTGAGCATTTGGATCAACTTGCTCATCCTCTTCTTCATCACTAAATGATTCTTCTCCAATAGGTTTTACCCCTATTTCCATCTTTCTAAGAGAAGTGAAATTGGAGAGATCAGCCCTACTCTTGATAAGAATGTGTGAAACTAAAATATCAAGAGATAGGACGGAAGCATGGTAGAAAGGGCAAAGAAAATGAAAAAACACCATGTTCCAATTTACAAAAAAAATTGTGATTATAGCATAGATGAGTGGTAAAATATCAATGAGAATTTTGTGAAATCCTAAATATTTTGCCCTAAGGTTTCATGCTAAGATCCTAAATATGACTCCAGAAAGCAAGGTCATGTTTAGGGCAACAAGTGATTTACCCTGACAACTAGGTTGGAGAAGGATTTCATGAATTTAAGCGGTGGTAAACTTCCCCTTAAGAGAACTATAAGCATGACCATCATTGGGACATTTGGTAATAATGAAAAGGAACTTGGGAGTGACAGTTACCCTTTTTCCAAAAATAGTGGAAGTTAAAACTAGATGTCCCATATTTTCTTGTTCTTAGAGATTTGCAAAAAATACGCAATTGACATTGGGATAAACTCCAGGAATGTCAGCAAAGAAGGCTTCATCAAAGAAACGCATTAAGTGTTGTTAGGAAAGACATGTGATGAAATCATGAAGATGTGAACTAAAATCTTTCCATTCAATAGGCCTACAATGGTGAAGCTTGAGCCCCGTATACCAATCAAATTTTGATTTGGCATCCTCATTGATGCAAAACTTATGAAAGCCATCATGAGGTGCCTTCCCCTTTGATTTTGATTTAGGTGCTATCTGACCCTATTCAAACATAAACAATAAATATAAACATCATTAGCAATAAGTATTAAATTAACAGGTGTGCACTGGTACTCGTCACTAGTACCGATCCACCATGTACTGGTATTGGTTGGTTTCCCAAGCCAACCACAGAATGGGCAGGTACCGGTACTCACCATCTGTACCGGTACCTACTACCATTAACAAGCTCTGCTGTAGCCAACGACTACCAATACCTATGATGGATACCGGTACCAGTTGGTACCCAATGAAAAAAAATCTACAACAGCAACAGGTCATGAAGAGAAGGAAGATCTGGAAAGGAAATCACAACCTAAGGAGATAAGAACCAAAAAGAGTAGTAGGGATTACCTTAAAACCTTAAGAGATATCCTAAGCACTTTTGGGGGGCCGTTGTACTCACTGCCACTTATCTTATTAATAAGGGTCCCTCAATTCTTAATGAGGAGACACATTTCTTGATTCTTATGCTAGTCTCTTTGCCTTGTTACTGCAAATTTTTGGATGCACATCCTTTGTTATCTGTTTAGGGTTGCTGATAAGCTTCCCCATAGGTTGATCAAATATATTTTCTAGGATGCTTTAGATCTCAGAAAGGGTATCATTGTTTTGACCCTATTGGGAACCGATATTATGTATCTCCTAATGTTTCATTATTTGAGAATGTGTCTTTCTACTCTGATGAAGGATTTTCCCTTGGTTGGGTTACCCACACCTATCAGTGTCGTCATTAGAACCCCTTTCTCTGTTCTCTTGCCATCTATGCAGGTTGAAGTTCCTAAAGAGAGACCCCTAATCTATCTTCCCCATCAACATCTGATCCAGATCCTCCTTCATTTAGCAGCCAGAGAAATGGCCCATTACTCTACGAAAGGTAGTATGAAGTACCTTACACCCCATATCACACGATGTTGTTGATCATCTTAACCCTACTTTACAAAGGTTTCCCATAGCTTTTTCTGCCATGATAGTTCCTAAGAACTATTATGACGTTGCACAGGATCCAAGTTGGCAAAAGGCCATGAATGAGGAGATGACAACTCTTACTACACGGGGTACTTGGGAGTTGACTTATCCTGATAGGGCTATTGTTGTTGATTGCCAATGGATTTATGTCAAGGTTCGAAATGCCGATTTCGATGCCGTGCCGATGAAATTCCAAGTGTGCATTTCGTGGGCATGTCGAGGGCATGCCATGGAAATGCCCGTTTTTCGATGGGCATGCCGAGGGCATGCCAATGCATACCAACAAAAATAGGAAAAGTAATTAAAAAAATCAACAGCAACCTTGAGCATGCCGACCATGCCGACAGCATGCCGACCGTGCCGAGGGCATGCCGACAGCATAACGACGATATTCCTGTAAATCGACATTTTATTCATGTCGGCACGACCCTTTCTCAGAAATGACCTTGCCGACGGCATTTGAATCAATGGTTTATGTTAAGTATAAACTAAATGGGACTATTGAGAGATTAAAGACCAGATTAGTCGCCAAGAGCTACACTCAAACCTATGGAGTAGATTTCTTTGACACTCTCTCCAGTGGCCTACCTCAACTCTGTTCATGTTATTCTTTCTATAGTTGTTATCGAGTGACCTCTATATCAGCTTGATGTAAAAAATGCCTTCTTATATATCGACTTGTAGGAGGAAGTTTATATGACCCAACCACCATGTTATGTGGTTGAGGGGGAGAAGGTCTGTCATCTTTGAAAGGCTATATATGGCCTGAAATAGAGTCTAAAAGCATGGTTTTAAAGGCTCGGTAGGGAGATTCAGAAGATTCTTAGATCTACCTTTGATCATTCTATCTTTGTAAGACAGAAAGTCATAAGTTGTGATTCTGGCAATCAATGTTGATATAGTCCTTACTAGTGACGATGCCACTAGAATTTAACAGGCCAAGGATTCTTGCAAACTACTTTTGTTAAAAGACTTGGGCACCCTAAGTAAGGTACTTTCTGGGCATCAAAGCAGCCAAGAATTCCTGTGGAATGGTACTTTCACAGATGAAGTATGTTATGGACCTCCTCGAGAAGACTGGCCAACTTGGGGCGAAGCCCTCCTTTATTCCAGTGGTGTTACCGGGGCGACTAAATGAGAAAGATAATCCATTGTTTGAAGACAAGAAGTACAAAAGCAAAGTTGGCAAGTTACTTTATGTTATTGTTACCAAACCTGACAACAGCTATGCAGTTAACAGTGAGTTAGTTATGTTGAATCCCCACTACAGTCATTGCCACGTTATCTAGCTTATCCTCAAATATCTTAAAGGGAATCCTGGTAGAGGCCTCTATATGAAGAAGCCTTCATTCAGTCATGCCCAAGATTCTTTCCCCTCTTCAATCCGCCTTCATAAAAGGTAGGTCTTTACAAGATTGTTTTGTGCTTGCAGAGGAGATGCTTGCTTCATGGAAGAAAAGAGATGTTAGTGCTTTCATGTGAAAGGTGAATTTTTCAAAGGCTTACGATTCTGTATCTTAGACATATCTTTGGAAGATCCTTAGAAGGAAAGGCTTTCCAGAGAAGTTGGTTCAGTTGATGAAAAGATGTGTCACTACCTCCTTTTCAGTATTGGTTAATGGCCACTTTGATGGTTCATGGGTGCAACCACAACATGGAGTGCGACAAGGATGTCCTTTGGCACCTCTCCTATTTGACATTGTTGTTGATACTCTTGCGAGCTTGGCTTTTAAGGCTTGCAAAGGAAATCTTTTTTCTCGTTTCACACTTCATGAAGATGGATCCCTCCTTACACCATTTACAGTGTGCAGATGATGCTGCTTTTTTTATAGAAGGGGGCAATGTTGAGGCAATGCATGTATCCCCCTTGGTGAGGATTTTTGCAAAGATTTCAAGGTTGAAGATTAATAGGAGGAAATCTTTGTTTATCCTTGTCAATGTTCCAAGTGACATTATGGAAGAAATTTCCAATACATTGGAGACACTAGTTGCACACTTACCAATCAAGTATTTGGGTCATCTGTTGAAGGGTAAGAGGTCTTGGCATCAGACTGGAATGCTTTGGTGGAATGTGTCACAAATAGATGATCCTCTTGGAGTGGAAGATTATTATCTAGAGGTGATCATTTAGTGGTGCTTGTGTTTTATTTTTCAAATTTTTGACCACCAAAAAAGGTTATTAAGAAGCTATAAGTAACTCGGAAAAGATTTTTTTTGGAAGGGTCCAATTTCGAAGGGGAAATTTTACAACCAATGGCTTGGAAAGAAGTTTGTAGATCAAAGGAGGGTGGTTTGGGGATTCATCATCTTGATGCTTTTAATAAAGCTTTTCTGCTAAAATAGGTGGTTAGACTACTATTCGAAGAGAACTCTATGACTATAGGGCTCTTAAATGACTTCTATGGGTAAATATGAATCTCTTGGAAAGGGTTGTTCAGATTTGTTACCAATGGTGAATTGCTTCTCATCCCAAATCAAGGCGATTGGATTTGCACCAATAGAAACCATAAATTCCAATAGGTCTATAATCTATCTTTCTTTTTGCTTTCATGAACTAATAAGCAAGTAAAAGAAAGAGTGTTTGTGTTTTTCCATGCTATCTATCTTATTTGTTAATCTAGCTTATTTATTGATCTAGCCTTCTTATTTAGATTGGAAAAAAGCTCTCGTTTGTTCGAGTTGCCTCTTCCTTTTAGGGTGCCATTCAGCCAATTTTACAGGAATTTGCAGCTAACTTCAGCCCAATCTTGGGTGATGGTGATAGATTCAAATCTTGGCTAAATGATTGGAGTGGTCTGGGACATTTTTCAGACCTAATCCTACATATTTTTCAGATGTAGTCCTACATATTTTTCAGTTGGTCACTGATAGAAATGCTTGTGTTTCACATTTTTGGGATAACTAATCAAGATCTTGGAACATAATTTTGTACCTTGATTTACCTGAGCCCACATTTGCAGAATTTCAGCAACTTAGGGAAGCTGTTCTGACATTAGTCCGGCTGCAAACGAGGTTGATAAATTCATGTGTAGAGAGGGGACATTTTCAGTCAGCAGGGCATATATAAAAAAAAAAAAAAAAGAGTGCCTGAATCAAATGAAATCGGAGCTGATTGTGGGAAATTGTGGACCTTGAAACTGCCTTTGAAGATTTTGTTTTTGTGAATCCTTTGAAGAGAAAAGATTGTCACAAAGTGTTTTAGATGGAAGGAGGTCGAAGATGGTGATCTTACTTGTCCACTTTGTCTTGAAGCCGAAGAAGACGTTCCACATTTATTCTTCTCTTGCAGATTTGCTAAGGAGATCTGACTTTTTTTTTTTTTTTGAAAGGAAAAAAGGGTATTGATCCTTTAGATCCCACCCAGATATTCATTAAAATAAAATATTAGAATTTACATCAAAAAGCGGCACTCCAACTTAACACCAAAGATTTTGCAGCTCCTACAAAATTATCTACATAGGGGTGCTGTCCCCTAAACACCACTGCATTCCTCCCCAGCCAGAGCGCCCAGAGAACCGCCAATAGTCTGGCCCGTTCTCTCCTCGACCAGAACACCTGATGCTCTTCGTTGACCCTGCCACACCTAAATGACTACCAGAGATCTGCCTGGGAGTCAATTGCCCACCACCGGTCACCCATCTGCTCCCACATCCGTTTCGCCATCGAGCAGGCGAAGAAAAGATGATCAGTATCCTCGTCCGCTTGGCCGTAGAGCGGACAATACCTGTCCACGCCTAGCATCCAGCGGGCTCTCCATGTCCTGGTCACCAGTCGTGCTCTCCTGAGGAGCCAAGCGAAGATTCTGACCTTCAAAGGACAGGAAGCCTCCCAGAGCTGCCTGCAGTCTCTAACTAAATCGATGTTCCCCATCGTGGCCGGGCCGCCAAGTCTCCTATATGCCTCCCACACCGAGAAATCTCCTTCCACCCGAATCGGTCCACTCTATCTTCTGGCTGCCAACCCTGCAGATCCTGCAAGAGCACCTGCATCTCTCCATATCTCTGATCTAACAAGTTGCCCACAAAAGACGGGCACCATGCGCCGCTCCAAACATCCGCCACCGAAACCCCTCTGTCAGCCGCCAGTGTTGCAAGCCTAAGGAATCGCTCTGCCAACGCCCCAACACCCATCCAATCGTCTGTCCAGAATCTAAAATCCTCGCCCGAGCCTAGCATCGGGGTGAAGAAAGATTGGACCTTCGATGCTACCAGAGACAAACTCCTCAAGAAGTGTGACGCTCCTCTTTGAGGCAAGGTGAGGAGCTCCCAATTCACTGGTCTGCCATAGCAGGAGTGCAGGATCCTTCCTACCAAAGAGACCTCCCCCCTGAGCAACCCAGAAGAAATTTCTCAAGCAGCTAGTAATCCTGTCCTCCACCTTCCGAGGCATTTTGATCACAGAGGAAAAGTAAACTGGTATCACAGAGAGGACTGCCTTGAGAAGGACCAACCGCCCTCCTCTAGATAACATCTTGGACGCCCAACCCGAGAGCTGACCCTCAATCCTCTCCATCATCGGTGTCCAGTCCTGCGTCGAAATCCTCCTATCTCTCAGGGGCAACCCCAAATACCGAATTGAAAGGGTCCCCTCTCCTATCCCAGTGCTTCTAAGCACCTCCTTGCCTCCCCAACATCCATGTTGAACTGAACAAAAGAGGACTTAGAGTAGTTTATCCGCATGCCTAATGCTTCGCAGAACATTTCTAGAATGATACGGCACCTTCTCGCCTCTGCCACTGACCCCTCAACAAAGAAGAGTATCATCTGCGTATTGCAGGACATAGATACCATCCCCTCCTTCCAAAGGGAAGCCCTGCAGCATTCCTTCCGCACGTACTCTGTCGGTCGCCCTAGCCAGGGCATCTGCCGCCAGCACAAAGAGCAAAGGTGATAGGGGACAGCCCTATCTCACGCCCCTCCTCAGCTGTATCTGACCCCCAGCCGGGTTCCCATTAATGAGAACCGAGAAAGATGTCGTGGTGATGCACTGCTTCATCCATCTGATCCAGATCTGCGGAAAGCCCCTCTTAGCCAGAGCTGCCCACAGGAAGGACCACTCCACCGAGTCATAGGCCTTCGCGAAATCCACCTTCCACAAAAAGGCCTTTCTTCTACTTCTCCAGTGCGCCAAGATCTTCGTTGCCGCCACGTAGCCGTCGAGGATGTATCTCCCTGGGATGAAGGTGATCTACACCTCCAATACCACCTTGCCAATCACCCTTCTGAGTCTGTTTAATAGAATCTTCGCAATGATCAGATATGCCGCATTTGATAGCGCTATCAGCCTGTAGTCCTCAACCGTCTCCGCCCCATCTCTCTTCAGTAGGAGGAACATGTAAAACCTGTTCAATCTGTTGAAGCCCCTGTTACCTTCTCTGAATTCTGCCAAGACCTGCAAGATTTCATCCTTCGACAGCGACCAGAATTCTTTGAAGAAGAGTACCGGAAAACCGTCCGATCTCGGATACCCCTCGGCATTCATCCCCCAAACTGCATCCCGGGCTTCATCCTCCGTGAAAGGTACCGTTAATCGCTCCGCTTCCTCAACCCTATGGTTGGAGCCCCTAGCCCTCTCCATCACCATCTCCCTCCTCTCCTCCGCCCCGTAAACTCCCTAAAGTACCCTGCCACCACCCTCCCCACAGACTCCCAGCCTGAGAACTCTGTCCCACCCACCTGCAGTTTCTCAATCCAGCTTCTTTTACGCCTAGCTGAGGCCGTCAAGTGAAAGAATCTGGTGTTTGAGTCCCCCTCCTTGACCCACTTTAGCCTAGATCTGGTTCTCCATTCCACTTCAGCTTTCCTATCCTCCTCCTGGATTACTTTCATGCAGTCCACTCTGTCCTACCTCTCCGAGCCCCTCATTAGTCCCAAGTCCTCCACTTCATCTAATCTCTGGATCTTTGCGAGCACCTCGTCCCGCAATATGGTCTATTTCTCTTTCAGCTGTTTCCTGTACTCCTTCAGAAACCGCTTCAATTCTAGGAGCTTTGCTTCCAGCTTCGCAGCTGCCGACCAGTCCAGATGCATGTTCTTCCATTTGTTCTCCACCAGGCTTTTGAAACCCTTTTCCAACAGCCATGCCCTTTCAAATTTGAAGTATGTGCTGCACCGGATTCCCTCCCCAAACTCCCACATCAGCGGGGTGTGATCCGAGAAAGGTCTCTCCATAGCACGGGCCCCAATTGTCAGAAACACCTCCGCCAACTCCACCGAGCAAAAAGAGTGGCCCAGCCTCAACATCCGGCCCCCTGAATCTCTCCACGTGAAGGCACAAGAAGTGGGGGGTACGTCCTGCCATCCATGCTCCGCTACATGACCAGTGAGCTCTTCTGAGCCCTGGTCTCCGCCTCCCCGACCTCCCGGCCTATCATCCGCCAGCAGCGTGACGTTGAAGTCCCTAGCAATGAGCCACGGACTCCCTTAAAAGCTCCTCGTCGCCTGGCAAAGACCTTCCCACAAGGAGCTCCTCCCCGCCTAATCCAAAGGCCCATAAATTGAGAACGTTATCACGAGCCCGTCGCTCCTCCTCAACTACACCGTGACTAAACCCACTCCCACCTCCGAGCCCACTACAGAGAACAGGTCCATCCAACCGAAAATCACCCCACCAGATCTCCCTACTGCATCCAAAGCCATAAAGCCCCGCATCGTGTTTCCCCCAATCTCCCCCCATCTTCTCTAGTTACACTCCTGCAACTTCGTCTCATGTAGAAACGGTACATCTGAGTTGCATCTAGCGAGGTATGCCCTCAACGTCCCTCTGCGGGTGGGGTCGCAGAGCCCTCTCACGTTCCATGTGAGGACTTTCACCATGGGGTCCTAATTGCGCCGCCCCCTCTCACACGATCAAAACTAGCCCCCCTCCGCCACATGCTCCAGTTCCCCTTCTTCAAAGGCGTCAGCCCACCCTCCCACCAAACCACTATTCTCCTTGCCCCCACTCCCAGCCCTATCACACTACCCCTTCTTCCCCACATCACTGTCCTCCCTGCCTTCACGGTCCCCCACCTTCTCCCCCATCAAACCTCCCCACAGCAACCTCCCTGTCGTGCCCCCTGACCCAAGGGGGACCTCTACCACCTCCAGAGCCTGCCGCAGATCACCCGCACCAAGAGTAGCATTGCCTCCTTTGGGCTCGCACTTCAAGGCCCCCTGTCCCCCGCCACCAGACAACGAGTCTTCCGCCACTGGGTTGGCCCCGCCCAAGCCTCCGGGTGTCACAACTCTCCCCTCTCCGGCGAGATTCCCCAGAACCTGACCCTCTGTCGTCCGGCGAGGGGCGTGCTTGAGCTGGAGAGTCGAGACCCAACCTCCTGCCCTCGCCTCTGACTATTGGCATGTCCTTCATCGTCGCGGGTTCCTCCTCCGATTCCCCCCGGGCCTTAGGGGGTTCCCGAGCTGCCGCCCATAGTCTCTTAAGCCTCTGGTATAGAAGCCCGGTCGAACCACCGGCTCCCTCACTCCCTCCGAGGGTCGATCTCTTCCCCCGATCGCGCTCCAGCTCCCCCGAGCTCGAGATGCTGTGCCCAAGTTTCAACAGGACCCTTCTCGGGTCATTTAAAAGTGAGACGCAAACCGGTATCGGGTCCGAGCGTGGATCCGAACCCAGGTCTGATTCTACGCCTGCCTCAAAATAACCTTCGCACCGCCTCGAGCCTTCCCCCGCAAACCTCCAAGGTTTTAATGTGCCACTACCTCTCCTTGCTTCTACCCCTGGGGCCATCAATGCATTGCTTGCGACCGATGCGACCTCCTCCCGCCGCAATCACTCGAAGTCTCCACCGGACATTTCATGTGTCCCTGCCTGCTCCTCAAGACCCTGACCAGCCCACACCACTGCGATCCTCGAGGGATGTGCCTCAAGAGGTGTAGCCTTCAGTGCGGCCAACTCGGCCCACAAGGCAACGCCCTTCCCAGCGCCCCTCGGTCTCCCTTCGGTCCTGCTCACCGGAACCCTCCTCGCCGTATTGCCACCAGCTGAGCCAGCCAACACCTCCGCGTACGACTTCTGCCCTTCCTCCTTCAGCTGGACGAGGATTACCCACAACGCACTCCCCAGCCGAAGCGTCACCTCCTGCACCTCACCAGGCCACATCTCCACCTCGGCCCAAACCGCGCTGAGGTTCTCACTACCGAGGCCGAGGCCCCTACACCTCCGTAGTCGCGCGAACAGAGCGATGATCACTTCGACTACCTGTCGGGTCCGAAGGAAAAGCGGGACTGACCAAGCCCAGTGAGCTCTACCTTCCGCAGCAGGAGCTCCCTCGCGCCGTCTGATCGCATCGCCTAACGCCATCGGACCACACCTCCCACGCACCAAGTCTCACTGAAGAAAAGCTTCTCTATCTCCTCCACCGAAGCCCCCATCAGCAGGTACTTCCCTTCACCAACCACCTGCAGCCTCACATGTTCGCCTCCAAGGACCCTAACGACCTCGATCTCCAGCTCCCAAAACCTAACCCCACCCTCCACCACCACAATCAAGGCCAAAGTGAGAGCCTTCTCGAACCTCTCAAAGTCCTCCGACCATGGGGCCTCGACTTCGATCAGAGGTGCCCCCTCCAACGGAGGTGGGAGCCTTACCTCCCACGCGCCCGCAACCGTGCTCCTTCGCAATGTTCGCCCTCTGATGACCTAGTTTCCCACATCAGATGCACCGCACGAGATCTCGACAATCCCGCGCCAGATGTCCTTGCCCCCTGCATTTGAAGCACACCACCTCCGATGCCGTTCTCCGCCTCGACCGCCCTCCGACCAACATCCATCCCCGACTCTTCGATTGCCCTCCCTTCCTTGCATCTCCCCCACTCCCTCTCGCTCTCTCCCTCTTGCACTCTCGCTCTCTCCATCAGAAAGACACAAAAGTTGGTTTCCCCAAATCTGACAATATTTTAGTCTCCATACGGTGGACCACTGAACTGTTGATAATTTCTGGATTTCTTCCAGAAGACACGTTGATCTCGACACTGCTAGTTGAATTTGATCAATTTCAGTCCTGTGGAGCCTATGGCTGCTGTAGAACATCCTCTGTGGGGTGGAGAATGTAGGGAGAGATATATCCGAGTTTTGGCTTACAAATCTGCAAATTCGTTCCTTTTATATTAATATAATTCTTTAGATTATTTTCAAAAAAAAAAAATCAAATCTACCTTCAATGAATGCATTTCATTGAAATGATTTAATCTCTTATTGAAAACCCTAGACTCTCTTATGTAAAAAGAGACCAAAAGGGTAAAAATACATAATTGCCCCTGAGGAGCTAAAAACCCAAAAGTCATACAAATATAATAACATATGCTAACACTTCTCCTCAAGCTGGAACATAGATATCCATCATGCTCAATTTGGATACACATGATTCAAATAAAGATCTGGCTAAGGGTTTGGTGAAAATATCTACAATCTACTCCTCAGATATGACTGGAGTGGTATATAACAACCCCTTCTGAATGATATCCCTAGTATAATAGCAATCAACCTCAACATACTTCATCCTCTCGTGAGATACCGAATTGTTGGCAATAAAGGTGGCTGCTCTGTTATTACATCGCATCTCCATCAAGCTAGAAAACTATATCTGCAAGTCAGTAAACAAAATCCACATCATCTCTGCAGTCGTCTGAACCATAGTTCTGTACTCAAACTCAACACTAGATCTTGCAACTATGCCATGTTTCTTGCTCCACGTGACCAAACTCCCTGCTAAAAAGGTGTAGAACCCAATAGTGGATTTGCGGTACACATGACATCCGACGTAGTTTGCATTAGAGTAGCCAACCAAGGTCATAGAAGATCCCCTAAAGAAAAGGAGACCCTTCCCAAGAGCATTCTTAATGTATCGAAGCACCATCAACGCTGCATCCCGATGCTGATGTGTTGGCTTGGCCACGAACTGACTTAATCTCCCCACCGCAAAAGAGATATCTGGCCTCGTAATACTGAGGTATAGCAACTTGCCCACAAGCTACCGTAGTGCCTGTTGTCCATCACCTGTGCATTCTCATCATAAAGTGACATCTTCAAGTCCATAAGAATATTGGCCTCCTTGGCCCCAAGCATACCCACCTCCTGCAAGATATCTAATGCATACTTTCTCTAGGATAGGACGCCCTTTCTACCACAAGCAACCTTAATACCTAGAAAGTATCGTAAGGCTCACAAGTCCTTCATGACAAACTGCTCTGCTAGGATGTGCTTAATCTCAACAACATCCTGCTCACCATCTCCTATGACAATTAAGTCATCAACATAAACTAAAAGCACCACGATATCTCGCCCAGTCCTCCTAACAAAGAGAGAGAAATCGACTATCGATCTCCTAAATCCAGCTACCTTTACAACCTGTGACAACCTCTGGAGCCAAACGCTAGGGCTTTGCTTAAGGTCGTAAATGGCCTTTCGTAGTCAGCATACACACTCGCCCTGAGTCTCAAAGCCAGGTCGCACCTGCGTGTAGACTTCCTCTTGGAGATCACCATAGAGGAAGGCATACTTCACATCCAACTGATACAAAGACCAATCTAACAGAACTACCACTGCGACAAGGACCCGTACTATAGGAAGTCTGATAATCGGAGAGATGTCAAAAAAGTCCACCCCATAGGTTTGGGTGAACCCCTTTGCCACAAGACGTGCTTTATATCTGGCAACACCTCCATCTTCGTTAAACTTCGCAGTGAACACCCATCAACAGCCAACAAGTGTAGCACCATCTAAAAGTGGAGTGAGCTCCCAAGTCCTAAGGCATCTACGAGCGGCCATCTCATCCTCCATGGCTGTCCACGGCTGCCCGTCATTTTGGATCAAGCATGGCCTCACGATGAGTAGCTAGAATCTAAGTAGCAGCCAACGTCTGAGTGAATCCTGCAAACCAAGAGGTTAAGCCATCAGTAGCAAGTGCCTCGACCATGGGGTAAGTAGTGTAGGTCCGTGGTCACTTCTGAACGGCTATCGAAAAATTGAGATCATCACCTACCACATCATATATCCTGTCCCTGTAATCAACACATGGCAAGCATGCGCCAGTATCTAAAAGACTCACCTAAGAAGCCGATGGTGAAGGACAGGGTAGGGAGCCCTAATAAGCAGTATAAGGGCGAACATATGTCTGAAGTGGCTCAATCAAGCAAGAAAAGGACTACGTAGCTGGTGGTGGCGTAATAGGGACAAGAATCTCAAGAAACTCTCAAAGCAAATGGGTGCAAATGGCATAGGCGCCACATCACCCTTAGAAGGCATCTCAGCAGCAAACGTTAAAAGGGTATTACCTCATGAAAGGTAGCATCCGCCGAAACAAAATGCCAAGTAATCAAATCAAAACATCGATACCATTTTTGCATCCAAGTATACACAAGGAAAACACAACTACCCTCGGTGCTAATTTATCCCAACCCAATCCCAACAGGTGGACAAAGGCAACACAACCAAAAGTCTAAGAGGGGACATGAAACAGGGGTCGATCAGGATACATAACCTGCAATGACATCAGTTCATATAAAGTAGCATTAGGCATCCTATTAATCAAAAAATAGGTAGTCAAACCATTAAAGGGAGGAGACCGAATGGTGAATGAACAATGTACAAGTAACAACAAAAATATGGTGATGTTTCCTCTCAACAATATCATTTTGCTGAGAGGTGTGGGAGCACATGGTCTCATGGATAATGTTGCAACTAGAAAAGACAGTGCGCAAACGAGTCGTACAAAACTCCAAGGCATTATCAGACCAGAAACGTTTCACCAAACAAGAATACTAAGTTCTTATTTCTTTAACAAAATTCTCAATGATTTATCCCACATCGGACTTATTCTTCAAGAGAAACATCCACACAAGAAAAATCATCTACTAAAATAAGATAATATATATTCCCAAATCGATCAGGAGTACGACTAAGACCTCGAACACCCATATGAATCAAATCAAATGTAGCAACAGATGAAATAGAAGTGGAACTAAAAAAACTAGCCCTGTGATGCTTGCCCAGCTGACAAGCATCACAGGTGAGAGCAGTAGTGGAGGGTATGTGAGGCAAAACACGTCTGAGGAGATCAATAGATAAGTGGCCAAGGCGGTGATGCCACTGAAGAGGAGATCCAGCAAAAGCAAGGCCCTGAGTAGCAGAAGTGGCAACAGTACAGCTCAGACAGTACACCCCCCGTTCCTCACGTCCTCCACCAATTGTCTTCCCAGTGAACCTGTCCTACAAGACACAAGAAGACGCGTCAAAAATAGCTCAACAGTTCAGATCTCTAATAATACTGCTAACAGACAGTAAACTCAAAAGAAAATCAGGCACATATAAGACATCTATCAGTCTCAAAGTAGGAGATAAAGACATCTCCCTTGCAAATAAGTGGTGAATGTCTCCCATCTGCCACTAAGATAGTCCTAGCTGCTGTAACTGGTGCTAACTGAGAGAATAAGCCCTTGTTCCCACATAGGTGCTTGGACGCACCAAAATCAATCAACCAATCACTAGATGATAAGAGTGACGACATACCAGTTGCAGGTGTCTCATTAGATATGGCAATAACTGCAGTGTTTGGAGACTAAGAAGAAGCATGAGTCAACTGAGCAATCTACTGCCGTAAGGTCTTGATCTCTGTGCTCAGGCAAGTAACATCAGGCCTGGGGAGAACTCCATCCGTGATCTCGACTTCTTGATTGGCGAAGGATGGCCTACCATGCTTCTGCCAACATGTAGCCTCAGAGTAGCCAAGTCTACCACAGTAGGTACACGGGATCCTAATGCGTATACCAGAAGAGCGTCCACGTCCATGACCACGTTCAAGGAGAGGAGCCCCCTGCCACATCCAAGGATCGCAGGCAGTGCAGATGTCTGAGCACCAGAATCAGCAACAGGAGTACGCACCGAAACTCTGCTGAGTCTACTATAGGCCTCCTCCAAGGTAGGAAGCTTCAAAGCGGTGAGGATCTGATCTCTGGCAACTGTATACTCAAGTCCAAGGCCTGCCAAGAAAAGGAAGACTCCAACTGTCTCTTAAAGCTCCTTCAAGACTCACAGGCATACCTTGGAAGATAGGAGTGATGCCTCTCCAGCAATCCCTTCAGAAGGGAATAGTATTGTGCCAGTGTGCGTCCTTCCTAACGCAAGTAGAAGAGGTCGTAGAAGACCTGAAAAACTCGTGCGGAGTTCTTAGCATGTAAATCTCATGCAAGAACTCCCACATCTCCATTATAGCATAACACATGATCTCATCCCCTATGTAGGGAATAACTATCTACAACAGCCATGCAGAGACCATGACATTGCCTCTGTCCCAGTTGGCATTCGCACCAGTCTTGTTTGCTAGCTCCAGATCTGTAAGGATGTGGCTCTTCCCATGACCCCTGACAGTCATGAGGAAAGTCTGGGATCACCGCGGGTAGTTGGTCTCGTCTTATTTGACGAAGGGACCGAAAAACGAATTCGTAAGTACCCGAAAGAGAGCCCGACGTCACCTAGGATTGTCTGAAGCCATCTTCGCAATCCGAAAGCCGCAATCAGTCTTCCATGGCTAAGAAATCATCAGTAGATCTGAAATCCGATAAATTCAGACTTGCATCTTCGTGGAAAGCCCCCTCGAATGGGCGTTGACCTAACCCGGGCACGGGGAGAACAGTCGAGACGACCCCAAGAGGACCTAGGTGTCTCTCTTCCTGTGATCAGAAGGGAACTAGCCCTAAGACGGGGCTACAATCCTCTCAAATGTGCGTCGGAGCGGCTAGTCGCACCTCTGACCGTGCGCCTCTGCCATTGGCCGCGCGCACCGTCGCTCAACCCTACTGCAAACGCACTCGCGCAACCGCCATACGCCTTGTACGCCGCCGCATCGACGCTCAGACATGCTAATCCACCACGCTGGCTGCCGTCGCTCTGCCGTGTCAAGCACACAAGGGCACTACAGCGTCGTCCAGCAACCGCCTCTCCACTCGAGCATATTAGACGTGCTATTGCACGTCCGCCGCCGCGTGTGGCTGCTGGAGCACCGTTGGTGGAGCTTGCTACCGCCGCCATTGGGAGAGAGAAGAGGGTGAGGGGTGGTAGGGTTCGGGGCCTTAGGAGTGGGATATCGAGAGCCACAGTCTAAGACCAGTGCTCTGATGCCAAATTGGTTGAAATGATTCAATCTCTTATTGAAAACCTTGGACTCTCTTATATAAAGAGACCAAAAAGGTAAAAATATAGGACTGCCCCTTAGGAGCTAAAAACCCAAAAGTCGTACAAACAAACATAATAACATATGCTAACAAATGCAGATTGCACTGGACTGATAAGATGGTCTGAGACCTCAAATAAGTGTCAGGCAAGGGTCTTAGCCACCACCAAATAGACAAAATTAGAGAGGGCAATTTGTCAAGAAACCCTCGCTCTCATGACATAAATTCAAGCAGACTCATAAAATATTTTAAAAAACAATAAAATACAAAGAAAGAAGACTCCCAATAGTATCAAATTAAAAGTCAATACACTCCACAAGAACATCTTCACAGTTTGGAACAACATAAAGGAAAAAGTACACAAACCCCCCCATTAGTTTTTTTTATGGAACACCTCCATTAATAGTAGACCACATCCACCCATCAATTTCTAATTTGGGGGAAAAAAAAGAAACTCCAAATGAGTTTATGTGCTATACACAACCAAAGCAAAAAATACATAGTAATTATATAGACAAAGAAATTAAAAAAATTTGACCAGGAAAAAGACTAGCTAAACTAATTCAGGAGCTTACTTGCCCATCACTTTGAATTTCAGGAACAATCAGTCCAGCACCAGTTTGAACTTTGAAACTGCAGGCAATGCAAAATAGTTTGTTATAGTTAGGCAAATCCAATGTTGCAGAGACTTGGACGGGAATAAATACAAAAACATGATGAAGACATCCCGTCTCTCATAATAAATACCATATGAAGATTAACAAAACCAAAATTATCATCTCACTGAAATAGGGGCTCAGGAACATAGATTTGAATTTCGCAACAGCTTCCTCTCCATTCACGAGATTGCTAGGAATCACGATACAGACACTTGGAAATGCAGACTTGGTTTCTACAATTGTAACCTATTAGAAAAACCTTGGAGGAAAAAACTGAAGCATCTGATCATTAAGGGATTTTTAGTTTCTAAAATTTTCTTTATAGATTGTTCTTGTGAAACATGTTAGCCAGTGTACAACATAGTGCACTTATCACAAACATGCTGCAAGAACAAAATCAAATTGCCATGCCTGAGCAGTAATAACATTATAATGTTAACATATCCCCTTCGGTCTCGTTTCCTTCTATTCATGTGACTTGTTTGTTAGTTTTTATTTTTTGTCTTTTCCCACACCTCTCTTCTATATAAAGAGATGTAAGGTTCTTTGGAATAACAAGTTGAATTATTCTTGTTCACTTGATATCAAAACAGCGGTCCTTAACCAAAGTCCTAGGTACCACCACCAAACAAGCCCACCATCGCACCCCTTCTCTCTCTCTCTCTCGCGTCAGATCTCCTCTTGCTGGCCCTCCTCCCTCCTCAAGCGGCACAGCAGTAGCCCCACCACTAAAACTGCCACCAGTGGTGGTCCAGGTCCTCAGCACGCCGCCGCTGGGGCCCATCTGACCCCCTTGCGGAATCAGTAGGCGCACCTGGGGGTCCCAGCAGGTGCTGCACAGCCCCTGTTGGGGGTGTTTTTTCACCATCGCCAGCCTTGCTGGGTGATTCTTGCTACCACCAGATCTGCCGTTGCCTTGGTAGGGACGGTCCACATCCTCCTCCCTCTTCATTTCCTAATTCCTGAGGGTCTACGAGGGAGAGGCTGCACTGTAGGGGTTGATTTTGGCCCTAACAAGTGTAGCTGCGCCTTGGTTGGTCTAGGAAATTGATTTTCTTAAGACTTACTTCTTATGAGTTCAATCTGAATTGATGACCTGATGGTTTTTATGATCTAAAATTATATTTCAAATCAACTCATGGATGTGTTTCCTTGTCTACAAGGCTCGGGATGGCTTCCTCTAGCAATTTTGAGGTGACATCAGGCGCCGTTTCCAAGATTGAGGCCCATAAGAGTGTTTTTCGATCCCATAATCAAGTTGGATGAAACCAATTACCCTAGATGGTCTCAAATATCCCTCATGACAGTAGGTCATGACAAGGAACATATCTTACTAGAGTCTAAGCCTACGAAGAAGACTGGAAACTACGCTACATGGTAGAAAGATAATACTATGGTCAAAGCATGGTTGATGAACTGTGATCCTACGGATTGGGGATGAGATCATATACTACTCGACAGCTAAGGCGATGTAGGGCAGCCTTCGTGACACATACTCACATGAGATGAACTTGTCTCGGGTTTTTCAAATTAGTCATGAACTATTTTGAGTTGAAGCAGGAGGGGTGCTCCCTTTCACAATACTACTCTACCCTTAAGAGGCTTCAAGAGAAGTACAATAGCTGTTGTACATGCGCCACACAGAGGGAGTATCGTAAAGAGGTTGCTGTTCATCAGTTCTTGTCAGAACTTAGTCCAAAGTATATTACTGCTCATTCACAAATTCTCGCACTTTCTAAGCTTTCTACCTTAGAGGAAGTATATAGCCATCTGAGTTGAATTGCTGTGACCATAACTCAAACTAGAGACGATGCAGGTCAGGCCTCTACCTTTGTTGCAGTTGCTGGACATGGTGGTAGGGGAGCACCTTCCACCCATGGATGTGGGAGAGGACAAGGTGTGTTTAGTAGGCCTCGTACTACGTGCACCTTCTATTGTAAGGTTGGCCGTGTGGAGGCCTTATGCGGGCCTAAACAAAGGAGGCCTCTAGTTGCTAACCAAGCCACAGTGACTTTAAAGGAGCAATCAAATGTTATACCTATTCCTCAAGCTAATTATAATGCCTTACTTCAGCGCCTTTCTCAACTAACTCAAGAGCCAGGCACACCATCTACTGAGATTGTTGCCTTTGCCTCCTCATCAAGTATAGATACATGTGCTCAAGCTTCTATGGGTATGTCTTGGGTGGTAGATTCCGATGATTCCCATCATTTATCAAGAGATCAAGGATGCTTTGACATATTACAGTCTGTGACCAGAGGCAGAACAATGCAAGTTGCCGATGGTAGACATGCCCAAATCGATGGTCAAGGAGAGTTGGCCGTTACCCCAACCATAAGATTATCTGATGTTTTCTCTGTCCCTGATTTCCCTGGTTTCTCTTTGAATTTATTGTTTGTCAGTAAGATTACAAAGCAATTTAATTGTCAAGTTATCTTTAATGATGTGGATGTATCTTTCAGGACAAACTAATAAGGAGGACAATTGGTAACGAACATGAAAAGGGGGTGTGCATCGCCTAGTCCAGACTCCGCTTACATCTACTTGCCAAGGTGATGTTGGTTCTATTACCGGTCGTGTCTTGCAGTGGCACCGTCGCCTTGGTCACCCTTCTTTAGATAGGCTCAGACGCATTATTTCACATATTTCACCTACTACCGAGATCCACTGTGATGCATGTCTGCTTGGAAAGCACCATAGATCTTCTTTCCCTCCCAATACGTACCAGCAGGCATCGCTAGATCTAAAATGACATCAAGCCATGGAGGATGAAATAGCTAATCTTCAAGCTCGACAGACGTGGGATCTTACTCCACTTCCAGATGGTGCTTGCCTAGTGAGATCTCTTTAGGTCTTTGCCTTGAAATACAACCCTAATAGGTCCATTTCAAGTTACAAGGCTCGGTTGGTGGCAAAGGGATTCACTTAGACGTATAGGGTGAACTTCTTCAATACTTTCTCCCATGTGGCTTGCCTGTCAACAGCCCAAACCCTTATATCTGTTGCTGCCCATAAGGACTAAAAACTTCACCAGCTTAAAGTGAAGAATGCATTCCTATATGACGATATTCAGAAGGAGGTCTACATGAGGAACTTTAGAGCCCCCTGAGTTAAAGGTTTAGGGAAAATGTGCATGCAGGTTGAAGAAGGTCATCTATGATCTTAAGCAGAGCCCAAGAACATGGTTCTAGAAGCTCTTAAAGGCGATGGAGAAGATGGGTCTGAAGCAATTTGTTAGGAAGATTAAGAGGGGCATGGTGGATCTCTTGGTTTATGTCGATAATCTCATTATTAATGGTAATGATGCAATCGGAATTACTAAGGTCAAGCAATTTGTTATGAAGGATTTGGAATAGTTGCATTATTTTCTTGGGATCAAGGTGGCCAGAAAAAAGCAAGAAATTGTTTTGTCTCAGCGTAAGTATGCTCTAGATGTACTTCATGAGACTAGTATGCTGGGGTCCAAGCCAACCAATATTCCCATCGACCCCAAGGTGCATCTATATGATGAGGAGGTAGAGCACGTGGACAGTCAGGCATACAGGCAGCTTGTTAGGGAACTATTGTACCTAATGATTACTCGACCATATATTGCATTTGCTATGGCCAAACTCAACCAATTTATGGACAAACCAACTAAGCAGCACCGACAGGCGGGCTATGCAGATGCTTAGATACCTGAAGAAAGCACCTAGGCGTGCGATACTCTTCCAAAGAGGACCCCTTAGGGTACTCAAATGCGAATTATGCAGGATATTTGGTAGGCAAGAAGTCAACCATTGATTTCTGCACATTGGTAGTAGGGAATCTGGTTACTTGTAGAAGCAAGGAACAAGGAGTTATTTATAGATTTAGTGCCGAGTCAGAGTACAAGGCTATGGCCCAGACAACTACAGAGACGATCTGAGTGAAATCTCTACTACATGATTTACATGTCCAGATTCAAGAACCTATGAAGATAAGATGTGACAATCGGGCAACTACATATATTGCCAACAATCTCACGTTCCATGAGCGCACCAAACATGTCAAGGTAGATTGCCACTACACCAGAGACATAATCCAACACTGCAGACATCTTCACAAAGCCTCTTCCACGTTCCACTTTGGATGTATGTTATTCCAAGCTGAGCGTAACCGACATCTATGCGCCAGCTTGAGAGGGCGCGTTGACATATCCCCTTCGGTCTTGTTTATTTCTATTTATGTGGTTTGTTTGTTAGTTTTTATTCTATGTCTGAACATGTATTATTTTCCCACACCTCTCTTCTATATAAAGAGGTGTAAGGTTCTTTGGAATAACAAGTTAAATTATTCTTGCCCACTTATAAAAATGGCAAATCGCACTAAACTTGCATGAACATCGGACCACTAATGCTTCCTTAAAGTGAAATACAACAATTCAGGTCCTCAATTTTATCTCCTTTTTTTCCTTGAAAGAAGGCATGGCTGGTTGAACCTCATTTCTTTCATAATCAACCTATACCTAGGTAAGTAATTACAACTTCAAAGAATGGATCCTACATACATTTGCAGTCCAGACAGGATAGAGGTGCAGGTGCATCCAGCCAGTAGTTGTCAACCAGTTCTAAAACCAAAAACAGCACGATCGACCCAACATTGGCTTGTTCAATGTCTACGCTAGCCAGTTCAATGCTTTATGGCATGAACCTATGAGTTCTTCAACACATTCTGATGCAATAGATTTATTTTGGCTGGAATCCAAGTGTCAACCGAGCGGAAATTTCAAACAGGCAGCAGATGGATTGTCGTTTCCTCTCATTTCAGAGAGTTTATGGGAAGACATTGTTGTGGCCCATGGAGATGGGCCACTCATAACTTTCCCTCTCTTTTTTCTATTTTTTGAGAGAAATAACTTTCCCTCTCTTTCGAAGCAGCAGAGTGAGTCTTTGATCCCATCAGTGACAAAGGAGATTAAAAGGGCTCTATGGGGGATAAATCTGAAAGACTTACCTGGACCAGACAGTTTTCCCGTACTCTTTTTCAAGGAGTTTTGGTAACTTTTGAAACCAAATATTTTAACAATGATTCATGTGTTTATGGAGTTGAATGGAGGCTTCAACAAGCTTAATAGATTCTTCTTGTTACTGCTACCAGTGAAAGATGGGACCAAACAAATTGGTGACTTTGGAACAATTGCTTTATCCAATGCGATATATTTGATAGTTTTTTTTTTTTTTCTGAAAAATGAAAGGGTGGTTATCTAAATCACAACCACCTAGGAATTTTATTAATCAAAAATACATCAAGCCATATTACAAATTACAGCTCCAGCTATACTAAACGATAAAATAGACTCCACGAAATTATCAACATATGAGCATTGCCCTCTAAACACCACTGCATTTCTGCCTAACCAAATGCCCCATAAAATCGCCAATGGCTGTGCCCTTTCCTTCTTAGACCGAAAGGAATTTTGTCCTCCACCATTACTGCTCCCGCATCTGAAAGATCTCCAAAAGTCATCCAAATAGAAATGTGACCACCACCCATCACCAAAATGACTCCAAATCTGTTTCACCACAGGACAAGTGAAGAACAGGTGCTCCAAATCCTCATCAACTCCAAGGCAAAGCGGGCACGTCTTATCCTCCTCCAGGGCCCATCTGGCCCTCCACACTTTCATCCTTAGCGTGCCTCTCCTCATCAACTAGGCAAAAATCTTCACCTGTATCAAGGTGTTGGCAAACAGACTAAGAAAGGTCGTGGGGAGTGTTGAGATGAAGAGTTGTAGTAGGCCTTATTTAGTCTCACATAGTAGAGTGAGAGTTTGTGAGTGTGTCGTGCTTATAAATAGGCTATTGTACCCCCTCATTTATTTTTAAGAATAATATAAAGATACACGCCCATAAAAGCATTTCTACCGTGATTTTCTTCTCGCTCTTCATAAGTGGGGTTTCCACGTAAACCTGAATGTCCTTATTGCTTTGCTTTGATATTCATGTTCGTTTCTACATTATTTATTTCTCAATATAGTATCAAACCAGTTCAATCTTAGGTTTTATCCTATTTATGATTGAAGTCATTTTATACGAATATCATCTGTTTTGGAGTTCTTTTTGTTCAACATTGAGGCACTGGGGATCAGACCAGCCCTCTGAGCAACCATGGGAAGCATAGACAGTAGCCCAGGCGGCGCTACAAGGTTGCTAGAGCAGAATGAGGCATTGCGCGAGATCAAGCTAAGCACGGGGTGTCACCACAACACCACCAGGCAATATTGGGGCTTCAAGTGATGCCACTGGGGTGGCACTAGGGCCTCAGGCGGCAAGGAGGCACTACATGAGTCCACAACGATGCACGCAAAGGAGACAAGGAGGGCTACAAGGTTTGCAACATTGATCAATGGAGTGATCAAGCACTAATGCGCCTCCAAACGTAGGCAATGGCAACGGCAATAGGGCGCAATTCATGGTGATTGGTTGCAATTCGCAACACTTAGGTAGCTCTGGCGGCGTTGCTACTGCGTCAAGGGAGCACTAGCAACACTTGACAAGTCCGAGGGAGCTACTGCACTGCTGTTGGAGTAAGGAGGAGCGATCTCCAACGAAGATCGTGGCGAAGATCTCGCTTGAGACATTTGCATGTCAGGAAGCACGAGCAATGAAGAAGGTAGAGACGGCAGCACGCGAGGTCGAGAATCGTAGCAGCAAAAAAGAAGGCAAGATCGCAGTGTCAATCAAGTGCAATCGACTCGCACGAAGATTGTGGCGTTCCAGGTGGCGCTAACGGCAAGGATGAAGACGGCGAGGAAGGAGAAACAACGAACATCTCGTTGGCATTGGTGGAGCCGAAAAAGGAAATCACAACAAGATTGGAACTTTGGGTTTTTTTTTAACCATTAAGAGTTTTTTGGTATCATTTCCATCTTAACCCCTTATTTTTTGGTATATTCATTCCTTTTAGGTCTTAAATTTGCAAAGAAAACAAAAAAAGGGAGAAGACAATAGTAAAAAAAAGGAGGAAAGGAAAAAAAAGGGAAAAAAATCACAAAGAAAAAAGGGGAAAAAAGAGAAAAATAATGACGGTGATTATGAGAAGAGGGGAGAAGCTCTTCTCTACTTTATCTTTTCTATGTTATTTTCTTCTCCCATACATAGGAGAATGGGGGAGTGTAAGAGCTTATCATGACCCCATACAAGACTCTACTCTCTCTTTGAGGTCCCCACATAAGATAAACTCACTTTCTTTGTTGGTCCCTAAAGGAAATAACCACTATTTTCGGTCTCTAGAGAAGAAACCTTGCCCTTTGAGCTTCCATGTGGGAGAGGCCTAGTTTCTTGATCTCCATGGGAGAGACCCTCTTCAGAGTTCTGAAAATGGAAGACACAAGTACCAGAGACAACTTCAACAATTCATCTCCGGAATTCGACCAATACCCGCCTACAAGCAAGAACGTGGATACAAGGAAGCCAATGACACAACATGCAATGACCCGGCAGCATCAATTTGAGTTGTGTGCTTTGTTTTGCTTCATAAAGTGAGTATTTATTTTGTACAAGCTGAGCATTCAATGCTCCAGCTTGAGGAGAAGTGTTGAGATGAAGAGTTGTAGTGGGCCTTATTTAGTCCCACATAGTACAGTGGGAGTTTATGTGTGCATGTGTGGTGCCTATAAATAGGCTATTGTAACCCTTCATTTATTTTTGAGAAGAATATAGAGATACACGCCCATAGAGCCACTTTTCTCGTGATTTTCTCCTCGCTCTTCGTGAGTAGGGTTCCCATATAAACCCAAGCATTCTTATTGTTTTGCTTTGATATTTATATCTATTTTCGCATTATTTATTTCTCAACACGAAGTCTTGTAAATCTTTCACAAATGGCGTTTCTTTTGGGAAGATCCATATTAGGCAAGTTTGTGATCACATCAAAAATCATTGCATCTTGGAGTAGATGGGCACAAAGGGTTTCTCATGGAAGGTCAATTTTTCAAAGGCATATGAGTCCATTGACAAGTCTTTTCTGTGGGCTTCTTTAGCGAGAAGGGGTTTCCTAGAACATTGGATTGCATGGATGAAGCATTGTATCACAACAATCTCCTTTTTGGTCTTGGTGAATGGTAATCCAGTGGGGGGGATGAGTGCAATTACAATGGGGGGTTAGCCGGAATGTCCTCTAATGCCATTGCTTTTTGTGCTTGCGGTTGACAGCCTGGCATCCTCTACCTTTGCTGCTTGTGGATGAAGTTTTCTAACTGCCTTTACTGGGGTACCTAATGGAAATATTGTTCTTCCACTAATATTCCGACGACACTGTATTTTCTTGAGGCCTTGGTGTGTGAAGCAACACTTCCTGCATAGCTCCTTGACTTTTATGGTGCTGCTACAGGTTTGGAGATGAATTTCATGATGTACACTTTTGGGGATGCATGAAGAGGAGATTTTGGAGGTTGAACAGATCTCGCAGACAGGCCGAGGAAACCTTTTGCTTTCCTATCTTAGGCTACCACTCTCAGACAAACCATTAAGCAGTCGAGATTAGACTCCTTTGATTGAGAAAGTAGAGGCCAGATTGCAAAGTTGGGGACCAAAGATTCTTTCTACTGGAGCACAACTTCTACTTCTCAAGTCAGTAGAGGACTCCCTTCCAATTTATTTTATGTCCTTGCTCAAGAGGGCAGGGAACATTGGGAAGAGATTGGAGAGCTTGATGACAAGTTTCTTTCGGAAGAATTATGGAAAAATAAGGGGAATTCATCTAGTGGCTTGGAATGACATTTGTAGAACCCTAGGCAAAATTGACTTGGGGTGCTGAACAATGAATTATGGTTTTGCTTTCAAGGTGGGTGGTGATATCGATGGAGGATGGAGATGAGCTCTAGAAGTTTGTTGTTTGGTGCTGTTATGACCATTACCTTGACTGGGATAGAAGATGTAATGCTCCCCCGAGGTTGCTCAGCATTTTGGAAAGGTGTGGCTGGCTTATGCAAGAGAGTGGCACCTCGTTCCAATTCTTACCTCTGGCAAAGATCACAGATTTTGGAAAGACAACTGATCACAGCATGGTTGCTTAGCAGATATCTTCCCATGCCTGTAAGCTTGGGCAGAGAATTAAGATGCTTCAACAGAAGAATACCCCAATGTTTATCGCCTCCTCTTTCTGATGCAAGGATGCTGGGTTTTATTAATTTTTTCAATCATTTGAATGACATGCAACCTAATGAAGGTGTTGATCATCTAGCTTAGGAGAATGGGAGTTCTCAATTCAAAAGGACTATAGAAGTTGAGAGAAGTTCCACTTCAGCAGGATGCCTATTTCTTACAACATTGTAGGTTTATTCAGCGCTCTATGTCTCCCTTAAAGATCAGGATTGTTGCTTGGCTCCTTTGAAGAAAAAGGCTTCTTACATAGGCTTTCCAATCTAATTGGGCGACTGGTGCTGATACCTCCTGCTGTTTCTGTGGTTTGGGAGAGGATAGCATTGATCATATCTTCTTTGGATGCAATTTTCCTCGGCAAGTTTGAGAGCAATGCCACAAACAGTGGATTAACTGTCCATCTTTTGATGCTTTTTGGCAATCTTATTGCAATGGGCAGTGTCAGAAGGGCCAGATTATCTTCAGATCTAAAACTGAACAAAACAAAGTGTTAGCAGTCCTTTCGCCAACGTCGCTTGAAAGAAATGGCATTCTTTTAAGTTCTTACGACCTTATGTGGAGAAGGTTTCCCATCGTGCTTTGTACTTGGTGTCATGTTGGGAAATGTAGCTTCGTGAGGCTGTAATCACTGCCATTTATTAATGAAATGGGGGAGCTGTTGTAATCAGAATATCCACCCTTTAATCAGAATAGCCACCCTTTTACTGTTCAAAAATAAATGGTATTGCTTAATTTTGAGATTAGTCAAGTAATGAAACAAATAATAAGTTAGATATGATATCTCTAGTAAACAACGACATGCACTTATCTACCACAAGTATCCAACTAGACACTATAGCAAATGTCACATAGAGCATGATAGCCTGAGTGCTCATCCCTCTACCAAATACCCCGTTAGGGCTTGTTTGGTGCAGGTTTAAAGTTTAAAATTGGGTAGAATTTAGAAAGTCTTAAGAAAGGATAAGTGAGTTGGTAAGAGGAGGGTTAGTAGATGTGAATGTAATAGTTGAGTTGATATGTTATTATTTGCTTTTATTTTCATTTGTATTGGGAGTGGGTTAGTAGGATAGATGTGATAGGTGGTCAAGGTAAATGTGATGAGTGAGAGTAAGTTAGAGGGGCAAGATATGACTGGTGAAGGATAAATGTGATGGATGGTGATAAATGTGATAGGTGAGGAATAATACATTTATCACCAACTGTAAGTAATAATCATGACATGTAAGACAAATCTGCCCATTAAAACTCCACCAAACAGACCCTTTAAGGAGTAGATGGAGATACTTCTAGATATATGAAGGGTTGAACCCTCTAGCAGACTGCTTGATATCAAGTCTCTCTTCTTGGAGCTTGTAGTTGGCGGATCTAACTTTCATCAAGCCAGAGTCTTTGTTGGACCTTCTACAATTGAAAGGATGAAATGATCGCTGTCCTCAAAAGTTGAGGTACCCGCCAAGAGAATCATATGGTGATCGAAGGTTTCCAATTTGATGAGCCCAACCTAGATATGTATCATCTGGTGAGTTGTAAACTTGTAATGACCAAAGGCCTAACGAATAGAATTTCAAACATGATTTTTGCCCAAGGTACTCGATCATTTGGGATCAAATTCCTAGTCGTGATCAAATAAAAAATGGCAATTATTTTTGTTATTGAAGAAGCTTGACATGGAACAGGTCCATTGTCCTCGAATCTCAATTTGGCATTAAAGATCCTAAAGGAGGAGGTTTACACAGTTTTTTCCAGTTGCCATGGTCTTGGCATGGAAACTTTTCCCCACGTCCTCATTGCGAGGACACTGACCATCCTTCAGATAAATAGTGCTGAGTTTAGGATAATTTCCTGTGTGAAAGTGTTATCCTTTATGTACTAAGTTGTTATTTTTATTTCTTGTTTAGATGAGTACGTAATTTTCCCATATCTCTCTCTCTCCCACATAAGAGACTAGGGTTTTCCTTGAAGAATAGAACAATCTTTTCCATTCACACGATATCACAATGACAATCCCAGATCGGCGGTCTAATATCCCACCAAATACTTCGTTCCCTTTTTTCTACTTGTTGCACGCACGCAATGATCATGGCTCGGTGGATCTTTGCATGTGCATCATGACTGATATGTGCTTCGAGAACTACTATTGATCGTGAGTGTTGCTCCATCGCCAAATCTAACCAGTGATTGTTCCAGATCTGGGATTGTTATAGATCTAATCACGTCATCGCCCAATCATGAGTGCTACTACTCCTGACCAAATCAAATTGTGATTGCTTAAGATCTGGATCCATCGCCCATACCGTTATTGCTCCAGATCTGGATCCATCGACCAGAGCTGATCCCATCGCCCAGGCCTGGAGCAAATATGATCCCATCGCCTAGGCCCGAACCCAGTGCTGTCAAAGGCGACAAGTGCTAAAAGGCAAGGGGGATCCCAAATGCTCGAGACGCTAGGCATTTGCCTAGGCACTCGCCTAAGAAAAATAAGGTTCTAAAAACATATAGAAACATATGCAGACATACATACATACATACTTATACACACAATTACCAAAATATGGTATGTTGGACATGCATATATAGTTGAAGAAAATAAGTCTTCTTATTTTACTAAACCAGTTCTACACCTCTTTATATAGAGAGAGGTGAGGAAAAATTATAACATAAATCCAAAGAATATAAAAACAAAACAAAATAACCCTCAAGACATAACATTACACTCCCCCTCAAGCTGGAAAATATATATCAATCATGCTCAACTTATCTCTACACTTCTCAAACATAGGGCGAGATAACGGTTTAGTAAACATATCTGCAGTCAGATCTGAAGAAGTAAGGCAAGTAGTATGGAGTAACCCCTGCTAGATAAGACTCCTGATAAAATGACAATCCACCTCCACATGCTTAGTTCTCTCATAGAACATGGGATTGTTAGCTATATAGATTGCAGCCCTATTATCACAATACATTTCAATAAGCTCATCGACTGTAACATGCAGGTCGCACAACAATGACCATATCCAAATCATCTCCGATGTTGTGTGTGCTGATGAGTCCATTTTAATGGACTAATATTACGCCTAAGTAACTTTAATTGTATCTTTTAGGGTTGTTAATAACTATATTAAGTTATAGAATGTTTGCATGCATCATGATTTAGGTTTACATCTATTCTATAACTTAATATGTTCTTTTTATGTGCAGGGAAAATAATTGGCAAAAGAATGAGGAGGAAAGGGTAAATTACCCTTTCAAATAACTGGCAGCTGTTCTTTTCCCCATCCTCCGAGCACTCTCAACAGCCACCGGCAAGAAATAGTTAAGGGATTTGAAAATCCCTCAACTCACGAACGCGCAAAGGAGAGGAGTTAAAAGAAGAGGCGGAGAAAGAGGAGAGGATCATCCAGAGAGAGCGGGTGACCCCAAGCGTGCACTATGACCAGCGTACGCCCACCCGCAGGCGCACACCTCCACGCGCCTCTCTCTCCAGCACCACCTGGCGCCTGCTCCTGCACCGCACTGCCTGCAAGTGCTTGCAGGCACACCCTTCTCCAGCGCTCGCAGGCGCTCGCTGCCATCTACAGCGCCTTCCTTCAGCCGACACCCGCTCCTTCACCACCGCTCTGCCTCACGCCCCTCAGCGACCCGTAGACACCCCAGCCAACGCCTTCAACCTCCCCGCAAGCCCGCACCCTACTGCAGTGCGCTAACGCCCGTGCGTGCCTCAACCTTCAACTCCCGCCCGCACGCCCGCAGACGTTGCATCGCGCCCTCCTTCCAGCCAGCAGGCGTGCGCGCCCCCTCCTGCAGGCGTTTGCGCCATCAACTCTGCACTGCACTGCCCTCGCCTCACCCGCTCCAGCAGGTGCGCACCTCACTGCGCCAACACCCTGCAGAAAGGCGCCTGCAGGCGCGCGCACGCCAAAACCCCTCCTGCAGGTGCTTGCGCCACAGCCTGCAGGCGCACACCTCCGCACGACGCACCAAGCAGCAGCTTCACGGCAGCAGCAGCCTCCTCCGGCGTCTTCTCCTCCACCGTCTAGCCATCTCCGTCGACGCCGCGGCCTCCATCGGATAGCCCTCATCCTCGCCAACATCCCTTGCTCTTGAAAGCCCCACGGAGAGAGAGCAAATGCTCCGTTTCAAAGTCAATTAAAATTTACATTCACTGCCATTGCCACATAATTTGATTTTTTATTTATTATTATTTTATTGTGACAGAATTGCACGTGCACACTCATATTTCCTTATAATTGCATGTTATTGATATTCACTTGTTTTAATATTGATTTTGGGATCAACACGTGCACCGATTCTCTCTAGTATTGACATGTGAAAATTACACAAAATCATCATATATTTATTGAAGATTTCAGTGAGGGAAAACTACACATATACCCTTATCTTTTTAAGTTATTGCGAATCTACTTTCCTTCGCATTTTATGTCAGATTTGAATAGGGATTTCGCACTTATCCGAAAGAATATAAAATAATTAAGAGTTTATTGCATAATTGCCTCCCTGTGGACACGACTCGCTCTTCTGTGAGTGGTTATTTTCATTTTTTTTTTATTAGTTGATTTTTCCACCACTTAAATATTACAACGCAAAGCGGAAAGTCAACTCTTTCATGTGCCATAGCGCAATATTCTAATTTAGCGCTCGAACGTGACACTACACTTTGCTTCTTACTCCTCCAGGTTACAAGGTTTCCTGCTACAAATGTATAGAAACCTATAGTAGATTTTCATCCCCAATATCACCAGTATAGTCAGTGTTAGAATAAGCAACAACACTTATAGGAGCTTTCTTCTTGAAGAGAATACCACGACCTAGACACTCCTTGATATATCTCAACACTTGCATCACTGCTTGCCAATGATCAGTAGTAGGTTTGTCTAAGAACTGACTTAGCTTGCCTACTACAAAACTAATATCCAACCTCATAATAGTTAAATATAATAGCATTCCCACTAGCTGTCTATAGGCTTTCTTATCCATTAGTTTTGTTGTGCCATCAAGTGAGCCTTTGGGTCCATAGGGTTATTAGCACCCTTAGACCCAAGCATGCCTGCCTCCTGGAGAATGTCTAGACTATATTTTCTCTTCTCACTCGTAACAATCTCAATTCCAATGAAATATCTGAGCCTCCTAAGGTCTTTCATAACAAATTGGCGAGCTAAGTACTCCTTCACCTGAGAAAGACCAGCTGCATCATCACCTGTGAGTATCAAGTCATCCACATATACAAGTAAAGCCATAATACCACTATTAATTTTCCTCACAAACGATGAATGGTTAGAAGAGGACCTCTGTAACCCAACCACAGCCAAGGCCTCTGACAAGAGCTGAAACTAGGCACGGAGACTCTGCTTAAGGCCATAAATGGCCTTTCTAAGCCTACAAACACACACCCTGATCCTCAAAATCAGGAGGCTACTACATATATATCTCCTCCCGAAGATCTCCATATAAAAATGCATTCTTGACATCAAGTTGGTGTAACAACCATCTGTAGTGTACTTCCACAAAAACAAGTATAACGATAGTGGAGAGGCGAGCAACTGGCGAGAAAGTGTCAAAGAAATCCACCACATAAGTTTGGGTGAATCTGTTAGCCACGAAACGAGCCTTATATTGAGAAATAGACCCATCTTAGTTATATCTCAAGGCGAAGACCCATCTAGCACCAACAAGGGGTAAGCTCCCAGGTGCCCCTACTACAGAGAGCAGGCATCTCCTCCATAGCAAACTTCCAGTGAGGATCAAGTAGAGCGTGCTGATATGAAGTAGGAAGCTCCAAGCTAAAAACTGCAGCAGTAAATGCATGAATCTCAATACTCAAAGTATTAGTGGAGACTGCATGCCCTGCAACACGATACTGAGCACAGGAACGGGGAGCTTTCCGAATGGCAATAGCACATCATCATCGATATCCATAAACACCTGACCTGAGGAAACATCAACAGGAGAAGCACTATCAGATGGCTCAACATATACCTGAACAAGGGAGGACGATGGTGGTTCAATAGTAACTGGAGGAAGGTGTGTGTGTGTGTATGCGCCTCTCTATAAGTGACAGGTAGCTGATATGTAGTGCCCTTGAATGTCTTCTCATCCAGTGGTACTACTCGGCATGTGCTCATAAGATGCTCTGAGGATGTAACAGCTCTGCTATTATTGACAAAGTCATCTATAGATACTAGAGGCACAAGCATAGTCACAGCAGTCTCCACATCCCGTAACCGATGTTCAGATGTGGAGAAAAAAGAAATAGACTCATGAAATGTGACGTCTGACTAACATAGTATTTTTTAGAGATGAGATCAAAACATCTATATCCTTTCTGAGTCCGACAATAGCCAAGAAACACACACTTCGCTGCTCTAGGGGCAAGCTTATCCTGACCAGGTCCAAGCAAGTAAACAAAAGCTACACAGCCAAATGTCTTAGGAGGCACAAGAAATAAATCCGCATCAAGGTACAACACTGTCCATGGCACCTACTCGTGGATAACAGACTAAGGAAATTTATCAACAAGGTAACAGGCTGTAAGTGCTACATCTCCCTAATAGGTATGTGGTACACTATTCTGAATGAGTAAAGCCCGAGCTGTATCCAGGATGTGTTTATGTTTTCGTTCCGCAACCCCATTCTGTTGTGATGTGTGGAAGCAAGAGGTCTGATGCACAATGCCAAGAGAGTTGTAAAACCCCACCAACTGCTTGGTGCAAAACTTTAAGGTATTGTCAATTCTAATAGTTTTAATACAAACACCAAACTGGTTCTTCACAAAAGCCACAAACTACTGAATAATGGTACCAACATCAAATTTATTATGCATCAAAAATAGCCATGAAAGGTAAGAAAAATCATCCACTAGAATCAAATAATAACAATGGCCTTGTCTATCTGCCACACGGCTAGGACCCTAAACATCACAATGTATCAAGCCAAAACAAGCAGAACCACTAGGATGCGTAGAAACTAAAAAACTGGATCTGTGGTGCTTCCATAACTGGCAAGCATCACACTGCATCTTCGTAGCTAATGATAGATGTGGAAAGAGTCGACGTAGCTTGTCTAGACACGGATGGCCTAGTCGTCTGTGCCACTACAAGACACTCCCAGCAGGAATCATCTGATAGGCTGCTGCAACTAAACTCTGGACTAACCGGTACACACCCCCTCTTCATGTTCACCACCAATCGTCCTCCCTATCATGCAATCCTGAAAAGTATACCCAACAACATCAAAAATGACATGGCAATTCAATTACTTTATAATAGTGCTAATAGAAAGCAACTGCATAGCCATATCAGGAACATAATAAACATCTAACAAGTGTGGAGTAGGAGAAACTGACACCCCCCCTTTTCAAGAAATAAGGGCATGCCTACCATCTACAAGCTAGACTAAGCATCCTGGTGGAACATCTTGTATACCTCCAAAGCACTAGGGATTCCTAGACAAATGATCTGAAGCACTTAAATCTATAAACTATGTATTACTCATACCTGATGCTGATGCATAAGTTGTTGTGCCTAAAGACTGTGGCTGATCATGAGTCAATTATGCCAGACGTTGTACCACTGCATCATAATCTGCATCTGCAAGAGTCAAGGGCTCAGTAGAAGTCACTATAGCATGTCACAGTAGCTTGGTTGGCCACAGTAGGCCTTTCAAGCTTGTTCCAGCACTTGGCCTCAACATGGCCAATCCTCCCACAATAGGTGCATGTCAACTTACTGCGTGTACCATCACCACGTCCTCTGCCTTTACCATGGAAGAATCCACCCCAACCACCACGGGTGCTAACAACAACAAGGGCAGAAGATGTGTTGGTGGCAACTACATCATGAGTAAGCTAAACCTATAACCTACTAAGCCTCCTGTAAATCTCCTCAATAAGGGGAAGCTCAGAGAGAGTAAGAATCTGAAAGCGAGTCGTAGAATAATCATCACTTAGCCCTGCAAGAAACATATGGGCTGAGAACTTCCTATGATCTTTGCATGTAGTAGATGTACACATCAATCTGCAAGCATTATATTTTTCCAACAGTCCCTTCATAGTAGAGTAATACTATGACAAACTCATCGACTCCTGCTTGAGATGGCATAGATCATAGTGTATCTGAAATATTTGAGTTGAATTCAACTCATGTGAACAAGTAACCCTCAGGCCATCCTACATCTCTTTAGCTGATGTGTAATACATAATTTCATCTTCAAGATCCAAGCCCTCACCATAGCATCATCTCTATTCCAGGTTACATATTTCCCTATTTTCTGCTCCTGTGGTGCTTCCATAAGCTCATGTTTCTTCTCATGACCCTCCACAGTAATAAGGAAGGTTTGAGACCAACAAGGGTAATTTGTCTCATCCAAATTCACAATCAAAGCAAAGAACAGACTTTTGTATACGCCACTTTCTACACCCTGTCCTGAAGGCACTTTAGATTCTGTTGATGAAGCCATGCTAACTCCAAACACAGAAAAATCACATTTCTTATATGGTTCTTATATAAGGATTTTTAGGAGGAGATATACATGTAGCAGGCTCCTGGTTTTGAGATTCAGGGGAGTATGTTTGCAGGCTTAGAAAGGCCATTTATGACCTGAAACAAAATCCCCGAGCCTAGTTTCAGCACCTATCAGAGGCCTTGACTATGGTTAGGTTAGGATTTTCTTAGTGAGTCCCCAAGTTGACTCTGATATCAAGTTGAAGAAAATAAGTCTTATTTTACTAAGCCAATCCTACACCTCTTTATATAAAGAGGTGAGGAAAAATTATAACATAAGTCCAAAGAATATAAAAACATAACAAAATAACCCTCAAGACATAATATAACATATATATAATATACATAAGATATAAATGCTTAGATAAACCGGCACAAAACACATACATATACGCATTAAGACGTATGGTAGGTGTGTGTACATAATTTCGTACATCTATATATACATATATGTAAATGTACACGTTATATTTATATGCTTTTATGTTTATATGCTATACTTATGCACATGTGTGTGTACGTAGAAATGTATTTATATGTATAAGTTGACATGTACATATATGTGGAGAAATAAATGCCACGTGGACTGCCACGTGGCACAGTTGCCATGTGGACAATCCACATGGCACCATGAGTCATAGGTGTCGGCTACCATGGCCATAGGATTTTTACGAGTTGGTTTTTTACTTGCATGCCAAAGTTTTGTCGCCACATATGGTAGATTTTATTCTAGAGATAATTAGGATTTGATTTGGACTTTCCATGTTTAGTTGATAGGATTATGATTCTATTTTTCCTATTTTAGATAATAGGATTGTCAAGTTAGTTTTCCTTTATTGTAGAGGAATTGTTCACTTTAAAGGGAGATCAATCCCCTCAATTGTCTCTACACAAAACAAAATACCACTTTCCCTAGAAGATTGTAGCATTTCATTGTAGCCATATTGCCCAAAGGATGGCAAAAGGTGCAGTGCGTTCCCCATGCGATCTAAACGTGACAACCCAAAAGGATTGCCAAAATTCGTCCCATGATGAATGAACTGGCCACTACGAACCAAAAGCTGCCCAATCCAACTTAGTAAAAGGGCAGGAGAAACATAAATGACTATAATCTTCCTCAGCAAAGAAAGCACATATAGGATCAGAGTTTGGAACCAACTTCATTTTGTACACTTTTGTCATAATTCTCTTCTAGGCAAATATCTTGACCTTCCAAGGCATTATTGCTTTCCAAAATAACCAGTACTCTTTGCTAAAAACCCAACCAATGTTCCCATGTCGGAGGAGTCTTCTGTACGCGAACGTAATAGAAAAATGTCCATCTTCCCATTTCCATGCATTGATAACTCCTACTCCAAGAGAAAAATTCAAAAGGATCTCTTAAAGATGCAAGAATTCCTCAAATCATTGATCCAACAAAGTAACCCAAAACAATAAAGACCACGGCCACCTATCCTAATACCCGCTGACAAAGATAACAAGGTTCATCAACAAAGCATAAAGGCATGGTAAGCATCGGCCAAAGGGCCAAAATTCATCCGATCATCTAACCAAAAGAAGTCCTTCTCATCTCCTAAATCCCCATTGAAGTAGCAAATAACAGAGGACAACTCATGTGTCCATGATCTCCAAAATGTAGAATCACCTCTTCTTGGCAACAACATATTCAACCAATTCAATTTTCTAGCATAGCATGTTGTATAGACATCGGCGAAGGGAAAAGTTCCTCTGCGCATAATTTCAACAATCCACTTCGTAAGGAGAGCCCTATCCATTGCTCCTAAATCCAACAACCCCAAACCACCTTCCATGATAGGTCTACAAACCTCATCCCAAGCAACCAAGGATATCCCTCTACTATTATCATGCGCACCCTTCCAAAAGAATCGTCGTTTCACCATATCCATCTTCCGCAAAACCTTCAATGGCGTCGCAAGCACGGAAGGAAGATGGGCAAGGCTGACAATACAAACTTGAGTAGAACAAGCTTTCCTTCCCTAGAGAGCATCTGAGATTTCCAAGTTGCCAACTTCTCCTCAAACTTCAATACCAAACTATTCCAATCTGACACCTTCAAAGGTCTATCCGAGAGAGGAACTCCCAAGTACTTCAGCAGTAAACCAACAATAGGCATCCCCAAACACCTTACTACAAAGTTAACTCTCCACCTCCAACATCCCAAAAGGCACAAAGGACTTCTCCCAATTAAAAAGTAGGCCAGAAAAACCTGCAAAAACCTCAAGAAAAACGGTGACCCTTCTGGCTTCCTTAATTGAATCTTCCACAAAAAAGACACCGTACTATCAACATATTGGAGTAGAGGCACTAGACTCTGATGATCACCAAAGATGAAACCCTTCAAAAGGCCCTCTCTACAAATAGCATGCATGTCAATAGCCTCTTGACTGGCCATTTCTTTGGTCTTCATTGCGTAGGAGGGGATTCCTAAACTTATTGATTGCATGGATGAAGTGTAATACCACAAATCTTTTGTTGTTTTGGTAAATGAAAGGCCTAAGGGGTAGCAACAAGATCACAAAAGCCCTACTCAAGTTAACCACAACCACTCAAATTTGAAATACGTGGACGGTCTAAAATTCTCATTTGACTTCCAAATGCTAGGGTATCATCTGAGAATGGCCAATGCCCAACCTCAACCCTACACAAAGGGAAGATCTCCATAAATTCGAGGGAACCCAAAAATCTATCAATCTTGGATTTGCATGTGCTATTTCTCCAAGTAAAAGTGCAATTGGACAGCATTAGGTCTTGTCTCCTAGTATAAAAGCAATTGGACAGCGTTTGGTCCTATAAACAGAACTCAGCAACCAAATACTGAAAGGCCAAGGAGCCTGGATCCATCCCCTATCGTCCTCAAGGCAACCTTCAACAAACAAAGTAACATTGAAATCTCCACCAATAAGATAGGGAGTGCCACTAAAAAACTAAATAACCTATTGCAAGTTGTCCCATAAAGTTGGTCTAATAGACGCATCACACGGCCATACACTAAAAAAAGGCCAAAAGTGTGTCCATCCTCTCCTCATAAGGATCAAAGCCGTAGCATGTTCCCCTATCCAACCTCTTTCCAATTCACATTTGAACCCTCTCCAGGAGATAAGAACGCCACTAAAGCAATCCACAACATTGATAGCACGAAACTGATCCCATCTTGAACCACCCACTTGATGCCAAAGCGATTCATCATAATTGTCAAGCTTTATGTCTTGGAGCAGCAATAACCACAACCCAATCCACCATGTACTTGCGAAGCACCCGACAACGTTGATGATCTTGAAGCTCGCAAGTGTTCCAGGTAATAATCTTCATCTAACACACATGTTCCCCTTAGGCGCTCCCATAGCTCTAGCCACCACCACCATCGTCTCTGAAGTAAGAGCTGACGCCACATTCACGGTCACTAACCAACCACGACAAAGTTGCATCACCGAACACTCTTGACAAGTAGCGTAAGGCTTAATCACTACAGCCCCATTGTCTAGCATATTAAAGGTGTCCTACATAGGGGGCATCTCCTGATTCATGCTCGGAACCAAATTTAAAAATAAAAATAAAAACCCTATCTTTTATTACACCAAAAGAAAGAAAACTAGGCTTTTCAACCTCAATCAACCATGACCTCACCAAACCACCACCCAGCAACCACCCGCCAATCACCGCACCATCGCCACCAACCCTTACTAGCCGTCCAACAACCTCTAATGGTGGTAGCAACCCTAAGGGGTGCTTTTCTGACCACTACAGGCCAAAGCATCGTCCAGAGATAGCTCCCCAGCAATCGCCAGGCATCGCCCTGCATCATCCAATCCCACTGAACTCTGACAATCAGCCAAAGCGACTCTAGCAAGCTGGAATATCCCTCCCACTGCTATTCTACACCTCATTTTATGCGTGAGAAGAGTTTCTCGTGATGTTCTCATGATGTAGGTTGATTTAATATCCGTTAGCACAATGTCTTCAATCTACATTTTTGGCATACTCCATTACATAATTTGGCGTTCTACAATGGCTCCCTTTCATCTTTATGATCTCGAAGGTCTAGCCAACAGCATATATGGCACCTTTTGAGGTTTTGGATGTGACATTAGAGCACATCATTGAAATGAGGGGTCATAAGGACCCATTCTTTAGTCCTACGGGGAGATTCAATGGGACTAACTATGCCCGATGGTCGCAAAAGTTTCTCATAACTATGGAGGGTCCTGAGAATTCCATCTCTTGATTGAGCCAGAGCCTTAGGGAAGAGCAGCAAGCATACCACTTGGAAGATATAATGTTGTGGTCTACATCAGGATCATGGACAATTTTATTCCACGGATTAGAGACGAGATTATGTACTACCGGACTGCAAATGAGATGTGGAAGAAGCTCCAACATAAATATCATGATCGTGTGCAATGAATGACACAGATATCAATCCCTTTTACTTCACCAGATATCCTTGTTCTGTTTGCTCAGAAGATTCCAAGCTGTGACCCTCATTGGTTGGTGGATTCTAAACCAACACGTCACTTATGTGGGGATCGAAGTAGATTCTCCATTCAATAATTTGTTGCACCAAGGAAACAATTCAGGTAGCCTATGGGAGGCGCTCGTTGATTACTGTCCAAGGAGACATCCATATTTGCCTATACTTTCCTCGGACATAACACTAACAAATGCCTTATTAGTTCCTAGCTTTCCTCTTAGTAGGATAACAAAAGAACTTAATTACAGAATTATATTTGATGCAGTCTCATGTGCCTTCCAAGACATTTTGATCAAAATAACAATTGGTAGAGGCTATGAAGAATGGGTAGTGCACAAGTTATTTCAATCCCCATATGCTACCCATGCCACGATTCCTACGTCTACCTTTTAAAGGCACCTACACTTACGTCATCATTTCTCATATTTCTTCCAAAGCAAAGATCAAGTGTGAAGCATGCCAATTAAGGAGACACCACTGAAGTACTTTTCCAACCAATTAAACTCGAAGGGCTAAATCCCTATTTGAGCTCCTTCACATAGATGTATAGGGCCCCAGTCGTATTTCTAATAGACTGGGGCATCATTACTATTTGGTGATCATCAACAACTACTCTCGCTTGATTTGCATGTTCTTACTGAAACAAAAATCTGATATAGGGATGGTCATTAGGAATTTCATTCTCGAGATAAGGACACAATTAGGGGCCATCATCTCAAAACTATTCATTCTAACAATGCCTTGGAGTTTTACACCATGCTTCTTCGTGACTTCTACAAGTTGCAAGGGATAATACATCAAACTACTTATCCACATACTTCTCAATAGAATGGTGTTGTCAAATGTAAACACTTGCCACCTTTTGGAAGTTGCCAGGAAACTATTGATCACAACAATGTACCTCAAACATATTGGAGAGAGATGATTCTTATAGCATGCGACCTCATTAATCACATGCCATCCTCTATACTTGAACAGATCTTGATATGATTATTATATCCAAATGGAGAACTATTCTTGATTCAGCCCTAAGTATTCAGCTGTGTGGCATTTGTTTATCTTCATAGTACCTGTAGAGATAAGTTGGCCCCTGGAAAAGTGAAGTGTCTTCTTAGGATATTCCAAGTCACAGAAAGGATGTCAACGTTATAATCCTCTCCAATATCACCATTATGTCAATGCAGAAGTAACATTTTTTGAGTCAAATCCTTATTCCTCTATAGCAAGGTCGCAGATAAATATGGGTTCCGATATGGTGCCTATACTAGTGCTTCATATCCCTTTGGAAGAGATTCCAATTATTATTGCTCCAAATCCTGGGTACCATAAGCCCCAAGAGATTTCTAGTCCCCTTCTACTTCTAAGTCAGCATAGCCATCAACTCCTAAAGAGAATATGAATCTAGATGGCATGGATGATGTATTAATAAATGATACTTCAAATGCCCAGGTGACATTGGTTCAACTGCAAATAAGCAAATAGTCATGATGCTAGAGAAAACTGGGACTAGCCAATACCTCTACGAAGGGCATGTCATTCTTGCACCATGCATCCTATTTCCAAGTATATCTCTATGGCATGCCTTGGACCTTCTTTCAAAAAGTTCTCTTTGCCACTTTCCATGACACTGATTCCTACATCTCATCACAAAGCTTACTAGATCCACAGTGAAGACAAGCTATGGAGGAGATGTTTGCCCTTACGTCCCATGGTACCTAGGAACTTATTGACCCACCATCTGATGGCACATCAGTAGGGTCCAAATAGCTTTTCATCGTAAAGTACAACTTAAATGGATCGATTGCACAATATATAGCAAGGCTTGTTGCAAAGGGATTCACCCAGACATGTAGGATGGATTTTTTTGATAGTTTCTCACCAATGGCTCAACTACCTACCGTTAGGATTTTCATTTCCATAGCAATCCAACAGGATTGGCCTCTTCATCAACTGAATGTAAAGAACACCTTTATTTATGGTGATTTACAGGAGGTGGTCTACATGCAGCAACAACTAAGATTTGAGTTTCAAGGGGAGTGTCAAAAAGTATGTCACCTTCACAAGGTGATTGATGGCCTAAAGCAAAGTCCTAGGGCATTACATCAAAAGATATCCAAGGTTGTAAAGACACTTGGTTTTTATAGATCTTCTACCGACCATTCTTTGTTTATGCAGCAAACACTTAAGAGGGATAGTAGTGATGTTGGTTTACGTTAACGACGTCATACTTATCAAGGATGATACTCAAGGGGCTAGTGATTTAAAGAAATGCTTAGCCCAGAACTTTATCATCAAGGACTTAGGTCCACTTAGGTACTTCCTTGGGATTGAAGTTTCCCGTAGCAAACAGGGGATAATGTTATCCTAGAGAAAGTACGCTATTGATCTTTTATAGGAGACAAGCATGTTGGGGTTGAAGCTAGCATATATCACTATGGATCCAAAGGTTCATCCTTATGATGAGAATGTACCACCTGTTGAGGACCCTCAGTTCGGACTCTGGTTGGGAAGCTTTCATATTTAACCATAACGCATCCTACATTTCATTAGCAATTGAGAAGCTAAGTCAGTTCATGCATAAGCCAACCAAAGTACATTATGATGCAACTATGATGGTACTCAGGTACCTAAAATCATCACCAAGGAAAGGACTCTTATTCACAAAAAGGTACCTCATTTGACATTGTTGCTTACACAGATGTAGACCATGCAAGATATCTTGGTGATAGCAATTCCATGGCAAGCTTTTGCACATGGGTTGCTAGGAACTTAATGACTTGGAGGAGTAAGAAGCAAAGAGTTGTCTCTAAATCAAGTGTTGAGTCTAAGCATCGTTCCATGGGTCAAACTACTACGGAGATGATGTGAGTACAATTTGTGTTATATGATTTAAATGTTCCCATTGATTCTTTCATAGAGTTGGAATGTGACAACAAAGTTACTTCGTATATTGCTAATAATCCTATGTTCCGTATGTTGAGAAAGAAAAAGAATGCTTAACCATTCAAACGAGAACCCTAGCCCTCTTTTATAGAGAAAGGTACTAAGAGAATTACAGGAAAGTCCAAACATAAATAAAAAATAATACACCACTCAATAAATATTATAATATACTTCAAACACTCCTCAAGTTAGGGCATAAATGTTACGCGTGCCCAACTTGGAACATAAGAACTCTTAGCACATCGGCAAGAGTCTCTTAGTAAAAACATCTGCAATCTACTACTCTGAAATAGTCATAGGTATGCAAATCTTCCATGTAGTAACCATGTTCCTAACAAAATGGCAGTTCACCTCAATATGCTTGGTATGCTCATAGAACACAGGGTTGGAAGCAATAAAAGTTGAGCGATTATCACAAAACATGGGCAGTGTTTTGTGTTAAAATCCCTCATTCCCCCAACCCTAATCTTCCTCATGATTCCTCCATGATTTTGAAGGTTGGGAATACTTCTGAAGCCACTTAACATTTATTTCGAAGATGGATATTTTTTGTTTGAAAGATACTTTTATCTAGTCTTTATATTTTTTATTTTTATTTTTGATGTATTCTCCTTGAAGAGCTCTTTTTGTAATAATTTTAGTGGAGATCAATAATTAGAGTAGCCTGAACTCTTATATTTAGAGCTTGTTAAAAATAAATAATTAATTAATTGTATTATAGATTTTTCTTCTTTTTTGATTCTAATTTGACATGATTTGATTGTAAGATCAATTTATAAATAGATACCCGATGGGTAGATGAGTATAAGTTTGGGTTTAGATTTTTATACCCAATGGGTAAATAGGTTAGGTATGAGTATAGATTTTGTAAATGGGTATGGATATGGATTTAGCTAGACCCATCCCGTTTGCATCCCTATCCTTACTAATGATGATGCATCGGGGATACAAGAGACAAAGAATTTCTTGCAAACCACTTTTGTTACTAAGGACCTATGCACATCAAGGTACTTCCTTGGTATTGAGGTGGCCCAAAATTCTCATAGGATGTCTTTGTCGCAGAGAAAGTATGTACTTGGGCTTCTAGAGGAAACAGAATTACTAGGTGCAAAGCCTTCTTCTATTCTAGTTGAGTCACAGGGAAGACTTAGTGAGGAAGATGATCCTCTTTTTAAAGATAAGAGAAAGTACAAGAGCATTATTGGCAAACTGCTATATGTAACTGTTACTAGATAGGATATCAAATTTGTTGTGAATAGGACAAGTTAGTTTATGAAGAATCCACGCTACAGTCACTGGCAGGCAGTATGCCTCATCCTCAGGTATCTTAAGAGCAGCCTAGGGAAAGAACTCTACATGAAGAACAACGGGCATGTTGATCTAAATGCCTACTTTGATACTAATTATGCTGGTTCTATGAAGGATAGGAGGCCTATCACTGGGTATTCCACCTTTCTTGATGAGAATCTGGTTATTTGGAAGAGTAAGAAGTAGAGTGTGGTTTCTAAGTCGAGGGTGGTTTCTAGGTCTAGTGTAGAGGTCGAATACAGAGCCATAACCCATACAACCTATGAGATTATGTGGCTAGTTCATTTTCTTCGAGACTTCAGTGTTCAAGTTAAGCTTTCAATGCCTATGTTCTATAGTAACAAGCCTACCACCTTCATTGCATCAAATCCCATTTTCTACAAGCATTCTAAGCACATTAAAGTAAATTGTCACTTTGTACAAGATATGATCTCCACTAAGAAGATATGTACTCCTACTACTTTAGATCAACAAGTTGCAGATATCTTCACTAATGCTCTTTGCAAGAAGCGCCACGAATTCTTATGTTCCAAGCTAGACATGTTAGATATATATGTTCCAACTTGAGGGGGAGTGTTGAAGTTATTTATTCTTATAGGAGTGTGTTGGTATTCTCTACTTTATTAAGGGTATCATGTATAATTTTCCCGAGAGCCTCTCCCTATAAAAAGAGACCTAGGGTTTCATTTCTAATAAGACATTTTACTCTCTTCCTTCCTCGGCAATTTATATGGTTTTTTCCCTTAATTAAATTATACATTTTTTTCTATTGTTTATGCATTTTTTCCTTCAAAGACAGTGAGTCTTATTCATAAAATTATTTTGCATTCCCCATGACCAATTTTCCTTATTCATAAGAAGCTTTTGTTTTTGCCTTCTATATCAATCCTTCAATTATGAAACAAAATATTACTTTCATCACCATGACAAACTTGATTAAGACCACAATCCATTTTCCTACAACCAAGAGGTTGGTAAAGTGTCAGAACTTTCTTGCCATTTAGAATTCATGGGATCAAATCTCATGCCCATCATACTTAACCTTCTCAAAAAACAAAAGAAAATCAAAAAGAAAAAAAAACAAACAACGAAAGAAAGAAAGAAGGAATAAAAAAAGCACTCTATCACTCTCTGACGTCCTTAAAAAAATCTTGAATTTGAAAGAAACATCCTAGCATGCATGCATAATAAACTTTCAGTTTCAAAAAGGTGACATGGCAATCATCTTCTAAGGGTCGAGGTACATCATGGCATAATAATCTTGGATGCATTTTGCAGGTCAACAATTTCCTTTAAAAAATCAAGTTTAGCACCAAAAAAAATATATATTACATTAATTTATATAAAAAAAAAAAATTGAGATAAGTGTGTGTGTGCATATCATTGCCAAATTATCCAACTCAAACAATCAAATACTGCGAACCAATCACCTTCTTGGCTCACGTATGTTCTCAAGCTGGGCTACAAATCGAGCAAAGCAACGAATACCATTGCCACACATCTGCAAAGGGCAAAATATCAATATGCAACAGCATATAACTTCAATATTCAGAAAATATTCATTAAATGACCACCTAGCCACTCAAACTCAACTATGGAAAAATGTATGACTAGCTCACCATTCAATGACAACTATGACATAGCTTTCACATAGGAAGAACATTTTTTTTTGAAAGAAGACATAGGAAGAACAAGTGTAAAGAACAAAAACAAGATGAAAAAAAAAACCATTCCTAATAAGAATACAAGCAAAAGTTGACCTATATGAGAAACTTATTTATCAAAAGTCCTTTATTTACTTGGAATCACAGAGGAAAGATATTAAAATGAAGAAATAGCGCTAGACTTGGCTAGTGGTGATTGTATATAATCTTACACATCTTACTTTAAGTTGGTCAAGTATGTGGATTGTTTGCCTCCATAGAGATTTATCATATAGCATACCTAAAGTAGCTCTAAATACGCAATACCATGCTTAATGATTTCCTTTCAAACAATCCCCACATCTACCCTCCCCTCTTGTTATGCTCAATATCCTACTTCTCACACCTTCATGGTAGAAGATCAATTAGCCTTGTGTGCAAATGCCTTGTGCCCACAAGTCATTTTGCCACTTTTTAGAAAATATTGGGCAACTACATACAATTGGTCTCTATGGCAGGGACCCACTTGACTCCAATGAATCCTAAGGGGAAAAAAAAAAGAACACAAGAAATGCCCCAAACTGGAACATGGAGGTTTCTAACTATCCCCTAGTATGATCTCTCACAAGGTTAAAACACCAAAGGATTTAGGCACTATCATCAACAATGATGCTTTCTTCATCCTTTCTTTGTGCTCAAGTAAGTAGTGCAATTCAACCCTATAGCCTTAACAATCAAGGCAAGATCATTATCAAAATATATCAGGCATTTAGCTACGAAGCTTAATCTATAAAAAAACTTCAAAGTCCTCTTCAACATCAAACACATGAATGGTCACAAATCATAAGACATGAGATTTATGTGGAAAACTCTTCTCAATGGAAAAGGGGAAAGAAGAATTTCCACACGAAACCATAGGCTATTAGGTTTCATTCTTCCCTAATCAACAAAAGAAGGGTGTGTGTGTGTGTGTGTGTGTGTGTGTGTGGATAGATAGATAGAAACATGAGGTAAAAGGATCTATCACAAAGGTCCAATTATCCATCACGTACTTCACCACTCCCCCTCACGTTGGGAATAGATGTAAAAAGTTCCCAACTTGCTAATATTTGTTGCAAAATTGAGTATTACAAGACCCTAGGTAAGACATCAGCAACCCCATCTTCAATATCTAATGTAACAAAAGCAAAGATCCCAAGAACCAATTTCCATCTGGATAAAATGTGCCAATGTCAACAAGCTTGATGTGATCATAAAGAACAGACTTGTTTCCAATCTTATAGCCTCCTTGTCAAAATAGCCTTGTTGTCCCAATAGAACATTTTCAGAATCTTAAGCATCTCAACCTGAAGAGCAAAATTAAATTTTTCAGTAACTTCCAAGACCATTGCTACATATTCACCTTCTTTTTTGACAATCTAAACCTACAGGCCATTCATGTATTCACAATTCATCCATTGCCAAGCCGCTAACCATTGGATCAGCATATCCATGCCAACCACAAGTACCAAAATACTTTCGCACAACATAATTTATATTATTGCAAAACTTTAGAGTACAGTAGATATACTGCATAAGGAATGATCTTTTATAAGTATTCAAATATTCTATCATTAATTCTCGTGTTCTGCATCCTACTCTCCGTCAACATTGTGTCTTTCACTTTTACTAGTTAAATAACTCTAGCAAAATGGTGAGCAAAAAAACTCAGTGATGTAAATAGATAAAAGGCAATAATGCAGTTAAATAAATATTATGCGGTATTACAGCATGGTTATTCATGCTTATGTAATCATTCCTTATAACAAGAAGATCTCAATACAGTGTTTGGTTCGTATCCCTTTAGATCAACCTGAACAGGTCCCATGTTCACCTACCTAAACAGCGAAACTTGCCTCCCACCATCCCTTCCCTTCATTTAGCACCAAAAAAAAAATAGGATCCACGATTCCAATTACAACACAAACAACGCTAGGAGTACTCCCGATTACCAACAAGCAATGCAAATAATGCCAGAAAAGTCCCAATGGCAAGCAACACAACCCAGGCGAGTGCTAAAGGCAAGTTTAGATCCTTCCTAGATCAAGACATAGCCAAGTAAGAGAATCATTCTCTCATTCTCAGATTCATAGTTTTCCAAATGCATAATCTTCCCAACATTACATCAGGTGTCATATCTACATAAATGCTCATACATATCTAACTTATATTCTTTTCCATGCAAGATAAGACGAAATAATTTACCCAACAAGAGAAGTAAACACATAAATTGCTTCTATTATTCGAAAATTTTCATCGTAGATTTCTATCTACATTTTTTTAAGAAAGATTTCTATTTACATTTTAGCAACATTATGACTTAGTTTCTTATATTACGCCCAAAAGCCTAGAAAAATTCTAACAAAGTTTATCCTTGCATAAAGTCATATTTCAATCAAAAGTTTCACTAGAGTTTCCCTTTATGCAAAGTCATATTTCAACTAAAAATTTCAATAAAGTTTCTCCTTATATGAAACTTTAACAGAATAAAAAGAAAGTAGCAGATAACATACATTTATAACTTAGAATTCAATAAATCTTGCATTGTAAGCAAATAAACAGTGTTTAGTACTTCCCATCAGAGTGCAATGGGATAGTAGACAAAGCTATACATGCCCTAAGCACCCATCAATTTACCAACAACCAAACTGCCATACCAATGGAAAGCTTGTTGAATGTCTATTTCTTTTTTTTTGAGAAGAAAGAAGAAAAATACCTGAGGGTGGTAATTATCCAGAATTGTATTAAAATGAGAAAAAGAACAAGCTTACAGATTTTGGAACCAAAAATCGGAAAAACACCTCACTTGCCTTACAACATTTTTAGCCCAACACCTCTCATTCTCGAAAACATTGGCATTTGTCCGTAGCCAAAGACTCCAAATATAGCAATAGCCTACACCCATCCTGCCATATCCAAATCAATATGGTCTCTAAAGCTCATCCAAAATCTTTCAAAGTTCATCGTGTCTACCGTTGGTAGATGAAATTGGTCCCAAACATCACTTGAAAACACACAATCAAAGAAAATATGTTGGATATCTTCATTTGAGTTGTCACATAGGGGGCATTTCAGATCTCCATCTGTACACCATTTGGACCTGTACATCTTCGTGACAAGCCGTTTCCGTCTAAGGAACCAAAGGAAGATCTTGAGTGGAATCTTACATCTCCAGAGAAGTTTAGAATCCCCATTAATAGTATTCTATTGTACATCCACTGCAGTCATAATCTTATAGGCACAATTAACAGTAAAACTCCCAACCTTCCACTGAAAGGAATCTGATAGTTCAGCAGTTGGTTTGAAGTCCTCCAAGCACCATAATAGCTGCCGAAATTCTGCACAAGTAGGTTCAGAAAGACTTTGCGGCAATCTGAAATTCCAGTTATCCGTACCGACATCCCATAATTCATTGACCAAGGCATCCTTATTCTCAGCATGGTGAAATAATCTCTGAAATATGTTCAAAAAAGTGCCAATTTCAGACCAATCATCAAGCCAGAATTGAAAAGAAGATCCATCACCCAACGAAGGGATGAACTGGTCAGAAAATTCCCTCAAAATAGGTCAGTAATAGACTACCAGAAAGTCGAACCACCAAGAATATTTGCACTGACACGTTGAAACAGATTCATATTAGCTCCATATGAATATTTCAAGATATGATTAACCATAGAATTCTCATTTGAAAGCAATCTTACTACCCATTTTAGTAGTAGTGCCTTATTAAAAGAGAGTAAGTGTCGAATCCCAAGTCCCTCCTCTTTCTTTGGCTTGCAAACCTCCTCCCAAGGCACCAAGTGTGCAAATCTTCCCACAAAATCAGGTCCCTTCCAAAAAAACCTTTTCTAATATGTAGCATCACAGCATATGTGGCATCACCATATGCCAAAGAACCTAGGAATCCTGCATTGCCAACTGGTGGAAGACAATTCTAGAACCCCCAAGAGTGTGCAATGGGGTAGTAGGCTATGTCATACATACCCCAACACAAAAATACCAAACAGCCAAGCTACCATCCTCACAAAAGGTCTTATCGAATTCTCCATCATGTAGTAGTTAATAGTTCTAACTAAAATCATATGAAACCCTGGCATATTAAGTGCGAAAGGATTTCCCTATCTTTCTTACCTTTTCTTGAACAATGGTGGCTCCTTTTTCCTGATTGTTCTTCCTCTCTAATAGTGCTTTCAAATTCTCTGATAGGAAGTCAAATTTCTGATCCGTGATGACTTAGCAATCTACAAGCCCATGGGTACTCTAAAACAAGGTGGCCATTCACCTTCCTTGCCTCCTAACAACACCTTGCACCTTTCTCCTTCTCTTTCAACCTTAAACCTACATGGTTTACAAAATAGATGGTTACAAATGAACGGGAATAGAAATGTTTATACAGCCCCCTAAGATTTCAAAATCTTACAATGTGCCACTAATTTTTGTCAACCCAGTCATCATGATTATACAACCCCATTACACTAACTACGAAACTCTCAAGACATCCACCTCAATTGTCATGTCGACTCAAAACGGAGAACACCACATGGCCCACAATTTTCCAAATGATGGTTTTCCCCATCCATGATTTTTCGACCTATGGTTTTTCCAACCTGTGGTTTTCTGACCCGTGGTTTTGTGGCCAGTGGTTTTTCCAATTCATGGTCTTGTCGAATCTTATCTATAGCCGATGTTTTTGCTAATCATGCTTAATTATCACTAATCCTGATTAATTAGTGCTAATCAAAATTAACTATCTATAAGTGTCTAACCTCGCCTAATCACAATTAGGGGCTCCTAATCTTCATTAGTCATCCTAAGTTGTGATTAATTAGCCTTAATCACAGCTATTATGGCTTAATCGTTCATCTTTCCCTAATGACATTCCATAAGTTTATTGCTTACATTTTTTATGTGCTTGGGAAGTAGAGAGTAATAAAAGTATTTGCAATTTAGTCCTTCAAAAATTTCAATCAAGTTCCTGCACTTGCAGTTGGTCTCACTTTATACAACCACTTCCATTAAAGAAATAAGAGAATGCTTCAAAAAAGGCAAGGTGTGATTCTATATCCACATGATTTTTTATCACTTTTACTTTTTGCAGATGATTTACTTCTTACTCCATATAACAGGACTGCCTCCAAGATAGAGAAATAGCCCCAACTAGATCTTTTATCATCCACAAAGCCAGCCAAATACATTGGTGTAGCTTTCCGCAATGAAATCCTCACCTTTCGTAAGCAATGCCCCTTTCTCAAGGGTTTGCTAACTACTAAATGAGATCTCCTAAACAACCTTAGATCTAGCTCCAAGCCCTCCAAGACACCTCCGAGACACCAACAATGAGAGATACAGGCTGCTGGAAGCTTTCTCTGCCAAGATAGGCACCTATTTCGCCTATTATAATCAAAATGTTCAATATTTTGCCTTGAAAACCTCATATTTGAAACAAGAGAAATTGCATAGACATGCCTAAAATATCATCAAAATTTCAGCAAAATCCTAGAATTTCAACACGTCTACTACGTCCAAATAATCTATTAACCAAAATTGCCATTTCAATGAAAATTCACTAGAAATGGCAGCATAAAAAATATGGTTTAAATAGGTTCTCCTAGATGAAATTGCAGTTATTAAAATCTAGGTCCTAGTTTGGCTACCTTGGAGACAAGCTCCCTTTAACGGCACCTTAAAGCAAATCTTAAGCTCCGAACCCTCGCTCTTTAAGATTGTCTTTGATCAAGCATGTTTAAAGTTGAAGATTCTTTCATTTATCAAACACATCAAGCAGTTGTCAATGTTGCCATGATTCATAGGCCTCATATTCTACATGGATCAAAGGCTAACTTAGTTTGTCAACTAGATGATATTGTGGGTAATAAATCCTTAAAGTTGTGCATGCCAGCTCTAGGACCATCCTAGTGCTACATTGTAATTAATGGAACCAATCACCAATATTCTGCTTGTCATCCAAAAAGGCCAAAATTAGGCCAATTAAATTGGCTTGCTTGGTTACTAAATCAACCAAATGAAGATCTTTATTTCTTTTTTTTTTTTAAATGAAGTTGTTTATTTCATGCATCTACAATGGTCTCTTCTTTTTAATATTTCATCATGGTTAGTCTGTTATACATTCAATTAATCTTCCACCTATTCAAAAGATCAGCCTTTGTCACGTAGATAAGTTGAAGTAACATATCAATTCTTGTTTTTGGACAAATACCAACACCACTTTACAAAACAAATAAGTAATTCTTTAATCTTATATTATAATTTCATGAGACACCAACATAAAGATCATTATTTCTCCTTGATAACTGTTCCATTCATGACACGTTTTCAAGTTCAATGCTTCCAGAACGAAATATCAAGTATTGATTTTTGCAATTCAGCAGTGAGTCCAGTGAAAAAATAATCTTTATTGTACATGCTAGGTATATATTTTCCATCTAGACCTCCGGATGCTACCATGGGAAGAGCATCTACAACATATATTATGTACTGGGCATCATCACAACAGATCGGTCTTCTACTCTTGTGCTTCATTTCCCAAATCATTATTTCAACCCACATTACCCATGGACTTGGTCAGTCTGGACTCACCGCACATGTGAATGTGTGTCTGAGTGTGCACGTGAGTGCATGCTTGTTGTTTTTTGCTTCTCACTCTTCTACCTACAAAACCATTTGGTAAAATTCCCATAACCTTCAAGTTTCAAACTTAACATTTCTCCGTCTTGCAAAGAGAATGGCTCCAAGAAGAAGGGGCACAACGCAATCAATGGCAAATCCCTACCACCAGACAGTAGAACACACACACACGTGTGCGCATGCACACATGCGCGCACACGCGCACAAGGGTGAATAACAATGAAGCATGGTAGATGGCCGAAAATTCTAGCAGAATACCATATCCATTTAGATTTGACGACATTTTCGACGAGTAGTTAGCTATCTCAAAAACGAAATAGAATAGAAAGGGGAACAAATTAGGTAGAATGAGTTAGTACGAGGAGTACGACCTCAGGCTCGCTGCCGTCAGAGTTGAAGATCCTCATAGTATAATCGGTGCCATTGGCACCGGGCATCACAAATATCACCCCATTGGCCCCAATGCCGAAGTTCCTATCGCACAGCTTCACCGCCTGCTCCGCCGTCACCTTTGGCTCCGTCGAATCCCTGTTATCGACCTGAACGTCCAATCCGGTCGACATCTTCAGGTAAAATCAATCGAGAAAACGAGCAAGTGGTAGCACGAGAGTGGGGGATCTTCAGACCAAGATGAAATCGTTGCCGATGCCATGATACTTGACGAAGTGAACAACGGAGGAGGAGGAGAGAGGGCCGTCTGAGGCGGAAAGGTCGGGGAGATTCTGCTTAGGAACGTCGACGTGAATGGAGGCGAGAGGACGAAGTGTGGTGGAGATGCGAATGGAGGAGGAGGAGGAGGAGCAGGGGCGGGAGAAGTGGAGGGCCGTCCTACTGCTTGCCGGGAGGGAGGCCGCGGAGTGGCGCGACGGCGCGGAGAGGATGGAGGAGATGGAGTTGCACGGCGCCGCCGCCGCGGCTGCTGCCGAAGCCATGCGTTGCTACTGCTACCTTCCTTCCTTTGTCCCGTGGGTTTTGGGGATAGACTAGTTTAGATTTTTTTTTACTTTTATATTTTGCCCCATCAAACTCTTGTTTTGGATAATTTAGCGCATGTCCTGTTTTCCTAAATTGATATTACGGGGCAGATTTGTCTGGAGTTTCTTCTCGTTTATTTAGATTTTAGGTTTGCTTTTAATAATTTTGTATTCGTAGACTTTAGTAATTAAGTAGTTAATTTCCTTGGCATCCATATTTCTTATGAGAAAAAATAAATTTCACGAGCTACTTACCTCAAAACTTCATATTATTTTGACAGCTTCTAAATTTATTTTTGTCTTGCATTGTATACTGTATGAAAAAGATTGGAAAAAGGAATATATTTTCTAACTTTACGTTTCCACCTATCATGAATATGCATTGGAATTAAATCAAAACCACCAAATTACTTATATTAATTTAATCAAGTGGTCACTCATTTTCTTGAAATCGGGATTCCAGAATGTAGAAATCTTAAAATCAAAGACAAGTGCTTAATTGAAACGACCTGTGTATGATTCTCTACAAAATAAAATAATTTTCGATGGGCCTAGACTTAGGTCAAATTTGACTGCGTCTAGTATCCCTTTGAGAGTAGGTCCTGTAGGCACTAATAAAGGTCTGCCTACAAAGCATAATTGTTGTGAAACATTTTGGCCACGTATCGTAATACTATTGACCTCAACCTTCTTCAAGGCAAGGTCGGTCAAGGATCTCAAGGTGCACCTGACCTCTTATACCACCTCAATGGGAGCAGAAGGGCACCAACTTGACACCTTTGACTAACTTGTGAAGTAGGATTAAGGGATAAATAAAGACCTAATCTACTTTTAAAAAGAAAATGGGAGTTCCATTACTTTGTGTTTGCTTTGGCTCATTTGTGTATACTTGGTGGACGCTCTCCTAGGAGAAGTTTTGTAGTGCCCTAAAATTCGAGTGCCGAGTTGTTTTGGAATGGTTCGAGTCACTTCGAACCCGTAGGCATGCTTTTGGTTCGATACGAGTATGAATACCTCATAAAATGTAAAGAAATACATGTTTTCAACCAACCCTTAATCAAACTTTATTAAAAAGTTATCATGTATAGTACTGTTGGATTCATCTCATCACAAGCTTTCCAATGACACTAGTTTCACGTAAATTTAAAGTGTGTAGCTCAAGTTATGTCCAAAATAAGTCAATAAGGACCTAAATGTAAGGTAAACCAAACATAAGGATAATTTGGATATTTTACCCATAAATCCTCAACCTAAACCTAATGTTGGTTCTATAAAAAGCACTCTTGGAAGTTAGAGCCGTCATCACCCTTCAAGCGCCACCAAAATTGAAGAGAAAGAAAGAAAATAAGGAAAGAGGCTCATTTTGGAAAGTTAGGCACCTATGCATACTAGCAAGAACTCCAGGCTTCCCCAACATAATTTTCGCAAAGGTGATGGTGGCGACATTCGTGCATCATCTGATCAGGTGACAAGGCACGGGTGTTATGACCCGGTTCTCGAATCCCTACAGGACACGAGACCGGCTCGACTCGACTGATCCCAAGACCCAGTTATCCAACAAGAAATAACCAAAAAGTAGGAAAGTGAACCACATTCACTATGTTAAGTAACTAACAATAAAAGTGAAAGCTGTTAACAGTATATATCACCACCACAATAGTAAAACAGAAACAAAGTACAAAAACATAAACAGTAACAAGAGTCTGAACTCACTAACAAAAGAAAGTACTACAATAGCAAGACTACTGCTGGGCTCGGCTGGGTCCAACACCCTCTGCAGCCGATGACTCAGGCTACTCAACACTTGGACTTGAAAAGGGTTATGAGTAAACAAAGTCAGCGAACGCTGAGAAGAGTGGCAACCAACTAACTAAAGCAGTAAAAGCTAACAGGTAACTATCTATTCCAATTACTTTATTTTACAAGTTATTCCTTTTCACCCATTGGTTTATTTTTCAGATCTCTTTCTTGATCTCGAATGTTCCTCGTAGGAACGATCTTGATTGTAGTCTTTTCCGAAGAGTAGAAGGCGCACGTGGTGCTTTCCTGGCCAGGAGAGTCCTCCAAGGTGATCCTACACCCAGTCAACCACCCCAAGGTCACGGACAGATGCAGCGGTGACTACGTCACGCGCGATAAGCGCACGGGTAGCTACCCCGCACTTAGCACGTGGTCAATTGTTTCGGCTAACAGGTACGCTCAAAGTACAGCACGGAAAAGTATAGGGCCTAGCCCTCTCAGTAACAGGGGTCTAGTCCCTCAAAGCTAAACAGGGTCCCGCTCCTCCACAGTCCGCGCACCCTCGTTTGATTACCTTGGTTTGCCCAGTGGGCCTAACAAGTCAGTGCAGGGTGGCTAGCTGAACCCCGGGCCCCGTGGGGTGGCTAGCTCTCTCCCTACACTAGTAGCTCTCCCCGTTACAGTGTACACAAGGGCCAAGAAGTCGGTGCAGAGTGGCCAATCCTAACCTCGGGTCCCAAACCAAGGGCGGCTAGCTCCGCTCTACACTAAACAGGGGACAGTCGCTCTCCTTGGTACCATATACTCAAGGGCCAGCACACTTCCCACTCACATTTCCAGATCCATTCTATTATTTCACAGGAACTCTACTCCTAATTCCCCGTAGAGTTCATGCTCATATTTCTTATGCCATTCCATTTCAGGTTTCATCATTCATATTTCCATTCTCAGGTTATACACATGCAGCTCGTATTTCCATCATTTAACATATACAACAGGTAATGTCACATGTAACTATTTAACTAGCACAGGTATTTCATATTTCACAGGCAGCTCTTGTTTATTAACAGGCAGTTGTCCATATTTCTATTCATTCATGTAAGACTGCAATTTCAAACACGCATACAACAGTGCAAGTACTTCTCGTCTTAGGATTCATGTCACGTCCTAGGTTTTTAATTATCCAATTCACATATGCATTCAGGTTTTATAACTAAATCAAGGAAAGACCACTTTACTAGACAACCTAGGAGTATTGAGGGCTCGAACGGCAGGCTCACGTGCCTAGGCAAGCCCCGAATCCACAACTAATCGAAGTTCTATAACAAGGAACATACCACAATGAAATATTCAGAACATTATCAGAGGCCTTCTAACAAGTAGAGGAACTCACAAGGAAAACATCGATATCTTGTTTGCGTAAAACGGACCTCAAATGGACCCTAAACGGGTCAAAAATAAGATTACAGACCTAAATCAGACGTCTGGCATAAGGTCCAGATATCTTAAAAGTAACCAGAAACTCACCTCAGGTTCTGCGCCGACCTCAGATGTCCAGAACCTCTTCTAGACCGTTTGGACCCAGCTCTAGATGTTCGACCTCTCCTCCGGATGTCTGGGAGTGCTTCTGGTCGTCTGGTAAGCTGTCTAGACGTCTGAAACGCGTGGGAGGGTGTGCCCCGCACCTTCCCGAAGCAATCCCTACATGCGACAGCCAAATCTCCTATTTTTAGCCACGCAAATCATAGCTGCGATGCGGCCTGCATGGCCGTAACCGCAAGAGGAACGTACCTTCGCAAAGATCTACTTTCAGTCATCTAGTAGCGTCTCCAGACATCCAATATGTCATCTGGACGGCACGCCAGACATCTGATATGGGAAAATCCCAGAACAAGAACCTCTTTCTTCTCTCCCTCGTCGCGCGCAGCCGTGGCCTCGCCTCATTGCCTGCAGCTTCGGTTGTAGCAGTGTCCGGGACAGCTCCCCCGACGCACTCCTCCCGCACGTGCCGCTCCGGCCGTGCGCTGACGTGCTTTTGTGCGTGTGTGTTAAGGAGTGTCATTATAGTCGCACTTGCAACGTCGATTTAAAATAATTAAACGGAGGTGAGTCCGAGTGTCGGTCTCACGGAGGCGTGGAAATCAGATTTTTGTTTATCACTTGTTGTCACGGAAAAGGCGGAGTTTTGCTTGCGAAAGATGCGATTTTGAAAAGCGAGAGAGAGAGAGAGTTTAGTGTTAGAAAGCTCTTGGTTTTGATCATGCAACTTGAACAGAAATTAAAATGGCAATTGAACGGAAAATAACTTCATTAAACATGCATTTGTAATTCATGACTTACAACATTAAATACATGCTTCAACAAAAATAATAAAAGGCTTAAGAGAGAGAGAGAGAGAAAGAGAGTGTGTGTGGAGAGCGACGAGGCAGCCACGACGATGGAGGAGGCTCCGTCGGCTGCTCGTCATCTACGACGATTACAAGAGTGCCTAAAGCTGCCTAAGAGAGGAGTGGAGTAGTTGCAAGGGGGAGTGAATGCCTTAAATGGTGGTTGGAGGGGGCTTAAATAGAGTTAAGGGCTTCCTAAAAGAAGAAGGGGCTTTAGCGACATCCAGAGCATCGCTAAAACACTTCCAAAAGCGTCGGTGAAGCCCTCTCGTCGCCGGTCAATCGCCCGCCCCATTCCTTCTCCTCACGAGATCCGTGGCCGCTGAACGAGAGCCGTCCGATCGAAGATCGGACGGCTGAGAGTCTTCCTCGCCCGCGCTGAGATTGCGCCTTGGGCGGGCATGCGTCTCCGCCCGGCGTGCGCACGCGCTCGAGAGCTGCGGTCGCGCCGCATGGCGAGATCCTTGCCGCCCGCTGCTGATCGGGCGACCCAATTTCTCCGCGCCCTTCGCTCGAACGCGCGTCGTGTGGATGCAGGCGTGCGCGCTAACCGTTGCGCCACGCCCGCACTTTCATCGCGGCGACCGCGGGTGGGCACGCAGATCTCGGCCGCTCGATCGAAGATCGATGGTCAAGATTTGTCCTCGGCTGGCTGAAGTCACGCGTGCGGTGGGGGTGGGGCTGACGTGGCACAATCTAGGCCGTTGATCTCCAGATCAACGGTTAGAACTTCTTGGGCCCATTGTAGGAGCTCCGGATGTCGGATTTGGCCAATCTTGAGTCTGTTGGACTCCGTTTGTCGTTCTGAATCCATCCGTGCAGTCCAATTGCTCATCTAAGGCCTGCTTTGACAAATGCCTACACAAATGGCCATTAATACAGTTTATAAGCAATCTTGATACATGATGCATGCAATGCTCCTATTCTACTTATGTTGTGTCGTTTATTCTAAGGATGGGCCATATTCAACATAATTATTACCCCCTTGTGTGGTGTTATCATACCTCCATGCTTACTCCTTACTAGTCCCAGGCAAGGTTTATTCTAGCCTTTATTTCCTTGGAGAATTCAAGAAGTAATTGCTTAGGAACTTCGTTACTTATCAATGAGAGGAAATATACGCAGATCTTAATCTACAAAGACTAAGCAGCGCCCGGGTGTCTGCCAAAATACGAATCGCCCGAATCTTTGCTTTAATGTATATATAACTATACATACGTATATATTTTTTAAGAATTTTTTCGGAATTTAGTGTAGGTTGGTAACTTTTTACGGCTACCCAACCCACCCAAAACTTGGTCAAAACCCTAAGTGCTAAGCATCTTAGTGTGAATGTTGTGATAGACAAACATAACGGTAATTGAGACAGACTTCGAGTTTCTACACCTCTAGGTGACCGGAAAAGGAAACAAATTTGCCTGAAGGTGTATTTGTTTGATTGGTAGCTTTCTCCCTACATTTGTTTTAATTGGGGTCAACACAAGGAATTTTCCAGTGTATATCTCCCGGCTTGTACTACTTTCCCGCTTCTTCCTTAAGTGTTTTGGCCTTTTTTGTGCAATTATTGAGCTGGGCTCTGGACAACCGACCAATGGGCTGTTACCCACGATCACTTGCCAGCCATACTTGTGCGGTGAAGTGTGGTTTATTTTCTTTTCTTCTTGTTCCTTTTTTTTTTTTGTAGGTGGCTTTCCTGATCTCAAATGTACCTAAAGGCAACGAAAAATAAATGGCCTATGGTTGGGTTCTGGATAACCTGCCAACGGGCTGTTACCCACGACAACTTGCCAACCATACCACCCTAGAGAGTTCATTAGCTACCCAATTTCTGTCAAAATCTCCGAGAAGTGGGTCTGTGCAAAAATGTGTGCAGATGCTTAGACTCAAAGTTTTCCTGAGTTAGAGGGTGAGTTGATAAGTAGTATACTTATTACCTTATTTAGTAGGTGGATTAGAATAGCTCAAGGTTGCAAGGATTCGCCGCTAAATCCATATTTTAACGGACACCAGGGCTGATTAAGCCTGAAGGCCTGAAAAGTATAAGTGTTTAAGTTCTTTCTGTATTATTTTCCGCTATTGACAAGTTTCTAATGCCTAAGTTTTCTTCCTAAATTCAATTTTTTTTTGAATTAATTTATTCATTCAGACTGATTAATTGAGCTCGGGATTATGCAATTTACCACCCCCCCATGCTTAAGTTAGACAATGTCCTCATTGGTAGATACATGATGCAAAAGGGTTCAAAAAGATAGTACCTGAGTGACGTAAACTACAAAATCAGTCTGAATCCTCTGGGTTGCCTCTCAGGAAGCGCTGAGTTTAACGCCTCCAGCTGGGCGGTGCTCGGTGTCAGCCATCAACGAGGGTGACACTTTCCTTGGGGGGTACCTGGGCCAGGAAATGCTTCAATCTTTGACCATTAACTGTAAAAGTGTGCCCCGTGTTAAGATCAGCGATTTCAACCGCCCCATTAGAATAGGGCTTAACCACCTGAAATGGTCCCGTCCATTTGGACCTGAGTTTCCCTGGGAAGAGTTTCCCTCAGAGGAACGAATCGATTTTTCGGAAGTCATGCCAATCTACGATACAGAAACCGAGGAGTTGGACAAGTGGGGTTTCGATTGGGTCTGCCCTACTAGCTTAGAACCTGAGCCTCTACCAGATAGGGATACCCTTTTAAGCTCAGAATTAACATTTAGGCTAGACCCCAGTCAGGCTGCTGAGTATGCAACATATGATTTATTCTATGGTGGAACTCATGATCTGGAATCTCATTCAAATTTTGATTTTCGCAAACTCTCCGACGATTTCGAATCTGACCATAACATCAGAGAAAATCTGCCTCCTCATTTTAACATGTCAATTCTCTTTAAAGCCACCTGCCCCACATATACAGAACCAATCAAAACCCGTTCCCCACCCCGATCCGCAACCGGACTCAATTTCTATTCCGATTCACCTCTCACTGAGCCGGTTGCAAATGATTCAACTCCATATCTATACCGGGTATCGGGTATTGATCAGACAAAAAATCAGGAGCCTCCGAAACGCGCAGGTATGCCATAAATTATTTTTGTGATACTGTCTTACCGCCTCCGAAAGCACAGGGGTGAGGTCCCTCACTTGCCCTAGTGCCCGCCTCGTCCGCGGTTTCACCTCGCGGATCTGGCGGGATCCGACCCGACCCTAACCTACGCACTCCTCGCGCACCACCCACCTGCAGGTGCGCCTAGTCCCGGGTGCAAAATTTGACCCGATTACCCGTGTGGCTCTAGGAGAGCGTCCTTGAGCGAATTGCAGAGAAAGAGAGAGACGTTTGGGTAGAGGGAAAGGGGTAGGTTTTGCATTGGTTTTGGTGTGCGCAGGAAAGGAGGAAGAGAGGAAGAAGCAAACACTTAGCTGCTGCAACAAGGGAAAAGAAGAGAAGGAAGAGGGGAAGGAAAACAAAAAGAAGAACTGAAGGAATAGAGGAGCAGGAGCAGAAGAAGAAGGAACTCTGAAGAAAGGAAGCTGAGCAGAGAAAGAAGAGAGGCCAAGTGAAGACTGCAAAGAGAAGAGAAGAGGAAGAAGATGCCTTCGCAGAAGCCAAGATCAGAAGGAAGAAGGAGAGACGGCTGAGAAGAAGAGAGGTGAAGCAAAGGCAAGGAAGAAGAAGAAGTCTTCGCAGAGAAAGAAGAAGAAAGCAAAAGAAAAAGGGAAAACACTTTTAAGATGTCTGATCACAAGATCAGACGTCCAATTTCACTCTTTTGTCAATTATTTTTTAAACCGCATACATTCATATTTGAAGTAAAGTTTTGAGTAAATTAGAGTGTTCAATTACATTTGAGATTAGTAGTAAATTCCATTTGCTCCCTGTGTTCGACCTCGGATACTCCGATTTTCGAGTAATAAAAATCTTTATTTGTTTGAACGTTTTGTCGGTTATACTACAACGTGATATTTTTTTAAAACCCTCAAAAGCGTGACGAACAGAAACATAGTCTACTGAGACCAGGATGTACTCGAAGCCGTTGGATGGTGGAAAGGGGCTCATAAAATCGATACCCCAAACGTAGAAGATTTCGACAATCAAAATGGGCTGAAGGGGCATCATATCTTTCTTGGTCATGGTCCCCAGTGTTTGGCAGTGTGAGCAAGTTTTGGCAAAGATGTGTGCATCCTTAAATAGGGACGGCCAGTAAAATCCAGACTACAACACTTTTGCAGCTGTTTTCTTTCCAGAGAAGTGGCCGCCACATGCTTGGTCATGACAAAAGGAAAGCACACTCTAAACTTCATCTTCAGGGATACACCTTCTGATGATTTGATCAGCACAGAGGCGAAACAGCATGGGATCATCCCAAAAATAGTGCATGGCCTCAGCCAAGAACCTGTCCCGTTGCTGTCTAGACCAGCTGTACGGGTTTGTCCTATAACCAGGTAATTGACGTAGTCAGCATACCATGGCATTTTCTTGTCTTGCACGGCTAGGATGTGTTCATCAGGGAAGGTATCAGATAGAGGTAGGGAGGGTCCAATGTGGTCTGGATGAAGTCTCGACAAGTGGTCAGCTACCACATTTTTCGATCTGGCCTTGTCTCGGATTTCCAGGTCAAATTCCTGCAAAAGCAGGATCCATCTAATGAGCCTGGGCTTTGCGTCCTTTTTGGCTAACAGGTGCCGGATGGCTGAATGGTCAGTGTAAATAGTCACGTGGGATCCCAGCAAGTATCAGCGAAAATTTTCAAGTCCAAATACTACAGCGAGCAACTCCTTCTCTGTGACAGTATAATTACGTTGGGCCTCATCCAACGTTTTGCTCGCGTAGTAGATCACCACGGGCTTCTTGTCTTACCTTTGTCCCAGGACAACGCCTATGGCAAAATCTGATGCATCACACATAATCTCAAAGTCGTGGGACCAGTCTGGGGGTTGAAGTACAGGTGCGGTGGAGACTAAGTCCCGGAGGGTGTGATAAGCCTGGATGCAATCAGGAGACATGTGGAATATGGCGTCGTTGGCTAGAAGGTCGGTCAAGGGTTTGGAAAGCTTGGAAAAGTCTTCGATGAACCTTCGGTAGAAGCCAACATGTCCTAGGAAGAAGCGAATCTGCCGGACCGAACTAAGTGGAGGAAGTTTGGAAATTAAATCAACCTTAGCTCGATCTACCTCGATACCCCTATGCGAGACGATGCTACCGAGGACAATTCCTTCTTGAACCATAAAATGGCTCTTTTCCCAACTTAACTCCAAGTTAACCTCGATACATCATTTCAGGATTTTCTCGAAGTTGCTCAGACAATGGTCGAATGAATTCCCGAATACAGAGAAATCATCCATAAAGTCCTCCAAGTATTCACCCACCATTTCTGAAAAAATGGCTAGCATGCAACGCTGGAAGGTCGCAGGTGCGTTGCATAACCCGAATGGCATTCGATGGAATGCAAACGTGCCATACGGGCAAGTGAATGTGGTCTTTTCCTAATCTTCTGGAGCAATTGCGACTTGGTTATATCCTGAATATCAATCCAGGAAGCAAAAATACTTCTGCCCTGCCAATCTTTCAAGGATTTGGTCAATGAATGGCAAGGGGAAGTGGTCCTTCTTAGTGGCTTCATTAAGCTTCCTATAATCAATACACACCTGCCATGCGGTAGTGGTGCGGGTGGGGAAGGATTCGCCATGATCATTGGTGACAACAGTGAGCCCAGCTTTCTTTGGAACCACTTGAGTGGGGCTCACCCAAGGGCTATCGGAGATAGGGTAGATGATGTCGACGTCAAGCCACTTGATGATTTCTTTTTTAACGACCCCATGCATGTCAGGGTTTAAACATCCCTACATCTGGCGGGAAGGTCGGGCCCCGTCTTCCAGGTAAATCTTGTGGGTGCAATAGGTGGGGCTAATTCCTCTTAAATTCGAAATGGTCCAACCAATGGCGGCCCGATGTTCTGAAAGGGTTGCAGTCAACCTGAGTTCCTGATCCTTGGTTAGATGAGAATTAATAATCACTGGGAAGGTCTGGTCAGGTCCCAAGAAGACGTACTTGAGATTCTCGGGCAATGGTTTAAGTTCGGGTGCGGGTGGGACCACAGTCGATGGGAAGGGAAAGGGCAGTAGTTGATCAACACCGATCTCTTCAAATGGTGTCATGTGATGATACTCAGCCTTACAGAGGTCCACGGGTAATGATGGTGATGGGTCAGAACTACGGGTTTGGTGGTCTGAGACAGAAATGAGGGTGAGGCATTCCTCGATTAAAGTTTCCACGGGATCATGTTCCTTAATGTAATCACAATCAAAAGACTTTGTTGCCCGGAAGATATCCAATTGCATTTTCCTGTCCCCGAAGGCGATTTCCATACATCCCGTGTCGCAATCAATGTTTGCTTTAGCCGTAGCTAAGAAAGGTCTGCCTAAAATTATGGGTGCGTTCTGTAATTTTTCAGGGACTTCCATGTCGAGCACCAAAAAGTCGACCGGGAAATAGAAGTCCTTGACTCGTACAATTACATCCTCGACAACCCCCTTCAGGGTTTTCACAGATCTATCAGCTAGCTGGATGGTGACAAGGGTTGGTGTCAGCTCCCCAAAACAAAACTGGTGGTACAGGGTTGTTGGAATTAGATTGATAGAAGCACCTAGGTCCAGGAGCGCTCTATCAAACGTCATGTCCCCGATATTGCAGGAAATCAAGGGCGCTCCTGGGTCAGTTCGCTTGAGTGGAAGGTTGCTTGATATCACGGAACTTGCTTGCTCAGAAATTACAACCTTCCTAGGTGCTTGAGGTCTCGGCTTACGCTTGGGTGTACAGGCATCCTTTAAAATCTTGGCGTAAGCAGGGATGTGTTTGACGGCTTGTAGGAGCGGAATATTAATCTGTACTTGCTTAAAAATTTCCAACAGCTCCTCAGTTTCCACAGTATTCTTCTTTTTCTTGATTATTTCCAAGGCCTCAGGGTAGGGTGTTTGAATGTGGATTGGTTCCATGTCCGGGTCGTTGGTTGGTGCCTCTTCTGAGTCGGGTATTTCAACAGGTAAAGTCTCAGGGAGAGTCGGCCATTTCAGATCTTGGGTTTTGGTGCCGCTTCTCAAGGTCACCGCAGTCGCAGAGGCATTGGAGCCATGGGGTGATCCTTGAGAAGACGAGGACGAAGAAGCGCCAAACCCAGGAGGTGTTTGCGGGGCTGGTTGGACCATGTGAGCCTGCCCGGGGTTACTTTGGAACCCTTGCAAATTGGGGCCTCTGTTAATTATATTTCGCGGGTTTGGTTGTGGTTGGGAAGGTAGGGATCCTTGTTGTTTACAGTCCAAGAGTTGGCTTAACTGTCCCTTTACCAAGGCCATTTCCTCCTGATGTTTCTGGTTCATGTCAGCCATCATCTTTATTAGGGTATCCATTTGGTTTTGTGGGGGAGGGGCCGCCCTATTCTAGTTATATTGGGGTCTAACTGGTGGTCCTTGCTGATAGGGGGGCAAGTGTGGCTGCTGGTTTGGCCTGGGCTGGTTTTGGAATTGCGGTGGTTTCTGGATTGTCCAACCAAAGTTGGGGTGGTTACTCTAGCTGGTGTTGTAAGTGTTGGAGAAAGGGTCAGGTTTCGCATATCCTTGGACGGCTTGTACATCTTCTAGGATAGCCGATGTTGATGAAGAGGGAAGGGAGTAATCAAGGGTCGAGGGAGCAAAGGTCCCTCCCTGGAACGTGGTCAGGGGTTGTTCCAGGTTCAATTGGGTGAAGGGCTGGACCAGGTCAACATTATGTGCTCCCTTTGCTAGGGAGAAAGTCTGCAAGGGGTTCCTGGTATGATTCAGTAGCTCATCAATCTTTTTGTCCACCAATTCCACTCGATCCAACTTTTTGGCAATGATGTCCATGTCAACCATTCCAGAATTTGCTTGCACCTCATAAATCCCACCACCGAGTTGACTGGACCTGTTAAACTGGTTCATGGAGGCATTGTTGAGAGAATTCTCACTCATAGACTCAAAGAGCTCAAACACGCTCTCCTCATCTTTGTTTAGGAAGTTTCCCCCGCATGAGGCATCAATGAAGTTTCGTAGGTTGCTGTCCAGACCGTGGTAGAAGATCTGGGCCAATTGCCACCTTGGAACTTCGTGGTGTCGGCATTTCCTCAAAAGTTCATTAAATCTTTCCCACGCCTCATGAAATTGTTCCCTACCCTGGAGTGTGAAGGTAGTGACAGCTCTTCTGAGGGCATTGGTCTTTCCTATGGGGAAGAATTTCTTTAAAAATGCATGCCTCAGTTCTTCCCAGGTGGTGATGGGTCTACCTAGGGTTCTAAGCCAATGAGAAGCCTTGTCTCTTAATGAGAAAGGGAACATCTTGATTAGAACAATGTCATGTCTAATGTTCCTAGGTTTCACCGTTTGTGCTATGCGGTGGAGATCCTCTAGGTGCTGAAAGGGGTCCTCATTTGAGCTTCCATGAATGTGGCTCTGGATCAGACTTAAGACTTTCGGTTTCAGCTCAAAATCATCTCCCCCCTCGGGGATCCGAAGGTGTGGCTCGACTCTAATAGTAGAAGGGTTATAGAAATCACGGAGGGGTCTTGGCTGATCCTGAAATGGCGGTAAATCAAGTGGTGGTTGCCCTGGTATGTCATGGAATGGTGGCGGTGGTTGCTCTTGTGGGTTCTGTAACCGTTGTATGGCTTGCATGATGGTGTGGATTTGTTGTTGCTGAAGCCGATGGTTAGCATTGATTTGAGCTTGGATGATGTCCATAGCATCTGGTGGGGGTTGATCATCAGCCTCATCTACCCTAGGTTCAACCATGTTTTCAACAGAATTACGTCGTCTAGATTCCTGCCCCAAAACACACAACTCGAGATGCTGTGAGCGCCTCCCGTGCATACACTAGAGAAGAACAGGAGGGGATGCGGAGGGCGACAGATGCGAGAAATGTGTTTCAATCAAGCACCCAAGCCTAGTCCTTATGGTGTATTCCTCAGGAGACCTAGAAATCTCACAATGGGTGATTAAGTTCGTAAGCACTGGACTCCCCTTCCCAAGGCTAATCTGGCCAGGTTGATTATGAGGGGATTGCAGGGAAGGTTCTTCCTTTGGCTTGCGCCTCCGGTTCCATAGACCCCACAACCGCGGTCGTTTAACACTGCCCCGCAGCCTAGTCACCAGATTCTACCAAGGGAATGAAAGCCAAGTGCCTAGCAAACAAAACCTCATCTTTTGAGACTTAACTCAGTCCTGCCTAGGGCACGTCTACTCAGTTTTAAAGGGTTAGGATAGTGCTTGTGCTTAGGGTGATGTGATGAGGCGTTGATTGGGGTGGTGCCTTTTAATTTTTCACTTTCAAAGTGTGTGCTTCTAGCAAAACATGGTCTTCAAGTAAGGATTTGTTAAGATGTTGTGTCTTTTAGTATTTCATCCTTACTTTAGTACTTTTTAGGGTTGACGTGTCTTAATGTTTTCAAACAAGTTTCAGTGGGCACATCATGTTCTGCACAAAACTTGGTGAAAGTAGATTTCCTTTTCTTTTGTAGAGGCTCTAAAACCCTAGTGTACTCATCCTAATGATCATGCAACTTCTATTAGATGAGTCAGTTTTAGGGTTGAGTGGTGCGGCCCAGGTCAACTCACGGTGGCTTCACAAACACCACTCAAGAAAAAGAAAAGAACACTCTAAGAATTTATTCAGAATGTTAGAGTGTACATTTTTTTTGTGGGGTGATGTGTTAAGGATGTGGGTCAAGCAATCATACACCACGCCAATTTTTTTTTCAGTTTTTACTATTTTTTTAGCTTTTTCACACAACCAAACACTGAGAGACAGGTTACTCACTATCGGTCCTCGAGGCGCCTACTCCCTTGCTACCGTCGTGGGATGAATCACTTCGCCGTCCATGCGCCGAATTCCTGCAACCGTCAAGTAAAAAGGAAAATAGGGCATCAGACGATGTGGGAATGAATGTGGAATGGAGGTGATAAAACAAATCCGTTGCCTCCCCGGCAACGGCGCCAAAAACTGACGTGCTTTTGTGCGTGTGTGTTAAGGAGTGTCGTTATAGTCGCACTTGCAACGTCGATTTTAAAATAATTAAATGGAGGTGAGTCCGAGTGTCGGTCTCAGGGAGGCGTGGAAATCGGATTTTTGTTTATCACTTGTCATAGAAAAGGCAGAGTTTTGCTTGCGAAAGATGCGATTTTGAAAAGCGAGAGAGAGAGATAGAGAGAGAGTTTAGGGTTAGAAAGCTCTTAGTTTTGATCATGCAACTTGAACAGAAATTAAAATGGCAATTGAACAGACAATAACTTCATTAAACATGCATTCGTAGTTCATGACTTACAACATTAAATACATGCTTCAACAAAAATAATAAAAAGATTAAAAGAGAGAGAGAGTAAGAGAGTGTGTGTGGAGAGCGACGAGGCAGCCACGGCGGTGGAGGAGGCTCCGTCGGCGGCTCGTCGTCTCCGGTGATTACGAGAGTGCCTAAAGCTAGCTAAGAGAGGAGTGGAGTAGTTTCAAAGGGGAGTGAATGCCTTGAATGGTGGTTGGAGGGGGCTTAAATAGAGTTAAGGGCTTCCTAAGAGAAGATGGGGCTTTAGCGACATCCAGAGCATCGCTAAAACCGCTTCCAAATCATCGGTGAAGCCCTCTCTCTGCCGGTCAGCTGCCCGCCCCATTCCTTCTCGCGCGATCCATGGCCGCTGAATGAGAGCCGTCCAATCGAAGATCGGACGACTAAGAGTCATCCTCGCCCGCGTTGAGATCGTGCCTCGGGCGTGCGTGTGCGCACGCGTCTCCTCCCAGCGTGCGCGTGCACGTGTGGGCGCTTGAGAGCTGCGATCGCGCCGCGTGGTGAGATCCTGGCTGCCCGCTGCTGATCGGGCGACCCAATTTCTCCGCGCCCTTCGCTCGCCTTCAAATTCCACCCCGCGCGGCTCGAACGCGCGTCGCGTGGATGCAGGCGTGCGCGCTATCCATTGCGCCATGCCCGCGCTTTCGTCATGGCGACCACGGGCGGGGCGCGCAGATCTAGGCCGTTCGATCGAAGATCGAAGGCCGAGATTTGTCCTTGGCTGGCTGAAGGTGCGCGTTTTGTTACCAGTCGATCTAACTCTGCAACCCCCTCGTGTTTTTTCAAGTGGTTCGAGGCCTTCCTGACCTTGGATTTCGGTAAATAAGGTATCGTTTGAATTGTATCGATGCGTATTACGCGTTGGTATCCTTCATTTTTGTTTTGTACTATTGTTCCAAATGTGAAATTAGAAACGTGTCCAAAGTGGTTCTAACTCTTTTCTTGACATGATGGGTCTATGGAAATCCTTCGATGCATGTGCGGACTACGAGGAGGGTGTCACATAGGTTCCCTGGCCCTTTGCACACGATTTGGAGTCACCGTGACCCTCCGGTGACGTCAGGTATAGTTTACTGTTTTCTTGTTTTTGTTTCGTTTCCAGGTCATTGCAGACCCGTTTTGTGTGGTTCTTCACATATCTTGTATTTGTTGGTGTGAGCTTCCCTCCTTGCTGAGTTTGGAACCTTGTGAGTGTAAGGTTTCTATTTTATGGTACTTTATTGTGAACTAAATTTCTATTGCGTGATTATTGAATGGTAAGATGCTAAAATCTAACCTTATTATTGCATGTATAGAACAAACTCCATTTTTCATGAAATAAGTCGCATGCACATTAGTTGATAAATTACTTAAGACCACTGTCATAAATTAGAAACTACTTTTAAATAGTTAATTTAAGGAATGTTGTGATTATTACATAAATATTTGAATCAACGAATGTATTAAGCAATTTTGGTTGGATTTAGTGATTCAGTTATCTTGAATTAATTATTAAATCAATACAATGGTTTCTGTCAGGTTCATAGTGGTTAGACGGTGTAGACACATTTATTTAGCATAAAAGATCTATTTATGCATGTTCCTAGGCTTGTAGATGTATTCAGCATTATAAATATTGCATAACATGCATCATTGCGCATTTAGAATAATTTCTATAAATTATAACATAATTTGCCTATTTATTTGGGCAAGGGACAGGGTGATACACTTTTAGGCCTCAAATTGATGATTTAATCATACGGGCATGATCAAGGTGACGATTAGAGTCCACTGCCTCTGAAATCACCTTAATCAGACCTTCGTAGCATCATCTACAATCCAGAGAAGTTAAATGACTATGGGACAAAGTGATGCAAATCGAAGCTTCAAACAACAAATCCAACCATACGAATGGGTTCAGGCGATGATTGCAGTCCAACAATGCGAAAATCGCCTTGATCGGACATCCGTAGCTTCACATACAAAGGAAAGAAGATGGAAGGTCATGATAGTGCTACGTGGAGTTATCACAACTGCCCAACACCACCTGCCAACCTCCTACGCCCTCACCTTCTCTAATATTAGTCGTTGGATCTTCATCAACGAATGAGGTTAAATCCTAGCATCGCACACTCCACTCTCTAAAGCCAAATTAAGGGGGCAATCTCAGTCGTTGGATCAAGATCCAATAGTTGAGAATGTGCCCCTTCGATCGTAGCACAGCAACAAAGTTGCGCCCTTTCATCAGAGAGATACACATTCGAATCCCCCCGCGCCCCTCTCCCCCGGACTCACCCAATTGGAAATTCCACAATTTGATGCAAGATGAACGGTAGGAGAGCAGCCATGTCGGTGCTCAATCGCGCCTCATCCCTCAGCGAGCACACTAGTGCATGTTCTCGACTGCACGATGCGGATCATATGATGCGAAGGCGTCCACGTGGCCTCATGGATGAGCTTAGGTGGGATTACGTGCCATTACACGTGAGAAGAGTGAGATTTGAAGGCATAGCTCGCACATAATCTCCACCTTCTATCTGCGATCGGATGACCCTAGACTCTCCTCGCCACTCCTACGTAGCGTGCTGTGCATACACTGCGCAGCTTGTGCGTTGCACGTAGCATTGAAGCCCTTCTCGCGCCAAATCATTTGCCAAAGCCCTCCTTAAGCCTATAAATACCTCCCTACACCCTCTCAAACCATCCCTTCCTATGCTTCCCTCATCTTCACTAGAGCTCAAGGCAACCTCTTGAGAGTGTCCCAAGCCTGGGATGCTCCACTAGAGAAAATTAAAATAATGTTTCTCTCTCCTCATCCCCATTCATGGAATACCCACGGTCATCCTCTTACCTCCATTTAAGAAGCGGGAGTGTTTTAATGATCTTTTGAGATTATGCCTTCACCATCATGTGCCAAAATGGCAATTAGTTGAAAGGTTCTACATGGGTCTATTTGATAAACACTGACAAATGGTAGATGGTGCATGTGTTGAAAACTTCTTAACCAAAACTGAAGATGAGGCTTAGACCCTCTTTGAGACCCTCAGTGAGAATTCCATTCATCTCACTTCTGCTTATACAGATAAGGGTCCTTTAATTTTACTAAAGAAGAAGGAGGCAAATATGGTCGAGGCCACACAAGATCTTGCCTATCAAATTCAAATGCGTAATCAAAAGTTCGATAGGCTGCTATATAACCCCAGGATTCTCCCACAGCAGGACACACAATCCTAACCTCTTTCTGAATGCACCCTTAGCTAGAGTAGTTATCAGTTAACTGTCGAGTGTCATCTGGTAAATCAATTTCTGAGATGATCTAGGCGGATTTGAATGCTACTAAGGGGTTCCATCCAACAAGGCATAATTCGTACTTAAACACTTACAATCTTGGATGGAGGAACCATCCTAATTTCTCTTGGAGGCATAATGAGGCCTCAGGTTCAGGACCCAAGGTTACCCCCTTTCTGACCCAAAATTCTCCCCTTAATCCTCAATCCTTTGAATTGGAAGTGATCAAGGCCATAATGAAGGCCATGCAGTAGACTCAACAAATGATGATTCAATCTCAAAATAAGGTGATCAATGACATGTAATCTTAGATAGGTTACCTTACAGAGGTTATTAGGCAAAGAGATCTTAGGAAACTTTCTAATAAGCTAGAGGAAAATCCAAAGAGTAAAGGTCCCATAATTAAGGAGCATACTCAAGCTGTGGCCATCTTGAGGAGCGGCAAGCAAATTTCCCAACCAAAAGCCCCTCCTACAATCATTGTTCCTACCATTACAACCCCTATTTCCACCCCCATGATGACATATGCCTCATCATATTTAAAATTCCTTAGTTAAGTTAGAAACTAAGTCAAAACGCTATAATTAACTCAAGAAAAGGATTAAGTGTGGGATTAATGGAAAATGACCTAAAGCACTCAATTTGTGCTAAAAATGCAAAAATTAGGTTAAATTAAAGAGGTTCCATACTAAAAATGAAAATAGTTGAATCAAGCAGTAATTGAACACCAAAATGAGCTCAAATTTACAAATTAATTGTTGGAATAATTTCTAATAAGTTCAAATTAGATGTTGATGGACTGCTTCGTGGAGACGAAGGGTCCCCCTCAAAAGCGGATCGAACTCCATAGAATGGGTAGTCCAATGGAATAATTGCACAAAGGGAACACAAGAGTTGGTTACCCAATTCCACCTTAAGAGGTGTGAATCTTGGGGGAGGGTGAGACTCCCAATTATACATTAAAATTTGCTAGAGTTTACAAAATATACAATTGCTCGATTTCGCTCGGATTGCTTAGAGGAGGGCTAGCGCGTCTTCCAACCTATATATACCTCGTGTTGGGGTGGAGCTCCCACTGATATCTTCTGAGCGGATCAGGCTCGAACTCCTATCAAGAACTTCTGAGCAGATTGCGCTTCTAGCAGGATTTCTTAGGCGGATACATTACTAGGCCATTAATGGCAACTGCCAGTGTTAGCATTTAGTGGCAGCGTAGGCCTGCTGTACCCTTCATTGAACCTCCAACAACTAGGTCTCTTCGGGTTCGGCCATGCCCGCCTGCTTGTGTGCCGGCCAAATGGATTGCCGTGTCCGGCTGCGTAGGGGGGTTCTCTTGGATGTAGGCGGGTCGGATCTCCAAACTTCGCCTTTATCTGAGGTTTTTTGAGTCGGATCCTCAATTTTGGGCCTATTGCGGGGTTTCGAGTTTGAGGGTATTTTTTGTTCCTCATCATATGCCATAAAAGTTTCATTGCATTTTGACCTCTTTAAGACCTTAAAATTGATGATTTACACTTAGGTCCTTCCTACAGTATAAAGCCTTCACTCAAAAGTTGCTAAGGACCTTTTTGCAAGCTGCTAGGGACCTTTCTATAAGGATTTAATGCCATTTATGGGCTTTTGTGCAAATTTTATATCACTTCAGCAAAGGGCCTTTTGCACAAATTCTCCAATACACCTACAACTGGAGTTCTCTTCTTTTGCTCGAGCACGAAGAACTCAGAGGACCATAGCTGTCCATTTCTTCTTTGCTTCATCCAATAGTGGATCTTCACTCTACCGGTTAGCACCAGTAACCAAACTTTGCGCCCTTATTTAGATCACATCTGACGATCACTTTTTATTCTAATCCACCCCACGCTCCCCAACTCCATCCGTAGCCATTGATCTCCAACGGCTTGGACCTACTGAATCCGATCACCTGAACCCCCATTGTCTATATAAACACCATACCCTCAAGCTCGTGAGACCATCAGTTACCTTTCCCATTGAGCCGGCCACCATCTTCCCCTTCTAGCTCTTCTCCCTCATCTTCTGTAGCCGGTGACAGCAGCTACACCTCTTCCTCAATTCCTCCTTGCCGCTAGAATTCTGGTAACATCTGAAGGCAACCCAGCGCTCCTCCCTATGAGCTTTCGTCACTGGAAGCCATCCCCCTCTCCTCCATCACTACAGCAACCAACTACAGTACCTCAGGTCCCGTTCATCCTATTATATTAGATTTATGGCTTTCCTAGTTTATAATAGATTAGTTTAGATAGCTTAGATTAGATGTAGTTGTTTAATTGGGTTAGATTAGCTTAGATTAGTGTTAAGTGCTCTTCTCTACCAATCCGCCCTCTCTAATCAATTCCAATCAAAGAAAACGAATGACATCTTCGCAGCAATCCACTGAGCTTCCTCTCCATCTCACGATCACGATCATATTCTTTCCTCACTGTTTGATCGCCAGACCACCCCATCCATCAGAACCACTTTAGATCTAAAGCTTTCTAGCTTCTAGATCTTAAGCGCGCTTAATTCCATTTAAGGGCTCATCCATTCACTTCAGAGGATCACAAGGACCCTCCCCTTGACTTGAATTGAGCAGATTTGATCATTTGTATCAAATTTGGCTTTCAGTACTTGATCGGCGAATTTGAAGTACAATTCAATTTTTATCTAATTTAATTGTGTGAATTGAAGTTTTAGAAATCTAATTGGATGGATTGCAATGAGTATGAGTTATTTGATTGAAGTTTCAACACCTGATGAGTTCGCACCCAATTTCGTCTTTCGTTCCTATTCTTATGCTCCGTGCAGGTAGCTAGGGGCATAAAAATTCGATGCATGGATTAGATGCCCTTGTGATGACCTAATCATATTTAGAGTATCCCCTAATCAATCTGAACACCAATAAATGGTGTGCAAATTGATTAGATCAATTCATCTTGGTGAAACCATATGGACAACCCCAGCTTGGAGACAGACCTAATTGTGATCAAAGTGTTTTAATCTGTTGATTTAAGTTTGAATAAGGTTTAAGATATTTGAATGAAGCTTTTCGAGTGATTTCCCAATGATTTTGATGTTTAATTTAACTCTTTCTTCCTCACTATCTATAGTGAAGGAAGGAGAGTTGATTAGGGTTTTCTTGGATTCATAAATCCTTGATTTGGTTTTTATGGAATTCTAGGATGTTTAATGGACAATTGCAACAATTGAGATTGATGTTTGTTTGATTCAAGCATGATTGGGAATTTTTGATGGTAGCCATCAGGTCCTAGGTTCATCTGGGAGATAAGAGGGTTCTATGCAATTCCTGATGCTTTGAAAAAGTTTTCAAATGATTTTCCATGTTTATGTGGTAATTTGGAACTGGATTCATGGAAATCTGAGTCTTGTATTGGATCTGAGATTGATTTGGTCAGTTCAGCAGCTGTGCTAATTTGTGTAAATGAAGTTCCTAAAGGAGGTTTTGATTATGGAATTCAAATGGATTTTGGATGACTTGAAATTTGTAATGAGTTTTCGGAAATGAAATTTGCATTTTTATTAATTGTTAGATGTTGCATAAAGATCTGGAATGCACCGATAAACCTTAGAATCAAAGCCTGAAGCAGTTAGATAGTTGTTACAGTATTGATGTCTGTTAGGGTCTGCTATTGATGAATCCTAATGGTGCTTAGAGCTCAAATGTATTTTTCAAGCTAATTTGATGTTAGATCAAGTCTTAAGAAGCATTCATGTACTTTTTGATTTGCTCTAAACTGAATTAAAAAGCATGTAAATTTTCTGAGAAAGAATTCTCAGTCACTAAAATTGTAACTGTACAAACTATTTTGATTATTAGTTCGGATGCTTAATCCATGTTTTTGTGTTTGAATTTGATTTCAATAGATGTCTGGATGTTTATAATGCTTTATCCTTGATTTCCTGCATTTTAGTATAATTTTAAGGCTTGCTATCAATATCTGATCATTTATTGGCCTTTTTCCAGCCTTTTTGATAAAAATAGTGTGAAAAAATAGAAAAATCATGTAAATAAATAAAATAAAAGTGTAGTGAGTGAGATTTGTGTTTTGAACTTGTGTATAGTTAGATTTAGAATTTTAGGTGTTTAGTTCATAGATAATACCCACAAAATTTTAAGATTCTTCTTTAGTTTAGAATTAAAAGTCTAAAAACATAAATAAAAAGAGTTTCTTTAATTCACTTTCATAGATTTCTACTCTTTGTTTACTTACTTAAAACTCCAAACCAAATACAAAATCTAAAAAACCCTCAATCCTCTTAAAAATCCTATGTATATATTGTATATATATGTACATATTCCTAATTTAATAATATAAATTAAGTACTTCAACCTATTGTATATCATTAAGTTACTTATTTAGGAAGCTAATGTCTATGGTACACTCTAACTTATATTATAACTTATTCTTGACTTATGTATAGGCTAAATTATATTATATATTAATATATGTACTATATAAGCTAACTTAAATGTAATATGGCTATAAATTATGTGCGTGTATATATATATATAGAGAGAGAGAGAGAGAAAAGGGAGCGTGAAGCTGACCTATATATATATGTATATTATGTATGTATATTAGATAAGTTATATTGTATCTTTGTAATTTATATTTTAGCTTATTTTAAGCCTATTTATAACCTAATATGTACTGTATGGCAGTACCCTTATATCGCAAAGCTAAGTTATATGTATATTATGTATATAGTATATATGTGTATATAGAATAATAAATCTACTAAAATAACTTTAAAATCTTAATTATGGTATTAAGTATATATATTAGTTTATTTATAGTCTAATTAGGTAGTGTGTACATTATATATAGGCTTATATAAGCCTATTATGTACATAGAACCTTTTGTAAATATATAATAGGAAATGTAAATAAATTAAATAAAATTATGTAATAAATAGTTCTATATATCAATTAACAAGTTATGACTTTAATTTATGATTACCACCATTAATTAACCCTTAATTGTATGCCTAATTTCCTAATTAAGCTACAACACTGCCCAACGTAAAACACTCCTCCATTTAGTCCCACATCGTGGGAAGAAAACACGCCAAAGCGGTATATGAACGAAGGCACATGTAGGCTGTTCGAGTGCCTACAACGCTTTTGGGTGTGTGACCATCGTACTGAGCATTATATGAGAGAGAGAGAATGAGAGATAGATAGAAGAAATTAAGTTAGAGCGTAAAGGTGTGCGGCCCACTAAGGGTGGTCCATTGGGTGAGAAATCGTAGGTTTGATTTTGACCACTTCTTGGCCCAAGAAGAAAAGAGAAAAGATTTAGGGTCATGCTTAGGGTCTTAAGGTGCAATTAAGGCAAGAGTTAATGAAAGATGTTTAAGGGCTAATTATGTGGGCTAATTGCTGCTGAAGAGGAGCATGCGTGAGTTGAGTTGAGATGCTAAGTGTTGGAAAAGAAAAACTTTAGGGGTAAGAAAAGAAGAAGAGTAAGGAAGTAACTTATCTATATATAAGTATAATGTAAATATTAGGATTAATGCATTTCCTTTCTGCCTTGTTCTGTATATATTTTTTGAAACATGATTGTGTAGTAAACTTTATTCTTTTTGTATAAACTTGTATATAGTTAGTTTAGCTTGTAAATATGTAAATACTTGTATATTTGTATATCATTGTATAGATTCAAATTGTAATTAGATTCATTTGTAAATAACATTCATATTTTTAGCCTAAAAGATTAATTTTGGAGTAAAAATTGTATAGAGAGTGATGTATATCAATAACTGTTTCCCAATGAATGACCTGAAATAAAATTAGTTAAAATTGTACATAAATAAAATGACATTCGATTCGATTGCGACACTGTACCACTTATACAATTGTGACCATAAAAACCCTAAATTAAATTGTGATCCAAATCGTGCATCACCCCACTGAGGAAGAATCCAATGGTCCTTCCTCGATTGAAATCACCCCACTGGAGGATGTTGTCACTGTCTCACCCCTTTCCCGCCATGACAACCCCTCCACACAGAAGCAAAGTATGCCCTTTCCAGAGTGCCTTCACACTTCTGTCGACTCTACATCTGGCTCATCTCGAGCCATGGAGAGAACGAACGAGATCTTGAAAACGTTTAAACGGGTTCACATTAATCTACTGTCGTTGGACACCATCAAATAGATCTCATCTTATGCAAAATTTCTTAAGGACCTATGCTCGCAAAAGAGAAGGTCTAGGAAATAAGTCCAAGCCAAAGTCCTCTTGCCTAACTTGGTCAGCTCGGTCCTCCAACACAACACACCCCCTAAAATGAAAGGCCCAAGAGCCTCGTACATATCTGTGATCAGTGGTGACCAACGCACTGATGAGGCTCTTCTTGATCTAGATGCGGGGTTAATATCTTACTGAGCTTGGTCTATGAGCTCCTTGGAGGAGGCACCTTGAAACCTAGTCCTGTTGTCCTCTAAGTAGGCGATAGGTCACTTAAGAAAGAAACCACGTGGTCTATTGGAAGATGTTTTGGCCAAAGTTAAAGAATTTTTCTTTCCAGTAGATTTTCTTATCCTTGACACTAACCCACGCAACCACCCCACCAAACCGTTTATTATTTTGCATCGACCATTCTTGGCTATGACTAAAGCCTTAATTAACTACAAATTCGGGGCATTAAAGAGGGACTTTGGGAACAAGAAACTTTGATTGAATGTCTTTGAAGCATACAAACAACCTAGATTGGAAGATTGTTCTCGAATCGAGATTGTGGATGAAATTATTGAGGAGGTGACTCCTAGCATCATTGGTGTTGATCCCCTACAAAACATTATTGAAACTGGTCATTCCAAGGTTATTGAAGGCAAGGGGGATATCTCGGACCTTGAAGAAGTGCTAGGAGTCAAAACAAAATCCCTCTCCCCACCTTGGACTATTAAAGTTGACCCGTTACCTGAGGTGGGGACATCACATCTCATCCCATCTCTTTGGAAGGCTCCTGAACTTAAGCTGAAACCACTTCCAAAGTCTTTGAAATATGCCTTGCTTAGGCTAAATGAGACACTCCTTGTGATAATTTCATCATCATTGACTAGAGATCAAGAGGGACTATTGATTGATTGCCAAAACAAAATCCCTCTCCCCACCTTGGACTATTAAAGTTGACCCGTTACCTGAGGTGGGGACATCACATCTCATCCCATCTCTTTGGAAGGCTCCTGAACTTAAGCTGAAACCACTTCCAAAGTCTTTGAAATATGCCTTGCTTAGGCTAAATGAGACACTCCTTGTGATAATTTCATCATCATTGACTAGAGATCAAGAGGGACTATTGATTGATTGCCTGAAAAGGCATAAGGAGGCTATAGCCTGGAATATTGCAAACATTAAAGGGGTTGACCCTGCCCTTTGCATGCATCATATTTACACGTAGGAGTCCGTTAAACCACTCAAACACATGCAGAGAAGGCTTAACCCCAATATGAGGGAGGTGGTTATGAAGGAGATTCTGAAATTGCTAGACGTCGGGATAATGTACCCAATTTCTGATAGTAGGTGGGTCAATCCCATTTATGTGGTACCCAAGATGGCAGGATTCATAGTGCAGGAGAATGAGAAAGGAGAGAAGATCACTACTCGGCCCTCGAATGGCTAGAGTTTTGCATTGACTATCATAGACTTAACACTGCCACCCAGAAAGACCATTTTCCTCTGCCGTTTATCGATAAAATCCTAGAAAAATTGGAAAGGAATAAGTACTTTTGCTTTCTTAATGGTTACTCTGAGTACAATCAAATAGCAGTGTTTGTTGATGACCAAGAGCATACTACTTTCATTAGCCCATATGGCACTTTCACTTTTTGAAGAATGCATTTAGACTCTGTAATGCTTCGACGACATTCCAACAATGTATGATGTCCATCTTTTCAGATATGATAAATGAATTCTTAGAGATTTTCATGGACGATTTCTCCATCTTGGGGATGTCATTTGACCAATGTCTCCTGCACTTGGAAAAGACTCTGTAAGAATGTATGATGTCCATCTTTTCAGATATGACATGAATTCTTAGAGATTTTCATGGACGATTTCTCCATCATTGGGATGTTGTTTGACCAATGTCTCCTGCACTTGGAAAAAGTCATAATTAGATGTAAAGAGACAAATCTAGTTCTTGGTTGGGAAAAAAGCTATTTCATGGTTCAACAAGGAATTGTTCTTGAACATGTTGTTTCTGAATGGGGCATAGAGGTGGATCATGCTAAAGTGGATTCTATCTCTAAATTTCCACCGCCCTCCAACATAAACAGGTTTGATCTTTTTTAGTCCATGTTGGCTTTTATAAGCGTTTTATTCAGGACTTCAATAAAGTTGCTCGGCTACTTTGTGACTTTTTGATGAAGGATTCTCCTTTATGTTTGATGACATTGGTGCCTTAGCCTTTCAACATTTGAAAAGGCCTTAATGACTGTGCCTATTATGCAAGCACCAGATTGGACCCTCTCATTCAAGCTTATGTGTGATGCATCTGATTATGCCGTAGGAGTGGTCCTTTGTCATAGGGTTGATAAAAGGCCTCATGTTTTATATTATGTTAGCAAGACCCTAATTGAACCACAATAAAACTACATTATCAGTGAAAAAGAATTACTCGCAGTAGTATTTGCTCTAGAAAAGATTCAGTCTTACATTATGGGATCTAAGGTCGTGGTGTTCATTGACCATTCAGCTCTAAAACATTTGCTATCCAAAAAGGACACCAAGCCTAGACTTATCTGGTGAATTCTGCTACTCCAGGAATTTGACCTAGAAATCAAGGATAAGAAGGGGGTTGAGAATGTTGAAGTAGATCACCTATCTCTGATCCCTATTGTGGCTTTGACCTTGTCAGGAGAGATTATTCATACCTTCCCTGGTATTGCATTCCATCTCTCCTTGGTATGTGGACTTTGTGAATTATTTGGTCATTGGAGAGATTCCAGGTGGTTGGGATAAAAATAGACGAGACAAGTTCATGTCTCAAGGGAAACCCTTTCACTAGGAGGCACTAGAGCTTTTCAAAACTTGTAGTGACCAAGTGATAAGGAGGTGTATCCCCAAGGAGGAACAATGCAATATTCTTAATTTTTGCTACTCCTTACATTGTGGGAGACATTTTAGTGGGAAAAAGATAGCCTTCAAGGTTCTCCAATCTAGTTTCTTTTGGCCTTCACTATTCAAAGATTCATACAAATTTGCAAAGGCATGCATTCAATGTCAAAAGATGGAAACTATTAAGAAACAAGATTAGTTGCCCCTTCAAACCTTTACCGGTGGAGAAATTTGATGTATGGGGTATTGACTTTATGAGTCCTTTCCCATCATCCTATGAATTTGAATATATCCTTGTGGCAGTTGATTACATTTCAAAATGCATTGAAGTCATTCTCACGAGGACCAACGATCACTCGGTGGTCCTAAAATTTGTTAAGGATATTATCTTTGCTCAATTTGGTTGCTCGAGGGTTATCATTAGTGATGGGGGACCACATTTCAAGAACGTTTAATTCTCAAGCTTGCTAAAGAAATATGGAGTCACATATAAGGTGGCAACATCTTATCATCCTTAGACAAGCGGACAGGTTAAAGTGTCTAACAGGGAAATAATAAAAATTCTAGAGAAAACTGTACATCCTAACAGAAAGACTTGTCGCAGAAGTTGGATGATGCTTTGTGGGCCTACAAAACTACCTACAAAACTCCGTTAGGCATGTTTCTCTTTAGGTTGGTCTTTGGAAGGGCGTGCCATTTGCCTGTCGAATTGGAGCATAAAGCATATTGGGTGACCAAGAAAATCAATCTAGATCTTGAGAAGGGAAGTAAGACATGCAAGTTGGAGTTGAGTGAGCTTGAAGAGCTAAGGAATGAGGCCTATGAGGGCTTATGTATCTATAAAGACTGCACCAAGGCCTTTCATGACAAACACATTTTAAGGAAAAAATTTTGAACCTAACTAGCATGTCTAGCTTTTCAACTCATGCTTGAAATTGTTTCCAGGAAAGTTTAAGTTCCGTTGGGAGGCCCTTATACTGTGGTGCATGTTTTCTCCCATGGATTGGTGGAAATTAAGAATCCAACTTTAGGAGAAAGCTTTAAAGTCAATGGCCAACGATTTATGTCACCCTTTCAGATGGCCAGGTAATTGACACTACCCTCCTATCAAAGCCTTAGCTCTTGTCTCTGTCTGGTCCTTAACGGTAAATGTAACACTCATTGGGAGGTAGGCCAACTCTACATCATGTATTATTTTTCCTTCTATTGCGCAATGAGGACATCATACAAAATAGGCATGGAGGGGAGGTAAACATGTTTATTGTTTATAGCATTTGCACATACTTGCATTCATCTATATATATATATCTCCAGCATTTGACTTTAGAAGAGTTCACCTAAGTTCTGAGTTGGAATGAATGATGAATTAAGTCCTGAAGTACCAACCTTTGAAGATAAGTGAGAATGATTAACTTTAGGCCTCATGGGCCTATGTAGCTTCAAAATTTGAGTATTTGTGAAGATATGGATTATACTTTAAGTAATTGGGGGTGCTAAGAGGTTGATGTATTAAGTCAGGGCATAGGAAGTATTCGACCCCTGTGTTTGCCTTTTGGTTTGTGGGTTCTTAGTAACTTAAGCATCCACATACCACACACTTTGGTCCTGTTTAGTGCGCTTAATAAAGGTATAACCACAAAAAAAAAATGTCCTTTTGAAAAATGGTTCTCTTGAGGATTTGACTTAGGAGAAGCTTGAAAACACAAGTTAATTGGAAGAGTTCCTGCCGCATGAGAGGTGGAGTAGGTACTCTCATTGAGGATGCGATGTAAACATGTCACCACCTTAGTGCTGGTCTCCTAAGATATTTAAACATCCTATCGGGGGCATATAAGCGCATCGCGCGGTTTAGGTGTCATGGGTAGCATTATCGCAAAATGTCTCTTGTTAGGGGTTGAATTGGCTAAAAAATTCCATAGGTGGCATTATCACAAAGTGTTGAGTGACAGGGTTCTTAGGGTTGCCATGGGATGTGCTATTCTGAAGCATCGAATGCAAGAGACCCTTCGAGGATCACTGATGGGAACGAGGAATTTGACATAGACTATGTTGAGAACCAATTAGAGGTTAGACTTAAGGGAATCAAAAAAACATTACAAAAAGGAAAATATCAAAATTATCTTTTCCCTTCTTTTCTGAAAAATGCATTGGCAAGTTGAATTAAGACCACTTGCATGAACACACGGAGGCTTTAACCTCTGAGATTAATAAACCCTTAGGTAGGCTTGGGAGCATAGGAAGCCTTTGTTGGAGACCTAAAGCTTAAGCTAATCAAGTTTGTATATTGATCGGTACTTGGGTACCTTAAGGTCTAGGGATAGTATTTCAAACTAATCTCTAGAGGCGAGGCACGATAAGGCTTCCTGACAACAAAATTCCAGTTTAGAGATTTGGTACTTCTCCATATGATTTTACTCGGGACTAGCAAAACTTAGGCATAGAGACATTTAATGAGTCCACCTCAGTGGATTACTATTAAGTCTAAGTTGGTTAGTCTTTGCGTTTTAGGTACATTACTTTTCACGTTTGGTGGTGAAATAAATGCATACATTAGGATTCAAACCTACATATATTTTCTTGCATTCCAATAATCTATTATGTATTTAAATAATTATGGGTGTTTATTGTTGTAGGATTTGCAAGGAGGTTTACCAAAATACAACCCCATTATAAAATGCATAAGCACCTAAGTTGTTAAACTACATCTCAAGATTAATTCCCAAGGGGGTTCGATAACTTTGCAATTTCACCATGGGGTCCACTCTATTTTCTCTCTCTCTCTCAATTCATGCACAGAGCCTCTAGCGCACCTCTTTAATTTTCCTCAATTCATGCACCAGCCATTCCTCTCCAATCAATGCATATATAGCATTCCAAATTCCCCAACAGTTCCAAACTTACGATAACAACATTTCGATTCCAGCCCACCCGCGTGCATTCCAATTTGGCTCTTCTTTGTCACACAAGCCTCTCCCCATCCAGAATGTTCCACGCATGGGCACACGTCAACCATTTCTAAAGGTGCACACAACACACCAAGGACTCGGGAGCGTAGCCCTATTCCTCTCTCGACCATGAGTGCATCCTAGAGTGGACAACCCCTCACAATTCCCCATCGCTCATTAGAGCCTGCAGGCCCTACACTCACTAGGGGGTTCCATCGCTCGCCTCTTGGAGAGTTATTCCTTGGTTGAGGAGTGCTCGGCCAGAGACCTTCATGGCGCCTCCAGCTTGCTACCTCATGACTTGAGGAACAGCTGGCGATCTCGTTAGAGCTCGCAGACGCCAGCGCTGCGACTCTTCTCCACCATCTATGATCATCTTCCCTCTCCTCTATCACACCTTCCTCTCCTCTTCATGGCCAACACCACCGTGCACATGCACTCGTCCTCCTCCATGCGTGACACCACCGCCATCTCCTCGTTGTGACCTAAAAAGGAGGGTGGTACTTGGTAGGTTCACCTTAGTGTACTAAATTAGAGCCTAAGTACATTATTATTGAAATGAGAATTTAATTTAAACATGCATTATATTGATAAAATTAATTAAGCTCTAGATTTATCATTTCCTGCATTTCATTAATTTTGACATAATTTGATTGCTTATTTATTTTTGATGCAGAATCATGTGAGGAAGTATAATTTTTATATCATTACACCAAAGCTCAATTAAAAATATTACATTGATATCTTAAATATCTCTTTGCCTCAATCATGGAGACAAAAAAAGGCACCGCCAGCTTTCCTTTTGAAATTAACTTATTCCCTTAGCAACGTAAAGAAGGCCTACACACAAAACACCCCCGCTCCCTCTTGCTAAAGGGCACCATCGTTCTCCCTCACGGAATAGAGGGCACCACCACCACTCGCCCGGTAGGGGTGTTCATGGGTCAGGTATCCGCCCATTCTCACTTTATCCGACCCGACCCAATCTCGAGTGGGTTATGACCTGAACCGACTTATTCAAATGGAAATCCAATAGATATAATATCCTATTATGTTAAACTGGGTCATAGATACCCGATGGTTATGTGATTAACTAATTTAGCTAAAATATAAAAATTTAAAGACATGAAATATAATTTAAAGAAAACTATAAACAAATAAAAATAGATATGACAATATTCATTAAAATGATAAAATACTTTTACCAATATATAAAAACATTTAAAAGTTATAAAAATAATTTTATATAAAATAAAAATAATTATAAATAAAAATAAATAAAAATAAAATTTAAAATAAATTATAAAAAATAAAAATAAAAAATTAATTATTAAATATTAAAAATAAGATAAAAAATAAGTAAATAAAAATTTAAAATTTAAAAAATTAAAAAATAAATTAAAAATAAAAATAAAATAAAATAAGAATAAATAAATAATAAAAAATATAAATATAAAAATAAAAATAAGAATAAATATTATATCAATAAATCTTGACGGCTACTATTAATTATAGTAGTCATTTCATTCTTTAAAAAAAATGAAAATTTTAAGCACGTAACAATGTTTTGAAGATGAGGTTGGGGGGAATGTGATGACTATCAGGCTATGTACGCACTAGCGACGATGGGAAATGGCGCATGGGCATTACGCGTTGTCGGGAAGGCTTGTATAACTGAGGACGGCGAGGAAGGGGTTTGCCACATTAAAGGATTGAAGGATCGAGGGAGGGAAGAAAGCACAGAAACATTGAAGCCATCGTGGTGAGACCCTCTTCTGTGTCCATGTCATGTTCCACATCTTCACCTACTTTTGGTCCAAGCTTCATGACCTCAGGTGCCTCTCGCCTCCGAGCTCAACCATGTTCGCGACCTTAAATATTAGATCGAGTCTAGATCTGCCAACTCGAGGAGCCCCGACGTTGCCCCCATCGACGTTGACTACAATGCGACCTCCACCTCCCAACCCTTACCCCCTGTTAGCAGCCCCCTCTCCCCGATCTGCCTAAACGGATATGGGTTGTAATGGCCAATGGGTTGGGATTGAGTTGTGAGCATAGTGAGAACTAAGGAAAAGAGGGTCGTAAATTGGCTTAGTTGGGTTACGAGAGTGGCAATATGGATGGATCATGGACGGATCATATGATGGGTCATAAGACGGGTCAGTTAACAGGTACCCGTAGATGTCTTGACGGGTACCCAAATGGAGACCCGAGAAGTAACGTGTCATATTTAATGGGTACCTGATAAACATGCATAAATTCATCGTAAAATGCTTATTTATGATAGTTCATAGGCCTAGCATTGTATATCATGATATAAATATTGCATAAACATCCCTTTCATTGCATTTAGGATAGTTGTTTACTATGTACATTAATTCCGTCGTTTTACATGACCAGGAGGCAGTGCGACATCTTTACGGGCTTCGGATGAAGAATCCGACCATACAGATGGATTCAGAGCGACGATCGCAATTCCTCAACGCGAGAATCACCTCGATCAGAGCTTTGTAGCACCTCAAGGGAACGATCTTGATCGTAGTTTTTCCCGTAATGTAGGATGTACACGTGGTGCTCTCCTGACTATGAGAGTCCTCGGTGGTAGTCCTACACCCAGTCTACCACCCCGAGGTCATGGTCGCGACGTAGCGGTGACTATGGCACACGTGATAAGCACACGGGTAGCTACCCTGCACTGCCACACGGTCAGTCGTTTCCTCTAGCGGGTACGACCAGAAGTACAACACGGAACAGCACAGGGCCTTACCCTCTCAGAACAGGGGTCTCACCCCTCAGAATAGAACAGGGGTCTCGCCCCTCCACAATTCGCCTACCCTCATCCGACTATCTCGATTTTCCTAGTAGGCCTAACAAGAGTCGATGTAGGGTGGCTAGTCCTAACCCCCGGGCCCCGTGGGGTGGCTAGCTCCCTCCCTACACTAAGTAGCTCACCTCGGTACCATGTACGTGAGGGCCGAACAGGAGTCGGTGTAGAGTAACTAGGCCTAGCCCTAGGTCTCGACCCAAAGGGCGGCTAGCTCCCCTCTACGCTAAAGGGACAATCGCTCTCCTTGGTACCATGTACACAAGGGCCAGCTCACTTCCAATCTACATACGAGATTCTTTCTGTATACAGGAGTTCTTCTCCTAGTTCCCCGTAGGGTTCATGCATTGTATACATTTCATTTCGTTTCTCAACATTCGTATCTCATTATTTACATCCCGATTTTCATTTATATAACAGGCATCTCATGTTTTAATAACTGAAAAAGTATCACATCAGTATCTATACACTTCCTAGCAATTAGGGTTGAACATGCATATCAATGTAAACAGTGTAGCTCAGGTCATGTTTATACATTTCTGCCCTACGGTTCATTCACATCCTAGAGTTCAATCAAATTATTCTAAGTATGCACTTTACTTATTTAAATCTTAGCATTAAAGTAAACCACTCTTTCGGAAAACACGGGAGGAAATGGGGGCTAGAACCGCAGATCCTGTTATCCCCACGGGCCCCGAACATGCTACAGGCTGGAAACTTATATCAGTGACTAAATCACATCAAACGAGTTCAGAACAGTATATAACTGTTACTAACACGTATAAAACTTGAACGGAAAACAACAACACTTCATTTGCGTAAATCTGACTCCATTTGGGCCCCGTACGGGCTAAAAACGTGCACACAAACCAAAATTATACGTCTGGGAATAGGCTCAGACGTTTTAAACAACGTCAGTAACTCACCTTATTTTCCTGCGTTGCTTGCGAACATCTGGAACCTCTTTGTGGTCATCCTGGGGTCTTTCCAAACGTCTGATAAGTCTATCAAATGGCTATGGAGATGTCCAGATGTCCTAAAGCACCTCGAAGAGCGTGCTTACGTGCCTTTCCAAAGCCTGAACCTACCCATGCAATCGTCGCTCAAAATTTCAACGATAGAGCAGCTTATGTACATCACATACGCGCATGCAGAGCATAAAGAACTCATACCTCGGCCAAGATGTCCGGCTTCCGCTTCGGACATTCTACCGCTACTCCAGACGTTTGATACTGAAGAAATCCAATATGCAGAACTCGTCGTGATGCTCGTCTTCTAGTGGGCCTCCACCCGCAGCACAACAGCAACTGCTCTAACAACTACAAGAGATCGAGAGGCTCTTCTCCACGAGCTCCTCCTCCTCATGTGCATCCTCTCGAGCTTCCGCGGGTGGTCGCGGCTCCTCCGGCCTCGCCTCCTCCCTCTCGTACTAGCTCCCTCGAGCGAGCTCTCTCCTCTCCCATGCCCTCGCTCTCCCTCTCCCACGGCTGCAACATCGATGGCGGTAAGGGCAGTCCCCACGCGTGCGAGCTCTCCTGCTCAAACTACTCCAGCCGTGCACACTCGGGCTTCCCCGAGCTTCTCTCCTCTCTTCCACGCTTTCCCTCTCCTCCACGCTCCGCCCTTCTCCTTCCTCTTCATCGCTACAAGTCGACGAGAATGGGCTGGTGGCTCGGAGGTAGCAAGGGAAGGAGATGGAGGTGGTGTTGATGGAGAGGGTGGCATGGGGTTTTAAATAGAAGGAGGTTAGGGTTAGGGTTTGGAGGGAGAGGGGGTGGAGTGTGTGCGTGGGTGTGTGTGGTGTGGGAGGAGAGAGAGTAAAATTGAGAAATTTCCCCCACAAACCTTTCCCCTCCCCGCAAAAACCACAAACTAAACCCAGTGGTTTTAAGATTGTGCTTGCGCTCCTAACTTTCCTGAAAAACTCCAAACGGTCCTTGAAAAGGGTCATTTCAATTCTATGTGACAACATTAGTGCAATTAACCCATCTATGAATCCTATGCAACATTCTTGAACTAAATATAGAGATATCAAACATCACTTCCTAAGAGATTATGTTCTTAAAAGGGAAATCTCATTAGAGTTTGTTGAAATTGTTAGATGATGAACCAATATCTTTACCAAACCCCTAGCAAAACAAAGGCTTATCATAATTAGAAGAGAGTTAGGTCTTACAATACTAAAAGAACTTTAAACTTGTATTAACCTTAAGTCTTGTCTACTGTTATTGGTTAAAAAGATAAACTTGATTGATCAAATACAGTTGAACAATCAAAGTCATACTTTTGGCTAATCAAAATTAGAGCTGGAAAACTCCCTTCAAAATTTTCAAAGTTTGACCGACCAACCCTTGAATTTGATCAATCAAAGTTGGGCGAGAAATTTCCCTCCACTGAAAATTCAAATTTATTGATCAATCTGATCGACGAAATTTTAATTTGGTCAAGCAATACCATGTTTTGATTGACACGATATATACTCCACCAAGATTTGTGATTTTATTCCCAAATTGACGTTATTTGATTGGCAATCAACCCTAATTTTTGATTTCATTTCCTATTTGATTTTTTCCCTATTTTGGTGAACCTAAAAGCTATAAAAGTGAACCTTTACCATTAATTTTTAACCTACTCTTTTTTACCACTTTCAACACAAAAGAAAACCCAAAGACCTCACCTTTGGTCCCTACAACCTTCTCAATAGACTAATCTCCCTCCTTCATCGACCAAAATCTCTAGCACTATTGCCAACCACTACTTGGTCGACCATGGTTGCCAACCATCTCCGGCGACCTTCTTTCGTCCACCACTACCCTCCTCATCGATGCCCACCCATCGACGAGCTCTCCGACCGCCATCTCCTCTTGCTGTCACCATAGATTGTTTGAAATCGATCTTGGTAACATCTAAACCTTTATCTTGCATCATATTTCTCTCTTGTTATTTACTCCTATGTTTTGATGTTAGGTTGTTGCTTGTTTTGTGTTGATTTTTTTTACTCCAATCACTAATCCTGATGATCTTTCCGATTATGTTTCCATTCTTGATAAAAATCACACTTCATTTGTTGTGTTTCAATCCATTCTCAACATTAGTTTTTCGATAAAAACTATTTTTGATCAATCAAGCTTTTCCTCTGATTGACCAAAATACTGATTTAATCGATCGACCATTTATCCCTTTTTAATCGACCAGTGTCTTTTTTAGATCAACCAAAATTCACTTTTTGATCGATCAAAATAAAATAGAACCACAAAATTGCTACCTAAGCATCCATGTCAGTTCAATTCGTCCTCCTCTTAGGACAACACTTTCGATTGTTACTTTAGCAATGATGACACAAGAAGAAGTTTCTCTCTTTACGTCGAATTATCTCCTCATGTTGGGTGTCCCATTGATTTTGATTACTTTGAGCGCATTTTTCCTGGCATTAGGGACAAGTTTGTTTTCCACAAAATTGGTTGTCTCTTTGATTAGAATTTCTATGCGGGTGCTCGAGGTAGTCAGATAAAGGGAGTTGATTCCATGGCGTGCCATCTTTTTTACGCCAACCTTCGTAACATCGGTGAAAGCTTTGATGTCCAGCTCAACTCCAACATCTATGGTATTGAGGTTTTGGTTAATTCTGATGTTTTGATGAAAATTCTTGGTTGTTTATCCCATGGTCCCACTTATATTTAGTTACATCATGACACATTGATCGCCTGTGATCTGGACCACTAGTTAATTAGTCATCGTTATTGTAGTATGGTCGCAATCCAAATGGATGTTCAATCGTTTTTCTATTTACATAATTTTTATTGATTTATTTCATGTTATTCACTGGGAAGTAGTTGTTGATATACATCACTCTCTATTGTAAAAAATACTCTTTTATTCCAAAAATGTCAAGTTTATTTACAAATAAATCAATGAATTAAAGAATGAATGAATCAATTAATTCTAATTACAATGCCTTAAACATATACATAACTAAACACACATAAAAAGAAACTAATTAATCTACTCTATGTTAGTTATTATATACTATACTAGTCAATACCTAAATGTAGGTACAAAAACAACTATTAATATAACCTACATTAACATATACTAACACCTATAGTGATAGATACTATACATATAGTGACGGTTATAAACGTTAGTAAAAACTATATACAAACTAAGGTACATATATACACTCTACTTAGTATACTATTTTACATATACGTATGGTATGCTACTCTATATACATATACATACTTATATACTATGAATACGTAATTATATACTTTACATTACTTACATATATATATATATATGCATTACACACACTCTTGACTCACATACATACATGTCATGTCATACACTTAGTTATTTTTCACACATGTTAACACTTGCGCACACTAATACACTACACAGCTGACACTTAGCTAATTTGACAACATACTTAACTTAATTTAACTGTACACTTAACAAAATTTTATTAATGGGTGGGCCCAAGGCTTTTCGTAGGATCTACGGCCCAATGAGCTGGATCAAACCATTATTAGGCCCAGGCCCTAGTTTTTATTAGATACATTAGTTGTGGAATTTTAGGTCCATTCAAGACCACATCGAAGTGCTAGCACGCGCCTACACTCGCACGCCCACCTGCAAGCACACGTATGCACTCAAATCAAGGAATCAATATATGCTCATTCCTTGCGCCAAACGTTGACGACCGAACGGGTCGTGAGTGCTAAGGCTTATATGCGTGCGCAACACCTCCACCGTATTCGATGTGGTACTATGTCTCGTGGAGGACTGGTGTGGAATTTCAGTTTAACAATGTTTGGAGAGGTTGATTTTGCATCTCGAAATGCGAGCTCAAACAAGCTTCTTTCTCCAATTTAAATAAACCATTTGGAAGCCCTTACATAGGACTATACAAATATGTAGTTAATTTAAGATAATAACTTAATTATAATTAAAAAATGCTAAAAGTTAATGATTTATTCATGTTAAACTAGAGTTAAATTACCTAATTAATGTACAAATTAATAAATTAATTACTCAACTGACCAATAAATTAATTAATTTACATAATAAGGTATTTATTATACGTTTTTAATTTATTTTTCGATCATTTGTTTTAATTTATGTATAATTATATACATGTTATTAATAGATATATATATATACTTTACATTTAAACACTGTTATACAGTGGAAATATATTATAAATAAGTTAAAAATAATCAAAATTATTATATAAAAATGTATAAGATATGTTACTTCAATAATATCTTAAATTACTAATTTATTTTATTTTAACTTAATAATTGATCTATTTAACTTAATAATATAATTACGTACAATAAATACTTAGATAAATAAATATACAGATATAATATAGTATATAATACTTGCTTAAATACTTTTATACAGTTGTACATATGATTATATAAGTTTACATATTTATTTACAATTATCTTAGTTTATGTACATATACTCAATTATAAATAATTAGATAATTATATATATGTATAATAACTCAACATAAATATTTGTTGAAGTATATATAATACATATATAAGTTACCTATGTACATTATATACATATATTATATTATTGACATATAAGTCATTAATTTATTGATATTTACAGGTATAAATACTATATACAAAGTATTTTTAGGTATTTTTGGGTATTTTCAAGTTATTATGGTAGTTTTTTATTTTAAAGAGGTAAGAGGAGAGAGAGAAGGTGAGAAGAGAGAGGAAGGAATTTTTTTTATGATTTTTATATTGAATTCTTTTATTCAATCTCAAAGTAGACTGAACTATCTATTGGCATGCTCTACCAGTTAGAAGGTTTAAATTACTTTGAAATTTTACACACACCTACAAATATATCTAATCCTACTCAAGACACTTTTATTTTATCTTTTTACAATTTTTTATGATTTTTTATGTACTTACAGTCTTATACACAAGAGGCTTAGGACGGATGAAAGCAAGTGAACTCAAGTCATGATATCAGTTCTATGTGCTGGAAAAGGTATGTAAACATCTAAAAACATTCAGCAAACATATTCCAACAATTATGAACATAAAAATATGATTTTCTCTTTTAATTTCACTAAAATCTCATTTTGGACATATTTATACATTTCATATAGTTGACAAAAGAATTCAAACATGAATTGCATGCCATTCTTAGATCAAATCTGAGCTATAAAGATATGTGAATGCTTGTTCACATAAGATCTATCGATACAACACACTAGTAGCTCACTAAAACTCTCAAATCAACTTCAGACCCAACCTAATAGTGGCTGCTACTAGTTATTTCAACAGCTTATGCTGCTGCAGTTGAAAACTTAGCGGCTGATAGCTATTGTCATTGCTACAATTGTGAGTAGCAGCTTATGCTAACAGATTGAGCAGGCATTGCTTCTAAAATTGATATTCAAAGCAACCTCTTTAGTAAAAACAGATCCACTAATTTGATGTTCCAAAACACAAATCTCATATCTAAAAATTCACATTAAATTCCATTCTTAAATCCATTGGAAATGAATTTGAAGATCTGAAAACCATTTCTGAAGATCTGAAATCCAAAAAATCAATTCTCATTCTTTGAAAATCTATAAAGACCCTAAAATGATCTTTATTTACTCTACATTATAGACAATGAAGAAAAGATAGGTTAAATTAGGTATACAAATTTCCTTAAAATCACTTTTAGACCTTCCTTAAATCATCTTTGACCTCGTTTAGTTCTTGAATAGCAGATTAAAACTATTTGGAATCAAATTACTATATTGCCCAACTGGGCTATTGATGTGTAATAGCTGTAATGATATGATCATCTGAGAACCCTTCACCCTATTGATTAATGCCTAGGGACCTTAGGTGATGCTCCTGAAATCCTTGAATCTTTGCAAATACCTTAAATCAGCGCAACTGATTTTCATAGACCCTTACTATCAGTAAAAATCAGAAACTTGGTATCAAAGATGGAAATTGGGCATAAACACGATTCTTAATAAAAATTCAATTGAAACAGTTCATGCCCATCGCCATTAGTCTGATTAAACAATTATGAGCTCAATTTGGTCAATCAAACCTGATTAAAACATGATTGCTAGAAAAATCTTCATGCACTTCTCAAAACTCAAATAAGATCTAATTGACTAAATAAGCACAATTCAAAGCATAGGGAGGGTGATTGTGATCAGATGACATGAACGTGATCACCGTTGAATGGATTTGGCATACCAATAGATCTATAACCCCTTAAGCTTTAGATCTATTGGTTGCCTAGTGGATGGGTGAACCATGAATTAAATTACGAGGGAAATGGAAAAAAGTGATCATGAGACGATTAGGAAGTTGTATGAATCGATGGAATTGTGCAAAAACACCTCTCTGATCGAAATCAGAGCTAATCTAATCTAATCATGATGAATTCACTGACTAATTCTACTCCTAACTAATCTAAAAAGCAGTGGATCTAATCTGGAAAACATTTAAATCTATCGATGAAAGCTGTAAATCCTATCTAACAGAGGAAGGAGATGTCCAAGGACCACCGGTTGTCGGTCGATGGCAATGAAAGGGAAGAAGCCCTTAGTGGAAGGAGGTATCCATAAGTCACCAGTTGCCGGCCAATGACGATTGAAGGAGGGAGGGAAACTAACTCTGTCATCGCAGGTGAGGAAGGAAGGTGGAGAACTATGGGAGTGGGGTGAAGGGACCAACTCGAAGGGAGGGAGCTGATCGAGGTTGCGTGAGCTCAGGGACGTTGGTTATATAGGTTGAGGTAGGATTAGGCAAAATGGGTATCGACGGTGGGATGAGGAGGGAAAAGGTGCGTGAAGGTTTATATCAAAAGACCATCGTTAGATCAGATTTAGGGGAGGTAAAGATGCTGCGCGCATGGGTGTGCGAAGGATGGAACAAGATCCATCGTTGGATGGGTGGAACTAGGGATTGATGGTGCCTGGCTGCTGTGTTCTTCATGGTGAACAGTGAAAGAGAGGCGAAAGCCCACATCAGATCTTTTGGGCTTTTTGTGTGAAGAGCCCTTTGCGAAGGGGTAAAATAATTACATGATAAGTCCATTAGTGAGAAGTTTTCATGTAGAGCAGTCCTTGAAGGCTTGCAAACAAGCCGTTATGACTTTTATGCTTAAGAAATGTGAATGCCTAAGGGCCTAAGTGTAAAATCATTAATGCAAGGTCCTAATGATGTCCAAATGCCATGATATTTTTATTGAAACTTAATTAAACATATTAGAACATGATTTTACCCTTGATTTGAACTTTTAAGCTAAGAAATCTGTTCAATTAGCAATTGGATCATCAATTTGTATTTATGGATATAATATCTCATAAATTGACCTAATTATGCATATTTGACACCAATTTGATGTTTTATGTCATTTCTATTAATTATCACACTTAACCCATTTATTATGTTAATAATATAATGTTTAACATAGTTTCTAGCTTAACTTGTTGGTGCCATTGCCAGGGAGATAACATGATTATTTCGCTTTCATTAGTTGTATTTAATATTGCATTCATTTGATCTAACTTGCTTCTTTCATTTGTGATTGTTTTGTGTGCAGGAGATGCGGATTCGCTTGGATTTGGATCACGAAGCAATCCAGGAATAAAGCGTGAGTGAGGATCCTTAGGTTAGTATCTTGCATCTTAGTAGTAGGTTTCAATTTTAAACCTTAGGATATTTGCATCTAGTTGCATAAAAAAAAAAAAGAAAAAAGAACAAAAAAGGAAAAACCTCTTATCCTACTCTACTTGTGCTTTAAAGATCATATCTCATCGTAATTAAGTTCGGATTGGTATTTTCTCGCTGGCTAAAAATTTATTTCCGAATTGTTGGTGTGTCAAAAAATTCTCAAATTTTGAACACGGGTTCCCCTTAAAATCAGCAACAAACCTATCAAATTTCACGTTTTGTGCTATCCTAGAAAAAAATTTTACTGTTAGTGGGTCAATATGAAATATTTCTATTGGAGATCTAAGTTCGCTGAAGTTTCCTGAATTTTATGCAACTCCGAATTCAATGAAAGTTTTTTCATTGGATTTTTGATCAAATCTAGTTTCTTGAAAAAAATGGAAAAATTTTATGATGGATGTATCATTACTATTTATGGAAAATACTCATTAAGGATCTGTTTGGACTATTTTGGCATTTTGAGTTGCAAAATTTGAAAAAAAATGTTTTTAAGCCCCTAAAAATTTTATAAAATAATTATTTTGTGTGTGTTTAATCAAGTTTTGTTTGGGAAGCCTTTGTTGCATTGTTTGAGGTGCATCACTTGAAATAAAATTGATTCACCTAAAAGCTAGATGCTAAGGTGGCACATTAGGGTTGACAAATTCACAATCTAAAGGAAAAAGGCCAAGATCCTGTAATTGTAAAATGCTATCTGTTTCACTCAAAACTTGTTTCAAAAGTCCTTGAAATCTAAACCCTAAAATTGGTAAATTAATTATTTGAACATTAAAAGATACTTCACCAATTAAATCTATTTATGGACCCTTGTTTGACACGCATCACAATTCAAGTGATCTAATTTGGTAACCACCCTCCTCCTCATGCCCATCATCTAATCTAGTGCACTTTAAATCCCAACCCTAATTAACTTGATAGAGGTGCCAACTAGGTTGGATTTTATTTTCCAAACTGGAGCTATACCTAGTTGATTGTATATGAGGTGAGGGTGTCCCACCATGCGGGGTCTCCTAGGGGGTCCCACCTTTCTGGCCAACCATATAAATCAAGGGTCAGTTCATTTAGCTAGGGTTAGCGAAATTTGGACTAGGTCCACTTGGTGCAATCCTTTAGGGCTAGGGTATGATTGCTTGTTTTGTGCACACACTTCTCTCTCCTATTCTCTCTGCATCTATAACATTCTTCTAGGTGTATGCACGTAACTAGGTCACAAAATCCTCACTTGGTACCATCTCTGCAAAGAGAACCAAGGAGGAGATTGACTCAAACTCTAATCTTGTTTTGATGGTTAACCCGATCAACCCCCATCAACCACTGAATCAGATGGATCCTTAGGCCCAGATCTAAAACCTCCAACTCCAATTGAATCAGTTCTAGCAGAACCATCAGACCCAAATGTAGGGGCTTCTTGAGATTTTATAGATCCAACCAGGAAGACCCTTGAGGGATTTTTACAACTCTACTCAGTATCAACACCATTTTTATGTTAGGGTCCCACCTGTAGAAGCTCAGTTTGAAATTAAGCATTCTACTATACAACTCCTACCTCATTTTACGGGCAACAATGATGAAGACCCCTTTCAATTCTTAGAAGAGTTCATAGCCATTAGTGAGACAATAAGAATTCCTAATCTACATGATGATGTGCTAAAAATGAAACTCTTCTCTTTTTCCCTAAAAGAGAAAGCTAGTCATTGGTTTAGGTTTATAGGAAGTCCCATTGTTGCGTCGCTTTCGTCGAGTTTTAAGAAAACACGTTGTAATATAGCGAACAAAAGCGATATACAGCACTTAAATTTATAAACTTGAGAAACAAAATTGAGTCCGAGGTCGTTGGCAGGGAGCAAATTGACAAATTCAATCACTAATCACAATTATCAGGAAAGATATGCAATAGAATCAAAATAATGCTTAATGTATATTAAAAGCATACCTCAATAAAAATCAAGAGTCAGAGTGCAAAAAGATTGAGTTGAAATGGTGGTTTGAACCACCAAATTAACTCTACAAGTTAAGCTCCAATTATCTTAAATATAGCAACAGTAACTGCAATCAAATGTATCCACAGTAATATTAGAATAAGAACGAACACAAGGCCTCAAACGATGGGTTAAAGGCTCAGACGCCTTAACCTCAAGGGAACCAAAGCACTTGCAGAATGAACACAAGGTGCAAGGGCCTCGTAATGCCTAAGTGCTGAGCGTGTGGGTGGGCGGGGGGGCATAAATCTCGAGGCAATAGTAGTGCCAAAAACCCCCCTCTTCTCTCTCAGATTCCTTGTCTTCAGACCAAAGTCGGACCTGGGTAATTGGACCCAAGCCCAGGCCCACGGACAAAATTGCCAGTGAGGGCGCGTGAGCGGGCACGTGTGGTGGGGCGTGTGTAGGGACCTCACCCCGTGCTCTTTGAGGCGAGGAGCTGCATGAACGAATTGCTTTTATTCACCTTTAGAAGCTTCTGTCTTTCCGATGTGGGACTAATCCAACTCTTTCCTTCATTTGAGGTGCTTCAGCTGGCATCGAGGAATTGAAGGCATTAAGCTGTGCCTTCACTCAATTGAAGCCCCAAATGGGCTCCTATGTTCAATCTGCATTGCTTGGATGTAGAAGAGGCTGGGATGATGGCTAGATGATGGTGGCCGGAGATGGAGATGACAACAGGCAACGGTGAGAGACCTGCGACAAAAGTACGGCCTTAAAGCCAAAATTAAACATGCGTAAAGGTTTGGCGAAAACCCTAAAGAAATTGGATGTACAGGTGGTTGGGTGTGTGTGGTGAAGAAGCTTTGATGAGCTTCAGTCATCGGTGATGGAGAGGGGTAACGGAGGCGGCGAGCGGTGAAATTGAGGAGCTGGGAAGCTCCGCAAAGATGAGGCGATGCTAACGATGGTAGTTATGGGGTATGTGATGGGCGGAGGTATGTTGGCGGTGAAGGTGATCGGAGGCGAAGTAACTGGAGTCGGAGACGATGGCAGGGAGGGAATCAGGAGAGGAGAAGCTCCAGATATGAAATTGCAGAGGTGGGGAGTTGAAGCCCTAAGCTAATTGAGAGGAAGGGGGTGAGGAAGATGCTGTCAGGGGTCTGCTGGGGCGGAGGAAGGAGACGGAGTAATCAGAGCGGAAGAGGAGGCTGGAGAGGCTGAAGCTTCGTTGACGAAGGAGGAAGAGGATCCCTCTACCTATTGTACGTGGTAGAGGGAGACGATAGGGTTTCGAAGAACTCCGGTGGCGGTCCTTGATGCCGGTGAGGAGGAATTTGAGGGAGATCGGGCGAAGAATGCACGAGAGAGCATGGTGTGATTAGTAGGGCTTTAAATAGGGTCAGGTCTGAGCTTCAATCAAGGCAAGCTGGGTACTTTGGGAAAATGCCTTCACCACCTGAAAAGCTTGAGTTTCTCAAGCTCTTTGACGCAGAATCCCACCATGACTGGCCTTAAGAAGGATCCTGATTGACGTAGATTGATTTGCAGATCAATTCTGCAGAGTTTGAGGATTTCTCGTCGAGATTTCTTGAATCAACTTTTTGATCAAATGTCGGCATAGGAGCTCTGAAGATCCTTTTTAGACTATCATGGCAGCAAGGACTGTTCTTAGAAGAATGATGAGAATGTAGGTACCAAAATGCAATAAATCCAAAAGGAAGGGGCTTAGATGTGAGGAATAGAGATTAGGGACTGAATTGCAAACTAGGTCAAGATGGACTCTGGTTGGATCCTGATTTTGGTGATAAACTAATTTGGACCCAAGGAATCTAATGGTGAACTTGGATTTGAGTTTCGACCATATTTGACTAGCCAATTTGCACAGAAGCCCAAATCAGGGCAAAATCTCATTTGAAACTCCGTTCTAGGTCAAAATTGGTTCAGATGGTCAAATCAATGGTGCCAAACCTGTTAGAATGTTTTTATTTGAATTTTAGGAGGTTTAGATGAATTTTAGCCTAATTGGAACCTCTACAATTTAAGTGGATTGATAATTAGGGTTTTATGTACTGTTTCAGTTCTCGAAATGAATGAAATCCCGTTCTTGTCAGTGTTGGCCCACTTTTTAGATTTTTGAGTTCATTTGACCTTCATTTAACCTTTGAGTGACCCCATGGTTAATTTGTGTTTGTGATGCGCTATTAAAATTATAGAATTAACCTTGATTCCTAGTTCTTTTCTTAAATTAGATTGATATAGAGTTATGATCCTCAGATGATTAAGTAGGAGCTTTTAACATTCGAACCTGACTAAATGTGGCTAATTAATGCTCATGATGGTGTTTCCATCACCTGTTAAGACATGAGGGGAGCTAAGAAACTCCTTCCTGAAGAAAATTTTCTCAATTGGAAAAATCAATGCACTTAGAAGAGCTATCACTACCTTCTCCCAACACACTAAAGAACTATTGTATTAAGCTTGGGAGAGCTTCGTGGATTTAATTAGAAAATGCCCGAATCATGAGGTTCATGGATGACAACTAGTGCAAATCTCTTATTACAGGCAAAGTTGAGTGCGTAGTGGGCGCCAATCACGCATTGATATGTGTCACCGTATTGATGTTGACCGGTCTGCCTGAACCAGTTGGTTTAGAGCCCCTTTGCACTGTTTGGTGAGGTTTGAGGCCTTGCCGACTCAGATTTCAACAAATAAGGTACCATTGGAATCATCTCGACGTCTAATATGTGCTAGTACAATTTATTTCCATTTTTTAGTACTATTTCCTTAGAAAAAAATTAGAAATGTGCTGAATAAATTCCAACTTATTTTTGGTCTTTGAAAATCAGGATTTGTCTTCGATGAATGTGTGGATTATGACGTGGGCATGGCGACTATCCGCAGGTCCTTTGTGCACGCTTTGGAGTCACGGTGACCCTTCGGTGATGATAGATAGAGTAATCTCCTCTTCTCTTGATTGCGTGTCATTTTTGGGTATTCATGGACTTGTCTCGTGTGGTCTTGCTCGTGTACCTCGATGATTGGCATGAGTTTCCTCTTTCGCTGAGTCCAAAGCCTTCTCAAAGACTTAACTCCGATTTTGGGCGTGTATTTTGGACATAATTGGATGCTATGTGGATGATTAAGAATTAATGACCTGATGTATCCCTATTATTGCATGCGTGAAACATACTCCGATTTATGTAACACAAGTTTTTTTATGTTCATTAATTGATAAATAATATGTGTTCGCACTCGAAATCACTTTTGAGAAGATTCGTTGTAGTATTTGAAATCGAGCGAACCTTTACAAAATTTTTTTATCGAACTCGTAAGAAAACATGTTTTGAAATAGGAGTTCGAGCCGTCTCTGAGAGATAACTTGGATTGACTTGCTTTTTGGAATGTATATATATTTTTGTTGTTTTTGATTTTTTTGCTTTTTTTGGTATTTTTAATAATAAGGATAGCAAAAAAGTAATCTAAACTACGACTAGCAAAGCATAAAATAAAACATGGAAAGTAGAGGAAAGATTTTTCTATTGAAATTGCAATGAGAGTTTTTACAACTAATGATGTAAGAAAATAACAAAGTGGAAGATGCATTAAAATAAAGTGGAGCCCTAAGACGAAGCCCTGTCGGAGAAGCAGAAGATCAGAAGTGAAGACGAATCCTACGGTCCACCAGAGGCTGGCGGTTGTGGCCCTGAGCAAGGGAGACCCACGTCCAAGGTGGAAAGGCTAAGAGGGTGGAGGAATGCTTAGTTTCACTAAGGTAGAGAGAGATAGAGAAGGGGGGGCTTAAATGGTGTGGGTTTAGGTGTTTTTGTAGAAGTGTAGGAAGAATAAGGGTCATTGGATCTAGACCTAAGGGTTAGGTGTAGGCTAACAAATCAAGGGAATGGATAACCCTTGGACATCCAAGGGTGTAGAGTTCTCTTGGTGTTAGCAAAAGATCTTATCTCGTTTGATTTTTTCCATAAGAAAGATCAAGAAGATAAGATCTTTCTTATAAGGGGTGGCTTAAAGGATAGACACTTTGCTTAGGGTCTAAGCAAAGTAGCCGCAGGTGCATTTTTTGTTTGTTTCAAGAGCTAAAGCCAAGTTCGGAAGGTTTTGTGCGCAAGGGAATGCTTTTGGATGGCCAGACACCTTCCTAGACATCTTACTGGACGAACAGGTCACTGTCCAGATGTCTTATTCTACCGACTTAAATGCCCGGATGATGTTCTGGGTTGTTTCAAGAGGATAAGGCCATATGAGGAGATTCTGGTTGTTGAAGAGTTTTGGACGTCCAGGAAGGTCCCTAGACGTCTTATGTTGCCGAATTAGAAGTTCGAACGATGTTCTGGACTTCTAAATTAGGGAATGATTTTAGTCTTGGGACTGTCAGATTAGATGTCTAGAAAGGGAGTAGGTCCAAGTCTAGTTGTGTGTGAGTTTGTAGTTGGGTTGGGGTAGCTTCTAAATGGTTCAAGGAAGCCCTAATTAGTTTTTAGGTTGGGTTTAGGTCTAGGATAGGTGGACTAGGTTTTGGGATAAGGGTGTCCAAGTGTTGTAAGGGTAGGGTTAGGTTATCCTAGTCCCTCTCTCTTCTTCTTTACGTGGATCTTCATTTCTTCCTTAATCAAATCTTAGCCTTCATCCAGCTTTTAACTCTGATGTAACTTCTTTTTCCTGTACAACCTTTATTCCTTAGTGGTCCAGATTAACATACATTATTCACAAAAGAGTAAAATTAGAGAATTAAGCCTAAAGTAAACACAATGCATAAAATATGCATGCATGCTCTAAATGCATTGTATACATTCTAAATGCATGGTTTCACTAAGGAATTTTCCCTAGATTAAGCTAATTAGGGAATAAATCAGGTTATCAATATGGGAGCACTATTACAACTTGGAAAATATTGGTGAATAGATGAGTTGGAGAATAACATGAAATCTGAAAATTCGAGAATAAATAAATGTAACTGTTAATATGTTTTGGTTTGATTACAATAAAATATACAACTATCTAGAAATGACTAAATAATCAATATGATGGTTTAGTTGAAACTTAGAGGATGGATAACTGGTTTTAGCCTCGCTACTTGCCAAAATTGGTTGTAGCTTTGGTATTCTAGATCGGTTCTGGGTTCGTTTAGGGAGTTGCTAGCCTTCCTACGACTCTTTGGTTATGCTCAATAGCCAACTGGGATAGTGGGATGTGTGGTTTGAGGTTGGGAGTGGTTTCTTCTTGGCTGGTGGGTGGGTCATTAGTTGTCTGTGGTTCAGTGTACATAGCGCTTGTATGTGTTCACGCTACACGATGCAGCCACTACCCCTTTTCGTAATGACCCCAGGGTGACAGAGCATGGTGACTTGATGGGTATAAGTCATCTTCTCGACCAAGAGGGTGGCTTACACGAATCTTGTGCCTCAAGAAGCTACATGAGATCGTCTAGTGCCCCGAGACATTGATTGATGGATTGTGGATTGTAGTAACGTGGGCATAAATGCATAGACGAAATTGGATATGTAATAGTTAATAAATGGAATAATTGCTGATACAATTCCCTCTTTCTTTATTGTTGTCGCTATTGTTACATTGTTGTTGTTGTTCTATTCTACTTAGTTTTTACTGACATATTTTTCGGGTTCCGTACTCAAGTGCTCCTGAGCAATCGGGCGTAGTGATTGCTGTTGGTCCATCTATTGTAGGACCGGGTCCTATTGTAGGAGACGGTCTGTTCTGAGTATTGAAGCTCTTTAGTTTTGTTCTTTTTTCTCTATTACACTTTTATTTCTATCTTTTAGTGATTATACTTGAGCACTTTTACTTTCCTGCTTTTTGTAGTGGATTATTCTTTATGTTTGTCTGCACTTTATTTATTTTATTTAATGCATTATGAATGAATGTTTGGCTATTGATGTTCTATGACGATGTGTTGGGTGATTGGGATCTTGTGGTTGGCTGTACTTGTGGTTAGCACACGGCAACTCAGGTTTTGTTGATTAGCGGGACTCGGGTCGTCACAGATGGTATCAGAGTAAGGTCACCCCATGGAGTCATAGAATAGTCCAGAAAAGCCATGCAGATGTTCAAAATGTGTCAAATGATGGGTACCCATCCATTATTTGGTGGCAAAATCGATTTACATGATTTTCCACATACTCTAGTTTTATTACAGATTTGTTATTGCTAACATTGATATTTCCGCCATGCAGAGGGAGATGGCTCCGCATAAGACCAGGAAGGCTAATGCTACTAGTCGGATTGATAGTGATCGATAGGCTGATCCCCCTCAGCAAGTGTCAGACCTAGCCACTCAGTTACAAGCCTTCATGGAGGCCTTCTTCAAGATGCTGGAGCAGAGGCTACCTCTCGTGTTGCAAGCAAGTGGAGGGGTAGGTAGTGATCAGGATTAGTACTCGATTTTGAGTGTATGCATACCTCCTCACGAGGGAAGCAGGGAGAACCATGAGACTTCCCCACCGAAGGACGAACCAGTGGACCCTCTATATTAGTATCGACAGATTTTCACTGAGTTCAAGCTGTTGAAGACCCTAACCTTCAAGGGGGATGAGGATCTTATGGGGTAAGAGGATTGGATATAGCAGATCGAGAAGGCCTTTGACATAATTCGTCCACCAAAGGATTGTAGGGTGACCTTCATGACTTGTTAGCTGACTAGTGTGACACATCTCTAGTGAGTGTCTGTACGTGAGTAGAATGGCACTTAGGCGGTGTCCTAGTGTCATTTCCACGAGCTCTTCAGCGACCAGTACTACCTCAGGACCTGGAAGGATTAGAAGAGGCTTGAGCTCCACAATCTGCGGCAAGGTTCGATGACTGTTAGTGGGTATCAAACTCATTTCATCGAGTTCTCAAGTTTTGAGCTGACCACAGTAGCCTTTGAAGTTGATAAGCGCTGGAAGTTTATTTAGGGACTTCGATCGGAGATACGGAAGTACGTAAACCTTCTTCCGTTAGACACCTTCGCCCAGGTGGTTGACACAGCCATGAGGTAGGACTAAGGTGACGATGAGACCCATAAGAGTTTAGGCGGGGGATTGAGGTAGAGGTCGAATTTCCAAAATTGATTTCAGAAGAGGGACCAGAGGTACCAACCATACAGAGTGCCACCACCTGTACCTCGGGCCACTCTGTTGCAGCACTAACCTTGGCCACAGGATATACTCAGCCTCGTCCCATTGCGCAGGTGCAGACTCAGGGGACTGTGGGATTGGCATAGTTTGGACTAGAATAGCGATCTTGCTACAAATGTGGCCACCAGGGCTACGTTAGGAAGGACTGCCCAGCCAAGACAGGGAACCGGGGGGGATGTCCTTCAGCCACAATGGAGGAGTGGCTCAGACTTATCAGACTCGTGGTGGAGGCTCCCAGCGATTTTGAGGAGGTGTGGTCGCCCCGGGACAGAGGCCTACTCCTAGTGTGGCCGACTCTTCTACACCTCTACTGGACGGACGAGTGTATGCCCTATCTCTGAGGGACGCGCAGGCTTCGCCATCAGTGGTGGCAGGTGTGGTGACAATTGACTAATAGTTGGTTTTTACTTTATTTGATTCTAGCGCATCCCATTCATTTATGTTCGTTGAGTTTTTTGCGAAACAAAAATAGCAACCATTGCTACTAGATGAACCATTGGCCAATAGGGGTCCAGCAGGGCAGCTATTGGTAGTTGAGACAGTATTTAGGGACTACAAGTTGGTCATCGGGGCCTACACTCTGTTAACCGACCTGATGGAAATCGAGATGGAAGATTTCGATGCCATCCTCAGTATGGACTAGCTATCACAACACCATGCTTCAATCGATTGTTTTGAGAAGAAGGTTGCCTTCTCGATTCCTGGGGTATTGTAGTTTGAGTTTCACGGTAGATTCAAGAACCGACCAGTCAGGTGTATCTTAGCCTTGCAACCAGCAAGATTATTGAGAGGGGGTGCAGTGGATACCTCGCTTACGTATTTGCAGCCCCAGGAGAGAAGTTAGAGTTGGGGGTGTGCCTATTGTATGGGAATATGTTGATGTGTTCCCAGATGACCTCTCGAACTTCCACCTGAGTGCGAAATCAAGTTTGAGATCTCTCTCATTCCTGGAGCAAACCCTATATCAATTACCCTATATTGGATGGCGCTTGCAGAATTGAAGGAACTAAAGGCACAACTTTAGGAACTCCTTGAGAAGGGGTTCATCCAACCTAGTGCCTCACCCTGGGGGGCTCCAGTGTTGTTTGTGAAAAAGGATGGCACCTTACACCTTTGCATTGACTACTGATAGTTGAATAAGGTGACCATTAAGAACATATATCCTCTTTCGTGGATCGATGATTTGTTTGATTAGCTTCGTGGGGCCTCGATATTTTCCAAGGTCGATTTGTGATCAGGCTACCACCAGCTCAGGATTAAAGAAAGGGATGTATCGAAGACTATCTTCAGGATACGATATGGCCACTATGAGTTCTTAGTGATGCTATTTGGACTGACGAACGCCCTGTCACATTCAGGGACTTGATGAATCGGATTTTCAAACCTTACTTGGTTCACTTTATCATGGTATTCATTGACAACATCCTTATTTATTCCTGCGATGAGGTATAGCATGAGAAACATCTCCGACTGGTTCTGGATACTTTGAGGAGGCGCAGGTTGTGTGCCAAGTTCAGTAAGTGTGAGTTCTGGCTGCGCCAGGTGGAGTTTCTAGGATATGTGGTGTTAGGTGCAGGGATTTTAGTGGACCTTGCCAAGGTTAAGGTAGTGCTAAAGTGGGAGCATCCTAAAACTATGATAGATATCTGCTGTTTCCTAAGTTTAGCAGGATACTGCAGACGATTCATTCAGGGCTTTTCACAGATCGCTCTTCCATTAACCCAGTTAACAAGGAAGGATATCGTCTTTGTTTGGACCGATGATTGTGAGGCCAATTTCCAGACACTCAAGGAGAGGTTGACATCAGCCCCTGTACTTACCATCCCCAGCAATGGTGGAGGATTCATAGTATACGTAGATGTTTCACTTCAGGGACTAGGCTGTGTCTTGATGCAGCATGTGAATGTAGTTACCTATGCCTCGAAGCAATTGAAGATGCATGAGAAGAACTGTTTGATGCGCAACCTGGAGTTGGCAGCCATAGCCTTCGCCCTGAAGATTTAGCACCATTACTTATATGGTGAGACCTTCGAGATTCACATAGATCACAAGAGTTTGAGGTACTTGTTTGATTAGAAGGAGCTAAATTTGCGATAGAGGCATGAGATGGAACTCCTAAAGGATTACGACTGTTCGATTATCTATCATCCAGGAAAGGAAAATGTCATGGTAGACGCTCTCAATAGGAAGCCACCAGCCCAGTTGGCAGCTCTTGAGGCACAGAAATTGAACAGTATGATTGAGGCAGCCCAATGGAAGCCATCACAAGTGGTAGGATATCTGGGGAGTTGACAGTGAAGAGGTGCATGCGCCCTGATTTTATATCTCATATAGTAGATAGTTAAATGGAGGATTCTAACTTACAAATGCTCCGTGACCAGGTACTCGCAAGAAGCCCTGATGAGTTCACCCTTGTGGACGGAGTACTCTGGCTTTGTGGCAGGCTGTGTGTTCCTCGAGATGAAGCACTTCAATGGGAGTTGTTGTTCGAGGCCCATTGCAATAGACACACCATCCATCCAAGGAGCACTAAGATGTATCATGATCTGAAGGACTTCTAGTGGCGTGTCCAGAAGAAGGATGTGGGCGAATTTGTGAAGCAGTGCCTAATTTGTCAGCAAGTGAAGGCAGAACATCAAAGACCAGCTGGCTAGTTGCAGCCTCTTCCAATTCTGGAGTGGAAGTGGGAGAGAATCTCTATGGACTTTGTGACTGGACTACCCTTGACTCAGAGAGGACACGTTGCAGACTGGGTGATTGTGGATCGCTTGATGAAGTCAACACAATACTTGCCTATCAGAGTGACTTATGGTCCCTCATACCTAACGGAGTTGTATATATGGGAGATCGTGCAATCGTATGCTGTACCTATGGAGATCATTTCAGACATAGACTCCCGTTTCACTTCCCAGTTCTGGGGAAGCTTCCAGCAAGCCTTGGGTACACAGCTGAACCTGGGTACATCTTATCACCTACAAAGCAATGGGTAGACGGAGAGTACCATTCAAACATTGGAGGACTTGTTGAGGTCCTGTATACTCAAATGGAAAGGTTCTTGGGAGGAGCACCCACCTCTAGTGTTCACATACAATAATAGGTCTCATTCCAGTATTGACATGGCCTCGTATGAGGCATTGTATTGTCGGAAGTGCACATCTCCACTTGCCTAGGATGAGGTTGGCATGGAGTGGGAGGTAGGCCCTAGATTGATCTGACAGAGTAAGGAGTCCATCGAGCGGATTCAAAAGAAACTCATTACTGCATAGAGTTGATAGAAGAGTTACACAGATCGTCGACAATGGGACATGCAGTTTAAGGTTGGTGACTTTATCTTCCTCAAAGTTTCACCGATGAGGGGAGTATAGAGGTTTAGGGTGAGGGGTAAGCTGGCACTGAGATTTGTGGGCCCGTTTGAGATACTGGAGTGGGTCAGACCAGTTGCATACAGACTTGCCCTGCCACCTCAGTTAGCTAGCATCTATGATGTCTTCCATATCTCCAGCTTGCGGAAGTATGTGTTGGATCCGAACCGTGCTCTTAACTATGAGGGCATGGGGATAGGGACGACTTGACCTATCAGGAGCAACCGATGCTGATCCTAAATGGTACCGTTCGGAGGCTGCGAAAGGAGATCACTCTGGTGAAGGTCTTATGGTGGAGTTGCTGACGTGCGAAAGTCGAGTTCTAAGAAATGCATCATAGTCTAACGACTAGAACGATCAGCACTTAAATTTATATCTCTAATTGTGAGTTCGAGGTCATCTCAGGGAGTAAATTAATTGCAATTAACCACTAATTGAATGAATATAAAATGAGGTACAAGAGTTTGATGCAAAAAGAAATAGATTTACTCAAATAATTGTTGCTATCAAACTAAAAAAGAAATGAGAATATTAAGGCAAAAAATGTTTTCAAGTCAAGAAAAGCCCCAACACTTAGCCACAATTCCAACCAAGAATCGGCCAAGATTCTCGCCCAAAGCCAGCCAACTTCCTTCAACAAAAATCCAATCCAAGCTCAGTCAAGATCAGCCCAAAACTGACCCAAATCTGGTTCAGACCTACATGTGTGAGGGTGTACACGTACTTGAGTAGAGTGGGGACCCGACCCCCTAAATTCCGTGAGATATGGTAATGTTGCAAATTCCTTATATGTTCATCTTTGAGGTACTATTACCAATGATGTGGGACATAAGTCCCCTTCTTTGTGCCTTGCAGTGTGGAGGAGGTGCTGCTTGATTGAAGACGAATTACCTATGGATCTTGGATCCAACGGCAATGAATGCTTGCCCAGGTGAATTCACGCTTGATGAGGGTAAGGCCTTCGTCAATAGCTCACTGGAGATGGTTGTTCGTCATCAGAGAAGATGAGAGAATTGGCGCGGCACCTGTACATAGAAACACAGCTTCTCTATCCAAATCAGATACACCAATAGCTCCGGCTGACTACGCCGGAGAAAAGCCCTAAAGTGATTGTGTGTGTGGATGAACAAAATGGTCGAGCGGAGGAGCTTCGATGAAGCTCTGATGACAGCGATGGTAGATGGTGTAGGAGGCGATTTGAGGATAAATTACCTTGAGCAAAAGCTTTGTGGAGGTGAGGAGGAGCTTTTGCCCAACGTAATTGGATGAGGGGAAGTCGGACAAGATGGGTCGGTGACAGTGACAGTGGTGGTCGTTGGTTAGGTTGGAGAACGTGCTACACTAAATAGATGGAGATCTAAAGCTCCCAAAACTTAATTGGGGATTAAAGAAATAAAAGCCCTAACCTAATTTTGAGAGGGGAAGGGGGGAGAGCATCGACAGAGGTACGCCGGTGGGGAGGAAGAGAAGGTGTTCATTGGAGTTGAAGAAGGCGAGTTGAGGTCTAAAGCTTTGCTTGAAACTTCATGAAAGCAAGAGGTAGAAGAACCCTCTGCCTATTGTACGTGGCAGAGGGTGAGGACGTAGGGAGGAGGAGCTCCGGTGGTGCATTCAAGTTCACCGACGAGGAAGAAGAAGAGGGGCAATTCCAACTAATTGAGCACAAAGAAGTGCTTGTGGATGTACAAGTCATTTTACATGCCTTGCTTGTGGATGTACAATTCCAAAATCTAGGTTCCAAGTCATTTTTGAGTGGTTCGGGTCACTTCGAACCCATAAATATGCCACGGTTCGGTAGAAGTACAAGCACCTCTTAAAACATGAGAAAAATGCATATTCTGGGTCAACCCCTAGTCAAGCCACATCAAAATGGTACCTTGTATGGTATTGTTGGATTTCTCTTGTCGTAAGCTTTCCAATGACGCTTGTTTTGTGCGAATCTAGTGTGTATAGCTTAAGTTATGATCAAAATAATTAAAAAAGGACCTAAATGTAAGGTGAACCAAACCAAGGGGTAAATTTGGTAAGTTACCCAAATAAACCTAAACCTAAGTTGACCTTGGTGTGAACAAAAGGTCCACCTAGAGCTTGGAGCTGTCATTTGTCTTCTATGGTCTCCAAAACCCAAGAGAAAGAGAGATTAGGGAATAAGGATTTCAATTAGAAATCCTAATTCAAATTCCTAAGGACCTGTTTGTGATTCCGGAAACTACGGGCTCCCCATCAAAATTTTTGCGACGACAGTGGTGGAGCGTGGCGAGGAGGCAACACATGGAGGTGGTGGGCGATGCAGTCACACAATGCGTAGCGGGTGGTGTCATGCACGCGCAGACGTTCTCGTGTGGAGGGGAAAATTGCGAGCCGTGGATTGTCGATGCATTGCGATCATGCGACATAGATGGGTGGGAGTTGTAATTCCCTACTTGGAGGGGGTGAGATGTGCGTGATGTAGAAAATGCGGAATAAAAAGATAACAATCTCACAAAATAAGCAATCTTACAAATGGCATAATTATTTTTAGGTCGAAACCCAACCCGGGTGAAACCACCACCTAAGTTTCTCGACTTAGGATTTTTCGATCGACCTAGTCGATCAAATCCACTAACTGAATTACTTAGACGAGGGTGATTCAACCTCTTACGACAACACTACTTTGAGCGAGAGTAGTGTGCCTCAAACCACTTCTCTTCTCGAGAAGGATTTTGTCCCTCGATGGAGACGGGAATTCGCAATGCAAATACCCAACCAAATAACAAAGTAAAAGATACAAGAATAGTCATATAGAGCAAGCAGCAAAGTAATTCTTAAACTAAGCTTCTATAGGTAAAGAAACTTCCCTTTGCTTGGAAGTGCGTCGAATCGGTGATGCGGGTGCGTGAACAACGCAACGGCACTTTGTCGCTCTCTTAATCGCGGAGGGAGAGCAGGTGCGCAAATTGGATGAGGCTCTCGGATGTGGAACTAGCCTTTGAGAGTAAGTGCTTCTTCTACTTTAATTTGACACAAAATGAGTGGAAATATTCTTGCAAGGTGTGTTGCTACAAGGCAAGGGTTCTCCTCTAAGGGCCTAGGAAGGCCTTGGAAGGCCTTGGAAGGCTTTCATAGCCGTTGGGTACAAATCCAAGGCAAATCAAGTCGGAATCAGGATCAATCATGACTCTGACAGGGTTATCAGACGCCTTGACTTAAGGTCAGACGTCTGGGTTGTCGTCTGATTTTAGAGTTAGTCGTCTAATCTAGGTAGGTTGATCTTCTTGGGCAATGTTGAATCGGAGCGGACGTCAAAACAAGTCTTTTAAGACGTCTAGATATAAGGTCAGACGTCTAATTCTAGACAGGTATCCTTCCTATTTTTGTCTAGACCTAAATAGGGTTCTAGGTCTAAGTGATCAAACGATAGATTGTTTGTTTGGCACATGATCTGGATGTCTGGAAACTAAGTTAACAACAAGTATAGATTTTCAAGAGAGTTTAACGGCTATGAGATCTGACATAGGTGATTTGGTGACTAACAAGGCTCAATGTCTATTTATCAGATGTCTGGAAATCACTACGGATGTCTTGAAACTAATAAAATGTCAGACTAACATTAACTCTCTAATAATAGGTTGCTAAGGCCAACGGTCGTCTTATTGGCCGTCTGGCAAAGGCATCAGATGTCTCCTAAGAGATTTGGACGTCTAATTCTAACAGACAAAACCTATTAAGTCTAGCCTTAATGTTTTGGACGTCTGATCAAACAGTCAAACGTCTTAAAAGTCACTATCAGACGTCTGATTTCTAGATTGGACGTCTGATAAGGTTGTCTAAACCCTATTTTGGTTTTCTAGGTTCTCTATAGAAAACCTTAGTATCCTAAGGTAGTGCAGGTGTTCTTAGGACTACTTTAAGGGTTCTTTGAGGCTCTTTAACAAATGCCTATATATAAAGAATAAGAAGCAAAATAAAGAAAAAAAATTACATCGAACAAGATAAAAGAAAATCTATCATATTATTGTCTTCACGCTTCTTTAGGCTATCGCTTCTCGCGAAGCTCCTCTGTTCTCTATCAAGCTCCTTTAATCCGTCATGAATGCGAGCTTGAACTCCGTGTAAACACGTTTTCATTTGCAATTAACCTGAAATCTAAGATTTCAAGTGCAAATGTTGAATAACACGTGTTTTGTTATCATCAAAATAAACAATCGTGGTGCTCTAGCACCAACAGGAGTGTGGGCGATCCTGAGTGCATGGTGGGCACCAATCACACGGTGACATGTGTCACTGCGCTAACCATTGATTGGTCTGCCTGAATTAGCTGGTTTAGGACCCCTTTGCATTGTTTTGAGTGGTTCGAGGCCTTTTCGAGCTTGGATTTCAACAAATAAGATACCGTTGGAATCGTCTAGACGAACACTACACGTTAGTATACTTTATTTTATTTTTGAGTACTATTTCCTTAGTGAAACATTAGAAATGTGCCTAAGTGATTCTAAGCCTATTTTGGCCCGTGGAAATCAAGATTTGTCTCTGATGCGTGTGCGGATTACTAGGAGGGAATGGCAAAATTCTCCAAGACCTTTGTGCATGATTCGGAGTCACTGTGACCCTTCAGTGACGCTAGGTAGAGTAGTCTCATATTCTCTTGATTCCATGTCGTTTTCGGGTATTCGTGGACCTATGTCATGTGGTCTCACGTGTGTATTGCGTTGGTTGGCATGAGTTTCCTCTTTCGCTGTGTCCAAAACCTTCTTAAAGATTTAACTCTGATTTTGGGTGCTTATTGGTGAAATAATTGGAGGATATGTGAATGATTAAGAATTAATGACCTGACGTACCCTTATTATCGCATGTGTGAAATGAACTTCGATTTATGTGAAACAAGTTTTGTTGTGTTTGTTAATTGATAAATAAGATGGGACTGCTATCACAACTTAGAAAATACTAGTGAACGGATAAGTTGAAGAATGACATGAATAGCTGGAAATCTGAGAATTAATAAATGCAACTATTAATATGTTTTGGTTTAATGACAATAAAAGAAATAATTATCTGAAAATGACTAAATATTCAATACGATGGTTTAGTCAGGACTTAGAGGATGGATAACTAGCTTTAGCCCTGCTACTCGCTAGAATTTGTTGTAGCTTTGGTCTTTTAGACTGGTCCTAAGCTGGTTTAGGGAGTTGCTGGCATCCCTACGACTCTTTAGTTAGGTTTAGCGGTCAACTAGGATAGCGGGATGCGTGACTTGAGGTTGGGAGTGGTTTCTTCTTGGCTGGTAGGTGGGTCATTGGCTGTCTGTTGTTTAGCGTACATAGTGCTTGTTCGTGTTCACACTACACGACGTCGCCACTACCCCTCTCCGCAATGACCCCAGGGTGACAAAGCATAGTGACTCGATGGGTATAAGCCGTTTTCTCGACTAAGAGGGTGACTTATATCGGTCTTGCACCTTAGGAAGTTACATGAGATCTTCTTGTGCCTCAAGACGTTGATTAACATATTGTGGACTGTAATAACATGGGCGTAAATGCATAAATGAAATTGGATCTGCAATAGTTAATAAATGGAATAATTGCTGATACAGTGCCCTCTTTCTTTATTATTGTCATTGTTGTTACACTTTGTCATTGTTCTACTTTACTTAATTTTTGGTGACGTGTTTCTTGGGTTCCGTATTTAGGTGTTGTTGAGTGGAGCGATTGCTGTTGATCCATCTACTATGGGACCGGGTCCTACTGTTGGAGACGATCCATTTTGAGCACCAAGGCTCTTTAGTTCTGCTCTTTTTTTGGTGTTAGACTTTTATTTTCTGTCTTTTGGTGATTGTACTCGAGCACTTGTTACTTTCTTGCTTTTTGTGATGGATTCTTCTTTATGTTTGTCGGCACTTTATTTCTTTCATTAATGTATTATGAATGAATGTTTAGCTATTGATGTTCTATGACGATGTGTTGGGTGACTGCGATCTTGTGATTGGTTGTGTTTGTGGTTAGCACACAGCGACTTGGGTTGCATCAATTGGTGAGACTCTGGTTGTCACAACAGTAGTAGTAGCTCCTCCTACTCAGTATGGACCATCTCCTTCTGCTAGCTTAGCACCAGCTCTGACATCTTCGACAACAGTATCTCCATGACAACAGCAGACCAATTCCCATGCTACACCTTCTCATCTCTCTTTGCCAGAGTTGAGTTAGATTTCCCCTTAGAGTAGACGATGTCTATGACTCCAGGCACCACTGGCCTCCTTTATTAGACTAAGCACCTCCAGTCACAGGCTAGATGATTTTGACATGGAGACAGAGTTCTTGGAGAACTTGAAGGCTTTTATTAGTTTCTTTTAGACATTTTTTTTAACTTCATGGTCTGTAGTACATTTATTACTTATGTTGGACACTTATGCCTTTAGCTTTATTTCAGCTTTCATTAGACCTTTTATATCTATGCAGAATGCTAATCTTTTAGCTATATATCTACAACTTATTTCCATTCTCTCTCTTATTTTATAGAAAAATATCATGTCATGCATTGCATTTGACATTTATAAAGGAGGAGTTTAGATATTGACTTAAAATATCTCTATGATTTTTCTAAAAATGACTTGTGCTTATCATTCACTTAAGCTTTTTGTTAATTACTATTATGCTATATCTTGAGAGTCCTTTTGTTATGTTTTTATTTTATTTAGACTTTTGTTATATTTTTTCCTTATCTCTCTCTGTACAAGGAGGTGTAGGATTGATTTAGTAAAATAAGAAATCTTATTTTCTTTAACTTTAATAAAGGGAGAGAGATATTCTATATGCATTTTCTTTAAGCAACATACCTCATGCATTTTATGCATTTACAATTATAATTTTGCTATTATGAAAAAGAAAGAGAATGTTGATATTAATATTTTGATGTAAGGAAATTATGTCATCACTCACCTCTTTCAATACCATATTATGCCAAATAGTTAAAAAGAAATGCCAGCAATCAATGTCCAATTGACAAAGAAACAACTTGGACACGGAGTTACTTTTGAACCCAAGAATCATAAATCCATACATAGAAACACAGCTCTCAAATTACAATGTATACCGATGAAGGAGGCACGATGATGCCTTTCCTTCATCTCTTGCCAAGATGTCTAATTGGAATCTCCGTCATTTTATTACTTATATAGGCATTCAGGTGCTCAAACTGGTTCGCGTACTCCACTTTGGGTGCCCCGTACCGGCAGCCGTAGTACTCCACTGCAGCTGCCCCAGCAAATGCAGTCAATGTCAAAGCTTGCACGTGAAGCTTGGAGTGGATGAGATTGACGCTGGTCTTCATGGCAGGGTGCGACCAGTTGTACGTGAACAACCCCGTGATGCTCATCAGCCAAAGAGCACTGACGGACTTGAGGTTGTTGTCGACGACCTACTTCCTGACGGAGGCCATGTTGGTCCATTCTTCCAATGCCATTTACTGCACTTTTTTGTGGTTGCTTCTTCCTGGAGAGCGTGAGGGGAAGATGGTGTGAGAGGATTGAGGACAGAAGGTCGAAGCTGTGGGAGAACTATAGCCTTATTGAATGTTTATTTTTATTCATTTTAACATCTAAAATCTTTACGGAGCGAGCAAAATAAGGGGAAATATACAAAGCTCAAATGCATGATATTTGTATAAGCTAAAATCCTAACAGGTATTTGACAAGAGTATCCATACTAGAATACTCATATCATAAATCTTGTTCTTGGTCCCCCCATCGCTCAATCCCCACCTGTAGGCAAACTCCCTCAGAAGTTTAAGGCTAATTTATGAAAGGGGATTGGTAATCCGGGTTCGTAAAGTGGGAATGGGGATATCCCCTGTTTTTCTTTACTTGGGACCATAGGCATCCCTCATTGATGTTTATTGAAATGGGTTGGAGAAGGAAATAATACGAGGATTAGAAAGTCGGTGATTACTTGGAAATAAAGGTTGGAAGGGGTGAACTTGGCAAAGACTATACAATAATCTTTTATCCTTCTCAAGTACTTGAGAATGTTCTTGACAATAGTCCAATGTTCTTATCCCAGGTTGGATTGGTAACGACTTACTAATCCCAAGTTGTATATGGGCATCCACCCATGGTCTTGTTCTCCTCAATTATTTGGGGAGACATTTCCTTTGACAAGTAAACTCCATGTCTAATAAGGAGAAAGCCCTTCTTGGAGTTATCCACGTGGAATCTCTCTAAGACCTTGGTTGTGTATCCTTACTGTGATAATCCCAATATCCTCTTCTCTCTATTTTTGAACATATTTAGACCCAAGATATAAGAGGCATCCTCGAGGTCTTTCATTTCGAAATTATGGGATAACCAGAGCTCAACATTGGATAACATTCCTACATCATTCCCAATGAGTAGGATGCTGTTCATGTAGAACATCAGAAAGGAAAAAGGTGATAGTACTCCCACTGGCCTTCTTGTAGACACAAGGTTCATCCAAAGTTTGATGGAAGTCATAACTCTTTATGGTCTTATCGAAGTAGGAGTTTTAGCTACGAGAAGCCTGCTTAAGTTTATAAATGAACTTCTTTAGCTTGCACACCTTTCTTTCCTCACCTTCTACTCGGAAACCCTTAGGTTGCTCCATGTAGATGTCCTCTTTGAGGAACTCAGTAAGGAAAGTTGTGACATCCATCTCCTAGATGTCATATTCATGGTATGCAGATATGGTTAACAATATCCGCATGAATTTAAGCAAGGCAACAAGAGAGATTGTTTCCTCATAGTCAACCCCTTCCTTTTGGGTGTAGCCCTTGGCCACAAGTTGTGCTTTGAATGTCTCCACCTTCTCGTTTGGACCCCTCTTTCGCTTGTAGATCCATTTTCACCCAAAGGATTTTACCCCATTAGAAAGATCCACAGGGGTCCATACATTATTCTTATGCATAGAGTCTATCGCAGACGGCAATGCTAGCCTCCACCTATCCACATCATGATCCCTTATTGCCTCAACATATGTGGTTGGATCAATCTCAGACTCTTCTAAGATGTGGAAGTTGTATTGTTCAAGTGGATGCACCACTTAAAAACTCCTTCTAAGTGGAAAATGTAAAAAGGAGTTATCCATGATTTTAAACAGATGCAGGTTGATAATCAAGGAACCACCTATTTGGATATACAAACACAATCAAGGAACCCCTCAAATAGAACATGATCAAGGAAAGAAAGTTCAAGGAGTGACTCCCTAGAATAATTAGTGCAACACTGGCATAACTTCTTCTTCTCTTCCTTTAATTCTGACACGATAATCACATTGATTAGATGATTAGAATGGGGTCATTTCACAAATTTGAAGCATTAATGACTGAGAAATGCATAAACATAATACCACATACCTCGTACAAAAAATGTCAATACAACTGACCATACTATTCAATGTTGGCATCTCCAAATCTATTTCCATTTTATCATACAAATGATAAAGTGAAAAATATAACAATTGAGTGGGAAATGATGCTTGGGCAAATAGAACATAAAGTTGAGACAAAAAAATTTACATAGTAGGAAATAAGCTAGATAAATGTATCCCTAGTAGAAGAAAAAAATGACTTTAAAGTAACTAACTTCCAAAAATAATTTAAAAGTAAGTGGCTTTCTTCAATATCACAGGTTGATCACAAACCGCAACAAAGAAAGTCATCAACGTTTAGCACATCACAAAACTATATATTTATTTGAAGTACCACGACAAAAAGTCAGGCAAGACAAAGCCATCATAAAGGCAAGTCTACCAACATCTAGGCAAGTCTACCAACATGTAAGCAAGTCAAGATTGACACGAGGAGTCAGTTGCATTACACAACAAAGGCATATTATTCTTCAATATAAGATAAATTAGCATTCTAGATAATAATTAAAAAACACGCACAAGAAAACCTATTGCAAACAATCTAATGCTGGAAACGTTAGGAACTCACTAGTAGAACCTCAACTGCCCCTTTTTGCATGCACCTCCTTAACGAACTTCAAAATCTATAGCATCAACTCCACTCGTCTAAACCATAGCCTGAACTCCTCCAAATCAAGCTCCTTTCACTTCTAGTTGAAACTCGTGACGACCTTAGGCGGCATTGTCCTTAGGCCCTGCCTCAACGTTTCGCACATCGTGGGCCCTGCCCCGTCCCTCCCAGCCACCTCCACTATCAACCCCATTGCTCACTGCAGAACTGAGAGCTACAACTCCCTATCCTCCACCACCACACCACCCTCCTTCACCGGTTCATTGGCAACAACACTATTCCTCCTGTTCCTCGGTGACGGCAGCATCCTCCTCCTTGTCCTAAGAGGGGGTGGGGGCAATGATGTGATATTTCTATATATATTTGCATTAATTATGCCTAAGTAATGTTAATCTGAGGGTTGTTTAGGGTAGAATGCATTTATTTAAGTCAATTTGGCCATATAGGTGCATTTTGTAAATATTGCATATTTTTGAGTTTTTCTACAATTTTCCCCAAACTTATGTCTGATACCTTGATGTATTTGTTATATTTTGTGTAGGTACCAGGTTTGGATCAATTTTGTGCCTTAGAGATTGAACTTTCATGTTTGAGCTCACTTATGCAGAGATGATGAGCCTATTTTTTCTAACCTAACCTATTTAGGTATTAGGTTAGCCCATTTAGAGACCTAGTTTTCCCTAACCAAAGATCCAATTACTTAGCCTAATTTCCCACCTTAGGTGGTTAGCCATAATCCTAATTAATCAACCAATTTGGTTGGCTAGCCTAATTGATTTTATAAACCCATTAGTTAAACCCAACCTATTCCTATATCCTAACAAAACAAACTTTATTTGGCCATCCCTTTTATCCACAAATAAATACTATTTTGGATGGCCAAATTACACCATAATTTATCCACCACTAGATCTACATCCTAGGGCCCTAAATTACCTACCTAAGCCCTACCCTAAAATCCTAAACCAAATCCTATTCTTAATCTTGAAATTCGTAACATCTTGACACATGTCTAGTACATTAGCCATAGCTTTTGCATTTTAAATTCAAATTGAGTGATTAAAGTTGTGTTGGAAAGCTGATTTCAAGGGCTACAACTTTACTTTTATGTACAATTTGAAATTTGAACCAAAACAAGACAAAAAACTTGAGACAATTGAGGAAAATCCTATAAGGCTATTGCAACAACCTCCATCCTAAACCTCCTTTAATCTCCACCCTCCATCATCCTACCATTAAATCCTAGCTCTCCATCAAACACCTAGGGAACTCTATAATTAGGACCCTACCCCTCCCCCCTTCCTTCATTAAGTCTTCCTTAATTTAGAATAAATCTTACATCTTAACACCTTCTCCTTAGCCCTCCTATTTAGTCTACCCTCTTACCTCCATTAAAAAGCTTCTTCATGCTCAGACTCTGCTGCTTCTTGGTGGTCGTCCTCGTCTACTTCTTCCACCTCTCTGCTTTATCCTCATCCTCAAGGCGGCTACTGCAACTCATCATCTTCTTCTAGTCTTTTATTTCTAGTTTAGTAGATTTCTAGTTCTAGTAGGCATTCTGTTACTTGTTCTAGTTGTAATATTGACAACTTTTCTAGTAGCAATAAAAGGTTAGTTTTCATCTTTATCATTTGCAAATCCTACTTCTCACCGCCCTTCTCTATAAAATTGCCTGATTGTGATTTCCTTCTTCTCATCTCCTTCTTTACCTTAGTTAGTTATATTTGCTTTACGTTTTGCATTTTGTTAGATCCTATGCCTCTCCGTGTTCAACCCAGGACTCACCAAGGTCTTAGTTACTTTTATTTCTATTCTCAAAAAATCACACTGTAACGAACGTTTTATTACTTAGTGGTTTCTTCGGATCATGGTGTTCCCCCTGACCTTCTTGGAGAGGTCGTAGATCTCCTTCTTGTGGGTCTTGGAGAAGATGCGGTCGTCGCCACCCACGCACTTCATGGCAAGGTTGGTGGTAAACTTGCACTTGGTGTGACAGATCTTAGACATGAGCTGAGAGGGGGTGAAGTTAACATGGAGGCATTTGTCGAGCACGTCGAGGAGGGTAGCAGCGTCGAATGCGTTGGAGGGTCGTGGCCATGTAGGGAGTGGTACTTGGCAAGGCCCCTGAGGAGGACAATCTCGCCATAAGCGATCCAAAAGCACTTGAAGAGATTCTTGGTGGTGGATGAAGAGGAGGAGAGGGGACATTGGTGACGGAGGTTGTGGGCGAAGGCAGGCATGGCTGAGGTGGAGGATGGGGAGGGGGCAATAGCATGGGGATGCTAAGGAGGGCAACGAGGGTTTTGTTGGGTGTAAGGTCAGGGAAGGGATGGAGAGAGGAAGAGGACAGGGGAGTAACACATTTTCTTAATAAAATAACTTTTGGTCACGGTTCTAGAATTGTGACTAAAGGTTTAATACTTCTTTCTTCTTTTGGTCACAATTTTAGGTAGAATTGTGAGCATATGTTATTTTTTGTCGTGATTTGAAAATAGTAGCCAAAGATTTAGTGCATCTACTTACCCCTTAACATTTTTTGTCATGGTTTAACCCAAAACTGTGACCATAGGTTGCTTTCGGTCATAGTTTCAGAAACTGTGACCAAATAACATGGCCCCAAAACTAAATTTCCTTATAGTGACCTTAAGATGTAGTAGGGAATAATTTTGTAAAATTTTGGCACAAAAACTTATTTCTAGAATTTTAGAAAATTTGGAGAGTATTAAGGGATTTTGTGTAAGGCATAATCTCATTTTTCATTACTATTAGAATTTTAGTAATTTTTATACACCTTAGATTGACGTGAAATACATTGCATCAATTTCCTTACTTTATCAGGCACCTTAGGAAAACTGATCAAGAATTGCATCGGATGTAAACATATTTATATCACATAAACTGTCTATTTATGCATGTTCTTAGGCGTATAGTTGCACCATACATTACAAATATTGCATAACATGCATCATCTTGCATTTAGTTTAGATTGTATAAAGTTTAGGTTAATTTTCTCTTTTTGTGGTTAGGGTACAGGGTGGTATTTAATCAGGGCCTTGGATTGAAGATCCAACTATATGGATTTGATCAGGGTGATGATCGGAGTTTAACGACTTCAAGATCGTCCCGATCGGACTTCCGTAATATTAGATGCGGTCCGAGAAAGATTAGAGGTCAAGAGTCTAGGTGGTGTAAATTCATACTTCAGATGACAAATCTAACCACACAGATGGATTCAGATCGATGATCGCAGCTCAACGATGTGAAAATCGGTTCAATTCGACATTCGTGGGACCACCTATGAGCATATGAAGATGGATGGCCAGGATGGTGCCACGTGGCACTGCCCAAACTTTCTTCACCTATAAATAGCCCTACGACCCCTACACTTTCTTCATCCCTTCCTTTCTTCTCTCACCCCTCAAAGGCTCTAAGAGCTTGTCCCAAACCCGGGATGCTCCATTAGAGTTTAAATTAAAGATTTTCCACCTTCTCATCCCCGTTCGTGGAGTGCCCGCGTTGTCTTTTCACTGTCGTTAGAGAAGTGGATTTTGCTGCTCCGTCGCCCTACCTCGTCCTCCGTCGTTCGTTATCGTTCTCCTTCACCCCTTATCTTACCGCCTTCGTCCGTGTAACGACCTGATTCCCGAGTCCCTACGAGACACGAGAATTTGACCGACTCAACTAATCCCAAGACCTAGTCGTCCAATGAGGAAGTAACCAAAAGAGCAGTAAAATAAACCACATTAAGCATGAATATAATTAGCAGTAACAAAATACAGCAGTAAGAAAAGGAACTACTACAGTATACACTACCACAATAGTAGAACAACAAATATGTACAAAACATGAAGTTTACAATAAAGAAGTACAAGGAGTAACAAGGAAACTACTCACTACAGTGGCAGAAAGTACAAAAAGAACTGCGGGTAACGCTACTGGACCCTACTCGGCCCAGCGTCCTCTGCAGCCGCTGACCCTGGCTGCTCAACACCTGGTCCTAAAAAGTAACGAGTGTAACATGTCAGCGAAACGCTGAGTAGAGTGGCAGATAAAAACTAAAGAAGCAGTAGAGTGTACAGTAGCTGTTATATTTCCTTTCTTCCTTTATTTACGTCTTTCTATTATTTCACAATTTATCTATTTCTCAGATCCTTCACTTGATCTCGAATGTTCCTCCTAGGAACGATCTTGATTACAGTCTTTTCCGAAAAGTAGAAGTAACACGTGGTGCTCTCCTGGCCGGGAGAGTCCCCCGTGGTGGTCCTACCCCCAGTCAACCGCCCCAAGGTTGCTGACAGACGTAACGGTGACTACGGCACTCGCGATAAGCGCACGGGTAGCTACCCCACACTGGCACACGGTCAGTCGTTTCCATTAACGGGTGCACTCAAAACACAGCACGGAACCAGTATAGGGCAGAGCCCTCTCAGTAACAAGGGTCCAACCCCTCCACAGTCCGCGCACCCTCACCTGACTGCCCTGGTTTGCCCAGTGGGCCTAACAAGTCAGTGTAGGAGGCTAGCAGAACCCAGGGGCTCGTGGTGTAGCTAGTTGTAACGAGCGCGTGCCCCAGACGCCTTTTAAGACGTCTGGGAGGTGGCCCAGACGTCGGACCAGACGTCTGGGATCACATCCAGACGTCTGACCAGACGTCCGGGATCTTTTACAGACGTCTGGAGAACAGTTATGTTCGCACGGGAGATTCGTCTGCGCGCCTGTGCGCGCAGACCTGCGATTCCTTTCTCTCCCTCTTTCTCTGCGGCTGCAGGCGGCTGCGACCGCCTTCTCTCTCCTCCTCGCGCGGCCTTAAAAGGGCGCGCCTCCCCTCCCGTCTCCACCATCTTCTTCCTTCTTCTCCTGCCTGTGCGCGAGAGCGAGCGGACGCGAGGGCGCAGCGGCAGCGGCAGCCGCAGCGAGCGCGGAGGAGGTGCGGCGTGCGAGGGCGGGGCTCTGCCGTGAGGGCGAGCTCGCCGGAGCGGCCTGGCCGGCCGGCGGAGGGCGCAGGGGGCGCAGAGCGACGCGGAGAGGGACCTGCTGCGGGTTGAGTGGCAGACGCGCGAGGTGGGACGCGGGCGGCGTCGCGAGCGGAGGCCGAGCAGGGTTCTGATTCTGGAAAAATTTCCAGAATCAGACGTCTGGATTGATATCCAGACGGCAAGGTCGACGTCTGTAAGATCATACAGACGTCTGAAAGGTGAGTTTCCGCTTTCTTCTTCCTTCTTGTCGACTGACCGTACTGAGGGAGGGGGGTTGGCTGTGCGCAGGTTCGCTGATTCGTCATCCTTTGCGAATCAGACGTCTGGAAGTTGTACCAGACGGCGGGAGTGACCTCCAGACGTCCTGAGGGACCATCGGACGTCTGGGATCTAGGGCGGACGTCCCTGCAGACCTCTGGACGTCCGGGGAACCAAGCTGAACAGGTAATTCTCTGATCCACCGTTTAAGACGTCTGGAAGGAGTTCCAGACGTCTGATTTTGCACAGTATCGTCTTTTTCGACCCGTTTAGGGCCCGTTTGGGCTCCGTTTTCCGCGATTCGAGTTGCGTTCGTTTCAGAATTAATTCCTCTACCCGCCTACATTAGCTATACACTGTTTTGAGACACTCCTTGTGTTTGATCCTTGTGATAGGACCTCGTTCGGTTGCAGTCTTGAGAGTCGCGGAGGCGCGCGGGATTCCCGATCACGTCCCCATTACTCCCATTGTACCTGGTAGAGTGGCTTTAAGTATTAATAAAATCTGTTAAAGTATGGAACCATAACTAGAACCTAGGGCATTGCATGAATCCTAGGAATGAGAAATATATGGAATGATAGCTCCTAGGTGTTGCATGAATCCTAGGGCCGGAAAACTAGATTGTATGATAGATCCTAGGATATGGCATGAATCCTAGGATGGAAAAACTAGTGGAATGTATATTACTGCAGTCTTGGAAAAATGGAAAGGAATATATAAAGCTGCCTGTAAATTTAATTAACAGCTGCCTGTTATGAATAAAGAAACATGTTTGAGATCATGGAATTTGAGAACGTGAATCTGGAAAGTGAAACATATGATGTTCTGAGATAAAGAGCTGGAACCCTACGGGGAATTAGGAGTGGAACTCCTGGAAAGAAAAAGGAATGGAACTGAGATGTAGTTTGTACTGTCTCTTGGGTACGCAGTACCAAGGGAAGTACCTGTACCTGTTTTAGTGCAGAGTGGGGCCAGCCGCCCCAGGGACCCGGGGTTAGGATTGGCCGCTCTGTACCGACTTGTTGGCCCTCGTGCACGTAGTACCGAGGAGAGCTAGTAGTGTTAGGAGAGTACTAGCTACCCCACGGGCCCCGGGGTTCTGCTAGCCTCCTTCACCGACTTGTTAGGCCCACTAGGGCAAACCAGGGTAGTCAGGCGAGGGTGCGCGGACTGTGGAGGGGCAAGGCCCCGGTTTGGTTACTGTGGAGGGGTTGGACCCCTGTTACTGAGAGGGCTCTGCCCTGGTTCCGTGCTGTGCTTTGGGCGCACCCGTTAACGGAAACGACTGACCGCGTGCCAGTGCGGGCTAGCTACCTGTGCGTTTATCGCGCGTGCCGTAGTCACCGTTACGTCTGTCAGTGACCTTGGGGTGGTTGACTGAGGGTAGGATCACCACGGGGGACTCTCCCGGCCAGGAGAGCACCACGTGCTACTTCTACTTTTGGAATAGACTGCAATCAAGATCGTTCCCACGAGGACATTCGAGATCAAGTAAAGGATCTGAGAAATAAATGAAATAGTGAGAAAAATTGAAAGATGTGAATAAAGGAAGTAATAGAACATAACAGCTACTGTACACTCTACTGTTGCCTTTAGTTAGTTTGCCACTCTACTCAGCGTTTTGCTGACGTGTTACACTCGTTACCTTTTTCAGGACCAGGTGTTGAGCAGCCAGGGTCGGCGGCTGCAGAAGACGCTGGGCCGAGTAGGGTCCAGTAGAGTTACCACAGCTTTTGTACCCCTTTTGTTCTGTTCTAGTGAGTAGTTTTTGTTTCCGCTGTACCTTCTCTACCTGCAGTTCTTGTTATATGATACATGTTGTTTTACTGTTGTGGTGGTACCTACTGTAGTAGTTTCTTTCCTTACTGCTGTACTTTCTTACTGTTAGTTATATTCATGCTGAATGTGGTTTATTTTACTGTCTTTTGGTTACTTCCTCGTTCGACGACTAGGTCTTGGGATTAGTCGAGTCGGTCCGGTTCTCGTGTCTCGTAGGGACTCGAGAACCGGGTCGTTACAAGATGGTATCAGAGCAAGGTCGTCCCGAGAAGTGAATCAACTGACTGGAAAATAACCAATTCACATGTTTATAGCTAGAGTAGCCACCACAACATATCTCTTGACATGAGCTCTTAGAAGTTTTGTTAGGTACCGTCTGTTTTGACGTTTCCGTTTTGTTTCGCGTCTCCTTGCAGGAGATGCCTCGTCATGGGACTGGCGAGACTGGCCGCAGGCGCGGCCGAGGGCGAGGTCGGCGAGGTGGACGTGCTGTCGTTGACGTCTCGGTGGACCAGCCACCACTCCCTGGCATCCAGGCCCAGGACCTCGCCAGACTGATACGGGATATTGTACGAGAGGAGCTCCCCCCACCGCCCCGAGCACCTCCTCCTGGGGTTGCAGAGGGGGAGTCCTCTGTGGGACCACGCGACGGACGCGGCGCTGGACACGAGGGAGGGGATGGGCCCCTGCCGCCCCCACCTTCCTCCGACACTTCTGTACACGAGGCACCTTCGCCTGGAGGTGCACCAGCACCTCCCCTACAGCGCCACTTCGAGCTTTTCGGACAGTTCCGGAAGCTGAAGCCCCCCTCCTTCAAGGGGGATGAGGACCCGACCGAGGCAGAGGACTGGCTTGAGCAGCTGGAGAAGATCTTCGACACCCTTCGCCCCCCGGTGGAGTGCCGCGTGGCCTTTGCCACATACCAGCTGGAGAGTGCGGCACACCGGTGGTGGAGGGCGGTCCGGGGACAGGAGAGGGACGAGGTGACGTGGGACCAGTTCGTCACCCTCTTCTGCGAGCAGTACTTTCCCCAGACGTGGCAGGACCAGAGGAGGCGGGAGTTCCACACTCCCCGCCAAGGGACGATGACCGTGAGCGCGTACCGCACGCGTTTCTTGGAGCTGTCCCGCTTTGCAGCGATAGCGGTAGCCACTGAGGAGGAGCGCCTTTGGAGGTTCACCGAGGGGCTCCGGCCTGCGATCCGGGGGTATGTCAAACCCCTGAAGCTGCCGACGTTTTCGAGGGTGGTAGAGGCAGCTATGACTTACGAGGAGACCAACCTGTCCGCGCGAGAGACCGACGGCGGGCGGAAGAGGCCCTTTCAGCCAGACTTCTCACAGGGCCGGCGAGAACGGAGACACGTGGCGTCCGCAGGAGAGCCGTCACGCTGTGCAGGGCCACCAGTGGCCTTTGGGGGCCCTCGACAGGGGCCAGTCGCCAGCACCGGACTCCTGCCTAGTCGACAGCAGGGACTCACTGAGGGCGGGAGTCGGGTTCCCCTCTGCTACCAGTGTGGCCAGCCGGGCCACGTCAGGAGGGACTGCCCATCTAGGGCAGGAGGTCAGCAGATACTTCCCGCGCAGAGCACTGGAGGGCACGCAGGAGGCCGCGGTTTCCAGGCGCGAGGAGGAGGACCGCAGTCGCGAGGAGGGTACCGGCCAGCACCTACCCGTCCGACGCAGAGTGTGGCTGCTTCGTCCGCACCTAGAGCTGAGGGGCGTATCAATGCCCTAACACACAGGGACGCCAGAGCATCGGGATCCGTGGTAGCAGGTATGGTTTCAGTTTCTGGCAGACTTGTTTACACGCTTTTCGATTCCGGCGCTACGCACTCGTTTGTCGCAGCCAGTTTCGCAGTTAGTTTGGACCAGGATTTTACACTGTTAGAGAATTCGTTCGTAATCAGAGGTCCGAGTGGTCAGCTGTTTGTAGCTGAGGAGGTGTACACGGGTTGCGGGGTCAGCATCGGGGGACACAGCCTGCCAGCTGACCTGATTATGATACAGATGGAGGACTTTGGAGTGATTCTGGGGATGGATTGGCTGTCCGCTTACCACGCCTTGGTAGACTGTTTTGAGAGGAAGATTGTCTTCTCCATTCCGGAGTTGCCTTCCTTCGAGTTTCACGGGCAGCCAGTGGATGGAGGTTTCAGGTGCATTTCGGCACTTCGGGCGGCGAGACTTTTGAGCCAGGGGTGTGAGGGCTTCCTAGCTTGTGTGGTGGCAGAGCACAGCCCCGTGGCAGACTTCCAGAGCATCCCGGTGGTCAGAGAGTACCCCGACGTGTTTCCAGACGAGTTACCAGGGACTAGCCCCATCTCCACCGCGCCATACAGGATGGCACCGCTTGAGCTGCGAGAGCTCAAGTCTCAGTTGCAGGACCTTTTGGAGAAAGGTTTCGTGAGGCCCAGTGCGTCTCCCTGGGGAGCCCCGGTACTGTTTGTGAAGAAGAAGGATGGGACCCTACGCCTTTGTGTGGACTACCGACAGCTGAATAGGGTCACCATCAAGAACAGATATCCGCTGCCGAGGATTGACGATTTGTTTGACCAGTTGCGGGGTGCCACGGTGTTTTCCAAGATCGACTTGAGGTCTGGATACCACCAGTTGAGGATCAGGGAGACCGACGTCTCCAAGACAGCTTTCCGCACCCGGTACGGACACTACGAGTTTGTGGTCATGCCGTTTGGGTTGACCAATGCCCCCGCTGCTTTCATGGACCTGATGAACCGGGTGTTCAGACCGTACTTGGACCAGTTTGTGGTGGTTTTCATAGATGATGTACTCATCTATTCTAGAGATCGGACGCAGCACGGACAGCACTTGCGGATGGTTCTGGACACTCTGAGATGACGCAGGCTGTACGCCAAATACAGCAAGTGCGAGTTCTGGTTGAGGGAGGTGACCTTTTTGGGTCATGTGATCTCTGGAGACGGCCTGGCGGTGGATCCCGCCAAGGTCGAGGCAGTGCTCAGGTGGGAGAGACCGCGTTCAGTCACTGAGATTCGCAGTTTCCTGGGACTGGCAGGTTACTACAGACGGTTCATCAGAGGGTTTTCGCAGATTGCACGTCCTATGACACAGTTGACCCGGAAGGATGTGCCTTTCGCTTGGACAGACGCCTGTGAGGCGTGTTTTCTGGAGCTGAAGGAGAGGTTGACCTCGGCTCCCGTGCTCACCATCCCTGACAGTAGTGGCGGGTTCGTTGTGTACACGGACGCTTCCTTGCAGGGGTTAGGAGCATGCAGAGGGGTCACGTGGTCTCTTACGCTTCGCGGCAACTGAAGCCCCATGAGCATACCTACCCTACCCACGATCTAGAGTTGGCAGCTGTTGTCTTCGCGCTGAAGACATGGAGGCACTACTTGTACGGTGAGACCTTCCAGATTTTTACAGATCACAAGAGCCTCAGATATCTTTTTGACCAGAAGGAGCTCAACATGAGACAGAGACGTTGGTTGGAGCTCCTGAAGGACTACGACTGCAGCATCTCCTACCACCCGGGAAAGGCCAATGTGGTGGCTGACGCCTTGAGCCGTAAGGCGCCCGCACGCTTGGCCAGTCTACAGTTACAGAATTGGAGCCTTTTGGAGGAGGTGGGCAGTTCGCGACCTCTAGAGTTACGAGGGTACTGTGGGGCAGTGACGGTGACACGGCAGACCAGGCCAGAGTTGATAGATCGCATCATCACGGGACAGATGGCCGATCCGTACTTGCAGTCTTTGCGCGACAGAGTACTATCAGGGGACCCAGGGGACTTCTCTTTCACAGACCAGGTGTTACGCTTGAGGGGACGGTTGTGCGTCCCCAGAGACGAGGAGCTGTTGAGAGAACTCCTGACTGAGGCACACGGTTCCAGATTCACCATACATCCCGGAAACACGAAAATGTACCATGACTTGAGACGCGAGTTCTGGTGGAGAGGGATGAAGCGGGATGTGGGTGAGTTCGTGCAGCAGTGCTTAGTGTGCCAGCAGGTGAAAGCCGAGCATCAGAGGCCTGCAGGGCCGCTTCAGCCGCTTCCAGTGCCAGAGTGGAAGTGGGAGAGCATCACCATGGACTTGGTGGTGGGCTTACCTGTTACCCAGCGAGGACACGACGCAGTCTGGGTAATAGTGGATAGATTGACGAAGACGGCACGATTCTTGCCGATCCGAGTCACTTTGGGACCAGAACAGTTGGCAGAGAGGTATATCCGTGATGTGGTGCGACTACACGGAGTTCCGCGGGAGATCGTATCCGACCGGGATACCCGCTTTACGTCCCAGTTTTGGGCTGAGTTTCAGCAGGCTTTGGGGACGAGGTTGAGGTTTAGCACGGCTTACCACCCCCAGACGGACGGACAGTCGGAACGCATGATACAGACACTTGAGGACCTTTTGCGTGCCTGTGTACTAGACTGGAGGGGCTCTTGGGAGGAGCACCTGCCCCTGGCGGAGTTTGCATACAACAACAGTTATCACTCGAGCATCGGCATGGCTCCCTACGAGGCTCTGTACGGACGGAAATGCACGGCACCCTTGAGTTGGGTTGAGGTGGGGACCAAGTAGGAGGTTGGCCCCAGGTTGATCCGGCAGAGTCAGGAGGTAGTTGAGCAGATCCACAGACGACTCCGCACTGTCAGGAGCAGACCTAAGAGCTACGCAGATCGCAGATGCAGAGAGGTGCAGTTCGAGGTTGGGGACCACGTCTTCCTTCGTGTTTCGCCCATGAAGGGCTTACAGCGGTTTGGGGTGAGAGGGAAGCTCGCGCCGAGGTTCGTGGGGCCCTTTGAGGTCCTGGAGCGGGTTGGACCCGTTGCTTACAGACTTGCCCTTCCCCCGCAGCTTTCTGGTGTGCACGACGTGTTCCACGTGTCCAACCTCAGGAAGTACGTAGCCGATCCAAGCCACGTACTGAGTCACGAGAGCGTCGAGGTGAGCGACGACCTGACCTACCCCGAGCGGCCAGTACAAATCCTAGACCGAGCAGTCCGCAGGTTGAGACGAAAGCAAGTACCCCTGGTAAAGGTTTTGTGGAGGAGCCAGCGGTACGAGGAGGCTACCTGGGAGCCTGAGGCGGCAATGCGGGAGCGGTACCCAGAGCTTTTCGCGGGTACGTCTTTTCGGACCGGCTTCGGTCCTCTTTGAGTTTGTTATGGTTATTTGGACATCTTTTTCCCGCACCCTAGTTGGCGCAAGTTTCGGGGACGAAACTTCCTTTGAGTTTGTTATATTGTAACGAGCGCGTGCCCCAGACGCCTTTTAAGACGTCTGGGAGGTGGCCCAGACGTCGGACCAGACGTCTGGGATCACATCCAGACGTCTGACCAGACGTCCGGGATCTTTTACAGACGTCTGGAGAACAGTTATGTTCGCACGGGAGATTCGTCTGCGCGCCTGTGCGCGCAGACCTGCGATTCCTTTCTCTCCCTCTTTCTCTGCGGCTGCAGGCGGCTGCGACCGCCTTCTCTCTCCTCCTCGCGCGGCCTTAAAAGGGTGCGCCTCCCCTCCCGTCTCCACCATCTTCTTCCTTCTTCTCCTGCCTGTGCGCGAGAGCGAGCGGACGCGAGGGCGCAGCGGCAGTGGCAGCCGCAGTGAGCACGGAGGAGGTGCGGCGTGCGAGGGCGGGGCTCTGCCGTGAGGGCGAGCTCGCCGGAGCGGCCTGGCCGGCCGGCGGAGGGCGCAGGGGGCGCGGAGCGACGCGGAGAGGGACCTGCTGCGGGTTGAGCGGCAGACGCGCAAGGTGGGACGCGGGCGGCGTCGCGAGCGGAGGCCGAGGAGGGTTCTGATTCTGGAAAAATTTCCAGAATCAGACGTCTGGATTGATATCCAGACGGCAAGGTCGACGTCTGTAAGATCATACAGACGTCTGAAAGGTGAGTTTCCGCTTTCTTCTTCCTTCTTGTCGACTGACCGTACTGAGGGAGGGGGGTTGGCTGTGCGCAGGTTCGCTGATTCGTCATCCTTTGCGAATCAGACGTCTGGAAGTTGTACCAGACGGCGGGAGTGACCTCCAGACGTCCTGAGGGACCATCGGACGTCTGGGATCTAGGGCGGACGTCCCTGCAGACCTCTGGACGTCCGGGGAACCAAGCTGAACAGGTAATTCTCTGATCCACCGTTTAAGACGTCTGGAAGGAGTTCCAGACGTCTGATTTTGCACAGTATCGTCTTTTTCGACCCGTTTAGGGCCCGTTTGGGCTCCGTTTTCCGCGATTCGAGTTGCGTTCGTTTCAGAATTAATTCCTCTACCCGCCTACATTAGCTATACACTGTTTTGAGACACTCCTTGTGTTTGATCCTTGTGATAGGACCTCGTTCGGTTGCAGTCTTGAGAGTCGCGGAGGCGCGCGGGATTCCCGATCACGCCCCCATTACTCCCATTGTACCTGGTAGAGTGGCTTTAAGTATTAATAAAATCTGTTAAAGTATGGAACCATAACTAGAACCTAGGGCATTGCATGAATCCTAGGAATGAGAAATATATGGAATGATAGCTCCTAGGTGTTGCATGAATCCTAGGGCCGGAAAACTAGATTGTATGATAGATCCTAGGATATGGCATGAATCCTAGGATGGAAAAACTAGTGGAATGTATATTACTGCAGTCTTGGAAAAATGGAAAGGAATATATAAAGCTGCCTGTAAATTTAATTAACAGCTGCCTGTTATGAATAAAGAAACATGTTTGAGATCATGGAATTTGAGAACGTGAATCTGGAAAGTGAAACATATGATGTTCTGAGATAAAGAGCTGGAACCCTACGGGGAATTAGGAGTGGAACTCCTGGAAAGAAAAAGGAATGGAACTGAGATGTAGTTTGTACTGTCTCTTGGGTACGCAGTACCAAGGGAAGTATCTGTACCTGTTTTAGTGCAGAGTGGGGCCAGCCGCCCCAGGGACCCGGGGTTAGGATTGGCCGCTCTGTACCGACTTGTTGGCCCTCGTGCACGTAGTACCGAGGAGAGCTAGTAGTGTTAGGAGAGTACTAGCTACCCCACGGGCCCCGGGGTTCTGCTAGCCTCCTTCACCGACTTGTTAGGCCCACTAGGGCAAACCTGGGTAGTCAGGCGAGGGTGCGCGGACTGTGGAGGGGCAAGGCCCCGGTTTGGTTACTGTGGAGGGGTTGGACCCCTGTTACTGAGAGGGCTCTGCCCTGGTTCCGTGCTGTGCTTTGGGCGCACCCGTTAACGGAAACGACTGACCGCGTGCCAGTGCGGGCTAGCTACCTGTGAGTTTATCGCGCGTGCCGTAGTCACCGTTACGTCTGTCAGTGACCTTGGGGTGGTTGACTGAGGGTAGGATCACCACGGGGGACTCTCCCGGCCAGGAGAGCACCACGTGCTACTTCTACTTTTGGAATAGACTGCAATCAAGATCGTTCCCACGAGGACATTCGAGATCAAGTAAAGGATCTGAGAAATAAATGAAATAGTGAGAAAAATTGAAAGATGTGAATAAAGGAAGTAATAGAACATAACAGCTACTGTACACTCTACTGTTGCCTTTAGTTAGTTTGCCACTCTACTCAGCGTTTTGCTGACGTGTTACACTCGTTACCTTTTTCAGGACCAGGTGTTGAGCAGCCAGGGTCGGCGGCTGCAGAGGACGCTGGGCCGAGTAGGGTCCAGTAGAGTTACCACAGCTTTTGTACCCCTTTTGTTCTGTTCTAGTGAGTAGTTTTTGTTTCCGCTGTACCTTCTCTACCTGCAGTTCTTGTTATATGATACATGTTGTTTTACTGTTGTGGTGGTACCTACTGTAGTAGTTTCTTTCCTTACTGCTGTACTTTCTTACTGTTAGTTATATTCATGCTGAATGTGGTTTATTTTACTGTCTTTTGGTTACTTCCTCGTTCGACGACTAGGTCTTGGGATTAGTCGAGTCGGTCCGGTTCTCGTGTCTCGTAGGGACTCGAGAACCGGGTCGTTACACTAGTGCTCTCCCTACACTAGTAGCTCTCCCCGGTACTGCGTACACGAGGGCCAGCAAGTTGGTGTACAGTGGCCAAACCCACCCCGGTCTCAACCTGAGGGCGGCAAGCTCCCCTCTACACTAAGAGGTAATGTGTGCTCTCTTTGGTACCACGTACCCAAGAGACAACACACTTCCACGTTTGACTTTCTCAGTTCCATTCTATTCTCTTTCCAGGAGTTCTACTCCTAATTCCCCGTAAGGTTCATATTCTTTTTGTTTGGCCATTGTAGGTTTCACTGTTCCAGTCTTACGTTCATACAACCCATATTCTTAATCATATTTATTCATTCATAATAGGCAGCTATTAATTTACAGGCAGCTATTATTCCCTTTGCACTTTTCCAAGACTGCAATATATATATTCCACTAGTTTTCCAGTCCTAGTATTCATGCCGTACCCTAGGATCTATCATTCAATCTAGTTTTCCAGTCCTAGGATTCATGCAATACCCTAGGATCTATCATTCAATCTAGTTTCTCAGTCTTAGGGTTCATGCAATACCCTAAACTCTATTAATTATTCTACAATTATAACAAATTATGCTAATTAAATTAAAAGCCACTCTACCAGCTACAACGGGAGTACTGGGGGCGTGGTTGGAAATCCCGCACGCCTCCGCAACCCCCAAGACTGCAATGGAACGGGGTCCTAACACAAGGATCAAACACAAGGAGTTTCTCAGAATGGTATATAATTACTGTAAACGGGTAGATGATTTTATTCTGGAAAGAACGCAACTCGAAACGCGAAAAACGGACTCCGAACGGGCCCTAAACGGGTCAAAAATGACGAAACTGCCTAAAATCAGACGTCTGGAACCTCTTCCAAACGTCTTAAAATGTGGGTCAGAGTGTACCTTCGCTCTGTGTAGTCCTTCAGATGTCTAGAAGCCTGCGGGGGCGTTTGGCTTAGTTCCCAGACGTCCGATGGTCACCCCGGACGTCTGGAAGTCCTTCCCGTCGTCTGGCACTGCGGCCAGACGTCCGATTCACGTGGGATGGCGAGTCCTCGCACCCTCCCGAGCAGAACCTACACGCACCCACCCTGCTCTCAGCACGACGGTTCGCAGACGAAGGCGCGGCGGACGGCCGCCTGGCCGTACACGCGAAAAAGGAAGGAGATAGAAATATCTTACCAGCCAGACGTCTGGACAGTCCTCAAGACGTCTTCACCGTCGTCTGGTCGTAAGCCCAGACGTCTGATTCTGGAAAATTTTCTAGAATCAGAGCCCGACTCGCTCTCCACCCGCGACGCACGGCTGCACCGCGTCCGCCTGCTGCCTGAGCTGCAGCAGCCCCTCCGCGACACTCCACGCCCGCTTCTCCCCCGCCGGCCGGCTCTACCTGCCATGGCAAGCTCGAGCCCTCACGGTCGAGCGACTTCTTCTTCTCGCAACACACCCTCCCGCACACTTGCCGCGGCCGCTGCTGCCGCCGTTCACTTACTCGCTCGCGCTCTCGCACAGGCAGGGAGACGGAGAAGAGGAAAGCTGAGGAGATGAGGGTGAGGGAGAGGGCGAGGGGCCTTATAAGGCCGCGCGGGGAGAGAGAGAGAAAGGAGCTGTGCCCTGCAGGAGGAGAGAGGGAAAAAGAGAGAAGAGAGCGACGGGTGCAGTCTGCACGTGCATGCACGTAGACGCAACCCCGTAGGCCGCAAAAATTTAATACCAGACGTCTGGTCAGACGTCTGGGCCACTTCCCAGACGTCTTAAAAACCCATCTTGAGGCCACGTTCGTAACAGTCCGAGCGCTCCGTCAAAGTGGCTCGTCCTCCAAGCAGCCATTGAGGATGATAACTTCTCTCCACCTTCTCTTTTATTGCATTCTAGCATAGATTTCCTCTTTCTAGTGTAACGAGTAGTTGTAAGGAACCTCATTCAATGATTATGAAATACATGTTCATTCTCCCTCTATTTTGTTTTTATTTGTATTATTCTTTCTCTCTCTACTATTCTTTATACTTTAAGTAGATATTTAGTGTAGATTCAATTCAACCAGCTAATCTACTTCATAACAACAAATCGAACACAATTTTTGATCAAACATCCGCCTCCCTATGTTCGACCTGAAATTCATTTTGAGTTTCGGTTAAAATTATCTGTTGACGGAATTTTCTCGCAAATTATGCTACGACAATAGGTTTTCCAAACTCAATCTTTTTGCGATGATTTTTTGACATTAATACCATCACTATTTTGCTTTGCCGTCGGTTACAGGGCTAATTCGACGTCAAAATAACGTTTGACCATCGGACGAATTAGAGATTTCAATGTTGTTTTACAACCGATGGCACTTATTTTTGCCGTGGGTTATTACATAACCGACGGTATTAGTAAATCACTTTTTCCCTCCTTTACACACTCTTTTTTATTTTCGCTTTCGTTTAAGTGACTTTACTGTCTCTTTTATAGCCGACGTTAAAAATTTTTACCGTCGCGTATTCAAATAAGCGACAAGAGATATGTGATGGTAAAAATAATTTAGCAGTCGCTTATTCATCAAACCGGCAACATAAAATGGGAATAGTGATTTTATCGAACCTTCTATGTCGTCGGTTATTGTATAAATGACGGTAAAAATATTTATACCGTCACTTATATGTCGTCCTTATTTGAATAAGCGACGACAAATGTATGGCTTTTTTGTTACCAAATAATGGAAACTACCTACTAACCTACTTAAAAGTCTTGCTTTTATAATAAAACAAGTAATGAAAATGAATAGAAATTTATATTTCATAAATATAAAATTTAGTACTTTAAAAGTTTGAAAATGAAATATTTACATGAAAAGGCTACATGAAAATCATAGGAAAAGAAAATTGATAGAAATCAAGATACAGCTGCCCAATGCCACCGGCTCCACCTGCACCACCCATGGAGTCATCGTCATCTCGTTTGTAGATGGTGGGATTTGTGGAAAACGAATGCTCTGACTGACTCTTGTTCTAAATAAGGGTTATAAGCATCTGAAGTTTATCATCCATGATATTCATCTTATTCTTCATCTCTACCTTTTTCTTCTCCCTCTCCTCTCATCTCTGTAGTGTGTTGATCTTTTGAAGCAGCTGATCGACAACACTAAATGAGACAACAACTTTCCTCCCACACCAGGTGGATAACAAGTATGCCCTCCCCTCATTACGAACGAAACCATCGTGGTCCAATGGCATCACTCTCCTAAATGCCTCCTCTATATCCAAAGGCTGCTGGACGCTGTCGGAGGTCTCGTCAGTAGGGGGATGTACTAATTGTACCATTTGATTTTAAATGTATTAAAAAAAATAATTATAATATATATGTATAAAGTTATAAAATTTTCAAGCTTAGGAAACTTACGTGTTTCTCCTGGTATGACTCATGAATCCACTTACGAGCACCCTTAGCTGCTGGCTTACTGTGGGTGACCTCGTAGATTTCCATCCTAGTCATTTCCATCCCATCATGTGTAGTGGACTAAAAAAATATAAAAATGATACAATTATTTTAAAATAACTGAAAAAATTATGTAATATTTAATTGAAAAGTAATTTCAATACTTACACAATGGCTCCTGACTATCTTGATGCTCCTTCGACCCAAACAATGAGTCTATGGTGGAGCTTTAGCCCTATTGGCCTTTTTTTTTTTGCTTGCTCCTGTAGATATAAATAATAATATTTTTTATGAATTTAAGATATATGAAATTAATAGAATAATTTGTGATCGTTTACAAACCTCCGTCTTTGGATTCATCCAATGCTCGCATGCCTTCTTCCAATCGTCAGGCATGACATCAGGAGACCATCACCCATTGCCTCCTCAGCTGAACTCCTATTCAAGAACCACTAAATACCAAATATAAATTGTTAGAAATAATATAAGAAATTATGTATATAATAAAAATGTAAATGTTTAAAAATTCTTACATTCCTCTTGATCTTTGTCCTTCAATTCCTGTGGATTTTGGCGGCGTGCTTAAGGATATATCGGGAGGCATTGGAGTCGTCACCTCAATCATAATTTTGCTACATTAATTTTAAAAGCAATATATGTCAATGTTACTTTAAAATAATTTTAAGATAAAGTTATAAAAGAAATAACTTTTGTAAATGAAATTACCTTCAACTGACGGATGAACTGCCTCTTCAGCTCTGCAGGCACCATCCTCCAGTCGAAGTAGGAAATGGGCACAATGAACTTAACAATTGTGCCCACTCGACTGATAAAGCCCAGGTAATTCTTTGCCTCCCCTGTGAATTTAAGCGTAATTGTTAATTTGACGCCCTTGAGGATATGCTGGAAGTCTAGATTTTTTGTCTTCCCCTGTCCTCTTCTTAGTCTACCTACGTAAATATTAATCATATTCATTATATATTTTTAAAGGTATATAATTTACTTCTTAAAGGTATATGATTTTTTACCCAAACTTGTGCCCACCGGTGAGGGGTCGACATGAACTGGGGACATACTCTCCATCATCTAAACCTTCGCCCCCTCACCCTTTTCCTCTCCTTCCTGCTCCCCCTCCTCCTCCCTTTCAACCTCATCTAATCCTCCATAGTGTGGATCATCCTCTACTCGGTCTAGGAAGGTCTGAGCAATCTCCTTCTCCTCCGCATGTAGTAAATGTGCCATCTCCCCGGGTCGTACGAAATGTGATTGGGGGTTGGCTGAACCTGCTGTCGAAGAGGTGGCTGAGCCTGACGAGATGAATCGGACAGTGTGGAGGGTTGTGTCTCAAGAGGACTCTTTTTTTTGGGTTTTTTCATAAACAACTTTATCTGTAACAAGTAAAAAATGTAGTATTTAATATAGTTTGAAATCATTAATATATAAATCATTAATGAAAAAAGTTTGCTACATAAATCATTAAACATAAAAAGAATCATTTAAATAAAAATGAAAGAAAGCAAAGAAATTGTTACTAATCTTAGATGTCAACATCTATTGTAGAAAAATGACCTTCTTCTGTTAATTCTTGGTATGCTTTAGACTGTGCATCAAAATGGTTGCGCGATATTATTCTTATGGGTATAAACCATCCCCTTTTGCAATTATCGGGGACATAGAAAACTTGTGCCGTTTGACATGCCAATGTGAATGGTTCATCAGATTAAAGAATTTGACGATTATGATTTAAACTCAAGAAATTGTGTTTTTTTATCAATTTTGAAATCAGTGCACACTTTAAAAACATCAAACCAATGACATTTAAATAGGATAACTCTACTTTCACATCTAAAGCTGATCTTCACAATTTCTTTAATTTTACCATAGTATCCATCTAGACCGGTGGGAAGATCTTAATCAACAACTCTGGCCTGTTGTGTAAACTTCTTATCATCAATTTCTTTTATTTTGAATCTGAACCCTTTTATTATATACCCAGAGTGGTAATGTACATAATGTAATGGTGAATCGACATTTACATCAAAATCTGATACCCATCGTGGGTCCTTATCCTCTTTCAATTGATGAACTCGGTCTTTAAACTAATCTACGAAGCCAAATTCATTTGTCCTTGAAAGAGGTAATCGTTCGAATTCCTCATAAAATGGATCAATTTCATAATTTTTTTAAAAAATATATAGATGTGCACAACGTCTGTTATTTTCTGAAATAGCCTTGTACTCTGTATGAAGGATCAACCTTCCTGTGATATCAAAAACTGACAAACATTCTTCATCACTGTCATTGTATGCCCCCTCATAATTCCTTTGAAGTTTATTAAAATGGTTATCTATTTCATTCATGTACATGGACGTAAAATTAATACACTCCTCCACGAGATAACTTTCTGCAATTGATCCTTCCGGCTTTGCCTTATTCATAACATAATCTTTAAGCTTTTTCAAAAATCGCTCCATAGGATACATCCATTTGAATTTTATAGGTCCACCGATTTTAGCTTCATTTGCAAGATGCAGTGTGAGATGAACCATTATATTGAAGAAGGCTAGGGGAAGAATCTATTCCATCTTACAGAGAGTAATGACTATTTGTTTATCCCAGTAATCCAATGTATCATTTTGTAGGATATTCGAATTAACAGCTTTGAAAAACCTACTCATCTCCGTGATTGAATCAACAACTGGCTCTGCAATATCCCACATATTGCCAATGGAAACAATACTTGAATATAAATGTGTGAGTCATGACTTTTGAAGCCAGATATCTTTTTCTATGCTTCATTCACACAAAGGGAAAGCTGTGAGGAAAATCCATCAGGCACGCGAATTTCTTTTAAGAAGGAGAGCTTAATTCACACAAAGGGAAAGCTGCGAGGAAAATCCATCAGGCACACGGATTTCCTTTAAGAAGGAGAGCAGTCTACTCTTCTGGCCTTGGTTCAAGCTGTAAATAGCAGGTGGGAAGTAGCCATCATCCTCATGAATATGCAGCTCCGGACGTATCCCCTAACTCTTCATATCTTTTCTCGTTTTCACCATGTCCTTTGGATCATTGGTCAGATTTAATACGTCTAAGATGTTATCCGTCACATTCTTTTCGATGTGCATAATATCTAAATTATTACGTATTATAATATCTTTCCAGTATGACAGCTCCATAAAGAAAATACTTTTCTTTCGAAATCTAGAATTCCTTAAGGCTGTTTGGTCTTGTTTGAATGGTTGACCCAACCGTATCTCATCAATTTCCTGTAATCTCTCTATTATAACCTGACCCGGCAACCTGATAGAATATGTTCTAAGTTTATTTTTTTTATTTTTCTTTGAATACAGAAACATCCTGCCATCAAATTTACTCCTGAACTATGACGTTTGTCATCTATGTTCAATAGGTAGAAATTTGTGACGTCCTAAGTAACATAATATCTTACTTTCCGACAGTTGATCATTTATTCTCCCAACACAGTTAATTAAGTTAATTAGGCTTAATTAAGTGCAAGAGAAAGTAAATTAGGTTAACTTGAGTGTTGATTGAGTAGTATAGGGTTAATCTAACCTAACATTTTAGATTTTAATTTTTTTTAACTGGTTGAGTTCAGATCGTTCACTATGAGGCATAACTTAATTTAATTTACCATTTAATCCTATGCATTAATTACTACTTAATCAATTAAAATTATAATTACAATATTTTAAGATCATGAATCTTGCGTAAAGGATATTTAGTTAAAAACATGCAATATTCCATAAGACAAACATATTTACACATGAGATCAATTATTAAAAACAAGTAAACATGTTAATTTTTATTAATTTCTTTCCATTTACAAAAGATTTAAGATAAGAAAGAAAAAATGCAATTAAGTACAAGTGCCTTATTGATCAATTAAACTCTGAAGAAACTGTATTAAAATAAAATACAAAAAATTGGATGTCTTAAAAAAATGAGCTAGAATTATCAGACGTCTAAACTTTGCTTTTCCTTTTATTTGTCTTCTTCTTCTTCTGCCTTCATTCTTCTCTTTCTTTTCTTCTTCTGCTATCTCTTTCTTTTCTTTTGTTCTTTGTTTACTTCTCTTTCCTTTTTCCTTTACCTTTCTCCTTTGTTTTTCCCTTAAGCTCCACGAGCTCTTCTCCTCTTCTTCTCTGAATTCCTTAAATCTCTTATCCTCTTCTCTTTTCTTTCTTTTACTCTTATCTTTCAACTGTGCATTTGAGCTGAATTTGAACCGAACCAAAAGTTTGGCTTGATGGTTGGCGGCTCAGACCAGTCGGGGATACACAGCACCCCTCTTAGGGTGAGACCGGACCCTACTGGGTCCAAGCCTGGTTTATTACATTTGGTTTATTTTTGGTTTAATCATCACATATGCACAATCTACAGCCTCCTAGGCCCACATGCACATGCCCGCTCAAGGGCCCACGTTCGCACTCCCATAGGCGCGCACACATCCAGGCACATGCACCGCACACACCCACACACACACACATGCTCTTTATGTGCCCTACGCTGACGACCGAACGGCTTACAACACTTTTTACTTTTATCCCATGGCGCGCACTCTTTCCTTACCGATGTGGGACTAATCTTATCCCCTCCAGACCAGAGTTTGGCTGGAGGCACAGGCCGACTCAGAGCTCCAAATTGAGCGAACTATAGCTCATTGGAAAGCTCTAGAGTAGTTCTACATGATTGCAGCATCAATTTGATGTTGAGGATAGATTTCACCCTTCGATTTGAAGGGCGAAGATTGAGAGTTTCCATGGCCATTCTGGCCTGCGGATGAGCAACACAGGTCTAAGGACCTATAGATAGGGTCTTTGACCTCAGATGAGGTACTGAAGAGGTTCAGGAGCTAATACTACTCCTAAAAGAGTTACAGGAAGGCCTCAGGAAGGTGGAGAAACCCAAAAGCTTCAAACAGAAGCTTCAGAGCTTCAAATTAAGCTCTGAAAAACTTCACAGACAGCTTAAGATCACCTGCATCTAATTCAACAACCTCTCAAGGTTTTTAGGAATATATCTGGGTAGTGTTTACATTGAAATCTCATTGAAATGGCATTGAAGTCAATATTGGGTTCAAATGAACCCAAACTGAGCAGAAGCTGAATTCTTCTAAAACCTTGAATAAAATTCATTCAAATTGAATCAAATTTATCTAAAATCATCTCAGAAGTAATTTGAACTCATCAATTTCTTGAATTGAAACCTAAATCATCATATCAGACCTAATTTTGACCACTGAACCTCAACATTTCACTTTCATTATTGAGCATTCTCAAATGAAATTAACACTTCAAATCATCTCTATTTGATTTCAGGAATGTGTTCAAGGTCTCAAAAGGAAGTTTTGACCTAGAAACCTATAGTTTCAGGTCTTTCACCTAGCTCTACAAGTAGTTTGTTTGACAAAACAAACTGAGGCCTATCTATGTAAAAGGTCTTCAAATTTAACCTCAGGGCATTCATCTGTTGCTTCTAAACCTTTAAAATTAAGCTTATCCCTATTGAACAAACTTCTCCAACTCTGTCGGAGTTGGAGAAGACAAAGGTCTAAATCTTGCTCTAGGTCTTAAAACTTCAAATAAAATATTGCAGAATAATCGTTGAGCCTCAAATGAGTGATCTGGTGCATCTCAGGGAGTTTCATAGGCTGAAGAGTGCATCTTGACTTGCCGGAGCTTCGATGAGTTCAGACAATGGCTAAAAAATAGTAAACATCATCAAAACATGCCATGAACGATCTGAAAAGTTTCCTGAGGTCGCAAGGAACCTTAGGAACACATTAATTCATTTAATTGTTGATTACACAGAAAGATAAGCATTAAATTCACAGTGAGTGTAATTTGAGTTCGATAGAACTCAGGAGATGTTCTCTCACTCAATTGAGTGCAGAGATCATGTCAGTGGGGTGTGGTGAAGGTGAATAGGTGATTAATTAGGTGGATACACTCCTCCTGAGCCGCTATTGACAGCGAGCTCAAGAGGTTGAATGTGTTTTAGGCATTTTAGTTATAGGTGATTATCAATCCAATTAAAGTGAGGATAGGGGCCCTTAAATGATGATTAAGTGATGGAGGGCCCTAGTGGAGGTGAATTACACTCAGATACTTCTGCCATGGACAGCGGAAGCAGCCGGTGAAGGTAGAGATGGATTAGGCGACTAGGTGTTTAAATCAGGGAATTAAAGTGTTAGAAGTGATCATGGAGGATTAAGGAAGATGATCGGTGAACTTAAAAGACAAAAGAGTGCTCTAGTCAAGCTCAAAGAGCTCGCCGGAGCTGAGGAAGATGATGGGAAATCAAGCATTAAATCGAAGTAACCTACCTAATTAACTACTCTAGTTAAAATACTTACCTAACCTACTGTTACCTGGACAAAAGGGGTAGAGGATCTCCGTTGAAGGATCTTAATGGAGAGGAAATTAGAGCGCGGAGGAAGAAGTCCGGCGAGTGTAGGTGAAGCCCGACGTTTGCACTGCGTCAGAGGACTTAGTGGATGACGGTGGAGATCAGGAGCAAGCGAAGACGAACGGAGGAAGATGGAGGAAGCGGTGGAAGGTTGCTGGATTTTGGAGTGAATAGCTTATCTGCTAGCTCAGTGGGGGAAGGTGGGAAGGGAGCTAACCTCTTGAAATCGGAGAGGTGGAGGGGTAATTATTGGTTGTGGCGGCTGAGGAAGAGGATGACTATGGACGGAAAGAGGTCTTGGAGTGAAGTAACCACCGGCGTCTTTTTCGACGTCGGTGAGGTTAACTTCAAACCCTAAATAGGATTTAAGCTTCATTCAGAATGATGGATGAAAAGAGGATGGTGAGTGCAAGCTCCAGGAGCTTGGCAGGAAGGGCAGATGTCGGATAGACGGTGATCAGTGGGTATGGAAACCTCATATCGTCAGCCGTCGAAGAGGCTGAAGAAGAAATGAAGAGGAAGAAGAAGATGTTTCAGGGATCTGTCTGCAATGAAAGCTAAGGACCTAAGTGAATAAGAAGGACTCGCTTGAAATAAAACTTAAGGACTAAAATGTAAACTAAGGTTTTCAAGGTTTATTTTAATTTAAATCTTTTTCAACTTTTTATATATGATTATAGATTAGACAAATAATATATTTAAACCTTGGATTTACGTTTTTGACCTTTTTAGCTTAATTTATTTAATTAAGTAAAGTTACTTAAATTATTACATAGTTAAGTATGAGTTATAATTAAGTTAGTTAACACATTAATAAGGTAAATTATTGATTATATTTCGAGTCCATTTATTAATTAAATTATTAATAATATTAATTGGCTTAATAATATAGTATTTTAAACTTATTTTAAGGTCCTTTAATATTTTATCCCTTATTCTCTAATTAACCCATATATTTACATATTCCTAGTTAATTAACTAGGAAGACTAGTTAATTAGAGGTAATTAGAAGCCATGATGAGCCTCTGATCATACCCCCAAGCCAAAGTTTTGCTAGTCCTTAGCAAAATTAACTAGAAATATGATGATTTAAACACTTGGGTTTAAATTAATATAAATAGAAACTATGTAGAGGAATGCTTAGGTTAGAATTTTGAATATTAATTTTTTTTAGATTTTATGTATATATAGATAAGTATCCATAAATATGCAGATCATTCAATGAGAATCTCGTTACATAGACTTATAACTCAAATAACTTCTCAAAACACACTCTTATTAATAATAGAGTTTTTAACGAGAATTTTATCAAAAATTAGAATCTCAAAAACCACTTATTCTTTGTAATCATTCTAAATCCTAGAAACTCAGAATTCAAAGTGATTTAAGAAAACAAGGCTTAAGAGTTGGAAATTAAATTTTAACTCAAAAACTCAATAGACTTAAGTTAACCCTTAAGTTATGAAATCGGATTTTTATCAATATAAGTTTTAGCAAATTAGCCAGATACTCATTATTGACCAAACATAGAGTAGTAAAACTCTAATATGCCAGCCTATAGCACCATGGACAGACTTCTAGACCTAGGGTTTTGTCAATCTTTCTCCTTTAGGCCTCAACTGCAAGTCCTCAAAATCCGATTTCGTAGGCTTCACTGCCCAATACAAAGGTTCAGTAACTATGATTTTAGAGCATCCATGCTTGTGAAGAGAATTGCTTTAAAGGCATCCAAATTTGCGAAAATCCAGATCTTAAGATATCAATTTCCAATCTAGGTTATTCCAATTCAAACCTTTGGCTTGGCCTTACTCAGGTCTGGTTGCTTTCTCCTCACCAGTTTTTTATCTCGAGGTCAGCACTTTTTGTGTATATTTCTCCGGTGGACCACTGGGTCTCTTATTCTTAATTTTTATCTCCATATTTTTTTCCAACTTTTTCTAAAGGATGGAACACCCATATGTAGCGAGGTGTTCTTTTATTTGTACCAAGATGTTTTATTTGGTGGAAAAACAACATAAGTACCCATTTGTAACGAGGTACTTAACTGCGGGGTGTTTTATTTAATTTTTATTTCTTTTTTTTATATTTCTCCCCCTTCTCATTTCTCTTACCAACATTATACTCCAATTCCTTTTTCTAGGTGAGTGGCACATCCTTCACCCTTTCAAGAGCTGCCCCGCGGAAATCCTTGAACTAAAGAGGATTTAGAATCAATCTCTTAACCTTTATGTTTTCACGGTCTCAGATGCCAACAAGACAACTCTATGTGTGTGAATTTTTAGATGCTTAGGTTACTTAGCTCTCAAACCAGAGCTTGGACAGCAATGCCGTTCACTCTCAGGTCCTTTGAACTTTTAGTTTCCTTCTATAGGATCTGTCAAGACATAACTCTCCAAGTCTAGCCGAATGTTCTTAATTGATTAAGCTAACTATAGCCTGATAGACTTTAAGACTAATATTCTACTGACTCTTTACTTAATTAATTCTGAATATCTGGCCTTTTTACTTAACTTGATAATAAAAACAAATGTTCAAAAAGTAAAGGATTACTTAGTCTAATTGATTAAAAAGTTACAATTTAATTCCAAAACTTAAGTTTTGAACTTAATACACCTTAGTTACTTTATTTCAGAGTAAAGAATAGAAAAACAAATCTTTAAGGTTTAAAGATTCTAACTTAGATAAAATCTCATTTAAAATTTCACAAACAAAAGTGTGTTTTAAAAAATGTTATAAGTAAAAATCTAAATAAGGATTTAATGCTCGTATAAAATATTTTTTTCAATATATATTTATTTTTATTTTTGGTTTCTAACCTAAAAGAAAAATTAAGCTCTTAATTACTAATATAAGTATAAATATTTTTTATATCTTCTTCTTTTTCTTCTTTTCTTTATATAGATGTAAAACCCCTTTACTATTTTTTATAATTTTACAATTTTCAAATTTTTATATTTGTATATTTTTATTTTTATGTTTTATAAAATTTTCCAATTTTTATGATTTTTTCAAAAATTTTCAATTTTTTATGGTATTTCTTATTTTTTAAAATGTTTGGTATTTTCATTTTTTTAATTTTGTGAATATTTAATTTTTATGTGTTTTTTTATATTTTCTCTACAAATACACTTGAAGTGAAAATTTCACTTCACACCCCCCAAAGCCAAGATTTTACAATGTCCTCGTTGTAAGAAGGGTGAAAAAGATATTACACTTCACTTAGTATAGAGTGACGGAAGGAGTCGGATAGGGGTTATCAACGATCTCTGTGCAAAAGATTTCTATTCTGACCAAAGATTAGAGTGGTCAGTCAGACTAAGTGAAGGTATTCAGTGTAAAATGAAGTGAAAAATCAGACACAGATTCAAGTGTATAGGAAGAGAAAAGTGTAGAAAACAGGAAATAGCTATATACAAGGTGTGGATGGAGAGATGACAAACCCTATTGGAGCGCGTAACAAACTCCAACAAGACCCAAAGCATTTGATTCCAAGAAACGTTTTAAACGTTGACCATTAACCTTGAAGGGTTGATCCTTGTTGGGTTCAGTGATTTCGACAGCTTCATTGTTGAAGACTCTAACAACAATAAATGGTCCTTGTCATTTAGACCTAAGTTTCCCAGGGAAGAGCCTCAAACGAGCATAAAAAAGCAACACCTTTTGACCAGGTGTAAAAGATTTGTGGGAAATGTGTCTATCATGGAAGGCTTTAAGTTTTTCCTTATACAGCTTTGAACTCTCATAGGAATCATGACGCAATTCCTCAAGTTCACTAAGCTGCAATCTACGATGATCACCAGCCTTCACGAGGTCTAAATTATAGGCTTTAATTCCCAATAGGCCTTGTGTTCAATTTCTATGGGAAGATGATAGGGTTTCCCGCAAACAAATCTGTATGGTGACATGCCGATTGGTGTTTTGTGGGTAGTCTGATAAGCTCACAAAGCCTCATCTAAACGGGTTGTCCAATCCTTCCTATCGGGTCGGATTGTCATTTGAAGGATCTTTTTAATCTCCCGATTAGAGACCTCGATTTTCCCATTGGTTTGGGGATGAAAAGATGTAGAAATACGATGTGTAACCCCATATTTTCTAAGTAAATTCCTAAACTACGCATTATTAAAATGGGAACCGCCGTCAGAAATGATAGTGCAAGGTACCCCAAAACGAGCGATAATATGACTCTGAATAAGAGGAATGATAACTCGATGATCATTTGTGCGTGTGGGTATGGCTTCAATCCAACGAGAAACATAATCAACGGCAAGTAAAATATACTCAAAGCCAAGAGAGGACGGAAACAGACCCATAAAGTCTATGCCCCAAATATTAAAGATTTCACAGACAACTATCAGATTCAGAGGCATTATGTCTTTTCGGGACATGCTACCAAGAGTTTGGCAGCGACTACATGCCTTACAATATGTCTGTGAATCTGCAAATAAAGTGGGCCAATAAAACTTGCATTGCAGAACTTTTACAGCAGTCTTTCGACTAGAAAAATGACCACCACAAGCCTGATCATGACAAAAAGAAAGGATTGAATCAATCTTAGGAGAAGTAACATAATGCCTAATGATTTAATCATTACTGTTAAGACCCGTGCTGTTTGAGCATTTTAAGACGTCTGGACTGTGAGTCAGACGTTTTGTTAGATATCTGGACACCTTCCCAGACGTCTGGAAATCGAAAATCTTTCGGTACGAGCTCACCTCTACACGCAGATAGTACCTTCTCATTTTTCCTCCTTCTCTCTCTTCCCTACCTCCAAGCATACCCTAAACCCGATCTATAAAACCCCTCCACCCTCGTTCTCCACACTTCTCAGCCACCAGCCACCTTCCTCTCTTCTTCCCAGAGCGAGCGAGAGCGACGTAGAGGAGGAGCGACGTGAGAAGGAGGTGAGCTTGCGAGCTTGCGTGGGAGCTCACCGGTGAGCGCATGGCCGGAGCGATGCGAGCACGAGGCGAAGGAGTGCGTTGGGGAGGGCCTCCCCGACACTGCTGCAACCAGAGCTGCAGGCGAGAGGGCGCGGCGTGGCCATGCATGGCGCGAGAGCAGCGAAAGCAGGTTCTGGTTTTGGGTTTTTCCTAGAATCTGACGTCTGGGGTGACCTCCAGATGATGGTGTGGACGTCTGAGGAGAGAGCTTCGTGAAGGTACATCCTCTTTGCGAATACGGCCATGCAAGCCACTTCGCCGACCACCCTTTTGCATGCCCGTTATGAGAGATCTGCTGGTGGCATGCAGGATTCGCTTTGGGAAGGCGCAGGACAGGCCCTCCCACGCATTTCAGACATCTGGGCGACATACCAGATGACGGGAAGCGCTTCCAGACGTCCGAAGAGGTGGTCGGACGTCTGGAGCTAGGTCCAGACGGTCCAGAAGAGTTCCTGGACGTCTGAGGATTAGCGCATAGACTTAAGTACGTTACTGGACCCTTTTAAGACATCTGGAAGATGTTTTAGACGTCTGATTTGAGACAGAAACCCTATTTTTAACCCGTTTAGGGTCTGTTTGAGTTCCGTTTTACGCAAATAAGATACCAATGTGTTCCTGGTGAGTTCCTCTACTTGTTAGAAGGTTTTTCATATTATTTTGATAGTTCCCTTTTGATTGTTCCTTGTGATAGGGATTCGTTTCGTTGTGGGTTCGGGGCTTGCTGAGGCACGTGAGCCTGTCATTCAAGCCCCCAATACTCCTGTGTTTACTGGTAGAGTGGCTTCCCCCTAAATTAATTATAACCTAAATGCATGTGTGGAATGAATGATTACAACCAAGGATATAGCATGAGTTCTAGGACGAGAAACACTTGAATTGTCTGTAATGGATGATTGAATTGCAGTCTTGAATGAGTAGATAGAATGATAACAATTGCCTGTAAATAAATAATAGCTGCCTGTGAAATATAAAGTACTTGTGCTAGCAAACTGTTTCATGTAAATTCCTGTTGTATACGTTAAATGACATAATACGAGATGCATGTATATAAATTAAGAATGGTAATATGAATGATGGAAATACGAGCTACCTGTGTATAACCTGTGTAAGGAAATATAAACGATAGCAATATGAGCTGCATATGTATAACCTGAGAATGGAAATAGAAATAATGAAACCTGGTATGGCTTGACCTGAGGAGTATGAGCATGAACCCTACGGGGAATTAGGAGTAGAGCTCCTGGAAATAAATGGAATGGATCGGGAAATGTGAGTGGGGAAGTGAGCTAGCCCTTGAGTACGGAGTACCATGGAGAGCGACTGTCCACCTATTAGTGCAGAGCGGAGCTAGTTGCCCTTGGGTTAGGACCCGGGGTTAGGATTGACCACTTTGTACCGACTTCTTGGCCTTCGCGTACACAGTACCGGGGAGAGCTACTAGTGTAGTGAGAGAGCTAGCCACTCCACGGGGCCTGGGGTTTAGCTAGCCGCCCTACATCGACTTATTAGGCCCACTGGGCAAACCACGGTAGTCAGGCGATGGTGCACGGACTGTGGAAAGGCGAGACCCCTGTTTGGTTCTTAGGGGCTAGACCCCTGTTACTGAGAGGGCTAGGCCCTATACTAGATCTGTGCTATGCTTTGGGTGCACCTGCTAACGGAAACGGCTGACTACGTGTCAGTTCGGGGTAACTACTAGTGCGCTTATCGCGCGTGCCGTAGTCACCATTACGTCTGTCCGTGACCTTGGGGTGGTTGACTGGGTGTAGGATCATCACAGGGGACTCTCTTGGCCAGGAGAGCACCACGTGTGCCTTCTACTCTTCGGAAAAGACTGCAATCAAGATTGTTCCCATGAGGAACATTTGAGATCAAGAAAGAGACCTGATAAATAAACAAAGTGATGAAAAAGAATAATTAGTTAAAGAAAGTAATTGAAAAACAACAGCTACCTGTCCACTTTTACTACTTTAGTTAGTTGGTTGCCACTCTACTTAGCGTTCGCTGACTTTGTGTACTCATAGCCCTTTTCAGGTCCAGGTGTTGAGCAGCCAGAGGCTACGGCTGCAGAGGGTGCTGGGCCTAGTAGAGCCCAGTAGCAGTAATTTCTCTTGTTGTACTCTTTTGAAGTAGTGAGTAGACACTTGTACCTTTACGTTTGTACTCTTACATTCTATACTTTATATTCTTGAACCTGGTTACTTTTCTACTGTTGTGGTGGTATGTACTGTAGTAGTTTTAACTTCTTTACTGTTGTACTTTTGTTACTGTTAATTGCCTAGCATAGTGAATGTGGTTTACCTTCCTGCTTTTTGGTTACTTTCTCGTTGGACGACTGGGTCTTGGGATCAGTCGAGTTGGTCCGGTCTCGTGTCTAGTAGGGATTCGGGAACCAGGTCGTAACAAGATAGTATCAGAGCAAGGTCATCCCGAGAAGTAAACCAACTAGCTTGAGAATAACCAATTCACGTGCTTGTAACTAGAGTAACCACCACAACGTACCTTTTGACATCTGTTCTGAGGTTCCTTTGCTGAATGTCCATTGAAATTGACATTTTCTTGTTTTGTTTTTCGCGTCTTCTTGTAGGAGATGCCTCGACGTGGAGTCATTGAAGCGGGCCGCGGATGCGGACGTAGACGAGGTCGGAGGGGCCGACGTGTTGAGCCCGACGTTTTTGTGGATCAGCCACTTCTTCTGGGCGTTCAGGCCCAGGACGTCGCGCAGCTGATACGGGAGATTGTACGAGAGGAGCTCCACCCGCCTCCATTGGCGCCTCTCCCTGGGGACATGGAGGGGGAGACCTCTGTGGGACCGTGTGACAGACGCAGCGTTGGACGTGGGGGAGGGGTTGGTCCTCCACCGCCCACACCTCACTCTGACACTTCCGAGCAAGATCCCTCCCTGCCTGGAGGCGTGCTTGTTTCCCGACTTCAGTGACATTATGAGCCTTTCGGATAGTTCCGGAAGCTAAAGCCCCCCTCCTTCAAGGGGGACGAGGACCCGACTGAGGCGGAGGATTGGCTAGAGCAGGTCGAGAAGGTGTTCGACACCCTTTGCCCCCTTACGGAGTGCCGCGTGGTGGGGGGCGGTCAGAGGTCAAGAGGGGGTAGAGCTGACGTAGGACCAGTTTGTGGCCCTCTTCTGAAAGCATTACTTCTCGCAGACGTGGCAGAATTAGAGGAGGAGGGAGTTCCACACCCTCCGCAAGGGGACGATGACTGTGAGCGCGTATCGTAAGTGTTTACTGGAGCTGTCACGTTTCGTCGCGACAGCTGTGGCTACTGACGAGGAGCGCCTATGGAGGTTCACCGAGGGGCTCCGGCCGGCTATTCGGGGGTATGTCAAACCTTTGAAGCTGCCTACATTATCGAGAATGGTGCAGGCAGCTATGACATATGAGGAGACCAACCTAGCCGCACGTGACATTGATAGCTGACGGAGGAGGCCCTACCAGCCAGACTACTCATAGGGCCGGTGAGAGAGGAGGCGCACGGTGCCCGCAGGAGAGTCGTCACGCTTTGCAGGGCCGTCAGTGGCCTTTGGGGGCCCCCGACAGGGGCCAGCTGCCAGCACTGGAACCCCACCTAGCCGTCAACATTGACCTACCGAGGGCGGGAATCGAGTTCCCCTTTGTTACCAGTGTGGCCAGTCGGGCCACATCAGGAGGGACTGCCCGTCTAGGGCTGGAGGTCAACAGATGCTCCCCGCATTGAGTGCTGGAGGACGAGCAGGAGGTTGTGGTTCCCAGGCGCGTGGGGAAGGACAGCAGTCGCGGGGAGGGTATTGGCCAGCGGTTACCCGTCCGATGCAGAGTATGGCTGCTTCTTCCACACCGTGAGCTGAGGAGCGTATCAATGCCCTGACACACAAAGACGCCAGAGCTTCAGGTTTAGTAGTGGCAGGTATGGTTACAATTTCCGGCAGACTTGTTTACACACTTTTTGATTCCGGTGCTATGCACTTGTTTGTTGCTGCTAGTTTTGCTGTCAGTTTGTGACAGGATTGTGTGTTGTTAGAGGATCCTTTTGTAATCAGAGGCCCTGGTGGTCAACTGTTTGTAGCTGAGGAGGTTTACACAGGTTGTGAGCTCAGTGTTGGGGGACGCAGCCTCCCTGCTGATCTGATTGTGATACCGATGGAGGACTTTGACGTGATTCTGGGGATGGACTGGTTGTCCACTTTCCACGCTTTGGTGGACTATTTCGAGAGGAAGATCGTCTTCTCCGTACCAGAGATGCCTTCTTTTGAGTTTCACGGACAGCAGGTGGACGGAGGCTTCTAGTGCATTTCTACACTTTGGGCGACTAGACTTTTGGGCTAGGGGTGTGAGGGCTTTCTGGATTGTGTAGTGGCAGAGCCCAGCCCCGTTGTAGACTTTCAGAGCATCCCGGTGGTCAGAGAGTGCCCCAACTTGTTTCCAGAGGAGTTGCCAAGACTACCGCCCGAGCGTGAGATCGAGTTCGAGATCTCACTGTTCCCGGTGACCAGCCTCATTTCTACAGCACCTTACAGGATGGCACCGCATGAGCTATGAGAGTTCAAGTCCCAATTGCAGGACCTTCTGGAGAAGGGCTTTGTGAGGCCCAGTGCATCTCCGTGGGGAGCCCTAATATTATTTATGAAGAAGAAGGATGGTACCCTACGCCTTTGTGTGGACTACAGACAACTGAATCGGGTCACCATCAAGAACAGGTATCTGCTACCGAGGATTGATGATTTGTTTGACTAGTTGCAAGGTGTCACGATTTTCTCCAAGATAGACTTGAAGTCTGGCTACCCCCAGTTGTGGATCAAGGAGACCGACGTCTCCAAGACAGCTTTCCGCACCCGGTACAAACACTACGAGTTTTTGGTCATGCCGTTTGGGCTAACCAATGCCCCTGTTGCTTTCGTGGATTTGATCAACCGGGTGTTCAGACCATATCTGGTTCAGATTGTGGTTGTGTTTATTGATGATGTGCTCATCTACTCGTAGGATTAGGCGTAGCATGGACAACACTTGCGGATGGTTTTGGACACATTGAGACGTCGAAGGCTGTATGCCAAATACAGCAAGTGCGAGTTCTGGTTGAGGCAGGTGACCTTGTTAGGTCATGTGATTTCAGGAGATGGCTTGGCTGTGGATCTAGCCAAGGTAGAGGCAGTGCTCAGGTGGGAGAGACCACGTACAGTGATAGAGATTCGCAGTTTCTTAGGACTGGCAGGCTACTACCGGCGGTTTATTAGGGGTTTCTCGCAGATTGTGCATCCTATGGCATTCTTCGGAAAGCCCAAATGGCATTCTTCGGAAAGCAAATGTTCTGAAGGGGCAGGTGAAAGTTTTTTTCTCTTGATCTTCGGGATAAATTGCTACTTGATTATATCCAGAGTAACCATCCAAAAAGCAGAAGAACCTATTACCAGCTAATCTCTCCATGGCAAAGGAAAGTGGTCCTTCTTTGTAACTGTGTTGAGCTTGCGATAGTCGATACAAACCTGCCCCGAATTCACAATTCGTGTGGGAATGGTTTCTCCAAATTCAGTCTTCATTTTGGTGAGTCTTGCCTTTTTAGGTACCACTTGAATTGGACTCACCCAAGGGCTATCAGATATAGGGTAAATAATGTTTGGATCTAGCCACTTAATGATTTCTTTACGACCTCCTTTAAATTCAGATTTAAACGTCTTTAAGCTTCTCTTGAAGGTCGTTGTTGGTGCTAGAGCACCGCGATCGTTTATTTTGTTGATAACAAAACACGTGTCATTTAACATTTGCACTTGGAGTCTTAGATTTCAGGGCAATTTCAAATTGAGACGTGGTTTGACGAAGTTCGAGCTTACATCCAGGACGGATTATAGGAGCTTGATGGAGAACAGAGGAGCTTCGCGAGGAGTGATGGCTTGAACATGAAGAATAGGATAGGTTTCCTTTCCTTGTAATCTATGTATTCTTGTTTCTTTTCTTGCACTTTTTGTTTCTTAGAATATCATGTTAAAGAGCCTCAAAGAACCCTAAAAGTTAGTCCTAGGAACACCTGCACTACCCTAGGATGCTTAGATTTTCTGTAAAGAACTTAGAAAACCAAAATAGGGTTCAAACAGCATTTTCAGATGTCTAATATGAAAATCAAACATCTGATATTGACTTTTAAGACGTCTGACTGTTGACTCAGACGTTCGATAACATTTAGGCTGGACTTAGTTCTGTCTAATGAAATCAGACGTCTAGACCTTAGTTCAGACGTCTTAGGAGACGTCTGATGATTTTGCTAGACGTCCAATTAGTGGACTGTTGGCTGGCTTAGCAAACAATGAAGGATATGTCCGTTAGCTGGTATCAGACGTCCGTAGAGGACCCCAGACGTCTGATACATGACCGTTTTACCTCGGCTGACTCAAAATCTCTTCTCAGAGATTTTGTAGCCGTTGCACTCCCTTGGGAATCCATTTCCGCAAAAAAGTAGGTTTCCAGACATCTAGACATCATTCCAAATGTCTTGTGTGTCGTCTGATGAACTTCCACTAGAACCCTGTTTTGATCTGATTCAAGTTAGGAAGGAGACTCGCCTACAATCAGACGTCTGACTTTGTTCCCAGACGTCTTAAACTGGTTTTCCAGATGTCCGATGCCAGGATCAGACATCTGATAACCCTGTCAGTCTAATGATTAATCCTGATTTCGGCCTGATTTTCTTGGAGCTTGCACCCAACTACTATGGAAGCCTTCCAAAGCCTTCCTATGGCCTCTATAAATAGATGAGAACCTTTGCCACTCAAACACACGCCAAGACACACTTAGCAACATACTTTCCACATCTTTTGTGTCCAAGAGAAGTAGCTCAAGCTCTAGTTCTCCAAGCTTAAGTTCTACATCTAGAGAGCATCGATCACTTACACACCCGCTCTCCCGCCGTAGTTCACGAGAGCACCGTTGCGCCGTCGTGTAGTTCACGCATCCGCGTTGTCGACTGAAGACGTCGGTTTTGTATTTGTTATAACGTTGTAGTGAAGCCGGTTGTTACCAACGTTTCATATAAAAATTTTTTTACTCGGAAAAATGAAAGAGTTCCCGAGGTCGAACTCAGGGAGCAAGTTGTATTCTAGAGATATACAAGTTCTATTACAAAAATAAAGAGAGAGAGAGAGAGAGAGATGAAAATTTGGCTTCTTCTTCTTCTCTTCTTTCTTCCTCTTTGGCTTTTGTTCTTCCTTGTTTTCTTTCTTTCTTTTTCTTCAGATCTTCTTCTTCTTTTCTTGCTTCTTGCTTCTCTTCATTTCTTCTTCTTCTTTGTCTTCACCTGTCTTCAGTACGTCGTCTGATTTTCCAATCAGACGACTTAACCCGCGGATGCTACAGTGCCGCTTCAGTTCTTCTTCTTCCGCAGTCCTTCACCTGTGCCTGCACGCTCAAGAGTTCAGCATCAGAGGGCAAAAACCTACTCTACCCCCCTCCCCCGCGTTTCTCTTTCTCTCTGAAATCACTCTTCGGAAGCTCTCCCAGAGCGCTACCGGGTAATCGGGTTCGGGTCAGGCCCGGGTGCAGGCCCACCGGCGTGCGTGGTGGGCGAGGAGTGCAGGTCAGTCTAATCGGGTCGGGCCAGGTCCGCGGAGCGTGGTCACGGACGAGGCCGGGTCGGGTCGGGTGAGAGGGACCTCACCCCGTGGTCAGGAGGCAGACAGCATAAGGCACTTTTTGCCTTTATGCGTCCGCGCGCCTCCGAGAGGTTCCGAGGTGGGACTAAATGTCCCACCCCAATTGAGCGCGCGTCGCGGATGGAGCAGTGGGCGATCGTGGCTTCCCGCGCGGCCTTCGCCCCGTCTGTGAACCAGGGACGTTTCGCGGAGAGTCCCTGCGCAACCTGGGAGTCAAACCTGGGCGAAGGCGTGCCTGCACCTGCAGGTGAAGCAGCTCTGCCTGCGCAGTAATGGCGACGGCGGGCGAGTCACCTGGTCACAGAAGAACGGCCTTTCGGCCAAATCAGACAGGCGGGGGACCTTCGCCGTGGCACGGCGAAGGTGGTCAGGGGGTCTGCAGGGGGTGTGATGGAGCTAACAGGTCGTCCTAGGTCAAACTGTGAGCGAGGAAGTGGGTGTGTTCGGTGGATCTGCAGAGGGTGTTTGGTGGGAAGTGGAGGGGCGGAAGAGGATCAGGGTGAGGAGGCGGAGGTTCTGCGGTGGTCGGCGAGCCGTGTGGGTCGCTGAGGTGATGGGAGCGGCTCGCCGGAGGGTGGTCGGAGGCGGAGAGGATGAGGGTGAACAGGAGCGGTCGAGGGTTTAATTGACTAAATTGAAAGCGGGGAAAGGAAGAGGAGAGGAAGGGGAGTAGGTCTAACTTACTTGCAGGGACGAAGGGGGAGGAACAGGGCGAAAGTCGTATCGACTGTCGCCGGAGAAGACGATGCTCAGGGAGAGGGGCGGCGGCGAGCAGAGGGCTGGAGAGGCGCCAGCTGGGTGCGGCGTGGCGCGGGAAGAACAGGGGAGGAAGTTTCTGCTGCTGGTATTGCGGCAGAGCGAAGAGGTGGAGGGGGAGGAAACCGCCGGAGCTGGTGAGCGTCTGCCGGAGAAAGAAGAGAAGGAAGTTGGGGATTTCTCCGTCAGATCCAAGCTGCCCTCGTCGGTGGAGCGGCGGCGGGTATTTATAGGGATGAAGCAGGGAGGAAGGCGGAGGGAGACGACGTGTCTCCCTCGCCGGAGAATGGTCGGAACATGAACCCATACCGTCCGTGCGTTCGCACGGCCGGTATGGTGGCCTACAATGACCAGGGGGGTGCTCCTGCGACGGCTGACGACGCAGGGCACCCCCGGTTGACTTGCCAGGTCCCCTACCTCACCCTGCGCGGCGCCATGCTCCGCGCAAGGTCGCCGGAGCATGGTGCTGGCAGGGTTTTGCAGGAGGGACCTGATTGCAAAGAACGAAGGAGAGTTAGGGGCCAAAATGCGAGGGTTCAAAAGTTGAGGGCCAAAGAGTAAATATATGAGGACCAAAGTGTAAAGTCGGTCAAGGAGGTTTCTTCTTAGGCTCAAGTTTTTATACATGACTAATTAGGACCTAAGGAATCTGATGGTGAATTTTATTTTCATCTTAAACCTTGTTCGACCGGTCAATTTGCGCAAAAACCCAAATTAAGTTATTAATTGGGCATGGTTCTCAATGTAGGTCAAAATGGGTTCTAAAGGCCAAATTGAAGGTTCTAAACCCTAGAGATTATTTTTCTATGAATTTTAGAGGGTTTATTCCATTTTTACTTTGCCTCGAACCTTGTGAATTGAAGTGGGTTGTTTTAGGGTTACAGATTTAGTCTCTTGGAATTGCTGTAGCCCTTGCTAGATCATTTCATCCCACTTTTATTCTTATTAAGCTGTTTTGACCTATGTTTGGGCCCTGAATTACCCTGTATGCAGATTATACTGGTAAAATTGCACTTTTACCCCTTATGACTTGTTTTCTTCTCAAACTCAGAATTCTCTGAGTTACGCCTTTCCTTGAGATATGTAGGAGCTTTTATCCTTTGTATTGGGTCAAAATGAGCTAGTTATGGCTCATGATGAGGTTCTCATCATCGACGCACTTCTTGCAAAGGGAAGCATCCTAACTCCTATAGAAGCTTAGGTTAAGAATATCTTTGTTGGCTCTATAGGACTATTTTTGTATTTTACTTTGCTTGTGTTGGGTATTCGCTTTGCAAATTCCTGTCTCCATCGAGGGACAAAATCCTTCTCGTGAAGAGAAGGGGTTGAGGAACTCTACCCACGCATTTGTAGAGTGGTTGTAATTGAGGTTGTACTACCCTCGTTTAAGTAGTACGTTAGTGAATTTGATCAACTTGGTTGATCGGAAAATCCTAACTCGAGAGGGTTAGGTGGTGGTTTTCACCCGATTTGGGTTTCCACCTAAAAATCATGGTGTACTTTGTGTGATTGTTTTTTTGTGAGATTGTTATATTTTAATTCCGCATTTTTACGTCACGCTAATCTCACCCCCTCCGAGTAAGGGAATTTATAGTGCCCCATCTTCAATATAGATGCGATGAGTACAAAAGTTGGGGCTAATCCCGGTGAGATCGTGTAAAGTCCACGCAATTACCTTCTTGTGATCTCGTAAAACCTTGATCAATTTTGATTCTTGTGATTCAAAAAGATGAGAGTTAATGATTACAGGATATGTTTGATCAGGATCTAGATAAGCATATTTAAGATTATCAGGCAATGGTTTCAATTCTAAAATAGGAGTAGAATCAACAACAGGATTTGGGATGGGATTTTCAACTGCAAAGAGTGAATTAAATGAGTCATGAGATTTAGATTTAGGATCGAGTATAAATTCTGATAGCAGGTTTTCGTTTTGAGGGCAAAAGATATCAAAAGATGTGTTTTCTAGTTCTAAGGAACTAAGGTCATCCTAAAAAACTGAAATAGATCAAATTTCCTCAATTCAATTGCTATCCAATCCTCTAGAAGCTCTAAATATATCCAATTAATTGTCTTCTCCCCAAATTTCAACTCAATCTTTCCAGATTCACAAGCTAAATATATCCTCAATCTTTCCAGATTCACAATCTATGAATAATGGAGGGGAGGATGGAATGGAGATAAATAGCGGATGGAATGGAGGGTCGGACAAACTAGGTTCGTATCCTATAGAAAACCCAATCCCTAAAACCTAAGACAAACCCTATCCTATCCTCCTACTTTAGCTACCACCTATATCTAGCCTAGCCACCAATTAAGCACCTAAGTAGCTGGCCCTAGGTAACCCTAATATCCTTCATAAGGTTGGCCACCTTACTTAGCTAAAACTTAGGTTTAATCCCCGCCATTTATCCTAAATCTTATGGCCTACGCCTTTAGATAAACCATAACGCATATCCTCTCCCAACAACCATGTTAGTTGCCCCCTCCTACCACTTATCCTCTCCTTAAGGTCGATCGCCAGAAACCATCTGAAGAGAAAGGTCATTGTGTAGACCTTGTACATGCATCCCTCACAAATCGGCAGCCAAAAACAAAAAATCACAGTCATCCCCACAGAGGAAACAAGTGAAACCAAAGTGCTACAAAATTTTCAAGTAGCATGCCTCAATCATATTTTTTTTCTTCTCAAAAATCAGTCAAATATCTTCAAAGGTATTTGGACTTCCAAATGAATCTGAAATCCTTACTCATATTCAAATCAACATTACCCCTTGGTGGAAAAAGGAGCCTATAAGCTAGCTTAACTGTAACTGGGTCATTAATCCAGAGCCAAGTATCGAGCTCTCCATCTTTGGGGGAGAAGTTGGCAATGTCATCCTGCAACTTCATAAAATCCTCCACCCTTTGATCAGACAAGACAACATAAAAAATCAATGTCGAAGTGGTCATGTTTCTGACCCAATACGAAGCCTAGGTGTTAGATTCTAAAGCAAATAAGTCTAGGGTCTGAATCAGCCAAAGGCCCATGACTCATCCAATCATCCAGCCAAAAGGGAAAATCCCTCTTATTTCCCAACTCTGCAAAGAAAAATGGAATCGCCAAGGGCATCTCATGTAATAGGCCTCTCCAGAATGTAAAATCCACCTTGCATGGAAGCATCCTATCAACCCAATTGATCTTCCTACCATGACAAGCCTTAATTCCCAAAGAATTTATTCCTCAATTTATTATTTTTTTCTTGCAACTTCAATAGCATGGAGACATGAGACATAAAAATTGCATGGCTAATAGGAGGGGGAGGAGGAGGGGGATGATAGGAGGAGGAGGAGGAGGAGAGGGGGAGGGGGCCGATAGGAGGGATCGGGGAGGAGGAGCAAGCTGTTGACGGGAGGAGGAGGAGAGGGGGAGCGGAGCGGTAGGAGGGGTCGGGGAGGAGGAGGGCGGCAAAAGGGGGAGGAGGTGCAGGTTGTCGGCAGGAGGAGGAGGGGAGCTACAGGAGGGGTCGGGGAGGAGGAGGAGGCCGCAAGAGGGGGAGGAGGAGGATGTCGGCAAGATGAGGAGGAGGAGAGGAGGAGGGAGGGGCGGTGAGGAGCTACCTGAGGAGGAGGAGGGTGGGGCGGTGAGGAGCTACCTCACGAGGAGGTGTATCGGTGGCTGACGGAGGGTGAGGAGCGACGTGCAGACGACGGAGGGCGTTCGCCGAGGAGGATAAGGAGAGGAGGAGCGGCGAGGGTTTTGTGAGTTGTGCTGGGAAGAGAGGACTTTGCGCATTAGTATGATGAATAGATCTTTACCGTCGGTTATATCAGAAATTGACGGTAAATGATAAATTAAATCCCTCCTCCTTCGTGCCCAAATTTTGGCTGAAAATTCTAACCAACCTTTCGCCGTCGCTTCTTCCTATAAATGACGACAAAGCTTCAATTATAAGATGTCTGGGATAAATGTCAGACGTCTAATCCTAAGATGCTTTCCTTCCTGTTTTCATAAGATCGAAACATGGTTCTAGGGTAAGTTGCCCAGACGATAGGTTGGACGTCTGACAATATGTCCGGACATCTGGGAAGACAAAATGCATTCGTTGTCGCTTCTCTAAACAAATGATGGCAAAAACACAATTAAAACTCCGTCGCTCTTCTTTGTTAGTGAGGAGGGGAGGGGTACGTAATTGTACACTATTCCTTTGCCGTCGCTTATTGCTCTAACAGAAGGTAAAAATATATTTGCCGTTGCTTGCTACAAAGACGGTGAATATTAATGACAACTGCGCGCTCAATAGCTCTTCTTCAACCGATGGTTGGTCGAGTACAGGCCTTCACCGTCGCTTATTTTAACAAGCGACGATAAAAGAATTATTACTGTCGATTTTCTTAATCGATGAAAATTAACTAACGACATATCACATTTTTCTAGTAGTGGCAAATGCCCCCGCAGTCTTTATGTACCTGATGAACATGGTTTTTCGTCCTTAGACCAGTTTGTAGTAGTATTTATAGGTGACGCTCTTATCTACTCTTAAGACCAGTCTCAGCATTAGCGAGATCTTCACATAATTCTAGACACCTTGAGACAACATCGATTGTTTGCGAAGTTTAGCAAATGCGAGTTCTGGCTAGAACATGTTACTATTCTAGGACATGTGATATCTGGAGCAGGCATCTCGGTGGATCTCGCCAAGGTGTAGGCAGTATTGAAATGGAAGCGACCAAAGTTGGTATCCGAGATGTGTAGTTTTCTGGGACTGGGTGGTTATTATCGACATTTTATATGTGGATTTCCACTGTTGGCTTTGCCGATGACATAATCGACCCAGAAGGACTCATCATCTATCATGACCTGAGCCACCACTCTTTGGTCTCATAAGTACGGCTATTGGTCATCACTATCTGAGTCCCAACCTTTGCACTCTACGTGTTTTGCATCCCTGATACAACTCCAATCCTCACTAGGCAATTCCTCCTCAAATGTTTGAGCTATCCACACTCTGGGTAGGCCAGGGTGCAAGTGGCCAGTAACCTCCTCGGAACTGCTAGAATCCCCTACTTGCTCTCCCATCGATACCTCTCTCTCTCTCTCTCTCTCTCTCTCTCCATGACTCTTGGGTGTGGCGACTGTGGAGGTTAGCCTTAGGTTTAGGTTTTGGTGGGGGTGTATATATAAGAGGGAGAGAGATAAAATTAGATTAAGAAAGAAAAAATGAAGGGTTAATGAGTTAACTAATTCATTCTTGCATTTACACACTCTTCCTATTTTTACAACAAGCAACCTGTGACATTAAAAATCAATGATCGAGAATGAGATATGTAAAAGAAAAATTTAAACAGAGAAGAATTAAAAATATGATGTTTACGGAGTTTCATGAGCTAAAGTTATCCATTTTTGAAAAATTAAATCTTTTAGAATTTTACTTTTTCTTTCATGCTTAAAAAATATTAAATCAATAAATTAAATACTAAACAATGTTCAGAATTTCTTATCCTAACATTTAAAGATTTCTTTTGAAAAATTGCAAGTTGAGAAAATTTAGCTTTCTCACTCATTAATGGAAGATTACACCAACAACATCCAATATTGATAGACAAGAAAACTTGGTTTGAAGATAAAGATCTTCGGAAGCCAAAACATGTATAATAAAAATTTGCCAAATTTTATATGTTAAAATTCTTCAATTAAGGGTAAATGAAAGATGATGATTTCTATTTTTATTTATATTTAGTAAGAGATTGCTTCTATGTTATTAGTGATTAATGATTACGAAAGCTTGCTATGATCAAATGTTTAGTAGTAAAGAATTTTTAAAATTTGATCTTCTAAAATGCAAACGTTTATAATGATGCTTCCTTTAATATTTGACAAAAGATTAAACTTGCAATGGTTGATTATAAAAGAATCCTATTTCTAATATCGAGATGGTTGAACATCAAAAATGAAATACCAAAATATTTTAGAAATTCCATGAGCTAAAATTTACGGGTTTGGAAGGAAAATGTAGGCTTATGAAATTTTATCATCTTTTAGAATGAATGGAGGAATTATCAGAAATATCAAAAATCTTTGACTACAAACACATCAAGTTTTCAAAATATGACGATGTGTTAATATTCATCACTTTTGGTAAAGGTTGAAATCGGATGGGATTTTGTTTTCTTTTTTACTATTATTGTAAGATTATAACTTTATAATAAAATATCAATGACGTAGAAGGATTATTTTACAAAATTGGATGCTGATGAGCATAAAATTGAATGGTGAAAACTTTTCAAAAACCCATGTGCTAGCTTTGGTCGATTTTGGAAAAAGGTGTACTCCTACGAAATTCTACTTTCCTTCGTATTTAACGAAGAATTATACTTACAATATTGAAAATCAATGATTTAGAAAGCTTTTTGTCACGGATAATATGTATGAAAGTACAATTCAGATGGTAGAGAATCATTAGCAATAGCGAACCATTTTTGGTAAACTCAACTTTACAAATTTCACTTTCTATCATGTTTATGGAAAGATAAAATCGATTAACAATTACAAAAATTGCCGCATGCAATGAGATGATTGAAATCCATAAATTAAATATTAAAATTTTTTCTAAATTTAACGTGCTAACCTTCAATAAATTTTTTTTTTAAATAAACTTACTAGATGATAAATTTTAACTTTCTCACTCGTTAATAATGATTATACCAATAGCATCAAACACCCACAGAAGATAGAGATCTTTGAAAATGAAATATTGAATACTAAATAGTTTTCAAATTTTACATGTTAACATTTGTCAATTCAGGGAAAAACGAAAGTCAGTGACTTCTACATTCGTTGACATTTAGTGCAAGATTGATAAGATGTTTCAAAGAAATTTTCCAAAATTCATGTTCTACAATGCAAACTTACAGGATGATAGTTCCATTCATACTTGATGGAAGATTAAGCCCACAACATTTAATAGTTGATGACAAAGAAAGCTTATTTCAAACTATTTGATGGTTAAATGTCAAAAATTGAATAGTGAAAAGTTTTAAAAAATCCATGTGTTAAAATTTACCTACCATGGGAGAAAATACAGGTCGACGAAATTGAACCATCGTTTGCATTGAATGAAGGAATTATCGGTAACATTGAAGATCTTTGATTAGGAGTGTATCTTTTAAAAATGTAGTGCTATGGGTAGAGGAAAATTTTCAAAACTTAATATGGTATTATTCATCATTTTCGGTAAGAAAGAAACCTCACGAGATTTGGTTTTCTTTGTTATATTTATTATAGATCTAGCCATGGGTTAGGTCAGATGGGTTATGGGTCGGGTGAATTGTGTCAAGCTTTTAAAATTCTTAGTCCAAGCTCTAGTTGGGTCGACTCATGGGCTTATAGGCTTGGCCCAAGTCTTGTTTTTTAGGGTTGGGTTTGGCCTGGCTGGCTCATGGGTCAAATATAAAGTATTTTAAAATTTTAAACACAAACATAGATAGAGATATAATATGGATGACTGAAAACAAAGATATAGCCATGCTAAAAATACATCATAAGTGAAAGGAACGATAAGAATCAAATCTACGTTAGTTAAAATGTCATAAAATTCACGAAGGTTCATCATTCGCATAAAAAATAGACTACTAAAGTTTCTAAAGTATTAATCATCCATGAAAATATATCCTAGAAAATTTATAAATCACATGGAGCTTATGAATAATATAAGTAATCATATGTTATTGTGTTAACAATTCAATCCCCAATTCCCATTAACAACTTCCAATCTATTACCGCATAATATGTTAGCTATCAAGAATATTATCCCATGTTTCCTTCTAATTGAATGTGCTTATACGGGTATATTAAAGATCCTTGATTCATAATTAAAAAAAAAAAAGATTAAGGAATAGACGGTGGAAGAGTTGGACGTTGGATACTGGTCCAATAGGTGGTTCTCGTGCCTCGGGTTAAATAGATGGTTCATAATTTTAGGTGGTTCATAATTTTAGATGGTGTTTATTGGACAACTCGTGTGGTACTTGGAGAGGGGTGGAGATTTTGGAGGAAGTGAGACATTGGTTAAATAAATGAAAAATTTGGCATCTAATGAATGGGATTGGGATTGTTAGAGTTCAAAGTTAAGACTCTTAGAGTTCTTGATTTTAAATATTAATGATCTGTGGGTTGAGTCGGGTCGGGTTGTAAATTGGAGACCCAAGCCCACCCATTTAAAATCGAGTTAGAGGGTTGGGTCGGGTCGGGTTATGATAAAAAAATCAAAGCCTAAACTCGCCCATTTTACAGGTCAGGCAGACTAGGTCGATGGAGCCCACCCGTGGCCAAGTCTAATTTATTGTAAGATTATAACTATATCATCAAATATCAATAAGGAAGAAAGATTATTTTAAAAAATTAGATGCTGAAACGTTGAAAATTGAATGGTGAAAATTTTCCAAAATCACATGTGCAAACTTTTATCGATTTTGGGAAAGATGTAATCCGATGAAATTTTACTTTTCCTCACATTTAATAATGGATTATACTTGCAACATCAAAAATCAATGATTGGGTAAGCTTATCGTCACCAATGAGATGTGTGAAAATACAATTCGGATAGTGAAGAATTTATAATATTTCATTTACAGAGTTTAATCAGCAATGGTAATCCATTTTTGGTAAACACAACTTTATAAAATTCTAGATTCTAATATGCTTAAGGAAATATTAAATCAATCAACAATCACAAAAGATTGTTGCATGCAATGAGATGATCAAAACCCCTAAATTAATTACCAAAAAATTTTCAAAATATAATGTGCTAACATTCAAGATTTTTTTGAAAAATTGCAAGATGATAAAATTTAACTCTCACCCATTAATAAAGATTACACTAACATCATCAAATATTGACAAATAGGAAAACTTGGTTTCAAGATAAAGATCCTTCGAAGCAAAAGATTGAATAGTGAAAATGTTTCAAAATTTATGTGTCAATATTTATCAATTTTGGGAAATGTGAAAGTCGACAAATTCTACATTTGTTGACGTTTAGAGAAGGAATACGTTTATGAAATTAGAGACTAGTGATTACAAAAGTTTGTTTTGAGTGATCATATGTTTAAAGGAGAAAAATTCTCAAAAATTCATATTTTCAATGCAAACTTATAAGATGATACTTCCAAAAGCACATTTCAAACTATTAGATGGTTAAATGTTAAAAATTGAATTATGAAAAGATTAAAAAAAATCCATTTGCTAATATTTACATGATTTAGGAGAAAATGAAAGTTAATAAAATCCTACCATCTTCGGATTGAATGGAGGAACTATTGGCAACATAAAAGATCTTTGATTAAGAATGGTTCATTTAAGAAAGTAAAGTTTGGAGTAGTGGAAAATTTTGAAAATTTCATATGCTAATTTTCATCAATTTTGGGGAAAAGACAACCATATGAGATTTTGTCTTCTTTAACATTTAACGTAAGATTTTAGCCACAACATCAAAGATCAATGATCAAGAAAGATTCTTTTAAAACATTAGATGCTTTAAAGCCAAAAATTGAATGCTAAAAAATTCTCAAAATCCCACATGCTATCTTTCATGGGCTTTTGTAAAAGAGGTGATCCGACAAAATTCTACTTCTCTTCACTTTTAATGAAGGACTATACCTGTGACATTAAAAAACAATGATTGACAATGAGATGTGTGAAAGTAAATTTCAAAGAGTGGAGAATTGAAAATATGACATTTACGGAGTCTTATGAGTATCATTGTCCATTTTTGAAAAAGCAAAACCTTTCAAAATTGAGGAAAATTGAACAAATGCACTTTGAAATTTGTTTTGTAACACGGATGAGAGTGGTGGTTTCAACCGGTGTATTTTGGTTTTCCACCAGTGGAAACTACTTTTCACATATGAAGAACCACTTTCTAGGTGAAAAATCATTTTCTACCGGTGAAAAGGCAAAATATACAGGTGTTTTTTATTTTCAACTAGGGTGTTTCGATTTTCAACTGGTTGAAAATCATTTCCAACCAGTGTGTTTTGGTCTACTTGATTTTCAGCCGATTGATTTTCATTTTCAAATGGTTGATTCTCGTTTTCAACTGGTTGATTCTTGATCGTGCGTTTCAAAATGTGTTGTAATGTAAATTTCCTTACTTGAGTCCTTCAAAATTCTACGTTGTTTCATGCTTAAAAAAACATTAAATCAATCAATAATTACAAAAGCTTGTTGCAAGCAGTTAGATGATTGCAACCCATAAATTGAATAGTGAACAACGTTCAAAATTTCATAGATTACATTTAAAGATCTTTTGAAAATTTGTAAGTTGACAAAATTTGGCTTTCTCACCCAATTAGTGGAAGATTACACCATCATAATCAAATATCGATAGATTGGAAAACTTGGTTTGAAGACATAGATCTTTGAAAGCCAAAACATGTATTGTGCAACTTTTTTGAATTTTATGTGTTAAAATTCTTTGATTGAGGGTAAATGAAAACAATAGATTTATACTTTCATTCACGTTTAGTAAAAGATTACTTCTATGGCATTAGAGATCGATGATTACAAAAGCTTGTTATGAGTGATCAGATGTTTAGAAGTGAAATTTTTTTAAAATTTGATCTTCTAAAATGCAAACTTTGAAGATGATACTTCCTTTCATATTTGACAACAAATTAAGCCTGCAACATTTATTTGTTGATGATAAAGAATGCTTCTTTAAAAAATGAGATGGTTGAACATTAAGAATGAAATACTGAGAGGTTTTAGAAATTATATACACTAAAATTTACTAGATTTTGGAGAAAATGTAGGCTTATGAAATTCTACCATCTTTTGCATTGAGTGCATGAATTAACGGAAATATCGAAGATCTTTGATTATGAATGCATCGTTCAACAATGTAGTGTTTGGAATAGTGAAAAATTTTGAAAATTTTATGTGTTAATATTCATTAAAGAAATTGGTCAATTTTGTTTTGTTCTACGTTTACTATAAGATTATAACTATAACATTAAAGATCAACGAGAAAGAAAGATTATTTTAAAAAATTAGATGTTGAAAAATCAAAAATTGAATGGTGAGAATTTTCCAAAATACAATCTGCTAACTTTCATTTATTTTGGGAAAAGATGTCATCAGACGAAATTCTACTTTCCTTGACATTTAATGAATGATTATACTTGAAACATCAATAATCAATGATTGGGTGGACCAATGAAAAGATGGCTTATGGCAGAAGGTGGGTAGAGATTCTTATGGTGGCACTGGCAAGCTTAGTGAATAGACCAATGAGAACAGCGAAGCATCTCCATTCTAAAGGTCGATTTTCAAAACTCTTGAAGTTCATCGTGACTTGTTCACTCCTGTGTTGGGGAATGGTCAGAGTTTATATTTTTGGGAAGATGGTTGGAGTGGTAATGGACGTCTTAAGGAGTCTTTCCCTCGTGCCTATGAGGCATCAGAGATGAAGGGTGGGACGATGGCTGATATGTGGTGGGAAAACACGGAGTGTTAGAGACTTCCTTCAGGTGGAAGGCACAACACGCGGGCTGGTGAGGAAGCTTGCAGGTTGAAGATGGCGTTGGACGTTTTTAGGCCTAGAGAGGGCCTAGATATCTTCTAGTGGAAGAGGGGTATCTATGCGCCATCTAAGGCTTACGAGTTGATGCGAGGGAAACAGGATGGATGACAGTAGGCATCAACTGTCTCTCCTTTGGAAGTTAAATATTCCTTTGAAGGTTCAGATTTTTTTGTGGCTTGCCAGGCATGAGGGGTTGATTACAAGCTCCTTCAGTAGAAGGGTGATGCTATAATCATAGTCCTTCAGGAGCTCTAACCAACGTCTCTGTCTCATGTTGAGCTCCTTCTAGTCAAATAGGTACCTGAGGCTCTTGTGATCTGTGAAGATCTCGAATGTCTCACCGTAAAGGTAGTGCCTCCATGTCTTCAGCACGAAGGCAACTGCTGCTAGCTCTATGTCATGGGTGGAGTAGCTATGCTCATGGGGCTTCAGTTGTCGCGAAGCGTAAGAGATAACGTGACCCCGCTGCATGAACACACTACCCAACCCCTGCAACAAAGTGTCGGTGTAAACCACAAACCTGCCACTGCTGTCTGGGATGGTAAGCACAGGAGCTGAAGTTAGTCTCTCCTTCATCTCATGGAATTATGCCTTACACTCGTCTGTCCAAGAAAAGGGCATGTTCTTCCGAGTCAGCTGAGTCACGCGATGCGCGATCTAAGAGAACCCTCTGATAAACTGCCGGTAGTAGCTTGTCAGTCCCAGAAAGCTGCGTATCTCTGTCATTGTGCATGGCCTCTCCCACCTGAGTACGGCCTCGATCTTGGCTGGATCCACAACCAATCCATCTCCGGAAATCACGTGGCCCAAGAAAGTCACCTGTCTCAGCCAAAACTCTCACTTGCTATACTTGACGTATAGCCTGCATCGTCTCAAGGTATCCAGGACCATATGTAAATGCTGTCCATGTTGTGCTTGATCCCGAGAGTAGATTAGGACATCGTCAATGAACACCACCACAAACTGGTCTAAGTACGACCTAAAAACTTGGTTCATCATGTCCATAAAAGCAGCAGGGGCGTTGGTTAGCCCAAATGGCATGACCAAGAACTCATAGTGCCGTACTGAGTACGGAAAGCTGTCTTGGAGACGTCGGTCTCCTTGATCGTCAACTGGTGGTAGCCTGACCTCAGATCTATTTTTGATTACACTGTGGCATCTCTTAACTAGTCAAAGAGGTCGTTGATACGAGGCTGCGAATACTTGTTCTTGTCGGTGACTCGATTTAGCTGTCGGTAGTTGACACAAAGTCGCAGGGTACCATCCTTCCTTTTTACAAACAACATAGGGGCTCCCCACGGGGATGCACTAGGCCTCACAAAGCCCTTCTCCAACAGGTCTTGTAACTGTGACTTCAGCTCTCGTAGCTCAAGTAGTGCCATCTTGTACGGTGTAGCAGAAATGGGGCTGGTCCCTGATACTAGTGATATCTCAAACTCGATCTCACGCTCAGGCGGTAGTCCTGGTCGCTCCTCTGGGAAGACGTTGGGGTCCCCTTAGACCACTGGGATACTCTGAAGGTCGGCTATGGGGCTAGGCTCTACTACAACACAAGCTAAGAAGCCCTCACACCCTTGGCTCAAAAGCTTCGCTGCCTGAAGCGTGGAGATGCACCTGAAGCCTTTGTCTACCGGCTGGCCGTGAAACTCAAAGGGAGGCAACTCCGGTATGGAGAAGATGATCTTTCTCCCAAAACAGTCCACCAGGGTGTGATCGGCAAACAGCTAATCCATCCCTAGGATCACGCCAAAGTCCTCCATCGGGATCACTATCAAGTCGGCGGGAAGACTGTGTCCCCCTATATCGATTTCACAGTCTGTAAATACCTCCTCTGCTACGAACAACTGTCCACCTGGCCCTCTAATCATGAACGGAACCTCTAACAGTATACTGCTCAACCCCAAACTGAAGGCAAAGCTCGAGGAGACAAAAGAGTGTGTGGCACCAGAATCGAAAAGAACATAGATTAATCTACTAGAAACGGTAACCATACCTGCCACCACAGAACCTGAAGCCCTGGCATCTCTGTGCGTTAAGACGTTGATACGCCCCTCAGCCCTGGGCGCAGAAGAAGCGACCACGCTTTGGCTCTGGTGAGCAGCAACTGGCCGGTACCCTCCTCGTGACTGCTATCCTCATCCACGTGCTTAGTGACCACGGCCGCCAGATCAGCCTCCAACGCTTGGTGTGGGAAGCATCTACTGTGCTCCAGCCCTAGATGGGCTGTCCCTCCTGATGTGGCCCAACTGGCCACACTGGTAGTAGAGAGGGGCACGACCTCCCCCCTTAGTCGGTCCCTGTTGGTGGCCGGGCGGAGGTCCGGTACTGGCAGCTGGCCCCTGTTTGGGGGCCCCAAAGGCCACTGGTGGCCTTGTAGAATGATACGACTCCCCTGCAAGCGCCATGTGCCTCCTTTCCTAATGGCCCTGTGAGAAATCTCTCTGGTAGGGCCTCTTCCGTCCACTGTCAGTGTCCCACGCGATCGGATTGGTCTCCTCATAGGTCATGGTCGCCTCGACCACATGAGAAAAAGTGGGCAGCTTCAGGGGTTTCACATACCTCTGAATCGCAGGTTAGAGCTCCTCAGTAAACCTCCTCAGGCGCTCCTCCTCAGTAGACACAGCTATTGGGGTGAAGAGTGACAGCTCTAGGAAATGCGTGCAGTACGTGCTAACTGTTATCGCCTCCAGGTGGAGAGTGTGGAACTCCCGCCTCCTCTGATGCTGCCAGGTCTGCGGGAAGTACTACTCGCAGAAGAGAGCCACGAACTGGTCCCATGACGTCTCTCTCCCCTCTTGGCCTCTGACTGCCTTCCACCACTTGTGGGTTGCGCTCTCCAATTGGTACATGGCAAAGGCCACGCGGCACTCTGTAGGAGGGCAGAGTGTGTCAAACACCTTCTTTATCTACTCCAGCCAGCCCTCTGCCTCAAACAGGCTCTCATCCCCCTTAAAGGAGGGGGCTTTAGCTTCTGGAACTGGCCGAAAAGCTCATGGTGGAGTTGCAACGGGGGAATAGGTACACCTCCAGGCAAGGAGGGCTTGTGCTCAGAAGTGTCTGAGGGCGATGGGGGTGGTGGAGGATCACCCCCTCCCCTTCCAGCTCGTCTGGAGCTACGGTGGTTCCCCTATCCAACAAAGGACTCTCCCCCTACGTCATTAGGGTGGGGTGGCTGAGGAGGCTGCTAGAGCTTGTCTCGTACTATATCCCAGATCAGCTGGGCGAAATCCTAGGCTTGGATGCCCAGAAGGAGGGGTGGGTCGACTGGTGCCTCTGGTCTGGCACGTCCACCCTCATGACCACGCCCACGGCCACGACCACGTCCGCGGTGTACCTCGAGGTCTCCTTGATGAGGCATCTCCTACACGGAGATATAAGAGAAAGTTCAAAGACTGTCAATGATATCAGATTACATAAAAAAATAAGACTCGGAAGCGAAGATCAAAGTGATACGTTGTGATGGCTATCATAGTTACATGCATGTGAGTGGTTACTTCTAGACCATTTGGTTCATTTCTCCGGACGACCCTACTCTGATACCATCTTTGTTATGACCCGATCCCAGATCCTTGTAAGACCTAAGACCGGCTCGCCTCGACTAATCCCAAGACCCAGTCGTCTAATGAGAAAAAACCAAAAGCAGAAAATATTCCACAACCATACATGCAATGTAACTAGGTAGAAAATAATAAGTAGACAGTAAAGGAAACAAGACGAAATGTCTCACATTATTACTTGCCATTACAACTACAACAGTGGAAAATAGAATAGAAATGTAACAGAAACAGTCATACATATATCGAATACTCACTATAACAAAAGAAGCTCTGAAACAAAAAGGAACATAGCTAAAGCTGGGCTCGACTGGACCCAGCTTCCTCTGCAGCCAGTGGTGCTGTCTGCTAAACTCCCTGACCTTAACAAGGTTATAAAATCCGTAGTCCGCTAACGCTGAGTAGAGTAGTGTTTAAGCCATTTATATGCAAGTAACATAAGATAAGCAACTAATTAATTATTCAATTTCATTTAGCTCAACTAAGTAGTTCTGATTTGTTTATTCTCTTAAAAATCTGGTCATTTCTTGATCTTGACTGTTTCTCAAGGAGACGATCTTGATTGCAGTCTTTCCCATGATGTAGGATGTACACGTGGTGCTCTCCTAGCCGGAGAGTCCCCCATGGTAATCCTACACCCAGTCAACCACCCCAAGGTCACAGTCACGACGTAGGAGTGACTTCGACACGTGCGATAAGCTCACGAGTAGCCACCCCACACTGGCACGCGGTCAATCATTTCCGCTAGCGGGTACGCTTAAAGGTACAGTACGGAACAGTACAGGGTCTTGCGCTCTCAGAACAGGGATCTCACCCCTCTACAGTTCGCGTACCCTCGTCCGATTATCCCGGTTTGCCGAGCGGACCTAACAAGAGTTGGTGTAGGGTGGCTAATCCTAACCTCGGGTCCCGTGGGGTGGCTACCTCCCCCCTACACTAAGTAGCTCACCTTAGTACCACATACGCGAGGCTAACCTAGAGTTGACGTAGAGTAGCCAAACCCACCCCGGGTCTAAACCCAAGGGCAGCAAGATCCCTTCTACACTAAAGGGACAGTTGCTCTCCATAGTATTGTGTACACAAGGGTTAGCTCACTTCCCGTCTAGTTACAAGGTTCTTTTCGTATACAGGAGTTCTCCTAATTCCCTGTAGGGTTCATGCTTGAATTCCTTTTATTCCATTTCTCAACATTTAGATTTCACTGTTCACATCCTGGGTTTCATTTTTATAACAGGCAACTCGTGTTTTAATAATTGAGAAAGCATCACATCGAGTAATTAATATTCTTGCTAGCAATTAGGGTTTAACATGCATCTCAAAGTAAAAAGTGTAGCTCAAGCAATATTCATTTGGTTTTTCCCTAGGGTTCATTTCACATCCTAGGGTTCAATCTAGTTATTCCAAACATGCACTTTATTTATTTAAACCTTAATATTAAAATAAATCACTCTACCAGAAAACACGGGAGGAATGGGGGCTAGAATCGTAAATCCTATTGTCTCCTTGGGCCTCGAATATGCTACAGGCTGGAAACCTATACCAGTGACCAAATCGCATCAGACGAGTTCAAAGTAGTATATAATTGATACTAATAGGTAGAGAAACTCAAGCGAAAAAAAAAGTACTTCATTTGCGGAAATACGACTTCATTTGGGCTCTAAACGAGCCAAAAATGTACATACTATTTAAAATTAGATGTTTGGGACTAGACCCAGACGTCTTAAATGATTTTAGAACCTCACCTTGCTTCCCTATGTTACTGGCGAACGTCTGGAACCCCTTTACAGTTGTCCTAGGTCTTTTAGACGTCTGTCGGTGCGCCCGGACGTCCGATAGGTTTATTAGACATTTGTGGAGACGTCCAGATGTCCTAAAGCACCTTGAAGAGCATGCTTGCGTGAATTTCGAAGACCTGTACCTGTGAATACGTTCGCAGGTTTAAAACCATGACAACGCAATGTTACGTACGTAATGTACATGCTTGCATGAGCGTTCAGGACGCTTACCTCTGCACTCTGCGAGTTTTCAGTCGTCCAGCTTCATCTCTGGACGTTTGCTGCTGCTCCAAACGTCTGGCAGATGCTCCAGACGTCTGATACTGGAAAAATCCAATATGCAAATCCTCCTCGTGCGGTCCTGCTTCTCGCGGTCCTTCGCCGGAAACACCTGTAGCAATGACCTCAGCAACTGCAGGAGGTCGAGGACCCTCCTCTAGCATCCTTTTCTCTCCCACAAGCTCCTTCTTGAGTTCTTGCAGCTGCACTCCAGCTGCGGCTCCTTCCTCTCGCATCCCCCGGACTCCTCGGAGGTCCTCGCATCTCCGAGTTTCCTGCGGCTGCACCCGTAGCTCCCCCGCGCGCAGGTCTCTTGCTCGAGCTCCTCTGGCTGCGTGCGCTCAAGCTCCCCCGAGCTCTCTCTTCTCTCCCACGCCCTCGCTCTCCCTCTCTCCCTTGCTCTCCCTATCTCCCTATCCTCTGCGCTTCACCCTTCTCCTTCCTCTTTGTGGAAACAAGGGGACGGGAAGGGGGTGGTGGTTTGCCGGCGAAGGGGATGGAGGAGGAGGTGGTGGTGTGAAGGGTGTGGAGATGGAGAGGGTGGAGGGGTTTAAGTAGAAGTGGGGTTAGGGTTTGGAGGGTAGGGGGAAGGAGAGGTATGCCTGAGTGTGTGTGTGGGAAGGGAGAGAGAGAGGGAAAAATTGCAGAAATTCCCCCGCTTTCCTCTCTTATTCTTGCAAAGCCCACACACTCAACCTAAAGGGTTAAAAAAATGCGTTTATGCCCCTAACTTTCCGGAAAACTCCGAACGATCCTTGGAAATGGTCATTTCACTATGTCCATAATTTTATCCTCTAAAATTTCTCTTTCCTATGGAAAACATTCCTTTTTTTCTTTTTATGGATTTTTTTATTAATTTTCATTTCCCTCTTTTAATGGATTTTTTTTTAAATTTCCATTATAAATTACTTTATACACAAATGTATTAATGCATTTTGGCCTATAATTTAAACTTTTAAAATTTATCTTTTCTTATAAGAAATATTCATTTTCATTTTTAATTTTCATTATAAATTAGTTTCTACACAAATAACAACGCATATCAACATGTAAAATGAATTTTTAACTAGGTTATAATTATATAATTTTTCTGATCATATTTGGATTCAACTTTCTTTGCATCTTGCAAGAAGTCTTTGATCCTTCTTTCAAAAATATTCTATGATTACAATGAGTAGGATTTATCCCTTTCAAATCCTTTATGGTCCAACCAATTGTTTCCTTATTTTCCTTTAGGACCCAAGTCAATTTATCTTCTTGGTCTTGAGTCAACTAGGCATTAGTGATCACAAGTAAAGTCTAATTGGGACCTCGAAAGTTGTAGTTCAAATTAGAAGGAAAGGGTTTCAAATCAAGCTGAGTTGAGTCAAGATTAGCAGGTGAAGTAGGTTCAATCACTTGATTATTCTCAGGAGGATGTATAAAGGAAGGGGTACAAAGCAAATCATCAATCTCTTACAATGGTCTAGTCAAGTTGGCTTCTAAAGGGTTTGCAATCAAGTTCACAACCATCAAATCATCCATGTCATCCTGATCATCAATACACCCACAATCCTCAAATTTCTTGCTGGCCTTAAAGATATCCAATTGTAATTTTCTATCACCAAAAGATATTTCCATGCTTCCATTTTCACAATCAATACAAGCCTAGGCCATAGCAAGATAAGTTCTCACAAGAATAGTCGGGGTGTTTCTAAGCTCCTCAAGAATATTCATGTCAAGGACTACAAAATCTACCGGGAAATAAAAATCTTAGACCTTGACAATGACATCCTCTAAGACTCCCTTAGGTGTAGTAGTAGATCTATCAACCACATGGAGTCACAGAGATGGGTTTGTGTTCACCTAATCCAAATTTTTCATAAAGGTTGGTTGGGATTAGGTTGATTGGAGCACCTAAACCAATGAGTGCTCAATCGAAGGTATAATGCCTAATCATGAAAGAAATCAAGAGTGCTCCAGGGTCTCTTCTCTAAGGAGGAAGGTTTTCTAAGGTAACACAACTGGCTTGCTTAGATAAGACAACCTTCCTATGTGCTTGAGATTTAAGCCTATGCTTCTGAGTACAGAGATCTTTAAGGAACTTTGCATAGGCAAGGATATCCTTAATAGCATCAAGGACTGGGATGTTAATCTAAACCTGTTTACAGATATCCAACAACTCCTCATTGATAGCAAGTGTCTTCCTCTTCTTGGATTTCTCTATGGCTTAAGGATAAGGTACATAATCATAGTCAAGACTAATAGGTTCTTGAACCTTGCCAGAATCATCTTTAGGTTGGTTAACCAGGTCAAGTTCACTAGGGTCCTCATGATCATTAGGTGTGGGCCAGATTGGATCTTGAGTTCTAGTTCCACTTCTAAGGGTGACAACTTTAGCAGAGGCATTATGATCATGGGTTGTTCCTTAAGGTGGGTTTTAAAAAATAGGTGAAGCTTGGTTAACCAGGGTGGGGATCTGAGTAAATCCAAGTGGGATAGGAGGAGAAAGGTTAATCACATGAGCTTAAGGTTGTGGCTCCTTGGTTTGGTTCAGATTCCTAGGATAGTTCCTAGGGTTTGGGATGAGTTGGGATGGCAGCATCCCATGCTATCTAAAATCCACAATTTGGTCCCTTCTCCCCATCAATTTAGCCCTTAATTAATCCATATCCTCTTTGTGTCTCCGATTCATCTCTCTAATTTCCTTTAGGACCATAAATAAATCACTCTGCTGTGTAGGTGCCTGATAGGTGGGACTTGGGTTCTACCTACTGGTCTAAGTTTGTCCATAGGAGGTTGGATTATAGGTTGGTCTGGTTGGGGTAGGATTTGGAGCTGGTTTCTGGGTCAAGCAGTAAAAGTTTGGGTGATTCCTCCATCTAGGGTTATAAGTATTGGAATAAGAATCATTCCTACTGCAACCCTGAATACCACTAGCATCCTCATAGGCTGAGTATGCAGGTGACAAATCACCAAAATTAGATGTTGAGGGAGTCAAGGTCCCTCCTTAGAATCCATATTGGGTCTGGTCCAAGTAGAGAGGGCTCATAGGCTGAGCCATGGTTAGATTGTTGATGAATGGAATTTCGTATGCCAAAAGTTTTGAGTTTGAAAACCCATCGTTGCAGTTGCATAAAAATCTATCAATTAGATAATTTTACCGAAACTCTAATGAGTCCCAGGTCGAACACGAGGAGGCGAATGTTGATAAAAAATCACGTTGGAATTATTGTCACGAAAGCATATTAGTCGGATGAAATTAATCTACTCTAGCTATTCTACTTAAAGACTAATTAATAGAAGAGAGAGATAGAATAATACAAACAAAGAGAAAATAGGGATAGAATAAACAAATGTTTCATAATCATAGCAGCATGTTTATTACATCTAATTGCTACAACTAGAAAGTGGAAATCTACACTAGAAAGTGGTAAAAAGAGAGGGATGAGAGAAATCCTTCTTGACGGCTGCTTAGAGGATGAGCCACATTGATGGAGTGCCCGAACGATGGGGATGAGATGCTGGATGAGGGAGGACGAAGTTGGAGGACGGAGAACGAAGCAGGGAAATGTCGTAGCAGGATCTGCTTCCAAAACGGTGGTGAGAGGACAACAGCGGGATGCTTCACGAAGGGGGTGAGAAGATGGAAAATTATTTTACTCTAACTCTAATGGAGTATCCCGGGTATGGGACTAGTTCGTAGAGCTTGGAGGAGGTGAGAGGAGAAGAGAAGGGATGTCTAAATGGGTGGTAGGGGTGCCCTTTTTATAGGTGTAAGAATTGAGGGCAAAAGGGTCTTTTAAGGGCTTAGAATTTAATGCTGAGGTCTTTAGTGACGGATATAAACATCGCAGTAGCCACATGTTGCTGAAGGTGCGCGTCTCAATGGGGGTTGTCCATCGCGCATCCAAGCGCTCAGACACGGCCACATCCCTGCCTCCACTTCAGTAGTTCATAAGTGCGTGTGCTGAGCGATCTCAGTTGTTTGATCGCTTGATCGAGCGGCTTAAACGTCGTGGTTGCTTCCTCTTCGCACATTATGCGGCGACGCGGCCACGTCCCCACTGTTAGATCATGATCAAACGCTCTAGATTGCTCACGAGCACACGTGCTAAGGAGTGCATCTAATTGCGCGTGAGATCTGGAGCCCAATCGCGTGTCCATCGATCGGTCTATCTGAGCCATTGGCGCTTGATCAAACGGCCGAATTACGCTCTTGCACGCTGGGATGGATCGCAGCGTGGGCGACTCAAACGAGCATCCATTTGTTGCAAAGCGCCTTAACTACTACGTTACGCGTACCCTTTGGTTGCATTTCTGATTTAAGGGTTGCACGATCATGAATGTTGGATCTCAATCCAATGGTTGAGATCGCGCGACCTTTGCCATCAAGAGATGAGATCGTCGGCTTTGGATAAACATGGCGCCATCTTGGCCGTTGGATGGCTATCCAACAACTCAAATCACTGGTTGCAATGCTTTAAGAAATTGGGGACCGTGTAGCGTGTGGTTTGAATGGCACCATGTGGCACCATTTGGACCGTCCATCTTCTTTTACTCATAGGTGGTGCCACGGATGTCGGATTGGGTCGATTTTCACGTCGTTGGGCTGCGATCTTCGATCCGAATCCATCCGTGTGGTTGGATTTGTCGTCTGAGGTATGAATTTACACCACCTTGGCCCTTAATTTCTGATCTTTCTCGGATTGCATCTGATACTACGGAGGTCTGATTGGGGAGATTTAGGAGGCATTGGACTCCGATTGTCGCCTTGATCAAATCCGTACGGTTGGATCTTCAATCAGAGGCTTCGATAATTATTACTTTGTCCCCTGACCACAAAAAGGGAAAATTAACCTATAATTTGTACAAACTAATATAAATGCATGATGATGTATGTTATGTAGTATTTATAATGCATGATGCTTCTATAGACCTAGGAACATGCTTAAATAAGCATTTTAGGCCAATTAGATGTATGCACATCAATTGTGCACCTGATTAGCCACTTCTCTACTAGGTGCAGATTGTGCATGCGTGACAAGTGTAGAGGTCCCTTGTTTCATATGACTGATATATGAAGTAGATCTTAGGGGTTTCCACCTTGGATAATACTAGCTAGCTTCCTATCTAGATTCTCCACACTTTTCCCCACAAATTCCACCTTATCCAATCTTTTAGCTTTGATCTCCAAATCAATCACACTAAAATTGAGCTAAACCTCATAAACTCCACTCTTGGGTTGATTTGATCTATTAAAGGTGGCCATGGAAGCATTATTCAGGGAGTTCTCACTCATATTCTCGAATAACTCAAATGCCCCATTCTTATCTTTACTTAGGAAATTTCCTTCACATACAGCATCGACAAAATTCCTAGGATTATCATTAAATCCATGTTAAAAGGTTTGGGCTAAGTGCCACATGGGAACCTCATGATGGGGAAATTTTCTAGTCAGATTAATAAATCTCTCCCATGCCTCATGGATTTGCTTGCCTGAGTTCTGAGTAAAACTAGTTATGGCTCTTTCGAAAGGCATCGGTCTTTCTTATGGGGAAGAACTTCATCAACAAGGCACTCCGAAGCTACTCCCAAAAGTGGATAGGCTTACCTATAGGTTTAAGCCATTGTGCAGCCTTACCCTTAAGTAAGAGAGGAAGCATTTTCATTGTCAAGATATCCTTATCCATGTTCCATGGTCCAAAGGTGCTTCCTATGTTTAAAAGCTCTTCTAACTGCTATTAAGGATCATCAGTGTTATTCCCGTGAAAGTGAGGGATAAGGTTGTTGATGTGTAGTTTAAGTTTAGAATCATCCTCCATATAAGGAACCCTATAATGGCCTTCAGGTTGTGTCGCAAAGGGATTATAGAAAACCCTAAGTGGCTTAGGCCTAGCAAGGTTTTGGAATCTTTGAAAAGCATCGAGGATAGTGTTAACCTGCTTGTCATGGTGTTCCCATTGCTTTTTGACTTGTGCTTGGAGTGCAGCTATAGGATTATCGTCAAATGGGATATCCTCACTTGGATTATCCTCTTTATGGCTAAAACTAGCCATAGAAGCAGATTGTGTGGAGCTGGTTAAAACTCTTCTAGGGTTTCTATCCAAGGGTGGAACCAAATCCAAGTTCAAAGACCTTCTCCCTAGCATAAACCAAAAGAAGAGTGTGGGATAAGAGGGGAAACAAATAAGAGAACACCCATACTAACAATTCAAGCAAACAATCTAGCCTTAATGTGTATAGCATAATAGACCTAATCTTATCACCATCAAAGCATAAAAGGGTTAAACCAACCCTTGAATTACATGGCTGGCCAGATCGAGTTGGACCCACTAGGACACCCCACACGACGGGACACCACTAGAGGTTAATGCGGTTATCACACCGACCTTTCTTATCACCAGTTAGTCCAAGTAGATAAGGACTTGATCTAAGCCCAATCTAACCTTAAGTTAACTATAAATCAATTAGTCTTGCCTAGGGCACGTCTACTCTATTTTAAAGTGATACAATTGAAGTGCTCTTGGAATGTGATGGCCGTTAGGGGGGATGTTGCCCTTACTTAGCAATTAGAAGTGTATGTGCGCAAACAGAAAGTTTGCAAACAAGACTTTTAATGAATAGCTTTTATGATTTATCCTTGTTTAGTGAGTTTTAGGGTTTAATCCTTACTAAATTCAAACAAGTTCAGGTAAGTGCATAGTGTGTAGATAAATTTCCTTTAGCACTTAAAAATATGGGTGCCTAGCCAACCTTAAGAATTAACCCTAGCAAATGTAGCTTCTAACTTGGTGAATCACTTTTAGATAAGTGAGTGGTGTGGCCCAATCAAAGCAATCAATGGCTTCTAAGCACCACTCAATAAGGCACACAAAAACATTTTTTCAGAACTTTTTGTGTTAAAATAATTTTCCTCTATTTTTTTGTGCACTGGGGTCTCAAAACTAAAAAAGACCCCCAGTTAGTAAATTTCATTAGTCAAATAGTTATATTATCTAAAAAATTCCCAAAGTTTCTTCAAAGTTGGAAATTTTGATCTAAAATCAAATGAAAGTGATTGTAGTCAATTTGAATGAGTAGAAAAACAATTAAAAATAAAAAAGTGTGTGAAATCTGAAACAAATTTGAGTCAGGATAGGGGTCTATTCCATGGATTTTTAAAACTTTTGTACTTAGAGTTAGGGCACGAAATTTTCACCCAACTTCAAAAAGAATGACCAGTAGAGATTTGAAAAATTTTAGAGTCAAGGAACTCACAGAATTAAATTTGGAATGTAAGACATGTAGCAGTCCAAACCACTACAGGATAAGATTTTTTTTTCAAAAATAATGAAGGATAATGGAAACAAACAAACTAACCTAAGGTTTAAGCAAAATCTAAAATTTTTTTCTAATAAAAAACCTACTCGTAAGGATGAGAAAAACTAGCTCGAATACTTACTCGCACTTTACTCCCACTCCTGTTTTGCAACTTGAATCCGTGCTCCTCCGCGAGGTCTTGCACACAAAATAAGAAAGAGAAAAGGAGTAAGTTGAAAAACTAAATGCAACTAAGATAAAGCAGGAATAAAATAGATTCATTGCCTCCCTAACAACAACGCCAAAATTTGACTTGCGAAAATCGCTAAGTATAAAAGCATTCGTTGTAGTGTGATTTTACAAGACAAAAATAATAACTGGAACTCTAGTAAGTCTTGGGTCGAACATAGGCAGGTGAAGGATCATATCTAACCTCGATGCAAAAACGCAAAGTGAAATACAAACTAACTAATTTTTTGGTATTATTGAATAAAAAAAATTGATGAGAAGGAAATCAAATCACATGATAAATATAGGAGGGAGGAGAGAAAGTGGGAACTTGCAAATAATATAAAAGAAATAGAGATTTTATCGCTACTAGAAAAAGAGTCACAATTAGAACTAAAACTAGAAAACCAACTAGAACAACTAGAAATATAGCAAGATAGAGATGCAATAGAAAATAAAAGTCAGTGCATTGTTTGTAGTCGTAGCTGGCTTGAAGTAGAGCTTGAGTTGAGGAAGAAGATCTAAAGCAGGTGAGGATGGACACAAACAGAGGATGAGGCAGAATAGGGTGTGGGGGAGGTGGCATTGTATTATAATGGAGGAAGGTGGTGAGGATCTAAGTAGGAAGGTTATGTCGAAGGTGGTAAGATGTAGAAACTCCAAAGTAGACTAAGGATGATTATAATGGAGGGGGGGCGTGGGATTTATATTTATCGTGAGAGTGGAGGCTTCCTATTGGTGGATCCAAGTTGCCTTGGATCAAGGATTTTGAAATGCTTGGATTAGGTGTCTAAAAATCAATGGTTTAGATTTAAACTAGAGGCATAAGGGGAGGTTGTTTTTATTGGAACCTAAGGAAGGGCTAGGATTTAATAGGAAAATGTTGCAGGGTCTAGATGTGATCAAGAAAGGGTGGCTAACGGTTGGTTTCTAAGTTATTAGGATCGGCCGTAAGGTGGTTTAATGAGGGCCTTTGGATCGTGTGTTAAGGGCTTGGATAAATGGTAGTAGGATATGCACTATTTATGATTGGGATAAGATCTTTAGGAAGTATTTTTAGGAGCCTTAGGATCTTTATCTAAGGGTGTAGTTGGCCACTGCTTTGGATGGCTAAGGGTCTTGTAAAAGACCCTAGGTGGCGGCTAAGGAGAGGGGATAAGGCTTAGGGTTTTGCTTAAGGGGTTTAAGGATTAGGTAGTTTAAGGAGATAAGGTGGATGTGGGTTTAGGTTAGGGGTGCTGGCCAATCATAATAGGTCTTCAAATAGGCTTATGGCCGAACAAGCTACATTGGGAATTAGGCTAGGTGTTTGGGTCTAGGGTTAGGAAAAATTAGGTTCCTAATTGTGTTAGTCCTAAGGTTAATTAGGTTAAGGTTAAAGTGACTCAACCTCCTTGCATAAGTGAGCTAAACTTCAATTCTCCAATCTACAAGGCTCCAAATTGCTCCAAACTTAGTTCTTGCACATATTCAAGGAAGGACATCAAGGTACCAGGTATAGATAAGGGAAAAATTGCATAAAAACCCAAAAGAATGTAATATTTACAAAATACATCTAAATGACTAGTCTGACCTAACTAAATGCTTTATAACCTAATGCACCCTCAAACTAGCTTTAGTTAGGCATGATTAATGCTAATAAATATATAAATATCACCCTAGTGAGCCACATGGCTTACACCTACCATATGTTTTGGTTTTTAGGCAATGTTGGTGTAGAGGGTCACTCGTCGATTGTGTATTCAAGTCATATAGAGATGGGCCCATCTACATTGGGAGAGGCTCCAACTAAAGCAAAACCTCATCCCAATACCTCAAGCAGCGAAGGACATTTTGAACGACCAAGGGAGAGAAAAGCACATTATGAAGTGTTTTGGGGAGCTTATAGGTGTCGTCCATGACATCCTTAACCTCCTAGAAATTTGCAAGTTGGCGTGATTTGACAACGATAGTGACTAACGTTCCACTTTTTGTTTTGTACGGTTAGCGAGTAGGCCAACTTTTAGTCATGATGCTTGCTTTAGTCTAGCAGTCACACTTTTGATGTCCTTATATATACAAATAGTGGTAGAAATGTGTGTACGTGATAAACTCTGGCATGATGATGTATATATTAGACCTAGTAACATCAGGTGATGTGGATAAATATATAAATACTGCTACTACTATTGCTACTGTTATGATGTGATGTGATGTGATATAAGATAGATGATGCGCTACTTTTGATTGCATTTTGTTTGATTTGTGGATGCTACATGTGCTTGTGTGATATAGGTATGGGTAAATCACAGGTTTGATGATAGTTACTACGGATTAGCGAATCCAGGGAGCCGTAAACTTGGTATGAGAGCAAGGCTTCCTCTATTGTATGGAAACTGTCTCTGTGATTCACCTAGACACATAAGCTCGAGTGTTAGACATCCACTAGAAAGAAAAACTAGGAAAGAGGTGTTAGGTTGTACTGTATATTGCCTAGGTTACTCGGTAGGCTTTTAATGGCTAGGTCCGATCTAATTCAGAATTTGTTGACCATTGCAGCCATGCCTCCCAAATGGAATTTGCAAGCCAAGGACTCGCCAAATGTGGCTACATTGTCTACCCAAATGCAATAGTTCATGCAGTCGATGCAGCAACTGATCACCTACTGACCACCTGGCACTTCAGGGGAGAGCACTAAGAGAATGAGTAGTTGCCAAATTCCACAGAATCCCTGACTAGTGGAAAGGATTTCAAGAGATTCAAGAAGCTACGACCTTTAGCCCACGATGGTGAGGGAGATCCCTCAAAGGTGGAAAGTTGGATTCTTAAGATCCAGAAGATGTTCACTGCCCGCTGCCCCTCAATTGGGACCAAAGATGTTTGTACCACTCGCCACCTACTAGTTCGAGGGGGCAGCAAAGTGATGGTGGACATCCATCTTGAGGTGTGAACCGCAACCAGTGTCAAAGAATTGGTTCTGCAGCTATTCTAGGAATAGTGTTATCCTCATCTCTAGAGGGAGCAGAAGAAGGTAGCATTTGTAAACCTTCAGAAGGGTACTCTAACAGTGGCAAAGTATAGGGTGAAATTTCTGAAGCCATCTCGATTTGCGAGACAGATTGCGAAAGACAAAGCAGAGCTGAAGTAGTGATTTGAGCAGGGACTAAGCCCTCTCATCAAGCTCCAGTTGTCCACCATTTAGATAGGTTCATTGGTAGAGTTAACAGAGAAGGCCATGCTGGTTGACAGGTAGATTGGTTAGTTTGCGCAACACGGGCAGGCAAGGATTGCAAGCATGGTTGGAAAGGAAAGCGGTACAGCCCAAGGGAACCCAGTCAATTGGTCCCACAACTTTTACCAGCTCAAGTTTAGAACACAGTGGTAAACATGATAGAGGTTAGTAGTATACCTGCAGTGGCTCACTAGTTGACAGCCTAAAAATCGAAGGGGAAGCCAGGAAGTAGGAATGTGAATTGTAAGAATTGTGGAAAGAGGCATTTCAATCAATGCAGGCTACCACAGTTATGTTTCAAGTGTAAGCATTTGAGGCACTTCAAATGGAACTGCCCACAGCCGGCCCCAGGGTCCTCATATCTCACTCCATAGGTAATAAGCCAGGTCATGGGGAAGGTCTACGTGCTAACACTCCATGATGCTCAGGCATCAACTTCTGTAGTTCGAGGTATGGTCATTATTTATGGCTTTACTGAACACGTTTTGTTCGATATAAGTGCGATAAACTCTTTTGTGTCTAAGGATTTCGCATAGAATCTTAGGCAGAAACCAACATGGCTGGACCCACCTTATCTTATCATAAAACCCAAAGGGTAGATATTCTATGCTTGAAAGGTTTATGAGAGATATGTCTTATAGGTCAGAGGGCCCCAATTGAGTGCCGACATTACGGTCCTTGAGATGTGAGACTTCGATGTCGTTTTGGGAATGGATTGGTTGGCAGGTTACTGAGATTAAACACACTACGTAACACTATCATTAGGCATAACTAACTTGAATTAGTTGAAATCAAGTGACAAATGCTCCTGAATGATCGCTTGAGAGCCGTAATTTCACTTAGATCTGTTTTGAGGAGAAAACATTAAAACAAGGCTAATTCTGCAATTTTAACATCATATCAAAAATGTAGAGTAGCCACGAGGTCACCGAGGGGTTAATTAAGGGTCAAGTGAGAATTAAAGTCAAAGGAGTGGGTCCACACAGATAGAAACGGGATTTCACGCATTTCGAGAACTGCAACAGCACACAAAATCCTAATTTCTGACCTGTTTAAATTAAAGAGGTTCTAGTCAAGATAAAATTCATCTAAGACTTATAAAATTCATATAAAAATATTCTAAAAGGTTTTGTACTCTTGATTTGACCATCTGAACCTATCTTGACCTAGAATAGAGTTTCAGACGGGATTCTACCCCTATTTGGGATTTTGTGCAAATTTTCCAATCAAACGTGGCCAAAACTGAAATAAAACTTCACCACTAGATTCCTTGAATCTAAATTAGGTTAAAACCAAAATTTGGGCCCAATCAGAGTTCATCTTGACCTAGTTTGCATTCAGTCCCCAAAATCTCTATTTCTCTCACGTATTCAGATTTCTTGCAATTATGTCCATAAGTTCATCGTCATTCTTGCAAGAATGCCCCTGCCTCCATTGAAGATGTGAAAGCACCTTCGGTCGAGATTCGAGCGAAGGAATCTCTCTCACATACGATCCATATCCCTCCAAAATTGGAGAGAATGATCTTGAGGAGATACCCGATCATTTGAGCCATCTCAAAAGCCCTAAATAAAATCCTAGTGTTCAGGCGAGCTTGAGGAATTTGAGGGATTCTTCCCTCTGAAGCTGTGGCTAATTTATCCCCTTTCCTCATTTAGAGCTCAGGTTTGAACTCTATATAAGCTCACGCATCTTCCACCTTCCTCCTTAGTCCAGTTTGGTCCCAAATTCTTTGACTTTCTCTCCCTCCAGCCACCTCTGTTGCAACTCCAATGAACATCTCCAAATCTCCATCGTTGCTCTCTACCACACACAATAGGCAGAGAGATCTTCTTCCTCTCCTTTCTCTCACCGGAGACTTCATCTTCTCCGTGTCCGACAATCACACTGGCACTCCAACTCCTTCCCCTTCGTCCCCGTAACTAGGTTAGTCCTCTCCCCCTTGCTCTCTAGGTTAGAATTCAACACCTAGGACCTAGTTTCAACCATGCATTCATTCTCTCCCACACCATCTTCCCCAACTCCGGCAAGGACTTTGGTGAGCCCATGCTGCCACTACACCGCACAAATCCCTTCACCACCACCACCACAATCTTACCCACAATCGTGCCAGCAAAAACCCTCAAGAAATTGAGGGTCTCGCTCAATGAAACCATCAGTCGGAGAACCCATCATTCCTCAATTCCCCCCTTCATCCTCCGGCCACCACACGCCACCGTTCACTAAATCAACCCCGCCGTTGTATTCCTCGCCTCACAGCAAAGCTCCTGAGCTATTCTAATTGGGCTAAGAGGTTGTATTCTTGTCTTCAGGTATCGCTGTTGTTGATCATTGCCTTCGTCTCCGACCGCACTCTTCCAACCACCTCCAGCCTCAACATCACCTCCAGCAGTTGCAGTATCTCCTCGCGAAGAGCTCCAAGTGTTCAATGGAGCAGCAAAGCTTTGGCAGCTACTTCAATTTGGAAGGAGATCGCATTGGCTGTGCGCGAAGGAGCAGTCATTTTAGTCCCACATCGTATAGGACAGAAGCAGTGCAGCGTATAAAATGCAAAAGTGATATCGACTTATCGCCTCAGCACACGAGGTGAGGTCCTACTCACTGTACGTGCGCACACCTCACCCTCTAACCACACCGGTGAGTTTGGTTCCCTGTTCATGACTCGATTATCGGTATACTGGATTATCCTATACCTGGCTCTGATAGAAAAGGGAAAGAAGAGAAAATCTAAGGAGGGTGGGGGAGGGTTTTGCACTGTTCCACCTCTGGAAATGTGCCCAAGTGCTTTATACTTAGCCTTTTCTGAGGGTGGTGCTCTGAAGCCTTGTGCTAAGGCTTACTTCTAAGTTGTTAAGGCCTTGTGCCTTGTTCTGAGCTTTGAACGGTTAAGTCATCTGACCTTAGGGTTTGACAATTGATTGAAGGTACTGTGGAATTATTTGGGAGACATTGACTCTGAATCTGATGTGGCTATTTAAGTGGTTTTAACCACTGTTGAGATATTTGAATTGACTTGATATTTGGGATATATGCTTGATTAAAGGAAATAACTGATGATCTAAATCATCATTGTTTTGAGCTCTTCCATTCTTTTTGTCCCATGATTTCTTGAGATACTCTTACTTATTAATGAATACATTTGCGAGTATGTTATTCATTGCATATCTTTGTGACAATTAATCATTGTGCTCATCTTATATTTCAATTAATGTATGAATTCCATATTTGCTCCCTGCGAACGACCTCAGACTCAATTCTTTATTTTCAAGCACTTTTATAAATTTAAATGTTGTAAAAGCATTTTTGTCCACTAAATTACGATGCAAGTGTTTTCTCTCCTTATAAAAGACGACTCTAACGCCTATCAACACTAGGGTTTAATTTAAAATTTAAAGAATAGTTATGAATTTTAAGCATACAGAATTAGGTCAGAAGGTTTCTAGAAATTTTTCTCTTCTTATGTTTTGAAAATAGAACTATAAATAATGGAGATGCTTATTAATGGATTTTTGTTTAGAGCATTTTGCAAGAATCCACAAACAAAGGACTACAGAGACTTAAGAGTACTTCTCAAAATATATACTTGTGAAAAACTAGATCCTCACAAAAAGTCTATTGAGTAAGATCATCTAATTTCCTTTCTATATCTTTTATACCACTCAAAAACATCAGAATCAGAGAAGTCAATATATAATGTATGTAACAGGGCTAAGAAACTGAAAATTAAATTCTAACTCAAAAATTCAATTGGGCAAAGATCGATCCTAAAGCTTATGAGGTCCAATTCTAATCAACTCAAGTTTTCATAGATGAACTAGACACCAGTTATCAATCAAACTTTACAACATAACAGGACAATCATTCCAACCAGCCCATAGTGTCAAGGATAGACATCTAGACTTAAAGGCTTTGTAATCTATCTCCTTTAAGCATCAACTGTTAGCTTTCGGAGTTAGATTTCTTAGGCTTCACTGCCCACTCAAGATGTAGTAGCTATGAGATTAAAGCATCCGTGCAAGTGCAGAAGATTCGAAATACAGGCATCCAATGTTGCAAAAATCCAAACCTCAAGGCATTAAAATCTCAATCCAAGTCATCCTAATTCAAGCCTTTGGTTTGGCCTTGCACAGAATTGGTTGCTTTCTCCTTACTCGTTTTTACCCCGAGGTCAACACTCGAGGCGTATATTTCCCTTGTTGGACCACTAGGTCCCTTATTCCTAGTTTTTATCTCCATATTTTTCTAATCCATTTTCTATTGGTCAAAACACCCATTTGTATTAAGGTGTTGTTTATTGGAATGGAAAAGGGTAGCATCCATTTGTAGCGAGATGCTTTATTTGGTGGAGAATTAGCACCCATTTGTACTAAGGTGCATTATTGCTAGTAAGGTGTGTATATATTTTTTGTCACTCATTTTTGTTACTATATAAGAAACTACAAATCTTTTTTTCTAGGTGAGTGGCACATCCTTCATCCTTTCAAGAATCACATCACGAAGATCTTTGGGTTAAAATAGATACAAGTCCAATCCCAGTATTTTTGTGTTTTCGCGGTTTCAGATGCCTTTAAGTCAATTCTATTATGTGTGAAGTTTGGATGACTTAGGTTACTTAGTTCGCAAACTAGAGAGTGAACAGGAAAGCCCTATACTTTCAGACTCTTATACCATTGTTATTAGCTAGTAGGATCTGTCAAGATGTAGATCGAAACAAATCTAGTGGAACAACCTCGACAGATTAAGCTATCTATAGCCTGCAAGGAATTATGGTTTAAGGTTCCAAACTAGCTTCTTGATTTGATTAACTCTAAGTATTTAGTCATTCTATTCAACTTAGTGATAAAAATAGAGATTCAATGAGACAAAAGGACACGATCTAGCCCTATTGACTAAGAAAGTTAAAATTCAACCCCAAGAATTTGAGTCATGCATATGAATTATGTATTCCTTAGTTATGTTGTTTCCAAAGTAGAAGGTGGGTATACAAGTCACATACTTCGAATTTCTTCATATCTTGACTCTAAAGACTGTGTCAGGGACTAAAAACAAGTATTTATTTTGAAAAATATTTAAGTAGGGATTAAATGCTCTTACTTAGATATCTTTTCATAAACATTTCTCTTTACTATACAACTTCTATAAATATATTTTTGGTTTTCTAAGCTAAAAATTTTCACTTGAAAATTCATAAATCTTTACACTTAATAGTAAGGATTTATTAAATTAGGTACTTTAAAAATTTCTTCTAAAAAATCTTCTTTCTAATGAATAGAATTCTCTTCTCTAACCCAAAAAGAAAAATTCCTCACCAAAAAGGAAAATATTTTTAAGTTTTTTATTTTATATTTTTTTATGCTTTTTCAATTTTTTATAGTTTTTTTTACATATGAGAAAACTAGAATTTTTTGTGTCTATTAACACATTTAGAATTAAAGATTTCACTTTTACACCCTGCATGCCAAAATCATGCCATGTCCTCATTGTATAAAAAGGGGTAAATGTAATGCAAGATTCTAAACTTTCACTTAGTATAGGTGACAGAAGGAGTTGGATATGGGAGATAAAATCTTAGGCGAACGATTTTTTACTCTAACAACTATCAGCGTGAACAGTCGGACTAAGTGCAAGTGTAGGTAATAAAAAAGTGAATCTGTAGAACAGACTCAAAGTGTAGAAAGAGACACAAATGTGAAAAATAGAAAATAGCTATGTACAATCTTAGGTTGTCTCCTGAGGAATGCTAAATTTTACTCCTTTAGCTAGGCATAAACCTAGAAGAGTTAATGGAGCATATAATAGTCTCCAACAAGACCTAAGACGTGTGGCTAAAGAAAAGGTTTCAAACATTGATCATTTACATTGAAGGGTTGATTCTTGTTGGATTTGGTGATTTCGACAGCTCTGTTGTCAAGGATTCTCGATATACTCCCACAAAAGGAAATAGATGGCAAATTCTGAACAATGGGAGTTGTAAATGATTCCAGTCAAATCGATGTCCACCCTGTTACCTGCTTACGATCTCGCAAGACCATGATCAACTTTGATTATTGATCTAAATTAAGATAGGAATTGAAAATTGATGAACGGGAAAATTTGTGGAAAGAAAATCAGTTTTAGGGTTTTAGGAAAGAGAAACTCGCGTTGTTGTATTTTTTACGAGAAACCATTTATCAAATAAAATTTACCAACACTCGATGAATCTCGGGTCGAACATGGGGAGTCGAACGTTTGATTTATAAAATCCACATTTGTTTTATTTCTTTTTAATGTTTTATGCTTTTCTTTTTTTTTTTGGTATTTTTATCTAGCAGGAAATCATGTCGAAGATAATATCTAACTAGTCTACTTGTAGAATATTTAAAGAGAGAGAGAGAGACAAAATATTTCTAGATTAATGCTTTAACGCAAGTTCATTATAGAAAACAATGTGGGAATTGAAATCGATGCTACAAAAGCGAATACAAGAGAATGGGAAGAGAGAGAATCCCCCTCAATGGTTGCTTGGGGGATGATACGCTCCGACGGTGCTTGGTCGAAGGTGGTGAGAGGCTAGAGGAAGGAGGACGAAGCTAGAGGGAGAGGGACGAGGCAAGACGACATCGCAATGAGGATCTACTTCCAGAATGGAGGTGAGAGGACAGCCACGGGTGCTCCACAAATGGGGATGAGAGAGAGGGAAAAATAATTATTTTCTCACTCTAGTGGAGCATCCCAGGCTTGGGACTAGCTCAAGAGTGGTCCTAGAGCTTAGAAGAGGGTGAGAGAGGTGAAGGAAGGGATGAGGAGAAAGGAGGGGTGGTGCATGGCCTTTTATAGGTGAAGAAATGGATTTAATTTAGTCAAATTGCACCCATGAAGGCCTAAATTGCACCCATGAAGCTCACATGAGCACATCATGCACACAGCTTGCGCGTACTATTTTTTAGCTGGCGGAAGGTGGAGGCACGCCGTCAGATCTTGATCACATGGTTGTGAGAAGTTCCTTCAAATCACACTTGCACGTGCACTTGAGAGTTGAGAGGAGAATGCTAGCCGTTGGATCAAGGATGGAGCGCTTAGATCATGCGTGCATCGCATGCTTGATCACGCGTTTGCACTCCTCGCCATCCAATGAGCCGTGCGGCACTCTCTCCGCCTTATAATCACCATCAGATAGTGCTGGCTGTCGCCTTACACGCTTAGAGTATATGCAGAGCTCACTCAAGCGACTTGGCTTGGCATCTACTGTTCGCCATCTGATCGTGATTCAATGGTCCCAATTGAAATTGACTTGACTAAGGAAGCGCCCTGATGAGGTCTCGAATGCGTGTCTCGTGCGTTTGAGCACTCTCCTAACCGTTGTTCTACCGCGTGTGGGATTTCATCTGGACCGTCCACGCATGATCGTACGGTTATGATGTGATGGTGGTGTGGTGTGCTTCGGGCCATTGGATTAAGATCCAGTGGCCCAGGTCAGAGGGCGTGGCTGAGGCAGAGGGGCAATGGGAGGTTTTGTGTGGTCTAGAAGGCATCACATGGTGCCATTTGGACTATCCATCTTCTTCTCTTCATAGGTGACACTATGGATGTCAGATTGGGCCAATTTCTGAGTTGTTGGGCCACGCTTGTCTACTCGAATCCATTAGTATGGTTTAATGTTTCATTTGGTGCTCGGATTTACATCACCTTGTCCCCTAGCTATTGATTTCTGTGGCTTGTAAAAGATGTTACGGAAGTCCGATCAAAGTGGTTTCAAAGGCGTTGGAGTCCAATCATTACTTTGACCACATCCATATAGTTAGATTTTCAATCCGAAGCCTAGAAATATGTCGCCTTCTCCCCTAGCCATTAAAATAAGATAATTAATATATAATTTACAGAATTTATTCTAAATGCACAATGATGCATGTTATGCAATGTTTACATTGTTGGATGCAATTAATTAGCTTAGGAACATGCATAAATAGGTATTTTATCTTAAATAAATGTGTATACATCAATAATCATAGGATATATCTGATCGAGTTTGAGGCATACGTGTTTAAGCGTGTCAGGCAAAGGTTTGAGTTCTATTTAGGCACGAGATCAGTAATAGAGTCAGTTTTAATTAGGAGTGATAGGTTAGTCAGATTGATACAAAAGGGATTGTTGCTAAGTCAAGTATGGAAACTCAATTCCGAGTGGTGCAGATGGTGGGTTTTGATTAATGACGTGTGCTTGAACCTGATTTTGGCTTGGATTGGCTGGAATACACCTAGGGTTTTGCAGATTCCTAAGGTTTGGAATTGGCTAAGATGGTAAGATCCTTTCCTGAGCTTCAGCCAACTGCATGATTTGACCCCTAAGTTCAGCTGAACATTGCCTTTGGATTTCAGCTAGAGCCTTTGCATTTCTTTGCTGGCTGTCATTCACAATGCTCAAAATTTGGTCTAGTTGTGAATCTCTAGATGACCCAAACTAGTTCTACATATTTGGCTGGGTGGGCCTCGCGCGCAATTGTTGAAAAGGCAACACCAACGAGTTCTGGGTTGGATGGGTCTAATTTTGGTAGATGGGTGGCTTATGGCTCTGATCTGACCAAGAGAAAATATGATAGTTTCTCCATCCACGGTTGTAAGTGTTTGAATACAAGTTTGATCTCAAATTATACCCCTCGATAGCGTATAGATCATCAAGACTGATCATGTTTTCTGCAGAAGAAAAAGGAGGTGGGGAAAGAGTAGGGAAAGATGGGACAAAGGTCCCTCCTTGGGTTTGAGTGGGAGTCTAATAAAAACACAAGGCAGAAGGATCTTGTATGTCCAAATTGTTCACAAATTGCCTCCTCACGGGTATTTGTGAAACAGGTCTTTGCACAAGATTCGTAGCTAAGAGAGGTGTTAGATTCTTGACAGTATTGGAACCTCATCCAAATGTTTAGCTATGATATTGACCTTGTCCAGTTTCTCTACGATAATTTGGAGATCTTGTGAACTGGATTGGCCCTATACCTCGTGAATGCCCTTCGAATGCGGATTCATGTTCGCACTCTCTTGGTTGAATTGAGACATGGGGGCATTATTGATCGAGTTTTCTACCATGCCCTCTAATAGTTCGAGGACGGATTCTTAATCCTTGTTCAGAAAGTTACCTCCGCAAAAAGCGTCGATGAGATTTGTTACTCTCTCTTCTAATCCGTAGTAAAAGATATGCATGAGTTACCAGTGAGGGATGTCGTGATGTAGGCATTTCCATTGCAATTCATGAAAGTGCTCCCATGCTTCATGAATTGGTTCTCCTTGATTTTGAGAGGAAGTCGTAATGGCTTGCCTAAGGGCATTGGTGCAACCTATAGGAAAGAATTTCTTCAGGAAAGCGGTCATAAGTTCAGCCCAAGTAATGATAGGTCGTGGGATCGTATGACACCAATAGGTAGCCTTGTCCTTAAAACTAAAGGAGAATATTTTCATTCATAGGATTTCCCGATTTTGGTTTTTAGGGCCTAGGATTTGGCTCAGATTTTCAATGTGCTGGAATGGGTCCTCAGAATTGTTTCCATGACAGTGTAGGATAAGACTAATGATATTCGGTTTAAGCTCAAGATCGTTATCCCCAATAGGAATCCTAACATTAGGCTCCACTTGTGCGTTGGCCGAATTGTAGCAGTCTTTAAGTGGTGGACTAAGTGGAGGTTGAGGTGGACTAGGTCCCGGTTCAGGTTGCTGAGCCTGTTGATTCTGAGGAGCAACAATTAGCAGATTGAACTGGCAGTTCTGCTCAAGCATCTATAGATTTGGAGCAAGAATAGCCTGATGAAGATCAAGATGAGGTATCTCACCTTGAACCCAAGGTGGATCAGGAAGAATAAGTCGAAGAGGTGGATGATTCGAATTTGCCATCAGATTAGGAACAACAGAAGAACTAACAACTGAGGATGGATTTCTGGGATTACCAGTGAAAGGAGGGACAAGAGGTAGTTTCTGAGAATGCCTCCCATGCATAAAAAGAAAAAATGTGTAAGGGCACACTCACACCATAGTGAGAAAACTACAACAAGCAAAACTCGAATACAACGAGAATACGCAATTTGTTCTTTTCATTAGAAAAGAAGGTATAAGGGTGCACACAAAATAGAAGACGCAAACAAATACTATATTAGTACAAAATACTCATCCTGAAGTGACTACCGAGTGCTTAACCCTAAAGGTTCAAAGGTCTAATGTTTAGGATCGAGAATGCTTAGTACTAGCTCATCGGGGCTTAGGTAGTGAGATGAACTTGTTGATCTTCAACTAAGGCCCTAAGAGGTGAAAAGAGAGATAGAAAAATAGACTTGTGTGTCCTCAGGTGATTGCACTATGTACGCAATAAGCAATCAACGAAATGCAATGAAAAACCCGCACACAAGTTCGCAAAGCAGAATTAGGTTAAGGATTTCCTCTTTATAGTATCTCCTCTAAAGAAAAGAAAGATAAATGTTCTTGCTTTTTAATCTTTTGAAAATCAAATAATGGTCTTGCTTAGGTGAGAAATGTAAAGATGACAAGAATAGAAAGCAATAAAAGCATACCTGCCTCCAGCAATCTACCAAATGCAAAGACAGGAAAAGAAATATAACAGGAAATATGCAACCTAAAATGGATTCCTATACATGCTGTTGCTAGACAAGTAGAATGTATTTTTGGTATTTTTTATCTAAATGTAGAAAACATAAAGCGGGACATATAACTATTGTTCTTACAACCTAGAGATCCTCTCTCACAACAAATACCTAGTACAAAAGAAATCTATGAAAATAAAATGAAGAAAGAGACACGAGAAATAGTTGGAGTTTCTCTCAACCATGAGACACTCAAACCTGAACTCCTAAAGGAAAATAAAGTTTTAAATTAGAAATAATAATGCAAGAATAGTGCAATAAATAATACAAAAATAATTTAAAAAGGATAATGGTGAATATACAAGTTGCCTCGCTGGTAATGGTGCTAAAAAAAATGATGTTCAAGTTATGGTTGTAGTTAAAATTAGGGTTTTATTATGTCGTAGTATAGTGTGCTAGACAACCAACACATTTTATAAATTTATAAAATCAGATGAATTGAGGTCTTTCGCTGGGAGTCTTATTATAATTCATTCACCAGTTATTATTTTAAATTATCTTCATTATATTTATTATATTAATTACACTTAATGTTATTAAGGATTCAATATTTAATAAGTTAGGTTAACTTAATAACTTATCAAATGAGTTATGTACTTTGTTTAGATTGTATATAACGTAGAATATTCAAATAAGTTAAATAAGTATAATTTATTTAACACTATAGAGTACATAATTTAGCTTAGATTTAATTATCTAAGTTAATAGTTTAATTACAAATATAATTACTTCTAACATATATAACTATCATAATTATAGGAATAATTTACTACTAACATACTTAACCTATTATGCATAATAAGAATATAGAATAATAATCGTTGAAAAAATCACGAGAAGAATTAGGATTTTGAAACCTTGTCATCGTAGTCATAAATTTCTGCGATCAAATAAAAATAACTGAGACTCAATGAGTCTCAAGTCGAACATAGGAAGGTAAACATTTGATAAAAATCACGTCAAATTATTTGTTTTTGGTATTTTTCACTGTAACGACCCGGTTCCCGAGTCCCTACGAGACACGAGAACCGGACCGACTCGACTAATCCCAAGACCTAGTCGTCCAACGAGGAAGTAATCAAAAGACAGTAAAATAAACCACATTCAGCATGAATATAACTAACAGTAAGAAAGTACAGCAGTAAGGAAAGAAACTACTACAGTAGGTACCACCACAACAGTAAAACAGCATTTATCATATAACAAGAACTGCAGGTAAAGAAGGTATAGCGGAAACAAAAACTACTCACTAGAACAGAAACAAAAGGGGTACAAAAGGCTGTGGTAACTCTACTGGACCCTACTCGGCCCAGCATCCTCTGCAGCCGCCGACCCTGGCTGCTCAACACCTGGTCCTGAAAAAGGTAACGAGTGTAACACGTCAGCAAAACGCTGAGTAGAGTGGCAAACTAACTAAAGGCAACAGTAGAGTGTACAGTAGCTGTTATGTTCTATTACTTCCTTTATTCACATCTTTCAATTTTTCTCACTATTTCATTTATTTCTCAGGTCTTTTACTTGATCTCGAATGTCCTCGTGGGAACGATCTTGATTGCAGTCTTTTCCAAAAGTAGAAGTAGCACGTGGTGCTCTCCTGGCCGGGAGAGTCCCCCGTGGTGATCCTACCCTCAGTCAACCACCCCAAGGTCACTGACAGACGTAACGGTGACTACGGCACGCGCGATAAACGCATAGGTAGCTAGCCCGCACTGGCACGCGGTCAGTCGTTTCCGTTAACGGGTGCGCCCAAAGCACAGCACGGAACCAGGGCAGAGCCCTCTCAGTAACAGGGGTCCAACCCCTCCACAGTAACCAAACCGGGGCCTTGCCCCTCCACAGTCCGCGCACCCTCGCCTGACTACCTTGGTTTGCCCTAGTGGGCCTAACAAGTCGGTGAAGGAGGCTAGCAGAACCCCGGGGCCCGTGGGGTAGCTAGTACTCTCCTAACACTACTAGCTATCCTCGGTACTACGTACACGAGGGCCAACAAGTCGGTACAGAGCGGCCAATCCTAACCCCGGGTCCCTGGGGCGGCTGGCCCCACTCTGCACTAAACAGGTACAGGTACTTCCCTTGGTACTGCGTACCCAAGAGACAATACAAACTACATCTCAGTTCCATTCCTTTTTCTTTCCAGGAGTTCCACTCCTAATTCCCCGTAGGGTTCCAGCTCTTTATCTCAGAACATCATATGTTTCACTTTCCAGATTCACGTTCTCAAAATCCATGATCTCAAACATGTTTCTTTATTCATAACAGGCAGCTGTTAATTCAAATTACAGGCAGCTTTATATTCCTTTCCATTTTTCCAAGATTGCAGTATTATACATTCCACTAGTTTTTCCATCCTAAGATTCATGCCACATCCTAGGATCTAGCATACAACTAGTTTTCCAGCCCTAGGATTCATGCATCACCTAGGAGCTATCATTCCATACATTTCTCATTCCTAGGATTCATGCAATGTCCTCGATTCTAGTTATGGTTTCATACTTTAACAGATTTTATTAATAACTTAAGCCACTCTACCAGGTACAACGGGAGTAATGGAGGCGTGATCGAGAATCCCGCGTGCCTCCGCGACTCTCAAGACTGCAACTGAACGAGATCCTGTCACAAGCATCAAACACAAGGAGTGTCTCAAAATAGTGTATAGCTACTGTAGATGAGTAGAGGAATTAATTCTGAAGAGAACGCAACTCGAATCGAGGAAAACGGAGCCCGAACGGGCCCTAAACGGGTCGAAAAAGACGATACTGTGCAAAATCAGACGTCTGGAACTCCCTCCAGACGTCTTAAACGGTGGATCAGAGAATTACCTGTTCAGCGTGGTTTCCCAGACGTCCAGAAGTCTGCAGGGACGTCTTTCCTAGATCCCAGACGTCCGATGGTCACTCCGGACGTCTGGAGGTCACTCCCGTCGTCTGGTACAACTTCCAGACGTCTGATTCGCAAAGGATGGCGAATCAGCGAACCTGCGCACAGCCAACCCCCTCCCTCAGTACGGTCAGTCGACAAGAAGGAAGAAGAAGGCGGAAACTCACCTTTCAGACGTCTGTATGATCTTACAGATGTCGACCTTGCCGTCTGGCTATCAATCCAGACGTCTGATTTCGGAAATTTTTCCAGAATCAGGGCCCTGCTCGGCCTCCGCTCGCGACGCCGCCCGCGTCGAACCTCGCGCATCTGCTGCTCAGACCGCAGCAGGTCCCTCTCCGCGTCGCTCCGCGCCCCCTGCGCCCTCCGCCAGCCGGCCAAGCCGCTCCAGCGAGCTCGCCCTCATGGCAGAGCTCCGCCCTCGCACGCCGCACCTCCGCGCTCACTGCGGCCGCCGCTGCCGCCCTCGCGTCCGCTCGCTCTCGCGCACAGGAAGGAGAAGAAGAAGGAGACGGTGGAGACGGGAGGGGAGGCGCGCCCCTTTTAACGCCGCGCGGAGAGGAGAGAGGAGGTGGCAGGCCGCCTGCAGCCGCAGAGAGAAAAAGGGGAATATGCGGTCTGCGCGCTCAGGCGCGCAGGCGACTCGTGGGTGTCGAAAATAACGGATTTCCAGACGTCTTGAAACTATCCCAGATGTCTTATCAGACGTCTGGTTGTGATCCCAGACGTCTTGTCCGACGTCTGAGCCACCTCCCAGACGTCTTAAAAGACGTCTGGGGCACACATCCGTTACATTCACCTTTTATAATTTTTTTGTGATTTTATATTTGCAGGATAGCAAGTCAAGAAATTCTAGGCTATGCTAACCAATCTACTAAGCGAATAATTAAAGAGAGGAAAGAGAGAGAGACAGCGAGAGAGAACACAAAATATACATAAGATTTAGCCAATGTTAGCTACGGAACATGCGAAAAATCAAAACCACACTATGAAAGTAGTGAAAGAGAAAGAGATAGAAGAATCCCCCTCGACGATTGCTTGGGGGACAAGTGGTCCCCAGATGAAGGTGGTGAGGAGCTGGAAGAAGGAGGATGAAGCTGAACGAGGAGGAGATAAGGTAAGGCGGATCTGCTTCCCTGAACGGGGGTGAGAGGACAGTCGGTAGGAGCTCCATGAAGGAGGTGAGAAGATGGGAATAAAAATTATTTTAAAATCCTAGTGGAGCATCCTGGGCTTGTGACACAAGTATTTGAGATTTAAAAAGGATTCTAAGCTCTAAAGGGAATGAGAAAAGCACAGGAAGGGATGGATTGCTAATGGACAATGTAAAGGGTATTTATAGGTGGAAAAAATGGGCAAAAAGAGGCCATTTGCGTGCATAAGCCTTCAATGCACGTAGGGAGACATGCACGCATGAGCCGCTTACGTGCACAGCCACGCATCGGCACACATTGCACTTCGCTACTGCCATCGCGCGAGGGAAAATCACAACCGTTCGAAGCGCATCCGAGGACCCAAGATTGTGAGTGCTTCGAGCGCTGAGATCACGCGTAGGGTGCATGTATAATCGTGCATGTACGCTCCTCCTCATCCGTGCTGCCACACGATGAGATTAGTACCCCTCATCGTGCTCGCTTGATCGCACCTTGCTGACGTGGACACATCGCAACCCTTTGCTCCTGATCAAACAGTCTTATTTCACGCTAGCTCGCACTGCAGAAGAGCATAAATAAGGATTCAAACTTGTGTCATGTGCATTAGAACGCCTCTCGCGACCGCTGCACTGAGGCGAGTGTGAAGGGAGATGTGGCTTATTCTGCGCCTCACAATCTTGATATGCGCTCAAATTTGAGGTGCAGTCGAAGGATTTGAGGTGCTTATCTCATCTCAAACACACGTCTTGCGCTTGCAAGTGGCACTTGGGACTGATGCACCACCACGTGGGATGACAGGCGGCGACCATTGGATTTTGATCCAATAGTCTAGATCTTACGAGCGTGTGCCCCTTTGGATGGAGGTGACGTGGTCCAATGGCCCAAATAGCTCCTCATGTGTGCTTTAAAGTTGAACGGGGGCTGTGGGTAGCTTTGGAAGGCTCTAATGGTAAGGCACCCTTTGAGCCTTCCATCTTCTTTAGCTCTTAGGGTACTCTACGGACGTCCAATCGGGTCAATTTCCATGGCATTTGGTTGTGATTGTTGACCTAAATCCATCCATATGGTTGGATTTGTCATTTGGTGAATGGCTTTGCATTGCCATATGCCCTAGCCATTGATCTTTTGTGGCTTGTAAAAGTTGCTATGGAGGTCCAATTGTGGTGATTTCGGAGGCGTTGGACTCCGATCATCGCTCTGATCATATCCGTACGATTGAATCTTCCATCTGAAGCCCAAAGATGTGTTGCCTTGTCCCTTGGCAAAATAAATAGGTAAATTATTGTACAATTTATAGAATTATTCTTAATGCACAATGATGCATGTTATATAATATTTATAATGCTAAATGCATTTACAAGCCCAGAAACACACATAAATAGTCATTTTATGCCAAATAAATGTATATACATGAACTAATACATGGTACTTACTTTATATATAACTTAATAACTCAATTACTACTAAAGCTTTAATCTAACTACCTAAATTAATAACTAAATTACTACATAGCGAATTTACTAATATAGCTTATAAGTAAGTATAATTATTTTATACTTAAGACTGCAATCAACTTAAGTGACTATAACATATAACCTATTTAAATATAAGCCTTATATTACTTATACTTAGATTAACTTAAATTAACTTATTAAGTGCAAACATAATAGGTTAACTTAATTACAATCTTAACTTAATCTACTTAAGTTATATTAGATTAATTATGTTCATATAAGTTACTTAGGTTAATGGATTAAGTTAATTATATTAACATAATCATTTAGTTAATAACTTAAACATATATATTAACTACAAAGAATTAATTGCATAAGAATGAACATACAACATGGTAATACATTCTTCAATTGATATTGAACATACAAGATTATGAGCATTGAAAACTTTGTCTTTATTGCATAAAAAAAAAAGAATGAAGAATGCTTAAAAGATTTGTTCTTTACATGCTAAGCAAGCTTTTAATTCTCAATTAAACTCAACTGACAAGTGCTTCTTACTACAGAAAAGATGGCTAGATGACTAGGAATTTGCCCATGTGTCACAATCAGAATACGCCTGTAGGCTGATGATTAGCTCATATTTGTAGGCTATTTAAGTATTTAAGTGCCTAGACATTAAGTTAATTCTAACATTTATTTAGTATGCTTTAGGATATAAATAGATTAATTCATATTTCTAATTTAATTGCATAATTCATGCATTGCATTCATAACTAAATTCATTTAGAATTAATTTAGAATTGCATTCATTTAATTAGTTAACCAATTAGGTGCATTGCATGCATTGTTTTAATTTAACATAGATGTTAAGGGCTTATGTATAAATAACTATAATATTTTATTCTTTTATTCTTTTTTCTCCTTTGCACAGGTAACTCCTCCGGCTTCGGCTTTGCCTCCTCCTGTGCATCACATTTATGCTACGGCATTTTTGATTTTTGAAAAGATGGTCGTGGCTACAAAAGGAGGAGGGAGAGCTGCCATGCTCGATGAGACACCGCCTCACTCCACCACCGTGTACTCCATTCCACCACCATGGTCTCCAAGGCAAAGCTCCACCACACCGTGGGCCGGCGAGGTGACAGCTCACCACGCCAAGCCGGTGGACTTGTGCCAACACTGTGAGCGTGTGTCCCTGATGGCCACGCTTCCATCATCGTGCCTCACCAGAATCAACATCACCACCTTCACCGCCATCACCAGCAACCACCACCACGGCTGCCGCAACTTCATGCCCTGCATTTTCATCTCCCCCATCAGTTAAGACATCCAGGAAGTTTCCCGGATGTCTGAAGCTTGGCCCCATATCTTCTTCTTTCTTCTTCTTCCTCTATTTCACTTCACCATAAAAATAAACCCAACAACATGCCGTCCCCACACGCAGCAGCAACCGACCTCTCCTCTAGCCCGCACCATCACCAGTAGCTTCTCCCTGCTCCATCAAACCCACCATCGCCTCCAGCCACGCGTGCAGCCCGCGCGCCCCTCCAGCTACACATGCCCGCACCTTCACCTACGTGCCCCTCCAGCTGCACGCACCCGCACCTCCACCCGCGTGCCCTCCAGTTGCACGCACTCGCCCGCACTTCCAGCAGTGCGCCTAAGCCCCTGCCACACACTCGCAAGCACGCGCGCCCACTTCCAGCCCGCGTGCACCTTCGCACGTGTGCCTGCACTTCCCCGCACCACCGCCTGCAACACCCGCCGCGCCTATAGCATGCAGCAGCGGATGCACTCTGCCTGCATCTCACCCCACACGGCCTGCAGCAGTACGCGCCCTCCAGCAGCAGCACACTCCGCACGCGTGTAGTCCAGCGCGTGCGCCCTCTCGCCAGGAGCCTTCCCATGCTCCACGCACGGCCAGCAGCCACCGGAACCCACCTCCACCGTACCTCTATCCGGCCACCTCAAGGCGCCTTACACCTCGCCGCAACCGCCATCACGAAGCCCTCGGTCTAGAGATCCTCCTCCGAGCTTCACACCTCCGGCCATTCCCTCCTCCTCGGGCACGGACAAGGGGAAGAATTTCCCCTGTTTTGCTATAGAAAAGTCCCTATTAATATTTACACTTTGTGCCATTGTCAACTTTTATTATTATTTTATTAAGCTGCATTGCAAATTATATCCTTTAGTTGTGCAAAATTGCCATTTCAGCATGTTCTCTTGATGTTTTCTTAATCTGAAGGCAGATTTGGCTCGATTTCATGACAAAACTAACCGTGAACATATGTTTTTAACCGGTGCAAGTTTAAATATGTCATTGCCTCCCTGTGGATATGACCCGCTCCTAATTGAGTGGTTATATTAATTGTTGATTAGTCGATTTTTCCACCACACGACGCGTCATTTTATGTGACAAACGACTTTAAAAGCGAAGAATCGACTCGTCAGCTGACCCTCGTGGGCCAATGTGCCAAGGTCAAGAATACTCAACACATGCTTAGAAGGGTGTGCATATGCATGCTATTAGGAGAGCCCACCCTTGCTCAGGTGAAGAGCCCACAGGCGCATTTCCTTATATCCGCGATTAAAACTTCAACTCCTGCCGATGTGGGACTAACCAGTTGCATGCACCTTCCTTCAACATGCGTTGACTCCTAGTAGCAGCTCATAGCAACTCTTCATCTTCTTTAAAATCCTCTTCATGCTAAGTACGATCTTCTTCAATTCAACTCCAAAGAACCTTAGTAGCCAAAGAAGAACTCAAATCTTCATATGGAACTCATCAGCATGCAATTCATCAACTTAACTCAGCTGATAACCCAACTACTCACACCATGGATTTTCCTGTACAGATGCTTCATAATAGACCTGCAGTGCCTAATACTATAACCTTACCACACACTCTATCTCACCTAATAGCTCTCAATGCCTTTCAATTAACTAAACCCACTCGCTGGAGCTGAAGGACTCTATCTCAAAGCTGACCTAAGGATCACTTAGAAAACTCAAAGCAATAGAGTGTAATAGGGCATCCTTAAATCTGGAAAAACCTTGATCTTTAGCTTCTATACCTATCTTCATACCTCTAAAAGGTCCGAATATACTCATAGAACTTAAGAAGATGTAAGAAATTCAAGTAAAATCTCAGAAGGTTTGTTTTTGGTTTAACAGAACCCAACAAACACTGATGTGAATAACAAAGCTCAAATGACTTAAAAATTTTCTAAAAATGGCTCTATCTAATTCCTAACACTTCTAAGATTTGTTGTAGTCCTTGGAATTGAGCTCAGAAGCCTCTATCAGTAATGGCGAATTTGGTTTGACTAATCTCAGGTAGGAAGTTAACTTTAAACGAGAGACTTCTGATCAAACTAACAAGTCAAATGGATTCTACATGATCTATTTGTTCTTCTGGAAATAAAAAGTGAGGGAATTGAACACTTTAGGAGGTTACTAAGGTCCACCGCCTGCATCTCCGGGTGGTATTGGTCATCAGAGCAAGATAGAGATCCAACGACCCTACTGAAGGTTGTTACTCACTAATACTAATCAACCTATTAGAAGGCTCGGAAGATGAAGAAATGAAGCTACACAGCTCTACTGGAGTTGGAGAAGATCAGAGGGATAAGATCAATAAGAATCGATTGTAAAGGTTGGAAATCACTCTCTGGAGTGAGGCGAAAGTGTGGAGGTGATTGATTTGATGGGAGAGGCCAGCCGGACCTCCGTCATAGACAGAAGAGGTCTAGCTTAAATGGAAAATTAGGCATTTTTGATGTATTGGCCAATCGAAGAAGGAAAGAAGTGAATTAGTATCGTGAAGAGATGAGAAGGTTGAAAATAGGTACATTTTGATGAAGAAGACCGAACGATGTCAGATTTGACATTGTCAGAGTCGAAGAAGAAGACTACGATCAAATGCTATGGTCTACCTAATCCTAGGAGTTAAGAAGCTAGAATTATACTACAGAAGAGGGTGAGAAGATAGAGATACTTACTTGAAGAAATGGTGAGAGGGGTTCCATTGAATCCTCACTGAAGTAGAGAACCAAAAATCTTGGATGAGAGAAGAATTTCAGTGACGATCAAAGGCATATATAGAGAAAGGATGGCGCAGCTTCGTCCTTGGCAGGGCAGAGCTGAGGAAGAGGGGGTAAGGGAGATGGTGCTCGCTGTCGGAGAGCACCTGAGAACTAGGATAGGGATCGCCGAAGTTTAGAAGAATGCTATTGAATGCACGAGGTTTAGGGAAGATGGAAGGGATGCACTCCCTTTCATCGGAGGGGCTGGAAAGTTATTTATAGCCTCGGCAAAGCTCAAGACCCATTGAAAGTGGACAATGGTGGCATCTAGATACAGTGAAACTCCGATCATCGTGTTTGATGGTGAAGTATGACACGTCAGTGTAGGTGGTTGGAGGTTAATTAGGATCGACAGATGAGAAGAGTTTGTTGAATTCTTACTTGGCAGTCACGGAAATGGTCATACAACGTCTGATTGGTCTTCATCGAAGAAGAAAGGTTTAGGCCATCGTCGACTGTTGATGAGAGAGACGAAGAGAGGAAGAAGATAGTAAAAGGCTTGTGAACAAAGGACCTCTTCACAAATAAAAAGGACTAATTTGTAAGAAAAAGGACTCAAGTGAATTGATTTCTAGGGATGTAAATGCAAATTCATGATTTAAACATGCAATTTAATTTATTTCTTTCTCAACATTTTATGATAGATTGTATATATGTTAAGGAATAATATTGTGGGTTGAAATTACATTTTTGTCCCTATTTATATTATATAACTTAACACTTAATATTAAGGCTAATATTATTAACTTAAGTTATAAGTAAGCTTAATTAACTGAATTATAAATAACTTAGTTTATCGTATTAAGTCCTTATTCTTAAATTAAAATAGAGGAATGGTTAATATATAATAATAATGATAATTTAATGTATAATTAACGTTTAAGCCAATTATTAACTTTTTTACTAATTAACCTTGTTTATATAACATTACTAATTAATTAACTAGGTAAACTAGCTAATTTTAGTGAATTAGAAGCCATGATAAGCCATGCATTCTTGGATTGTTTCAAGAAACGTATGGTGTTCACCTTGACGAGTACAACATTTGCATTTCTCGAGGAGAGAGATGAGATGCTATTAGGGCAGTGTCGGCCCCGAAGGTAGTTAGGCTAATATCTTGAGGATGTGTAGGGCATTTAGCCTACGTCAAGAAAATCTCAAAAGAGTGGACTACGGCATTGAAAGAAGTGCCTGTAGTCTGGGAATACACCGATGTGTTTCTTGAGAGTTTGCCAAGCTTGCCATCTGACAAAGAGATTGAGTTCGAGATCAATCTGATAGCAAGGACGAAACCAATTTCAGTGGCCCCATACAAAATGGCACCTACGAAACTTGGGGAATCGAAAGTGCAATTACAGGAACTATTAGAGAAGGAATTTGTATGACCAAGTGTGTCTCCTTGGGTGCACTTGTCTTGTTCATCGAGAAGAAGGATGGTTCACTCCGACCCTACACCTATTACAGGTAGTTGAATTTGATGACTATCAAGAACAAGTACCCCTTGTTGTGGATCGATAATTTGTTTGATTAGCACCAAGGAGCGACATACTTTTCGAAGATCGATCTCAGGTCTAAATTTCCCCAGTTGAGGATCAAAGATAGTGATATCCCAAAGACTGCTTTCAAGACTAGATATGAACACTACGAGTTTCTGGTAATACCCTTTGGGTTGGCAAATGCACCTGCAACCTTCATGGATATGATGAACCAAGTGTTTTGATCGTATCTAGACCAGTTGTGGTCGTCTTCATTGATGATGTGTTGATCTACAATAGGAGTACGGAGCAACACGAGACCATTTACGATTAGCCTTGGATACGTTGAGAGTGCATCAACTATATGTCGAATTCAATAAGTATGAGTTCTAGTTGTCTGAGGTGATATTTTTAGGGCACGTTGTAACTTGCAACGACATCTTAGTGGACTCAGCTAAGGTCGAGGCAGTATTGAAGTGGGAAAGGCCAAACTCTGTTATTGAGGTGTGGAGCTTCCTTATACTAGCAGGCTATTATTGGAGGTTCATACAGGACTTCTCGAAGATTGTGGTGCTGCTTACTGGTATGACCAAGAAGGACACAGGTATGCATGGACTGACGATTGCGAGAGAAGCTTTAAGGAGCTGAAGTAAAGATTTACATCTACCTTAATCTTGTCGATTCTTGCCAATAGTGGTGAATTCGTGGTATACTACAACACCTCGTACTTATGACTTGGATGCGTGCTAATGCAGGATGACCAAGTTGTGGCCTACATGTCATGAGAAGAATTACCTACCCATGATTTGGAGTTAGCAACCATTGTTTTGCCTTGAACATTTGGAGACATTACCTGTACGACGAGACATTTAATGTCTTCATATATCACAAGAGCCTCAAATATTTGTTCTCGCAAAAGGATCTAAACATGAGGCTACGAAAAAGGATTATGACTGTCAGATTCTGTACCATCCAAGCAAGGGCAACGTAGTTGCCAATGCACTAAGCTGAAATCCTTTGCTCTTACTAGACAAATTGGAGGTCTTGGAATGGCACTAGCTATCGGAGATTGGTGCTTGAAGTCCTAAGGTGACAAAAGCACGTGTAAGCACATTTACACACTCGAGATAGGTGTAGTAGGAGTCGATTCACCAGATTGCTCAGGGATAGTTCAGCGATTCTAGGTTAGAGAAAATTAAAGAAAAGGTGCTACAGAGGGTGCACCCAACATTTCCCTTGATGATGGGGTGTTGTAGTTTCAAGGCAGGCTATGCATACACAGGGACGAGCATATCAAGAGAAAGCTACTTTTAGAGGCACATTCTATGAGGCTAATTATCCACCCTAGGAGCACTAAGATGTATAAGGATTTGAAGCAAGGTTTTTGGCGGAAAGGAATGAAGCAAGATGTTGTGAAATTTGTGGGTCATTGCCTTACGTGTTAGCAGCTGAAGGTTGAGCATTGAAGCCCAGCGGGACCGCTGTAGCCACTTCGATGCCCAAAGTGGAAATGGGAGAGTATCATAATAGACTTCATGACAGGATTATCCATAATGGCGAGGGGTTGTGATGCAATTTGGGTTATCATTGACAGGTTGACCAAGGTAGCACGATTTCTGGCTATTCATACCATGACCATGCCAAGTCAGTTGGTGAACCTATATATATAAGAGATCATCCATAGTTATGGGATACCTAAGGAGATTGTTTCTAACAGGGACACTCGCTTCACCTCACATTTCTTGGGAAATTTTCAGAAGGCATTGGGAACCAAACTCAATTTTAGTACTGCCTACCATCTGTAGTTTGACGGTCAGTCAAAAGGTACCATATAGACTTTGGAAGACCTGTTGAGGCCCTGTGTGAGGGGTAGCTGGTTGGAGCATTTTCCATTGGTAGAGTTTGCTTAAAAGAATAGCTATCACACGAGCATTGGGATGGCTCCATTCAAGGCCTTGCCTGTGAGGTGCTGCTCGTCACCGCTTAGCTGGGCTGAAGCAAGATAGAAATTCATATAAGGGCTAGAGTTAATACAACAAACCACTGAAGCAATTGCACTGGTTAGATGAAAGAAGGTAGCAACATAGAACATGACGGTGAGGGACAGTGATGTCAGAAGACAGGGGCTCAAGTTTGAGACTGGTGAAAGGTGTTTCTGATGGTTTCACCTATGAAACCTCCAAAGATTCGGCATCAAAGGGAAGCTGAAACCCTAACATATGGGACCCTTCGAGATACTCGAGAGAGTGGACCAAGTGGCCTATTGGCATTACCTCTTCACCTGTTAGGCATCCATGACGTATTTCACGTGTCGAGCTTAATGAAATATATACCAGACCCTTCACATGTCATTTGGTACGAGGATCTCATAGTGGAGTTGAACCTCACCTAAAAGGAGCAACTGGTCCAAATACTTGAATTAGCCATGAAGTGACTCTGAAATAAGATCGTAGCCCTTGTTAAGGTCTTATGGCACAACCAGTCAAGCAAAGAAGTGACATGGAAACCTAAGGCTAAGTTGCAAAGGTGATATCCCTTCCTATTTGCGGACTCTAGATGCATTAAATTTCGCGGACAAAATTCATTTAAGGGGGTTAGGATGTGAGAGCCCACTTGTGACCCTAGGATTAATTAAGACAATCAGGCAATCAATCTTCCTAAATGTAAACTATTCATTAACAATGGGATTAAAGGCTTTAATCACCCTACTAAAAGATATAGGGCCAAGGTCTTGAAATCTTATTAGGATTGTGTCCTCAATTGGGAATATTTAGTGAATGGTTTGAATAAAGTGGCGTTGAGGTAAATAAGTGTTGGTGAAAGAGAATTAAAGAAAGGAAAATAGGAGAGCCACCTAAAAATTTTCCCTACATTAATAATCATTAAATGAGGATATGTTTCCCCACACCCAATGATTGAGGGGACCCCCATTAAATACTGTCCTCCACTGACAGGAGAGAAAAAGAGAGAAAGTGAACGAGGAGAGAGGTGAAGCACAACCATAGTTGGAGAAGAAGAGAGGAGGGAAGAAGGAGAAGGAAAAGCTCCTCAACACTAGATGAGTGTTCGACGTGAAATCGCATTTTAGGATAGTTACGTCATAGTATAGCATGAAAATATGTTGAAACAAATAAAATAAAATGAGATTGTGAGTTCCGGTCGAACTCAAGGAAGCAGAAAAATGTCTTGATTTAAATACCAATTTATAACTAATTATAAATAGAATAATCAGTATATATATATATATATATATATGAAGCAAATTTGTTCAGATCAGATTATTCAAATATAAGAATAACTAGAACTAGAACTAAAAGAAATTACTAAAACTACTGGAAATAAAAATAGCTATCTAGTTCTTCTAGAACAAGGGCACCAAAGGTGGTCCTTGGTGGCCTTTGGAGAGGTTGGGGAGAGCAGCAGCGGTGCACCAAGGTGGTCTTGATGGATGCTTCAGAGGAAGAGGGCACTTAGAGATGTCTGGAGATGCCTAGAGGGAGAGATGGAGGAGGAGATGACATCAGATGGAAGCTCTAGGGTCCTTTTTATAGCCAAACTAAGGGGAAAAGCTGGTATCTGGCCCTCCAATTCATGCAATGGCCTTGGATTAATCAGATCCATTGATTGGGAGATCAACGACACTGATTTCATCTCAAAATAGCCTTCAAAACTTCTTAAACATGTGCATTGCCTCAGATTGCACGATGTGGGGCCTTTGGATCCTGATCATGTGGTTGAAAGCATGCCGCTTGCTACTGCCTTTGCTGAAATCGCGCATGCGCACGCGAGTTTAAATCTAGTCGTCCAATCTAAATGATCGACAGCTTAAACGTGCGCTCACAATCACCTCTGCTGACTTGCGTACAATGGCGCATGGATATGTGCATGCATCCCTGTGTTCGCTCCACCGCTTGATCAAATGCACCTCCGCACGCCATACATCCGCTTTTGCACTATCCAATGGCCATCGCACGGCTCAATTTCGCTCGAGCTCATCGCCTTTCTGATTTTCCCCTCCACGTGAGTCGAATGCTCGCCACTCTCTCTTGCACGAGCGCGCTCTCCACTGCGTTGCGTCCTCGAATGGTTGCGGTTATGTTTTAGTGCGCTCGTCGCCTCAGCCGTTGGGTGAGGATCCAACAAATGGGATGGATCCTCATTTGATGAAGCACTGGGTTCGGTCGATGTGGCGCTCCTGTGGCCATTAGATGATGATCCAACGGCCCACAAGGCACGTGGAACTCCTTCTGTGGATGGGGACGGTAGCCTTGGGCGGTTATGATGGTTCCATGTGGCTCTATCATAGCCGTCCATCTTTTTTGCTTTGTAGATGGTGCTGTAGGGCTCCGATCGAGTTGATTTTTGCGCCATTGATTTGCGATCGTTGATCCGAATCCATCTGTGCAATTGAATTTGGCATTTGAGGTTTGGATTGGCGTCACCTTATTTCTTGGCCTTTGCTCTTCCACGAACTTCATAAGATGCTACGGAAGTCTGATTAAGATGATCTCGAAAGTGTTGGGCTCCCATCGTCGCCCTAAATAGATCTGTACGGTCGGATTTATCATCTGCGACCTTGAAATACCTACAACTATTATTACCTCTCAATTAGCACATAATATAGCATTTTTATTCATTAAGCTAACAAATCAACTATGATGCAAAATATGATGTTCATACATGCATTATTCCTAAGTTAAGCTAGGATCTAACTTAATTCAGGTAGATTAGGACCTATGATTGCTATGTAATGAATGAGGTTGAAAAAGAGCTTCATTTGCTCCTTCAATATCCGTAACAATGTAAGTGCCCTCTCTTCCATGGCATTTTGGGCTTGAAGAGAGGGTTGTATGTCATGTTTATGGGAAGATTTGGACGATCAATGGGACTTTTTGCATTTTGAATCAAATAAAAGGGCTAATCGGGGCTTCTTTTGGAATAATGCTGCTGCAAGTTTGAGTTGCTGCAGCCTGCAGTTGTAGTTAGAGGAGAGTAGGGGAGAGTGAGAGAGAGGCACAATGGCAACCATTTTAAACAAAGGTAAGGTGTGCATTTTCCTTTTGTGTCACGTAGTCGTGCATTTTAGACAAAATGTAGAGGAAACGCATGGCATTCCTCTTAATTTTCTGAGGGGTTTAGTAATGGGATGCAAGGGGCATCCAAAAACTCACAATCTAATTTGCCCAATGGGGATGATTTCTATGATTAGTGAATGCTAGAGGATGCTACCAGGGGTCTAGATGATGTTTTATTGCTCTACAAGAAGTTCCAAAGGGATTGGAGTCAAGTTGTGTTGAATGTAGGCTCGCATTGTGGACAATTAGCAATAGGCATCGTCTGATTTGTTAATTAGACATCTAATAAGGGCTCATCATATGTCTGATGAAAGAATCAGACAGCCATTAGAAGAATTTTTCCTCCAGAGTCATGTAGGTCAAAGTATCGGTCGTTTGACGCTATGGTCAGGCGTCTGATACCGTAATAGGGGACGTCTGATGATTGAATCAGACAAACCCTATAGCAAGTATATTCTTATCTCAAAAAATCATTCCATCGATCATCTAACAAAGTTGTCAAATGTCTAAAGGGGTCTCCAAATGTCCGTACATGAGTCTAGGCATTTGATGGCAAGGGTATTTGGGTCATTTTGACATATGGCCCATGTGACGTCTGGAGGATAAGGTAGACGCCTTATCTTTCAAGATTAGACATCTAATCAGATTTCCAGACGTCTAATTACAGTGCCCAGACCTCTAATAATCAGGCAGACATCAAGGAACCAAGGGTCAGGAAGGGTGACCCAGACGTTGCACAAGTTGTCATTTGATCCCTAGTGTCAGATGCCTGATGAACCAAGTTAGTTGTTTGACCAGAAAAATAGGCATCTGATACTGTAATGTCAAAATGGTGTTGGTTCTGTTCTCAATTTTGTCATGCAGAAAGTGGCGAGACACCACTAGGGACTTAAGAATGAGTACCCGAAGAGGCAATCCAGTAAGGATGCCCGACGGTATCTCTATAGGGAACCATGGAACAAATGCATGAGATCACCAGCCCAATCAATTTCTTGTGAGAAAGGAAAACACCAAGACTACTTATGAGACCTACATGGGCCAGGAAATAAGTTGTTGGACCTCAGGTACTAAAGCAAGGTGGCCGATCAGTGTGTCAGTTCACAGACCAACTCCTCGAGGTGGAAGGTGACTCAGTTGAGCGTCAGATTGGCATCGTGTAGTGTTGTTTGATGATGCTCTGACATGTGGGTAAGGTCGCCCAAGGTTGAGTTAGGTGCCCACCCATGCTAGTTGCATGTATCAACTGACCATGGTTATCTCAGCCGATTTTTGGACCAGGGCTATTGGTACAAGCTACCAAAGGCTAAGGTAGCCCAAACCCCAAATCTTGGGGAAGGAAGCGCATAACCCATATCCACCTCGAATCCCCATGAAGTGAACTTGATTTTTCGATTGACCAATAGGTCAACGCAGTGACAACCAAGATGAGTCATGTCACAAGTCTTGTTGCATGGTTAAGGAGATAAAGGTAACTATGTATGTGGGTATAGGTTACATATGGTTAACGTAAACCTATGCACACCTATAATACACACACACACTCACACACACACATGTATATGTATGTATGTGTGTGTGTGTGTGTAGCTAACTATTACCCTATTGAGCTACTTAGCTCACACCTACCATATGATTACATTTTCAAGCAATGCTGGTGTGGAGGGTCACCTGCCGGTTGCGTATTCGAACCTTATGAAGATGGGCCCATCTACTTCAGAAGAGGCTCTAGCTGGCACGGATCCTCATCCCAATACCTCAGGAGGTAGAGGTTGTTTTTAACAACCAAGGGAGAGAAGAGTTCATCCATACGTGTCTCCAGGAGCTTATAAGTGTCATCTACGACATCATTAATCTCTTGGAAATGTGTGGGTTGGCGTGATCCAACTACGATAGTGACTGAAGTTCCTCTTTTTGTTTTGTACAGTTAGCAAGTGGCATGACTTTTACTCATATTGCTCACTTTAGTCCAGCAGTTACACTTTTGATTTACTCATATACAAATAGTGGTAGAAATGCATGTAGATGATAAACTCTGGCATGATGATGTATATATTGAACTTGGTGATATCAAGTGATGTACATATATACATATATATATATATATATATATATATATATATATAATGCTATTACTATTATGATATAATGTGATGTGATGTAAGATAAACGATGCATTGTTGTGGGTGAATGCTTGAACTGTTCAATTTATGGCTTTCTTTTCGCTTAGCTTGCTTCCACATTTTGTTTGATTCGTGGATGCTTCGTGCACTTGTGTGTGCATACGCATACATGTACAGGCAAATCATAGGTTTGATGATGGTTGTTGCAGATTAACGAATCCAAGGCACCACACGTCGTGATAGGACTGTTTAATGCTTGCTCTTCGTAGTCAATTGCGCTTGCCGAGCGCACAGAAGATGTCCTCTCTCTCTCTTCTCTCAATGTGTGTTGCCAAAGGATTGCAAATGATGGAGCTTAACCCTAATGGTCCTATTTATAGGCTTAAGGCAAAATCAAATTAGGCTTAGGGATAACCTGATGACCAAAATGCCCCTACTTGGTTCATTTATCCCATAATTCTATGTAACATAATTTGCACGTAACTTTTTCTACAAACATCTAATTTTTGCAAAATTAGTCTTGTTGAAGAGCTCATGGTGAAGGGAATCCAATGCTGCCACATTTGGCCCACCTTTGAGAAGGTTTGACTAAGGGTTTATCAAAAATACACATTTTTCATGTTTTATGAGACGTTTTGACCTGTCTTGACCTCGACGAGTGCCAAAAGGTCCAAAATGACTTGCCTCTTAGCTTGGAGGAGTTTGAGGAGAGGAAGAGATGATAGGAGATGGTGGCTTCGGAAGATCTAAAGTAGGAGATTGACTAGAGGGAGAAGTTGAGACAACTGTGATTAAATGAGGGAGATGCGAACATGAGGTTTTTCCACATCTCAGCAATTCTAGAAGAAGATTCAACCACATCTTCTCTCTTCAAGAGGGGAAGCAGGTGATGGAGGACCAAGACCGTATACAAGATATGGTTAGTAACTATTTCCACCAGGTTACCTGGATCGATCAACATAGTGAGTGGCACCTTGCTTCTTCTGATATGCCTTACCCAAGGGACGAGAAAGTGGATTACCTGACCAGACCTTTTTTGGAGGAGGTGAAGGAGGCCCTCAGGGGTTTCAAAGTGGAGGGGGTGTTAGGTCTTGATGATTTCCAAGTTTTCTTCTAAGCAAAATTCTGGGAGCTTCTTCGATCTAACATCATGGCAATCTTGGCAGAGTTTAGAGAGGCTAACTTTGGTTTTGAAAGACTTAATCGCTCCTTTCTTTTCTTGCTGCCTAAGAAGCAGGGTGCTGAGTGCTTGGGGGACTTTTGACCTATTACCCTCTTAAACTCCTTCTACCTTCTTGTGGGGAAAATTATGGCGAACCGGTTGTGGGAAGTTTTTCCGGATCTCATAAGCCCTATCCAGTTCACTTTCTTAAAGTGTCGATCTCTTCAAGAGCCCTTTATTTTGGCCCAAGAGATGGTGCTTGGCTGGATGCGTGCAAAGCGGAAGGCATTCTTATGAAGGTTGACTTTTCCAAGGCATATGATTCCTTGTCCTGGTCTTACTTGTGGGAGATTCTTTGGCATCGGGGATTTCCGAAGCAGTGGTTGAAGTGATGCATTACTATGTCTTCTTTTTCGCCTCTTGTTAATGGGCAGTCGACTGGTCGGTGGATTCAACCCCAGAAGGGGGTTCACAGGGGTGCCTTGTGGATCCTCTCTTGTTTATTCTCTCTCTTGACACCTTGGTGAGACTGGCCTTTAGAGGTTCGGATGGCGGGCTGATACACGACTACACTTTGCATTCTATGCAGCGTGTTTTGACCCCTATTCTATAGTTTGCTGACAACACGATCTTCTTTGTAGAAGGTGGGGTGGAACAGGCTGACCTCCTTTTCAGATTAGTTCACATCTTTGGTGATATCTTGGGCCTTAGGGTCAATGGGGTGAAGTCTTCCTTGGTATGGTTTGGTTGGACTCTGAAATCAGTACTAGGCTATTTGTTAGCTTGGATTCTCTTATTATTAACCTCCCCATCTGATACTTGGGTCTACCGCTCAGGGCCAAGAGGATGAAGCTTGTGGATTGGATGGTCTTGTTTGAGAAGCTCTCTACTCGTCTTTCGAGGTGGAGTGGAAAGCTGCTTTCGAAGGGTGGTAGGTTGGTTCTTCTGAATTCGATCCTTCTGCTATGCTAGTTTTCTTCTTTACATGTTTCGTCCCTCCAAGACAGTGTTGAAAAGATTGAAGGTCATATGGAAGTGTTTCTTCTGGAAAGGGCCCCAGGTGGAAGGGTTCTTTATGCAACCGATCCCGTAGGATCTTATCTGTCGTCCTAGGAAGAAGGGCAGTTTGGGGTGCATAGGCTGGCGAAGTTTAGGGATTCCCTTCTTCTGAAGTGGGCTGACCATTTCATGCATGGAGAGAGGGGCTTGTGGTAGGACCTCATCTTGGATTCATACGGGAGCCTCATTAATCTTTTTGGCGATCAGTGACTACGGCTCTAAGCGATCACTGGTCCCAGTTTGTGCCAGTTATGGGGGATGGTGGGCTCTTCCAGTTTTGGGAGTATGACTGGATGGGGCAGGGATCATTGACATCTCTTTTTCCCAGGTGTTTTGGGCTCTCCCATACTAGGAGTGTCCTTGTTACAAATTGTTGGGACACCTCGGCATTGACTTGGGCTCTCCTTCTTCCCGATGGACCTCTTGTTGGCCGAGCGAATGAAGAATGGGGACATTTGCTGACTTTTCTTTAGAACTTTTCCTTGGGCAATGGTCCTTATGGCTTCTCACGGAAGCATGATGGGTACCATCCTAAGAAGGCTTATGAGAAGCTCCTTGAGTTTCCTACTCCATTGGAGGTTGATAGGTGCTACGTGAGTCTTTGGTCTATTTGGGCCCCCTTAAATGTGTGGATTTTCCTTTGGCTGGCTAGGAAGGATGACCTCGTTACTGGTAGCCTCAGATGGAGGCTTATTGGTACCCCTTTGCAGCAATGCCCTTTGTGCTATTCTGGCGAGGATGGGCTACACCACCTATTCTCTGTGTGCCCTTTCACTAAGGACGTCTGGTTGAAGGTCCTGCAACTGCCTCTGCCTACTTGAGATGACCTCTGGAAAATTTTGGGTGACTTACAGTAGCGGAGGACTCTTATGGTGGCTGAGGGTTCGGGCCTAGGTTGAAAATGTAAGTGGGGAATCAATTTTTTTGTCCAACTTGTGGACTCATTTCTTGTCCTAGTCTGCAAGTAAATATTGACATAATAATAGTTTCCCAGATGACTATTGATAACTATTGTTATCAATAGTCATCCTTTCCTTTTCAAAAAAAAAAAAAAAGTCAAAATTCGTATTTCGACAAATATGATCCCTAGGATTGTCAATTTCGATTTACATGCACTTACGTCATCCTTAAATGTGTTTTGTGTGTAACTTTTGCTTCACAGCCTAGATTTCCACAAAATAGGAACAATTGGAAAACTTTTGATTGGAGGAATCCAACACTATCCTAAATGACACCTTCTAAGTAAATTTTAGCCTAGGGTTGACCAAGTTTGATGAAAATCCACATCTCTTCGTTTCTGAGATATGCTAACCAAATTCACATCTGATAAGTGTTGACGAATTAGCCTTGGCACACTTGGTCTAGATTTGGGTTCAAATTTGGATTTTGGGTCATAATAGTGCATGGCCATTAAGAGCACCGACCCTAAATATTATCACCAAAAACTTGTACTTCGTTATCACCACCGTATGCCCCACAATAAAGGTCTAAAGTTCAAGACTAATTTTACTTTATTGTAGTGGTGGTGAAAGTATGAACTATTTGAAACTTCAAGTGTCCCATTTCAATGTGTTGTAGGGGGAAGGGGGAGATATGGGAAGAGTTGAGAAGGAGAGGGAGATTACAATTGTGCTGGTGGGGAAATTAAGCAGTTGTGCTTCTAATGGTCACCGGGCAATAGGAATACGGTATTTCTATAAAGCTTAGCTCTCCTCTTGCCAATTTGAGCCCACAAATGAACTTCTTCCCTTTCATTACATTGCTTGCCTCTATCCATCTATCTATCTGTTGTGTGCCTCTGTCTTTCTTTCCTATCAGATGGATAATAAAGAAGTACGCACGTATAGCTTCAATTGTCACCTTCGCTCATGACACCACACGTCCGCATTCAATCACCTACCCTCTAGCTAGCGATTCTTCTTTCTTACTTACAGAGTAATGGTGTCAAATCTCCCATTGGGTTATCTCATCACAGACATCCTTGAATATTTAAAGGAGCACTAGGAAAGCACCGGAGAAGGACCCATCACAACCGCCTATAGTAGCCACTTTCCATGGGTGGTGGGCATCAACAGTTGCCACCCGTTGGAATTCATGTTTATTGATGACGACAAGCCTTTCTGGTTCTGCACCTCCATGGTTGCCAAGTTCAAGAGTGGCAAAAAGAACCATAGGAACACATCCTGTGGTTATGAGGGTTGCAAGGGGGCATCTAGAGTGAAGGAAGTGCGCGACAGTCCCACCAACAACACAAAGAAGAAGAAGACCAAGAAGTTGCGGAATTTTGAGTTCTGCATTAAGAATTCTGCTTACAATAAGGAGGATATCAAGACAAAGTTTCTGATGATGGAGTACTATGCCCTCATCTTCGACGACGTCCTTTCAAAGGTGGCCTTCAAGCAAAAATTGCCTTTACCCTCCTCCTTCTATTGCTTTCGATGTCATTGCCATTGATTATTATTCTGCAAGCACAAGGAGTGTTGCTACTTTTGCTGCCATTGCCGGGGTAGAATTGACGTCGACGACATCGAGTCTAAAACACTCAAAGGAATTGGAGTTGGTAGTAATGCAAGTGGAGTCAATGTCATGGTAGTTAATGACTAGAGACTAGAGTCACATATGGAACTCCACCACTAATGGTTTTGAAGGTCAATGGGAAGACAATGAAATCCTACTGCCATCAACATGGAGTACTCCTTGTTTAATAGCAACAACAACAGCAGCACTTCTCATATATTATTAGGAGGATCAGCTAGGAACATTTGACAACAATAACAATAATATTATTGTTCCTAGCAGTAATATTAATGCCTTTGTTGATCAACAATACTGTTATTATTCCCAGCAGTCACCTCAGAATGGTTTTCAAGAAGACATGTTTTTAAATTCCAACAACGGCATTGACTCCTACTTGCTGTTAAGTAGTAGTTGTAGTACTTCTCAATATGATTGGCAGGGGGATTTGTTGTGTGCATTCTTCTTGGACGATCAGCTCCCACAGACCAATCATCTACCCCCTTCCTATCACAAAATTCTTGCCAACCTCCAAAACATCTTCAAGGAGTGCTCTGTCCCAAGAATGAATTGAAGCCTAACCATATATTGCATAGTGGGAGACTCTATAGTTGCTAACTAATGGTTGGCATTGAGAGGATATTTTACACATGTAGATGATGCTATTCTTTTTTGTGTAGATAGATTGGCATTCTTTCTTGTGTCCATAGACGACATCCTTTTATTGTGTCACATTTGACACATGTATCCCTTTTATGGATGAACATCAATAAAAAAAAGTGTTTAGAGTCTGCATGCATTGCATTGTTCCTTTTCTTCTTGGATGGTTGTGATGCCTACCTATTGGAATGACCAAGTGTTTCATACATGAGTTCTCAATAACCATGGTAGCAATTAGATCCCAAATCTAATATGATATCCTATACCAGGTCATGAGCTCATATTTGTGGGCTAATTAGTTACTTAAGTGTCCAGGCATTAGATTAATATTAGCGTATACATAGCATGCATTAAGATATAAATAATTTAGTTTATATCTATTTGCTTGTATGCATTACATTCATATATAAATTATTTAGCATGCATTAGAATAACATGCATTAGTCTTTAGGTTGTATTATATGCATGTATTAGAATTAACATTTTATGTGAAGTTTTGTATACAAATAAATCAATCTTTTTATTATTCATTTTTTATTCTCCCTTCTTTGTAGGGAATACGCCGCCTTCTTGTTGCCAGCCGCGTGCCATTGAAGATGGCAGTCAAGGAGGAGTGGGAGAATTAGATCTGGTCTCCTCGACTGCGATAAGAAGAAGATGGAGGCAACCATGCTCAGGGAGACTCCGCCCCGACTCCACCACCATGAAGAGCTTCGAGCTCACATCCATCACCACCACCGTGCATCTCCAAGGTCGACCACCACCGTGGGCAAATGGGGTGATAAGCTGCCACTCCAATCCGGCGAGCTCGACCATCACGGTGCGCGTGTGTCTCACGACCATGCAATTATCCTCACCGTGCCCCTATTCATCGTGCCTTCATCCATTTCAAGTCCCTAAGGGGAGAACACCTTCACCACCACCTCCACGTTCACTGTCCACGATCATCCTCACCACCACCAACATCTCCATCTTCTTCTTCTTCTTTTTCTTCTTTTTCTTCTTCCCCTGTTGTTCCTCCACCAAATACAACCCAAACCGTCATCATCGCCTCCACCACCTCATCGCATGCATCACCTCCAGCAGCCCTCCCGCGCGCATCACCTTAGAGCACTACCAACAGCTCGTGTGCGCAAGCCCCACCGCGCACATTACCCTCGCGCGTGGCCATGCTCGTGCACAGCCACTGCGGAGCCGGCGTCCACACGTGAAGCCATGCCCTTGCGCGCCGTTGGTCACCTCCTTGCCGCGTGTGCAGCCACAGCCGCACAAGTCGCTTTCCTTCCTCTTCTTCTTCACCACCGACAGGGAGGAAGGAACCCATCACCCACAGTCCACGTCCACATGCAACCACTACCTCCGGCCATGAAACTCCGTTCCGTCAATGCCATCAACCACGTCTCACCCTCATGAGGCCACCCACAACTTCGGGAAGTCCCCCTCAGTCCGCGCACACCGCGAGCATGCCTCCACCGCTGGTGGCCTCCTCCTCTCTGGCAACCACCGCCGATCACTGTTCATTGAATTGCGACCACCATCGAGTTCCCCTTGTCGTGGCCGACCTCCACCGAAGTTTTTGCGACCAGCTGTGGCCTCCAATGCACGTGTGTCCAAGAGTTCCAAGTCCTCTATTTTGGGTTTAAATACATATTACATTTCATGCCATTGATGAGAAAATACATTTTTGGGATTTGATTAGTTTATTGATTTGAGTTTGTACACTTGCTCTCAAGCATCAAAGTATTTATTTCATGCATCCACATCCTCATATGTTGTCTTAGATATAAATAAATGCATGAAATGTTATCAAAATTAAAGGAAAAAGACCAATATCTTGGAGTGTAATTACATTACATGCCATTGCGATTTATTTCAAGGAAGGAAAATTACGCACGTAACCTCGCATTCTCAAATTATCGTGTCTTCTTCTTTTCGCCTTATTTCGCCATGGATTTAAGCATGGCTCTCGCACTCGATTGGACGAATACAAGGGAAAAATATTTGTTGATTTATTGCATCTGTTCCTCCTTGCGGATATGACCTAACTTTTCGTGGTTAGTTTTATTGAAACATTTTTGTTCAGGATTTTCCACCACGATTTATACACTGCTACGACATATTTTTCTGATTCAACATCATATGCAAGCGTAAAACTCCATATCACCAAGAAATAAAAAAACAGGCAACAAGCTTCCCAACAGATGTTGCATGGAAACAACCCCCCTTTCCCACAAAAAAATGCACAGAGAAAGGAAGTATTCAATTTTATGAGTATCATTCAGTAATTTGACTCATTGGTATGTGTGCTTCAGTTCTGTACATTATTATTAGTTCACAACTTTAGGTTGTTGTAATGCTATGCAAGTAGGATCCATATAAGAACTTTGAACCTTATATGTATGTACACCATTTGATTAGATTTAAGTTGATCACTTGCCTCTTCCATTGAAGCCACCAAATCTCATTTGAGATTTCTAATTGGCTAATCTATGTAGTATGTAATCTAATTTCTATAAGACATCACTTATATGTAACTTTAAATCATCGACTTTAGCTTTTAGACGTAATTCTTGGAATCATGTTGTTACATTGTGACCTTGTTTGAGTTTCTATGGTGAAAAGAATGGCAGGTAGTACCAGGAATTGATAGCTATTAGGCAAAAATTATTTTCTTGGATTAAGTTAAACAAAAAAAGGGATTCTTAATTTTGTTGGTCATAGTGAGATTTTAAGGCTTTGCTTGGGTTGTCTTCTTGAGTTCATTGTAGTTGATGTCCTACCTAAGTCTATGGAGAAGGTTAGTTGGAATATGGTTCTATAGAAGACTTGGACTTCACTACGTATTTCAAGATAGCACCATTATTATTTGGTTGTGTAGATAGATAAATGTTTAGATCCTGAGTGAAGCCAATGGAAGTTCATTTGATTTACATGCTAATGTCTACTTGACTAAAAGATGGTTGCATGGGAATCAAATGATTCATAGATATCCATTCAACTTTCTTTCCATCACTTCCTTTCCTCTTTTTATGTAGTGTCATTTTCAATGTCTAGTATTCATTGCATTGGATGTGCAGATTCAATTGTAGTTAAGTTCAGCAGAGAAAATAATGAGGATAAACTAAAAAAAGATCAAACACCACCAAATAATCCTCTTACTTTCTTGTTTCTATGTTTTTATGAACATAGCTTAGAAATATGTACCTTCCCTTGTTTTATTATGAAATGATTGTTGGGGGTTGGGGTTAAACTGTAAATGATTGATTGCATAGCAAGCATAGGTCCTAATTTGACTAAATTAAACTAATAACCTAGGTCACATCCTGTAAATAGAGCATACATTGCATGAATTGCACTCATACTTGCATCTGTACATCCTTATTCTAATTTTGTCATATTATGGTCCTTTGAGTAATACCATTAATTTATACATGTAGGATCATAATCAGGGAGCAAAATTGGAGCTTAAAGAGACAGGAGGACCATATCAACAGGACAGGAGCAAAGCAGCTTGCAAGAGAAGCAGAGCAGTGAACCCTTGAAAGCCTATGCCAACCTATCCATGCCCAATTAACCCACCTTCACAAACCCATGAACACACACACACTATTCACACACTTGGGCACACACATTAATTGTGAATTGCATGTACTTATAATCTCATTTACATTTTTACACATGCATAATACTTGTGCACATTTTCTATTACAATTATTTATATGTGTGCCTATTTTTATTTACATATATGTGGACCTAGTAGTAGCTATATGTATTGGTATTTAATTTATTTACTTTAGGCCCACTACATTTGCACACTATAACGCACACAATTAGGAAGCCCAAAAGCCCACTAATCCAAACCCACCTAACCCCACTTACCTAGCCTTTACCACCACTTATGACACACTCAAAGCCCACCTAATCCCACCACATGGAACACCCAAGCCAAGCCTTGACTTGCACCCTCACTTGCTTTTACACCTTAGGATAGAACCTTCTATTCTTAAGTTGTGCCCTAAAGTATCCCTCCTAAACCTACACCGTAGGGACACCACACACAACTCAACACTCTATAAAAACACCCCTCCCTCCACTCTCTACTCCACTCCACTCTCATGCAAAGAACTCCTCCACTTAAGAGCTCCATAGCTAAGCTCTCAAACCTTGGCCAAAGGCTAGCTTGTGCCCACTTGGACTTGGTTTTCTAGGTGAAGAAGAGGTAGGCCAAGTGCCAAGGATCCTCTTCCTCTTCCAATAGGCCTTGTGCCCCCATTGGAAGAACACCTATCTTCTCATCTTACTCTATTTTTACTTTCTTTGTTAGTATAGTCATTTTCTTTACTTGCACGTTGCTTATTTTCATTTTCTTGCTAGTAGAATAGATTTCATTTTCAAGCTTCTTACTACTTGCTTTTTGTTGTGCTTTATTTACTTTTCAAGTTGCACACACTCTCACTCACTTGCACCATCCACGCCACCACCATCACTACCATTACCACCATCACCACCACTTCACATGCCAAACACACACTGACTACCACCTTCCACGCCACCACTTCATCACCTCACTAGCACTTAGCTCACTTCATCTCTCAGACTCACACACCCACCATCACCACCCCTAAGACTAACTCCTACTCCTATTACCACCATATTAGCTCCATGGCCGTCCCATCCCCTTTCCATAGAGCCCACAACATAGACTCCATAGAAAACACCACCATAGAACAAACCTTCATCACCTCCAAATATAGGATCTTCAACTTCATCTCCCTAACCTTTGCCATGGTTATCACCACCAACATTAGAACCAACGAGCACTTAATCACCCACATTACCGAGCCACTCCGAATCAACCACCTTAGGGAGCTTGAACACTTCATCCTCCATTAGCCATCTTCATTTTTCAAGTGTTGGAGTAAAAAGTGCTTGTAATTATCTATCTTTTATGTGCTTTGGATAAGTGGATCTTTCCACCATAGTGTAATGGAGTTGATCTTCTTCACATGTGTGCCTCATGTTGTAGTACTTGGAGTTGATCTTTTCCATATGTGTGTTTTAAGTTGTAGTACGTGTTGTCAAATACAAGTTTAAAGTTGTTATTCACTTGTGTGTTTTGTATTACTTTTTTAAAGAAAAGAAAATAAAAAAAAGAGTATAGTTGTTAAATTTCTCTTGTCTTTGTTTGGTTAGTGATTGTAAATACGTCATTCTAATTTTTTTTACTTTCGTAAAACAAAAAGACCAAAAAAATATATATCCCTCTCTATAAAAAAAAGCCTTATTGCATAGTTATGGCCACTCCTCTCACCCCTACTAATCACCTGCATAGCCATTTCCCGCATCTAACGCGAAACCTCACCCGCACACATTATCTAGTCACCATAATCACCATTCTCGATGTCTCGCAAGCATAGTTAGTTGTCTTTCCATTTTTTTATCACGTAAAAAAACAAAACAAAAAAATTAGGTTTGCTAACTAGCCTTAGATTTCATTTTGCTATTCACAAGAAAACCAAAAAAAATATGGAAAAGAGAAAAAGCACAAAAATAGAATAAAGGAACTCACTTAAGGCAAAACAAAGTTCCAAAGTCACTCTAAGCCTTCTTGTGGGATCAACCGGGACTCCATCAAGTTAATCCATTTCGAGTTCTATTAAAAAAAAAGTTTAACTGTATTAGAGCTAAGGGCAAAACAAGCTACAATGACATGAAGAGTGTGTATCAGTACTCATGAAGAGTATCGATACATGCAAATCCCACTGCTAACGAGCTATCGAGGAGTTGTAAGTCGTTTTATTGTAGCAAAGCCTCAATCACTCGAAAATAATTAAATTTATAAGCTCAGAATCAAAGAAGAGTCTGAGGTCAAACATAGAGAGTAAATATGGAATTCACAACATTAATATCATTCAGAATCAATGAGCATAATTAATTGATCATAAAAATAGATATGCAATGAACAAAACTGGTCAGAATTAATATTTGAATATAAATCAATGTATCTCAAGGTTGCATGGAATCAAAAAGAAAAGAGAATCAAAACAATGGTGATTTGAATCACCACTTACTCTCTTAATTAAACATGCATTCAATATTTCAATTCATTCAAATCAGAATTCAATCTCACTTAGGTTCTTAAATTATTCAACAATGCTCAGAACCAACTCAATTAGACGTCTTAACAGAACACAAGGTTCTTCAGAAAGCCTTCTTCTCCTTTTCTTCTTCAGCTTCTCTCCTTCCCTTTCTTTCTTCTTCTTCTTCACAAGGTCTTCTCTTCCTCTTAGAGCTTTCCCTCTTCATAAGCTTCTCCTTCTTCACAAGGGCACAACCTATCTTCTTCCAGTAGCTAAGTGTCACACAGGGCCAAGTCTTCATTGAGCAAAACCCTCTCCTGCACTCTCACAATTTCTCCTTCTCTTCTCTCAAACTTAAAGCATATTTGGATCCATGTTTGGGTAAACGAGTCATGTATAGTGACCAGGCTTGTGGGTGTGGTGTCGCAAGCAAGGTTTGAAGTAGGTGGGTTAGCAGGTGTGAGGGGCAATGATGGACCCGACCCCTCAATGCTTAGGTGAGCAGCTAACTTCACAAATTCCTCTTATGTGTGCACGTGTGCCTCTCAATCCACGAGGTGGGACTATCTTTGTCCCCCTCCTTCGCACAGTAGCAGCAAGAGGAGATGCTTCCAATTGAGGGGGAAATCGAGGGTGAGGTCTCCAATTGAGGGCCTAAAGGAGACCCTGAAGCTAAACCGCAGCACTTGGAGCATGGAGTTATACCTTGAGCTCGTTGGAGCACTGCGGACGTGGTCGGATGTGACTACGGTGATGGCGAAGGGCGTCGACTACCTGCGAATCATAATATGAGCTTGTAGCCCCAATCAAACAAGTTCACAACCATCGCCGGTGGATGTGGAGTGTGGTGGCAGTGTCCTTGTGATAAGTGGGTGTGTGTGGTGGCCGGATGGAGGCGAGAAGGTGAACGGCGGTGAGTGTGTTCGATGGGGTGTTCGAGTGAATGAATCAAGGAATTAGGTGAGGGGTTTTGATGGGCGAGAGGAGGCAGAGATTATGGAAGTGGAGCGAAGGTGTTTGGTGCGGTGTAGCGAGCTCACGACCTTGCCGGAGCGGAAGAAGATGAATGGGGAGAGGCATGGTCGTCGGTCGAATTGAAAGGAAAAGGAGATAGATAGAACCTAGGGAGAAAGAGAGAGAGGGTGAACCTAATCTAACGAACGAACGGGAAGGATTACGAATGCTGGTGTGATTGCCGACGACGTGGAAGAAACTTGCTCTATTGAGGGAGATGGCGGCGAGGAAAGGGGAGGCGGCCCTTGCTGTGGTTGGCGAGGCACGGACGAGCATGAGGAAGAAGAGGGACGGCCCAATTTGGTTGTTGGCCATCCGTAGGACGAGGGAGAGGGAGGCCGCTGGCGCTTAGGTCAGAGGAGGCCGGAGATAGGGAAGGAAGAAGGTTTTTGAGGCCAAACTTAGCTAAGGAAGAGCGGAATTGAGTCCTGGGTCTTTTTATAAGCCTTAGGGGGTGTTACTAAGCTTGAAAAGAAGCTTTCAAGCTCTGGATATTTCACGCACATAGGATACCCACACCTTCCATATGTTCACATGGGATATTCAGAAGGAATTAGGATTCATGGCTGGGTCCATTTGGAAGGAAATTCCTTAAGGAATCTTAAGTTCAATTTTGGGATAGTTTGATGAGAATCAAGCGAGAAATCCTCGCTCGAATCTCGGTGGAGCTCTTGTGTTCACACTAATGGCGACAATGACCCATTTACAAAGATCAAAAAAGTTAGGGTCCAATCTGCAAATAATTCAAAAGTTGAGGGGCTAATTGAGAGAGAAAGAGTTTGACTGGACTACAATGTAAACTAGGTCAAGATGATCTCTGATTGGGCCCAAATTTTGGTATAATCCTAATTTGGACCCAAGGACTTTGATGGAGAAGTTGTATTTCAGTTTTGACCAAGTTTGATAGGGTAATTTGCATAGAAACTCAAATTAAGTCAACTTTCTGTTTGAGATTGTTTAAGGTCAAAATGGGTTCCAATGGTCAAATCAAGGGTACCAAACCTCATGGCATATTTTTCCATGAATTTTAGAAGGATTAGATGGATTTTATCTAGACCATAACCTCTGTTATTTAAGCGGGTCTAAAATTAGGGTATTGGGTTATGTATCCGTTCTCGAAATGCGTAAAAACCCGTTTCTATCTGTGCAGACCCTTTTATTGGTCATTAATGCTCATTAGATCTTATATTAACCCTTAGGAAACCTCTTGCTTATTCTGCATTCATGATATGCTGTTAAAACAACAGAATTAACCATAATTTAATGTATTCCTCTTAGAATGGATATTCAATGAGTTATGCCTCTCAAGAAATAATGTAGGAGCATTTGTCAGTTGATTCTGACTAATTAAAGCTAGTTATGGCTCATGATGATGTCATCATCACCTACTTACACCCATTCAACCTTTCATCATTCATGGATCACATGAGAGCTCACTTTGGCGAGATGTTGTTTCAACTGGGTTACCCTAGAATAATGTACCTTATTAATCAGACTAGACTTTAATTAAACCAAGTAGAGTGTGGGTTGGCTCTGATACCACTTGTTGGCGATTCTTTAAACCTTAGGGGCTTAGTTGAAATTAACCCACCTCCAGCTTAGGATGGACCTGTACCACAACTTATCTCAATTGGACTTCATATTGATTGGGTACCAGTACTAGTAGACCAGTACCGGTATCACATATATTTAGTACCGATACTGGTGAACCAGTATTGGTATCCTTAGGCCATAGTTATGAGTTTTATATCCAAACAAGTACCGGTATTGATATCAAGTTCCGGTACTCATAAGCTACAGTTTAGAACTCATGTCCAGATGAGTACTCGTCCAATACTCACTATGTACCGGTACTCATGTTGAGTACCGATGCTTAGTGAGTATTGGTATCACTCCAGGAAAAGACTAGTCTCAACGAGTATCGGTACTTATGAAGAGTACTGGTATTTGTTGAGTACTGGATACATCACCTGTAGCCTACTAGTGCTGGTACTAGTGACCAGTACCGGTACTTGTAAGCTACAGGTTTTGGAGACTTCAAGTCCAGAACCTAATCTGGGAATCATGTGTATCGGTACTCATGAAGAGTACCGGTACATGCAAGTCCCAGTTTTTAGCTTGAGTCAACCTGGAGCGGATCTGTAGCTTGCATGTACCAGTACTCATGAAGAGTACTGGTACTAGCACCCTATAGTATATTTTAGGGTCCAAAAACTATATCTTGTCTGTACCAGTACTCCTCATGAGTATCTTGTCCGTACGTTGGATTAAAAATCCAACACCATTGACTTACTGGTCATGATCCCATACCTTAGTAGTATTAGTACTTATGTCAAGTACCGATACCTATGACTTACAATTTTGAATTCAAGTTTAGTTATTCACTTGTCCAGTACACAAGATATACCGGTACTAATGACTAGTACTGGTACTTAGTCAGTATCGGTAACTCTCTAAGACACTACTAATCTCAACTAGCATTGGTTTGCGACCTTAAAACCAAGGTACAGTTCTAGTACTCATTATGTACTGATACCAATGATTGATACCAATACATGTGAGATACAAGACAGAACACCTAAGTAAAGACCTGCACCTGTAAACAACATATACCGATACTAATATGTCAATACTGGTACATGTGACATAAAAATTTCAGTCATACTAAACTAGAACCAGATCTGCGCTAGATAAGTACTGGTACTAATAATAAATATCGGCATTCATAAGTCACAATTTTAGTGCTTAAGAGTTAACAACAAATCTATAACTCGATGGTACCGGTACTCGTGATGAGTACCGGTAGTTATGAGCTACAGTCTTTATTCATAAGTCCTAAAAACAAATATGTAACGTACATGTACCGATACTCATATAAGTACCAATACTTGTAGCAGTTACGAGAAGATTTCTAGGTTTTTAAGATGTGAAACATGTTATATAAACCCTAGTTTATGCAATACCTAGATATTGCTAAACAATTTATCTGAAAGTTGTTGAAACATACTGACATATACAAGGTTTTAAACAAAAGAATATGATGGACATTTATATATATATACATATATATATATCCCTGATAAAGATGAAAGGGGTTTCAGTGATGGCCTTCCAAGAGATCACCACCCTTTTGCTCCTTCCATGACGCCTTGAAGAAAAAGAAGACTTTTCTTATCCAGTCGTTCACCTCTTCCTTAGAGTCTCTCTCTCTTTTCTCTATCAGTCACGATGGGGCTGACACTACAGAGAAAAATGGTAGTTCTCTTGGGGACCATAACCACACATTAATTAGCAATTAGTCATAATAATTGTTGTAGGTGAATTACATTTTCTTCCATCAAGTAAAAATAATTCACATAAAGGTCTCTACACGTTTCCTTCAAATACCACACCTCCTTTATGCATTTTATGCCCACACCAAGTTATTAACCTTAGTTGATCACTTTTATATTATGGGCACAAGTGTTGATAGTCCATAATATACATTGTATGATTATATCCACATAAAGATACACAAAATAGTCCATATGTTGGATTATGATCCAACAATCTCCCACTTGGATTATATGTGTAACTTGTTAATCAAACATACTATACTGAATTTTGAGCTCAACTTTGCTGTCATAACCAGAAAGCATTCACTAACAATCCGATCTACCAACCACACTAGTTGTAGGATCAAAGTAGCTTTTGTTACAATTACAGTAACTAAACTAACATTGGTCATGTACACTAGTGTAAAATGGTAACCAAAAACATGTGGATGTGCAGCATGGAAATTACATGCAATTTGATTTGTCTATTTCCATATGGTCCACTAAAGTGAGATCACAACCAAAATTGAAACATAAGACTTGCCATAATGGACTTAAAAAAAAACATTAAGTTTTGTTATTGCAATAGAAATGAAGCTTTATAAAACTTTTACTGTACAAAACCATAAAATTGAAATACCATAGCCAAAATATTTATTACAATGAGCATTAAAGTTTATAAACTCTCACTAAAGTTGAAATTTTTGGAAGGACAAAAGACCCATACTTGCCATGTGTTCCTAGAACATCTTACTCCTTTAGTAAGCGGATTTGCAAGCATGGAGTTCGTGCCGAAGTGCTCAATAGACAACTGTCTATTCTATATCCTTTCTTTAACAGCTAGAAACTTGATCTCAATATGCTTCGATTTGAAGGAGTTCTTGTTGTTATTAGAGTAGAGAAATGCGGACTAATTATTACAATATAGCCATAGTGGTCTGTCAATGCCATCTACAATTTGCAGCCTCATGATGAAATTCTAAAAGTCACATGGTTGGATGCCTTGTAGCATGCAACAAATTCTACTGCCACAGTAGAAGATGCAATAATAGATTGTTTTGCACTCTTCCAAGAGATGGCACCATTGGCAGGCATAAAAACATATCCAAAGGTAGACTTTTGTTATCTTGGCACCTAGCAAAATCAGAGTTGGTATAGCCAATAACTTGAAGATGTTCCTACCTTCCAAAGGTGAGCATAAAATCTCATCTCTTCTACAAATATCTTAGCATTGTCTTGGCTGCTCTCCAATGTTCTTTACCTGAATTACTCAAATACCTATGCAACATGCCTATAAAGTATGCCAAGTCTGGTCTAGTACAGACTTGAGCATACATTATACTTCCAACGGTTGATGCATAAGAAATTGATTGCATCTCTCATTTGTCAAGATCACTTATGGGGCACTAATTGAGACTAAATTTGTCTCCCTTAGCCATAGGAGTATCCAATGATTTACAATCTTACATACCATGCCTTTTGAGTACCTTTTCTATATAGCTTCTTTGGGATAAGCCTAAAAATTGCCAAGATCTGTCTTAGTATATTTCAATTCCCAACTCAAACAAAGCATCTCCAAGATATTTCATGTAAAAGTGTTTGGTAAGAAATTTCTTGGTGTCAAGTAGAATACTGATATGATTTGCAGCAAGCAAGATATCATCAACATACAAAACTAACAAGATATACCTTTTCCCACAGAACTTATGGTAAATACATTCATCAGCTAGATTTGCCTCAAACCCAGATGAGAGAATTACCTAATGAAATTTGAAATACTATTGTCGAGATGCTTGTTTGATTCCATAGATGGATTTCTTTAATTTGCATACCATCCCTTTTGGATCACCCATAAAAAAATGCTCGAGTTGTGCCATATAAATGGTTTCCTCAATGTCACCATTAGGAAAAGTAGTCTTAACATCAATCTGATGCAACTCAGGATCAAAACGAGCCACTAGCGCCATAATAATCCTCAATGAATCCTTAGAGGCAACAGGCGAAAATGTCTCCTTATAGTCAATACCCTCTGTTTGGGTAAAACTCTTGGTGACAAGGCATGCTTTGTATCACTCTACTTTACCTTTCAAATTTTGTTTAGTTTTAAATATCCATTTGCAACCAACGGATTTCATACCTTCTGGTAGTGGAACAATATCCTAAACATCATTATCTTTCATTGGCTTCATTTCCTCTTTCATTGCCTCTATCCACTTTTCATGATTCGAACTTTCCATTGCATGACGGAAGCTGATCGGATTATCTTCCATCACCCCAATGTATGTTTCATGTTCTTGAAGGAATACAACAAAACCATCAGATATTGCACTCCTTTCCCTAGTAAATCTCCTTAATGGCATGGGATCAAAATGTGTTTGAGGCTACTCTTCAGAAGTTAAATCCATAACATTGTCTGCATTGGAGTTGTCTAGAGGAATGTCATAGATGTGTTTCTCATCAACTTGAGATGCTTTAAGAGGAATAGTTACATGTTCCTCTTCAAAGACAATGTCTTTAACTACGTTTTCTTTGGCAGACTCTACATTCTCAAAGAATTTTGTAGTTCCAGACTCAAAGATGACTTCAGTTGTAGGATCATAAAATTTATATCCTCTTGAACTTTCAAAATACCCAATAAAATAGCAACTAACTATCCTTGAGTTCAATTTTTTTTCATTAGGCATGTATGGCCTTGCTCCAGCTGGACATCCCCACACATGAAAATGCTTAAGGCTAGGTTTCCACCTAGTCCAAAGCTCATATAGGGTTTTATTAGTCTCCTTAGTGGGAACTCTATTTAGAATGTAATTTAAAGCCTTTAAGGCCTCTCCTCGAGTGATTCTGGTAAGGTAGAATAAGTAATCATGCTCCTTACCATATCTTTAAGCATTTTATTTCACCTTTCAGCAACACCATTCATAGTTAGCAAACCGTGCATGATGTACAGAGGGATGATATCACATTCCTCTAGGAAATGAGTAACCAATCAAAGACGTTGTTCACCTGATCCATCATATTTGTCGTAGTATTCACCACCACAGTCAGATTTGATGGATTTAATCCTTCTGTCGAGTTTGTTCTCAACTTCGACTTTGTAAATTTTGAACGTGTCCAACAATTGAGCCTTTTCATGCATTAGGTAGATGAAGCCATATCTAGAGTGGTCATATATGAAAGTAATAAAATACGGTTGACCATTCTACACGGGTCTGGGAAAAGTCCACATATATCTGTATGTATCAAATCCAAGACACCATTTGACCTATTAGCATCAAACTTCTTATTGTTAGTCTATTTCCCCTTAATACATTCTACACACTGATCAAAATCAAAGAAGTCTAAGGGGCCAAGGATTTCATTTAACACAAGTGTCTCTATTCTCCTTCTGGACATATAACCTAATCTCTTGTGCCATAAAGAAGCAGAGGTTTTATTATCTAATTTCCTTTTCACACATGTGTTTCCAAAAATGAAGATTCATTAAAAGAAGTAATAGTATCAAGGCAACGTAAATTATCAAAATTGGAAAGAAAATCAATACTAATAATTTTGGAATCATGAAACAAAGGTATTTTTTCATCACCAAAGCTACAAGTGAAACCACACTTGTTCAACACGTAAAGAGAAGCTAAATTACGTCTAAAAGTTGGTATAATAAAAGTTTCATTGAGTACCAAATACATTCCAGTTTTCATTAAGAATCTAAATTACCCTATTGCTTGAACCACCAATGCTTTGCTGCCATCGACATAAATGAACCGTTCAGTTTCATTTGGCCTTTGGTAGTTTAGGCAACCCTACATAGACACACTAATGTGAGTGGTAGCCCCTGAACCCTACATAGACACACTAATGTGAGTGGTAGCACCTAAATCCATCTACCAAGTGTGTAGGTACCAAAGCCAATTTAATTTCTATATAAACCAAGCTGAGAGATGTACCTTTCTTAGGACGCCAAGCGTGATAATTGATACAATGCTTCTTCTGCTGCTCCTCAGCTTCATAAAAGAAACATCCTGACTTGGAAGACTCTGCAGCCTTCCCTTGTTGTTTCTTGTTAGGAATTGTATCTACAACTTCCTGCTTCCTCTTTTTAGCCCTACCTTTGCCTTTAGAGAAAGAGGCAACATTGGCACTTTCTGTCCTATCTTGCTTCATTCTCTCCTCTTGAGCACAGTGCGAGATGAGCTCATTTAGAGACCATGCCTCTTTCTGATAGTTATAGCTTACCCTGAACTTGTTAAAGGCATGAGGGAGAGATATCAAAACCAAATGCACTAATAGATCTTCAGAAAGATCCAATTTTAGTGCTCTTAACTTAGAAGCAATATGAGACATCTTCATAATATATTCCCCAATGTTGCCCTTCCCTTTATACATCATTGAGATGAGATTAGCTAAGAGTGTACATATTTCAGCCTTTTCATTCTTAGCAAATCTCTTCCCAATATTAGTTAGAAATTCCTTGGAAGTGGCTATACTATCTAACATTGTGCCCCTAAAAGCCTTAGAGATGACCCTTTTCATGATCATCATGCAAATGCAATTTGGCCTCTCCCACCTTTCCTTTTCTCTCTTTTAATCGAGAGTACTAGATTATGAAATATTGGTGCATGAGTCTTCTCTAATCGGTAGAACAAGGTCCATTGCCCCAGGGAATATCAGAAAGATTTTTTTCCAGGACTTAAAGTTGAAGCCACTCAACATAGGAATGGAATTAAAGGTGCTTGTAACGTTGGCAAAAGATCTGTCTGAAAAATTTACAAATAGCACAAGATTAGCTCCAATTTAACATAAAAGAGTCTGAGTAATTTTAAAATACCCCATCACATGCCTTTGTAAACTCCATCAAGCATCTCATCTTTGGATAAGAGGTTGACTTGTAATTAAAGACATGGTGCGATGAGTAAGAGTTGTTGGTTTAATTCCAAATCGGTTATGAACCATCCTTCAGGCCGATTCAATAACTACATGGGAAACCTAACAACCAACATACACTCCCATGAAAATGAATGAGAGCATAATAAATGTGCGCTTTCCTTTGAGCCAGTGGACACTCACCCACTCACACTCATAAACCCTTTGATAGGTTGAAGACAAATACAATATCTACAGGAGAGATCACTTTGGTAAGATACTGTTTCAATTGAAGTGTCCCAGAATTGTATACCTTATTAAGTAGACTCAATATATATTAACTAAGTAGATGTCGATAGGCATTGATACCACTTATTAGGAGTTGGGGTTATACTATAAATGACCCACCTCATACTTAAGATGGACTTAAACAATAACTAATAATTACTAAACATTATTGTTAATGAGTACTAATACTGAAGGATCAATATAGTATCACATACTCAATAAGTATTAGTACTAATGGTCTAGTACCGGTACCATTAACCTATAGGTCTTGATCCCATATCTAAATAGTACTGGTACTTATGTCAAGTACTGCTACCTATGGCTTACAATTTAGGATTCAAGTTTAGTCATTTACTTGTTCAGTACTGTTGCAACTCGACATCTATTGGAATCGAGTCACGGATTTCAACCCAAATATTATTGTCCAACACATAAACATGAGAAGGATATTCAGAATCAAATGAATTACGAAGCAAAACATAAAATGCATAATTTAAATATAAAATGTTAGGTTCATATCAAAATAGAAAATAAAAATTCACCAAAAAGAAAACCACTAGTCTATTACATCACGAAGAAAATAGGAAAAGAAATACTATTACAGCAGGGGTGGTAAGTAACTAGAATTCCCACATCTCACTACTTCGTGCCCTGCTCCAAAAACCCTCCAACTGTCGCCAATGCTCGAGACGGTTCACCCACATTTGAAATTAGGTTAATAAGAAAATCCTAGTAAAAAGTATCTAGGAAACTAACTATAAGCAATAAAAATAGGCAAGAATATAATGAAAGGAAGAACTCAAAACATAGGAAGATAACACAAAATAGAAAGTAAAAAGCTAACAAGAATGCATTGTAAAGTTCAATTATTAATTATTTAGCAGCAACTAGTGAACATTTAAATAGCGATTCACTATTATTTTGCCAATTACCAATCATCTTCTTATAGAATAAATCAGAGTTATTGATCTAGACTCGTCTCTACCCATAAGGACCCTTGAATTGGACTCAACCGGGGCCAACAGTGTCTTGCCCGCCTCGAGAACCCATGATGTAGGATGCAATTGGTGTCTAACCTCAAAAACAACCCCAAGGGTAGGTACATCACAAGCTAAGGTGCCATCTACCTCGGATAACTCTTCTCCTCGAGACACCAATGGATGGAACACTACACGTCCAGTGTAAAAGAAACCTGAGGTCTCATCTGACTTGGGTAAAAGCTTGAGTCACAGGGAGGCATGCATATCCCTAGCCACGGACGATCATCAAGAGTAGTGACCCGAGCAATTAACTAACAGCTCCCTGAGCATCTCCATGTTTATCTCAAGAATTATCATCGGATCATTTATGACATAATGTTCACGATATATTTATCTCTTAAATTTTAATTCGAAACTATAAAAGAAATCAGATCACATTAGTATCAAATTAATTGCTAAGCGACTTAATGTCCAATTTCTGACAACAGTCCCAATTAAGTTATCATTTAACGAACACGATGAGGCTAGTTTTATGAAAAACAAAGCTTGTTTCATACATGCGATGATAAGGCTACAATTAGTATACTTAAGCATTCAAAATTGATTAAATCACGAAAAACAACCAAAGGTTATAATTAATATAGATCGAGGCCATCCGAAGGTGGATTTGGATAATCCAAGACTCAATCTTGGGGTTTTTAAGTGTGGTGGACGCATCCGTATGGTCAAATCAGGCAAATTCCACTCTGATTTTTGAGGCATCAATTAGAAGGCATTCTCACGCTTAATTGCGTGAGAGGGGATTCATGTGCATGTGCTCACACGCACATGAGGTAGAACACTGCCTCTTGTAAGTTAATTACCTTTTGTATATCCACACTTTCTTCCTTGGAAACCATGCATGACTGATTATTCATTTCAATTGTATTCTTCTCTCCTTTAAATTAATGCTTTGTTCTCATATCATTATTCATACTTTCCTATAAACGCGAGAATGCATGATCCAAATACTATTATTACTTAATAATGAGTGATGATAACATCATCATCAGCCATATCTAACTTTATTTATTCATATTCCATCATTAAATGCTCCTACATTACCGCCAGAGAGATGTAATTCACTGCAAATCCATTCTAGAGAAATACAGTAAAATAAGGGTCAAATTGTAATTTTAACAACATATCTCAATTGTAGAATAATAATGGGATTTCTAAGGGGTTAAATAAAGGTCAAATGATCTTAAATATCTAACAAGTAGGTCTGTGCAGACAGAAATGGATTTCGCGCGTTTCGAGAATTAAATGACATCTAAGACCCTAAAAATGGACCTGCTTAATTCATTAAGGTTTTGGTCAGGATAAAATTCATCTAAACCCTCTAAAATTCATATAAAAATATTCTCTATGGTTTGGTACCTTCAATTTGACCATCATAACCCGTTTTGACTTAAAACTGAGTCTTAGACGGAAACTTGCCCTAATTTGGGTAATTATGCAATTTACTTAGTCAAACTTGGTCAAACCTAAATCTAACTTCACCATTGGATTCCTTGGATCTAAATTAGATTTTTAACAAAATTTGGGCCCAATCTGAGATCATTGATCTAGTTTGCAATTTGGTCATATCTGAGTCTTTTCTCTCACACACATGCCCCTAACTTTCGAATTCCTTACAAAAGGTCCCTAACTTTATCATCGTTCTTTACAAATGGGTCCTTCCTCCATTATTGCTCAAGAATCATTTTCTAGCGACCTTTGATTGAAGAGAACTCCTTCTCTGATCAATGAATCCCTTCCAAAATTGGAAGGGAGATTCTTTATGGAGTCCTCTTTCCAATAAATTCTACCTTGAGCCCCAAAACCTTTCCAATCTCTCATGCTAATGCATAAGAGATTCGAGTAACTTTCGAGTTTCCAACTCCGGCGACCTTCAAAGGTTGAAAGCTTAGATTCCAAGCTTCAATCGACCCCCTGCTACCTATATAAAGAACCCCCAGGGCAGACCATGCTTCTCAAGCTTGATTTTGGCCGGATCTACCCTTCTTTCCCCCCTCCTATTCTGGCCAAAAGGCTCCTTAAGCTCCAGCGACTCCCTCTGCCAATCCTCTTTGTTCTACCGCAATACCGACGGTGAATTCTTCTTCCTCATCTTCCTTCGCATCGTGCAATACCAGCCGCCGTCGCTCTCTCTCCATCGTCGTCGCCCTCTCTCCATCGTCGTCGTCATCCTATCCACTAGAGTGCTTTCTTCCTCGGTGCCGGCCTACCAACACCGGTGACGTTCTTCCCACTTGATCAATTAGATTAGGGCTAATTTAGTTATTTTAGAATCTTAGGTTAGTTTTACACCCCAAAAATCCAAAAACAAATCCCTCGACTACGACGTTCACCCTCGTCTTCCCCGTCTCCGGTTGTTCCTTCGGCGAGGCGCTCCCATCGCTACACCACTCCATATGCCTCGCCACCCATCCCACAACCTTCACCATGACTCCACTAATCAAACCCCTCTACCCATTTGTTATTCCACCCACTAAAACCCTTCGTCGACCTACCCACCTTTGCACGGCCATCTCCGTCACCGTCTGGCCACCACATGCACTCCCACAATACGCCACCATCACATTCACCGCACTCATACGAAGCTCTTGAACTTGTTTAACAGGGCTGAGAGACCATTTTGTTTGTTTCAGGTCTTTAGGTCATCTTTGCCATTAACGAGTGAGTTCAAGCTCGCTTGAAGCTTGCTTCAGGTCTCACCTTCCCCAAGTCTTGACTCCAGCTACTGTGGAATCATCCCAGGATCGCTCATGGATCATCAATTGGAGTGGTTGACCACATCTTGACCGTGAATTTGACAAAGGACCAGCTACTGGTAGTTGCGCGAAGAAGGTGCAACATTTAGTTCCACCTCGGATAAGGAAGAGCGTCCACAGTGCAATAAGAGGAAAAAGTGACAGCGGCTTATCGCCTCCTAACACATGAGGGTGAGGTCCTCCTTACCCACTCACGCCTCGCCCGTGACACCACCACGCGGGCTTGGCTCCAACCCATTGACCCGCCTATGCTTGTGCACACCTCAGCTGCTACCCCTCACTGGCAGCCTTAGTCTTGGGTGCGCTTTAGACCGATTACCCGATAACCCAGTACTATGCATGGCCCTGGGAGGGCGTGAAAGAGGAGAATCCTGAGAGAGGAAGAGGAGAAAAAGAGAGTGTGTGTATGTGCAGGGTTAAGGGGGGGTTTTGCTCTTCAGTGTTCCCGACACTTAGCCGCATCTGAAGGAGAGTTTCACCCTGTGCATCAGAAGGGCCAAAGAAGAAGAAGAAAGAAAAGGATTGAAGAAAGAAGACAGAAAAAAGAAGAATGAAGAAGAGGAGAGGTTCTGAAGAAAAAGAGAAGGCTTGTGCTTGCCTTCTGTTAAGACTTCTAATTGCTTTCCTACTGTTGGTTGATTTGAATTGATGGTTGAATGCATGCTTTAACTTTAGAGGATATAAGTGGTGATTCAAATCACCATTGTCTTTTATTCTTTTTTTCTTTTTGTCCTCATATTCTTGAGATGCATTGGATTTCACTGAATATTTAATGTGACAGGTTATTATTCATTGAAAATCTATACTTTGCGTAATTAATTATGCTCAATTTACATTAATTGTTGAGATTAGTGTGTGAATTCCATATTTGCTCCCAGTGAATGACCTCGGACTTTCATTCAAGTTATAAATATTATCTGTTTTGAGTGATTTTGCCCTATACTACGACGCATCTCTTAAACAACAACGAATTCGCTATAAACAATGGGCTACTAGAATTGTGTTGGACAATAATATTTGGGTTGAAATCTATGACCCGATACCTTTAGGTGTCAGGTCACAACAAGTATGCAAGACATACTGGAACTAAAGACTAGTATTGGTACCTGATCAGAACTGGTAACTCTCTAGGACACTATCAATCTCAACTAGTATTGGTACTTATGACAAGTTCTGGTAGTTGTTGAGTACTGGCTTGAGACCTTAAAACCAAAGTACAGTTCTAGTGCTCATTATGTACCGGTACCAATGATTGATACCAGTACATGTGAGATATAGGACAAAGTACCTATGTAAAGACTTGCATCTATAGACAACATATACCGATACAGATATGTCAATATCAGTACATGTGACAGATAGATTTCAGTCATATTAAAGTAGAACCAAATTTGTGCCCTATGAGTACCGGTACTTGTTGGTGCAAATGCACCTTGGTCCTTGATTTTGATGATAACAAAACAAAAGTGTATTTAACAATTGCATTTGAGTTGTGAGTTCGCAGGTTAATGCAATTGATTTGGAAGACTTGGGAGGTGTTCAACCTCTCAATCCATGGAGATGGAGGAGTTTGATGTTGAACAAAAGTATCAAGAAACAATGGAGCTAAAGCTTGGAATTAAAGCTTGAAGACAAAGAGGAAAGAAGAACGGGATAGACTGTTTTATTCATGCTCTATGTATTTGTTTTTGCTTTTTTATTTTCATTTGATAGTTGTTAAAGAGCTCAAAATATATTAACCTAAGTCCTAGACACACTTACTAAACCTTAGGATACTTAGGCAAATCTTAGAATCAAGTTAGAAAGCTAAAATAGCTAATAACCTACATTATCAGACATCCAAACATCTTATCAGACTTCCAAAAAGCCTTATCAGATGTTCAGACAAATTATCAGACGTCCAATAACCCATTTTAAGACATCTAGACATTTAATTAGACATCTAATAGCTAGAATTCTAGAACCTAAGTCTATGGCATTTGCTTTTAGACATCCATACCTGTGTCAGACATCCAAAACATCTTCCAGACATCCAATAGTCGACTGTTGTGATTAAATTTAACCCAAATCTTGTTGTCAGACAAAATCATGATTTCCCAACTCATGAAAAAATCGATTCATAGCAACACCTTTTTTATCAGATGTTTGATCCTTTGACGCAAAATCTCTGTACAAGATCCAATCCAATTCCAGGGAGACCACCTTACAGAATCAGACATCTAATTTTTTTATCAGACGTGTAATATACCCTGATCAGATGTCTCATCAATTTATCAGATGTCTAATTATGCTATCAGATGCAATATGCTAACAATTGGATTTCAACCAAATCTTCTTGGATTTGGTTCCAATGGCTAGGAAGCCTCTCCCAAGCCTTCTTGAACCTTCCTAGGTCATCTATAAATAGATTCAAACCCCTCCTTTTTGAAAGTAACCCTAGAATCAATTCTTCTTACCATTGTACACATTATGTGAGAGATCAAAAGAAGAGAATTGTGTCCTTTCTCTCCAAGCTTCATACCTTACATCCGAGAGCACCGATCTACTGTGCCTTCATGTCAACCTACTTCCACAAATAGGGATGCCTCTTATGCCTATAGGAGCTTAGTGATAAACTATATTTTGTGGCTCAATAGGTTTTTCTATTTTTATTTTAGTTGGGTATTCGCATTGCAAATTCTCATCTCCTTCCTGAGACAAAATTCTCTTCATGGTGAAGAGAGATTTGAGGTACACTACCTTCGGACTAAATTAGTGTGGTTATATTGAGATTGTGTCACCCACGTTTAAGTGGTACATATAGTGGATTAGATCTACTAGGTACATCGAGAAATCCTAAGTCGGGGTGACTTAGGTGGCAGTTTTTACCCTTGGGTTTCTACCTAAAATTACTTGTGTCATTATGGTGATTGATTTTGTGGGATTGATTTTATTTTTTAAAATTGTGTAGCATTTTATTTCCCACACTATTCACCCCCCTCTAGTGTGAACTTATAGTATTAATGATAAGTACCGTTATTCATAAGTCACAGTTTTAGTGCCTGAGACTTAACACATCAAATCTGTAAATTGATGGTACCGATACTCGTGTTGAGTGTCGGTACTTATGAGCTATAACCTCTGTTCATAAGTCCTAAAGACAAATCTGGAATGCACATGTACCGGTATTGATAACAAGTACCGGTACTTGCAGCTATTACAAGAAGAGTTCTAGGTTTTTAGAAGATGTGAAACATGTTATATAAACCCTAGTTTACGTAATACCTAGATATTGCTAAACAATCTATCTAAAAGAGGTTGAAACATACTGACATATACAAGGTTTTAAACAAAAAATATGATGGACACATTTGTGTGTATGCGTATTTGTTACCCGTTTTCATCCTTGATAAAGTTGAAAGGGGCTGTAGCGATGGCCTTCCAAGAGATCACCACCCTTTTGGTCCTTCCATGACACCTTGAAGAAAAAGAATACTTTTCTTCTCTTCCTCTCATTCACCTTGATATGTGCACATCTAATTAGCCTAAAATGTCTATTTATGCATGTTCCGAAGGTCAAAAAAGCAGAATACATTGTAAATATTGCATAACATGCATCATTATGCATGTTTGAATAATTTGTACAAATTGTATATTAATTCGCCACTTTCTGTGGCCAAGAGATAGAGCGACATCATTTCGGGGCCTTAGATTGAAAATTCAACCGTACGAATCTGATCAGGGTGACGACTGGAGTCCAATGCCTCCAAGATTGCCCAAATTGGACGTCCATAACATCAGATGCAGTTCGAGAAAGATCACAGGTTAAGGGGTAAGGTGGTGAAAATCCGAACCTCAAATGAAGAATCCAACTGGATGTATGGGTTCGGATCGACGATTGTAGCCAAACGATGCGAGAATCGGTCCAATCCGACATCTGTGGCACCATCTACAAGCCAAAGAAGTTGGATGGCCAGGATGGTGCCACATGGTGCCTTCCTAACTCCCAAATCACCCCAGGAGCATCCACAACCCTTCTTGTTCTTCTTCTTCCGATCAATTAATATCAGCCGTTGGATCTTCAATCCAATGGCTGAGATCAACGCAAGCCACACCTCACATTAACAAGGTATCATCCATTGCGTGACTTGAGCCATCAATTCAGGATCGAACGATCACAAGCATTGTGCCTTGAAATCATCTTTTTATCAATTTATGGTTGTGGCACATCGGGCAAAGGCCTTATCCAAAGGCAGAGGCACGTGGTCGAATCCGCGCAAGCAGATTAAATCCGCTGAAGATGATCACGAGTGGAAACCAATCATCGGATGCGCAATGAACGGTTGAAGGAGCAGCGATGTGGCACTCCAAATGGGAGAGTGTGCTGAATGCATGCGATGATGTGCAATTAGACGAGCCATCATATGCAGGTGCTCTGCGCATGGTGAAGGTGAGGCACACGCGACTTTTAAGCTGTCTGATCGTGATCGAGGAGCTTCAACGACTGAGGAGGAAGCAATGCACGTGAGATCATCTGAGCCGTCCAAAATTGATCTAATGACCCTCTACCCTCCATGCCTCTACGATGTGCGTCTTTAGCAATGCACATATCCATCACTAAAAGCCCTACATTTATTTAAAAGTCTCTAAAAAGACACTTTTGCTCCCATTTTTACACCTATAAAAGGTCTACCCCTCGTACACATTTCACCATCCCTTCCTTTCTCAATCTCTCCTCTCCAAGCTCTAAGTAGCTAGTCCCAAACCCAGGATGCTCCTCCAGAGTAAAAAAGCCAAAATTGTATCCATCTTCTCATCACCTTTGTGGAGCACCCACGGTTGTCTTCTCACCACCATTCGAGAAGCAGATCCTGCTGCAATGTCTCCTTGCTTCGTCCTCCGTCTTCCAGCTTTATCCTCCCTCATCCAGCCTCTCACCACCATCTTCGGAGTGCTCTGTCAACATAGCCTGCCCTCCAAGCAGCCGTCAAGGTAGATTTTCTCATCCCTATCTTTTTATTGCTTTCTAGTGTAGTTTTAATTCTACAAGTAGATGTAATGGACATGATTCTATGATTATAAAATATTTGTTCATTCTCCCTTTATTTTTCTCTTTCTTTGTATTATTCTCGCTCTTTCTTCTATTGTTTATTCTTTAAGTAGTTTAGCTCGCATAGATTAATTTCAACCAGCTACTCTGCTTTGTGACAATAATTTCTATATGCGGATTTTAATCAAACGTAGCCTCCGCATGTTCAACCCGAGACTCACCAAAGTTTTGGCATTTAGCTGATAGTGGATTTTTATGCAATTGCAACGACAGGTTTCAAACTCAATCTTTTACGTGTTCAAATCTCGCTAATCACACCTCTTCCTTAGAGTCTCTTTCTCTTTTCTCTATCAGTCACGATGGATTTGACCCAATAAAGAAAAATGGTGATTCTCTTGGCGCCCATAACCATGCATTAATTAGCAATTGGTCATAATAATTGCTATGGGTGATTGCACAGCAATCATAGGATCTAGTCAACCTAAATTAAGTTAGATCCTAATGTAACTTAGGAATAAAACATACATGAGTTGCATAGTTGCATCGTAGTTGCTTTACTTAGCTATGTAGAGAATAATGCCATTTTAACTTACTAATTGATAGGTAATTATACCTTCAAATAAATCGAAGCCTTGGATGATAAATTCGATTGGACGATGAACTCAGAGCGATGATCGCAGTCAAACAATGCAAGAATCGTCTCAATCAAAGCTCTGCAGCACCATCTACGATGGCGAGGAGATGGACGATCATGATAACGCCACGTGGTGCCATCCCAATGGACTACCGCCACTACCCCATCCACTAAAGGACATTCAACATGCCTTGTGGGTCGTTGGATCATCATCCAATGGCCACAGAAGCGCTACGTTGCCAGCTCCACTCCTCTCATCGCGCACGCTCCACCTCAGTTGTTGGATCTTCATCCAATGGCCGAGGGCGTTCGACCAAAATGCACCTCCACGACCATCCGCCGGGCATAGCTCAGTGGATGAGTGCCTTATGCCGAGCATGAGGCACACATTCGAGTCACACCTAGCGAATCCAATCCATTGAAGAAAGGCATACACGAAATTGGATGGCACAATCATCATCCGACAATGTCAGAGCTTCCACACGGCATAACGGATGGGTGGCTTACCACACGTGGGCAATGACGCGTGGGTGTACGCACCCTCACGAACTTTGAGTGCACGATCTGATGCATTCTTCTTCGATGCCACTCCAAGGCTGTTGTAGCACTCCTCACCGGAGCACCATCAGCTCCCTACTCTCCCTGCTTTCTCTTAGCCTTTCTTCTACTTTTACTCTTTTATAGTAGCGTAGTTGTTAAGCATGTCTTTAGAAACATTCACATATATTTGATATCTTGCTTGGATCATTCTTTCTCTATTTCAAAAACTACAAAAAAAAAATCATGGAAATACCGGAACACATAAATTATTTAGCACTTGACGTAAACATCGTTGGTAGTCTTCGCATTGTAGAAATTGTGCATACAGACACACACATTCACGTTCATCATCTTCCTTACGCATGCGTACCTTGTTCGCGTTAACAACACTACTGGAGAGATGTATTTACATAATTTGGAAATCGGGCTGCGATTTTAGGTAGATTTATAAGTGAAATCAGGATCATTTCACCAATTTTGCCTCCCTGAGATCAACCGTGACTCACCTTGAGTTTCATTGCAAGTTTTGTTTATGCCAAATTTTGCATCTATACTAGGACGAAAATAATCCTTTTCATGATTTTCAGCTTAACAAATGGTGTCGTTGCTAGGGAGGCAAGGCAAATATGATTTCTAACTTATGATATCATTTCTCATATCTATGCATTTTCCTGTCTAAATCAAACGGGAATCTGCGCACACATCAAGCGTAAGTGAAGATCTAAATAAGTGCACTCCCTCTATCTTACATGTTAGAATTTTGCTTGAACCTTTGGTTAGTTGTTTTTGAAAAAAAGTTAAAAATTTCAAAAAAAAAATCTTTTTGAGTAAAAAGGCCCTCTCTTTCAAAAACCTTTTGAAAAGCCTTTTTACTAAGTCTCAAAATTTGGCTAGCAGTTTTCTAAATTGAAAATTATTTTACCAAATATCTACTAATCCAAAAATTGTAAAATTCAACTTGAGTGTACAGTTTTAAACTAGCTTTCCAACGCTACCTTTCATTTTGAAAAATTCGCAATGTGTAATTTTTGAAAATTTACAAGGTGTACAGGGGTGAAAATGGATTGAGAATTGATTTTTTTCTATCTTCAAAGATTTATTTCGAATAGCATATAAATCTAATTGACCTAACATTTGTGCAGTTTGAAATCTATTCAAACAAGCTTTAATTTGAATATTTTTATTAAAGTTTTGGATCTGGGTTATTACTCTTTCAAAGCAAAAAACTAACAAGGGGTCAATCTGCCTTATCTAACCCTCTATTAGTTTGAAGTTAATATCAAATAACTCAAAATAATAAAAATCAAATAAAAATATTATCTGGAAAGATAATTTGAAAAGGAATCTACCTGTCAATTTGCATTCAATTTGGATTCTGAATCTGTTGTAGAGAATATTTTCAAGTTGTTGATCGGTCTGCTTCATGATCTTTGTTAGAAGCTGCATAAACCTTAGGTGCCACTTTTAGGGTTTTGATCAATTGTAGAGTCCAATTGACTAGGATTGGACTCACTTGAGTCCATTTCCTAGTGGGTGAGCCTAATTACTTGGTTGGCCACCTCACCCAATTCAATTTAGGCTGTTAGGACAACAAGTGGGAGTAAGGTTAATTAAAATTATGAAGAAAATCATATCTTAACCTACATTCGTGTTTAACTACTGGATAATCTCAATTTCTTTTGCCAAACTCGGTGACCAAGCCTGTGGGGTAGTACCAAACGGTCGTGTCTAAGGGGTATTAAGGAACCAGAGGGGAATGCCAAAGGAAGAATGTTCCCCTTAGTCCCCTCATACTCAAATTGGCTGGGTTAACCAAAAAACAAAGATTCCCTTCAGTTCATTTTATGACGAATACACTCCTAAGTCCGAACACTGATTGAAAAATCTGGTTATTGACTTTTAAGGACCACATCTGATTGCAAGGCCTTTGCGTTGCTGGCTTGACTGCACCAACCCTTGTTGTTGGTGTATGCAAGGGAGAAGGTCATTAAGACCTGAGCTGGTTGGACCTTGGGAGCCTAACCCAAGGTGGGGTAGGCGACTCTTTGCATCGCCCCCTTCTTCCTCTTCTAACACATCTACCTTGTTAGCCAAAATGGCTAATCCTCTTCCAAACCCTGGTCCCGAGAACCAAGATCCATGGCCCGTCTAGAGGCTCGTGTCGCTGCATCTAAGGAGTGACATCAGCAAAGCATAGATCGGATATTAAACACCTTGGACAGAATGCAGCATCCACCACATGGAGAACAACTGTGGGATTTTTACGATCCAGCTACATTGATTATAACACCTCAGGTTGGGATTCCCGCAAGTGGAGACGCATTCGAGCTCAAACCAAATGTAATAAGTCTGATTTAGACTTATTTCCATGGTCACTTGAATGACGATCCCTTCCAACATATAGAGGATCTAAGTCAAATCGTTGAAATGGTTTGACCCATAAATGTTAATTTAGGGATTGTTCACATGAAGTTATTCTTGTTCTTCCTGAGGGATAAAGCTTCATACTAGTTCATGACCATTGGGAGGCTAATTAGAACTTGGAGGGAATTACACCGAGAATTCCTCCAAAACTTCTTCCCAATTGGTCGAACAAATGCGATGAGGTGGGAGATCAAGACTTTTTCCTAGGGACAAGGGGAGAAGTTACATGATGCATGGAATCGATTTCATGATCTTCTTCGGAAGTGTCCCCACCATTGTGTGTCTAGATGACAACTTACTCAGATGTTTTACCATGGTCTAGATGGCACACATCGGTACCTGGCCAATGCATCTACTGGTGGGAACTTCCGTGCTAAAGATGAAAATAGTGCCTTTGAGCTGTTTGAGTCTTTAGCAGAGAATTCAATGAACGTTGCCTCCATGAACCAATTCCAACGACCTAGATAGCAACGAGTTACTATCCACGAGGCTCATGTAGAGTCAACCCGAGCCAACATGGACATTATCACCAGGAAGCTGGATAAGGTGGACATGCTAGACAAGAAGATTGACGAATTGATTCTTTCTCGTCTAGGATATCCAATAAATGCTGCTGCATCACACTCTTCTTCTACATCTCAAGCCCCGGCTGCTTGAGTACATATGCTCACTCAAGATGTATCCTTTCCATCTACTCTTTCGCAAGATCATGTGTATCAGGAACCCGTGAACAATCTGGATCTGGCGCCCTATGATAAGGGTTACGCACCTCATGATGATTATGGTGCATCTTCCCTTAACGAATATACGTATCAAACATCTTCGACCTACAAAGATGTTAGCACTATCCAATGATAGGGTGTAATAACACGTACTTTGAGATGTATAACCCTGGTTGGTGCTAGCATCCGAACTTCTCCTAGTCTTGTAATGCATAGAGACCAAATCAAGATGCACAACACTAGGCTATACGGGAATGCACCAAACACGTACCCTAGGCAACAGCAGTTGCGGTCAATTTACAAGCCACTACATAATGCTGCCACTCACCCTCCAAGGAGGACCGACCCTTTGGAGGAGTTAAAAAAGGAGTTGAAAGAATCAGTGTAGCAATCAAACCATGAAAATCTGAAGATCATGAAAGCAATGGCCGACCAGATACAGAACCTCCAAAGTACGCAAAACCAGATGCTATGAGAACATAGATTATAGGGAGCCTTGCCCACCTAGCCCGTCTTAAACCCGAGATATGTGCAGAACCAAGGTGCCCTACCTAGGTTCTAAGCACCACAGGGATAGGCACATGTAGTACTATAGGCACCTCTTGTACCACCTAGTTACACCCCAAGTCAACTTACTCTATTGCCAAACCCAACCTATTCTGCCCCTTTCGCTCCTCCTCCACTGAAGGGACAATACGCTGATGTAAAGGTTGTCACCTTGAGGAGAGGAAAGATCATACAGGACCCACTGTTTGCAAGAGAAATCGAGGTTTTAAAAACTGCGTTGTAGTATAGCCGAAATCGCTTTGAAAACAAATAATATTTATTACTCGAATTTTAAGTCCGAGGTTGAACATAGGGAGCAATATGGAATTCAAACTCAAGATCACAATTTGAATAAAAAATATAAGAAGTTGCAACAATAATAATGTCAGGTATCAATGTGCAAAAAGAATGGAGTAAAATGGTGATTTAAATCACCAAGTACTCCTCACAAATAGCAACTAAATCAACAGTATCAATAAAGCCTCGAATATATGCAATCAAATGATCTAGGCTTGTATCAGATGGCTTAAATAATTGGGTGCTACAATACTGCTTCCTAGAGACTTAAGGGTCTCTTTTCTCTGCTGCTCTCTTTCTCTTCTTCCTTCTTTCTTTCTTTGCTTTCTTCTTTCTTCTGAGGCCTTCTTCTCTATGCAGCTCTCCTTCTATTTGTCCTGCCTTGTCTGCCTACTTTTCTTGTACTCCTCTCCTTGTTCTGCACTCTGCTCTTCTTCTTCACACAGAGGGGGAAGGTTCTTCAAACGGCTAAGTGTCAGCCTTTACTCTCTATAGCAAAACCCCTTGCCCCCGCACATGATCCTCTCTTTCTCACCTTAGATCACGCTCTCCCAGAGCCTCCAACAATATCGGGTTTCGGACCTAGAGCGCACCTGGGTCCAGGGCTACGGGCGTGATCGCAGCCAAGGAGTGGGGTCGGGTTAGGCAGGTCGGGTCATCGCCAGGCCCGCGGGGGACAGGTCACGGGCGAGGCGCAGGTGAGTGGGTGAGCGAGGGACCTCACCCCCCAAGTGTCTAAGGCAATAAACCCTAGACGCTTTTTCCTCTTATGCGGCTACAAACGCCTCTTAGCTTCCGAGGTGGGACTAAAGTCCCACCTTTCCTTTGCGCATCCGCAGCAGCACGGTCTCCTCCTCAATTGGGTCAGCTGCTGAGGGTATCTCCCTCAATTGGAGACCTAGGCGTGTGCGTGTGATGACTCCGTGCGGTCTGGAGCCAAGGCCTGGAGTGAAGGCACCCTGGAGCGAGCTTGAAGCAGCTGTAATGGCGAAGGGGAGCTGATACCTGAAATCCAAGAATACGGGCGCTAAGCCCTAGTTAAAATGCTCTAGAGGATCGTTGGTGGATGAGGAACACAGTGGTGGTGATTTTGTAGCATGGGACTAGGTGTAGTGGCCAGGCAAGGACGGGAACGACGACGGAAAGGTGGGTTGTTCGGGGGTGAGCGTGGGTGAGCGAGAGGGTGAAATAAGAGAGGGGTTTTATGCGGGAAGGTGAGGTGGAGGTTTTGGGCTTGTTGGCGAGGTGGATGGAGGTGCGTAGCAGTGGAAACACTTTGCCGGAGGAGTGGGCGGAGCGGAGGATGAAGGGGGTGGTCAGTGTGATGCGGTGATCGAAATGAAGTCCGGTTGGTGTGTAAAGGGAGTAGGGGAACTATGGAACTTATCTAGGTGATTGGCAAGTGAAGAGAGGCAGAAGCGACGTTGGTTGTGGTATGGACGACGCCGGAGACAAAGGTGACGCCAATGAGAAGGAAATGGTGAGGAAGACAGAGGGAGAGACGCCCGCTGGTACGACGTGGCACAGAGGAAGGCAAGGAAAATGAATCCACCGTTGGTGTTGCGGACGGATGACGAGGGAGGTTGGAGGGGATCGCCGGAGCTCGAGGAGGTTTTCGACTGGGTTAAGAGAGAGGAATTTAGGGGAGATCCGGTCGAAATCGAGCTTAAGGAAAATGCTTTGATCTAGAGGTCTTTTTATAGGCATTTAGAGGAGGTTTTGGGTTTGGGAAGCAAGCTTCCCAAGCTTGTCCCAAGCTTGGAAAGCTTTGCCGGAGTTGGGAATTTTTTGATACCCAAATCTCTCATGCGTTCGCATGAGAGATTGGGAAGGAATTGAAGGTCAAGAATCGGTCTGATTGAAAGAGAATTTCAAGAGGGATCTCCGGTTCAAATTTGAGGAGTTTCATCAATCAATCAAGGAGAAATCCTTAGTTGATTATCGTCGACGCTTTAGGATTAGGACTTCTCTGCGGTGGGGGCATTTTTGTGAAGAGGTCAAAGAAGTTGGGGGGCTTTTTGTCAGAATTTCAAAAGCTAAGGGGCTATTGGAGATAAGAAAAGTCAAACTTGGACCAAAGTGTAAACTAGGTTGAAACAATATCAAATTGGACCCAAATTTTGATACAACTCTAATTTGGATCTAAGGTACCCAATGGTGAAGTCGTATTTTGGTTTTGACCTCGTTTAATTGGGTAATTTATGTAAAACCCCAAATTAGGGCAAATGTCTATCTGAAACTCTATTTTGTGTCAAGACGAGTTCTGATGGTCAAATTGAAGGTTTTAAACCCTAGAGAATATTTTTCTATGAAATTTAGAGGGTTTAGGTGAATTTTATCCTGATTAGAACTTCAGTTAATTAAGCGGCTCTATTTTTAGAGTTTATAAAAGTCATTTAATTCTCAAAACACACGAAAATCCTTTTCTGTCTGTTCTAACCAACTTGTTGTCCTTTTAAGATCAATTGACCCTTAATTAACCCCTCAGAAAACCTGTGGTTGTACTGTATTCAAGTTATGATGGTAAAATTACAATTTTAACCCTGGTTTCTTGTCTTTCTCTCAGAATGTTAATGCAATGAATTATGTCCTTCTAAAGATTATGTAGGAGCATTTAAAGACTTAATCAGATCAAATTAAGCTAGTTTATGGCTCATGATGGTGTTCCCATCACCCACCAGGTAGGCAGGTGGGTCATGGCTCCTCTTGTCCTCCACTGCGGGATGGCTCATCCTGCTCCACTCATCATGATCAGGAGTCGCCTAAGGTGGATAAGGGCAAACAATGCTTGGTAGACCCTGAGATTCCTGTCACTTTTCCTAAAGCTGTCACATGGGATTTAGCAAAGAAAAAGGGATTGTGGAATTTTGAGGACTTGAAAGCTATGTTCAAGGAAAGCCATATTCAGGTCCCCCTCCTCAAAGCAATAGATCACATTCGTGTTGTCGCCAGGTTCTTTAAAGACTATAGTACCCTAAGGCAACAGTAGAAAATAGGATGACAAATGGTACTGTCAAAAGAAGCTAGCGATTTTTTTGGCTGACTTACCGCCAAAGAAGAAAGACCTTGGTACACCACTCACTTCTTGCTTTTTGCGAGATTCTCTATTTGACCGGGCCCTTCTAGATCTGGGTCGTCCATCAACCTGTCTCCATTGCCGTATTTGATCCATTTCGATTTGGGGAGTTAAAACCCACCTTGCTAACCATTCAGTTGGTCGACCAATCGGTGAAAACACCGAGAGGTGGTTGAAAATGTCATCGTAATAGTCCATGGATTCAACTTTCCAGTAGACTTTTTCGTATTAGACATGGAGGTTCCTCCTAATCTCCGTGATGCACTATCATTTTGGGTCGCCCATTTTTGGTGATAGCCCGAGCGAATATAGATTATGCATTAAAATGTATGGAGATTGTCTTGGGCAATGAAAGTCTTAGATTGGACATTTTCAGGGCATCCAAGAACTTCGACTGTGATCTGATTGATGGTGAAGATGAGAACCCGGCTTATTGTGGAAACATTGGGCTTCTATGCAACGACCCAATGTCTCATTCATCTTCACTTTCAGGGTTTTTGGACATTGATCCACACGAGACTGAGATTAATGCAGTGTAGATTTCATTCCCAGTATCTAATTGTTTAGGGTGTCTTTCTGACCTTAACACCCCAGATTCAGATTTTTTCGATACATCATTTCATGAAATGACCCTGCTGGCACAGGATGGCGTGATTGCTTCGAATGGATTTGGCTCACCTGAGAGACATGTGGAAGGGATCCTCGACCCATGTCTACCCTTGATGGCATTTCCAAACCATAGTGTAGGGAGCGCGAGCTCAGTTTTCGTAGCCTCCGCGTAAGAGGAAGACCTGAGACACCTGATGAGACACCTAGGCAACGACCTTTGGTCACTCTTACCCTTGTTCGGACCCCATGGTCATAATGGTGTGAGTTCTACATTTTGCCTACTTATTGTTGCAGTTGCTGCCAACCTTCCTTCAGGTGCGGGATACAGTAATGTCTATCAGGATTATCAGATATGCGCTGTTGATTCTTCTCCTTCCCTGGGGGAACTTTCTTCTGCAGCCGACTCTGTATCCTCCCCACCTGTAATTGAACTCAAGCCCTTACCTGATTCACTAAAATATGTGTTATTGAGAGATAGTGAGACATATCCGATTCTTATCAATTTTCACTTAACCCAAGAACAAGAGCAGCAATTGATTTTTGTACCTCAAGCACATAAGGCTGCTATTGGGTGGAGTATTGCTAATCTCCATGGTATTTGCCCCTCCTATTATACTTATCATATATACACGGATGAGGGGGCAAAACCCACTTGACAATCTCAAAGATGGCTAAATCCGAATATGCTGGAGGTTGTCATGAAGGAGATCATAAAATGGCTGGTGATGGGGTGGAGATTCATTGTGAAAAGGTTTTGAGTTTGGAAAACCCGTCATCGTAGTTCGATTCACAAGAAAATCTGTTGATCAGATAAAATTTATAACCAAAACTCGAGATGAGTCTTGGGTCAAACATGAGGAGGTGAATGTTTGGTTTGAAAAATCTACGTTTCACTTTTATTTATTTTTGTCATTTTTATCTTTTCTTATTTTTTGGTTTTTATCAGGCAAGAGATTAGGTCGAAAACTTTGTCTACTTACAAAAATAATGCAGAGAGCGAGAGAGGAAAAATCATATATTTATGAACAAATGTTTCTACAACTATAAAAGCGGGAAAACTATACTACAAAAGTGAAAATTTAGAGATAGGTGAGAAGAATCCCCCTCGACGGTCGCTTGGAGGACTGCTCGCTCTGACGATGCCCTGAAGAAGGTGGTGAGGAACAAGATGAAGGAGAATGGCAGCGGAGGAAGTAGAACGAGACTAGACATCGTCACGACAAGAATCTTCTTCCCGAAGGAGGTGAGAGGACGGCCACGGGACGCTCCATGAATGCAGATGAGAGGCGGGAACAAATGTTTGTTTTCTACTCTAGAAGAGCATCTCAAGCATAGGACATGCTCTCTCTAGAGCCTTGGAGGTGGTGAGGAGAAGAAAGGAAGAGATGAAGAATGGGAGGGGTAGGGGTCCTTTTATAGTGGAGGAAAGGATCAATTTCGTATACAGGACATTTAGTGATGGTCATAAACGTCGCTGAAGACAGTCTTGCACCCACGCTGCCGCTACACTTGCGCATGTTCCACACGCCTTGTCGTGCGTGCACGCGCGATATGCGCCCGCTGCTGCACCTCCACGTGCCCATGCACTGTGCGCTATGCCATGCGCGCCTCCATGTGCCGCTGCGCGTGTGTGCCTCCGTGCGCGGGCGGCGCCTGTGCTACTGTGCGTGTGTGGTGGCGTGTGCATGCGCATGGGCAGCTTGGGTTGTGCCACATCACCCGATTTGGGTTAGCCATCTTCTTTCCTTTGTAGGCGCTGCTACAAAGGTCAGAATGAGTCGATTTTTGCGTCATTGGGTTGCGATCGTCAACCTGAATCCATCCGTGCGGTCGGGTTTTTCATTTGAAGCTTCAAATTGTGACACCTAGTCCCTCGGTCATTGATCTTCCTAGGATTGCAATGGTGCCACGGGACTTTGATAAGGACAATCTCGAAGGAGTTGGACTCCAATCATCATCTTGATTAGATTCGTACATTCTGATCGTCAATCCAAGGCTTAGAAATAAATCCCCTTCCCTCTTGGCCATAAAAAGGATGCAATTAACTTAAAATATACACAACTATTCTAAATGTAAAATGATACATGCTATGCAATATTTATATTATGAAATGCAAATCTAAGCCTAGAAACATGCATGAATAGGCATTTTAACTTAATTAAATGTGTCTACATTAGCTGGACGCTAATATTATATCTCCTATATCTGACAGCCAGTGGATGAGTCCCATCTAGATTGTGCCTAAAAAGGTGGGACTCACCGTAATCAAGAACGAAAAAGGTGAATCCATCCCGACACGCACCGCAACTTAGTGGCGGGTTTGCATCGATTACCGTAAAATAAATACGGCTACTAAAAAGGATCATTTTCCTTACCTTTCATTGATCAGATCTTGGAAAGGTTAGTCAAGCGATGCTTCTTTTGTTTCTTGGATGGATACTCCGAGTATAATCAAGTTGCGATTAACCTAGAAGATCAAGATAAGATAACTTCCATGTGCCCCTTTGGTACATTCACTTTCAAGTGAATGCCCTTTGGACTTTACAACGCACCTGCGACTTTTCAACATTGTATGATGGCCTTATTCTCCGACATGATTAGGGATTTCGTGGAAGTGTTCATGGATGACTACTCCATTTTCAGGGATGATATTCAGTCATGTCTTGATAACCTCACTAAGATCTTGAGGAGGTGCATTGAAGTTGACCTAGTATTTTAAAGGGACAAAAGCCATTTCATAGTAAGGGATGGCATAGTACTAGGTCACAAGATCTCTGCAAACGGACTCGAGGTTAATCGAGCTAAATCATATGTTATTTCCTAATTACCTCTACCTAGCTCGGTTAAACAGATTAGATCTTTTATGGGTGACGTTGGATTTTACAGGAGATCATTCAAAATTTCTCAAAAATTGCTCATTCATTGATGAATCTTCTTGTAGCCGAGTCCCATTTGATTTCGATTCCTTGTGTCTCAGCGCTTTTAACACTTTACAGATCATTGTTTTTTATTCTTCGATTCTCCAGCCACCCGACTTGTCTCTCGATTTTGAGATGATGTGTGACGACTCCGATTTCATTGTCAGAGCTATTTTAGGCTAGCGTTGGGAGCACCATCCCTTCATCATATACTATGCTAGAAAAATGCTAAATGAAGCTCAGTGTAATTACACGATCTCTGAGGAGTTGCTAACCGTAGTATTCTTGTTGGAGAAATTCTCTCTTATCTTTTAGGGTCAAAAGTCATCATCTTCACTAATCACTTTGCCCTCCGGCATTTGTTGGCAAAGAAGGATGCCAAACCCCGCTTGATTAGATGGATGCTTCTGTTGCAGGAATTTGATGTTGAAATCCGCAACAATGCTAGAGGACATAATGTGGTGGCGAATCACTTATCTCGAGTTGATCCAGCTGATGAGAGACTCATCATGATCTTTAATTACCCCTAATTAACTAGTCTTCCTAGTTAATTAGCTAATGATATGAATATATAAGGGTTAATTATAAAATAAGGGATATTTAGTAAAGGACCTTAAAATAAGTTAAAAATGATATTTTATCATTCAATTAATATTATTAATAATCTAATTAATAATTTGGCTTGAGATCTTATTAATCATTTCCTTAATCAATAAGTTAAATAACTTAAACATAATGTATATATAAGTATATAATAACTTAAGTAACTTTACTTAATTTAATAAATTAACCTAAAAAGGTTAAAAATGTAAATTCAAGGTTTAAACATAATAGTTACCTTATTTACTAGCATATATAAAAAGTTGAAAAAGATCTAAGTTAAAATAAACCCTTAAAACCTGAGTTTACATTTAGGTCCTTACTATTCATTGCAATCGGGTCCTTAATTTTCATATAGGTCCTTAAGTTTCACTGCACTTAGGTCCCTTTCATCTTCTTCAGCCGATTGAACGGCTGACGACAGAGAGTGACTCCACCGCGCGATCACCGCCCTGCCGACATCATTCTTCCTTCTCTAAGCTCTTGGAGCTTGCGCTCACCATCCCATCTTCATCTATCGGTCTGGATTACTCTTGAATCCTAATTTTTGGTGGGAGTTAACCTCAACGTCGTCGGAGACGATGCCAGAGGTTAAGCTCCCCAAGCTTCTTCTTCGTCCAAACTCCACCGTCCTCTTCGTCGCCATCCACTATAAATACCCCCACACCCCTTCGATTTCTCTAAAGTTTGATCACTTCCCTCTTCTAACACTGAGCCGACCCAATAGGCTATTCGTCTGCAACTCCGGCGACCTTCCACACCACTCTCTGACTTCCTCCATTCATCCTGATTAGCTGAGGAGATTCGCCGAGGTCAGCTGTGTCTCCGGACACAGGCATCGACCAAGGAAATCCTCTGCTTCGTCCAAACTCGCCCGCTAGAGATTCTTCTTTATCCCTCTGATTTCATCTTCCACTATGAGCCATCGGCGGAATCCCATTGACTCCTTCGTCCAGGTAACAATAGCTAGGGGTAGATTAGGAGTGGGAGTAGGAGTAGTTTAGGTAGTTAAGTAGTTAGTTAGCTAAGTTTAATTGCAGATTATAGACCTCATCTTCTTCGACTCTGGCGAGTTCCTTGAGCTTTCCAGAGCTCTTGTTTTGTCTTTTTTAAGCCATTGTTCACCTTCCTTTAACCCTTACGACCACTTCTAATTCATTAAAACACAAATTTAACCACTATTCAGCTAATTCACCTACACCTTCAATAAACACTGTCGCTGTCCATGGCGATAGTATCTGAGCTTAGATCCACCTCCATAGGGTCTTCCATCACCTATTCACAACCTAAGGACACTGTTTTACACTTTAATTTGTACAATTACCACCTATAATCTAAATGCCCAATTTTTAAATAAGCTCCTGAGCTCGCTGTCAATGGCGACTCAAGAGTAGTTGAATCTCTTAGTTAATTATATAATTATGATCTCAATTACTTTTTGACTTGTCTCAAACATTCAATTGAATGGGAGACCAAGTCCTGTGCTTCAATCCATTTAAAATTCATTCGATTTGAATTTATTGTTTAATTATTCATGTAATGGATTAAAGAATTAAATGTGATTCTGAGTTTCCTTACAACCTCAGAATCCTCTTTAAATAAAAAATGACACAGATTCATCCTTTCTGCACACAATTTGTATATTTCAGGACTCACCGGAGCTTTGGCGAGCTCCAGCGAATGAAATCTGATCTTCAGCCTATAGAAGATGGTAGGAAGCTCCATAATGACTTAATTTTGATTTCTGATTTATTTGAGGTTGTTTATTTGGGATTTTACGACCTGGAGCTAGGAATACTGATTCTTCTTCTCCAACTCCATCGGAGTTGGAGAAGCCTATACAGAAGCTTAAGAACCACATTTAAGAGGTCTAGAAGCTTCAGTGCAGTACGCTGAAGCTTTCAGTGAAGCTTTTAGCTTCCCTGTGCTTCCTGAAGCTTTGAGAGCCTAAAACCTATACAAACAGTTGTGGTAATACCTGTAAAAAATCTATTTAGACCCTTAGCTAAGAGAGCAAGTCCAGTTTAAGGACTCTGCAAGTCTCATTTCACTTTCCAGGCATATTTAAACCCGTAGGAACCCCTAACTTCGCTTTTCAAATCGAAGAGGAAATCATCCTCTAAACCTCAAATTGACCTTGGAATCCTATAGAGCTACCTTAGAGCTCTCCATCAAGCTTTATCTCGCTTGATTTGGAGCTCTGAGTAGGGAGAAATCTTCGTTTGAAGTCGGGTCTAGAAAGGGGAACATTAGTCCCATACCGAAAATCCTCAAGCGCCCGCCTTAGTATAAAAGTAATTTGTGTTATAAGCGATTCAGTCGTCAGCGCTCGACGCGAAAAGAAACCATCTGATCATCTGAGCATGCATGTGTGTGTGTGGGCGAGTGCGCCTGCGGCTGTACGCCCGAGTGGGCGTACGTGTGTGATTGGCCCTTGGAGGGCAAGGCCTGGGAGGGGTTGAGCTGGTTCGGCTCGAGAGAGGGCCAGTTTGGCTCAAGAGAAAATAAATCGAAAATAAACCCTAATGAAACCAAGCGAGGACCAAGTAGGGTTTGGTCCTACCCTGATCTTAGGGTGCTGTGTATCCTTGAAAGGACCTCGCCGCAAATCCTAGATTAATTTTTGGTTGAAAAGGAAATAAACCCAGTTCAATGAGAAGGCAAAGTGTTAAAGGAAGAAGCTAAGGTTCAGAGTTAAGGAAAAAAAAGACAGAAGGCTAAGGAAGAAGAAGAAAGAGCAAAGGAGATGGAAGATAGAATAAATCGTAGAGAGAAGGAGAAGGCTGAGCAGGCACTAAAGGAAGCCAAGGAAGAATAAGAGAGAAGAAGAGCAAGAACAGAAACAGAAGAGAAGAAAGAAAGAAAAAGGAAAGAACTCGAAAATATAAGAGAAAGAATAAAGTTAAAAAAAAAAAGAAAAGAGAGAGAGGCTAAAGAAATAAAGAAAAGATTTACTTTCTTGTATTCTCTAACTTTTAATTGTAATAAGGCATATGTTTTGAATGTATAAATCTTATTTGACTTTAATCATTTGAAATAAATGTTGAGAATAAAAGTTCATATGGGATTTTGCATGTTATTCTATTTTAATAAATTTTTAGCAAAATTCATGCTTCCATAGTTAACTTAAATATACCTCCTATACCTATAAAGAAAAATAAAAGATAACTAGTGAATTTAGAATGAATTATACCTCCCAGCGAACGATCTGGACTCAACCAGTAAATAAATTTTCTAAATATTAGGTTAATTCGACCCTATACTACTAATCGACACCACTTCGAGTTAACTGATAACACCACACAAGGGGGTAGTAATTAGGTTGAATATGGCCCATCTTTAGAATAAAAGGTGCAACATAAAGTAGAATAGGAGCATTGCATGTATCAAGTACCAAGATTGCTTATAAACTGTACTAATAGCAATTTGTGTAAAGCATTTGTCAAAGCAGGCCTCAGATGAGCAAACGGACCGCACGGATGGATTCAGAACGACGAACGGAATCCAACGGACTCAAGATCGGCCGAATCCGACATCCGGAGCTCCCACAATGGGCCCAAGAAATTCTGCCCGTTGATCTGGAGATCAACGGCCCAGAGAGCGCCACGTCAGCCCGCCCCCACCGCTAGTGCACCCTCAGCCGTCCAAGGACAAATCTCGGCCGTTGATCTCGGATCAAACGGCCAAGATCCGCGCGCTCGCCCGCGGTCACCGCGACAAACCGCGGGCGTGGCGCAACGGTTAGCGCGCACGCCCGCATCGCCACGACACGCGTTCGAGCCGCACGGAGCAGAAATCAAAGGCCAGCGAAGGGCGCGACAAAATTGGGCCGCCCGATCTGCAGCGGGCGGCGAAGATAGCGCCACGTGGCGCGACGACAGCTCCCTAGCGCCCACGCACGCTCGCACGCGCGCCCGAGGCACGATCTCAGCGCAGGCACCGAAGGCTCTCAGCCGTCCGATCTTCGATCAGACGGCTCTCGATCAGCGGCCACGGATCGCGCGGAGAAGAAGATCGGGGCGGGCAGCTGACCGGCGGCAAGAGGGCTTCACCGACGTTTATAGAAGCGATTTTAGCAACGCTCTGGATGTCGCTAAAGCCCATTCTTCTTTTAGGAAGCCCTTAACTCTATTTAAACCCCCTTCTACCACCATTCAATGCATACTCTCCCACTTGCAACTACTCCACTCCTCTCTTAGCTAGCTTTAGGCACTCTTGTAATCGCCGGAGACGACGAGCCGCCGACGGAGCCTCCTCCACCGCCGTGGCTGCCTCGTCGCTCTCCACTCTCTCTCCATCTCTCTCCCTCTCTCTTTTAAGCTTTCATTTACTCTTGTTAAAGCATGTATTTAATGTTGTAAGCTATGAACTATGAATGCATGTTTAATGAAATTATTTTCCGTTCAATCGCAATTTTAATTTCTGTTCAAAGTGCATGATCAAAACCAAGAGCTTTCTAACCCTAAACTCTCTCTCTATCTCTCGCTTTTCAAAATCGTCTCTTTCGCAAGCAAAACTCTGCCTTTTTCATGACAACAAGTGGTAAACAAAATCCGATTTCCACGCTTCCCTGAGACCGACACTCGGACTCACCTCCATTTACTTCTTTTAAAACCGATGTATCAAGTGCGACTATAACGACACCTCTTAACACATACGCACAAGAGCACGTCATTAACCTAAGTGACTTTCTTTTACTCTTAATTAAGTAAAATTAACTTAATTAACTGAGTTGAGGTAAGGAACATACCACCAGGCCACATTCCATATACCCCACCTATTTCTGATAATTTTTCTGATGAATCTTTGTTGGCCAAAGATTCATTAGAGTTTCCCTGGTATGCAAATATTGCGAATTATCTTGTCTCAAGCAAGATACCTACAGGACTATCCAAGGACCAGAAACTCAAATTCTTATCAGAAACCAAATTCTATTTTTTGGACGACCCTTTGCTTTTCTGTATTAGATCAAATTAGATAATCTAGAGGTGCATCCCTGATCGAGGTGTAGATCACATTTTAAAGTAAATCAGTCGTAGTATAGTGCGAAATACATCTCGACAAATAAATTTTATCGAAATAGGTGAGTCCCGGTCGAACTCAAGGAGACAGAAAGCATTTCGGATTTCGTAACCGATTTAGATCTAATTACTAACTATATAATACTAATCACAATATATGTATAAAGCAAATCATTGCTAGTAGTTGATCATGAATTGCAATAAAGCATAGTTGCAAAGTAGACTTATAACTAGAACATGTACTTGTTATCTAACTATAACAAGAATTAAAATCAGTATCTAGTAGAATAAGGGCACCACGATGGTCTATGGTGGCCTTCTGGAGAGGCTAGGGAGGGCAACAGTGGTCTGCCAAGGTGGCTTGGTGGGCACTTCAGGAGGATAGTCAGAGAAGGAGAGAGGCAAAGAAGAAGCTCTGAAGAGTTGGAGAGGGTCTAGAGGAGTTTTAAGGAGTTAAGAAGAGTTGCCTTTAACTGGGGGGGCCCTGGGCCTTCCTTTATAGCTTCATTGAGGGTCAAAGAGGGCATTTGTGCCCCTAAAATCGTGCAACAACCCTCTGGTGGTTAGATCCGTCGATCGAGAGATCAATGGATCAGATTGCACCTTAATAGGCCTTCATTTGCGCCTTCATCACGCAGATTTGTTCTAAGCTTGACATGTGGCACGCTCTAGATGCTTGGATCTTCATCGCACGGTCCCGCACTCTCGTTCCAACGCCACCTGCTTGTTTCTCAATCTTCCGCACCCGCTCGTGCTTTAATCACGCCTAATGCGTGCACCAAATCTCTGTTGTCCGATCTTGCAATCGAATGACTTAAAAGATCACGCTTGACATGTGAGCAAGTGCGTCATCGCCCAAAGCCCCTCCGTGCACCATGCTGTCGCGTTGCACCACCCGATGGCCTTCCAACGGACATGATCCGTCCCCGCGCTGCTGCCTCTGATCAAAGCATGCATTGCACCTCGAACCCGTGATGCGGCCTTGCCTTTACGCACATGAGCCAACGCGCCATGAGGCTAAGTTGTTGCATTTTCCATTTTACGCACTGATGTCCTCAGTCGTTGGATGGATATCCAACAGCTAAGCTTTTCTCTTGGTTCATTAGGCGCATTTGGAGCTGCTACGTGGCCATGTTGTGGCCGTTGGATGATGATCCAATGGCCCACAGTGCACGGGGAAATGCCTTCAGAAGTTGGGGGTGCGGCAAGGGGCTGTTGCGATGGCACCACATGGCGCCATCGTGACCATCCATCTTTTCTCCTTTGTAAATGGTGCTATAGGCCTCCGATCGAGATGATTGCATTGTTGGATTGTGATCGCTGATTCGGATTCATCTGTGTGGTCAGATTTATCATCTGAGGTTTGGATTTTCACCTATTTGCCTCTTGTTTCTTGCTCTTCTGCAGACTCCCTAGGATGCTACGGGAGTATGATCAATGGGATCTCGGAAGCGTTGGACTCCCATCTTCGTTCTGAGCAGATCCATGTGGTTGGATTGATCATCCGCAGCCCCAGATTACCTACAATTGTTTACCTCTCAATTAGAACATAATATGACATTATTATTTATAAAACAAATAAATCAACTACGATGCAAAGTATGATGCGTATGTCTACAGAATGCCTAAATTAGGCTAGGTTCTAACTTAATTCAGGTGGTTAGGGCCTATGATAGCTGCGCTATCAATCCCCGACTTTGAGATCTCGAGTGTGTGTTATCTTTTTACCACAGTGATGCCTGTGGTGGTCATTTTTCGAGCAAAAGAATCGATGCAAAGATTTTGTACTCGGGTTTCTTCTGGTCGACCATTGTTAAAGATACACACGAATTCGCCAAATGCTATAAGCGATGCTAGTCGATCGGTTTTATGACCAGGAGAGACATGATGCCTCTCCAACCTATCTTGGTTGTAGAAGTGTTCGACATCTGGGGCATTGATTTTATAGGCCCATTCCTAAACTCGCATGACTTCGAGTACATTCTTCTCATAGTTAATTATGTCTCAAAGTGGGTTGAGGCTATTCCAAAGAGGTTAGCTGATCATAAAATCGTGATATCTTTCATTCATAAATTTATTTTTGCGAGATTTGGTGTCCCCCGTGCTCTGATTAGCGACGAAGGGAGTCACTTCATCCATGCCCATTTTCAGTCATTATTAAAGAACCATGGGGTGTAGAAATTTCGACCCTACCAGGAGGGAGTGACGTAATAAAATGCGGAATAGAATATATACCAATCTCACAAAATAAACAATCGCACAAGGTACACAATTATTTTTAGGTGGAAACCCAAACCGGGTGAAAACTACCACCTAACCCTCTCGAGTTAGGATTTTCCGATCAACCAAGTTGATCAAATCCACTAAACGAATCACTTAAACGAGGGTGATTCAACCTCAATTACAACCACGCTACTTTATACGAGGGTAGCGTACCTCAAACCCTTTCTCTTCATCAGAAGGATTTTGTCCCACGAAGGAGACGGGAATTCACAAAGCGAATACCCAACCAAAATAATAAAGATAAATAACAACAATCCTATAGAGCCAACAAAGTAATTTAAACCTAGCTTCTATAGGAATTAGGAAACTCCCCTTTGCAAGGAGTGCGTCGAATCGATGACACGGGTGCGTGAGCCACGCGACGGCGCAACGTCACTCTTGTGAACTACGGCGGGAGAGCGGGTGCGCAAATGCTTTGATGCTCGCTAGATGAAGAACTGGAGCTTGGAGAGCAAGAGCTTGCTTCTTAGGATCAAGAGACACAAAATGGTGTGAAAATGTATTACTTGGTGTATCTTGTGTATCCAAGTGTATGTTTGTATGCAAGAGGTTCCTCTCTATTTATAGAGGCCTTAGGAAAGCTTCCATAGCCGTTGAGAGCAAAGCCCAAGAGAATCAGGCCGAAATCAGGAACAATGACTGCACTGATAGGGTTATCAGACGTCTGATCCTGGCATCAGATGTCTGGAAGATCACTTTAAGACGTCTGAAAATAACGTCAGACGTCTGATTTTGGGCGGGTCTCTTCCTGACTTGAATCAGATGTAAACAGGGTTCTAGCGCAAGTCCATCAGACGACATACAGGACGTCTGGCACTATGTCTGGACATCTGGAAACCTACTTTTTCGTGGGAATGGATTTCTAAGAGAGTGCAACGGCTAGAAAATCTCTGAGAAGAGATTTTGGGTCAGCCAAGGCAAAACGGTCATCTATCAGACGTCTGGAAAGGCTTAAGGACGTCTGATAAGGCTCTAACGGTCATATCCTACAGTGTTTGCTAAGCCAGCCAACGGTCCACTAATTGGACGTCTGGCAAAGTCATCAGACGTCTTCTAAGACATTTGGACTAAGGTCTGGACGTCTGATTTTCATCAGACAGAACTTCTAAGTCCAGGCTAATTGTTATCAAATGTGTAAATCAACAGTCAGACGTCTTAAAACACATTATCAGACGTCTGATATTGGAATTAGACGTCTGGAAAGGCTGTTTGAACCCTATATTGATTTTCTAAGTATTCTACAGAAAACCTAAGTGTCTGAGGGTTGTGCAGGTGTTCCTAGGACTACTGTTAGGGTACTTTGAGACTCTTTAACATGAATCTAAGTAACAAAAATAAAGAGTAACAAAAGAAACGAAAAATACAAAAAGTACAAGAGAAGGAAATCTATCTTATTCTTCATCTCCTTCCTTCTTCAATTCATCGCTCATCGCGAATTTCCTCTGTTCTCCATCAAGCTCCTCCAATCCGTCCTAGATGCAAGCTCGAACTCTGTCTAATCACGTCTCCAATTGCAATTGACCTGAAATCTAATACTCCAAGTGCAAATGTTAAATGACACGTGTTTTGTTATCATTAAAACAAATGATCGTGGTGCTCTAGCACCAACATGGGGTACATCACCACATTGCCACCCCATATCATCCGCAGACCAATGGGCAGGCTGAGTTGTCTAATCGTTAGATCAAACTCATCCTTCAAAAGACGGTTAGACTCGACAGAAAGGATTAGTCCAATTGACTGATTGATGCATTATGGGCATATCGGATCGTGTACAAGGCCCCACTTAGAATGTTGCCATACCGCAATGTATATGGAAAGGCCTGCCACCTTCCAGTCGAGCTGGAGCACCACGCCTTTTGGGCAGTGAAGAAATGTAATTTTAACCTTGATGTAGGAGATTATGAAAGGAAGCTCCAACTCAGTGAAGAGGAAGAAATCCAGTGGGAGGCCTATGAAAATGCAAAGATCTATAAGGATAGGACCAAGTCATTTTATCGCCTAACCAACAAGTCTGGTTATTTGACTCCAAGCTCAAATTATTTCTAGGCAAGCTGAAGTCCAAGCATACTGACCCTTTCATTGTGATTCTCCAATATCCTAATGGGGCGGTTCAGATCATGGGCCCAAAAACTGGGCATGTTTCTACTGTAAAAGGCTAGCACCTCAAGCCATTTATAGCTCAGGAACCTCCTCCCGCTTATGAAGTCATTAGCCTCCATGAGGACGTTTGATGGAGTTTTCACCTAACTAGAGGCATTAAACTCAGCATTTATACATTTGTAAATATCCTTCTATATATAGCATATTTGTTGTGACTCATGTCATAGGTGTTGGAATAAACTGAACGAAAAATTCAAGAGCTATTCTAGGCGATTTCTACCCTTTTATACCTCTTGTCTTTCATTTATTTTTATTATATTCATGCATGAGGACTTGCAAGAAATTAGGCATGGGGGGGTAGTACACTCACACTGAATAATTTCTACCAACACTTAAAAAAAAGAAAACCCTTTCTTATTCTTCTTGAACACCACTCTTGTTGCACTTTAGGGTTCCTAATTTAACAGCTAACTCGACCTCCAATATTCTCATTGGAGCTAGAATTCATTCGCAATAGCCATTTTTTACTCGTCTGCTCACCTGATTTGTTCTAAAATTATGAACCAAGCCAAATGTGAACCCATGTGAGGGGAGATATTAAAGTGCAACTATGTAAAAGTCCAATATAGAAAGGTTCTCATTAAAAAAAAGAGTGTTTTCAGTGTTGTTTTTGGAATTTAAGTTAGGAGGAATCGAAAATTTTCGATTCTGAGGATTTACTGACTTTAAGAAATGCAGAACAAAGTCTTTTTGCCTAGATCCTCAGGTCTTAATGAACTTAATTTTTCAAGTATTTACCAACATTTAGATTTTTTGCCTGAGTTTTTTGAGGGACCTGCAAAAGGTTAAAGTATTAAGTCAAAAGGATGATAAGTAAATGACTTATCTTCCCACCCTTTGATTTGGATGGTCTTTAAGTTCCAAGCATCTTCAATTGTGCTATGCACTAACTCATCTTCTGGACAACTTTATTGAGTCCATAGTGGTCAATAAGATTTAGTGTAGGCCTGCAAATCTAATGATCTTACTGAGTTTCTAGCTCCTAGGACTATTCATGTTTGCAGGGGATGCATTTTGAACAGATGAAGGAGAGCCACTCACCAAGAAAAATGAGTTGGAGAGAAAAAAATATTTTTAATTGAAAAAATTAAAAGGAAAAAAGAATATATATAGAAAAATCTTTTACACATCCCACCCAATAAAATCATCTCGCTACATATGAATGCTTTTTCTTTCCATTTCCGAATAAAAACATCTCGCTATAAATGTGTATTTATCCTACAGAAAAAAATACAGACAAAAAAATTAGGAATAAGAAGCCAATTGGTTCAGTCGGGGAGATATATGTAGATTCCTACGGGAGGGGGTGAGATATGCGTGACGTAAAAAATGCGGAATAAAGAAATAACAATCTCAAAAGAAGCAATCACACAAGACACAAGTAATTTTTAGGTGGAAACCCAAACTAAGTGAAAACCACCACCTAACAAAGTCGATCAAATCCACTAAACCCAGTCACTTGAACGAGGGTGTCTGAACCTCAATTACAACAACACTATTTAGATCGAGGGTAGTGTACCTCAAAACCCCTTCTCTTCACAAGAAGGATTTTGTCTCTCAAACGAGACTGGAATTCGCAACGCAAATACCCAACCAAGTAACAAAGTAAAGATTACAACAACCTATAGAGCCACAAAATAAACCTAGCTACTATAGGTAAAGAGACTTCCCTTTACTTGGAAGTGCGTCTGCTTGATGTGGGTGCGTGAACCTCGCTTTGGCACAACAGTGCTCTCGTAACGTTGGCGGGAGAGCGGGTGCACAACAGAGTGAAGCTCTTAGGTGTGGAATGAGTGCTTGGAGAGTTAGAGCTTCTTCTATTTCTTGGACACAAAAGTTGTGGAAAATGTGTTGCTTGGTGTGTCTTGGTGTCTTTTGTGAATTTTGCAAGCCAAGGGGTCCTCTTCTATTTATAGAGGGCCTAGGAAGGCTTTGGAAGGCCTTAGAAGGCTTCCGTAGCTATTGGGGTTAAACCCAAGGCAAAACAAGCCGTAATCAGAATCAATCATGATTCTGACAGGGTCATCAGACGTCTGGTCTGGGTATCAGACGTTTAGAAAACCTGTTTAAGACGTCTGGGAACTAAGTCAGACGTCTGATTCTAGGCGGGTTTCCTTCGTGACTTGATTTAGACCTAAACAGGGTTCTAGTGTATGGCCATCAGACGACATATAGGATGTCTGTCACTATGTCTGGATGTCAGGAAACCTATTTGTTCTGCGGGAATGGATTCCCAAGAAGGGTAACGGCTAGAAAATCTCTCAAAGGAGATTTTGGGTCAGTCGAGGCAAAATTGTCACATATCAGACGTCTGGGATCCCCTACAAACGTCTGATATAAGGCTAACGGTCATTTTCCTCAACGATTACATAACTAGCCAATGTTCCAGTAATTGGACGTCTGGCACAACCATTAGACGTCTTCTAAGACGTCTGGCCTAAGGTCTGGACATCTGATTTCATCAGATAAAACTTACAGATTCCAGCCTAAGTTATTAGACGTCTAAGTCAACAGTCAGACGTCTTACAAGTCACTATCAGACACCTGATTTCCAGATTAGACGTCTGATTAAGCCATCAGAACCTTATTTTGATTTTCTAAGTTATTTATAGAAAACCTAAATATCCTATGGTAGTGCAGGTGTTCCTAGTACTACTTTAGGGGTTCTTTGAGACTTTTTAACAAATGTCTAGACACAAAGAACAAGAAACAAAATTACATAGAACAAGATAGAGGAAAATCTATCCTATTCTTGTCTTTACGCTTCTTCAGGCTATCGCTCCTCACGAAGCTCCTCTATTCTCCGTCAACTCCTCCAATCCGCCATGGATGCGAGCTTGAATTCCGTTTAAACACGTCTCCATTGGCAATTAACCTGAAATTTAAGGCTTCAAGTGCAAATGTTAAATAACACGTGTTTTGTTATCATCAAGATAAACGATCGTGGTGCTCTAGCACCAACAATATATACCTAGTATGTTGTCCTTGGGGTAGAAAAGTGGTGTGAAGAAAGCTGCCAAATCCTAGTATGGCTTAACCAAAGATAAGATTATCCAAATAAGAGCTTGGAAATATTCTACATTTCATTGAATGCTAGGAGTCAATTTAGTTGTCCTCTAGGGTGAGTCAAACTATGTCACACACATGATGCTGGTTTCTCACATTCACTTCAAGTCTTAGGCGGGTCGACTAAGTCAGGGAAAGTTCCCTTACGACCCAATCCTGCAGCCTAATAGGGTGCTTCATTTGATTTGGGTGGTCCAAATTTGAGTCGGTACTTGAGAGCTGTTGAAGTCTTTGTTGTTAAGAATTTGCTCGTAATTTTCTTTCGTTGATGAAAAATTGTATTGAGGTTTTTGATTCCGACTCACTTGATTCCTTAACAACTCACCTTGCAATAAAAATATATTTTAGATAAATAAGAAAGATCACTTCTACTTTGTTTTTGTAAATAAATAGAAGAAAGATTTCTGCATTTTTTATTTTTGCATTGTTTCCCGCAAAATTCTCGTATGTTGGTTTTGCTAGGAACTAGCAAATTTAGGCATAGGGGTATGATTGCGCAGGAATCATAGGATCTAATCAACCTAAATTAAGTCAAATCCTAACGTAACTAAGGAATAATACATGGATGAGTTGCATAGTTGCATCTTAACCGCTTTACTTGGCTATGTAGAGAATAATGCCATTTTAACTTATTAATTGATAGGTAATGGTATCTTCAGATAAATCGGAACCTTGGATGATAAATCCGATTGGACGGATGAACTTAGAGCAATGAACGTAGTCCAACAATGTGAGAATCATCTCAATCGAAGATCTGTAACGCCATCTAAAAAGGCAAGAAGATGGACGGTCAGGATGGCACCATGTGGCACCATCCCAATGGCCTACCACCTCCCCCATCCACTGAAGGATGTTCTACACGCTTTGTGGGCCGTTGGATCATCATCCAACGGCAGAGACGCACTACATCACCAACTCCACTCCTCGCATCACGCAGGACTCCATCTCTACTGTTGGATCTTCATCCAGCAACCGAGGGCATTCGAGCACATATGCAACTCTACGACCATCCACTGGGCGTAGCGCAGGGGACGAGCGCCTTATGCTAAGCATATAATGCATGTTCTAGTTGTGCATAGCGGATCCAATCCACTGAAGAAAGGCACCCACAAAATTAGACTGCATAAACTTCATCTGACGACATTGGAGTTTCCACGTGACGTAATAGATGGGAGGCTGACCACATGCGGGCGATGACGCGCTGGCGTACGGGCCTCGCAAACTTTAAGCGCTTGATCTGATGTGCTCTCGGTTGTTCGAGCTTGATCAGACTATCCTCAACAGCCTTGCACGCGACCTCAGCACCTGAACGCACAATCAACTCGTGATCTTGACGCGATCTCCACCATGCGATTGCGATCAGATAGCCACGAGTCTCAGCAGGGAGGATGAAGATGTGATTAGCATCCGATCTTGATGTGATCTTGCTGCGTGATGGAGATCAGATGACTCCCATGCGTCCTAGCTGGGTGGCACGGTTGAGGAGCTCCAAATGCCTGTTTTGCCCCTCATTTTACCTATATAAAGGGCTAGAAACACCCATCTCCATCAATCACCACCAAGCACCTCTTCCTCCTCCATTTCCACCTTAAAGCCCCTCTACCTCCAAGATCCTACCTGCTCCCTTAACAACCAAAAGGGTCGATCCTTCTGCTCCCTTTGATGCCACTCCAAGGACATCGTAGCACTCCTCGTCGGAGCACCATTAGCACCCTCCTCTCTCTACTTCTCTTAGCTTTTCTTCTAGTTTTACGCTTTCATAATAGCGTAGTTGTTAAGCATGTCTCTGGAAACTTTAATATATACTTGATATCTTGTTTGAATCATTCTTTCTTTATTCAAAAATTACAAAAAAAAAAGACAATATCATGGCATTACTGGAACACATAAATGATTTAGCACATGATGTAAACGTAGTTGGTAGTCTTCGCATTATAGAAATTGTGTGTACAAACACACAGACATTCACATTCATTATCTTCCTTATGCATGCGCACATTGTTCACGTTAACAACACTACTAGCAAGATGTATTTACGTAATTTGGAAATCGGGCTGTGATTTTATGTTGATTTACGAGCATGTGAAATCAAGATCATTTCACTTATTTCTCTTCCTTGAGATCGACCGAGACTCACTGCTAGTTTCATTACAAGTTTTGTTTAAGTCCGATTTCGCTCCTATACTACGACTAAAACAATTCTTTTCGCGATCTTTGGCTTAACAATGGGTGAATTACATTTTCACCCATCATGGAAATATAGTTCACATAAACGTCTCTACACCCTTCTTTCAAATACCACACCTTCTTTATGCATTTTATGCCCACACCAAGATATTAACCTTAGTTGATCACTTTTATATTATGGGCATAAATGTTGACTGCCCATAATACATATGTCATATGATTATATCCACATAAAAATACACATACTAGTCCATATGTTGGATTATGATCCAATAATGGTAGTCCCCCTCATATTGAATCGTCGTGTAAGAGTGATGCAGTGAACATGTTTTATTAGTTCAATTAGTCACCAGGCAAGCACTTGTGAAGAGTTGAAGAGTGTGAGGTCTAAGATGATGGACATGTCAGCTTATTTTATTGTTTGTAATCAACCTTCAGTCATCCGCAAGGGATGGATGAGCAAATTATCCATCGTTGATAAGTAATGTACTTGTCATAGTAATTTAGGCATTGGATATAGGTTGAAACATCAACATAGAGGTGGGTTGACCTCTCAAAAAGGGCAGGATTAGGGCAACCACAGTGACAGGATGATGTAGAGGATAAACGATTTTGTATAAATGCGAGTTAATGTTGTTGTAACGCATAAATCAGATCAAGGGTTGTTTATGGAGGCGATACTAGTTATATAAACGATAAAACTCTCTCTTACCCAAATCTTCTTTTTGGGGTTTTCAAAATACATGGCAACTTGAAAGAAAGATATGAAATACGAATGCAACAAAACCCAACCTTCTTAAGCTCATCCTTGGCAAGTGTGGACTAGGGTAATTAGGGAGGAAGTGAGTGCAATTATAAAGTTAAAGAGGCATGAAAATCTACGAGCAAAAATTTGAAAGGAAAGCTTTTTTTAATAAACTAAAGAAGACAAAATGTGATATTTGGAGAACTCACTTACGTGGAGGGTTTCAACATAAGTAATCTCCAAATATAAAGGAAAGCTTGCTACTACAAAACTGAGATACATGAAAATAAACTAAGATGTAAATAAGATCTAGAAAAGTGATGCTGGAAGTTATCCTCTCTCAAAGTGTGGTTGCTCCCGACTTGAAGAAGGCTCCTCCTTGCTCCAAGGATAATGCTCTCTCTCCTAGCTTCCTAAGGGTGGATGTCCACCCTTCTCCCCCTGCTTGGTCATCCTCTATTGAAGCTCCTTGGCTTGGCTCGAAGGAAGAAGAAGATGGTGTGCAGAGACTAGAGAGAGGTAGTAGTGAGCCCCTCTAATTTGTACGTGCTCCTTCTTCAAATAGAATAGTTGGGATAAGGTTAATGGAGGCACCTAAATGAAGCAGGGCGCAATCAAAAGTTGTGTCATTAATGACAATAGAAATCAGTGGGATACCTGGGTCTTTCTTCTTGGGAGGCAGCTTGCTTTGGACCACAGAGCTTATTGTCTCAGAAAGGATCACCCTTCCTAGGTTTTTAGTTTGCTTTTTAGGAGTGTAAAGATCCTTCATGAATTTGGCATAGGCAAGAATATACTTAATTGCATCTAGAAGGGGAATATTGATTTCTATTTGTCCGAATAAATCCATGAGTTCCTGATTTGTGGGTTCAATCTTCTTTCTTTTGTTGTTGGTAGAGTGTAAGGCTTGAGGGAAGGGAATGGGGTCTTTGCCTTTTGAATTTTTTTCTTTTATATCCTGAGTTAAGGTGGGAGTAGAGTCAACTTGCATTTGAGTTGGGTGGGTTCCATGTGTTGAATGAGAAGGCCTAGGATCTTGAGTTGTCTTACCGCTCGTCAAAGTTATAGAATTTGCAATATGATTATTTCTAAGAGGAGGTTGGGGGGCCTTGGGAACCCGAGGGATATTGAGGTGCAAAGTGGATGGGTGGTTGTCCATAGTTATTCCCACCTTGATGTTGGTTCCTTTGATTATTAGGATTGGGCATGGGTTGTGAGGGGAAGTTCTTTCTAGGTCTTTGATCTAGTGTAACCCTGATCTAATTTTGTAAATTAGTGACAATATGAGTTACTTCAGTCATTTGATTTTGCATTCCTTGTAGGGTTTTCATAACATGGGTATTGACATCTTCTTGAGATGGTCTAGGTTGGTATGACTTCTGGTTTTGCCCATAAATCCCAAATTGGTTTTGTTTTCATTAAGGAACTTGATTGGTGTTTATCCAAGAGAACTTCAGGTGGTTCCTCCAAGTTGCACTGTATGAGTTGGAGGGGTTTGTAAAATGGTCCTGGAGGGTGGAGATATTTTCAGTGGCTCGGTTGAAAGAATTTGGATCCATATAGTCAAAAGACCCAGCTAAATCCGGTACAACATCAAGAGTAAAATTATTCTCAATGGGAACTACACCGACATGATGCAAGTTTTCTCATTTTAGGAAGTTAGGTGTGGTTAGTTTATGACTGTTAAATCTTTCCTCCATCTTTTTCTAGTGAATCTGCATCTAATCAAGTCTTTGCGTGATCATTTGAATGTCATCGTGGGTGACTAGCATTGATTTGTTGTGAGAAACTATCTCATTAAGACCCAAGTGGGTTTGTGCTCCTACCAAAAGTATCCGTAGATGCATGATTGAATGAATTTTCACTCATTTCCTCTAATAGTTGGTAGGCATTCTCAGCATCCTTGTTCAAGAAATTCCCACCATAAGTGGCATCAACAAATCTTTTGAGTTGATATGGAGTCCATGATAGAAGAATTGGACAAGTTGCTAAAGTGGTACCTCATGATGTAGGCAACTTCTCCAGAGTTCTTGACATCTCTCTCAAGAGTCATGTAGAGATTCACCTTGTTTTTGTTGGATGGTTGTAATAGATCATTGAAGGGCATTAGCATGACTTATCGGAAAGAATTTTTTTAGAAATGCACTTTTGGGTTGAGGTCATGTGGTACTAGGTCTACCAACAATCCTGAACCAATAGATGGCCTTATCCTTTAGAGTTAAGGGAAAGAGTCTCATTAGCGATGGATCTTCCCGCAAATTGCGAGAACAGGTGGTTTGAGCGAGAATAGTTAGTTCCTTTAAGTGGCTAAAGAGGTCCTCTTTAGGTAAGCCATGAAAATGTTTGATCAGATTGAAGATTGCTGGTTTGATCTCAAAATGTCCCTCAAGAATAGCCACCCTAGGTCTTTTCTTGTAGTTGGAAGGATCATAGAAATCTTTCAAAGGAATGATAGGCTCCTTAGGGGGTGGTGGATTTTGCCTTTGGTTGGCTAAGTTCATAATGGTCCTACCCAACAACTGCCTACTGCCGATTGGTCTGGAGTTGAATAAGTTGCTGAACCACTATAAGTAAAGGATTAGGCAGGGGATTCTAATTTTGATTATTAAGCAACTCAGCATTAGGTTGCATTTCATATTCTAAGTTAGGTATGGGGTTGTCAGGTTGTGGGTTAGCTTTGTGTTGTTGCGAGTGAGAGGAGGAGGTAGAATTGTTATTGGACCTATTTTGAGTATGTTCCATTTTTTCTTGTGAAAAAGAAGAGGAAGAATGAAAGAAAGGTCTTTTTGTGTGTAGGGTGGAATCAAATAGTCCCTCTAAGTGTTGCTTTTGGAACCGTCGCTTGTGCATATACTTATGGAAGAATGGATTAGGAGAAAAGGGAAAATGTGATAGAAATTTGTGTGCACCCAAGCAAACAAAATCTAAGCCTTAAGGTTGACTCCTTAAAAACCTAAGACTTGGTTACTTGTATATCAAAATTAACAATTAGCTACCATTCTCTTAATTGACCCAACCAGGCTGCTTAAGGGGGGATTAGGTCCAAGCATGTCAAAGGAAAATCACTAGGGGTTTGTATAAACCTGTATCCGGTCGTTTGACACGACCCCTCAACTTAGACACAAGGTTAAATTAAGGAAATTAAAGCCAACTGAAAATAGTTTAGTATACAAGTATCAACCCTAAATTGAATGAATCTTTAAGGCTTAAGTTGCTACAAGTTTTAATTAGGCTTAGGACAAGTGAGTGCACGGGTTTTTATGGACATTATTGGGATAGTTGCCCTAATTAATCCTTTTTTTGTGTGCAAATTGGGTGGGAGTGATGCCCAATGCCAAAACAAGTGGTTTATGCAAACAAAGGATTCAAGGAATGTGTTTTAGGATTTTAATATTTTTATGTTTTCTTTTAGCATTTTCTCTTTTTAAGTCTACAAATAAGTTTGAAGTGTACACAACAATTGCAAACAAGTTTTGGTTGGTGAAATCCAATTCCTTTAAGTTTGATGTCTGACTAAGATAAGAGAAATAAACTATAATGTTGAAATCCTAAGTATGCTACTCTTAAGAAAATAAACAAATTTTACTTAATCATTTTAAGTGGTGGTCCAAGTAAAACAAACAACCACCAGTGGAAGGGAAAGCATACAAGGATTTTGAAAATGATTTTTTAAAGTTTTTTAAAAATTATTTGATATTTGTTTGAAATTTTTTTTCACTAGTGTCAAAATGCAAAAATAATAGATGTGAAAAATCGATAATGTAGAATCTTTAAACAACCTCAACATTTTTTAAAAGTTTTATATGTTGCAACAAACTTTTCAGGGATCCTACTAATATAAATTTGTCCAACTCTAATGAGTCGAAAAATTTATAAAATTTGATAACAGTAAGAAAATAATAAGGAACACTACCAAAGAAATAAGAATTGATCACGACTATTTGGTTACAATTTTAAAAATCATGATCAAAAGTAAATTGTGATCACGATTTTACTTAAAATCATGACAAAAAAGAAGAGGAAGATTTATTTTATATTTTAACTTTTTATCATAATTTTAAAAATTTACAAGAAATATTTGATCATAATTTCACTTAAAATCGTGACCAAACTTGGAAAATTTTGACGTTACACCCACCCCCCCCAAAGGGTTCCCTTCCCGCTCCCTTCTACCACATTTCGCTAAACCCTAGATCGGATCCCCCACAGCCGAAACGTTTCCCCTGACGACCACGAAACCCTCCATCCCCACACTCCCTTCTCCCCTCGACCGGTCCCCTTCTCCTCCTCCTTCCCCTCAACATAAACCCTACACCCTTCTTGACCACCATTGTCCTCCTCAACTCTTCCACTTCCTCCTCCTCCTGCAAACCCCTCCACTTCCTCCCCCTAACCTGACTCTCCCTCTTCTCCTCCTCCCACTCCTCTCTCCGCACCACCACCTACTCCCTCCACCACTGCCGCTCCCCCCGCATCCATGTTGCCCACAACAAGTTCGAGCGCGAGAAGCCCTACATCAACATCGGCACCATTGGGCACGTTGACCACGGCAAGACCACCCTCATTGTCCACGAGGTGTGCAGAGCTCCTCGAGGCCTGGAGGATGCGCGTCAACAAGTCCAGGATGGTCCGCATCTTCGCGCACGCCACCGTGGTGCTGAACCATCTGACCGGGAAGTCGAGCGACGATACGGTTGCGAGGAGCTTCGACAGTTTCATGCGTATGATCTTTTTGCGAAAGTTGGATGATGTGTACAAGGAGTTGAACTGCGAGGAGTTCAAGCGGCAGAATGCTGCACTTAGGCTGCTCGCGGCCGTGGTTCGGCGAGGGATCGACCTAGCGACGGAGGTCACGAGGAGCTTCAACTTCAAGCTTCCCGTGCTGGCTGTGCCCTCGGGGATGCGGAAGAGAAAGGGTAGGAAGGGTGGGAAGGGGCGGCAGGGAAGGTGCCTGACGAGGAAGGTGCTTGTCGAGTTCGCGATCTCGTTTCTGGAATTCGGGAACCCAAGGCTTCCTAGTCTCCCATGTATATGGTATGCCTCAATATGGTTTTCTAAGAATATACATACCTTTAGGTTGATTGCTTCAACATGATCAGGGTAATAACTTGTATGCTTATTGTAAATAATGAATTCCACGTTTATATGTGGTCTTTGTCTCTTTGTTTACTATTTAATACATCACACCTGGGTGGATTTGGTCAATAATTATGTAATTATTTGTTTCACATTCGTTATTGTGAAAAATCACATCATAGGACTAAGTTCCTTTTCTCTGGCAGGATGATTCATATTTGGAAAACTATATTAGTACCATTGGCGTTGACTTTGTAAGGGCACCGACTTTGATTTCTGGAATTCTTTGAGTTTGTCAGTACCTATTGTGCCATCTTCTTTCTTGCCTTTAGAAAATTCGTACCGTAGAGCAGGGTGGAAAGACTATAAAACTTCAGATGGTAAGTACACCTGTTGATGCCGGTTGTCTCTTCCCCTATCAGCCCTGCAAATATTGGTAAATTGTTTTCATTACTATTTGTCAGTGGGATACTGCTGGACAAGAGCGGTTCAGGAAAATTACCAGTAATTATTACCGTGGTGCTCATGGAATAATTGTGAGCTTCTTTTCCATTACTTTGTTAGCTTCTATATTTAGTGGGGCGTGCATTGACCTAATTCTCTGGCAGGTTGTTTATGACGTTACAGATCAAGAGAGTTTTAACAATGTCAAACAGTGGTTGAATGAGATTGACCGTTATGCAGGTGAAAATGTTAACAAGCTCCTGGTGGGAAACAAATGTGATTTGGCAGCCAATAGGGTAGTTTCATATGAGACTGGGAAGCTATCCTGAATTAGCTTTCCTTCTACTATTCATTTCTCTTAAGCTCTTAAATACTTCCTGGAAACAATTATCTGGAAGTAGTCAATAGCAAGTCACTGTTAACGAGAACATGATATCAAGTCACGAATTGCGAGAGCATCATATCAACCGTGATTATGTCTACCTTACCAATGAAAAAAAATTTGTTATGTTTATCTACTGTTGCATTTATTTGCTGATACTAGATATCAAGAGTGTTCACAGAACATTACACATCAACGCTGACATTTCATTTTTTTGATAGTTGAACTCATAAAAGTTAAGCATTGCTTCAGGCAAAAATTTACAATGACTTTCCTTAAAAAAAAAGCAGGGATTTTTCATGGTCATGATTTTGATCAGCATTTATGAGGGATGTTGAGGTGTGTAAAATGTGGCTAGAGATTAGAGAGAATTTGTAGGAAATGAGCACATATCAATTACCTACAATAATGAAAGTGAAGTGTTTTGCAACTTAATAACAAGATTTTAAAAAATGCAAGGTGGTTTGTTTTCATTGAAGTGAGGTGTAAGTCTCGAGGTGGTCGAGGTGTAAGCCTCAATTTTTGAATGAAAAATAAAAGAAAATGATATAAATATATAATTATTAAATATTAATAATTAAAAAAAGTAAAAAAATACACATCCATGTCATTTTTACTTTACAACGAACATTGAAAGACTTAAAATGATATTTCAATAAGAAGATGAACAACTAAACAATTATCTAAACATTCGAAGATTTAAAATAAAAGTACATCAACATCAAAAAATCCCAAAGAAGAATTAAAAAATATTCTATTCTCCTCCCCCTTCAACATCATCAAAGTCATTCAAAGTCAAGTTCATCAATGTTTTATCGCTAGGGTTGGTCGCATCATCCCAGGAGTTATTCATGTATTTCATCCTAGCCTCAGCTTTTATATCTTCAGTCTCTCCATCACTTTCTTGAAATTCTTTCTCCTCAACATCAATAATTGTTTTGCTTAAAAAATAAATAATTTTGAATAACATTTGTTAATACTTAACTCCGCCTATGTTGAAGTTCGTGTATCTTTTCATTGTCGGTCCCAAGCTCGGGTAAAGGAGGAGGATTGCGTTAGGTAGCCGACAACCAGCGTAAAATTTATCGGATCTTTAAACATGGATTCTAGCAAATACTCAGATTTCGTTGGGGCGTTCCCTACTTGCGACGCGCTGCATCGATGCCTGGGTGTAGTGATAAATGAGCAAGGGTTGTCCTATGAGAAACGCATGCGAGTAAAGAAGTTAGTTCCGCTACATCGTCGCCCAGATGTAATCTAAAATGAGCAAGGGTTCTCGCATGAGGAACGCATGCGAGTAACGAAGTTAGTTCCGCTATATCGCCGCCTGGATGTAGTCCAAAATGAGCAAGGGTTCTCGCATGAAGAATGCATGCAAGTAAAAAAGTTAGTTCCACCACTTCACCATCGAAGTGTATTACAAAGAATGCTGAGATTCGGTAGTTGGAATATTAGTACTTTGACCAGCAAGCTCATGGAGATTGTGGATACAATGGTAAGGAGAATGATTCAAATTCTTTACCTTCAAGAGACTAAGTGGGTTGGAGAAAAAGCAAAGGAAATCGAGAGAATATGTTTTAAACTATGGTATTCAGGAAGGAACAAAGGTAGAAACGGCGTGGGCATTGTAATTCATAAGGATTTGAAGGAGAGTATGGTTGAGGTTAATAGATTGGGTGATCGAATTATTTTGATAAAATTAATCTTAGAAGAAGAGATTTTGAATATCATTTCAGTTTATGTACCTCAAGTTGGTCTGGAGGAAAGAATAAAGAATAAATTTTTGGAAGAGCTTCATATGATAATTCAAGGAATCCCACAAAGAGAAATGATTTTCTTGGGTGGAGATTTAAATGGACATGTGGAAAAAGATGCTTTAGAGTATGCAGGAGTGCATGAAAATCATGATTTTGGTGTTAGGAATGAAGAAGGGAAGACGTTCATTGATTTTGCTATGGCTTATGATCTTTTCATAGCAAATACCTTATTCAAAAAATGGGAAGAGTATTTGATTACCTATAAAAGTGGCTTAACAAGAACGCAGATCGATTACTTTACTTTGAGAAGAACGGATCGTTTATTTTGTAAAGATTGCAAGATTATTCAAGGGGAGAGTTTAACTGCTCAACGTCGTCTTTTAGTGTTCATTTGAAGAAGGCAAAGAAGAGAAAATTAATGTTTAAGAATTTGAGAATTAAATGGTGGAATCTTAAGAAAGAGCAAGTGAGATTTAAAGAGAAGATGATGCAACAAAAGACTTGGGATATTGATGGTAGTGTTGATGAAATATGGTTAAATATGACAAACTGTATTAAGAAGGTGGCAAAGGAGGTGTTAGGCGTGTCTAAAGGAGGTGTTCCAAGACAAAAAGATGCTTGGTGGTGGAGTGAGGAAGTGCAGGAGAAGCTTAAAATTAAAAGAGCATACTTTAAAGTCTTATATCGAGATAAGGCTGATGAAAATATGGAAAACTACAAAAGAGCAAAGAAATAAGTAATGAAAATAGTTAGTGAAGCAAAAGCAAAAGCTTGTGAGTATTTTTATAAGAAACTTGATTCTAAAGAAGGTGAAAAAGATATTTTCAAGTTAATTAAAGCAAGAGAGCGGAAAGCAAGGGACCTTACACCTGTAAGGTGCATCAAGGATGAAGAAGGAAGGGTGTTTATAGCTAGTGAGGATATAAAGACAAGATGGAAAAGATATTTTAATAAGCTATTTAATGAAAAACAAAAGAATGATATCATCTTTTGGGAGCTAGCCAACTCAGAAGAGTATGTGAATCGGGCATGTTATCGAAGGAAACAAAAGAAAGAAGTAGAGGAGGCTTTGAAGATGATAAAAAGTGGGAGGGTTGTTGGGCTTGATTTTCCTATAGACGTTTGGAGAATGATGGGAGAATGTGGTATAACTTGGCTCACAAATTTATTTAATACTGTGTGGAGAGGTAAGAAGATGTCAGAGGAATAGAGGAAAAGTTTTGTGGTACCTTTATACAAGAGCAAGGGTGACATACAAGATTGTTCCAACTATAGAGGTATTAAGTGGATGACCCATACGTTGAAGCTTTGGGAAAGAATAATTGAAAGAAGGGTGAAGCAAGTCTCTATGGTAACTGAAAATCAGTTTGGCTTTATGCCAGGCAGGTCTACTATTGAGGCAATACATCTTCTGAGATATATGATGGAGACCCAAAGTAAAGAAAACGGATTTACATATGATTTTTATTGATTTGGAGAAGGCCTATTATTCTGCTCCAAGAGATATCTTGTGGAGAATTTTGGAGAAGAGACAAGTGCCGGTTATATATATCAACCTTATAAAGGATATGTACTATGGACCAGCAGCTTGTGTAAAGATTAAGGATGATTTGACGGACTACTTTGATATCACCATTGGTCTGCATCAAGGTTCGACTTTAAGCCTTTATCCTTTTGCCTTGGTCATGGATGAGTTGACGAAGCATATTCAAGTTGAGGTGCCTTAGTGTATGCTTTTTGCTGATGACATTGTGTTGGTTGATGAGACAAGAGATGGAGTGAGCAGGAAACTTGAGCTTTGGAGAGAAGCCCTGGATGATAAATGATTATGCATAAGTAGGATGAAGACTAAGTATATGGAATGCAAGTTTAGTAGTAGAGGGAACAATGAAGGGGTTGATATAAAAATTGGAGAAGAGTGCATTCCAATGAAAGATATTTATAAGTACATGGAATCTATTTTCCAACATGATGGTGGAATTGATGGAGATGTTACACATAGAATTAATGTAGGGTGGTTGAAATAGAGGGGTGCTTCTGGTGTTCTCTGTGATAAAAGGGTTCCTTTAAAAGTCAAAGGAAAATACTATCGAGCTGTGGTAAGATCAGCCATGTTGTACGATTTTGAATACTGGGCTATAAACTATAAGCATGTACAGAAGATGTCTGTGGCATAAATGAAGATGTTAAGATGGATGTGTGGTCATACAAGAAAGGATCGTATTTCAAATGAGTTTATTAGAAAAAGGGTTAGGGTGGCACCGACAGAGGTTAAAATGAAAGAGGCACGTCTAAGATGGTTTGGATATTTACAAAGAAGGTCATTAGATGCTCCAGTTAGGAGATGCGAGAAGTTGGAGGCTGAACCTGCTAAGAGGAGGCGAGGAAGATCAAACAAGTGTTGGAAGGAAACTATTAAGTATGACCTCAATTACTTTAATTTAAGTCCTGAAATGGCTGAAAATCGATTTGTGTGGAGGCAAAGAATCCATATATCCGACCCCACTTAGTGTGGGAAAAAGCTTGGTTGTTGTTGTTGAACATTTGTTAAAGCTTAAAACCTTAGTTTATAAATTTAAAATTCTTCAAAATATAAACTGACTCATCTTGTTACCTTTGTCTCTACCCTTATTGTTTTTCTTGTCTCTTTTTTCTATTACCTCTCACTTGTATCTTAATCCTCTTGTTGCGTCTACTAATTGCTCAAGGTCAATGGGATCTTGTTGTAGAGCTACAGTTGCATCTAGTTCTTGATAACAATCAACCTCATCTTCACAGAGTTGTAGCTCAGCAATCAACTCATCATCAGAGTCGACTTCCTCTAAGCATAGAGGATCCTCCATTGTCTTCTTCACCTCCTTGTGCAGGATGATTGGACAGGAAATTGAGCGCTAGTTAGAAGATTTTAGAGGTTGTTTGCTCTGTCCCAGAACAAAGAGGCGTCTGTGGCTGAGGTATGGGAAGATGGGTGGCGCCCGCGCTTTGTAGGAAGCTTGTCAGATGCGAGAGTGCATGATTTTCAGGTTCTTCTTGAAGAGTTGGAGGGGCTGCAACCGGCCTCTGGTACGGATATGTTTGGTTGGGATGAAGGTGAGTTTTCGGTAGCGGTTGCATACGGGAGATTGTCCACTGGATGTCCCATGGTAGAGCTGGATTTGGTGAGGGACTGCAGACAGATTTGGAAGGTCGTGTGTCCCCTAAAGGTCAAGATTTGTGCTTGACTTCTTAGGAGGAGAAGGCTTGTAACCAAGGTTTGGAGGGCAAAATGGGCTCCTGGAGAAAGTAAGGTCTACCCTTTGTGCGGAGGTGGTGAGGAGGAGATTGACCACCTTTTTTTCACTTGCCCGTTTGTGGTGCAGATTTGGGGCAGGGTGGGAAGGGGGTGGTGGGAGTGTCGATTTTTCGAAGACTTTTGGCATAGCTTCAGAAGCGGAGGAGGTGATGGTGGACAGATCGTCTTCCGTACAAAGAAGGAGAAGGCCAGACCGTTGGCTGTGCTTTGGGGTATCTGGTTGGGCAGGAATGCGGTGGTTTTTAGGGACCAGAGACCCTATGTGGAGAATTTTGTTGAGTCTATTAATTCCTTGTTTATTCTTTGGTGTGATTCCTTGTGAGTGAGGGACCTTGGGGTATGCCTGTTGTATTTGTGGAGTTTGTTAATTCTATAATTTATATTTTTGGGTAGTTATCACTCTGGATAACTACCCTTTCCTTTTTCAAAAAAAAAAAAAATTAGGTTGAACATGCAATAAACCAAGTCATTGAATTTATCTTGTTTCAATTTATTCCTACTTTTAGTATGGACCTAGTCAGTGAAAAGATTGTCATGAAATTCTTTATAAATATTACTTGAAAATTTAAAATACAAATGAAATCTTTTTACCTGATTAAAAGAATTCCAATTTCGCTCACATGCAGACGCACTACAAGTTAAACTTAAAATCCACATGGTAAACTTCTTCAGCTCAGGTTTTTCATCACCAAATGCTCTCCACCAATCCGCTGTAATGAAAATTATGTTTTCAGTATAGGAAAAAATTTGCACTACACATTATTCTAATTGATAGAAAGGAGTAAATGATCATATTCATACTAGGACTCCTCTGCTTTCGAGTGTCTAAGGTAGTGGACCATCTAAATAGCCCTCTTCCATTGACAATTGCATATGTTTGGAGATCTACCTTCAATCTCTCCTCCCTGTTAGGAACTAACCTTTGAAAGCATGAATATAATTCCATCTTAACTTCTGAATCAACTGAAAATGTTGGTTCATATTGGCATTAGGGATTCAAAAAATATGCAGCAGCATGCGAGTGTGTAGTTCTCTATCCCATCTTGAGTCAACGATGTCCCAGATTATATTGTACTTATTTTCAATATTGCCCAAATTTGTAGCAATCTCTTTTTTGGCTCTATCCATAGCCTCGTAGATAAATCCCATGGGTGGATATTGTTCTGAGTCTACCATTCTTAAAACCATAACCAATGGTTTGATTACCCTTATGACATAGGTTACACCAAGCACAATATTTTGCATAGCTTGCCTTAGAACCTTCAATGCATAGCTGCTGGACTTCCAACTTTTTGAGGTGAAATAAGACTCAAGAGTATTTTTGGCACATAGTAATCTCTGTAAAGTAAAGAAAGTAGTAGCAAATCGTATGACGGCGGGTCTCACTAAATCTCTTCCTGCATGCTTCCTTACCATGGCCACCACCTAAGCATGTGCATATATGTAGTTGATGATTTGTTTGGCCTTCTTGAAGACAGAGTCATGAAGAGGCAACTTCATGATATCCTCCAACATAAGGTCAATGCAATGATTAGCACATGAAGTTTAGTACAAATGTGGTTTCTTCATCAATTTTTCCCCAACTTTTTTATAAGTAGATGCATTATCTATTATCACTTGGATAACATTGCTTTCCCCTACCTCTTCAACAACTTCATCCATCAATTTAAAGAGGTAATCGGCATTCTTGATCTCTTCTAAAGCATCAATAGATTTCAAAAATCATATACCTTTAGGGTGGTTGACCAAAAAATTAATCAAGGTACGACCTTTTATATCTGTCCAACCATCAGACAATATTCTACATCCTATTTCAGCCCAAGACGCCTTTGCTTGCTCAACCATTTTGTTTATTGTCTTTACTTCTTCCTTCAAAATCCAGGTTCATAATTCATACATTGTAGGACCTTTAAATCCCCTTCCAAAGTTACATCCTGCAACATCTGCCAATAAGATGGAATCCATTTTCAATGAAGAATCTTCCAATACTGAGATATGTTTTTTCTTCAAGTTCTTTCTTCCGAGAGAAATTTAAATTAACTTGCTTTGGATGAGCATGTGAAGTGCTATTAGGTTCATCACTTCCAGTTCCAAGAACAGGTTTCCATCCAACCCCAACAAATAAATCCATTGGACCTACCACCACTTTTGCACCACTTGATTCTGTGGGTGCATTTTCTCCATGACTAGATGGCCCCTGTACTGTATATCCACCTATGCGACGAATTTCTTCCATTTATTCAAGCACTCTTCTTCTATTAACATTCTTCTTGACCAAGTATTCCTTAATCTCAATTTCAACTTCAAGTGGGACCTTGGCACATGGTCTCACATGTTTGTGTCTTGGCCAAGTGCTCCTTCAATCGTGCAATTCCACCTGTAATATTTTTCCCACAGAAATTACACTTAACATATTTATATCCTTTCCTCTTTTGAGCTCCTTCTAGCTCAATTTCTGAACAATACTTTCATCTAGGATCAGACCTACCACCAGATCCATCTTCTCCCCTTTTTGCTCTTGGTGCCATGTCTGAAAGTATAGAAAATCAGCCAAAAATCGATTAAACCTCCCCTTTTGACCAAAAATTCCAATTTCAGTGATTGAAATAAGAATTTCTCAAACTCAAACATGACCTCTCAACCTCTCAAATGAAAACAGTGTGCACATTATCACCTTAAACCTTAAATAAAATCCATGACCTTTCAAAGGCATCCTGCTGGAGAGTGGAGCAACCTGCTGGAGAACATTGGAGCCTGTGCTGGAACCTGCTGGAGCTTGCTTGGCTTGCTTGCGCTGCTCACGCTGTTGGCACTGCTTGCATTGGCGTGCTACTTACGCTGCTGGCGCTAGAGCGATGCTGGCACTGCTTGCACTGGAGCGCTGTTGGCGATGCTCGTGCTGCTCACGTTGCTGGTGCTGCTTGCGTTGGCATGTTGCTCGCGTTGCTGGTGTTGGAGCGATGTTGGCACTGCTTGCGCTGGAACTTGCACTAGAGCGCTGCTGGTGATGCTCGCGCTACTAGTTGGTGGAGTTGGCGATGGAGCAGGAGCTATCACCGATGATGGTAAGACTTTGTGGGGTTTGGATTTTAGGTTTGGGTCAAAAGAATGGTCATGTGACTAGCACATGACCATTTTAGAAGCTCATCCAGCCGAGGTGGCGCCTCTCCATTGCCTCAGCACCTCAGTAAGATGAGGTGCACACCTCGCAGACAACAATTGAGGCTATAGCCTCAAGGCGAAATTGGCCCGTCTTGCCTCGAGGCGCACACCTCACGCATCTCGAGGCACGATTTTTAAAACCATGCTTAATAACGATGCTTCTGTTCTAATGGTGCTAATGTCCATTCCGTGGAACTTTCCTATTTTGATGGATTATATATGGAGAAGTATGCATGAAATTTGAAAGCTCGCACTTAAATGGCTTATATATATATACACAGACCAGGTCTTACCATTTCTTTAGAGATCGATCCCCCACCACATGCCATATAAGAAGTGCATGATTGCAAGAAACCAGACAAGGAAGGCCCTTAGGTGGCAAAACATGCTAGAACGACTTCCATGGGAGGGATGGAATAAAATACAAACGTTTCACTCATTTTGAGCACATGAGGAAGGAATAGCCATGGAAGTGCATTTCATACAACTAAAACATAATGCAGCAGAATTTTTCGGTAAGAGATACAGAGAAAATAAGAACGTTAGGATCTAGATCCTTCAAACAAAAGAAGCAAACTTCGTTGAGCATTTTACAAATGGGAGATTGGGGAAATGAATATTGGAAAATCATAATTTGCTCAATCCATTTCTGAACCAAAAAAAAGAACATTGTTACAAAATACACTGTGACGAAAATATGCATACAGATGTCAACTTTACTACCCAAAAGACGATGCGAAGAGTTTCTCGGAATGAGAACACATTAGACATAATCACCTATACTATTACCAGTTGGAAGCTTGGAGCAAGCATCACAGAGCATAAAAATGATTGCAACGCTTGAAGCAAAATAACACACAAATCATTGCATTTTATTAAAAAAAAGATAAAATAAAAGAACAAAGAAGCAAAGCTTCCCCCAAAAGTTCTTGTTACTTTTGAAGGCTCTTCTTCTTAAAGAACTTGCTCAAGAACTTCTTCTTCTTGGGATGTTCCCTGTTGTGTGACATCTCCTCGAATTTTGGATCAAGGCTCTCATAATTTTATATTATTATTGTAAGGAAACACATTGTTTAATGGTCTTTGTTAAGAGGCATGCACATGACATGTTCATTGGGCCATAGAGTACACGTAGTCCCCACACCACCACCACCACTTATGTTTGTATTGAAGAGGTCATATAAGTTCATATTTCATGTATGTTTAGGCTCCACATGGTATTACAGCATCAAGTGAAAACCTAGCATTGTTGCTGCCATCTACCAGCTACTGCCTTTTTTTTTTTCTGAAAAGTGTACCAGCTACTGCCTTAACTGAAAATATAGGTTAAGAGGAATGGCTAGATAGGGACCTATGTTTATTATAGTAGAATGTTGATATTTACTTATTTTAGAAGATCAGTTAGAGAATTCTCACTTGTCTTTGAGTGAAGAATAACCTAAGCCTATGTACACTACATGGTTGATCATGCATGAGGAAATTGGGACAATGGCATGTTAAGCTGCCACTAGTGTGGATTAGAGAATGGGCTTAGCTACTGGTAAATAGTAAATACTCTCTGTAAGATTTGTAAAATGGAAGTTCTAAAAGGGATTTACAGGAGCTTGACTATTAGTAAATAGTAAATACTCTTGGTAAATAGGAAGTTTTGGGAATGATGTATAGGTGTTCATTGGTTGTTTCAACTGCATGGATGTAGAGAATTTCATCTGTGTAAAATGGAACATGATATTTATGATTTTTTTGAATTTTAACTTGATAAGGTAAGCATGTGGAATCAAATGATTGGCATGTTTACATTTACTTTGGTTCCTGCCTCTTCTCCCTACTCACCAGAAAAATTACTTCAATTCCTATGAACCATCCATGACAAGTATTTAGTCTGCCTTCATGATATTCTGATCTTCAGCCTTATTGCTTTGTGTATGGTGATTGCCATTTCTTTGAAAGATGCTAATGAAGATAGATTATCATGTGTATTTGGTTTATATACATATAATGTTTCCATATGTATGTTGATTGCAGTGACTTTTTCCCCTTTTTTCTAAATCCTAGACTATCTCGGCCAATATTCAGACAGCAACTCTACATCTCCAGTGGGAGATTTATCTAATAAAGTAAGGTAACAGATCGGGCCAAGGTTTAGTGTATTTCCTGGTGTTGTCAATTATTGTTTATTTCCCATCTAATTTTGCAGCCGCAAAACATTAATCTACCTAGTTCTCACCCTTGGACATTTGTATCCAGATCATGATTTTAGGCATGTAAGAATAGTTTATAATACTTGCGTCAGTTGTCTATAATCATTTCAAGAGAGATGTTGGGTAATGCCATTGTCAGCTTGTTGGGTGGCATGTCAACCCGCTAAGCGTCCCCTCTTTTCAGTTACGGAAGTGTTGTTGGATGGTTTGACAGATGAGCTTGGACCATCGCTCCTACATGAGTTAAGAGTTCAAATATCTCCATTTCCCAATGGTCATTGAGTTGATGTACAACTTATAGAGCAATGGCAATATTCCCTATTTTTTTGCTTGCTTCATTTTGCAATGCTGTGCAAGCCCATCACTTTTTCAGAGAAGAAGGGTTGGATGGTTTCAAGCAGGTCTAACACGTACATGTTTGATGCGGAGAAGGTGTACTTTCTATTAAACTTGTTATATTTGTTTAGAATTTTCTTGTTTGCACTTCATTTTGTGAAGTAAATCTATTTGTTGGTTTTGATTGGCCATGGAAGAACGGTCACTTTTTGCATAGTTGTAATTTTTGGTTTAGCCTACTTCATGATCAAGTCTATAGAATTTGAACTTGCGATGGTTGTTTTTAAGTATAGTTCTTCAAGCATCAACTAGCAATTAGCTTGAAGCTAGAGATTGAGTGATATTTAAATGACTCATGTATGGATTGGATCCCCTTAGACAAAGGTCAAGACACATTTTGTGGAATATGTATAATACTCTCATATAGCATGCAAGTGAGCTACTCTACTTCTCTGATATCGAATAGGAAGTCACTCATCATCTGATAGGTAGATGAAGAGGCATTTTGAGTGATAAGAATTGTGTGGAATATTTTACTTACTAGTGAGATGGTGTATGAACCGAAAAGTATTTTGTTTTCAATGCTAAATAATTGTGATCCTTAGGTCCACACCTTTTTCATTTGGTACGATTCTCATATGCTCCTTACATAACAAATTGGATCTTTCTCTAGTAGTCCTTGCATCTTTTCGTCCAATGGTTAATCTTCATTATTCCTTGACAACCATACAATCAGATAAATGTTAATCAATGTGAGGAACTTTTAGTCACGGTTGGTGAACCATGACGAAAGACCAAATTAACCGTGACCAAATATTTTTTACTTCCTCTCCAAGTTTTCGATCACAGTTTTAAACCGTGACCAAAGTTATCTCTTTGGTCACACTTTTAAAACCGTGACCAAAAGTCTTGGTCTCGATTTACTAGCAAGAGGTAAAGTTTCGAACTGTCGATGCTTTGGTCACGGTTTAGAGTGAAACCGTGACCAAAACTCCTTCTGCCACGCAACTTTTGCTCACACTAATTGGTGACCGTTCTAAACCCTTTAAGCCTTCTTTGTTGTAGTGGAATTAGGGTTTGACGCCCTTACACTCCCTAAATTTTTAAAATTTTTCTACTTGGCGAAATTCTCTGAATTTGGAACATAAGTTCCTGATTCATGAGGGCTTCTAATGGTAGAGTTTGAGAGTTTTTGGAAGCCTCTTTGTGCCTTAACTTGATTTTTCTAAATCAAGACAAAAATTTGGATTTTAAAAAATGAAGCACCAATGGAAATGAGGTGATAAAAGTATAATTGAAGCAAGAAAGCAAGGTGATTTTAGGGTTCCACTACCCTTAAATTTTCTTATTTTTATATGTTTTGATATTTTTAAGATTGTTTTTTAGTATTTTCTTAAGGTTTGAAAGGGAGTTTCGGCAAGGTACTTACCTTAAATCTGGGGGAAGAGAAAAAATCTTGAAGCTTGCACTCCAAATCAATCCCACTCACTTCTGCTTTATTCGTGGAATTACACTAGAAAGGGGTGAATAGTGAAATTGAAATATAACAAGCAAATAAAAATTCAATTGCACAAATAACATAATAATTTTTAGTTGGAAATCCAGATTGGGAGAAAATCACCACCTAAGTCGACCTTGACTTAGGATTTATGATCACCAAGTGGTCAATCCACTATCCACACCACTTAAACCAAGGGTGGTGTTCCTCTATACAATTCCCACCTCCGATCCCTAAACAGAGATTTCTTTGTTCACACGAAAGATATGATGATTCGAGAGGTCGGATGCCCAAGTAGAACAAAATGTAAAAATGAAAAATAAAAGTCACCCTATAGAGCTCCCCAAATGGATATAAAAGTAATTTTAGCAACTAAGGGTGAGTGGACTCCCTAATGATGATGACAATAGCTCAATGGTGAGATAATGAGTGTATGCCCTAGGAATAAACTTGCACGCTAGTAGGGCAATGAGAGTGAGTAGATCTAGAGTTTTTGCTTGTGGATTATCTCTAATTGGTGTATATAGCCAAAGAGGGGTTAAGGGATATATCCAAACCTCAAAGGAATCTTTAAGAAGGCTTGGGAGGCTCCCCCTAGCCGTTGGAGACATTTCCTAATTGTTTCGGTCGAAATCCAAATCAAATCAAGCAATTAAATTCTCTGACAGAAAAATTAGACATCGTCTAATGAAAGTTTTGAACATCTGATATGAAGGGTCATTGTTCCTGGATTGAATTGAATCTAAACAGGGTTCTAGTCACTAATGGTCAGACGTCTTATTTGCTATTTTGAGATGTCTAATGCAATCTTTGAACGTTTAAAAATATGCGAGTTTGTTCCTAGATTGGATCAGATTCAAACAAGGTTTTAGTGTACAGAGGTAAGATGTTTTACTGAACATTTGACCATGTGCCTGGATGTCTGAAGGTCATAATGACTTAGAACTTCAGATTTTTTGCAAATCCGAGAATCATGACTATATCTGTCAAAACATTTTGTTAGGTAAGATTAACCTGACATTCCAATCTTGGACGTCTAGAAGCATGTCCAAACATCTGATAATATTAATAAAATATTCTTAGGTGTATCTGCATATATTTTATTCTATCCAAAAAAGATGAGGTTCAACGGTAATGTTATTAGATGACTAGAGATGCATCCAAACATTTGGGGTGATCTATGGTCGTCTAGAATAGTGCCTGGTCGTTTGAAGCCTAAGTGTTCAAAACCCTAAGGCATTGTATGTGGCGGTTGGTCGTCTGATGCATATACTGGATGACTCATCTTTCAATATTAGACATCTGGGAACACCTATAGATGTTTGATTCTAAGGTGTATGCTTGCTTTAGAGTTGGGTTTTGTTTCTGGGTTTTTCCTTAGAGTTATGGGCCTAAGTCTAGAGATCTTATATCTAGATGGGGGCTTTTTACAGCTCTTCTAGACTTAATAAAATTAAAAATACAACTCTTTATAAGATTTATACATAAAATCCTAAGACCTAGACTAATAATATCTTCATCCTTCATTCCAAGTCTTTAAAATTCTAAGATGAAATACTTGCAATGAGGTTATAATAAAGATAGAAATAGTGGTTTTATCCAATTTAATTTCTCTTTTAGGTATTTTATAAAATTATCGAAACGTAATTAGGAGAGGTTGAATTAGCAATTCTGTAAAGGCCCGTTCTGATTTGAGCCTTTTAAGACGTCTGGATTGTCAGTCAGACGTCTAGTCAGGCGTCTGGACCTCTTCCAAGACGTCTAAAAATTGAAAAATCTGTACGTGCATTTGCTTTTTGCATGCAGGTAGCGCGCAGACCTCCATCTCTCCCTCCTCTCTTCTTCTTTTCCCCCGCCAAACCTTAAACCCCTCGCCTATAAGAAGCACCCCCTTCCTCTCCTCTCCACTTCACCACCACCACCTTCCTCCCCACTCCACTGCCGTGAGTGAGGTGCACGAGAGAGGGGGAGCGAGAGCGAGGAGGAGCGGACGTGAGGACGAGAGGGCCATGGTCTCGATCTCGTGGAGGCTCGCCGGAGGTTTGCATGGCTACCGCGGCCCGTGCGGGAGGAGAGCGTTGGGGCGTCGTCCCTGACCTTTTGCATCGGTCAGAGCTGCAGCGGAGCAAGAGGAGCCGCGACGGAGCGCGGCGAGAGAAGCGGGAACGCTGTCTGATACTGGGGTTTTTCCAGTGTCAGACGTCCGGAGTGCCTTCCAGACGACGAGTTGGATGTCTGGCGACGACACCGGATGTCTGAAAGTGGGTGTATCGTGAATGTACTTCTTCCTTGCGGTTACGACCATGCAGGCTGCACTGCAGAGGCGATGTGCTTGGCTAAAAGTGGTGTGCTGCTCTGTCATGCGTAGGAGCAGCTTTGGGAAGGCGCGCGACATGCCCTCCCATGCTTTTCGGACGTCTGGACAGCTTACTAGACGACCAGAGGCATTCCCAGATGACTGAAGGACTGCTTGGACGTCTGGAACTGAGTCCAGACAGTCGCGGAGGAGTCCTGGATGTATGAGGTCATCACAAGAACCTGAGGTGAGTCTCTGATGACTTTTAAGACGTCTGAACTTGGTTCCAGACATCTGATTTGGGTCTGCAGACACGTTCTTGACCCGTTTAGGGTCTGATCGGGATCCGTTTTACGCAAACGAAATATCTGTGGTTTCCTTGTGAGTTCCTCTACATGTTAGAAACCTTTATATGCTGTTCTGAATGTTCCATTGTGATGTGCTCCTTGGTGTAGGACTTCGATCTGTTACGTGTCTGGGGCTTACAGAGGCACGTGGGTCTGCAGTTCGAGTCCCCAGTACTCCCGGATTGTCTGGAAGAGTGGTTTCCTCTTGTTTTACTTATAAAATATGAATACATCTATGAAAATTAGATAACGAAACCCTAGGATGTTGCATGAACCCTAGGACGAGAAATGGTTGAACCGCTTGCTTGCATGATTGGAACTTTATTTATGAATGAATGAGCTAAATTGTTAGCAACTGCCTATTAATGAATACGAGCTGCCTGTTAGAACATGAAATGCCTGAGATAACTAAACAGTTACCTGTGATATCGCTTATTGCATGTGTTAAATTGTGGAAATACAAGCTGCATATGTAAAATACGAGAACGGAATTGTGAATGATGAAATCTGGTATGGAGTAATATGGTGAATATGAATATGAACCCTACGGGGAGTTAGGAGTAGAGCTCTTGTGGATGAATGAAAAGGTCTGGAAATATGGATGGGAAGTGTGCTGACCCTTGAGTACGTGGTACCAAGGAGAGCGACTGTCCCATTTTTAGTGTAAGAGAGGAGCTAGCCGCCCTTGGGTTGGGACCCGGGGTTAAGATTGGCCACTCTATACCGATTTTTGTTGGCCCTCGCATACACGGTACTGGGGAGAGCTACTAGTGTAGGGAGGTAGCTAACCACCCCATAGGGTCCGGGGTTCAACTAGCCACCCTACACCGACTTGTTAGGCCCTCTAGGCAAACCGAGGTAGTTAGACGAGGGTGTGCGGACTGTAGAGGGGCAAGGCCCCTGTTTGGTTTTGAGGGGCGAGACCCCTTTTTCTGAGAGGGCTAGGCCCTATACTGTTCCGTGCTGCACTTTGGGCGTACCCACTAGCGAAAACGACTAACCGCGTACCAGTGCGGGGTAGCTATCCGTGCGCTTATCGCGTGTGCCGTGGTCACCACTACGTCTGTCTGTGACCTCGGGGTGGTTGACTGGGTGTAGGACTATCACGGGGGACTCTCCCGGCCAGGAGAGCACCACGTGCACCTTCTACTCTTCGGCAAAGATTGCAATCAAGATCGTTCCCACGAGGAACATGCGAGATCAAGAAAGAAATCCGAAAGTAAACCAATGGGGTGAAAAGAAATTACTTGTAAAAATAAATAACTGGAAAAGATAAATTTACCTGCTAGCTTTTACTGCTTTAGATAGTCTGGTTACCTCTCTACTCAACTTTTGCTAACTATGTTTTCTCATAACCCTTTACAGGTCCAGGAGTTGAGCAGCCCGAGTTACCGGTTGCAGAGGGTGCTGGGCCCAGTCGAGCCTAGCAGTAGTTTCGTATTGTGGTTGAACTTTCTTTCCGGCTAGTGAGTTTCAGACTTTTGTTTACTGTTCCCGTTACTGTACCTTTGTTCTACTTTCCTGTTATTGTGGTGGTATGTACTGACTAGCAGTTTTTACTTCATTTACTTCTTGTACGCTTTTACTATTGGTTACATTGCATAGTGAATGGGGTTTATTTTCCTGCTTTTCAGTTATTTTTTGTTAGACGACTGGGTCTTAGGATTAGTCGAGCCGGTCTTGGGTCCTATAGGGATTCGGGAACCGGATCGTAACAAACTCACACCTGTGCAAAAGAAAAAAATGGAACTAGTGAAGATTCTATTGAGCAAGAGAGAGATAAAAATAATAATTAAGTCATGCCTCCCAAGCAACGGCGCCAAAAAGTAATGCAGAGAATACGTGTTTTGTATAAACGCGAGTTAATGTCGTAACGCACAAATCCGATCAACTTTTAAATTTATAAACGTAGATAGTAGAAGTATTTAGGGTCGTCCAATGAGATGATACTAGTTATATAAATGATAAAACTCTCTCTTACTTACCCAAATCTTCTTTTAGGGTTTTTGTGGTTTTGCAATTTTTTTAGGATTTTTAAAATATGGGGCAACTCGAAAGAAAGATATGAAATATGGAAGTAACAAAACCCAACCTTCCTAAGCTCACCCTAGGCAAGTGTGGCATAGGGTAATTTGGAAGGAAGTGAATGCAATTATAAAGCTAAAGAAGCATGAAAATCTACAAGCACAAATTTGAAAGGCAAACTTTTTTTTATAAACTAAAGAAGAAGACAAAATGTGATATTTGGAGAGCACACTTATGTAGAGGGTTTCTACATAAGTAAAAGCCAAATATAAAGGAAAGCTTGCTACTACAAAACTGAGATACAAGCAAATAAACTAAGATAGAAATGAGATGTCTAGAAGTGATGCTTGAAGCTATCCTCTCTCCAAGTGTGGCTGCTCCCGACTTGAAGAAAACTCCTTGCTCCCAAGATAGTGCTCTCTCTCCTAGCTTTCCAAGGGTGGACATCCACCCTTCTCCTGCTTGGCCATCCTCCAATGAAGCTCCTTGGCTTGGCTCCAAGGAAGGAGAAGATGGTGTTCTACATGCGGAATAGGTACGCAACAAGTGTGTTTGTCGTAGTAAATGCACATAAAAACTCCTAAATTTGTATTCAGAATCAAACTCGTAAAATATGAAAATCGAGGTTTCAAATCAGAGTTCGAGTCGTTCGTTGGGAGATAAATAGATTAAAATCGCTTTCCTAAAATCTACGGTATAGGTGTATAGATGATGAATTTAAACTAGAATAAGCATTAATAACTAGAACTAACAAGTAATTACTAGAACTAGCAATTAGAACAAGTACCATAGAAATAATATAAGACAAGTAGAGAATAAGCACCGGAACTTTTTATTAAAAAATTAGAGTTTGAATACCAAATGCTTATAACTAGAATTCAATTGCAACTATACTAGAATAGGAAGAATGAAACTAAAAACTATCTAAAGCCTTGAAGGTGAGGCGTAAGGTGTGGCGTGGATGTGGAGGAGGAATGCAAAATCTGATGCAAAGGCGCACCAATGGAGACTTCCTCGAAGATCATGCCTCTTGAACTATGGGAGATGCCACATAAGCAAAAGACAAAGTAATGGCAGCCAACTGAGGGGGGATGATCGGCTGGACTTGATGCATTAAAGGAAAGACCGATGGTACTGTTATAACCGTGGGAGAGCTGCTCTCTGTTGGGAAAGAGGGATGATAAAAAATATATCCCTCTTGGAGAGAGAGATCGGCAGATTTTAATGAGCGAGAGAGAGGTTGAGATATCAGTGAGCTTTGGTTGGCATGGGATAGAATCGGGCGGTGTTGAGTTCGATTGTTTGGTGACTTTCGTTGCGGAGGATTTGTTGCATGGGATTGAGATATTCGGTGGAAATTGAATTGTACGTGGGTTGTTGTGAGGATTGGAGGGGTATTGCATGGTTATTTCGGTGGGGATGGGATTGACGTGGAATTTGTTTGTGGGTTTTATTGCATGGGATATTAGGTTGAGGTCTGGGTAGCTGCATGCATGGCTCATTACGTGAGTGGATGTGTGATTTGTTTTGTGCATTGTGTGTAGGCATGGGAAAGATAGGAGTTGACGTGGGAATTTGATAGAAGTGGACGTTGGGATTTTTGCATGTGGATTTATGTGACTTGGGTTGTGGGAATTTTTGGTGGTGAGAATTTTGGTGGATAAATAGGTGGGTGCTTACGTAAGTGCATGTGAGGGGTATTAGATGGGGATATAAAGTGGAAAATTAGGGGATATTTAGGAGATGGTGGTAGAGGTTTAGGAAATTAGGAGAATGAGTATGGGATTTTTAGTGGTAAGGTGGGCATGAATTTACATGGAGGCTATTGGGTTTAAGTTTGGGCTAGGTAAAAGGGTTAATTGGGTTGGGGTTGGGAGAATAAGGCTAGGTGAAATATAGGGAATAGGTTTACCCACATTAACACAAATTCCCTCAATCAAAATCTGCATTATTATGAAGCCCTAATCAGTTCTATACTTAGCACCCCCACAAATATAAACAAATTTCATCAAGGCACCAAATATAAGTAATAATAAAAATTGCAACCAAATTCCTAAAGATGCAATATTTACACAATGCTACGATTTAACTAATCTAATCTAATTGAATGTGATGTGACCAAAATTACCCTTGGGCTAACATTAGTTAGGCATTAATTAACATAAATAAATATAGAAATATCAGATGGTGTATAGACTAGAGAGAGGTGGTAGTGAGCTCCTCTAATGTGCATGTCCTCCTTCTTCTTCCAAGGCCTTCAATAGGGGTTTTAGATAGAAATAGAATATAGCCAAGGATGTCTATTAAGGTAGTGGTTAATGGTGTATATATAGGAAAGAGGTAGGTGGTGGTTAAAGGTTGAATGGACACATATGGGTGGTGCCACCATGAAGGGTTGCCATCATTTTGCCGCCAATTCTAGGGTTCTAGAAGCTTGGGTTTTTGGCACAAAATGGAGGTCTAAGATGGAGGTTTTTGGTGAAAGAAAGGTGGATGTGGGTGGTGGTTAAAGGAAGGAGGTTGGCGCCAACTTTAGGAAGTGGTTATGGGTGCATTTTGGAGTGAAATGAAGAGGTGCCTACGGGGGGGAGTTGGTGCCAAGATGAAGGGGTGCTTCATGGGTATGGTAGTTGGTGGTTTTTGGAGGGAGAAAGGTAGCACCAATTTATGGTGGAAGGAAGGTGAATTTAGCTAGGTAGTGGAGTAGAGGGGTAGCTAAGTAGCTTAACTTAGCTAGCTTAAGCTAGCTAGTAGCTAAGGAGAGTTACTTTGACCTAGTCTAGAGTTGTAGGGAGCTTGAGGGAGCTGAAGTATAGCTATTTTGAACTTCATAGCTCAACCTAGCTAGCTAGCTGAGAGCTAGTAGCTATGAGGAGCTAAGTTGAGCTTCCTTGAGCTGGATAAAACTTGACTGAGTTGAAAGGGAGTTCAGGTGAGCTGACATGAAGCTGACTGGAACTTCTATCTTCTTCTTCTGAGGTTTAGTTAATCTTCAAGATTCCTCATTCCCTTACAAGCAAGCAATACACATAAGTTACATAAAACAATATAAAAAACCTAACAATGCATGCATCATCCCTAAGTATGCATGAATGACTAATGCAAACCTAATATTGTAATGCGGATGCAAAATACCTAGGAACTTGGTGTAACATATGCATAAAAATGATGATAAACCAGAGTTTATCACAACGTAAATCATACCTGAGGGTATCTATACTCTTGGGAATAAACTAGTTCTAAAAATTAGTATTTCGAAAGTCCTTTCCATTACTATTTTTTTAGATCCTTCATTTTCTTTTATCTAATTGGTGCCTTTGTTGCGCAGACAAACATGGAATGCTTAAATGGGTTCTCTCTAAGGAATACATGCTACTAATGCTACACATGTGAGAGCCCATGCTCTTCTATCCCTAATCAAGACAATGAAAGTTATCGGGACTTTGAAAGGGTAGTGAAGGATGATTTCTCCTACTCCATAGTCCTTTTTAATCATAATGTACAAAAATGCAAAATGCAACGTGCTTTGCAAAACAAAAGTGGGGACCATGTCATGTGTCCCCCTGATGCACATGGGAGTGCACTTGGGTGGGATCTACTAGTCGAATGCATCGGTGCATTCATCACCAATGATATTTGTTATCAACATGTGACACTACAACAGTTGTACCTACATCGATGATCAACAACCGTCAGTGTAGATTGAAATTACCGTCGCTATAGCTACAAAAGCCTATTCCAACGGTTAATTTTGGTGTTCTCTTAAGAGGCGTTACTGTATGCTATACTGATGGTAAAGATCATCAATGTTGCACCTAATTCTATAATAACGGTCAACTTTCTAAAAGTTGTCCAGTTTGGCTTTCATACTAGTAGCGATAGTTTTATCCATCGATGTAGATAAGATTGTTAACTCTAACAGTATAAAACGTTGGCAATACTGTCACTATAGTTAAGTACTCTATGTTAAATTAGTATTTGATAACAAAAAAACTATTAGAATTACCATCACTATAGAAAGATGAAGTTTTGATAACAAATGTGCACAAAGGGCAGTGGCCAGAGGAAGGAAGATGTAACTAAGATATGGGATAAGGTGTAGACTTAAAAATGACATCTTCTTAGCTTTTCCTAGTAAACATAACTACTACCCCCTGATGGAGCTTAACTTGAGTGGCAATTTTGTATTTTTCTAAAACATTTATGTAAACATTACAAATGAGAGGGCATCTATGTAAAAACCTCTTTATCAATTTGACAACTCCCCCCACCCCACCCTTTAAGATATGATTTTATATTGAATTCCCTCCCCTCTTCCACTACTATTGCATGGCATTCAATGAAAACTCCTATGCTTATTCTCCTTTTTTTTGGAGTTACTTGTTTTATTGCAAGTCTGGTTGCTTTCAGTTCAAAAGCACTTCAAGAAAAGTACAAGACCTCTAAAATACTAACTCAAGAACATCCAATGTCCAAATTGGAGTAGGACACTATACCATACTTCCACATCACCTGATTTAAAAAGTTGAATTGGAACATGTTAGAATTCAAGAATAAAATTTAAATATTTTATTGGCTGAGTTAATTTGTATGGTCAATTAGACTTAGCATGTTAGATATTCCAAGGCATGCTAGCCAAAATATGTAACTTGGGGGCTTTCGATGGCAACATTTAACTAGACTAATGAGTACATTGATAAAACTACAGTCACATGGTATAATTAGTTAATTTTAATGTGATTTCAAAGCTCAATGAAAGTAATTAATGTAACAATAGGGTTAAAAGCTTAATTAACATTTTCGTACACAATAAATCTAAATAACATTAAATTATGCATTTACATATTTTTACATATTTCTTTTATATATGCAGGTAATGTAAGTTTAAAAGAATACTATTATTATAATTGCGTGGAGAGTAGAAATAAAGTCTTTAACCTCATTTTTTTTTTCCTTCCCTTGTTCCCACCGATCCCCTCTCTTTTTGTTCAAAGAAAAAAAATAATAAAAAAAATAAAAATCCCGCGTCAACATCCCCTTACATAACCAAGTAAACATACCCACGTATCCTCAACTTCCCTCCCCTCCACGTAATTTGTAACCGCACCCCCTTCCCTCTCTTTTTCCCCTCTCACGTGCACTCCGAAGGGTGGGGAGGCGGAAAACCAACTCCCTCCCACTCTCAACCGATCTCTCTTTCTCCCTCTTAAACTCCTCTTTCCTCTCATTTTTCCTCTTCTCCTTCACACCTCCCTCCACTGCCCCATCTCTCCCCTTCGTCAACACACCCACCACCAGCCACCTGCACCGCCCACCCTCTCCTTCCCCAAACGTAGTAGCAGCAACACCACCATTGGCTCCATCACCACCTTCACCAACGGCCAGTGTCACCCCTCAACTTCTCTCTGCGGCTATAGCACCTCCAACGCCGCCGGTGCCCTCTCCTTCCCTCCTCTTCGACATCATCGACGCCCTCTACCCTAACCACTAAGCCGCGTTGCTCTGCAACCCAACACCACTAGATCTGCTCCCTCTCTTTCTCTTCTTCTTCCTTGCCGACGCCCTATAGCGCCACCTTTGCCAGTCCCTCTCCTGCACTCCTACTCTCTCCCTTCTCTTCTTCAACCTCCACAGCCACCAACAACCCACCACCTTTCCCTTTTTTCTCTTCTCCTCACCACACCGATCACCTACAACCACCATCAATGGCCAAGCGCGCCCCCTCTGTCAACAACAATCGCTGTCACCACCAACCACATCTCCATTCGATGGCTAGCATCAACCCTTCAACTCCCCTCGTTGCTGTATGTCTACTTATAGGGACAACAACCACGCCTTCTACTCATCATCTCCTTCTTTGGCTGAGAATATTCTTTCTCATTTTTCCTTTCTTCTTAATTTTAATTTTGTTTTTATATTTTGGATGTAGTAGTAAGTTAGTAACCATGCATTTGATGTCAGAAATTCTATATATCTAGAATAGATATATTTTCAATCTCGTTTGTTTAATGTGGTCAAAGTTATATGTGAAAATAATAAAATTTGTAATGTTATATTTCTTTTATAAAGTTCATGTGTTTTAATTAATAAATTTCTCATATGTTTTATTTGTTTGTATAGCTCGATAGTCAAATATGCTTTTAATTGTAGTTTTTGTTGAATAGAAAATTACATTTAAGTTCTATATAAATGAATAACCTAGTTTTTGATAGAACTGTTATTAGTCTTTTTAACGTTTATAAAAATAAATAAAAAAATTCATATTTGAACGATTTTAGATTGTTAACTTTATTTTTTAAATAGTTACTAAGTTAGTTTAAACTTGCTATATCATTTGCTAAATTATAAATTTACTTAGTGTAACAATAGATTGCAAGAAGGTTTTAAGTTTTGCATTATTTTTATTTTCAATTCAAATTTTATGAATTAGCTTAACAACCTAATTAGGATTTAGTTTAGAACCTTCGAGCAAAATGACTCGAATTCATCAAATTATTAATAGTTCGATATAAATTTTAAACTTGACATTCTTATCATACTACAATGACATAATTTTAACCATAGCGATTTGAGTGTGTCTCGTTTATGGCGTTGTTGCCGGGGGTGCATTAAAATATAATTAGGTTATTAGTTTTATTTTAAAAATAAAAAATTAAAAAAATGCTTATTATCCTTGGTATTGTTTTTGTTATTTCCTTGCATTTATTTTTAGTTTGATTTGTCGCTAACTTAGTTTATTTTCTTTGGTACGAGGTACTTGGTGTACTCGGTGGATTCGCCGCACTCGTCTTCCTGGTGGCTCTAAGGCGAAGGAATCCAACACTTGGCTGGAGCATTTTAGATTTTAGAAATAGCTTTAGAATTTTATTTTTATTTTAGAATCGATGTACTAGGCTTAATGTAAGTGAGAGATTATTTTGGTTGTGTACATGACCGTTATTATTTTTCTCCCTTTTACTTAGTTAGTGGTGGTTTAGTAATCAATTAGGTTAATTAAAAGATTAGTTAAATTTTATTTTGTTTTTGCTTTAAAAAAGAAACAAAGGAAACTTACACATAAAACTTTTATTTTAACCTTAGAAGTTGCCTATTTAGGATAATCACGCTAGGGACTGCATAACTGCCTTTAGTTTTTAATTTTCTGCGATCTGCATAAAATTTGTATAGTACTGGAGACAGGTACATTTTCTAAACCCGCTCAAATAATTGTTCGTGCATTTTTATTCTTCGCATGGATAGAATTTAATAAAGGAATTAAGTTATAACTTTGTTTGTTAAAAATCAATAAAAAGTGAAAATTCACAAAATAAAATAGAAACTAAATAAAGATTAAAACCGTAAAAATCACCTCACCTTTTGTTTAAAGAACTTGTTTGCCTTGTGTTTGCTTTTATTTATGTGGTTTGCACACTTGTGTGTGAATGGCACAGGCATGCATATAGGGCACTAGAGCCTCTTGTGTTTGCTTTTATTTCTGCGGTTTGCATACTTGTGTGTGAATAGCATAGGCATGCATATAGGGCACTAGAGCCTCTCATTTAGGTTACTTTTTTAAGGCATATCGTAGGTTAATAAGAAAAATAACGTAATTTGTTCCTTTTGTTTTATCACCTTACTTAATCTAGATTAATCAATTTACCTTCTTAATTCATCGCATTAGTTGTTTGTATTATTTTTTGTATTGCATTTTCATTTTATATACTTGGTCGTAGATCTTTATTACATAATTTTGTAGAACCTTTAATTAAAGAACTACGTAGGATTAGTAATAAACAAATGGATAACCAAGAAATCTAAAACCAATTATTACGGCAACTGCAATAACAATTTTCGGAAATGCAACAAGAACAACAAGAATTGCATTACACCTTTCAACCTGTTAATCAATAAAGACCCTTATGGGAATTTTATGATCCCTCAAGTGAAATCCGTAAACCTTTTGTCCGTATTCCAGAAGTTGATGATTTTGAAATAAAGCCCTCCACCATAGCCTTATTACCCATTTTTATGGGCATAGCAATGAGAACCCTTTTATACACTTAGATGAATTAGAGACTATTAGCAAAACTATGAGAAACAGAAATCTAAGTGAGGATGCCTTAATGATGAGATTGTTTCCATTCTCATTAAAAGATAAGTCTAAATTCTGCTACCAAAATATAGGAAAACTGATAAACAATTGGGCTAAACTTCGATCTGAATTCCTTAAGAAGTACTTTCCTATAGGTAAAACCAATGCTATAAGGAGAGCCATTACTTGTTTCACTCAGCAACCTAGTGAACATTTCCACGAAGCTTGGGAGAGACTTAAGGAGCTTCTTAGGAAGTGCCTACATCATGGAATTCCTCGTTGGTAGATAGTTCAAATATTCTACCATGGCATTAATGAACAACTTAGGTATAATGTCGATGCTGCCTGTGGTGGGAATTTCCTAAGTAAGGGAGAAGATGAAGCTTATGAGTTGTTTGAAAACATGAGTGAGAACTCCCTTAATCATGCTTTAATAGATACTTTTGATAGAACAAATTCTAAAGGAGGAATTCATGAGATACGAAATACTAAAGAATGGGAGATGATCAACAAAAGGTTAGACAAGGTTGATATTTTAGTAAAAAAACTTGAGAGTCAAAGATCTAACCTTAGATCCCATGCATGTGAAGTTCAACCCTCTTTTTCCCCTCTTTACCAAGAACCAATGCCCATGTATAATTCTAATGTCCTAACTTCAACCTTAGATTCTCCTTCATCATCCTACACTTAATTAGAAGATGCTCAAGTTCTTCAAGGTAACTTTAGGCAAGAAAATAACCCATATTCCAACACCTATAACCCAAGTTGGCGGAATCACCCTAATTTTTCTTGGAGGAACCAAGGGTATGAACCTAACCCAATGTCCCAACCTAAACTCAACCTAGTTACATTTCCAAATAACAACTACATAAATAGAGTTACCCAAGATTCCCAATCATTTAGAAGTGAGTTTGACAAGAAAATAGGAGATATGCAACAGTTAATGTTACAACTTGTCAACACTCAACAACAATTGATGAATGAAATTAAGGATGAGAGAAATCAAAGAAAAGATAATCGACCCCTTGGAGTTTTACCTACTCAACTAGAGCCTAACCTCAGTAATTTACCTAACCCGAACCCTCCACCTAGATTCAATAGGAACCAACCCCAAATCCTTCCACTTAACCCTATTCCAAACATTCCTAGAAAATAGCAACCTCAAAATAGAGATAATAATCCTCAAGTTAATGCAAATGTTGTTACACTTAGGAGTGGTAGGATTACTAAGGAGGTAGCTCATCCCCAAACTTCAGCTAACAAAGAAACTGCTGAAAAGTCACCCTTAGTGGTTGACAGTGATTCTGAAGATGAAGAAAATGTAAAAGAAACTTCTAAAGAATCTAAACTCAAAACTAATCCTGATCTCACACCATCTCACATTCCCTTTCCTGATGCTCTAAAAGCTAAGACTTCAAGAAAGAAAACTTTAGCTAATAATGAAGAATTACTTGAACTCTTCAAGCAAGTTCAAATAAACATTCCTTTAATTGATGCTATTCAACATATACCTTTATCTGCAGAAATTTAAAAGGAATTGTGCACACAAAAACATAAAGCTAAAGTTAAGACTCCTAAAAGGATAGTCTTATCTAAGCAAATAAGTTCAGTTATTCAACAAAACCTGCCCATTAAAAAGAAAGACCCAGGCAATCCTTGGATTATTTGTATTATTGGTAATCTTACTTTTAACAGAGCTTTGAACTCCAACCCACTTCCATTTCTCTTCCAACTAGCTAATAGATCAATTGAGAAGCCCAAAGGAGTTCTTGAGGACGTAATTGTCAGGGTTAAAGATTTCTATTTTCCAGTTGATTTCTTAGTTTTGGATATGGAAATCCCTAAGATTATTGAGAATGCGCCTATTATTTTAGGAAGACCATTTTTAGCTAATGCTAAAGCTAACGTAGATTGTGAATTAGGAATAATGGAGATAACCTTTGGTGATATGAAGATGCAATTAGATATTTTCAAGGCATCAAAAAGCTTGAATTTTGATGATGGTTGTAATTTAATAGAAGTAGGCTTACTTGAAGAAGCCATTGATCACACCACACCTTATCACCTTGAAGAAGATCCTTCGATCACTTGTTTAACTCATGATAAATCTTTAGATGTTAAAAAGAACACTAATCTCCAAAAGGTGAATAATCTTTTGAATTCTTCTTCTTCTTTAGGACCTCCTTGGACTATTAAGACAAAGAAATTACCTAAACTTTCTAAGGAGCCCTTAAAACCCTCAATTGAATCCCCTCCTGAATTAGAGCTTAAACCTCTACCTGACACTTTAAAGTATGTGTTTCTAGGATCAAACCTGACATTACTAGTTATCATTAGTTCAAAACTCACAACCACCCAAGAAGGTCAATTGGTTGAGGTCTTAGGAAGGCATAAAATGGCATTTGGGTGGAGCATAGCTGATCTAAGAGGGATAAGTCCATCCTATTGCACCCATAGAATTTTCACTGATGAAACTGTTAAACCTTATAGAGAATTTTAAAGGAGACTAAATCCTAATATGAGAGTTGTAAAGGATGAAATAATTAAGTAGCTAGATGCTGGTATCATATATTTGATTTCTGATAGTCCTTAGGTCAGTCCGACATAAGTTGTACCTAAGAAAGCTAGCATAACCGTTATAACAAATGACAAGGGTGAAAAGTACCCACCAGAATAGCTTCCTCTTGGAGAGTTTGTATAGATTATAGGAAGCTTAATAATGCCACTAAGAAAGATCATTTCCCTTTACCCTTTATAGATCAAATTCTTGAAAGGTTAGCGAGAAGGGAATTCTTTTGTTTTCTTGATGGATATTCTGGATATTGTCAAGTGGCAATTCACCCTGAAGATCAAGAAAAAACAAGCTTCACATGTCCCTTCAAAACTTTTGCATTCCGAAGAATGCCATGCAGATTGTGTAATGCACTAGCCACATTTCAAAGGTTCATGACGGCTATCTTCTCGGACATGGTTGGTGATTGTTTAGAGATTTTTATGGATGACTTCTCTATATTTGGAGATTCATTTAATTCTTATCTCCTTAATCTTGAGAAAATTCTTCAGAAATGTATTGAGGTCAACTTAGTCTTAAGTTAGGAAAAAATCCACCTTATGGTTTAGGAAGGAATTGTTTTAAGCCATATTATCTCAAAGAAAGGAATGGAAGTAAACAACGCTAAAGTTGATCTGATCAGTAATCTTCCACCTCCTACTTCAATTCGAGATGTTCGATCTTTCCTAGGACATGTAGGATTTTATAGTCATTTTATTAAAGACTTCTCTAAGATAGCTAGACCTTTGAGTGTTGTTTTGGCTAAAGAAGTTAGCTTTGAATTTGATGATTCTTGTTCAACGGCCTTTAACACTCTTAAAGGGTCTTTGACTAGAGAGCCTATCTTACAACCTCAAGATTGGACACTCCCGTTTGAGATTATGTGTGATACTTCAGATTTTGCAGTAGAAGCAGTTTTAGGACAAAAAATTGATAGAAAACATGCTATAGTCTTTTATGCAAGCATAACTTTAGATGAAGCTCAAAAGAATTACACTACAACTGAAAAGGAATTGCTTGTAGTTGTTTTTGCTCTTGCAAAGTTTTGATCATACTTGTTAGGTTCCCACGTGGTAATTTATAGTGATCATTCAATCCTTAGACATCTTCTATCCAAAAAGGATGCTAAACCAAGATTAATTCGATGGATACATTTATTGCAAGAATTTGATTTAGAAATAAAGGATAAAGCTGGATCAGAAAATGTAGTGGCTGATCATCTATCTCAAATCTTAATAAGTAATGGTCATTCTCCACCAATTTGTGATTTATTCTCTGATGAACATCTGTTGGTTATAAAGGGAATTAAGTCTCCTTGGTTTGCAGATATAGTCAATTACTTAGCAGTAGGTCGGACCCCTTCCGATTGGACAAAACATAAGCGAGACAAAATATTGTCCTTTTATCATAGCAGTGCATGTGGAGGTCATTTTTCTGTAAAGAAAACAACTGCTAAGGTCCTCCAAAGTGATTTTTATTGGCCCACTTTGTTCAAGGATTCACATTTGTTTACTAAGTCTTATACAAGATGCCAAGCTTTAGGAAATATGACTAAAAGAGATATGATGCCTTTGAATCTGATTTTAACGTTGAGGTTTTCGATGTTTGGGACATCGATTTTATGGGACCATTTACCCCTTCACTTGGATATTTTTATATTTTAGTAGCTGTAGATTATGTATCCAAATGAATAGTGGCAATCCCAACAAAGAATAATGACCATAGTGTAGTCACTTGCTTTGTTCGGAAGAATATTTTTGCAAGAACCGGGATACCGTGAGTAATCATCAATGATGGAGGTTCTCATTTTAATAATTTTCAATTTAGAAGTCTTCTTAAGAAGTATGGAGTCAATCATAGAATTGCAACTCCATATCATCCTCAGACAAATGGTCAAGCTGAAACATCTAATAGGGAGATTAAGGTAATCCTTCAAAAGACGGTAAGAGCTGATAGAAAAGATTGGGCGAAAAATTAGATGATGCATTGTGGGCTTACCATATAGCTTACAAGACACCTATTGGAATGTCCCCCTATTGGTTGGTGTATGGAAAGGCATGCCATTTGCCAGTAGAACTTGAGCATAGATCTTTTTGGACAATAAAGAAATGTAATATGAATCTTTAACAAGCTGGGGATCACAGAAAATTACAAATGAGTAAATTGGAGGAATTAAGAAATGATGCATATGAGAATTCTTGGATTTATAAGGAGTGAATGAAAACTTTCCACGATCGTCATATTTTTCGGATGTCTTTTGAACCAAATCAACGTGTTTGGCTTTATTACGCCAGACTTCGGTTATTTCCAGGAAAGCTTCGCTCTAAATGGATAGGACCTTATATTGTTGTGTGTACCTTACCAAGTGGAGCTGTAGAAATAGCAGATACCAATACTGGGAACAGTTTCATGGTTAATGGGTAAAGGCTTAAACCCTATCTTGAGCATCAGGAGTTTATCAAAGGTGTTGATAAGCTTGCTCTTCTAAATCCTATCCCTAGTTGACTTTGTTTCTTTTTGCTTGGCTGAAGGCGTAAAACTTAGCGCACATTGGAGTCAATCCAAAACCTTCTCACCCCCCTTCTTGCTTTCTAGAGCACTAGAGCACCTAAGAACACTAGCGACTTGCACCATCACTTTCCGTGACCCCATTTTCCTCACCTTCGCCTGTTCACTTCACCACATCATGGATCTCCCTCCAGATGTACGATTGTTGATCTTGCTAAAGGTGAGGGAAGTCAACCATGAAGAAATAGATTCATGCACTTTAGGAATCTCCCTTCTGTGGGAGAAGTAATATGCCTGAACGGAGTTGGGCATAGCGTATGGGATTATGCGTCAAGTGTGGCATGTACGACCACGGCAATTGTTGCAATCCTGTTCCACCTTTTATTTTGGTGTTAACAAAATTATTATGGATTAATGTTTGGAATTGAGTGTTTTTCAGATTTAGGTGAAGATCAAGGCAAACATTGAACGACGGGAAGGAGGCAAGATGGCAAGGAGTTGATGATAGAAGATCATCTGGAGTTTATTTTGTCAGATTAGGATTTTATTTTATTCTTAGAATGTATGCCTCTTAGTAAGGAAACAAGAATTAAATCGTAAAAATCATATAAAGATAAATTAGGATAAAATATTATGATCGTTCGATTTATTTCAAAGTACGTATTGTTTAAAAGATAGTTTTTTTAATGTTTAAAGTATTTGTAAAAATAGGCTACTAATCTTATTGTATTTATATTTAAAAAATGTACTTGTTAACTCATAAGTACCGATACTAAAGTTTAGTACCGGTACATGTGAGTTACAAGTTTGGATTTTTTCAAAGAAATAAACCTGTATCTCGCGAGTACTGATACTCATGATTAGTATCGGTACTAGAGGTAACAAGTATCCGTACTTATGATCAGTACCGATACAAGTGAGTTACAGATTTGTGTTAAGTGTTTAAAATCAAAATCTGGAAGCAACGAGTACTGGTACTCATGATTAGTACCGGTACTCAATATGAATTGTTTGTGACAAGTTAACTTAAAATACAAAACAATATGTCATTATTATCGGTACCCACACTTCAGTACTCATACCAGTTAACCGTTGGCTCAAAACTGAATGGCTAAAAAATTAATTTTAGCAATATGAACATTGGAATTTAAACCCTAACATCTAGTAGACGACCCACTAAGGTCCTAATTCTATAAAAAGACCCTAGGACTCTTAGTTTGCATATATGAAATAGAAGAGAAAAATTCTAGAGCTACATTTCATATTTCCACAATATTTTAAAGAGAAGAGATAGTATTTGCTGGTTCCAATCTCTCTACACTTTGCAAACGCATCGGCGTGTTTTCTCTTACGTATCTACGAAGCAAATCACACCCATCCTAGGGTCTCAATTGGTATTCAATTTAATTATTGTTGGGAGGCATAGAAATCTTTATTGTAAGATTTTATTCTTTTTACACCAGTGCTTATTCTGTATTTGATCTTGTTGCTTGTTGGGGTGTAACAAACTTGTTATTGTACTTGGGTTGAGGTAACCCGTTGATTACCTCGATTAGTAAAGTCATTCCCTCAGGGTGGAGGGAATCAGGTTAATAATTCTAAGTTAGGAGGCTTAGGTAATGGAGTACTCAAGTGAGTGGGGAACCACTATATATCTTATGTCATTTTCTGTGGTTTGATTTTTGTATAAATTTTCTTGTTATTACTAATACTTTGCTTGAGTGCTTGTGCACGTAACCATCTATCTATAGATCCTATCACCAATGATGGCATATGGCGTTGGTATAAGAAATCCCATCAGGATTGGTATGCTGATCGCCTGCACTTCCTTAAGTATGGATCGAGCGCCAATTTCCCTTATCCTCCTGCTTGTCCATTTAAGAGAGCCATAGTAGAATTAATAAACCAATACTTTGATAGATATGGCATCACCTTCATACCACCTGGCTAAAGGCGTAAAACTTAGTGATGGTTGGGAGGCAAACTAACACTGTAAATAAATAATTTTTAAAAAATGAAAAAAATGAAAATTGTGAATAATAAAAATATGCAAAAATAAAAATTCAAAAAAAATCAAATAATCTATACATAATAAAAAATTGCAAAATCATTAAAAAAAAAAGTTATTTCTTTTGGGTAGTTTGATTGATTCATAAGATCTGAGACCAGCTTAGTGGGGATTAAAAGATAGCATTACGAGACACTAGTGACCTTGGACTCATGTGGGAATATTAGCACTGCGGGACTCCACTCCGTGTTTACTAGAAGTTTCGGGTGTTATCAAGATCGTAGGGCTTGTTAGCATTTCGGATAGATGTGGGAGGCGTAGCACTACATGCTCCACATTTGGGTTATTTAGCTGGCCTCTTTTCTTTTGAGTTCACTTATTTGTACTTTAGTAGGATAGTGACTTGCAGCCTGATATGGGGATTACTTACCTCTTGAGGATAGAGTGTAGCCCAACGAAGCCCTATTCCTTAAGATGTTAGCTATTACTCGTAAACAGGCTAGAGTTAGCATTACCTGAGTTAGCTCTAAGGTGTTTGGCTTTGCAAGACCTAATAGGGTTATATCAGGGTGTTATTCTATGTCACTATTCCTAGATTTCATCATGAGAGAAGAGTAGCTTTGCGGGACTTTTCGTGATTTTGTTACATCTAAAGGATCTAACGTAAAAAGACTCAATCATGGTAAATCCATGGGCCAAGTTTTCTTATAGAGGCATTCTTTTTCTCAGTCTATAAATAATCGAAAGCCCTGCTTTTCTTAGATTTAATTTTGTATATAAACAAGGTTATTTAACCATTCTTTAGATTTTGTAAATAAATAATTTTCTTTTTTAATCTATTTTTAATTTTGTAGGTTAGGTAAGCTGGCTCACCATCACAAGTGCTTCACTACATCATGTCGTATCTATCTAACCTACTCCCTCTCTTTTATTTTTATGCCATTATGGACAATGTCATTTAAGTTGAGAGTAGGGAAAACTTATTTTCTTTCCCGTTATTATTTGACCTGTTTTCATTTTTCGATGTGTTGTGTAAGCTGTAATTTTTAAGTTTTAGTTGAATTCTTTTTTTTCAAAAAAGAAAAAATCATCATCAAAACTCTCATGCTTTATCTTTTATTTTGCATTAAAAAAAAAGGTTTGTAAAGTTTGCATACATTTAGTTGTGTTTTTCTGTTTGTTCTTGTTTTTGAAGGATGACGAAAATGTTCCTTTAACCAGGAGTTGTTACCATAGGAAGTATACTTAGGTTTAACTCAGTGGCTCTTTTGATCTTAGACTTAATTACCAAGGTGATCAATTAAGATTTAGGATTTTGACATATGTTAGTTATTTTAGTCTTATTATTTCTTGGTAATGAGTTAAAGACCGAAGAGTAAATAGGATTTATTTTTAACCAAGAGTTTGAAATTTAAGTATTCTCTTATATTCACCATTCATACTAATAAGTTGTCAAGCACGAATGTTCTTAAGAGTTTGATTTTTAGAGTCACAAATCTTAATTACAATTCTACACTTCAATTAGGAGGATTTCTGAACCACTTTTGGAAAACTTTTATTAGCCTCCTGGGAAATGGAATAAATGCACCTAACTTGTTGAGTGTGATTTAGGAGAAGAATTAGGTTCTTTAGAAAAATATATATAGAAAAAAAAGAAGAGGAAAAAAAAAGAAAAAAAAACATGAGAAAAATTTCATAAGGTCCTCTCATTTACAAAGTGGGAGGAATTGTATATATCTTGCAAAAAAAGAAAAAACCTAATTCTAATCTTAATCCAATACTCTACACACCATTAAATAAACTTAATACATGTCTTGGGATTTGTAAGCCTTCATGACTTGAGCCAACAAGTCTTTTGGAGTGCTTTATCACTCAGTATCCTATGACCAACTGGTTTGGGAGTTGTAGATGTAAGGCTTGCTACATGGGTCAGGTAGAAAGCCCAATGAACCTAAGATATGCTGGGAGCTGATAAGTAGTAATCTAGGGTGTGCTAGGAAATAATTTAAAGTGATTGTGGAGATTAATTGGACTAATAAATTTAGACTTTGGAGATTAGATTTCTTCCATTTTGGCTTGTAAATTTATTCAGTACACATGCACAAACACTTGATTTATTTCCAACTCTTTTCTAAACTTTGTTTGACTATAAGTTCTTTAGAAATTCACTTGTGACACTTAGAGCCAGGAATAATGAGAGTACTTTATCTTGATTTGTTACTGAGGAGCTGTTGGGCTATTATTTAAACTTGATGCTGTACAACTTAAGTTAATGGCAATGATTGGTTAACGTGGGTCCTGACCTCACATTTTTGCTATTTTCTTTTGTTTTTACTTCTAAGATTTTGCCAGAGACTAGCAAAATGTAAGTTGGGGGTGTGATAAAACCACATTCACATTGTATAATTAGTTAATTTTAATGTAGTTTCAAAGCTTAATAGAAGTAATTAATATAATAATAGGGTTAATAGCTTAATTAACATTTTCGCATATAATGAATCTAAATAACATTAAATTATTCATGTTTACATATTTTTACATATTTCTTCTATGTATGCAGGAAATGTAGGTTTAAAGAAATCCTATTATTATAATTAAGTGAAGAGGAGAAATCAAGTCCTTAACCTCTTTTTTTTTTTCCTTCCTTTATTCCTGCCAATCCCCTCTCTTTTTGTTCAAAAAAAAAAAAAAAAACAACATCAACATCCCCTTACACTCAATGAGAAAAAAACTCCAGTGTAGGAGTTTGAAAAGTTTGGTATGTGAAAAAAAAAGAGAAGTAATTATTAAAAATTTAAAATGTATCTACCATTGGATTTTCTTTTGAAAATTTAGAGTAGAGTTCTTTTTTCTTATAAAAGTTGCCCATGATTGATTCGCCACGGTGGAAAATTTAGTGTTGATAACATATCTTAGAAATGAAAAATAAAGAAGAGTAAACTTATCATTTTTAGCAATTATATAATTAAGATTTTTTTTTTTGTTAAAGGAGAATATTCTTAAACCTTCTTAAAATCAAACCTAATTTTGAAAGGGATAAAATACAGAGATCACGACTAAAGTAAAGAATTATCACGGGCCAATGCAAGAAATAAAAAAATCCTGGCCGCTGCACCCTCCCGTGCCCCCGGTAGTGCCACCGTCTGGTTAGATTTCCTTTCCGGGTTGGCGTACCGGTGCTTGGCCTACTACCGCAAGAAAATCGTAAAAAGTAATTTTCTTTCAAGGTAGTAGTCCAAATTGTCCCCATGTGTACCGTATAGCTACGACCCATACTCCCGCAGGCGGACTAAGGGAATCCCCCCTCCCATGATCCGTCTTCGCTCGTCCCCTCCGCGAGCTCCCATCTGGCGGTGCCACCGCGAGATGGCGGCGCACCGGCTGCGTCGGTGGTGGCGGAAGAAGGGCGTTAAGGAGTGCCTCATCGCCGCCGCCGGCTTCGGTCTCCTCGTGGCCGCCCTCCTGCTTGCCGTGGGGCCTTCCTTTCGCTTCGCCGTCGACGACCTCTTTCCTTCCTCACGGCCCGTCACGCTTGTCGATCTCACTCTACTCCCTAACGCCAAGCAGATCGGCGCAGGTATCGTCGTCATCATCATCTGTAATTGTTGCTTGTGTACTCTCTCTGTCTCTCTCTCTCTCTCTCTCCTTGTTTTGAGTCGTAAGTGCTGTTTGTGTTGGTTGTTTCTGGATGTTGCGAGTAGTCTGCTTGGATGGGAGTCCGCCGGGATACCATTTCCAGAGGGGCGAAGGATCCGGCTCCCGCAGTTGGGTCATCCACATCGAGGTGAGCGGGTAGTGAATTGAGAGCCTTCTTCTTCTTAGGATTCTTTTTTTCTTTTGTCGATGAGGTCGTCTAAATGCCAATTGATCTTACAACCAATAGGTAGCACAGAATGGAAATGACTGGTTCTGTTTGCTTCTGATAGTTCAGTCTCATTCCAAATATGAATCAACTCTTGGCACACGTTTGATTTTGTCACTTGCTATTTGCTAACCAACAACAACAATTAGAGCTTTCTACTTAGTTAAGTGGACTTCATGAATGATAAGCGTTAAACGCGAGAAGTCGAAGCCATTCCGATGACAGTTAGCAGGAGAAGACATTTGGAGCTACTCGGTTTAATTCCAGATGGAAATGATTCAACAGATACTGAACTTTGTGGATTGATCTATGTTGAGAGTATATTGTCTAGATGAAGTTTCCAATCAGATTTCTGGCAAGGATTAGAATTGTTATGTTCAGTGTTCACCCGAATTGGCAGGACATGCTATCACGGATGTCAAGGCAAGATGTGTGTAGGCATGGCTATCCACTTTTGACAAAGAAAAAAAACCGATCAACCTCGGTAATAGATTTTAGCTTCCCCTCAATACCTCTCTTCACTCTTTTGACTCTTTGCATTATTGTGCCAAGCCAGGGAAACAGATATGCTGATTGCTGCTTCAAGGATAGCTATAAAATTTTCATGAAAACATGCTATCTGTTAACACATACAAAGCTGATAATATACGCTCCAGTTCCTGTTGGGCCCTATATGTGCAAATAGAATTTGGATGTATCTTCACCCATAATAGAACATGAACCTAAAAAATTTAGGGGGACCATTTAGGAACAAGAAATTACATCCAGTTTCAGCCCTGGTGGCCCTTTTGTATACTATACAATTGGGATCTTGCTCAAGGATTAGTAGGAATCAAGATCTTTCATATGTAGTTTTCTTTTTTCTGATTGATGAGAATGATGAGGCCTAGGTGGGCTTCAGATGCAGATGGTACCTTGTCCTTTTTGTGGAGTGGGGCTAGAGGACATTGACCATTTATTTTTTGGTTGCCCACTCTCTCAACAGATTTGGGCAAAAAATTGCAGGGAATATTCTCTACAAGAAAATGCAAAAGAAATTTGGGAAAAGCTTGGCTAAGAAATATTCCCAGCAGTCCAATTCTTCTCAGCTGGCTAATATCTACAGACATATATGGTCTACTAATCAGGGGGAGATGCCCTTCATAGATTACTATAATACTATGGAGGCATTGCACGAGAAGCTTGCTATCTTCCGGCCATTGTGTTGCTCAGAACAATCTAAACAGCAATCAAAATGTCAGACATGTTGATTTTTAGATGGTCTTGGTCCATGTTATTGGTTTGTAGAAGACACCTAAGGGTTGAGGACGAGAGGGGGATCCTTGGCCTTTATATTATGGAATGGAAAATTGACATCATTTTTCCTTAAGAGAAAAAATTGGAGGTGGCAAGTTAGATGAGTTTATGGCTCTCAAAACGACATGTAGGGGTGCTAATCGAACCGAACATACTCGAACATTGGTATGTTCGAGTTTGATAAAATGTTCGATGTTGAGTTCGGTTCAAGTTTGTTAAGTGTTTGATTACCCATGTTTGAGTTTGGTTCAATAACGAAATTGAACGTTTGAGTTCGGTTTGTTACTAGTTTGTTTGTATTGTTCAAAAGTAAAGTTCGATAATAATTCGTTTGATTAATATTTTAACTTAAATGTTCGATAATAGTTCGTTTGATTATGTTTGAAAATACATGTTGAGATTAAGTTGGCTACTTAATCGTTTCTCAACCTTTTTTTTTCCTTTATGTGGCTCTCGACCTGAGGCATATTTAGCTTGAGAACTACCATATATGATCTAATAGCAAGATTGAAGGCTATACCAATACTAGTTCTATATACAGTTATGAACTAGAGAACCATGGTTCTAAATGTGGAACTCTATGATGGAATTCACATGTAAATCTATGAGAGGTAGAGTCGTTAATGTAGTTGCCATAAAGGGACTCAAAGCCTTGTTGAATTAAATTGGGAGGTCTTAAAAAATAACATGCTAGTCTCCCAGAGAGGAATGTCCTTACATCTGATAGTGTACTTACTAGCTACAATCCACAAGGCAAGATTTGCTTCTATTTCACGAGCTACAATGCCAAGGTTACACATTTTTTTCAGTCTTTTGGTATTATTCATTAGATTTCTTGCATTCATACATTCCAACAAAATGTGGTAGTTGAACACAAGCTTTGTCATTTGTTGACTTGTACTGTTATGTTTCAGATGAATGTTCCATGATCTTTTTGGTCTGATGTTGTTCTAACGGACACATACCTGGTGAATTGTGTTTCTTCTTAAGTTTTTTTTTTTTTTTTGGGGGTGGGGGGTTAAAACCCCATACTCACTACTCTTCCCTGGCAAGGACATGTTTTCTATCACTTCAGTTGTTTTTGATTGTGTGTTTTGTCCGCTTATATAAAGTGGATAAGATTTCTCCTTGTTCTGTGAAGTGTATTTTTCTGGGCTATTCTGAAACCTAGAAAAGATACAAATGCTATGACCTTGTGTTACGAAAGTTTTATGTTTTTGTTGATGTTACTTTCTTTGAGGAGATTCCATACTGTCATAAATAGGGGGAGTAGTCCACTTCTTTCCATCGTCAAGAAGTTCCCCTTCTAATGCTGTCTGAGCCACAACAGTCATCTCAATCACCACAACCCACTAAGCCACCTATATCTAGGATCAGTCAGCCTAATCTGGGTTCTTTTCTATGTCATCCATATTAGCACAACAACCATAACAAGATAAACATCAAACATCCGAGAAATCTGGAAGATGCATGAAGATAAACACAAGAAGACTCGAGTCATAATTGTATAGCAAATTGAAATCGAAATACTCGGTCAATCTGTTTCAACGAATCCACGATATCTCGGGTTCGCTTACTTGTAAACCAACACTATAAATACAAACATATGTATAGACAATCGAGTGAGCAATAAAGAAATTAAAATTTTCTCTACCTCATCTATTTTAGCATGGTATCAAGACCTCGACGAGATCTTCTCGTCGCCCCTAGATCCATCACCCCTCCCCGAGTCGTTGCCTATCCACGAAGGCTGAGATTCAACTTCTATTTGAGGTCGATCGTCTTTGCCACCATGTGCCAACCTCGCTTGAGTCACCGTCGACCACGCTGCCCAGCTGTGCTGTGCCTCCGCAACATCGCCCTGCCTTCCCCTGCACCGACCCCCTCCCCAACCCAAAACCCTACCTCATGATCCCTTTTATATCCGAACCCTAACCACACTCGAATACCCGAATAAACCCATACTCGTTTAATCGACCACCAACCCAAAACCAACACCACACCCCTACCTAATCCATGTCCCCCTCACTTGCCAATCCTCCCCGAAAGGCCAACGTCGCCTATGCCACCACCGCCACCGTACCCTGCCGCCGTCGCTTCCCTCTTCCAGTAGCAGGTCGTAGTTGATCTTCGACCCCCTACTTCACTGATCACGGTTGCTTAATATATCCAATTTCGTCATCTCCAACTTCAAGCTTTGCATCACCACAGTCGCCGGTTCACCAATTTCAGATGCTCCCTCGCCTTCACCCTCTGCACGCAACACCACCGGCTTCTTTTATCTGGTAGCCATCCCAGAAGATATTTATAATCCTCTCGCTGACCGTCCATGCCTCTCCATTATGCCACCAACTCTGTTTCTTAATCACTCTCTTCAGCTCACATTGCTCTATGCCATTACTCGTGTTCTTCTGGAAGATTATCCAATCTGTCTAGGTTGCTTCCACTCCTGCACTCGGTGTGTTGCACACATAGCTGAGCCGTATACTCAACCCTTTTACATGCCAAGGTCATCACTAGCACTACGATTCTTTGTCATAAATGCCTCTCAACACTTCGATGACTTTGTCTCCAGTAAGCCAGTTCGACGCTTCCTTACTGCATGGGAATTTCAATAGCGATACTGCCTACGCTACCCTCCAACACAACCATCAGTAGGATCCTGTTAATGGCTTCCAATATGTCTCAGTCATTTTCGATGCAACCATCTGGGGTTCACCATTTCCTCTCTATTAAGTTAACTCCAACAAATTGCCTTTTATGGAAGACACAGTTGCTACCTTTACATCATTCTTATAATCTTCTTGGGCTTGTTGAAGGAACAGATTGGTGCTCGACACTTGCAGCTACATCCTCCTCTGATGCCATAAGCTCTCAAATATTACCTCCGGACACAACTGCAATCCAAGCTTGGCATGCTCGTGATCAAATGCTCCTAAGCTGGTTAGTTGCCTCATTATCAGAGGAAGTCCTTCGCATGGTCGTTGGACTCAATACTAGTTCTGACGTTTGGACTGCTCTTCATCAAGCATATGGGGCTCCATCTCATACACTGATACATGGATATTGTAGCTCCACATGTAGCTTCAAGGAATTAAGGCAATGATTCTGCATCTACATTCTTATGAAAAGCAAAGTATATTGTTGATGAACTTGCTGTAGCTGGACAACAAGTCGATACTGCTGAATTTAATGCGATTATCTTCAACAATATTAGCACAGACTACACTGATATAGTTGTTGCTCTTGCTTCTCGATCCTCACTTGTTCCATTCATAGAGCTACAAAGTGTTCTTGCAGCGCATGAGGTTCGATTACAAAATAATACAGCAGTTGTGGCAGATTCCTCTCCTACCGTGAACACAGCTCAGTGCTCCACTTCTTCCTCTTGTGGTAGAGGTTGTGGTCGAGGAAGATCTAACAACATGCGTCGTTCTCGTTGCCTAGTATGTGGAATCTTTGGCCATAACCCCTATAAGTGTCAGTATCGCAAAACAAGTCAAGGTCGAGGACAGTCGACTCCGCAGGCCTATTTAGCTTGCAACTCTACATTTGCGGCTCCTCATGAGGACTAGTATAGAGATAGCGGTGCCTCACACCATGTCATGAACAACCTCCAGAATCTCTCTATTGCTGAGCCTTATGTTGGAAATGACGTGGTTCAGGTTGGTAACGGGCAAGGTATGAAAATCATCCATATTGGAAGGAAGGTTATCCATTATCCCTCTCATTCTTTTCTTCTTAAAAATGTCCTATGTGCTCTTAATCCTTCTAAATCCTTACTTTCAGGCTACCAATTCTATAAAGATAACAATTGTTCCATTGAGTTTTCTGACAATTGTTTTCTTATTAAGGATCGACGCACATCCAAGATACTACTTTGAGCGGTGAATGATGGAGGTCTCTATCGCCTTCTCCATCGCATCACGTCCCTTTCCATTCCACCATCTGCTTTCATTACTATTTGAGATTCCTGGGCTCTGTGGCACAATAGGTTTGGTCATCCTCAGCCCAAGACAGTCAATAACGTCTTAAAAGGCTTAGGTCTTTGCTTTATCTCGACTACCAATAAATGTTCTTCCTACATGCTTGGAAAGATGACAAAACTTCCTTTATCTACTACTTGTACTCGGAGCGCTGCTTTGTTTGAACTTGCTTTTAGTGATGTTTGGGGACTTGCACCTTGTAGCGTTATTTATGGTTTTAAATATTTCATCTTATTCATTGATGATTTCTCCAAACATACGTGGTTATTTCCTATTGTTCATATAAGTGAAGTTGCATCCATTTTTCAGTCTTTTCATAAGATGGTGGAATGCCAATTTAACGTTAAAATCAAACAATTTCTGTTTGATGGGGGTGGTGAGTACCAAGCTCTTAGAAATTTTTTAACGCACAAGGAATCGTGCAGCACATTTCATGTCCTTGCACACACGAGCAAAATGACGCTGCTAAAAGGAAAATATGCCATGTTGTTGATACTGGTCTTACTTGCTCATTGTTCACTTCCCAAAACCTTCTGGCACTTTGCCTTCGTCGCTGCAGTCTTCCTCATTAACAGACTTCCAACGACCGTACTCCAGAACCAAACATCATACTCTTGTCTGTTCAACAAACGATCAGACTATAACTTCCTACGTGTCTTTGGATGTGCTGTATACCCTCTTTTGAGATCATTCAACAACCATAAGTTTGCTTACAGAACAAAAGAATGTATCTTTCTTGGCTATGCAAAAGATTACCTCGGCTACCTATGCTATGAGCACCAAAACAAGAAAATGTACATAGCCTGCCACGCACGATTCAATGAAACTATTTTTCATTATCAAAATGTCTCTATACTTGGTCCACCACCTCCAATCAAACCTGTCTCTCCATGGTTGTCTATTTCCCTTCCTTTCCAAAATACAAGTCTGCTTTGTCACCTTCCCCAACACCACCTCCATTAATGCCACCCATCACTGAACTATTATACCACAACGTCAATTGCGACAACGTCAGCTAGTGGACTACCGTACGCTTGCTAGTTTAAGGTGTACAACTGCCCACCTACTTCCTCAGGCACTGCTCACAACTACTTCAGTACAAGAACCAACTTGTTTCTCTCAAGCAAACAGAGATCCAAACTGACGGGCTGCTATGGCTACAGAATACAATGCTTTATTGGCCAACAACACATGGCGTTTGGTTCCTTATACACCAGACATGAATGTTATTAGTTGCAAATGGGTCTTCCGTGTCAAACTTCAACCAAATGGTCAACTCGAAAGATATAAAGCAAAGCTAGTTGCAAAAGGATACAATAAATGAGGACTCGATTATAATGACACATTTAGCCCTGTTATAAAACCCACCATGATTTAGATAATTCTATCTATTGCAGTTTCCAACAATTGGGCTCTTCATCAAATTGATGTCAGCAATGCATTCCTAAACGACTATCTTACTGAAATAGTATTCATGACCCAACCACCAGGATTTACTGATCCAGACAAACCAAGGCATGTATGTAAACTTTAGCGCTCCTTATGTGGTTTGAAACAAGCTCCTCATGCATGGTATAGTTGCCTAAGCAGCTTTCTTGAAAATCTAGGGTTTCATCCCTCAAAAAATGACACCTCACTATTTATTTGTGCTACTAAAGATCAGCAGTTATACATTCTCATCTACGTGGTTGACATAATAATCACCGGTAACTCTTCCTCCAAGGTACAATGGTTAGTCCATAGTCTTCAACAAGAATTTCACATCAGAGATCTTGGTCCTCCTACCTACTTTCTTGGCATTCAGGCACAACGTACAAGTAAAGGACTCATTCTATCTCAATAGAAATATATCCTTGATCTTCTAAACAAAATGAATATGACCTCCTGCAAGCCAGTCCAAACTCCCATGGCTACCTTAAGCAAGTTAGTTAGCATTGGCCAACCATTTCATGATCCCACTGTATATAGACAAACAGTAGGTGCACTTCAATATTTACTACTGACCCGACTTGACATCTCCTTTGTAGTCAATAAAGCATGTCAATTCATGCACCACCCAACAATAGGACATTGGGATCATGTAAAGTGCATTCTCTGTTACCTTAAAGGGATGCTCTCGTTAGGGCTTCTTCTCAAACCATCTCCTACATTAACCCTCGAAGCCTACTCTGATGTAGATTGGGCTGGATGCACAGAAGATCATAGGTCATCAAGTGGATATCTGGTCTTTCACGGCTATAATCTTCTCTCCTAGTCCTCTAAGAAACAACAAAGTGTATCACGATCATCCACAGAAGTAGAATATAAAGCACTTGCCAATGCTATTGCCGAAATAATATTGCTGCAATCGTTGTTAAAAGAACTACACCTTTCCAACAAAGAAGCCCCAATACTCTGGTGTGACAATATTGGTGCCACATATCTCTCAGCTAATCCAGTCTTCCATACCCGCATGAAACACATTGAAATAGATTATTATTTTGTTCGTGAACAAGTAGCCTGCAAGTCTCTCCAAGTCAAGTTCATCTCATCAAAAGATTAGCTGGCAGACATTCTAATAAAATCGCTTCCCAAAGCTCTCTTTCAACACATTCATCAACAACTTCACATTTAACAGTCTGCAGTCACGTAGCTCCTTCGGCTGAGGGGGGATATTAGCACAACAGCCATGACGAGATAAACATCAAAGATCCGAGAAATCTAGAAGACGCATGAAGATAAACACAAGCTTTGGATGTACCTCAGGTAGAGGAACCATTGCCTACCATTTTTGCTCAGTCCCCACCAGCTGCTGATGATTTGTTTGAGAATCAGGTATCTATTGCTACTAAGAGTATCGCCCTGGACCTTCCTATTGTACAAAGGAAGGCTCCATGGTCTTGTACTAAATATGCTGTATCACAGTTTATGTCATTTGACAGTTTGCCTGTTATTGGACGATAGTTTTCTCTAGCTATGGACAATCTACAGGTACCATGGGACTATCAGGAGGCCTTCTAGGATCCATCTTGGATGTTGGCTATGGAGGAAGAGATGACAGCTTTACAGTTTTGTGACACATGGGAACTAGTTGATCTACCCCTAGGTGCTACAGTTGTGGGGTGTCGATGGGTTTTCACTCTTAAATGTCGTCCAAATGGCACAGTGGAAAGACATAATGCACATCTTGTTGTTAAAGGTTACACTCATACTTTTGGGGTTGACTACTTTGAGATGTTTTCTCTAGTGACTCGCCTCAATGCAATCAGAATATTACTCTCCCTTGCTATTAACAAGAGCTGGACTGTTCATTAGCTAGATATAAAAAATGTTTTTCTATATGGAGACTTGGAGGAGGAAGTTTACATGCAACAACCACCAAGTTTTTTCACTAAGGGGGAGTGTCAGAAGAAGCTGTGCAGGCTAAAGAAAGCCATTTATGGGTTGAAACAAAGTCTTAGAGCCTGTTTTGAGAGGTTTAGTAAAGTAATCCAAGAGTATGGGTTTGCTAGATCGTTTGCTGATCATTTTGTTTTTACATTGCATGGGAAGATAAGTTTTATTATCCTTATTATTTATGTAGATGATATACTACTGACTGGCAGTGACAGGAAATGCATAGAAGAAATGAAGGAGTTGCTACAGTCACAGTTTGTGATTAAGGATCTTGGACCTATCAACTATTTCCTTGGCATCGAGGTATTAACACACTAAATGAGGACTTGTGCTATCTTAGCGCAAGTGTGTTCTGGACATGTTGAGAGACACAGGTATGTTGGGGTGCAAACTAATGTATGTGCGTATGGATGAGTCCTTGCCTCTTGGTGATGATGATAGCCGCCCTATTGTTGGATGTGACTAGATATCGTGCCAAGGTTGGTAAGTTATTATATCTGATTGTTGCCAGACCTGATATTGCCTTTGTAGTTAGGAGGTTGAGCCAATTCATGCAGTCACTAATGGAAGTCCATTGGGATGGACTTTGTCAAATTCTCAGGTACTTGAAAAGTGCACTTGGGAAAGGACTTTATTTTAAAAATAATGGACACTTGGATGTATGTGGCTATTCAGATGCTGATTATGTTGAAGTACATGAGGATAGGTCAAATACATGATATTGCACATTTGTTGGGGGCAATCTGGTTACATGGAGAAGCAAGAAGTAGGCTGTTGCCTTTAGGTCAAGTGCCGAATCAGAATACAGAGCCATAGCCCAGACTACGTGTGAGTTACTCTGGATCTGATCTATCTTAGAGGATTTTGGAGTACAGATCATTGGTCCTATTCTTATACATTGTGACAGCAAAGCTGTTACTTTCATTGCAAATAATCCTCTCTTCTATGAGAGAACTAAACATATTGAAGTTGATTGTCACTTCATCAGCGAAGCTATTGTGGCAAAGAAGATTTCTACACCTTATGTATGTACTGAAGACTAACTTGCAGGCATCTTCACTAAAGCATTTTCTAAAAAACGACTACACCATCTTTGTTCCAAGATGAGCATGTTTGATGCTTATGCTCCAGCTTAAAGGAGAGTGTTGAGTTATATCTTTGATTTCGTATAGTTGGTCCTTTTGTTTTATTTTGTTATTTTGTTATGTAAGGGTGTTCCTGTACTTTTATCCTTTTGATGCCTCTCTATATAAAGGCACCAGGGCACTCAAAATAAAATATAACATTTCAGTCCTACCAGGGATAAGGGGACCTTCTTGGTGAAGAAGGCCTACAAGATCTTGTTGGGTGGATTGGGTCAGGTGGATATGGAGCTTGCTAGAGATTGTCTCCTTTCAGAACTCAGAATCAGAATCCTTCTGAAGGCTAAGATTTTCCTTTGATTGTGTTGTAAACTATCGTTTGGTCACCAAAGCAAGAAGGAGAAATTGAGTCCCTAAAGTGGACACTACATGTGTGTTGTGTGGTGTGGCGGAGGATGAAACTCATTCGTTACTTCTGAGTTTGCTAGAGCACTTTGGGAACATTACTCTATATTGGGTATGATTGTAGACTCCTTCAGTCACTTTTGGGCAGCTTATTCGGCAGGCATTCAGATGGACTCCCTTATTTGGTTGAAGGCCTATACTGTGTTATGGTGTTTTTGGTTTCAAAGTCATGGGTCAGTCTTTCATGGGGAGAGAGCGTGGCATGATAATGTAGTAAGCGATGTCTCCTCTTTTTTCTTTTTTGGATGCAGTAGTTGTAATTTGTTGTTGTTGAAGTAAAGAAGTGGATGGCTACCAACCTTTGGTAACCATCTTTTTTACCTATTGAAAAAAAAAATGATTCTTATGGAGATACCCTAGATTGGCATGAGAGGAGGTTTCTTGCTAGGAGATCTTCATGTTTTTACTTGGGCTTATAAAAGTCACTACAGAAGGTTATGCCACATTGCAGAAGCTAGTTGGGTGATGGGTCCAGATTTTTTCTTTTATCACATGCATGGTTGCCTTTGCGTGTCCTAGGTTGCTCTTACCTTAGATCCTATGTTTCTAGTGGTGGAATACTTTTTAAATGGATGTTGGTCCCTACCTCTGCCATAATCCCACTCTGATGCTGAGATAGATGAGCTCCCATTGTTGCTTCAAACCATACAGGATATCAGACTTGTTCATGATAGGGATGGGTAGGTATGGCATTATGGAATGCTTTCTGTTAGGAAAGGCTGCCTTCTTTTCATGGAAAATATATCTCATATACAACAAGACTTGGCTGCTGATTGGAGGAAAATTTGGAAAACTAAGGTACCTTTTAAAGTCAAATTCTTTATTTGGTTGCTTATGAGACAAGGGGTGATCACTTGGGAGTAAAGAGGTGCCTTAGGCTAACGCCACTTGTGCCTTCTTTGGTGAGGGGGTGGAAGACACTAATCATCTCTTTTTTGTTTGCACATTCACGCAATCTTGTTGAGGGGTGCTATGGATTGTCTATCAGCCACACCTTCGCTTTAGATCTTAGACCAGCATTCGTGGAGCCTTCATAGATGCTAATATGCTAAGACGAGAGTCGGAGAAAATGATAAATCATATTTTTCAAATGAAACCGTATACCTTTTTATATAGAGAGAGGTGTTAGGTAAATTACAGCATAAGTCCAAGAGGACAAAATAAATGACAAAATAGTCTAACAATAGTCAATAAAGAGATAACTAGAGTGCTCTATCAACACTCTCCCTCAAACTGGAGCATATATATCAATGATGCTCAACTTGGAACATCTGTCAAATGCGAATATTGGAAGGGGCATTGTAAATATATCCGCAATATGATCTTTAGAAGGCACTGACGTAGTGTAGATAATCCTACCCTATATTAGTTCTCTGGTATAGTGGCAATCAACCTCAACATGCTTCGTACGTTCATGGAACATTGGGTTGTTTGCAATATATGTAGCAGTGCAATTATCACACCTCATCTCCATTGGTCCCTCCACCTGGACGTGGCGATCCTGTAGCACTAATCTGACCCAGAGCATCTTTGTAGTTGTCTGGACCATATTACGGTACTCGGATTCTGCACTAGACCTAGATACCACCTGCTGCTTCTTGCTCTTACAGGTCACTAGATTCCTTGCTACATAAGTGCAGAACCCAGTTGTTGACTTCCTGTTTGCCATGCACCCTGCATGGTCGGCATCAGAATAGCTAACAATACTCATAGGTGTGCCCTTCTGAAAAAAGATACCTCTACCAGGTGCTTTTTTCATGTATCTAAGCACCTGCATAGCAATATCCTAATGCTGCTTGGTTGCTTTGTCCATAGACTGGCTGAGTTTTCCCTTTGCAAAGGAGAGGTTGGGACATGTGATAGTAAGATATAACAGCTTACCAACCAATTGCCTATAAGATCTGCTATCTATAGGCGGAGAATCTGCGTTATAAAGATGTCCTTTGGGATCCATAGGTTTATTAGTAGGCTTAAATCCCATCATTTCTGTTTCTTGCAAGACATCAAGAGCATATTTACGTTGACTGAGAACAATGCCCTCTTTGCTGCGTGCCATTTCAATGCCAAGAAAGTATCTGAGTTCATCCAGATCCTTCATCACAAAGGCTTCAGCTAGCTTCCCTTTTACCTTTGTTATCCTAGCAACGTCATCTCTAGAAAGGATTAAATCATCCACATAGATAAGGAGTACAACTCCTCCTTTGCTCTTCCTGACAAACAATGAATGCTTAGTTGAAGATCTCATAAGCCCCATGATTTGTACCTCTTCTAACAGTCTCTGGAATCAAGCTCTCGGACTCTACTTTAAGCCATAGGTGACTTTCTTCGGTCTACATACATACTCCCCCTTTGTCTCAAACCCTCAGAGATTGTTGCATAGAGACTCCTTCCTGAAGAGATTCATACAAAAATGCATTCTTCACATCCAACTGATGGAGATACCAGTCGTAGTGAGCAGTAACAGACAACAAAATGCGGATAGTAGGTAGTCGGGCTATAGAAGAGAAGGTATCAAAGAAATCTACCCCATATGTCTGGGTAAATCCCTTTGCCACCAGTCTTGCCTTATAGCAAGAGATTGTGCCATTTGGGTTGTACTTGAGAATAAAGACCCAGCGATACCTCACTGTTCTGGCGTGAGGAGGCAGAGTGGTTAAATCCCACGTTCTCCTAGAGTGTAGAGCAACCATCTCATCCTCCATGACCTGACGCCATTTTGGATCCAGCATGCTTGCTGATGGGATGTAGGAATTTGAGTTGCAGAGAGAATAGTAGTGAAAGTAGCAAATGATCTCCCAAGATTGACAGTAGACACTACCTCAGTAGTATGGTAATGGGCACAGCTTCGAGGAGCCTTTCGAATAGCAATCGGAAGGTCAAGATCCTCCTCCATAGGCTCAGTATCAATAGGAGAAGGCTTATTAGAGGAACCTGCACAAGCACTACTAGGACAACTCATGTCAGTATCAACACATACCTGATCAGAGGAGGAGATATGAGGTTGAGGTGGTTGGGGGGGGGTGTTCTTGTCGCCATGCATGCTGTTTGTATGTGACAGGTAACCTGTAGACCCGAGTAATCTCAACCTTCTACCTCATGGAAATTTCTGTGGTACTGGTATCCTTACTATGTGTGACAGGGATCTGTTCCAAGGGAACTGGTGGAACAGGCATAGGAGCCGAGCCTCCTTCAAATGTCACCTGGTGACCATCTGTAGAGAAATTGAGAATATGCTCATGAAACGTGACATCTGCAGTCACATAATATTTCTTGCCTTGGGGTCATAATATCTGTATCCTTTTTGGGTGCTACTGTAACCCAGAAAGACACTTCACTGCTCTTGGAGTCAACTTGTCTTTGCCAGGTCCTAGAAGGTGAACAAAGGCTGCACAGCCAAACACATGAGGTGGTACAGTAAATAGGTCATTCTCAGGATAGAGAACCTACCATGGAATTTGTTCCTGAATAGCAGAGTTGGGCAATCTGTTAATCAAATAGTATTCAGTTAACACCACATCTCCCCAGTACACCTGTGGCACATTATGTTGTATTAGTAATGTTCTAGCCACATCAACACATAATGGTGTTTTCTTTCCACTATACCATTCTATTGCGAGGTTTGGAGGTAAGAAGTCCGGTGAACGATTCCAAGAGATCTGTAAAAAGTTGCTAGCTTAGATGTATAAAACTCCAGAGCATTATCAGATCGTTCAATTTTCACAATGGTAGAAAACTGAGTCTTTATTTGTAAAATAAATGTTTCGATCGCAGACCCATAATTTATTCTTTAAAAGAAATAACTATGACATCATGGAAAAATCATCCACAACAGGTAGATAGAATCTATGACCAAGTCTGTTTGACACTCCACTAGGATCCTATACATCCATATGCAGTAAATCAAAAATAGCAGCAGAACTCTGAGAATTGGAAGGAAAGCTATCTCTATGATGCTTTCACAACTAGCATGCATCACACAAAATCTCAGTAGCAGGTGATATACGAGGGATGATGCATCGAAGCCTGTCCGGTGAAGGGTACCCAAGGCGACGATGCCACTAAAGAGCTATACTAGCACTAAAAGCAACCTCGCCTTGATATATAGTAGCAAATGAAGTTTGAGCCAGGCGATACACACCCCTTCCTTATGTCTGTCACCAATCGTCCTTCCCGTGAGTTTGTCATGAAAAATGCAGCTTAACTCATCAAATATTGCACGACAGTGCAAGTTTTTTGTAATCTTACTAATAGACAAAAGACTAATCGGAAAATCAGGAACCTAGAGAATATTAGGCAGAGTCAATGTAGGAGTCACTGCTACATCTCTGCCATGAACTCTGCACTGCCTACCATTTGCCACCTGCACAAATCTACCTAAGGGAACATTCTGAACTTGTCTGAAACATGTCTCATCACCATTGAGATGCTAGGAAAACTTGAATCCACCAACCATAAGGCGTTGTCAGATCTACCAGTACTTGATCTATGAGCAGAAGTTATACTTGAGGAGGCCAATGCAGCAATATCAGCAGTGCTGGTAGTTTCCTGGGTCAACTAGGAGAGACACTGGGTAACATCATAATTAGCACGTGACACCGTATCACTTGCCTCCTTAGAAGAAATAGCCTGGTTGTCCATAGCAAGGTTCGAAATGCCGATTTCGACGTCGTGCCGATGAAATTCTAAATGTGCATTTCGTGGGCATGCCGATGCATGCCAACATGAATGCCAACGATGTACCAGCAGCAGCCTTAGCATGCCCATTGATTTCGTCGGCATGTCGACTATGCCGACGGCATGCCGGTGATATCCCAACATTTTGACAACTTTACCATGTCGGTATGGGCTTTTTCCTAAAAATGCCTTGCCGACGGCATGCTGGCGGCATTTAAATCACTGGGCCATAGGGGGTATACCATGCTTCGTCCAGCAGGAGGCCTATGAATGGTCGACCTTCCTACAATACGAGCAGATGCTGCGGGGTCTACCAGTCGTAGCCTGACCAGTGATTTATGTGCCGTTGGCATGCCGTCGATACGACACTTTTTTAGAAGGCATATTGACATGAAAATAATTTCGATATGCAAGTGTATCATCGGTATGTCGGCGAAATCGTTGGCATGTTGCCGATAAGGTCGGCATACCGCCGGTAAGACCTGTTGTGTTGCTCTTGCTGCTGTTGGCGCACACTCCTGTTGTTGCTACTGCTAACGCACTTTGCTATTATTGCTACTGTTGCTACCGACCAGCCTAGTGGTTTAGATCTCCAACATGGGAAATATTGATATTGATAATTTATGGTCATTTATAACCTCAATAACCTGATATCGATACACGGGTGTTTCCACAGCATTCCATCGTCATGCCCACGATATGCACACTTGAAAATTTATCGGCACGGCATCGATATTGGTAGTTCGAACCTTTGACCCCGACCACCACGTCCTTTCCCCCTGGTAGATGGAGCACTACGTCCTTCATGTGCAGTAGCAATAAGAATAGGAGTCTGTCCAACATCTGACATGGATGGCTTAACAACCACCTTACTCGCACGACTATAGGCTTTCTTAAGCGATGGAAGCTCAACAGAGTCAGGATCTGGGACGTAGCAGTCTCATAATTTGGTCTAAGTCCATCCAGAAACTAGAGAACATACATCTTCCTATGTGCCCTCTGAGTGGCATAACTGTGACAGGACGACATGCGTTATACTTCTCTAGGAGCCCCTTTAGAGTTGCATAGTACTGGGAAAGTGATCGACCCTCTTGTTTGAGATCACCAATGACATGGTGAATCTCAAACACCTTGTTAGAATTCTTCTCGTGAGAGTACGTGTCACTCAGAGAATCCCACATCTCCTTGGCCATCTTGTAGTATATAATCTCATCACCAATTTGAGGCTCCACAGAATTCATGATCCAAGCTCGGACCATTGCATTATCTTTCTTCCATGTGGCATTCTTCTCGGTTTTGTCGTGTGGCTTCAACTCCAATAGAATGTGTTCCTTATCACGTCCCTCGACAATCATGAGGAACGTCTGAGACCATCTGGCATAATTGGTCTCATTCAGCTTGGCAATAGGAACAAATAAGGGAGTTTTGTAACTCCTGATATCTGTAGCGGTAACTGATGACTTCCGAATTGTTTAAAGAGGCCATTGTGCCTTAGGACTACCACAAGATGCTCCAAACGTGATCTGAAATCACTATTTAGATCATGAAAAATTGAAAATTCCAAGAGTCACTAGCACCCCTTAGATCAAGGTGTAGCACATGATAGGGTATGGAGAAGGCCCTAACAATACTTCTAAGAGGTGCTACTCCTTGTCGGTGAGAACACCCCGCCACCAAGCAGCACTACCCGTAGCTAAGCAGCAGGTAGCGGCAATAGGTCTGCAAGTGATCGGACTCCTTCATAGAGGGAGGATTCGACTCAATAATTACACAAGAAGGCAATCACAAGAAAGACAAGGAGATTGGTGACGTAGTTCCACCGCAAGGGTGTACGTCTGGGGGGAGGGCAAAGCTCCCAGAAAATCCACTAGAAGTAGTGGTAATACAATCTCTCGGAGTCTCTCTTTCTTGGATTGCATGAAGCGACTCTTGTAAGAGCCTGCCTCTCTATTTATAGTTACAGAAAGTGTTGTTACAGCTGGGAAATCTTATGAGATCTTTTTCGCGGTCTTTGCATGTTCTTTGGTAAGCCCGTTGTCAGGGTTTGTCCATTGTCAGAACATTAATTGCATTGGTAATCCCATGATTACTGCTGGCATGGCATTATGGGTGCTGTTACCATCCTTTGTTGACTTTGGTGGCATCAGGCCCTCGAATGAGGCTGGGCTTACTCGGATCCAGATCCGCTTGAATGGAGGCGGGTCGGGCCAGGTCGGGTCCGCCTGTTTATTCGAAGTCTGGGTGTCTGGATCCTTATGTGGGCTACGTGCGAGGTTTTAAGTCCGAGGGTGCTTTTTGCCCCTCATCAGTAGGTAGCGGTGACCCGTAGTGGGGAGGCACTATGGTCAGGTGGCGGTGGCGGCCTGTAGGGAGGCTGTAGTGATGGCCAGCGGTGCGCTGGCGGCTACCTTGAGTGCTGGCAGCTGCCAGAGTTGGGCGTGGATGGCGGCGTGTTGGTTGCTGCCTTGAACTTGGGTGGCAGCCAGCTAGGGTCGGCAGTGCCTCCTGTGGGTGCCAACAAGGGGGTTAGGGTTTTTTGTGGAGGGGTACAGAGGCTTGTGCAGGTGGGATACCTGAGCATCGATCTAGGATCGCCGCTTCGATACCAAGTCGGGGCAAACAATAAATCATATTTCTTAAATGAAACCCTGCACCACTTTATATAGAGAGAGGTGTTGGGTAAATTATAGGATAAGTCCAAGGGGATAAAATAAATGACAAAATAATCCAACAACAGCAAATAAAGAGATAATTAGAGTGCTCTATCAACAAAGAGCTTTCATCATAATTTGGTGCATTCGGTTGGAGCACATCAAGGTCATCTTTGGAAGGGAAAGAACTACCATTGGGGGAGTTTTACATTGTTTTAGTATGTTTTGTACTTACTGTTATGAAGCCAAGGTGTTGACCCCCTTTTTCCTTAAAAAAAATGAAGGTATGATTATATTCTCTTTATTGTGGAACTTCATGCCAACGTAAATGAAGGTATTTATTTATTTCTTCACTCCATAGGCATCTATAGGACCTCAACAATAAATGATAAATGGTTGGCTTGACTTCTCTTTGTTCATAGCATATGATGTCCTGAAATTTTGTCCCTTCTGTTCAAAGATAGCTTCCTACTGAAAGGATGAATTCCCTATTCTCCAACAGGTCATAACTCAAATCCACTCCAGTGAATATTTTAATTGATATTATTCTTTATTGCCTAATGAAATCTTCCTGCTCTTGATGGCCAAAGTTCTGTAGATGACTACTAAAGGAGGTTTTTGTTTTTTGAAAGGGGAAGAGTGGGTTAATAAGGGTTGTTAGCCACCAATCTCATTAGTACAAAGGGGTTTAATTACAGCAAGAAATACAAAGGGACGTATACAAACTCATAATGCTGTGAACATATGACCCCTCCTTTCTAAAAATAATCCCGTTTCGCTCAAAGCTCAAGCCAAATGGACCACAACGAAATAAGTCTTTTGGAGCTCTTCAGTGAGTGCTTTAGTAGTCTGGGACTCCATCAAGAACTCCTCATGAGAACTAACTCCAAAATCCTGGAGGCCGCAACTAGTACAGAATTATTTGCCAATGGGGCAGGAGAAAGGATATAATTGCTGAAAGGGGTAATTCGTTTTTGAGACAGAAATGGTTGGTATTGTTCACCCATGTTCCCAAAAGGTTCTGAAGTCTGAAGATGGAGGATGAAATAAACCCAGTGTATTATAGGATTTTTCCTGCTTTGTCTTTAATAAGATTGACAGGACTCAGTCTTCCCTTGACTGGTATTTTGCCTTGCTGCTACAAAAATTCTTGAAAAGGACTCCATCTTCAAAGTTGAGCTTATTTGATAGATTAACTACTTGAGCTTTGTCCCTTTGAAGAAAAAAAAAAACTAGCTGAGCTTTGTTCTATCCCAAGGGATGAACGACTCATCTCAAATACTTGGAAAACATAATGGGGCATGGACTCACGGATTGGTGGCAAATTTCGTGGCTTTCACTTGGTGTTGTTGAAAATATGTGACTCTTTTATTCTTATAGTTTCGAAAATACATTTAAGATTTTGTTTTCAGTTTAGGTAAGATTGGAATTGCCTTGTCAAATGATATTGAAGGCATATATTTGCCATTGTGATTGCACATTGCATGAACTTTAGCTTAGCAAACAGCAATTTAATAGGGCCTGCCCAGTTATTTTTATTGTCTAGGTAGATGCTTTTATTTGAAGATTATAAGGTTTGCCATCTTTTTTTTGTTGTAACTATTTAAAATCGGCCATGACAGTCTATCTTAAATTATTAGTCATTTGATGGGTTCTTCCTGTTATAGGGTGGAGGGTGGTGCGATACTGTGGCATCTTGCTTGAAACGTAAATATACAGCAGTTGGGTCATCAAAACATATGGAACAGGCAGTACCATTTCAGGGCATTTTAAGTGATGTTCAATTGCAGAATCCAGGTACGTAAAGCGAATTGTGATGGAATTTTTGATTTTCCGGCCGTCAATTTTTGAGATTTAGAGTTCAACCGCACAAACACACCTTATTTATTACATAAATCTTTTTTTAGGAGAATTATGCCAAGTGCTTCTTCCTTTTGAACTGTATATTACGTCTCAGGATTCTATCAGATTTCTCATTCTTAGTGAGATGGAGAGAACAAAACAATTTCCTAATATATAACTATGAGGTTTTGGGAGATGTTTTGTTGAAATAAATAATTGAATAAATCAAATATGAAATCAAAACATCATAGTGGAACACTTGGGTTTACGTGGAAACCTCCTTACTGAGGAGTGGGGAGAAAACTACGGGAGAAGCATCCCTTTGAGCGTGATCCTGTAATTTTCTTTTCCAAGACAAATGAGAGGTACAAGGTATAAGGCCACCACACACTTCTCTAGTTCTCACTTTTACCATATGGGACTAAACAACATGTAATCTTACTATGGAGAAGTATGGAATTGACTCAAAAAATGTCACAACTACACTTGCGTAGTGGCATTTATGGAGGGGATGATAACATCGATACCCCTTCTGTGATCTAGATTATCCCAAGAAGACATACTTTACTTGTTTGGGTTCCAACTTATCCAGACCAAGGAGGTGAACAAATGTGACACATTGAAATATGCAAGTCTAGACATAACACAACTCTCCATCTAGGCATGAAAGATGTGTGGGTATCTGCTCATGAAGAGTTGAAGATGGCATACGATTGATGAGATAGCAAGTAGTAAGAATGGCATCTCCCCAATGTATAGAAGGTACATTATTGTGGATCAACAATGTCTTTGCAACATTCAAAATGTGGCAGTGTTTGCATTCAGCAATGCTATTATGATTTAGCGACACTGTTCTACTGTGAAGTATGTTGACAAGTGGTCTGCCACAGTATTCGTTGATGTGGTTGTCACTTCATTTAGGCATTGTTGTACGAGTTATCACTTCTGATGTCACTTTGAAATAGTTTGATGGAATTATTCTATATCCAAAGAAGCACCAAAAGATAATAGAAGCATCTGAACATCAACTGGGGGTGGCCAATGTGGTTTGTTTGAGGATTCACTGGGGTAGGTTGTGGTGTAGGGTAGGAGAAGTGGAAGAGAGGTTTGGAGGCGGAGGGATGGCGAAGGTAATCAGGGAGGGGTTAGGGTTTTGTGCTATTAGTGTTGTGGCTATGGGCACATGGTGACGGATTGCTATGATCCATGGTTGTGCTTGTAATGTCGGGGGGTTGGGTGCCCAAGTGTTGTGGGGTGAAAGCTGTCAATGCCACCCTTGCCTTAGCCTCCTTCGCTTGTGCTGACAATGGAGGTTACGACTCCCTAAGTCTCTGTCTCACACATTGAATGGTGTGTTCCTGAGTTTTGCTTTGGTAGGAGATGTCTTGGTTGTAAGGTCATTTGTGTCTAAAGTTCATACTGCTATTGGCCAACTGCTTGGATCAAAGATTCCCATTTACGTTGCAATCGTTGATGATAGGAAATTTCTTTTCTAGGCGAATGCTTGGGACCTTCTTGATTCTTTGTGCTTTTAGTCCTTGGAGATTGAGGGGGGGAATGTGCGTTGAAGGCGACTACCTCTTATTGACAGGGTGGTGGCCGAATGGTCCCCGATCAAGGTGATTTGTCCCATTGCCTTGGCGGGCAATATACTTCACCTCCACTCGTTGGAGACAATTGAGATAGTAGTCTCAGCTTTCGGTTGGATGCATTCTTGCTCTAGCTTGGACTTAAGGGGTGATGACCTCCAGTACATCATGGCCTCCTTCAAGGTCATTGTTGGTGTGTCCATACCGGAGAAGGTAGTCTTCCATGATGGCGGGTCCTCGTGGCTCGTTCGGCTGTGATCATTAAAGGGGCATAGTTCTTTGGAAGGGCCTAAATAAGGTTTCTGAATTTGGTTAGTTAGGATGACATTTATAGGCCTGTTGGGCAAGGAGGTTTGGGTGTGCTACACTCGGAGGTTTTTGCCAATTCTTTGTTGTCCAAGTAGGGGGTAAAGTTCCTACTGAATAAGGATATGCTGTGGTGTCGTGTCCTTAAGGATTCCTATGGAGACCCCTTGAATCTGGAGGAATTGTGCTAGGCCATGCTTGGTGCCTCTAGCTTTCGGAGGGGAACATGTTTGGTTCTCAGATGCTTGATTCCACTTCTGGAACTGTACAGGGAGACATGAGGGCTTTCAAATTCTGGGAGGATGAGTGGGTGGAAGGTGGAAGCCTTTGCTCCATATTTTAGAGGCTTTGTGCTCTGGCTTTGACAAAGCATTCACTTGTCATAAACATTTGGCAAGAGCCCATGATTGGGGGTGGGCACCCATCTTTGGAGGTGCTCTTTTTGATGCTAGGGTGGCAGAGTTGTAGGAGCTTCTTACCACTTTGGGGGATTTTATGCTAATGCAGGGTACATTGGACAATATCAAGTGGGCAAATGGTTGTTTTTCCATTAGGAATGTGTACAGGCCTTTCAAAGAGCCAAGGGTTGGGAACAACGTATATCTTGGCGTGGACTATTCATTGGTGTGGACGCTGAAAGTTCCTTTAGAGGTAAAAATTTTCCTCTAGTTGTCGAGGAGAGGGAGATTGCCCACGAAGGATTGGGTGCAGAGGTGGGTGCAGTTGGAGGATGCCTTGTGTCCACTATGCTTCTTGGAAGACGAGGTCATGGCATATCTTAGTGCATTGTGACTTCAGGAAGGATCTCTTTGCTCGGTTGAACATACCCATTGAGTAGGGTGACTTTCTTGTGGATTTTTGGGGGGCTCTATGTAGTGGAATCCATGTTGATCCGTTGATCCGAGTCAAGGTTGTAGCTGCTTTATGGTCAATGTGGCTCTAAAAGAAATAGGGTGCATTTTAGAGGGGAAAGGGTGTACCTGGAGAATGTTTTTTTTTAATAGGCTACCTAGAGAATGTTGTAAGGGAGAGGTCCTTTTTTACTGATTTTTGGACCCAAAATCTATAAGTTTATGCTATATCTTTGTACTCATCTTTTGGGGCAATGCATCGGGTGACTACAGACCTCTGGTACCCATTCTTTCCCTTTTCAAAAAATATAGGGATTTTTACATATATATCCCTGTAAACTTTCGATAAGGCATATATACCCCCTTGTTCTTGATATTTATGTATATACCCTATAAAGTTATTCTATTAAGGCTGTATGCCCCTGCTCCATTAGACCCAATGGAAAATGTCATAAAAAATTTAAACAAATAGGAAAATTTATATATACCTCCCTTTATTTATCTTACAACATATATACCCCGTAAAACAATAGTAGCAGGATCACTCCACCCCCAACCTTCTGAGGGACTCTGGCACATTGTACCTCTTGAGGGTCTTGATGTTGGGCTGGATGTAGCACTCCATCTCCAGACTCGTCGACTGCAACCTTTCGCGGTAAGCATTGAGCACTTGGGGGACCTTGTCTTGGTACCTGCTAACGTAGGCGTCTAGGAGGGCCTCCTCCCCTATGTTGAAGAGCCAGACCTCGGGCATCTTCCCATGGAGGACACCTCTGGACGCAAGCACGTTGAAGACGGAGGTTTGGGGTATGATTCTCTTCTCCAGACTAAACTTGAGGAAGACGAGGTGCGCCATGATGGCCATGAGGCTCCATTGGAAGTTCTTGATGAGAAACGTGACGTTTCGCTGGATCATTTCCTCAGACATCTGCAGGTAGTTGGGGTTCCTACGGAAGGCCTTGAGGGTGTCGTCCTCAGACCAGCCGAGGGACTTGAGGAGGTCGAACTTCCTGTGCCACGTGGAGGGGGCATGGAGGCGAGGGCGGAGAGGGTGGGGGAGCTATAGGAGAAGTCGTAGCCCATCTCCTCAAGTTGGAGGGCGAGGTGGTTGAGGTGGGGGGGTGGGGAGAAGAGGCCGCGGGAGCTGGAGAGGAGCGAGAGGATGGCGTGGTAGGGAGCGCTGTAGGAGCGGAGGGAGTGGATGTTGGGGAGGACAGAGTTGCGGAGGTTGTGGATGAGGAGGTAGGGGGTGCGGGAGACGGCGTGGGCGAGGACATCCGGGGTGGGGAAGAGGGGCGAAGGAGGAGGCGGTTGGGGGAGATGTGGTTGGGGAGGGAGGTGCCAAGGAGTTGGGGCTCGGAGGGGAGGAGGCGGTTGAGGAGGGGAGGGGGATGCTGGAGGAGAGGAGGAAGCGGAGCTTGGAGCGGCGGGTGGGGATGAGGCAAGAGTAGAGTTGGAGGGGGCGCTTGAGGAGGAGCTTCTTGATGAATGAGTTTGGGATGGAGAAGAACCGAAGGAGGGAGAGGATGGCGAGGAGGCGAGAAGGGTCCTTGTTGTGGTCGAGGAGCCACTGAGTTAGAGGAGGGAGGAGTTAAGGGAACCGTTGGGGAATACGAAGTTGTAAGATAAAGATATGGATGTATATATAAATTTTTCTATTTTTTTAAAATTTTTTATGACGTTTTCCATTGGATTTAATGGAGCAGGGGCATATGACCTTAACAGTATATACGTAAATATCAAGAACATGGCGGTATATATGTCTTATTGAAAGTTTATAGGGATATATATGTAAAAATACCAAAAAATATATGGATAATATATGGCTCATACATGTCCCCAGATAGCAAGAACCTTTGTTCCACATCCTGTCTTGTAGTATTTGATATGTGACATTTATATTGCTACTAATCATAAATTCTCTTTTTTGTTGCAAGGGGTGGGGGTTCACAATCTTGCACCAAAATTGTCATATTTTATTATGTAGATTGGCCCCATGAAAACAAAGGATAAAATGGCAATTAAGAAGAGCAAACCTAATAATTAGCTCTCTTATTGGAAGAATGAAAGTAATTGGAAGTCAATATATTGACAACATTTTCCCTTGATGAATAAAAATTGACCATGTCTATGTAATTCTTGCTATGGTGATCTAACTATTCATTTAAGATGATATAAAAAGGAAGTGTTATATGGCTAGATTGCTCCTTTTGGAGGTCGCACATAATGTTTTGAACTCCTTGCCTACATATACTTGTAGTGTCCTCTCCCTGTGAAGATAAATAAAAGATTTTAGGCCTAGGTGTTGTTGGACCTTCTAATGGACACAGACCAAGGTGGTGGTATGAGGGCCTTCTTGTACTTCTTTTGAAATTTCTATATAATGGGCATTAGGGTTTTACTAAATGATAGACTCACTGCTTTATGCTTGTTCCTCACAAATAAAACTTAGTTTTACTTGTGTTGGGGGCAATCAGCAGGTCATGTGGCAGTGCCATGTGGCAGCCATCTGAATGCCCAGCAAACTGGTGGTTTGGGTTCCCAAGAACCAAACTTGGGTGCACCAAAATTGGTGATCTCCTATTTTTAGTAAAGTGGTTTTAGAAATAAAAATTGTGGGATTAGTTCTTTCGTTAAGAGATAAAATCCTTCCAAATGAGAAAAGATTTTATCTCTTTAGGAAACAAGTTTAGGATTTACTTTAGGATTTGAGTATTTACTATTTTTAGTGGGTATGCTCTCTCTATAAATAGAGAGCCTCTCCAACTCTTATTTCCTTGAGCAATACAAGAATATTTCCAAACAATCAAGCTCCTCTCTACCTCTCTCTCCAATGTGGTGGCTCCCTCTTTTCCTCAAAAGGCCACGCCAACTGCATTCAGTTATAAGAGGGGAAATTCCTCCCTGTTTCCACGTGAAATCAGTCCCATCGTGGACTACTTTCCACGCCAATCAAGCCTCCACGCTTCCCACGTGCGCACCAAATCTCCGCAACTTGTATGCATGATTCATGCATCCTAAAACAGAGAATGACTGAATGCATGTAGTCCCACATTGCTTGGAGAGATTCTACTTCATGACTCATAACTATGGTAAAAACTATATTATTTCACTTCCCATTCTGACGAAGTAGCTGCAGTTCTTTTCCTGTTCATGTAGATTTTTATAAAATGCACCGTGGAAACCTTCTCTTGTGTATTTTGAAGAAATAATGCCAACATGAAAAAAAGGAAAAGTACAAATAAATTCCAAAATTTGGATGAATCTATCATCACTTGTTATAAAGTTCATGGCATTGGAGATCTTCACTTATACTACCTTATATTAATTTAATTTCTGTTATATTTATTTAATTGTTCCTTCCCTATGCTCCCTTCTCCCCACCTTGTAGCCCTTCTACCTCCCTACCCTTCTTTCTCCTCCTCCCTTTTCAAGCTCTCCTACATTTGCTTTTTCAGCCTTTCCTCTTCCCCCATCCTCAACCATTTCTGGCACCTCTCCTCCCTTCTCGAGAACCATCTCTCATTGGCCACCTTAAGAACCATCTTTGTGGGAGCATCCCAAGCATGTTGGGAACCTAAACATATAATCGAGTGGGAACACAATGTTGAGTGGGCAAATATTGAAGGTGTTGGGGATTGTTGGGGAGACTCGTAGGTTTAAGACCAAGAGTCAGAGTGTCAACATGTAGCAGCAGTTAGGTAGGTTAGTGCATAGTGAGTACTCTATATTTGGGGGAGTACATAGACGAGTGTGCGGATTTGTATTTTCTAATAATTAAAAAGATCATTCGGTGTTAGGCCACAATGCGAAGGAATAGAGATCGTAGGAGAGGGGGAGTTTGCGAGAGGGGGGAGTTAGAGTAAATGAATCCGATGGTTTATTCCATAACCCTACCTCTTAATATATAGAGGTGGGAAAATTACATGAGCACTTAAGAAAAATGAAAATAATACAACTAAGGAAATAACAAAAATAACAATAGACCACAGGGGCTAACACGCCCCTTAAGCTGGAGCATTGATGTTAATCATGCTCGGCTTGGAACAATAGTTATCAAACGGAGATTGAGGCAACGCCTTGGTGAAGATGTTTGCTGTCTAGTCCTTAGAAGAAACATGTGAGGTGTGAATAAGGCCTGTTTGTATCAAGTCACGTGTATAGTGATAGTCTACCTCCTCGTACTTGGTCTTCTCATGGAACATGGGATTCTTAGCAATGTAGCTAGGTGCTGTGTTGTCGCATCTCATCTCCATAGGAGTAATAACTGTCACGTGCATGTTTACAAGGAGGGACTTCGCCTACATCATCTCTATAGTTGTATGTGTCATAGCCTTATACTCGGACTCTGTAGTAGATTTGGAAATAATAGCCTGTTTCTTGCTTTTCCAGGTTACCAAGTTTCTAACAACATAAGTACGAAAACCAGTGGTAGATTTCCTAGATGCTAAACACCTTGTATAATGTCACTCCCCGCAATGACAATCCCTCAAGATCGACGTTGCAACCATGTGGCCACCTGGTTATCGCGTCTTAAGGTATTTAATACACCATTTACGAAGTTCCGCGATTACAGGCTCAAGGAAGAATTCATTAACTAGATGGATCAAATTTTACTGAAAATCCGGCAGAGTTTCCCCTGTTTTATCACGTTTTCCAAAATTCCTGTACCTATAAGAATGACATGTAAAAGCAATAGAAACATAACAAGGTGGGTATACCCCACACACTCAGACAACCAGATCACCAAGAGCCAATATATATATCTACTTCCATTTGCGGACACACTCCACCACAATTCTTATAAATAAAAAGGAAATAGCAAAACAACATCATAAACTAAAGCAATTACCAAGTATACAAAGTCCTTCAAAATTTTACATCACACCCTTCTACTGAACCTTTTTGCAAGAGAAATGCAAAACACAGACTAGTTCCCCACCTTTTCTACCTGCTTACCACCCCAACACCCCCAGGCTTGCATCCAATGGAGGTCCCTTGTGAGACACTTGCGCAGAACCAGTTTTAGCACATGCTGGCGCATTGCTTGCGAGTGCGGGCAAGCCACATGATTGATGACGTCGTGACCTCTTGTCCTGAAAAATTTGTCAACAAGGTAGTATGAGCCAAAAGGCTCAGTAGGGCATAACAGTGATGCAATAGAAAGAAAAGCCACCTAGTTGGATGCCTTGCAAAGCATGCATTCCTTATTGGATGTGTTTTACCTTATCTTTTCCCTTATGTCTAACTCTACCCTCTTCTTTATTTCTTTAATTTCTAAACCATGTACCTAAAAGGCTTTTCAATTCAACCCTACGGCTACATTGCCCGACGCTAATGACCCCTACTTCAAGTCATTCTAGGTCACCACCTCGTCTAGTAATTAATAGTTGCTAATACCTGATAGTGGACTTCTTAATGCCAAAGCAACAAAAATCATCACCCTATAAGTAGGGTACTCTTGTTGTGAACCTGGGTGGTCCATGGTGCGAGAAACCTCATTGTGCCTCAGAGATACTCCACCTCGAATCTACCCTCAGGAATTACTCACTGTTTCTTGTAACAAAGTACTGTCGGGTTGGCAACTCCCAACTTGAACCTACGTGGAGACACTCGATACACGTGTAAGCCTCCTCAGTCTCGACATTTTGTTACGGGTAATTCTTAGTCCTTAGAGGATTGATTCATATTTGATCCACTTGTAAGCCATCCATTGCCTTTGCAGCATCGGGTAATCCCTTTCCAAGATCTTGGAATTAAGCTCTGGAGTTTACTCCAATCTCTCCTTGGTCTTACACAATACGAAACCCTTCGAGTTCCGGGACCCTTTTCTTTGAGGACTCGACACATATATAGTCATTTTCCATTTCTTATTCCTAGGTCTTTGGGTCTACTTAATACCTTATCCTGATCACGATCAAGTTCTATTGGTTATCTCTTGCCTAGGTCGATCAAGCTTGACGGGTCAACCTGTTAAAACAAGGGTCATACCCCTCTAAGTTGTAAGGGTCTAGGTGGGATCAGTTCCCACTTTTTGCGCCGTCATGTCCATTCCTCCATCCGACCACCCCCTTGATTGATGGGTCTGAAGTTGTGTCCCTTCAGCACTTAAGTGTGTGTCAAAGGGCCACAAGACTTTTTGGGGCTATTTAGCAAGCCCGCATCCTCATCCGCATATGTGCAAACTTTGGAATCTTGCAAACTTTAAGATTTCTATTTAGTGGCACTCTATTGAGAATGATCCATCGACTTTGTGAGAGTAAATAATAGAAAGTCGTGTATGCTTTGGCTGCGAGCTGTAAACATGCATTATGGCCATTTAAGATTCACGTAAAACTTGACAAATTTGCACAACCTCTTTTTTTTCTTCTCAACTGACTTAGTGTTTCACTATTGATTCACAATACACATAGCCATTCAAAATGTTGAGAAAATAATTTCAAAGGATCACAAGGCAAAGTAAAAACGAGGCATGAGAAAATCATAGAATTCGAAATCATTCATAGCAAAAAAAATAAACTGTCATTTAGTGGGAAAGAAAAAGAACATTTTAACTTGCATTACGAACGGGTAATTCACCCGTGCATTTCTCCATTTCTCTCCCTCGTATATTCTCGCATGAGGGATGCAATCCTGCATTGCACACATCACAGCGAACCTCGTTGGGGTTGCCCTCTTAAGTCTATATTTGGGTCTAAATTTGCATTTTCTAAGTTTTTCCCAAACTTGCTTTTACTCAACTCAGGTTCCTAGTCGTTCTAGCCTAAATATTGGCATTGATACATCCTGGAAGTTAATGGAGATAAAAATTATAATAATAAAATCAAATAAAATACCATAGGGGAAGGGATGCCCTACCTTATTTCGAGCTCCCGTCTTCTACAATGTTAAGTGGTTGCCCCTTCAGGTTCCTTGCAATCAATCAACAATGACCACATAACATATTTTTTTTCCTTCCCCCAAATCAATCCACAACTCACATCTAAAAATCCCCAAATCCTTAAAATTAAATGTACCCAAGGCTAGGGATTAAGACAAAAGAGGGGGAAGGGGGATGCACCTAGGTCATTTTTGGCCTTGATGGGTCAGTTCAGCTCTTTGCCTTTAAACCAGTGAGAGACGCATTCACGGAAACCATGGTTGCTGTTGCTCATGTAGGAGCACAACCTTCAATACGCAACAGTAGGCATCGCCCTCACCCCCATCACTAATGTAGCCACAGTGGCAAAAAGAGAGGCTGTCGTGGCCTCCTTTAATGGTAGCGAGGTTCCATCCTTGGCTGGTATGCAACATGCCATGGTCGTTGCCACCTGCGTTATAGCCGCAGCTCCCTTTGTCTTAATAGCAGCGTGAGCAGCAATAGCAGCCAACAAGCAAGAGGAGGAGGAGAATAGGAGAGGGGAAGTCGATGGGAAGATGGCAGTGCCCTGCACTAGAACCAAATAGATGGGGAGGTTTGTGCACCAAGAGGGAATAAGAGGGAATGGCTTCTTGTGCAAGAAAGAAATGGAAGGGGGAGGAGGATCTGTGCACATGGGAAAGAATGGGAGGGGTGTGCTTGCCGATCCTACACAAGGAATTGGAAATTTTCTATGGGGAACCCTTCACCCAAAGCTCTTTTAAAAAGAGCCCATCCCCTCAAACTTTCTCATGCATGACCCCTTAACAAATTTCGTAAGACCATTGTGTGGGGTCCAATTTGTGGGGGATTTTGACTCCTTCGACCATAGAAATGAAGGTTGGATTTGCTTGATTGTCAGAATAATTATAAATATCCTTTTTTTTTAGGCCCTTACACCTTCACCCCCTTAAAAAGATATGTTCATGAAATTAGACACATCCCTAATCTGAAAGAGGTGGGGATACACGATCCACGACCCAACCTTGGGCTCCCTCGTGGCTTCCTTGGGCTTCTCGGTGCGACATGGCACCCTCACTAGAGGCACGATAGTACTTTATAGCCTCACCGCTGCCTGGGTTAGGACTTTCATCGATTGTTCTTTGTAGCTGAGGTTGGGCTCGATCCTTGATGATCAAGAGTGTTCATGCAACATCTAAGATATGCCGATGCGTTTGTTTACCACACCATTCTGCTGGGAGTGTGGGGACAATTTGTTTGATGGATGATTCCATGGTCCCTATAGAAAGCACCTAGGGAGGTGTAGAACTCTCAGGTATTGTTTGATTGAATATTTTCACCTTTGCGTCAAATTGATTCCGAATCTTTGCCAGAAAGACACGAAGCATATCGGCAGCTACAGGAATATCCAAGTTAGATGGGAGAATCCATTCACAATCTCCAACTAGAATCTATGCCTCAAATGATCCAGGGTCCTACAAGGTCCTTAGATGTTTAGATGAAGTAATTGGAGTAAGGCTTGAGACCCCCTAACGTTGACTTCTTGGAAAGGTACTCCTACGGTGCTTCTCGAGTTGACACACCTTACATTGGAAGCTAGCTATTGGAGGAATTTGTGGCAACATCCTCTGAAGTTTTGGCAATGAGAGGTGACCAAATCAAAGATGCCACAAGTAGCCAGAGGCATTCCTCGAACGAAGAGAAACATGACCTGCATGGGGTGATTGTAGAAGATGATAGATTCCGCCTTCTCCATGACCACACCTAATGATCTGTTTTGTGAGAACATCTTTAAACATGAGAAAGATTGCATCAAAGATTGCCTTGCAGTTCAAGTCCTTTTTGATCCGGCTAATTGAAAGCAAACTCAATGAGAAGTCTGGAGCCATACGAACTTCCCCTTGATCATATATGGGAGAATGTCGCCCATCAACAACTTACATAGTTTTGCTTGATGTGACCAGACGAATAGTGGAAAATTGTCTCTCATTACCACAAATGTGTCGATTGTTATTGGTGGAAGAGGGAGAGATGAGCGGTGAGAGTGGGGGAGGGTGGACTCTGGTGGAGAGGCGTCGGAGGGCAAAGGGAAGGTTTGTGGAGTTGGGGTGTGGTGCGTTAGGAGAAGTGGAATTCCTCCACCTTCTTAGCGAGATTGCTACAAGTGCTGCGAGCGGGGCCATAAAGTGGCGGATTGCAGGGATCCTGTTGTTTGTGTGATCTGTGGAGGTTTGGCCAAAGAAGATGGAGTTGTCCAAGAAAAAAAGGCTCCACTTTCTTCTACTTCGGCACTACCTTCTCCTCCTCCCCCCCTTGCGATGGAGGTTTCCTTGGGTGTGTGACCTCGATGTGAGGTTGATGATCTGCTAGATAGCTCGCTAGTCGGGGTTCTCATTGAAGGCTGCGCTTCTGTGAAGGAGGTTGGGGAGCACTTGCGTGGGTTGAGGTTGGGGTTAGCGTGGAGGTTGTTGCGCGTTCCACCCAAGTAATTCATTTTGTTTGGCTTAGAGAAATTGGATTTGGAGCAACTGAGTTTTTAGAGATGAGGTTTGGCAAAGGGGTCATTCGTTGGAGGTTGTTGATGATCTATGAAGGTGTTTTAGAGGTGCGTCTCCCTCTAAAGTCCCCGATTGAAGCTTTGATGATTGGAGTCCCTGCGTGGGCTAAGGTTGGGGTTAGTGTGGAGGTTGTTGCGCCTTCTACCCAAGTAATTCCTTTTGTTTGGCTTAGAGAAATTGGATTTGGAGCAATTGAGTTTTTTAGAGATGAGGTTTGGCGAATGAGTCAATTGTTGATGGCTGCCGATGATCTATGAAGGTGCTTTATAGGTGCGTCTCCCTCTAAAGTCCTCAATTGAAGTTTTGATGATTGGAGTCCCTTTGAAGATGCGTAGCTGGGAGGTAGTGGAAGAGACCTGCTTGAAATTTGTTAAGGTAAACTCTATTTGGGGGTTGGACATTCGTGGGGGTAAGTTGTCTTGTGTCTACATCTAAGGTGATTTATTGAAAGGATGTGCTTTGTTGATGGAGGTGGTTCTAAGATGCGACGATTGTTCGTGTCTGCTACGGCTCTAGAGGTTATCGATGGTGCGTGAGAGGTCTTTCATTGAGGTGCTTGTTGGTGGCAGCCGAAGAGGGTCATTAGAGGCTGTTGGTGGCGGTGCTATGGTGAAGAAGCATTTTTGGAAGGTGAAGAATCGGCCTTGCAATTCAAATTTCAATTCAAATAGATAATTTTCTTCCTTTTCGACTCCTAAGATTGAGGAGCCTCCAAAGGAAGGCCAGTTAGCGGCGGTTTCCTCATTGGGTGATGTGTAGCTAGGGTTGCGTGCCTAGGCCATTAATGCGTCATCCATGCGGCAGCCTTGCTCCAACCATCAATGCATTAGCCATAAATGCGCTAACCTTCAATGCGCCAACCAAATGCGATTATGTGATGGCCTTTGTAGCGCCAACCATCGTGCGCTAACCATGCGGAAGCCATGCACCAACCATGCGGTGGACAATGGCGGTTTCCTCGTTGGGTAGCCTCCTTTGGAAGGCCATCAACGTGCCAACCATGCAACTGTTCCTTCCCAAATTGCACAGATGGCGAGTGGAATTATTGGCGGTCCTTTGGGCAATTTTTTTGGCACAAAGCAGGGTGCCTCTAGATCTGGAAATGGATCCAGAGTTGGTGAGTTCCATTTTGGTTCATTCTCGGATCCATTTTTGTTTGTGCCCAATGACTGGGTCTGTTCCTCTTCTCTTTGTTTTGCTGCTTATGGTTGCTCCAACCATGTTTACAAGGCTGATGATGCTTCTTCATCTAGGTGCGTGGTGAGGGGAGTGACAGAGGGTGATGCTGAGGGAGCTGGTGTGGACCTTGTGAGGCTTTTGGCCCATGTTGACAGTGCTGAGGTGCTTGCTGAAGCCGTTGTAGAGGTTGACGGAGCTGCTGCTATCAACATCAGTGCTGCAGAGGTTCCTATTGCTGCTACTGATATGGGCGACGGAGTTGCAATCCCTATCGTGGCCCAGCGAGGGCTTGGTACTTCTGGAAGTTCCAATGTGTTATGCTCCAATGACAGCATGGCAGTGCTTCTCGACCTCCTATTATTGTCTGTACTTCCTCAAAGGAGGATTCCAGTAGGGGGGGGGGGAGCGGCCTCTTCCTCCGATTCTAGAGGATTAGGAGTTGGAAGATTGTTGTGTATTAAAAATGGTCTTCTTTACCGTTCTTCCTATAAGAGAATTCATTAAGGACAAGAAGATTATCGAGAAAAGCAGTGATGATGTGGAATGGCCAAAGCTTTGAATATGAGAAAAGCCTCCTCGACTTGTGGGGATGGGGGTAAATTGGCTTTCCATGGTTAGAGTCCTCTTATGGAATGTTCGGGGCCTTCAGGATAGGGCTCGAAGGTCTATTATGAGGAGTTACCTTGTTGATTGGAAGGTGAACATGATTTTGTTGCAAGAAATGCATTTCGAGAGCACTGATTGGTCATTGATTGATGATGTTGGAGGGAGATATCTTTCTGCTTTTTTGTTTGTTGATGCGGTGGGCAGATCAGGAGGCTAGTGGCTCTTATGGAATGAGGATTTGTTTAGTCTTGATGATTCGTTGGTGGGGTCCCATGTTGTCACTGGTCTCTTCACTAGAAGGTCGGATGGGACTAGTTTACCGATTTTTAATGTTTATGGACTCTGTGACTTCATTGTGTGATTCCCTATGGGGCGAGTTGAGGCAGGCAGCTGCGAAGGTTGATGGTGGAGCTTGGTTGGTTGGAGGTGATTATGATGTCTATGGATGATCGGCTATATGGGCGGTTGGATTCTTCCTCGTAGCTTTTTCGAGAGGTGATTGATGATGGAGAGTTGATGGACCTTCCAATTTCGGGGTCTCGCTTTACTTGGAGAAATGGATCTGGTTAGATGTCGCGGATTGATAGATTTTTCTATAGTGTGCCTCTTGTTGAGTCAGCACATGGTGCCTTTGTTAAGACTTTGGTGAGGCCCTTTTCTGATCATACCCCGTTGTTGTGGGATAGTATGGAGGAAGGTTTCTTTGCTACTTATTTCAAGTTTCAGAAGTCTTGGTTGTTGGAGGTAGACTTCAGTGATTTGGTGATGCAAAAGTTGCAGGGTGTTCCAAAGGGGTCCTTGACGGTCCGCATAATGGCAGAGCACATTAAGGTTGTCAGATAGGCAATGATGGATTTCAAAAAGGAGGTGAAGAGGAGGGATAATGTCAAGGAGGCCTTATAGGCTTTAGTCGTGCTTGATGAGGAGTTGAGTGGGTTGGATGCGAATGACTAGAATGAAAGGGTGGCTTTACAAAATAAGATCAAAGAGGAGGATCAGAAGAGAAATGGATTGGTGGTAGAAATCTAGACAGTTGTGGTGCAGGGAAGGGGATTCCAATATGAAGTTTTTTCATTTAGCAGTCAATGCTAGGAGGGTGAACCTGCTTACCTATGTTCGTCTAGATGAGGTGACACTTACGCAGAGGCAGTAGATCTGTAGGGCTTTTGTGGATCACTTTCATGGCTTCACTAGGAGACAGCCGCAGGGAAGATGGAGATTGGATTATTTTGAGATGGTTAGGTTGGATGAGGCTATGAGGGATGATTTGCTTAAGTCTATGTCGAATGAGGAAGTGCTTTAGGTAGTTCGTGGTTTGAAGGCAGAGGGTTCACCGGGTCTTGATGGTTTGCCAGTTTTATTCTTTAGGGAGTTTTGGGATGTACTCGGGGAGGATGCTTTGGCAATGGTAAGGGAGGTCTTTTAGGAGAATAGAGGCTTTGAGAGGTTGAATCGTTTCTTCCTTTTTTTTCTTCTAAAAAAGCCAGGTGTTGACTCGGTGCATGATTTTCGACCCATTGCCCTCTCCAATGCAATCTATTTGATAGTGGCAAAGACTTTTGCAAATTGCCTGCAAGTTGTGTTGCCTACATTGATATCTCTAGTTCAATCAACTTTTATTTCTTACAGATCTATTATGGATTCTTTTGCTTTAGCGAAGGAGATGGTGGCATCTTGGAATAGATCATCTTGTGTTGCTTTCTTGTGGAAGGTGGACTTCTCAAAGGCTTACGATTTCATTTTGTGGGCCTACCTTTAGGAGATCCTGTGAAGGAGGGGTTTTTTGGAGGCTTGGGTCAGACTTATGAGACGGTGCGTCACGATATCTTTTTCTGTCCTTGTTAATGGTAGTAGGTCTTTTGGACTTTGGACATGGTCGTAGAGGGGTGTCCGATAGGGATGTCTACTGTTGCCTTTGCTTTTCAACATTGTGGTTGATACTCTGGCTTTCTAGGCTTTTAGATGTTGTGGTATTGGCTTTTTCAATGGGTTTACTCTTTCTAGTGATGGTTCCCTGCTCACCGCGCTCTTACAGTATGTAGATGATACTGTGTTCTTTATTCAATGCAGTGTTAGTCAGGCTGAGCATGTTGCGTGTTTCATTGGTCTTTTTGGAGATATCTCTAGTTTGTAGGTGAATGTGGGAAGTATGCTTTTGTTCCTTTCTATCTGAATAGGGACTCTGAAAATTGTATCTCGGAAATCCTCCGTATGTTGATTGTTAGGTTGCCTGTCACATATTTGGGGCTTCCTTTGAAGAGGAGGCACTTGATTATGTCTGATTGGAGATTGGTGGAGGAGAGGATAACTAGAAGGTTGAATGGGTGGAGTGGGAGACTTCTTTCAAGGGGAGGTAGGCTGGTTTTGGTTGAAGCAGTGTTGTCGGCAATTCCAGTTTTCTACCCTTCTTTCTTTAGACCTTTGAAAAAGATCTTGACAAGATTGGAAGTGGCTTGAAAGAGGTTCTTTTGGAAAGGTTTGGATAACTAGGGACGATTTTTGTAGTCGGTACCATGGAGAGAGGTGTGCAGGCTGAGGAAGAGGTCAGGCTTGGGTGTTAGGTGTTTGGAAGAGTTAAATGTTGCACTCTTCATGAAGTGGGTGTTGCGCTTTTTGGCAGGTGGTAATGGCCTCCTGGATAAGCTGTTGAGAGATTCGTATGGGACATCGGTGGAGATTGGATTTGGGCGCTCTCGTATGGTGCTGTCGTCTTCTTTTTGGGTCTCTATTCAGCCTCTTATTTTGCAGGGTATATTATTTGGCTTTTTTGAGCCCGTGCTTGGTGCTGGATGCTCTTTTTGTTTTTGGAAAGACGATTGGTTGGGGTGTGATAAACTTCAGTTCCTTTTTCCGTGTTTATTTAGTTTGGCACAGGAAAAGGAAGTGCTTGTTTTTGAGGTTTAAGACGCCACTACACGATGTTGGTCGCCAGTCCTACAGCCAGGCCTCTTAGATGCGTCTCTTAGGGAGCTACAGGAGATGCTTGAGATTTTACATGGTATTTCTATTAATGACAACCTGATGGATGGTTTTAGATGGGAGGGTGGTGTTTTCTCTATGGCTAAGGCCTATAAGAGGATAACTTTGGAGTGTGGTCCAATGCCTCTCGTTTGGGAAGATTGCTCCTTGATATGGAGCTTGCTGATTCCCATGAAAGTAAAATTTTTTTTTGTGGTTGTTTAGGATGGAGGAGCTAGTGACAAAGGCTTTTCGCTCTAAATGGGCAGGTGACAATGACATGGATTGTGGTTTTTGTGGAGCAGCAGCTAGTGTTCAGGAAGTTAGCCGCCTAGGCCGAGCAGGTGCCCGCATAGGCGTTATTGGAGCCCTTCCTGAACCGAGTAGTGCTATATGGTCCTGTACTCTGGTTTGGCTGAGTAGGCAAGCTGACTAGGCGTTTACTCGGTCGCATGCTCACCCGATTTTGAGATAGAGCCACCGGTGGGCTCTTCTCAAGAAAACTCACATTAACCTAATGCCTACCCGATACCTCCTCCCCTAATACCCTCTTCCCGTCGACACATTAACCCCCTGATAATCCCTAAAAATAAAACCCCTATCACATCCCTCTCCATAAAACCCCAAACTCTTAAGGTGGGGGGGGGGGATTCTTTTGGTTGACAGTGGCAGCAAGCCAAGCTCTTGAGGTATATGATAGATGATTTTAATTTGAGTCTTTGAGATAATTATTCTTTTTATCCTTCTAGGTATTGTTGGACATGATGTCCATTATACACTTATTTTTTTCTTTTGGTTTACATTTGATTTCAAGTTTTTGTTTTAGGTTTCATTTTAGATTCTTAGGTTTGATTTTAGGTTTTTGATCTAGATTTTATTTTAGATTCTTGATAACATGTTTTGATTTAGCTTGATTTGAAATTTTTTATTTAGTTTTCATTTTAGATTTTTGATTTAGATCTATCATTTATGTTCATTGATAATAAACATGAACATTTGGATTCTAATTTCTACATTTTCTTTTTTTCAAGGTGTTTAATCTTTTATATTTTAAGTTGTATAGTAATTAAAGGGTAGGAGTATTAACTATATTATTTTTATTATACTACTTAAGGTAGTTGTATAGTTATAATATTCATATAACATAAATTCTAATAAGATAACTAATTATTTTATATTTTTTAAAATAAAAAATGCAAAACCGCATACTCATCCGCATACTCGTTCGAATACCGCATACTCTCTATGCGGTGACCCAGCCGAATGGATGCCACCTGCTGACTTCCTGAACCTTGGCAGCAGCTGAGGATCTTCATCACCTCTTTTTTCATTGGGCTCTTTCCAAGGAGGTTTAGGATTAGCGTAATGTGAGAAGGGCTGACATGTCTTCTTTTGACTCTTGGTGGGAGTCTTTTCGTTCCTTGGTGCATGCAGATACGGCAGGTTGGGTGAAGGCTATTGCTATTCTCTGGTCAATTTGGTTTCAATGTAATGATTCCATTTTTCGAAAGGGGAAGGCTTTGGTTGAGAATATTATAAGGGGAGCGTCATGTTGTTCTGACATGTGGCTGAGTATTCTGTAAGTCCATTCCATTTTTACTTTAATATATTTTTGGATGGTTACTGATTGTCGATAACTGTCCTTTTTTCTCTCAAAAAAAAATCACAAGTGTGTCAAGATGCACTTGAGTTAACAAGTCAATCTGCTTCATCTCCCTGAGGCTGACACACAGCTGATGCTTTAGATGTGCCATTCTGACTAAATACTTGAAGTAGTGTCTCATAGTCACTCTTTGGAATGATGACAGTATCATGCATTCCTCCTAGTGCAGCAAAGGCCTTATGCTCAACAATTGGACCTTTCCTCTCCCCTGGTTTTTGTTGAAGTAAAATATGCTCTTTATCCTGACCTTCCATGGTTATCAAACATGTTTGTTACCATTGGCGTAATTAGTCCCATATAGCTTCACCATGGGACCAAAAAAGGGGCTCTTCTACACCCCGAACTCAGAGACACTCTCTAGTGTCACTTTAGACAAATTCTCAGATGCCATATCAACTTCAACTAGAATTAACCAATGTCCACGCACATGGGAGAAAGAAAATCAAACCATAAAGTCGAAAGTCGGAACTAAAGTCCTTGTCGATGCAAGAACGCGTCATAAAACAGGAAGAAGACCCGCGAGACTCGGTTGAAGTCTGTGACCACCTATAATCTCCTACCGGTGATGCTGCAACTAGGTGAGAGGTCTATGAGCTGGCGCAACGATATTGGGGCTTAGGCGATGACCCTACTAAGCGGCACTGCAGGGTTAGGTGACGCTGTAGGCGTTGCAGTGGGGTGGGGTGGGGACCTTACTGGGTGATGCTATAGGCATTGCACCAAGGTCGAGTTGTGTTGCAATCACTGTTGGCGTGAACCCGCGCAGCTCCAGGTGAAGCAGCAAGGTCGAGCGACGCTGCAGGTGGGCTACTGATTAGCCTTAGAGGTTGGTGGCGGCAGAAAGAGTCCATGCACATCCCTCCTCCTTAGGGTTTTGTTTGGTGGAAAAGAAACAGGGTATGGGAATGAAGGTGGGTATCGAACCCCGACCTAGGATCATGGTTTTGATACCAAGTTAGAACAAATGAATCCGATGGTTCATTCCATAACCCTACCTCTCAATATATAGAGGTAGGAAAATTACCATGAGTACTTCTCAAGGAAAATTAAAATAATACAATTAAGGAAATAACAAAAATAATAATAGATAGGGGTTTCGACCGAGGTGGGATGGACATGTAGAGGGTGGAAGAAGGGGTTGTGTGAAGGTGGTTGTGGAGGTCATTTGCTTCAGGTGCCAGGTGAATGGGCACTTTACACGAGACTGTCATAACCCAATCCTTTGCCTTTGGTGTAGGGGTGTTGGTCACCAGAGGGCAACCTGCCATCAGATGAACAAATGGAGAATGTCAGCAAGCTCAGGTTTTTTGCCTGACTTGCCTGTAGGGGTGTTGAGCTTAGAGGTTTGTGACTTGTGGTCTTTGCAACTGCATTCAAACGAGCTTCTCTTGAAATCAGCCATGGTGGGTGAGGTGTTGAAAGGGAGGCTAAGGATGGTGGAAATGAGAGTTGCAGTTGAGAAACTCTTCGAGTTGGATGTAAGGTACAACGTGGCAGTCATTGACAATCATAAGATAGTGCTCTCCTCGTCGGACTTGAGCCTCCTTGAACCTCTTTGCTACCTGACAACGATGGTTGAAGGATGCATGGTGCGGTGGAGAAGGCCGTTGCCTACAGATGGAGCTATGGATGAATGCTCATCGGCTAAGGTTGCACTTTTGATATCCTTGTTTGGTGTTCCCTTGCACCTGCGGACCCTTAAGATGATTTCCTCAATAGTGGTCAAGTTTGGTCGTTTGAGGGAATGCCATACCTTGGGGCTTGATTCAAAGGATCTGAGGAAGATCGATGCTTTGGCTGAAATCTCCATCGGCTGTTCGATCCCTGAGAGAGTCATCTTGAGGCCGAGTGGTTACTCGTGGTTGGTGTCTATTCTCAGCCTTCGAGTCGATCGAACTCCAGGGAGTTATGTTGAGGCGATGGCTGCACCTCCTTTGGGTTTGGTGGCTCGGTCGATGTCTTCCTTGTTAACAGTGGCAACTGTAGCGAGTGTGCTAGTAAATCCTTTGGATGCGGCAGGGGAAGATCAGAAGTCACTCAACGTGTTTGCAAGTCTAAGGGACACAACTAGATCTCTGGAGTCTCGAGTTGAACTCGCCTCGAAAGTGGTAAAGGTGTTTAATGCCTTAGTGGCTCCTTTTAAGGGGCCCTGGGTGGTCGACGCGAGATGCGTGGAGTCTGAGGTGGCAGAAGAGCATGTGTTGGCGCTTCAAATCACTTTTGCCCATTAGCAGGGGATTTTCATATTTGAAGGCGGATTCGGATTTGGTGCTGCTCATCCCCCTCCTTTATGGGTTGAACCTTTTGAGGATGGGCTTGTTTTGGGCCTAGGAGGTGTTCCTTCCCTCCTAAATGTGGAGCCCCCTACCCCTTTTCTTCTGCAAATCGCCTACGAGCCTTTCCTTGCTTCATCAGGCATTGGGCTTCTACTTGGGGAGGGGAGCTCCTTGGGGGTGATGACGTGGTTGACCCAAAGGGGCTGGAGTTGCTTAGAAGGGACTTGAACCCCCTATATGGCGATGTTGCTGATGGCGGTGCGTATGCCCCCTGCTATGTTGCCCCCTCTCCTACCCCTGTTGTCGACGATCACGAGGTGGAGGAACCTGACGATGGTTCATCATTGGGTTGGAGAGCCACCCTGATTGCCGTGGCTGGTGATCCAATGTGGATAGATCTTTACAACTCGCCTGGTACAGAAAGAGATTCCACAACCTTAATGCTTGGAGACATGTGTTGTCGTTTGGACTTTGTCCAATCTATAAGCGGAAATATAACCTCAGGAAGGCCCTGACACAGAAAGAGAAAGTTGCTGAAGCGATACAGGGGCCTCCTCCATTAGATTTGATTGTGGCACTAGTGATTGGAGATAGACCAACACATATAAGATTGCTAAAAGAGTCTATTGTGGTCATCAATGGTAAATGTCCTTACTTGGAATGTTTATGGCCTTCATAGCACTGCCGGGGGGGGGGGGGGGGGGTTTGGTATGCTGTTGATTTGAGGACGGATTTCCCGTTGATTTAGGAAATGAAGTTGGAAGACCTAGACCCACCCATGAAGAGGGAGACCGGAGGCAACATTTATGATTCCTTTCTGATGATAGACTCTGTGGGTAGGTCGGGTGACCTTTTGATTGCTTAGAAGGAGTTCGCTTTTCAATTTATCTCGCAAAACTTAGGTAGGTGGACTTTGTGAGGGGTCTTTTAGCAGATTTTCAGATGTGGCTACCCTTGTGTTCGCAATTGCTTATGGACCTTGCGAGGAAGCTCTTAAGATTGAGATGTGGGAAGATCTTTGTTTAGTAGCAATTTTTACGGATGGTTGACCTTGGTTAGTCGGAGGGGACTTCAATGCGACCCTGTTCGTTGAAAATAGATTGAATGGATGGGTTGATAGGGCTATGGAGGCCTTTGTGGTTTTGTTGGTAGAGTTAGAGTTGTATGATTTGCCGATATTGAGCATGACTTACAATTGGATGAACTATGCAGGGCCAAGTCAAAGATTGATCACTTGTGCTCGATAGAACTTGCGGAACGATTTCAGTTGGTTGATGTCAAAGCAAAGCTAAGACCTTTCTCTAACCACAACCTGCTATTTTGGTCTTCAAATGAAGATGCAAGGTTCACCTCGTACTTTAAGTTTGATAAGCCTTGGCTTTGGGAATTGGGGTTTAAAGATTTGGTGAAGGAAAAATGGGATGAAGTTCAACCTGCTGCCTCTGCTATAAGAACCTTGGGAGAGAAGTTGATGAACTTGAGATCTAAGTTGATTACTTTCAAAAGGGAACTCGAGAGAAGAAAGAAAAATCTAGATCTGATGCCCTGTAGGAATTGCTACCCTTGATAGGGTTGAAGATGTTAGAGACCTTACAGGAGGAGTGGAAGAAAATGAATTAGATTGCATTATTCAAAAACCCTACCTCTCAATATATAGAGAAGTGGAAAAGTACAAAACAACCACATAAAGAAATAAGAAAATACAACAATGAACAATAACAATAAAACATAACAAACCGAAGGGGTACAACACTACCGCTTAAGCTGGTGCATAGATGTTAATCATGCTCAGCTTGGAACAATAGACATCAAAGGCTGGTTGTGCTAAAGGCTTGGTGAATATGTTTGCTGTCTGGTTCTCAGAAAAAATTGAAGTAGTGTAGACAAGTCTCCTTTGGATTAAGTCATGAGTATAATGGCAATTTATCTTCACGTGCTTGATCCTCTCATGGAACCTGGGGTTATTTGCTATGTATGTGGTAACACGGTTGTCGTATCTCATCTCCATAGGCATGCTAATAGATATGTGCAAGTCCATTAGAAGTGACCTTATCCATATCATTTCAGCTGCAATCTGGGCCATGTTATGTACTCAGACTCTGCATTAGATCTAGAAACAACTGCTTGTTTTACTTTTCCATGTCACAAGATTCCCTGCCACATATGTGCAGAAGCCTGTAGTAGACTTCTTGTCAACCAAATATCCTGCATAATTTACATCAGAGTAACCCACTATACTCGTACAAGTCCCCTTACTGAACAAGATCCCACATCTTGGTGCCTTCTTCAAGTACCTTGCACCATTATTGCAGCATCCCAGTGTTGCCTAGTTGGCTTGTCCACGAACTGGCTCAATTTCCAGTTTCACAAAAAATGAATTGGCTCAATTTCCCAATAGAAAGGGAAATATCAGGTTTGGTGATGGTAAGATATAAGAGCTTTTCAACTAGTCCCCTAACTGCCTACTGTCCACTGCCTCTAACTTATCGTATAGATAAGTCTTGGGATCCATGGGGATGTTGGCTGGCTTTGCTCCCAACATGCAAGTCTCCTGAAGAAGGTCAAGAGTATACTTCCTTTGAGAGAGAACTATGCCTTCCTGTTGTGTGCAATTTCTATCTCAAGAAATTATCTCAATGGCCCAAGTTCCTTCATCACAAAGCTCCCTGCCAAGCACTTCTTAACCTTTATAATGCCTGCACTGTCATCTCTCTAGTAATGATCAGGTCATCAGCAAAAACTAGAAGCGCAACAATACCTTCCCCTGTCTTCCTGATGAATAGGGAATGATTAGACGAAGATTTGTGGAGACCAATGGCTTCAACCACTTTAAAGAGCTTATGTAATCAAGCTCTAAGACTCTACTTTAGGACATATTAGTGTTGTAAAAGTTGGTAGTCTGTATTCAGTCGGCCAGGCCACTAAGGAGTATACAGTATGTGGGGGAGTAGTTGGGGAGTACTCAGTCAGGCATTTTTTTAATATATATATATTATGCACACACACACAAACACTCATGTATATAGACACACACATACATGATACATCAAGAAGTAATTTTTTTTTTTTTTTTTGAATAGGGAAAGGGTGGTTATCCACATGATAACCACTCAAGATCAATTCATTTCAAATCCAAAACAGGAAAAAGTTACATTAGGGTCATATCCTTGACCTCCAAAACTCCACCTGGGACATGATGGAATTAAAAAAGTTCTCAACATAGAGTGTCTCTCCCCTAAAAAGCACTCCATTCTTGCCCAACCAAACACCCTACAACACTGCCAAAACTTTCGCGTGGTCACTCTTGGACCTAAAAGCATTGTGGACCACATGAGCACTCCCTCTGCGGAAAGACGACCAAAAGTTAGGTTTATCTTGAGGAATAACTCAGCCAATCCCGATCTTCTGCCACACCTACTCCACAAAAGGACACCGGAAGAAGAGGTGTTGACTGTCCTCCTTTGCATTGCCACATAAAAGACAACTCATATCATCAATCTGAGTCCACCTCGCTCTCCACTTCTTTGTCATTATCCTTCCCCTTCTCACCAGCCACATAAAAATCTTTATCTTTAGCAGACACTCCGCCTCTTAGATCAGCCTGCAATCTCTCCAAAGGTCTACGTTTGCGCCAGCTCCACTGCCATTCAATTTGCTGAAGACCTTTGCCACTGAGAACTTGCATTCATCCCAGCTGTATGTGTCCCTCCCCACCTCTGGGTCCCAACCTTCTAGCTCCTGCAGTAGCCTCTGTAGATCCAAACATCTCTGGTCCGACAGACCCCTCCGAAAGATAGGACACTGACCCCAGACCAACAGTCTCTGACCAGGGCTAACGGGCTCCCCGCACACCCAAAGAGACGAGGAAACCTATCTTTGATGGGCATACCAACTCCCTGCTAGTCATCCAGCCAGAATTTGAAGGCGTCACCTTCACCCAACACAGGAGTGAAGGAGCGCACCTCGCTTGTCGCAGCTACCGGTCCTTTGAGAAAGAAAGATGATCCTGGAGGCGGTGACTCCAAAGGCTCCCAAGATGCAAAGGAGCCATAGTAGCTACACATGATATCACTAAACATGCCATGTTCCCGATCCATAAGCCTAGCAATCCACTTCATGAGAAGGCTAGTGTTAACCTTCCCCACCTCTCTAACCCCCAACCCCCCCTGCACCGGGCTACATACCTCCTCTAAGGTCACTAACCTTGCCCCTCTCCTCGTTGCTCCCACATTGGAGCAGAAGAAGTCATGCATTAGCCCAGAAATCTTCTTTACCTGCTTTGGCATCCTAAAAGCAGACAGGAAGTAAGAAGGAATAGATGCTAGAACATCCTTCACCAGAACAAGCCTCCCTCCCCTGGATAATAATATGGCTGACCACCTAGCCAGCCTCTGCTCCATCTTCTCCAGCAACGGTAGTCACTCACAAAATCTAAGCTTCTTGTTCGACAAAGGAAGACCCAGGTAGATCAGCGGCAAGGATTTGACCTTTGTCACAAGCGCTCCACCCACTAGGTCTACCTCCTCGCCCACCATGTTAAATGGAACAAACGTTGACTTCTGGTAATTGATCTGTAATCTAGACGCTGCCCCAAAAAGCTCCAGTATGATCATCATCCTTCTAGCCTCTAGCCTTCCACCTTCAACTAAAAAGAGGGTATCATCAGCATATTGTAGAATAGTAATCTAATGGTTCTCTCCAGCCCGAAAATCGGATATCAAATCATTCTCACACGACCTGTGTTGCCCTCGCCAAAGCGTCTGCTGCCAGCTCAAAAAGCAGAGGGGTTAGGGGGCACCCCTGTCTGACACCTCTCCTAGGCTACACCCATCCACCCCCTGGGTTCTCATTGACCAAGACTGAGAATGATGTCGTCGTCACACATCGCTTCATCCAGTCAATCCACCTTGAAGGGAAGCCTCTTCTCAATAGAGAAACCCAAAGGAAATCCCACTATACTGAGTCATATGTCTTGCTGAAATCCACATTCTAAAGAAACGCCTGCTTCTTCTCCTTACAAGTAGCCAGCACCTCCATAGCAATGACAAACCCGTCCAAAATACCCCTTCCTGGTACAAAAGCTATCTGCACAGGTGGCACTAGGTCTCCAAGGATACCTCTAAGCCTGTTCGCCAACACCTTGGCCACAATAAGGTAGACATCATTTGAGAGCGCAAAGGGTCGGAAGTCCTGAATCTCTTTGGCTCCATCTTTCTTAGGCAGCAAGAACATGTAGAATCTGTTCAGCCTATCAAAACCCCTATTTCCTTCTGTGAACTCCACCATCTCCATCACATCTGCTTCCACCAGCGTCCAGAATTCCTTGAAGAAAAAGACCGGGAAACCATCCGGCCCAGGGCAACCATCCGCATTTAGACCCCACATTGCCCGCCTCACCTTGTCCTCCGAAAAGCTGGCCGTAAGACATTCTGCTTGAGTCTCAGAGACCTGACATATATCCTCCCCCCTCCAGCTCCAACCACATCTGTTGCGTCTGCCTGTGAAGTCTCTAAAGAAGTCTGCCGCAACCCTCCCCACCTCCTCCCTTCCTGTAAATTCCTCCCTATGTATGACCATTCTCTCTATCCAGTTCCTCCTCCTCCTGGCAGATGCCACTTGGTGGAAGAATCTTGTGTTTGAGTTACCTTCCCTGAGCCATTTTTGACGCGATCTCATCTTCCATTCTATTTTAACTTTTTTTTGCCTCCTACTGCACCACACGTGACATCTTCTTCCTAGTATCCGTATCCTCAACTGAGATAGTGGCTTGATCTTCCTGTCTGTCTATCTTGGTGATTACCTACAAGGTCTCTGTTGTCCTAGCTCTCCTGGCTATTTGGACCTCTTTCCTGAACATCCTGAGGTGATCCCGTAACAAGGACAACTTTTTTGCTGGCCGCAACGTAGATGATCCTTCCACCACGAATGACCTCAATTTCTCCTCCACCATTCCCCGAAACCCCTCCTCTAGCAGCCAAGACCTGTCAAATTTGAAATATGTACCAAAATGAACCCCCTCATTAGGTCGCCATACCAGGGGGTATGGTCAGAGAAAGGCCTCTCTAGGGGGGACACCTCTGCCACCGGGAAAGATTCCGCCAATTCTATATTGGCCAAAAACCTATCAATCCTGGACATCTGACCGCAGTTGTTTCTCCATGTGTATGTGCAGGAAGACAATCACATCAATAAGGCTATGAGTGGCCACAAAGTCAACAAACTCGTCGGACCCGAGGTCTTGTCTCCCTCGCCCCCCAGGCTTATCCTCCAACTGCAGAGTTATGTTGAAATCTCCCCCAACCAGCCAAGGCCATCCTTGGCACCCCGCTGCTACCGACATGAGCTCCTCCCACATCACCCCTCTTGCCTGAGAATCTGTCGGTCCATATACCCCCGTGACCATCATTCTGGCCCCTCCCATCTTTTACAGTAGCTTCGCCGAGATAACTTGCTCCCCCTCGAAACATTCTTCTAAAGAAAAAAATGTCTTTTCTCCATCCCAATATCTGTCCCCTAGAGCAGCTAGCCGCTCCTACATAGCAGAACCCTTCCATCCACGACCCGCCAATCTCCTTCCACGTCCTAGCATCACATTCAACCAGCTTTGACTCCTGCAATAAAACCACATCCACTTTCCATTGCCGAATGTATTGCCCCAATGTCCTCGACGGGTCATTTAGACCCCGTACGTTTCATGTAAGCACTTCGTTCATGAGGGAACAGTAGACGATTCCCCCATTTGCAAATGGAAGCCACAGGCTTTCGCAGTTCCGATGACCTCACCCTTAATGTTCAGAGCTGGTGTCTTCGCAGCCTGTGCATGAGTGCTATGACCATCGACCACCACCCTCCGTCCCTGAGTAGAACCTCGGTAACTCCACTTCCTTTTGTATCTCAGAGCACCGCCTCGGCCCTCGCTTAAGACCGTCGGCTTCCACCCTGCTAGCGGTACGCCGATCGCTTGCCCCTATGACGGTGCCGCTACTTGACCCATTCCAGGCTCCATCCCTTCTGCTTCTAGGCTTAGAGCCTCCTCCTCCACCTGAATCGAGGCATCCTTGTCCCCTTCCTCGCTCCCCCTCTCTAGGATCCGGCATTGCTCCACTTCTTCGGCAGTGGCATCCACCATCGCCGTGGGAATAGACTTTGTCAGCTCTTCGACCGATCCCAATCTCGTCGCTGGGGGAGAGTTAGCACCGAAAGCCTCCCTAGCACAACACATAGGGTTCGACTCCCCTTCGTCTGAACCGATGCCCCTAATCGAATACGGCACGGATCCGGTCTGCTCGCTTGCCTGCATATAAGGTCTTGCTTCAGCTTCCAGCAATCTCAACTTGAGATCTTCCCCCGCACCGCATGTCGGAGATCGCTCGAGCAATGAATGTCTGAGATTCTCCCGCTCCTTTAATCGCGTCGCCTCCAGCGCCTCTTCCGCTTCCAGAGGGTTTGCAATCAATGGCCGATCCACCGCAGACAATGGGTCCACGTCCACGTCATCGCCTTGACCTTTAGGATCCTGAGCGCTGCCCGAAACCCTAGCCCAGAGGTAGGGCGCTTCCGCAGCCTTGTCGCCCTCTCTCGCTTCACCTCCGGCCACCTCTGCGAAGGAGGGACCCCTTCCGAGCCCGAAGGATCTCAAGCGGGTGCAAGAGACCACCCACTGGTACCCTTTGTGGTGGAGGACCACCTTCTCCCTCATGACCTCCTCCACCTTCAACTCCACCTCCGCCTCTAGCGATCTTGAAGGGAGATCGGTCCCCCTACATCGCCGGAGCGACGCGAATGAGGACACTAGTATACGAACAACCCCCATCGTCCTAAGCCACCACGGGATCCCTTCAACCCTTAGCACCAATATATCATTGCATAAAAGTAAACTATTTTCAAGCTCACAATAATACCAAGTTTCCAACGGAACAAAAGTACTAGTTCAAAAGAAAAGCACAAGTTCTAAATAAAAAACACAAGTTCAAAATAAAAGCACAAGTTTCTTCGGTTTAATCAACAAAACAATAGAAAACACATCTAAAGTCAAAATTAATCATCTTCCTCATCCAAAAACAAGGGACCATCCTCTTCATCTTCAGCTATTTCTTCAAAACTATCTTCCTTCTCAAAGTCAAGTGGTGTTGAGCTAGAAGCTCCTTTGCTTTTGTTAAGTTTTTTGCTTCTTCTTGGTTGTAAAGCATCGTCAGCACCACATGCCTCTACAACAACCTCCCAAGTGAGCCCTGAACCTGGGAAAACTTTGTCTTATCCAATTTCCAAATTAACCCACGCCATTGCATGTGCAAGATCTTTTGAAGCGAGGGGATCCTTTCTTACTTCCTTTTGTTGCCGTTCCTTCAATTTAGCATTGAAGCGCACATAGACTAAGTCGTTCAACCTCTTAGTTGTCAACTTAACTCTATATTTCGAATGAATATGCAAATCAATAACAATAAATTATAAGGTATGGAAAGTGAAAAATGTTACACATAATATGCCATTAGTTAGGCCATTACCCTTTCGAATGCATTTCAATTCCTCTCACATCTAGATGATGTAGAGGTTAAGTTCAGGATTTTCATTGCCATTGATTGCAAATTGGGTGCTTCACTTCCATATAGGGACCACCAATTAGCCATTAAATGAATAGTATTAGTCAATTGGTGTAAACTTCATAATCCAATTAAAAACAAACCTTGGAATTGATATATAGCATTACCTGGATCAGAATGAATCTTTGCCTCACAGCTAATGGCTTGCCAAATATGCCATGACTAAGCTCATAGTTAATCAATTCCTTCCTTGTGATGATATCTTGCACCTGAGCAATCTATCAATCCTGATTTTACTGCTACATATTTTTCCAACATTGTACAATTTTTGTAGAAGTAATATGGGTTGAGAAAATATGTAGCCATGTGAAGAGGGGTATCAAGTCGTCCTTTTGTCTTCTCTATTGCATCCAAGAATGGTTTACAAGGGAGCTCTTTATCTTTGCCACTAAAGCATGCCTTCACCTCTTCTTTTGCTTCTTCTAAGCCTTCATACACAAAACCCATAGATGGTTTTTTATCTGAATCAACCAATCGTAGCAATCGAACCAAAGGTGTAAAGATCCTCACTTGTATTGTAATTTGATTCCAAAAATCTGTCATCAAAACTATTGAAGTTGCATGCACCCCATCTTGATGCTTTGACCATTTGCATCTTTGCCATTCATCAAAAGAGAATATCAATCTCAATTTTTCGTTCTTTTCCAAGATGCTTTGCAATGTAAGAAATGCAGTGGCAAATCGTGTTTGCCCAGGCCTTATGATATCTTTCTGCTGTGTAAAGTGACGCAACATGCTTAAAACCTGAGCATGACTATAAATGAATACAGTGAGCTTCCTTGTTCTTGCAATTCCATTTCTTATCTTTGGCTCTTTTCTAATATCTTCCAACACCAAATCAATGGTGTGAGCAGCACACGAGGTCCAAAAAATTTGTGGACACTTCATCTTCAACAACATTGCAGCAACCATGTTGTTTGAAGCATTGTCAGTGACAATGTGAACAACATTTTCCTCTCCAATCTCCTCAATGCATGCAATAATCAAGTTGTATATGTAATCAGCAGTGTGTGAATCACTAGAAGTGTCAACTGACCTCAAAAAGCTAACACCAAGGGGGCAATGGATGCACAAGTTCATGATACTCCTTCCACGCCTATCAGTCCATGCATCTGTCATGATGGAATAACCTGTGATTTTCCACATCTCCCTGACTCTAAGTTCTTATGAGTCTTCTCTGCTACCTTCTTCAAAAATGGGGTCGCAATTTCATAACGTGTAAGAGGCTTCATCCTTGGACCATACCTCCTAATAGCCTTAACCATCCGATTCCAAGAATCATTCTCAGTGAGCGCATTAAAAGGAATCATATTGATGTAGGCCTATTCACATATATACTCGCAAACCTTTTCCCTTTGGTCCTTTGCATAAACATCCTTAATTGTACTTTGTTGCAAGTTACCCTTCATAACTTGCACTTCTTCAATAGAATTTGATGCTCTTGGCCTCTTTCCTTCCCTATCAGATTCAGTTGTGCTTGGATCATCACTACCAATGATGTCAATCTCATCCCGAAGCTCTTTAAGTACTTTTGCCTTAGTAGACTTCTTTTTTGAGATAGAATCCATGTACTCCTTGATGAGCTTCTTTGTCTCCTCATCAACTTTTGAGCTGGGTGTCGTATTATCACGGATATGAGCCAAATGTTGCTTGAATCTATGGATCCCACCCTTCATCGTCTTCTTACAAATTCTACAACAAACAGTATTGGGATCCTCCTTGTGTGGGAGGTATCCAAACTTCCATCCAGGAACACTTGATCTTGGTGGGACAGAAAATATATCTGAGCATGATTCACCGTCGGATAGAGGATTTGTAGAAGCCATAATTCGAATTCACCTTAAAAAATACAAACTTACAAACATAAAAAAATGGTATCATATACAATTATACATGTTCTTATAACCCTAGCCTAAACATCATAAGGTTAACAAGATTGTGGTCCTAAACAATCATGTGAAAGAACAGATTGTGGTCCTAAACAATACACATGACAATCAAGATATTCTAGATTGACAGAAAGGAAAACCTGATTGGATCAGATGTGGTAAAAATCACAGAACATCAAGATATCAAGAATAAATTGTGGTAAAAACTACTTTCTATTTGAATCAGATGGATCATGGAGCAAAAATACCTAAACTATGTCAGGGTGTGTTGTTTGAGGAGGTCAGAGGAGATGGCTGTCGCGGTGTTGGAGAGGGCTGTTGGAGGCGATGGTCGGAGAGGGAGAGGAAGGGGCGATGATCGGAGGAGGGGCTTCCGTACCTCTTGCTATGTTAGCTGTCGCCTGTTATTGCCTATCATTGAGGGAGAGGAAGGGAAGTGGTCGGAGGAGGGGGTTGTCGCATGGTTGCACCTCTTGCGTTGTCGCCTCCTATTGGAGTTAGGACGGTGGTTGGAGGAAGGGTTGTGATTGGAGGAGGGCTGTCAGCCTGTCGCACCTTGTAGGAGGGGCGGTGATCAGAGCGGGAGAGGTTCGCTAGGGCATGTGTTCTGTTGGGGAGAGGGCTTCTGTCGGGTCGAATAGGGGTTTGGGGGGTCGAGGACTTAAAAAATGATTTTTGGGTTTATAATACCTCTAGCCCGAGTACTCGGCCGACTACACCGACTACTCGGTCGAGTAGTTAGTGTGGTTGATTGTAGCATCGATTATTGATTATTCAGTCGGGTGGGGGCCGACTACGATTACTTGACCAAGTAGACTGATTTTCACAACACTGGGCCATATATGGCTTTCCTTAGTTTGCATACACTCTTGCTGAACCTCGTAGCTTGGGGTTTGTTGTATGTACACCTCCTCTTTAAGATCCCCATAAAGGAATGCATTCTTGACATCGAGCTGATGAATTGGCCAATCTTGTAGAATTTCCACAGGAACTAGAATATGTACCTTAGGAAGTGGTGCAACGGGGAGAAGGTATTAGAAAAGTCCATGCCATATATTTGCATGGATCCCTTTGCAACAAGGCGGGCCTTGTGTTTGGCAACAGATCCATTTAGATTGTGCTTGACCATAAAGACCCATCTGCACCCAACAACTGCTGCGCCCTTTGGTAAAGGGGCAAGGCGAGAACGAAGAGCAACCATCTTGCCTTCCATGGCCTGTTGATACGTGGTGGGAATTTGCGTAGTTGATAGAATGCAAGAGAACTTCCAAAAGGAAATACCTAGGCCATCGTAGACAAGACCCTTGTAATTGGATATCTAGCACAATTGTGAGGTGCCTTCCAAATAGCAATCGAAAGGTCAAGATCGGTTGGCATGGCATTCTGCAATTACTCTGACTCCATCTTAGTACTAGGTACAAATCCTCCATTGTCATCTCGTGGATCTCTTGCATCATTATTGTGTAAATCTCTTGTGGTCATTTGAGGTTGAGGTGGAGCAGGTATAGAAGATGAGCATCGCTCGTGATATGTGACAGGAAGTTTGTAAGTGATCAGAGGCTCATGAAAATTTTTAGGCTTAGAGAGTGGTGGGTGTGATGATGAGGAATCAATGTTTTAAAAATCGAATTGAACCGGTCGGTCCAATCGGTTCAACTAGAAATCGGTGCCTTACCAGTCGGATCGACCAGTTCGGGTGATAAAAGTTAAAACCAATGTAAACCAGTCAAAATTGGGTTGGACCGACCGGTTTGGTTAAATCAGTCATCTAGTTTGACCATTCACTTAAGAGCTAAAAAAATAAAAAAAAGAAAAATGCATGTGACTTTAGAACTAAGATTCAAAGATTTGTGTTAACGTTAGGCTCTCAATTTCGATTATACCTTTTATTTTTGTTTAGTATTTGATAAAAATATATTTATTTTAGTATAATTAGAGTTGCAAAATAATTTTTCTTACAAGTAATCTTCAATAATTTTTTATTGAACACCGATTCAACTCGGTTGGACTTGGTTAAACTAATACAAACTAATCCAAAGGTCTTACGGTTCAGTTTTTTTTGATATTTTCACGTGTTGACATCATGTTGTCATCATCATCAGTTCAACCGGTACAAATCGTTGGTTGAACTACTTAAAAACCAAACCAGCACCTGATTGGTTCACTGAATGGTTTGGTTTTTAAAACATTGATAGGAATTACCTCTAGTGGCATATGAGGAATAGGCATAGGTGACTCAGTAGCCTCAGGAGAGAGATGCCTCTCAATAGTGAAGTATGAAATGGATTCATAGAAGGTGACATCTGCACTAACTTAGTGACTTCTTCAATGGGATCATAGCATCGATATCCCTTTTGTGTCCTCGAATACCCAAGAAAAATACACTTGACTGCATGGGGAGCAAGTTTATCCCTATTGGGCCCATGAATATGTACAAATGCAATGCATCCAAAGACCCGGGATAATACCCCAAATTGATCACTAATAAGAAACAAGATGGAATAGGGAACTTTCTTGTCAAGAAAAGTAGAAGGTATTCAATTAATGAGATAACATGTAGTTGGCACTGCATTGCCCCAATATCTGTCTGGCACATTGTTCTGGATCAAGAGTATTTGTGCAACATCAAGAATATGCCTATGGTTTCGTTCGACCACACCATTTTGTCGAGACGTTTGGGGACAAGTCTGATGTATGATCCCATGCTCTCGATAAAAGGTATGCAGTAAGTGGTGTAGAACTACAATGCATTATCTGATCTAACAATCTTCACATGTACTTTATACTAGTTTTGGATTTCTGTCAAGAAGCTATGAATCATATCCCCTCCCTCAGATTTGGCCTTCAACAAAAATATCCAAGTAAGAAGAGAAAAATCATCCACAATAGCTAGATAGTATTTGTGCCTTAGATAGTCTGGAGTCCTACTGGGTCTTCGAATATCCATATGCAGCAATTAGAACAAGTCTTGGGACCCTGGATGTCGATTCCTAGGGAAGGAACTCCTATGGTGCTTCCCAAGTTGGTATGCCTCACATTGAAAAGTGCTAGTAGGAGGAATCTGTGGTAGCATCTGTCTAAGTTTTGGCAATGGAAGATGATTAAACCTGAGATGCCACAAGTAATTAGAGGCACCCCTGATGAGATAGAAGTATGTTTGGCATAGGACGACTGAAGAAGACGATAAATCCCATCTTCCTTACTACCACATCCAATGGTGTGTCTAGTAAGGATATCCTCAAACGTAAGAGACACAACATCAAAGGCTGCCTTACAATTCAACTCCTTCGTAATCCGACTTACTAACAGCAGACTCAGTGGAAAACCAGGGACTAGAAGCATGTTCTCTAATTTCATGATCAGATATGGGAGACTATCTCCAATTAACAACCTATATAGATTGCCTGGTGGAACCAGACGAATGGTAGTGAACTGCCTTGCATCACCACAGATATGCTGAGATACTATTGAATCAACAAGCCAATCTACCTTTTTTACTCGAGATTGACGAGCTATTCCTACTTGGGAGGCATCATAATGCTTATACACCTGAAGCAATGTCTCATACTCTCTCCTAGAGACGGTAATGATGTTAGGTATCTCTCGTCATCGCAAGTGCTTCATATTCGGTGGCTGAAAATATCTTCTTTTCTTCTGGTCAATGCACAGTATGATCCTGATCTTGGCCTCCCATGGTCATCATACACATCTGTGACCATTGAGATCAAATCTTCCCACCTGGCTCCACCCTTGGATCAAAGAGGGGGCTCTCAAACCCCCCAGATTCAAACAACATCATACTAACTTTGCTCATGACACTAAACAAGCATGGAGACACTAAACCATTAGAGCATTAGACAGGCATAGCAACCACTATCGGGAAATGAGAAAGCCCCAACAACGATTGCCTCTTTCTTTAAGAGGCCACTGTGGCCTCGACGTGAAGGAAGGAGGGCGATAGATTGCCCCTACCTAATCAGTGTAGGGGAAGAGAAGATCTCTATGCTGTAGCACAGAGACCGAAGCCTAACCCCCCCCCAAAGGGTCTAACAGCAATGCAGGGGATAGAAGACCCCTTGTGGTGGCGTTAAGGCAGGGGTGACCCCTCCACCCCTAAGCAATGACGCAAGGGCCCTCGTGCCCTTCACTGGTAGTGCTGGGGGGGCTCTGTTCCTTGCTGTGGCGATGCTGGGTGGTCCGATGCTGCTGTGGTGGTTAGTGATGAGAAGGGGTTGGCGGTGCTCTTGTGGAGGAGATCGGGATAAGGTAGAAGGGTGAGGAGGCTAGGTTTTCGGTGGGATACCTGATCATCAGCCTAGGACTGTTGCTCTAATACCAAGTGGAAGGAAATGAATTAGATTGCATTATTCAGAGACCCCTACCTTTCCATATATAAAAAGGTGGGAAAGTACAAAACAACACCATAAAGAAATAAGAAAATACAACCATGGACAATAACAATAAAACATAACTAAATAGACCAGAAGGGTACAATAGAGGACATGAAAAACCTTAAAGGGGTAGTTTTTCGGGAGGATTTCAAGAGAGAGGTAGATTGGTTCCAGAAATCAAGGCAGCTTTGGTTGAAAGAAGGCATACTCATTTTTTTCACCTTGCGGCTGGCTATAGGAGAACAAATCTCATTGCCTCCTTGAGAGTTAGGGAGGAGTTGGTGATGGAGAGGGAGTGGATTGGGCGGGTCTTGGACCCACATTTCTATGAGTTCACTAGGAGGATTGGTCCTGGAAGTTGGCATTGGGTGGTTACGCTTTTTTTTTTTTTTGATTTCTATGAGTTCACTAGGTGAATCTTTGTATTTTTTTGAGTCTTGGTCTGACCACCTGTATTCCTTTTTCTTTAGTTTTCAATGGAGCGGATGGCTACCACATTGGTAGTTATCCTACCCCTTTTTGAAAAAAAAAGTTCCCGGTTATGCATTTTCCTTTACCATGGTTTTCATCGGGTTTCGCAGAAGAGTTTTTTTCTCAACTTTTCTTTGTTAAAAAATCAAGCTGTGAAACTTAATTGTCCTTTATATTCTTTATGAATAATCATTGTATTGCAGATTTCTTTAACTGGAACAAAGTTAAGATTCGATATTGTGATGGGGCATCATTTTCAGGAGATGTTGAAAGGGAAAGTCAGGTAGCCCACAGTAGCATCTTTTAGTCAAACCTTATCAGTAGATGAGGTCGTGCAGTTTCTTGAGTTGATAATAATCTAGATTACTGCCAATTAGAAATCCAATCCCTTGATTTTCCATGACAAAAATGCAATCTTGGATGGAAACCTTTTGTTCATGTATTATTCTTTTCTCTTGGATATGCAGAACGGAACCAGACTCATCTTTAGAGGCCAGCGTATTTGGAATGCAGTTATTCATGAATTGCTTTTAAAGGGATTAGCACATTCAGAGCAGGTCATCAATATTTTTAATCCATTGTATCTGTTTTACTCTTATCTTGAAGTACATGAGCTTGATATATTCATAAGCATGATATTTGTTCTGCAAAATGTAAAGGATGGCTGCTCAAGATCATTTGTTATCAACATTTTGTTGTCATCAGTGCGGACTATGCTGGATGTCATCAACCAAGGTCATGGAAGACCCCTTGAAAAAGAGAAGACCATTCCCAGGAGCCTTCTTGATGTATTTGAGTACCATCAATGTTGCATCTCAATGCTGGCATGTTGGCTTGGCCATGAATTGACTCAGTTTCCCTACTGCAAAGGAGATGTTTGGCCTCGTAATAGTGAGATATAGCAGTTTGCCCACAAGCTGCTTGTACCGCCTATTGTCCATCAACTGTGCATTCTCATCATATAGTGGCATCTTGGGGTCCATAGGAATATTGGCCTCCTTGGCCCCAAGTATGCCAATCTCCTGTAAGATATCCAAAGTATATTTCCTCTGGGATAAGATGACTCCCTTTTTTCTACGAGCAACCTCAATATCGAGAAAGTACCGTTGAGCTCCTAAGTCCTTCATGACAAACTACTCTGTTCGGATGCGCTTAATCTCAGCAACACCTTGCTCATCATCTCCTGTGACAATCAAGTCATCAATATAAACAAAAAGTACCACCATAACTTGTCTAGTCCACCTGACAAAAAGAGAAGTCGGTTGTCGACCTCCTGAATCTAGCTGTCTCTATAACCTGTGATAGTCTCTGGAACCAGGCTTTGGGACTCTGCTTAAGGCCATAGATGGCCTTCTGTAGTCGGCATACACACTCCCTCTGAGCCTAAAAATCAGGCGGCTGCTGCATATAGACTTCCTCTTGGAGATCCTCATAGAGGAATGCATTCTTCACATCCAGCTGATGTAAAGGCCAATCTAACTGAATTGTCTTTGCAACCAGCACCCGTACAGTAGGAAGTTTGGCAACTGGTGCAAAATGTGTCAAAGAAATCCACCCCGTAGGTCTGGGTGAACCCCTTTGCCACTAGACGTGCCTTGTACTTGGCAATGCCCCAATTTGGATTGAATTTCACTATGAATACCCATCTACAGCCAACAACAATAGCTCCGTCAAGAAGTGGAGTGAGCTCCCAGGTCCTGCGACCTCGAAGTGCAGCCATCTCATCCTCCATGGCAACTTGCCATTTTGGATGAATTATGACTTGCTGGTAGGTAGTGGGGATCTCTGCAGCTGACAAGGTAGAAATAAACTGGATAATCGACTTTCTAAGATGGGCATTGGGAAAATCACCTGCAATGTGCTAGCAAGCACAAGAGCGTGGAGCCTTCCTAATAGTAATAGTAAGATCCTCAGTAACATTAGGCACCGTAGAATGACTTGTGGGACCATCACCAACAGGTAGCTTAGTGGAGTCAACATGCACCTGTGCACTAGAGTATGGTGGTGTAGACGGAGATGGTTTCTGCAGAGTCAAGTGAGCTCTATTGTATATGCGCGTCGGGCTATGTAGCTTCTCAAAGTTATCCATGGACTCCTTGGAATCTGAAGTAGGAGGTGGGAGAGTCGAAATAGGAATATCCCCAAACTGGATAGGGGGAAAGGGCATCGGAGCAAGTGAATCTGAAGTAGACATCCGGTGGCCCCTCATAAAAATATAAGGCACCTCCTCATGAAATGTGACATCCATGCTAACATAGTATCGCCTACTAATGGGATCATAACATTTGTAAGCTTTCTGGGTGGTACTGTAACCCAAAAATACACACTTGATCGTATGGGGAGCAAGCTTATCTCTGCCAGGACCAAGAATGTGAACAAATGAAACACAATCGAAAACCCGAGGAGGCACAACAAATAAATCTTTATCAGGATATAGTATCTGGTACGGAATCTGCTCATGAAGGATCGAACTAGGCATCCTGTTGATTAGGTAGCAAGCAGTCAAAACGACGTCTCCCTAGTAGGAAGATGAAACATTGTGATGTATCAGCAATGTTCGGGTTACGTCTAAGAGATGTCTGTGTTTCCTTTCTGCCATGCCATTCTGCTGAGATGTATGGGAGTAGGAGGTCTGATGTATGATGCCTAGGGAGCTGTAGAACTGAGCCAGTCTCCCAATGCAAAACTCAAGTGCATTGTCTGTTATAACAATCTTTACAACTGTAGAAAATTGAGTCTTGATCTGATTAATTAACATCTCAATCATATTTCCTATATTTGACTTACTACAAAGCAGAAAGGTCCATGATAGTCTGGAGAAATTATCAACCACCAAGTAGAAGTGGAATCTCTACTTGTCTGGAGTACGACTCGGGCCCCATATGTCAATGTGGGGTAAGTCAAAACATGCAGATGATGCAATTGTAGTGTGAGGAGAATAACTGGAACGATGATGCTTGCCTAGTTGGCAAGCGTCACAAAGATCAGTAGCAGGTGATAAATGAGGAATAACCTGTCTCATTCGATTTAGAGAGGGATGTCCTAGCCGATGGGGCCACTAAAGTGCTATCCTTGCCTTGTATGCCACATCTGCCTGTCCAACAACTGGCAATGGGGACTGAGCTAAGTGGTATACACCTCCTTCTTCGTGTCCACCATCAATAGTTTTCCCTGTGAATTTATCCTGGAAAACACACCCCACATCATCAAAGATTGCTCTGCAATTGAACTCTTTGGTAATCCTGCTAACTGACAACAAACTGATAAGAAAATTGGGAACAAATAGAATATTGGGCAGTCTTAAGGTAGGGGATATAGTAACCTCCCCCTTGCCCTGGACCTGAGAAAGATATCCATCAGCTACCTGAACAGTCCTGCCAGGAGGAACATCAAGCACCATGCGGAAGCACTCCCGGTCTCCACTAAGATGCCTGGATGCCTCGGAATCAATTAACCATCCATCATCTGCAGAAGAAGCAAGAGCAGCAGTATCTAAAGTGGTTGACATCACAGCCTCATCCTCTTTCGTAACAATCTCATCGACCTGTTCGGTGGCTTTAGTTACAATCTGAACATGACCAATCTTGCCAAGGAACATACTAGTGGCCCACTGTCTGCTACCCTATCGATGATGGCACCCCCTACCTCGTGTGGAAGGGCATCCTCGTCTATTCAAATGACATTATCTGACACAATGATCTCTGTCAAGACTGACTAGTCCCGCTTTCATAGCGACTTCCATCATGAACTCAACAATTCTCGGTGAGTTAAACATGTTCAAAGGGAGGTAAACAACTCCTTATTAATCAATAAAATAGACTGATCTAAAGACATCCATCAATCACACCCAATGAAATGAATTTCTTAATGAAGAAATCTATATTCACCACGAAATCATCCACAAATCTGAAATCAGACAAATTCAAACCTACATCACGGGCTTATGTTCCTAGGTTAGGACACAAAATCCTTTTTCAATCACTGCACAGGGATCGGAGCATGGAAAACTGCTTCTCTATTGATCTATGCCGCCAACCGCCACCGCCGGAGTACTATAGCGCCGCTGCCGCTGGAGGTCAGCGTTGCCTGCAGTGCACTTGCAGCACCGCCGCAAGCTCAGCCCTGCTGCCGTGCTCTTGTAGCGCTGTTGCAGGCTCAACGCAGGTTGTTGCGCCACCGCCGGAGGTTAGATCGACCTTCAAGGGATCCCAGCGTTGCCGCAAGTGACCTACGATGCTGCTTTGCCGGTGCCAAGACCTAGGAAGGCCACGAAAAGTGTTGTAGAGCCACCATAGTGGCCTACGGCACCACTATGCCGCTCTGAAGGCCAAGAAAGCTCCCAACCTTGCTGCAGCATCATCGCAAGCCCCACTTGAGCGTCGTTGGGGCTCACTCGCGCCGCAGTAGCACCACCGAAGCTCCGCCGTGAGCTGCTGTTGCTCACGAGGGAGGAGAGGGTTAGGGTTTGGTGGTTACGGTTTTGGAGGCTGTGAGGGCTGGGTACCTAGAGCCACGGTTTAGGACCGGTGCTCTAATACCAAATTGGTTGAAATAACTTTATTCTATTAAAAACGCTAGGGCTCTCTTATATTGACAGAGCTGAAAGGGTGGAAGTACATAAAAGCTTCTAAGGAGCAAACCAAATCCAATAGCTATACAACAACAAAAAATAGAAATATAAAGTATATGCTAACAAAAACTATTGCTTCTTTCACTCCACTTGTAAATGGAAGATTTATTGGAGCCCGACTCAATTCCAGAGGGGAATTAGACATGGTTGTCCTCTTGCACCGCTATTATTTAATATTCCCACCGATAGTCCTGCTAGGCTCTCTTTTCGACCTTGTGATACATGACTTTTTAGCAGTTTCACTTTCAGTAGGAATGCTAATACTTTAATACTGTTATTACAGTATGCGGATGATAGTTTTCTTTGTGGAGGGAGAATTGGCGGAGGCACATCTTGTGAGTCACGTGGTAAAGATTTTTGCTGTGATTTCTGGATTAGAAATAAATGGTACGAAGTCTCTACCGTTCGCTTTTGGAATGGGTGGGCAGCAGTCTAATGCTATCACATGTGTTGGAATCCCCTAGGTCTTAACTACCTGCTAGCTATTTGGGTATAGCTTTGAGAACCAAAAGATTGCTAACATCTAATTGGAATAGCCTATTGGAAAGAATGACAAAGAAGCTAGCCTTATGGAGAGGAAAACTCCTTTCTTATGGAGGGTGCCTTGTTCGGCCAAGTTTGTCTTTTTGGCAATCCTTGTTTTCTATTTGTCTTTGTGTAGGCCACATAAAGTGGTGCTTCGAAAATTAGACGTGATGGTGAAAATATTTTTTTGGAAGGGGGTGGACCATCAGGGATGTTTCTACCAAGTAGTTAAGTTGGACGACATTTGTAAACCAAAGAGACTTGGTGGTCTAGGAATTTACAGTCTAAAAGAGTTTAGTGATTCTCGATTGCTGAATTGGGCCACTAGATTTCTTGCAGGGTAGGATGATCTTTGGATTCAACTCTTGCATGATTTTTTTGGGAAAACTTTTAACAATTCAATAAGAACATGTTTTAGAATGGCCCATCTGGAAGCGGAAGGGGCGTTGACGACACCGCAATCGGTGGAGTGAGAGTCGCTCGGGCATTCAATGATGGAGGTCCTCTTGGCATATGATGCGGGGGACAACCTCGTCCTGAGATTTCTGGAAGCGGGGCCAGACAAGGCGCCCTCTTATGGGATGGGTGTCGGATCTGGCCTGGATCCGATTAAGGGCTTTGGTTCGGACAGAGCGGGCCCGGGTCTAGAGCGGAGGGCTGAGGGTAGTGTGGGCCTGGATCCGAGGTGGAGATTTGTAGAAGCTTCTCCATTAGGCCCTTCTCCGAAGTTGCCAGCGAAGGCCCCTGTTGCAGCGTCGCTGGATGCAGATGCCAGAGATGAGGACTGGTGTTGGAGAAGGTGCGACGAGGGGAGGATGGAGGGGTGCCGGGGTGACGTAGGTGCCTTACAGCAGGTGGAGGAGGCGATGGCAGACATGTGGGAGAGGGGAGCGCCGTCCAGAGCAGATGGCACAAAGGCTCCACCACGAGAGCACGTGGCTGGAGTGCCTTTGACAGGATGGAAGCTGCGGATGGTGGAGGGAGGATGGGACGATGCTCTTCGGTATAGGCGAAAGTGGAGCTATTGAGGGTTTGATCGAAGGTGGAGAGTGGTGCCAATTCACATGCCTCGGAGATGGCAACACTGGACATCAATGATGAGGAGGTCGTCAACACAGCGGAAGCTTGTGGCTTCCGTTTGAAGAGGGGAGAGTCAACCACCGTTCCCCCATGAATGGAGTGCTCACGTGGATTGTGCGGGGTCTTAATGACCCGTTGAGGAGGCGGATCCTAGGGTAGGACATTCAGCAGTGGAAGGTGGACGTGGTGCTTTTGCAAGAGTCGAAATTGGCGTATTGTGATGTTAGAACATGGAGAGACATCGACGGCTCGTGGATGGAGGGTTTTTGTTGTGTTGGGGCCTCAAGCCGGTCTGGGGGTCAGATCTTGGAGTGGCGGGAAGACGTGTTTTCTTTCGAGGATTGCTTTGAAGGAGAGCATGTTATTTCAGCGAAGCTGTCTTAGAGGATGGGTGGGGCTAGGATGGTGGTCATAGGGGTCTACGGACCGGTAGACTCTTAGGCCAGAGGGGTGATGTGGGAGGAGCTCTCCTTGATAGCAGTAGGTTGTCAAGGTTGTCCATGGCTGGTTGGGGGGAGATTTCAATGTGACACTGCAGTTGAAAGATAGGCCCGGGGGGCGAGGGAGACATGGCCTTGGTTCATATGAATTTGTTGACTTTGTGTTCACTCATGGCCTTCTTGATCTGTGTCCGTCTTCTTGCGCTTACACATGGGGGAACAACAATGGTCAGATGTCCAGGATTGATAGATTCCTGGCTAATGTGGAGCTGGCGGAGACTTTCCCAGTGGCGGAAGTGTCTCCGTTGGAGAGGCCTTTCTCTGACCATACGCCTTGGTATGGAGGCCAAATGAGGGAGCTCATTTCGGCACTTATTTCAAATTTGACAGATCCTGGCTGCTCGAGGAGGGGTTTCGGGAGATGGAGGAGAGGTGGAAATCCTTCGTGGTGGAAGGATCGGCTACTTCTCGTATAGCGAGAAAGTTATTTTTGTTATGGGATCACCTCAGGAGATACAGAAGGGAGATCAAAGATTCCAGGAGGAACAGAAAGGCAGAGGCGTTGCAAACGATCACCAGAATAGATGGGCAAGAACATCAGGCCTCGATTTCAGTCGAGGACAGAGAGACAAGGATGAAGATGTCAGGTGGTACAGGAAGATGAGAAAAAAGTTGAGATAGAATGGAAGACAAGATCGCGCCAGAAATGGCTTAAGGAAGGGGACTCGAATACTAGATTTTTCCACCAAGTGGTGTCGGCTAGGAGGAGGAAGAACTGGATAGAGATACTGGTGATACACGGGGAGGACTTTGCAGGCAGGGAGGAGTTGGGGAGGGCCGCGACAGATTTCTTCTGAAACTTCACTGGCAGGTGGAGCAGAGGTGGTTGGAGCTGGAGAGGGGAGGCTATCCATCAGGTCTTTGAGTCCTAGGTAGCAGATCTCGTAGCCAGCTTTTCGGTAGACGAGGTGAGGCGGGCGGTGTGGGGATTGAATGCGGATGGGTGTACGGGGCTGGACGGCTGCTCGGTTTTCTTTTTCAGGGAGTTTTGGACGCTGGTGGAGACAGATGTGATGGAGATGATGGAGTAGTTCTCAGAAGGGAACAAGGGCTTTGATAGGCTGAATAAGTTCTACATGTTCTTGTTGCCTAAGAAGGATGGAGCGGAGGAGATTTAGGACTATCGCCTGATTGCACTCTCGAACGCTGCTTACCTTATAGTGGCCAAGGTGTTGGCGAACAAGCTTAGAGGTATCCTCAGGGACCTGGTGTCACCTGTGTAGACAACTTTTGTGCTAGGCAGGGGCATTTTGGACGACTTTGTTTGTGCTATGGAGGTGCTGGCATCCTGGAGGAGGGAGAAGAAGCAGGCGTTTTTGTGGAAAGTTGATTTCAGTAAAGCATACGACATGGTACAATGGGATTTCGTTTGGGTGTCTTTGTTGAGGAGAGGCTTCCCATCGTGGTGGATTGAGTAGATGAAGAGATGCGTCACGACCACATCCTTCTCGATCCTGATCAATGCGAACCCAGTAGGAGGTTGGGTGCAGCCTAGGAGAGGTGTCAGACAGGGGTGCCCCCTGGCCCCTATGCTTTTTGTGCTGGTAGCAGACGCCTTGGCGAGGGTGACTCACAGAGCTTGTGAGAGAGGTCTGATAGCTGGCTTTTAGGCTGGAGAGAGGGACCAGCTTGCGATTCTGCAGTATGCGGATGATACCCTCTTTCTGGTTGGAGGGAGGAGGGAGGCTAGGAGGATGAGGATCATGTTGGAGCTTTTTGGTGCAGCGTCCGGCTTGCAAATTAACTACCAAAAGTCGACCTTTGTCCTGATGAACATGGAGGGTGAGGAGGTGGAGTCGGTGGGTGAGGCACTTGCGACGGAGGTGGGATCCCTGCCACCGATCTATCTGGGCCTTCCTTTGTCAGATAGGAGGCTTAGGATTGGTGAGTGGCTTCCTTTGTTGGAGAGGATGGAGAAGAGGCTAGTAGGATGGTTAGTGAGATTGTTATTAGGGGGGGAGACTTGTCCTTGTGAAGGCGATTCTGGCGTCCCTCCCTATCTCCTGTCAGTGTTTAAAATGTTGAAGCAGATAGAGAAGATCTTTGGTCTGATGTGTGATTTTTTCTGGTCCAATGTGGGAGTGACGGGATGAGGGGCGAGGTTGGTGGCTTGGGAGGAGGTGTGTAGGCCTGTGCAGGAGGGGGGATTAGGGGTCAGAGATGTGGGGAAGGTGAACAATAGCCTCCTCACAAAGTGGATCGCTAGGCTTGTGGGCTAGGAAGGTGGCATGTTTGGGGATATTATGAGGAAGTGTTACGGTTCCTTTGTGTCTTGGGAGCCTTTGGACTCACCACCCTTGGGAGCATCCTTTCTCAGGGGGCTAGCGGCTGTGACGAGCAAGGTGCGTCCTTTCTTCACTCCTGTTTTAGGCGAAGGTGATGCTTTCAGATTCTGGTTGGACAATTGGCAAGGAGGTGGAAGGCCCATCAAAGACAGATTCCCTTGTCTCTTCGGATGTGCGGCGACACAGATGACCTTGGTGAGAGACTATTGGTCGAGAGCCTGGTGTCCTACTTTCCAGGGAGGATTATCTGACAAGAGGTGTATAGACCTTCATGTGCTGTTTCTGGAGTTGGAAGGCTGGGAGCCAGAGGTGAGGGGAGACAACTATAGTTGGGATGAAGGGGATTTCTCTGTGGCGAAGGCCTTCCGTAGGTTGAGTGGTGGCGTGACAGACACAGACATAATAGACCTCTGGAGGGACTGTAGACTTATATGGTAGGCGGATTGTCCGTTGAAGGTGAAGATCTTTACATGGCTGGTAAGACGGGGTAGGATTGTGACAAAGAAGTGGAGAGCGAGGTGGACACAGATGGAGGACATAAGCTGCCTTCTTTGTGGTGGTGGAGAGAACATTCAGCACCTTTTTTTCAGATGTTTGTTTGTGGCGTAGGTGTGGCAGAAGATGGGGATCGACGGGGTTGTTCCTCAGGATGAAGCTAGTTTATGGTCGTCCTTCCGTAGGGGAGGCTCTCATGTGGGTCTCCAAACTTTTAGATCCAAAATTGTGCGGGCGAGAGTCTTGGCGGTGTTGTGGGGTGTGTGGTTGGGCAGAAATGGAGTACTCTTTATGGGGAAGAGACCCTATGTTAAGAATGTTTTTTGTTCCATTATGTCATAGGTGGAGTTTTGGAGGTCTAGAGTATGACCCTGTCGTACTTGCTCTCATTTTTTTAGAATGAAGTGATGTGTTCGTGGGTGGCTATCGTGAGGATAATCACCCTTCTCCCTTTTAAAAAAAAAAGAACATGTTTCAGAAAAGGCGATTCCTCCTTTTGGAGGGCATTGCAACAAATTATGAAAGAGTATTGGTCTTTCTTCAGATCATCGCTGGGTATGGGAGATCAGTTTGCTTTTTGGAAGGATGATAGGACAGCATGTGGTCCTCTGGCTGAGCTCTTTTCTCATGTATACCAGTTAACCCAGAATAAAAATGAGAGGGTCAATGAAATATAGGACCATGTCACGTGTTCTTGAAGTTTTTCCTTGCCCAACAGCTTGTCTAAAACCACTTTTGAAGAATTCAAGCACCTTTTAGAGCTAATTTCAGATTTGAAAGCTGGGGCAGATAGTGATAAACTTGTCTGGAGTGACGGTGAGTTCTCTGTCAAAAAGGCGTATACAAAGTTGAAGGATGTTCGTGGTAACTTGGGTGCTTTGGGGCATGACTGCCAGTTGTTCTGGAAGTTGAAATTACCAATGAAGATTAAGATCTTTTTGTTGTTATTCAGAAGGGGCAAGCTGATTACGAATGCAATTAGAAGTAGGTGGCAGCATGGTTTGGATGCAACTTGTAGGTTATGTGCTAAGGAGGACGAAAGTGCTGAACATCTATTCTATTCTTGTGATTTTTCAAGAGATGTCTGGGGGAGATCTGATCTTCGGAGTGTGGATACGTCTAGCTTTGATTTATTCTGGGTGATTTTCAAGCAGCTGTTCGTGCCAATAAAGATGGGTGGATTAAAGCAGCAGCAATTCTTTTGAGTATTTGGCTTCAGTGAAATTTGGTGATTTTCAAGAATGAGCGGACTTGGGTTGAGAATGTTTGTAATTAGGCTTCCTTTTTTTCTGTGTAGTGGCTCCAAAATTTGTAATCATCCTTTTTTCTCCTCAAAAAAGAAAGTTACCAATTAGTCAACCATGTTGTAAAAAGAGACGTTTGAAAAGTAGGCATTCTCCATACACGGGTGGTTATCCAAAAGAGAGCTAATCCTGCCAAATTGCCCAAAGAAAAGCCATAGGTTGTGTCTCCAGACACTTGCCTCTTATCACAAAAGCTCCTGAATGTTTCATGTCACATGCATTTAACTGATTGTTTTCTGCCAACATCTAGATTGTGCTTTAAAAAAGGGAAGCCGAAAAATAAGGTAGTGTCCAGATCACTTCCATGACTGGTACAAAGCATATCTACATTCAGGGCCTAATGTACTTTGCATGCCTTCATTCCTATTTAAACAACCACAATTTGAAAACATACCTTTACATGTGCCTTCATCCTTGAAATAAGGCTACAGTTGGCTAGCTAAAAACTATGACAAGGATGCTGCTCCCCATCATTGAAAAATTGGACTATGTAACACATCATATATTAGTGCTAAGATGGATATTGACCAAGCCTAATTTACATCCAATTCTGATGCCATCTAATTCAAATGGATAACCACCCTTTCACGTTTCAAAAAAAAAAGTTCAAATTGCTTGTGTGTGAAGATCCACCATATTGTTCTTTATGATTCATGCTTTATTATAGTGTTAAGCTACAGAAATGCTAAAGAATTGTGTACAAACATTTGAACTTGTAAGGTATAAAGATGTACCGGGTGACTACGGGAAAATGCAAGTTATACGTAGGGTAATCCTTAAATGGCCTCTTCTCAATGAAATCCAAAAATGCCAGCCAATAGTGGAAGGGGGTCCTGGGATTTGTAGGATCCGTGATATGAGCATGGCTCTCCTAGCTAAATTGTGTGCAAAGGTGATGAGGGATTGCCTATTGATGGGTGTGCTATGGGGCTTGAATGGCTAGGTGCTTAATTGGGAGGAGACATGTTTGACCAAGAATCTTCCTTCTAAAAGGGCTTGATGAAGGTATTTCCTTGCTTGCCATAGTACTTTTCTCCAGTAGTGGGGAATGGGTAGCAGTTCAGATTTCAGATGGATGATTGCTGTGGTCTGGAATTGCTCAGAGAGGCCTATCCTAGGTTGTATGCTTTGGCTCTTGAGAAGCATGCTAAGCTGCTAGAGTGTTGGAGTGGTCCCTTGTGGGAAGAAGGGGGTTTTTGGACACCTTTTGTTCAGATTCGACCTTCTGGAGGGCTTTGGTTCCAGTTATGCATAGAGTGGCTTCCTTTTTTAGTTTTGCTTTACGTGATGAGAGGATGATTGGATTGGAGGATGTTTGTTTGATGTGATTTCTCTTTTGCGTAGTTTGGCAGATGACACACTGGCTCATGTTTCGAAGGTGTGGGACAAAACCTCCTCCTCATGGTCTCCTATGGTACGTAGGGGTTTATCAAATGCTTGAATGCAGAATTTTCAGCTACTAATGTCTATGTTGATGGTTCCGTGGCTTTCTCTTCCTTGCCTGATCGCTTAGAGTGGTCTGGAGGACAGTTAACATGCTTAAGGCTTGCTTATGGGCTGCTTCGAGGAGCAGGAGAAATCAATGACGAAGTGGCCATAGATTGTTGCATGTGTTGCAAGATGAAAGTGCCTTTTAAAGTCAAGCTTTTCCTTTGGTTACTGAGAGGGGGAAAGTTGGTCATGAAGGTCTTTTGAAGGCGGTGGGTTTATGATGAGGATGTGGCTTTCTGTCTATGTGGCTAGTCAGACAAGGATATCCATCATTTGTTTTGGTAGTGCCCTTTCTCTTCCTGTGTGTGGTCCAGATTGCAACTAGTTGGGGTAGATGCTTCATCTTTGGACGGCTTCTAGGCATCATTTAGAAGTGGAGTCCATTCAAACACTACTGGTTGGATAAAGGCAATGACGATTTTGTGGTCAATTTGGCTCTGACACAATTCCACCTCATTCAGGTTAGGGAGGGCTTAGGCCAAAAAAGTCGTAAGGAAATCATGTTTGCTTTTTAACATTCTGGTTGGAAAATATGCAAGTGCATTCCAGTTTTATTAATGAAATGCCATGGATGGCTACTAATCTTCAGCAGCTGTCCTTTCTCCTTTAAAAGAAAAGAAATTGTACCCTTGTTAGATGGGAACTATTAGGTCCCTATGCATCAAGATAAATTAACATAATTAGATCATTATCACCTCATCTCTAACTGGTAGGATAACTTGACCTATAATGTTTTTCTAATTGACAGGTCATAGTGGAATTTTTTTTGATATGGAAATATAAGAAAAAATTGGATCAACTTCTGGAATGAGATATGTCCTAAACACTGGTATCAGTGGCATGGATTAGGGGATTCTTGAAAAAGAATGAAGAGCTAGAGCCAACATGGTGATTGCAACTAGCACAAATCTTCTCCCCCATCAGCAAATATATCATAAATTTTGTTAGAGATTAATTTATAAATAGTATTTAGAAAAATAGCAATTATCTATTTTTATGTTGGGGAATTATCTTTTTCCAAATTGCAGGAGATATGTTTTAGTTTGTTTAATATTTGATTTGTTTTCAAATTTGAATTAGGATTGGAAAGGGATGAACTCTATTTATTTTAATAAGATTGAGATTAATGAATTCCAATTACAAATATCTCCATCAGGTCAATCCTAGGACCCTTGTAGAGAAATGTGACTTAATTCATTACATGTAACCCTAGGGTCCTATTTATAAAGGAACCCTAAGGAAAAATAGCAGGCAATCCCCTATATTACATACAATAAGTCAAAGAGGGAAAGGAAGATAACAGAAACAAAAGATAGCAATAGGGATGTTAACACTCCCCCTTAAGCTGGAGCATAGATGTTGATTATGTCAATTTGGAAGAACATTTATCGAAGTTGGATTTGGGAAGTGCTTTGGTGAACATATTTGTTGCTTGATCTTTTGACACCACATGAACAATGCGAATGAATCCTTTCAGAATCATATCTCTGGTTAATGGTAGTCCAGTTCTACATGCTTCGTGTGTTTATGGAATGAAGGATTATTAGCAAGAAATGTAGCTATTGTGTTGTCTCATCTCAACTCCATTGTTTCTGTAATAGGGAGTTGGAGATCCTGAAGGACCGACCTAATCCACATCAGCTCAGCAAATGCCTGTGTCATAATCCTATACTTGGACTTAGCACTAGATTTGGATACAATGGATACAACGATTTGTTTGTTACTGCGTCATGTAACCAAATTGCCTCCCATGAAGGTGCAAAAACCCATGGTGGATTTCCTGTCCTTGGGACACTCAATGTAATAAGCATCATTATAGGCCATTACTCCAGGATCCTTCGCATGAGAGAATAGAAGGCCTTTTCCAAGTGTAGACTTAAGATATCTCAGGGTCATCATGGTAGCCTCCCATAAAGGTGCAGAAACCCGTGGTGGATTTCCTGTCCTTGGGACACTCAATGTAATAAGCATTAGTATAGGCCATTACTCCAAGATCCTTGGCATGAGAGAATAGAAGGCCTTTTCCAAGTGTAGACTTGAGATATCTCAGGGTCATCATGGTAGCATCTCAGTGGACTCTCCTGGGTTTGTCAATAAACTGGCTCACTTTGCTAACAGCAAGTGAGATGTCAGGTTGTGTTACGGTCACATACAACTTGCCCATTGGTGTTCTGAAGTGTCTGACGTCTACTAATTCGGAGCTGTCTTCATAAAGGTGCATGTTGGGGTCCATGGGAATCGAGGCTGGCTTGGAACCTACCATGCTAATCTCCTGAAGAATATCAAGAACATACTTTCTCTGAGAGAGTACAACTCCTTTGGCACTATGAGCCACATTAATACCCATGAAGTAATTAAGCTGACTTAGATCCTTGGTAACAAAGTGCTGTCTCAGGAACTCCTTGGTAGTGGATATGCCCCCAATGTTTTCCCCTGTTAATACGATATCATTAACGTATACCAACATTGCCACCCATCCATGTGTCATGGTTTTGACAATAAAGAGTGGTCAATCGACGACCTTTTGAATCCAATTTGTTCAATCACCTATGAAAATCTTTGGAATCACGCTCGTGGGCTTTGCTTAAGGCCATAGATGACCTTATAAAGCTTGTAAACTTTGGAACACTCTGCTGAGCCTCAATCAGGTGGTTGTTGCATAGAGACTTTTTCGTCAAGGTCTCCATAGTGAAGCGTTCTTGACATCAAGCTGTTGTAGACCCTAGTCCGTGTGTACGACTACAAAGACGAGAATTTAGATGGTAGGAAGTCATGCCACTGGAAAGAAGATATTAAAGTAGTTGATAGCATACGCTTATGTATAGCCTTTGGTTACCGATCTCGCCTTGTAGCTCTTCACAGTACCATCTGGCTAACACTAAGTAGTGAAAACCCATTTACAACCAACAATAGTAGCACCAACTGGGGGATCAACTAGTGTCCAAGTACCCCCGGAGCATAAGGCAGACATTTCTTCTTCCATAGCATGGTGCCATTAGGGATCACCAAGTGCTAGTTGGGTAGAATGAGGAGCTACATCATGGAAAGAGCAACCACAAATTGCTGATGAGAGAGTCGAGCTAGGGACACATGCCAAGATAAAGGATGCATTGTGCAGGACCTTGTCCCCTTTCGTAGAGTAATAAGGAGATCAAGATCAACTCTCTTAGAATCATCATTATTAGGTGGCTTGGATGGATTATAAATATCAGTGGCATCGGGACTAGGAGAAGCATCAATCTCGTGAGAGAGAGGGATTACCCTAGGGGTAGGTGAAGCCTCTGGGGATAGAGTGTGGTCTTGTTTGAGTCGGTGAGAATAGACCCTCTCGAATAGGATGACCATGGGGTGGAGATGGTGGCTCGGGTAGCTTCCTCTTTGTGATATCTGAGGATGTAGGAAGTGGTATAATAACATCTTCAAATGCAGGAGTACGAATATGGAAGCTAGACGTAGAGTAGTAAAGGATTGACTCATGGAAGGTGACATAGTGGTGTTTACCAACAGTTGAAGGAAATGAATTATCTTATTTAGTAAAGAAAACTCTACACCTCTTTTATATAGAGAGGTGAGGGGGAAATATTGCAAGACTCCAAAAAAAAAAAAAAACCACCAACTCCCCCTTAAGTTGGAGCATATATATCAACTATACTCAGGTTGTTTCTACACTTCTCAAATAAGGGGTGTAACAGGGGCTTGGTGAACATATCTGTAGTCTGCTTTGATGAAGCTAAACAGGAAGTTCGGAGTAGGCCCTACTGAATCGGACTTCTAGTATAGTGGTAGTCCACCTCCACATGCTTTGTCCTCTCATGGAACATGGGGTTATTAGCTATATATATGGCAGCTCTATTATCGCAGTATATCTTCATAGGCTCCTCTATGGTAACATGGAGATCTTTCAGTAATGACCGTATCTAGATCATTTCAGCAGTAGTATGTGCTATAGCACGGTATTTTGACTCAGTACTGGAACGTGACATCACACTCTACTTCTTGCTTCTCCACGCCACTAGATTTTCTGCAACGAAGGTGCAAAAACTTGTGGTAGGCCTCCTGTTTCTAATGTCAGCTGCGTAGTTAGCGTCAGAGTACCCAACAACAGTCATGAGAGCTCCTCTTTGGAAAAGAAGTCCTCGGCCTAGAGCCTTCTTGATATACCTCAACACCTGCAGTACTGCCTGCTAATGCTCATCTGTAGACCTATCTAGGAATTGACTCAGCTTGCCTACTGCAAGGCTGATATCTGGCCTGATGATAGTCAGATAGAGCAATTTTCCCACAAACTGCTTATATGCCTTTTTATCCTTTAGTCGAGTAGACTCATCAAATAGGTGAACCTTTTGGATTCGTAAGGATATTTGCTCCCTTAGACTCAAGCATGCCAGCCTCCTAAAGAATATCCAAAGCATACTTCCTTTAAGATATAACAATTCCCTACTTGCTTGTGGCAATCTCAATGCCTAGGAAGTACCTGAGTCTCCCAAGATCCTTCATAACAAATTGCTGTGCCAAATATTCCTTGACCTGGGATATACCAGCCATGTTATCACCTGTAAGAATAGGGTCATCCACGTACACAAGTAGGGTTACAACACCGCTACTGGTCTTCTTCACAAATAGAGTGGTCAGACGAAGACCTCTATAACCCAATCACAGACAATGCCTCTGACAGTTGTTGGAACCATGCTTTAGGGCTCTGCTTTAAGCCATACATTGCCTTATGCAGTCTGCACACGCACTCCCCCTGAACCTCGAAACTTGGGGGCTGCTGCATATATATCTCTTCTTGAAGATTGCCATACAAGAAGGTGCTTTTGACGTTCAGCTGATGAAGTGCTCATCCATAGTACGCAGCCATAGAGTAGAGAGAGCTAAGCCACTAGCAAGAAGTTGTCAAAGAAATTCACTCTGTAAGTCTGAGTGAATCTTTTTGCTATGAGATGAGCCTTGTATCGAGAAATAGACCTGTCAGGGTTGTATTTCAAGGTAAAGACCCACCTTGCTTCAACAAGATGTGTGCCATATGGTAATGAGGCCAACTCCTAGGTGCCAATGTCATGCAGAGCAGACATTTTTTCTTCCATCGTTGCCTTCCAATGTGGATTCAGAAGTGCCTGCTGATAAGATGTGGGAATCTCAGAGATTGACACTGCAGTGGTAAAGGCATGAAATGTAGTACCCAAGGAGTGGATAGACACTGCACTTCCAGCCACACGATAATGAGCATAGGAGCGAAGGGCTTTCCGAATGGCAATTGAAACATTAACATCATTAGGTGGACCTGGAGAAACATCAATAGAAGTACTGTCAATGGGCTCAATATATACCTGATCAAGGGAGGACTGTGGTAGCTCAGGAGGGACAGAGGAGGGGGGGTGGGTAGCTTTCTCTCTCTGATATGTAGAGCCCTTAAACGTTCTTTTATTTGAAGGTACAATTCTGAGTGAACTGGTAGGTTGCTCTGGAGTGGTACTACTAGCCTGAAAATCATCCATGGACACAGGAGGCACAGGCATAAGTACAACAATTTCCACATCCTGTAGCTGACGAGTTGATGTGGAAAGTAGGGAATAGACTCATGGAATGTAACTTCTACACTGACATACTGCTTCTTATGGATCGGGTCAAAGCATCTGTACCCCTTCTGTATTCAACAATAGCCAAGAAACACATAGTTGACTACTCTGGGGGGAAACTTGTCATGTCCAGATCCAAGTAAGCGAACAAAGGTAACATTGCCAAATGTCTTGGGTGGCACCAAGAACAGATCATTATCAAGATACAACACTATCTAGGGTACTTATTCATGAATGATAGAAGAAGGAAGCCTATTAATTAGATAACATGCAGTCAACACTACATCCCCCTAGAAGAAGTGTGAGAACTATTCTGAATAAGCAGGGCACGTGCTGTATCCAGAATGTGTCTATGCTTCTACTTTGCCACGTCATTCTGTTGTGATGTGTGGGGGTAGGTCTAGTATACAATGGCAAGAGAGGCATACAGAATTCTTAGTTCCTTGGTACAAAATTCTAGTACCTTGTCTGTTCTGATAGTCTTGATACACATGAAACTGAGTTTTCACAAAGCCAATAAACTGAATAATAAGACAGTGAACATATGATTTGTTTTTTTATCAAAAATATCCATGTCAATTGTGAAATATCATCCACAAAAAGCGAATAATATCTATGACCATCTCTGTTTGCAACATGACTTGGACCCCACACATCACAATGCATTAAATCAAAACAAGCAAAGCTACTGGAATTGGTAGATGCTGGAAAAATGGCTCTATGGTGCTTCCTCAGCTGGCAAGCATCACACTGGATCTTGGTGGTAGATGAGAGATGTGGAATGAGCCGACGTAGCTTGTCCAAATAAAGATGGCCTAAGCGTCTGTGCCACTGCAAGGCACTGCCAGTAGAACTCATCTGACATGTTGCAACAACTAGGCTCTGAGCTAGTTGGTGGACACCCCCTCCTCATATCCACCACCAATCATCCTCCCTGCCATGTGGTCTTAAAAGGTACACTCAACATCATAAAAAATCGCACGACAGTTCAACTGTTTAGTAATAGTGCTAATAGAAAGTAACAGCATGGCCATATCAGGTACATAAAACACATTTGAGAGATGCATAGTGGGAGTAACTGACACTCCCCTACCACAGATAGGAGCATGTCTGCCATTTGCCAGTTGGATTGAACGTCCCTATGGGTCTCCCTGCATGTCTCCAAAACATTTGGAATTCCCAGTGAGATGATCTGACGCACCAGAATCAATCAACCAGGTATTAGTCATACCTGACGAAGCAAAAGCATAGGCTGCTGTGCTTGAAGACTAGCCCTGATCATGTATAAGCTGGGCCAGATGCTAAACCTCAGAGTCATAATCTGCCTCTGCAAGGGTAATAGACTTAGGAGCAGTCACTTGAGCAACGGTGATAGTGACTTGATTGGCGACAGTCAACCTCCTAAGTTTATTCTAGCATTTGGCCTCCACATGGCCAAGTCGACCATAATACGTGCAAGCAGGCTTGCCACGTGTGCCATCTTTGCATCCTCGTCATCTACCACGAAAGGGGCCTTATCTGTTATGAGCACCAATCGCTGCATGGGCAGAGGTAATAGAGGCAGTAATCACTTCATGTGTGGCCTGCACTTGCAATCTGCTCAGCCTTTTGTAGATCTCCTCAATAGGTGGTAACTCTGATAGAGTAAGAATCTGAGATCTGGCAGCCACATAGTCATCACTCAGGCCTGCAAGGAACATATGGGAAGAAAACTCCTTTCTCTGATCCTTGTAAGTAGTAGAGGTGCACATTGGTCGACACATTATATTTCTCTAGTAGTTCCTTCATTGTGGAGTAGTACTGTGAAAGGGTCATATTCTCCTGCTTCAAGTGGCGCAAATCCTAATGAATCTGAAATACTTGAGTCGAATTAAGCTTATGTGAATATGCTATCTTCACACCATCCACATCTCTTTGGCCGATTTGTAGTATATAATTTCATCTCCAATTCGAGGGATAACGCTATTTAGTATTTAGGCTTTCACCATGGTGTCATCCCTGTTTCATGTGGCATACTTGCCTGTCTTTTACTCGGGGGGCATCTCAGTAAGTATATGCTGCTTCTTGTGTCCTTCCATCGTCATAAGAAATGTCTGAGACCGAGGGTGGTTGGTCTCATCCAACTTCATAATGAGTGCGAAGAACGGGCTCTTGTACACGCCTGTGTCTCCCACTTGTCCACCTTGCCCTGAGGTTGCTTCTGTCTTAGAAGAGGAGGCCATATTGCATCTTCAACAATCACAACCACGAACACTGAAGTGAAATTCAGATATGAAACAAGCATGACTTGGGGAATATGCACCCCTAAAAATCTGCAAACACGTGGTAGAATACTTCTCAATGCACCAGTGAGGAATACGCACCTCAAAATATCATCAAACAACGGAGTACACACCCCAAATCTAATATAAAGTACTGAGAAATACCATCAAACCACCACGCAGAGGATTTTCGGATCTAGAACTCCATCAAACGGTCTCTAAGAGTACTCTACTCAAACAGAGGCGTTAGTGTGCCCTCTCCCTGCTGCCAAACACGAAGGCAACGAGAGAGAGAGAGAGAGAGAGAGAGCACCACAGTAAGAGAGGTGGCCTGGACGGTGGCTTGGAGGGGCACTACCGGGCGGAGGCTGACTACAAGCGGCCTAAATGGTGGCCCGGGTGGCGGGAGAGGCGGCCTGGGTGGCCTAAGTGTTGCCTGGTTGGTGGAACGATGGGTAGAGTGGCCTAAGTGAGCCTTAGGCAGCGCTGGGCAACAGGGCGAGGGCTTAGGCGAACCCTAGGCAGCGACGAGTAGTAGGGGCGGTGGCTTATCGGCAACGCTGCTGGCGGTGGCTTGACGGTGAAGGGTTAGGGTTTTTCTTTGAGGTGGGGCCCTCAACTTGGCTTTGATACCAGGTTAAAGGAAATGAATCATCTTATTTAGTAAAGAAAATCCTACACCTCTTTTATAAAGGTAAGGAGGAAATATTACAGGACTCCAGAAAAGAAATAAAATACTACCAATATCCTTACAACATAACATAACACAACACCAACCAAGTCAAAATAGCGGTACTTCTTTTGTGTTCTTGAGTATTCAAGAAATACACTTGACGGCATGAGGAGCTAGGCTTTGTTGGATCCATGAAGATGGACAAAGGCCACACAAGCGAAGAAACTTGAGACTAGCACCTAAATACATATGAACAGAAACATCAAGGCATCGGATATAGCTAAAGGAAGAAATTGCATAAAAATCCAAACTTTTGCATTATTTACAAAATACACCTAATGACTAATCTAACCTATATAAATGCATTCTAACCAAAATTACCCTCAGACTAACATTAGTTAGGCATTAGTTAATGTAAATAAATATGAAATTATCACACCCCTATACCTATTCTTTGCTAGCCCTCGAGCAAAACACTAAGTGAAAAAACTAGTAGGAAAACAATATTTACATGGAAAATAGAATTGTGAGTCCTGACTTAGTCAAATCAAAATCATCAATCTTGATTTTTTACCTAAATAGAGGAATTGTACATAATCTTAAGATCAAAGACTTGGAGTACCGACTCAAATATAGTCCGCCTAAGTCAAATCAGAAACTATTAGCCTAGGACTTACGCCCTAAGAGCAATGTTTTATGGTTCTATTAGCCCACCTAAGGTTCGAATTGAACTCGAATTTTAAGCCTCTGGGTGTGTAAACAGATAATTGACTTGTTAAATGGAAAACTATTGAACTCCTAGTTTTCAACTAGACTAAGATCGCCTCTCAGCTCTATTGGCCTAAGTCTTTGGATCTGCTTTATTAAGAATTGGTAGCTTTCTTCTCACCGGTTTCTATCCCGAGGTTAACACTCTAGGCATATATTTCCCCGGTTGGACCCTAGGTTTGTTTTCCTAAATATTTTCTTTGAATTCTTTTCTATAAGGGAACATCCATATGTAACGAGGTGTTTGTATTTGGATACAACACCCATTTGTAGCGAGGTGCGAAATTTATTTGAAATTGACCCATTACTACCCTTTTTTTTTTCTTTTTTCCTTTTTTAACTTCAACTCATTTTTCTAGATGAGTGGCTCCCCTTCATTCGTTCAAGAACATCTAAACAAAGGCAGGAAAGGCTCTGGATGCAAGGTTGGAATCTGGACATCTAGCAATGGAGACTCACTACAACATGCCAGGCATGCCTCAAAATAGGTCTTAGTGACTCCTTGGATTTCAATGGTAGGTTGACCAAAAGACGAGTCAATGCATACGTGAAGGTGTAGAGAGCTTAATCTTTTCAAACTTTTCAAACCAGATGTTGGGAAGATATGTTACATACTTATCACCCTTTCAACTTAATATTTTGACTTTTTCAAATCTTGTCAACGACTTGGGAAACAAATCCATATTTTAGTAAATGCTTGAGATAATTAAGTCGAAAAAATGACTTGAAGAGTCTAAGTGAAACGATTTTGTGTGTAATTTTCTTAAGATCAACAAATCCTTGAAATAAAAAATTTTCAATTTTTTTTGTAGCTCAAATTCTAAAAGCACCAATTTTTTTTTTGAAAAATAACTTTTAAAGAAAACAACTAATACCTAGGAATCTGGAGATAAATAAAAATAACTCTAAAAAGTATTATCTACGTCCCATGCCTATTTCATGTAGTGTTTTCAAGGCATGCAATAAACATAAGCGAAAAATAGATATTACCTGAAAACTTGAGAGTTCTAAAAAATTAAGACTCGATCATCTCGAAACCTGAATGAAAAGTTCAAAGTAAATAACAAGGTGACCTAAATTCGTTGGGTTGCCTCCCAACAAGTGTTGAATTTTATGTCTACGGTTAGACACAATCCAGCTTAAGATAATTCCAGAAGTGATATGCTTTCAATTAGAGGCTCTTGAGTGACATTCTCAAAATAGATCTTCAATCTTTGTCCATTGACTACAGATTGTTGCCTAGTTTTAGGATCACAGTTTCAACAGCTTCATTTGAATAGGGTTTAACCACAGTGTAAGGTCTAATCCACTTAGATTTGAGCTTGCCAGGAAAGAGTAAGTCTGGCATCAAAGAGCCAAACTTTCTGATTAGGTTCAAAAGATTTCTTGTTGTTGTATTTATCATAAAAGGCCTTAGTCTTCTCTTTATAGATCTTAGCACTTTCATAGGCCTCTCTTATGATCTCGTCTAGCTCATTAAGTTGGAGTTTCCTTTGTCGTTGTGCCTTATCCAAATGAAGGTTACATCTTCTTACAGCCTAGTAGGCCTTATGCTCTAACTCAACGGGAAGATGATAAGGTTTACCATAAACTAATCTATAGGGAGACATGCTAATCAGGTTCTTGTAGGCGGTCTTGTAAGCCCAAAGAGTATTATCCAATTTCAAGGATCAATCCTTTCTGTCAAGTTTGATAGTTTTCTGAATTATGATCTTAATTTTCTAATTAGAGATCTCAGCTTGTCCATTAGTTGTGTGTGATAAGGTGTAGCAATCTTTTGTTGCATTTCATATTTACTCAATAAACCTCGAAATTGGGTATTTATAAAATGAGTTCCACTATCAATGATTATAGCTCGAGGCATACCAAATCCCGAGAAATATTTTTCTTGATGAAGTCAACCACAATCTTATGATCATTCGATGTGGTAGGGATTGCCTCAATCCACTTGGAAACATAATCCACAACAAGAAGAATGTATTGAAATCCATGTGATGCTGTGAAGGGACCCATAAAGTTTATGCCTTATACCTTAAAAATTTTAACAATCAAAATTAGCTGAAGGGGCATCATGTTTCTTCTTATCATACTTCCTAAATATTGACATCGAGTGTAAGCTTTAGAGAAATCATGTGAATCTCTAAATAAAGTTGGCCAATAAAATCCACATAGTAAAACTTTTGCAGTGGTTTTCTTTCTAAAGAAGTGTCCTCCATAGGCCATGGTATGACGGGTCAAAATACTCAAATTCATATTTAGGCACACATCTTCTAATAATTTGATTAGCACAAAGCTTGAATAAAAAAGGATCTTCCCAAAAATAATTGTTCGGATCGAAATGAATTAGTTTATTCAGAGAGACCCTGGGCCTTTATATATAGAGGCACCTGAGAGAGAATTACAAGTATATCCTTTTACTACACCAAACAATAAATGCCCACCGAACATAACTCAACACTTCCCCTTAAGCTGGAGCATAAATATCAAACATGCTTAGCTTGGAACAAATATAGTGTAATCTCTTCTTGGGAAGTGCTTTGTGAAGATATCTGCTAGTTGGTCTTTAGTGCATACGTAGGGTGTAGAAATTTTCTTAGCTAAAATGGTCTCTCTGATGAAGTGACAATCCACTTTAATATGCTTGGTTCTCTCATGGGAAACATGATTATTTGCAATAAAGGTGGCGGTCTTGTTGTCACAGTGCGTCGGAATAGGATCAGGTACCTATACTCCGAAGTCTTCTAGAATGGAACAAACCTAGAGTAACTCATAAGTAATCTAAGACATGGCCCTGTATCTAGATTCAGCGCTAGATCGAGATGTCATTGTCTATTGTTTGCTCCTGCATGTCAGCAGATTGCCTCTAACAAATGTATAGTATCCTGTAGTGGATTTTCGATCCTCATGGGCACCTGCATAGTCTGCATCAGAGTATCTACAAATATCCAAGTGCCCATTGTCTTTGAAAATGAGTCCTTTCCTAGGTGCACTTTTCAAGTACTTGAGAATCTGGCAAACACCATCTTAGCGGACTTTTCTTGGCGATTGCATAAACTGACTCAACCTTCCAACTGCAAAGCATTGTTAGGACGAGTAACAGTCAGATACAATATCTTGCCAATCACTACATGGTATCTAGTGACATCTTGTAGTAGGGGGTTGTCATCATCTATAATAGGTAAGGACACATCCATGGGTGCGTATGCTGGTTTGCACCCCAGCATACCTATGTCTCTCAACATGTCAAGAACGTATTTGCGTTGGGATAGCACAAGTCCTCCAGTGTGCTGCACCTCAATACTAAGGAAATAGTTGATGGAGTCTACATCCTTCGTAACAAACTGTGACTGTAGCATCTTCTTCAATTCCTCTGTGCCTTGCCTGTCATTGCTAGTCAAAAGTAGTCATCCACATAAACAACCAATGTGACTGAGTCAGTCTTTTTATGTAATGTGAAGACAGAATGATCAACATAAGATCTGGTGAAGTCATAATCCTGAACCACCCTGCTGAATCTCTCAAACCAAGCTCTGGGACTTTGTTTTAGTTCATAGATAGCTTTCTTCAGTCTATATACCTTTTGACACTCCCCTTGAGTAGGGAAGCCTGGTGGTTGCTTTATGTAGACTTCCTCCTCCAAATCGCCATAAAGAAAGTTATTTTTGATATTAAGCTGATGGACAGTCCAATGCCTATTGACAGCAAGAGATAGCAATATCCGAACGGAATTAAGACGAGCTACCGGGGAAAAAGTCTTAAAGTAGTCAACCCTGAACGCTTGAGTATATCCTTTGGCCACCAAGTGTGCCTTGTACCGTTCCATAGCACCATCAGGACGACGTTTGAGGGTAAACACCCATCTATACCTCACAACGGTAGCACGAGGGTAGATAAAAAAGGTCCCACATGCTACGGGACTGTAAAGTTGCCATCTCCTCCTCCATTGCCAAGGTTCGGGATGGATCTCGGAAGACCTCATGATGATCCCATGGTATCTGCATACTGTCAACACTGATTAAAATGCCGTCGGCATGCCCTTGGCATGCTAGCAAAATGGAGGTTTTTTGATGAAATACCATATTGACATGACATACTTATAGAAATGCAGGGATGTCTCTGGCATGCTGGTGGCATGCCACCGAAATTGTCGGCATGCCACTGAAATTATTGACATGTTGATGGCATGTCGGTTTGTGTTGTTGCCTATTGCTAGGTCGCGCACGTGTGATGCATGTTGCATGCTGCATGCCATTGCTACTGTTGGCTGTTGGTTGGCTGTTGCTGCATTGCATTGCTACTACTGTTGCACGAGTTATGTATTACATATCGCCAATTTGAAAGATGTTCATGATTCATATCTGAGGGTCCTCAAAACATAATTTTGGTCTTCTAGAGCCTATGCATTTTTCGTATTATAACATTTTTTACTTATTTTAAGTCATTTTTAGTAATTTCTTCAACATTTCCTAATATCAACAATATATCATCAATATATCCTCTTTTGAATTAGCATTAGCACTTCTCTTCTTGTAGTCCTTAATTTTACAAATAGTTATCCATTTAAATAGGAAGTATAAGACATGGTTTATGGCTTAAATGGAAATATTTAGTTATTTAAATAGTTATTCTTAAGATTCCAATCATTTTGATCAGTTCTATCATTTTTGTTGGCATGCCTCCGGCATGCCATCGACATGCCTTCGAAATAGGCTACTTTTGGTCATTGAAATTGTCGAAATCTAACGTCGGAATATGGGCATTTCCATGGCATGCCCTTGGCACGATGGTGAAATGTGCACTTGAAAATTTACCGAAAATGGCATCGAAATTAGCGTTTCGAACCTTGACTATTAAGGGCCAGGGAAAATTGGCATCCAACTATAGGCAATCTGTCAAGGGACATAAATTGAGATATATAATATTTAGCACAAGAATGTGGAGCCTTCCTTTGAGCAATAGGAAGGTCCATAGTAGTGTCATCAGTGGTAGGAAGTACTTGGTCCTCAAACAAATCATTAGCAGCTGGTGGGGACTGAGTAGAAACGGTAGACAATTGTTCGTATACCTAATGAACATCCTGTGCCTGTGCTGAAAATGCTTAGGAAAGGTATCCGTATTAGGAATCTCTAGATAATACAAGAAATGACCTGGATTAGGCTGACTAGCCCTAGATATAGGTGGCTCAGTGGGCATAGGAAGCGAAACCTCATGTGATGATTTAGTAGGTTGCTTCCCTTGTTTTTGGTAATATAGAATCTTCTAAAAAAACGTGACATCAGTAGAAACATAAAATCTCTGTGAAATAGGGTCATGGCGTTTGTACCCTTTCTAGGTCTTGGAGTAGCCCAGAAACATATACTTCACAGAGCGAGGAGAAATCTTATCCACTTTATGCAAATGGACAAAACACATGTTGCCAAAGTCAACAGGAGTAACGGAAAAAAGGTCCTTGCTAGGAAACAACGTTGAGTACGGAGTTTTACTCCTTAAGATATAGGAATAAACTTAGTTTACTAGATAAATAGCAGTAAGAACAACATTTGCCTAAAAATGTGATGGAAAATTCATTTGAAACATAATAGATTAGGCTACATCAAGTGTCGAAGCTTACGTTCAACAACCCCATTTTGTTGGGAAGTATGAACGTAAGTGGTCTGCTGAATAATATCAAAAGATTTGAAGAAAGCATTTATCCTGGTATTCGCAAACTCCAATCCATTGTCACTTCGAAATATCTTAATAACAGTAGAAAATTGAGTATTTCCACAATAAAATTTTTGACAATATCAAAGACTTAGGATTTTTCTATCATCATAAAAATCCAGGGTATTATTCACATGAATAAGAAAATATCAAAATTCTCTAACACTCTTGACCCTACAAGAGCCTCAAATATCAGCATGAACAAGAGCAAAAGCAGACTCAACTCTTTTATTATTTTGTGGAAAAGAAGGCTTATGGTGCTTGCCCAACTGACAGGCTTCACACCTCAAAACATCGGGAAAAGACAATGTAGGAAACTGACGGCGCAAAACATGCAAACTGGGATGACTAAGTCTTAAATACCACTGGAGAGTTGTAGTGGCACAAACAACATCACTGGAAGGAGGTGTGATATGTAGGTAGTAGAGACTGTTCTGCTCAATACCACAAATCTGCCTCGTCGTTTGGAGGTCCTCCGTGAAGAAATAATGGTCATAAAACATAGTCCAACATCTCAAATTTTTGGTAATTTGGTTAATAGATATTAAATTAAGCGTAAATTTCAGAGCATGCATGACTTTTGTGAGAGGCAAAGTGCTAGAAATAGAGATATTTCTGAGCTCAGTAACTGGTGACAAGCCCCCATCAGCCACTTTAACTTGAAATGGCGTAGCAAGGTCTTGTAAAGAAGAAAAAAGGGTAGTGTTACCAGTAATGTGGGAGGAGGCAACAGAATCCGTAAGCCAGACAGGAGCTTGGGATTTAACTGACATCGTAGAAATACCTGCAGACCTCTGAACTAAGGCAGAAGTAGATCCCTGAGAAGCTATGAGATTCTCATAATCAGCTTTGGAAATAGTGATTTGGCTATCATCCTCCTACACCTGAGCGTTATCTTTTGTAGATACTTGGTGGGCACATGGATTCATACTCTGTGGATAATTGTGCTCGACCCAGCATCAGTCCACAGTATGTCCACTCCTGTGACAGAACTCGTATAAGAAGGAATTCTGACCATGACCACGTCAACGTGTACCACCACCACCACCACGAGCTCTGCCACCTCTTTCACCCGAATTTTCTCTACCACAACCAACAACCATGGTAGAGGCATCAGAAGTAGGGATGGAATTTGAGGTAGTATGCCTGGAGAGACGAGCATAGATCTGTTCTGGTGAAGGAATCTCATCTAGAGTCATGAATTGATCTTTCACTGCTTTGTACTTGGGGCTAAGTCCAGACAGACGCTGAATCAAACGAATGGCTTCTCTCTGCTTGGCAATAACAGATGTATCTGTAGAGATAGGCTGATACACATCTTGCTCATCCCAAAGATTTTTCATAGTGCCATAATACTCGGATAAGGTCGTGGTGCCTTTCCGAAGGTTGTGGATATCCTCCATGACTTTATATAGCCTTGTAATATTGCTCCGGTGGGAGTGTATCGGTTGGAATATTTAAATAACGCGGAAGCATAAATATTAAAGTATAAAAGATATGAAGAACTCTTGGGTTTATGTGGAAACCCCAGTCACGATGAGCGGGGAGAAAATCATGGGAGAAGGCCCCGATAGGGTACTGATTTGTATTTCTTCTCAAATGAATAAGTGGGGGGTACACGCTTATTTATAAGCCATTACACACACACACAAAGTCTACATTTTCCAATGTAGGACTAAACCAACACCTAATCCTCTTAACACTACCTCTTATGCTGGAGCATGGAATTCTTAGCTTGTAACACAAATCCACTCTAGATAGCAAACCAAACAACACTTTGGACTGGTTCTTACTTGTAGGAGGGAACACAGGTTGGAGCTGCAGGATGAACTATAGCTGGCTCTGAAGATCTGGTGTTGGTGGCTCCCCATTTAGTATCCCTGTAATTGGGTCTTCCTCTGAAGACCTCGAAGTTGATCTTCCTATCTGGAGTCCACGAAACTGGATTTCCCACATAGAAACTTGAAATGAGTCATTCCCCTGAGGACCTTGAAACTCTGGATCTCTCAGAGTTGGGTTTCTCGTATAGAGTCCATGAACAAAAGGAACTCCCAAATAGGGGTGACTACAACAGCTCCCACACTTTCCCTTTCTTCCATATTCGTATGGAAGAAAACAATAATAACGGGAAGAAAATAAAACCTGAAAAATTAGAGAAGATTTCTCGACATCTTCTCTCAAACATAAACTTCATCATCCTTTTTTTAATGATTTTTTTTCTTGACTTTTCGCTCTATCTCTTTTTTTTATCTTTTTTTTTTTTTCAACTCTTCCTGCCATCTTCTTTTATTTTTTTTCTTGTTTTCCCCTTTTTCTTACTTTCCAATGTGAGACTGAAGCTTCATAACATAAAAAACCTAAACAAACTCCCGAGACTTCCACGATTGCGCCACTCATATCACGAGATCTCTACAGCGACCTCCACCGACTTGACCTTGCCTCCTTCGGTGCTCCATCTTCGCCCCTGCCGTAAATCGTCGAAGGGGGGGGGGGGGGGCTCCTTCCAAGTCCTCAGTCGCAGTGTCCCTAAGGGGCTCCTCGATGTCGTCGACCTCGCCTTCTTCTGCGGCATCGTGCCTGAGGAGAGGATGCGGTACGCGTGCGACCCCGGTGCCGTCTCCTCGTGCGGTCGTTACTGGAGTGGAAGAGGGCCTCCTCCCCCGCCACTACTAAGGTTTGGTTGTGGTTGAGCCACCGTCGCCGCCTGTTGGCGTTTCGTGGCCTCTATGATCCCACCTTTGCGACCATGCTTGCCTGAGTTGTGAGATCAACGCCGCTCAATTGCCTCTTCGTTGCCGTCATCCTCGGCCTCATCCTTGGAGGCCATTGATGTGGACGCTGTTGCTGCCGATCGTTGTCGACGCCTCCTGTGAGATTACGTCGGTTGTGATTGCGATCACTACAGCTATCGCTGTGACTAACACCGCCACATGTGCCCACGCTTGGTCCACGCGGGCCTTCTCCTTTTTAATCTCCTTGCTCCTACTGGACTCCCTTATGTCGAGCCACTAAAGATCTCACACAATCTCTCTTCCTCTTTGTTCTCTTCGAACAAAACTCCTAAGAAAGATAAACTTGATAATATAAAAATAGTGGAATGATAACTTAAGAAAGAATAACTCAGATACCAAGTTGAAATATTTAAATAACGTGGAAGCATAAATATCAAAGCATAAAAGATATGAAGAACGCTTGGGTTTACGTGGAAACCTTAGTCACGAAGAGCGGGGAGAAAACCACAGGAGAAGGTCCCGATAGGGCACTGATTTGTATTTCTTCTCAAATGAATAAGTGGGGCATACTCGTCTATTTATAGGCCATCACACACACAAAGTCCACATTTTCCAATGTGGCATTAAACCAACACCCAATCCTCTCAACAATATCTTATGCAGTACCTCCCACATCTTCTTGGTTGAGGCATGGGCCAGGACTTGCTTGGCAATGGTCTGTGTCACACTGTTAAGAAGGTAAGTGGTCACCCAGTCATTGTCTGCCTTCCAATCTGCAGACTTCACATCAGGCACAACATTGGTCAAAATGTGCTTCCGACGGGATTCGACAAATCGGGAAAAAGAAGTGGACCAAAGTAGAAAGTTGGATCCATCCAACTTGATAGATGTTCCTTACATGTGAGGGGGAGCACTCGTGGTAGAAATCTTCCCCACCGAGTCACTCACGGCTCGGATCATAGGGTTTGAAAACTTTGATTTCAGACTGAAAATACCTCCACAAATCACATCCAAGTTGCACAAAGGTGATTTTCAGATCATGTACCTTATTGTTGCTACAAAGAAATTTGTTTGCACATGCTAGGGCATATGAACGACCCTAGCGGTGCCTTCAAATCAGCAGAAACTCCTCTCCCGAGTTGTGTGAAGTTTGCGTGTTCCTGTTCTAGGCCAACACAATCTCTAGAGGTGACTTAGAGGCCTTGTGGACCTGGAGCAAAGATGATGGTGCACGGGGGAAGGCCCTGCAGCGGTGGTGGCAACCTTGTGAGGGCTAATGCAGCAGTGTAGGAGAGAGGAGGGGTCCCTGCGGTGTCGGTGGCAGCCCTGTGTGGCCTAACGTAGCGACGTAGGAGAGGGGATGGCCCTGTAGCAGTGGCGGTGCAGGGAGGAAGACGACTGGCGTTGCATCAGGCGATGGCATTGCGGGGAGAATGGCCCATGGCGACGTAGGACGACGTGCGGCGGCGCGGGGAAGGGTTAGCGGACCGGTGGTGGAGGCCTTGGTGGCCGGTTGGTGACGGTGTTGCTGGTTTAGGAGGTCGGTGGCGTCGCTGAGGAAAGAGGGTGGAGGCTAGAGTTTTGGTGGGGGTAGGAGGTTAGGGTTTGGTGGGATACCAGAGCCCCGGTTTAGGATCGCTGCTTTGATACCATGTTAGGATCGAAATGAATTAGTTTATTCAGAGAGACCTTAGGCCTTTATATAGAGGGGCACCAGAGAGAATTGCAAATATACCCTTTCACTACACAAAACAATAAAAACACTCATTGTACATAACTTAACAATAATATTAAGCTTCAGAGATGAATCTAAGTATATGTTGCTTTAGTCTAATCATTTGGTATCTTCCCTGTAGCTAAATAATTAGCCAAATTAACATACTAGGGGAGTCCTTTATGACCTATGGCTAAGATTTGTTCATCTGGAAATGGATCTCGGATCAGAGGTGCAAGGACAAGATTATCCAGATTTTGTCTTGATAAATGGTTAGCCACCACATTTTGAGCACCAGCCATGTCTTTAATTTCTAGGTGAAATTCTTATAGTAGTAAAATCCATTTGATTAACCTAGGTTTGGCATTCTTTTTCAATAAGTGCCGTAGAGCTGTATGATCCGTATAGACAACCACATGGGAAGCAATAATATAAGATCTAAATTTTTCCACTCCAAACATTACAGCTAGCAATTTCTTTTCTCTATAGTAGTGTAATTCCTTTGAGCATTATCAAGTGTTTTACTAGCATAATATATCACCATGAGTTTTTTTTTTCGATTTTCTATCCAAGGGTGACACCTATCGCAAAGGTTGATGCATTACACATGATCTTGAAAGGATTGGACTAGTTAGGTGGTTGCAAGATTGGGGCTTTGGTCACAGATTCTTTCATAGTTTGATAAGATTGGATGCACTCATGATTAAAATCAAAAGTATTGTCCTTGGTCAAGAGATTAGTCAAGGGCCTCGAGATTTTTGAGAAATCCATTATAAATCTTATATAAAAGCCAACATGCTCCAGAAATGATCTAACTTGTCGAATTGAGCTAAGAGGTGGTAGAGATCAAATCAACTTTAACTCGGTCGACTTCCAAGCCTTTTTTAGAAACAATATGTCTAAGTACTATTCCTTCATGAACTATGAAGTGACTTTTTTCCCAACTTAAAATCAGGTTCACTTCAATACACATCCTTAAAATCTTCTCCAGGTTGCTCAAACATTCCTCAAAAGAATCTCCAAAGATAGAAAAGTCATCCATAAAGACTTCTAAATAATCACCAACCATGTCAGAGAATATTGCCATCATACACCTTTGAAAAGTCGCAGGTGCATTGCATAATCTAAACGACATCCTATAGAATGCAAAGGTTTGGTAGGTACATGTGAATGTCGTTTCCTCTTGGTCTTCAGGACTTATAGCAACCTGGTTATACCCTGAATATCTATCCAAGGAACAAAAAAATTGCCTTCCTGCTAATTTTCCAAGCTTTGGTCAGTAAAAGGTAGTGAGAAGTGATCTTTCTTTGTAGTAGAGTTGAGTCTTCTATAATCAATGCAGACTCGCCACGTAGTTGTGGAGTAAGTTGGGATGGATTTGTGTCTATCATTGGTCACCACTATTAGTCCCTCTTTCTTAGGTATGACTTGAATTGGGCTTACCCAAGGGCTGTTAGAGATAGGGTAAATAATCTAGGTACTTAATAATCTCCTTTTTGACGACCTTTCGCATATTTGGGTTGAGTGACCTCAGCAATTTGCGAGACGGCCATGCACCCTTTTCTAGATAGATTTTATGGGTGCAATAAGAGAGACTATGTAGGGTAGTATCTTGTACTCGCTCTTAGGAAAATCATTGTATCATATGCAACAAGGGCACTAAGCTTAGCAATAGCCATTCTCTTTCCCTTGGACACATATGTATCCTCTAGACTATCCCACATTTCATTAGCCATCTTGTAGTACATGATCTGAGTAGCCACGTGCGGTATAGTGGTGTACATGATCTATGCTTTGACTATGGTATTATCTTTCTTCTAGGAGGCATACTTGCCAGTTTTCTTGACGAGCTCCATCTCTAGAAGGATATGCTTCTTGTCATGGCCCTTAATTACATTGAGGATTGATTGTGCCCATAGGGTGTAGTTTGATGCATTAAACTTGACTATGGGTCTAAAGAAGGGGTTCTTGAGATCTGCTTGTCCTCCCTCTTTTTGTGTTGAGGAGTCAACCACTTTGGATGCCATCCTTCCCTAAAATAGTCTTGACCTACTGGCAGTGTTGGTGGCGACATGATCGGACTTTGGCGGCACTCTGGCGAGGGTTCTGACCTCCGATCAGTTGGAGTCGATGGCCTACGAGGCGAGGAAGATGGAGAACCCCTTGGATCTCCCAAGCGACCACAAGAAGGGGCTTAAAACCCTAGTTTGAGCTCAGGTGATGAAGGGCGACTCCCCTTGTTGTGGATCGTCGCTGGTGATAGATTGGTCGGATCTCCGCCAGAGGGGGTCTGGCTGACCGGTTAGGGTCTGGTGACACCCCCCTGCTTCGCCAATGGTGGGAAGTCGGTAAGGGCTTCCCTTCACCGGGTGTTTGATCGTTTGATGGGGGGATTGGTTGTTGGTGGAGAAGAAAAGAGGTATGGGAATCAAGGAGGGTATTGACACTGGCTTAGGATCACTGCTTTGATAGCACGTAGAGAAACACGACTTAATTCACTACATGTAACCTTAGGATCCTTGTTGGAGTGTGTGTAGTTTAGTCTCACATCGGTTAGTGTGGGACTGTATGGTGTGTGGTGGCCTATAAATAGGTAATATACCTCTTCATTCTTCTTTGAGAACTTACAAACACACGTGTCCTATCGGGGCCTTCTCCCATGGTTTTTTCCTCGCTCTTCGTGAGTGGGGTTTCCACGTAACCTAAGTGTTCCTTTGATTGTTTTATGCTCTTTAATATTTTGTGATTTTGCTTCCAGTTATTATATTTTTCAACTTGGTATTAGAGTAGGTTTATTCTTAGGTTAATTATCCATCTATTATTATTTGGCAAGTTTGTTTCTGTTCATTTTATGTCCAATCTCTATTTGTTCTCCGACGTCAATGCTAGCAGCAACACAAACCCTAAGAGATCAGTGCCTTCATCTTCGTGGAGGCATTGAGATCGAGCGTAGCAAGGAGCCTTAGCGATGGGCTCGCAATCTACCATGATGCAGAAGCTTGCTATGTCGAGTAGCTTGGTGGGAAGCTTGAGGCCATCTGTGAGGGTGTTTGCGTCCCTGATGTGGAGCCCTGTGAGGGCAGCCTCGCCCTGCAAGGCGGGGACTTTGCCAGGGAGGGCGGTGAGGCAGCTGCTGCGAATGGAGAGGGGTCTTGTGGACCCCTACGGAGGCCGCTGCAAATGCGAGGATGGCGGCGGGGATCGCGCAAGGGTGATAGTGGAGCCGCGAAGGAGGCTGTCAGAGCGGACGAGGCTGGAGGCGTGGACGGTGTTGAGGTGGCCGGTCCCCATCGCCAACCCACATTGCCCCAGCCGTCGAGCATGGATCGATCCCTGTCCCCGAGATCAGGGAGCATGCGGGAGGCTGTGATTGACGTATATCGGAGGCGATTGCACGACGAGGTATTCTCCCTGATGATCCCTTGGAGGTCACTGACGCTGATTTGGTACTCGGCTGTCTCTTTGTGGTAGTTGGCAGCAGGAGACTGTGCTCGTGGTTGGGCTCTCCCAAACCTTAAGGGAGATTAAGGCTTAAAAAAATACACACACACATATACATACACACACATATATATAATGGTGAAATGAAGGGAAAGGAAGAAAAAAAAGGAAGAAAGGTGAAAAAATAGTAAGAAAAAAAAGAAATGGAGGTATATAAAGGGGAATAGAAGAAAATTTCAAAAAAAAAAGGGAAGAAAAAAAAGAAAAAAAAACAAAAATCATGTAGATCATGTTAAGAGGTGGAGAAACTCTTCTATCTATATATGTGTATTTCTTTATTTTTTATTTCTTCTCCCATATGAGTATGGGAGAAAAGGGGAATGTAGGCCTATTATAGTCATCCTCCAGGAGGGAGTCCCTTATTCAAAATCACCACGCAAGGATCCACAACTCTGGGAGGTCTAGAGTTTTGAGGTCTCCAGGAGGGAGATCCAGTTTCGAGGTCTTTAGAGGAAGGGCCCATTCAGATTCCGTGTGGGAGATCCAATTTTGTGGACTCCAAGAGGGAGATCCACCTTTCGAGGTCTTCAAAAGAAGGCCCTTTTACAGGGATATTGAATGAAGAGCCACCAACACATGTTGAGGTCTCCAGAAGAGAGGCCATTTGTCAGTTATAGCATCTAGTGGCTTCAACCCTCGCTGATGTGTCGACATTAGCATACTCGCCTGTAGACGAGGACCAGCCGAGAGTGTATGTTCTGTTGTGTAGAGTGGGATTTGATTGTTGTGCAAGTTGAGCATTGCATGCTTCAGCTTGAAGGGAAGTGTTGGAGTGTGTGTAGTTTAGTCCCATATCGATTAGTGTGGGATTGTGTGGTGTGTGGTGACCTATAAATAGGCAGCATACCTCTTCATTCTTTTTTGAGAAATTATAGACACACGTGCCCTATTGGGGTTTTCTCCTGTGGTTTTCTCTCTGCTTTTCGTGAGTGGGGTTGCAACGTAAACCTAAGTGTTTATTTGATTGTTTATGCTCTTTGATATCTCGTGATTTTTGTTTCCACTTATTATATTTTTCAACTATCCTATTTATGGAAGAGGAACCTTAGGGAAAAAATAATAAGCAACCCCCTTTACTACATACAATAGGTAAAAAAGGGAAAGGAAAGATAGCAATAGGAACGTCAACAACCCCAATGTGTTCCACTGTGCCTTAGGGGTGCTGTAGACACCTTTTTGCCTTGGGGTGTGTGCACAACCCCCTTGGATCCTATCTACAACACTGTGTCACTTGGTTCTACTCCTCTCCTACAACTGTTGTAGTTGCGATCGTTATTGATGTTGGAACAGGACTAGCTGCCTAACTTGTAAGTGCTCGAAGGACTCTATTGAAGTCTCGAGCCACATCTTGATTGATGCTGAAGACGTTGATGACTAGTGGGGCAACTAAGCCACACACTTAGCCCCATCATTAAATGCCCTACGTCAGTTTAACCCCCTCCTAGTGAGAATGATTTTTTGCTGATGTGCGTGACTATTGCTTAGGATCATCTCCCCTACTAGTGCTTGGGATCGTCTCCTCTACTTCGTAACTTGCTTGGAATTGTCTCCCCTCCTCTAGTGATTGCTTGAATCATCTCCCGTACTTTGCTGCTTGCCATGTAGGATCGTCGTCTCTACTTTGCAACCTGCTTGAGATTGCTTCCTTACTACCTAAAGGTCTCTGAGTTAGTTTTTTGTTTTAACTCCAAGGGAGTTAAGCTTTCATTGGTGAAGGGATGACTACTTGCATGCCTTAAGATCTGTCTGTCTACATGCCTGACTATTTGTCTGCACGCTTGCTTGCTCTAGCCTTAGATTGCGTCAGATGAGGGGATCTCTTTAGTTGCACTACTCCTACAAGTTTGGTATTGTACACTTCAACTTGGGCAGCTTGTTAGAGATTAATTTAGAAATAGTTTTTAGGAAAGCAGAAATTATCTATTTCTATGTATTAAGAATTATCTCTTTCTATGTTTTGTCTCTTTTTAAATTATAGGAGATATGTTTTAGTTTGTTTAAGACTTGATTTATTTCCATGTTTAGAATTAGGATTGGAATTAGGGTTGATCCTTCTCTGTATAAAGGGATAAACTCTATTTATTTTTATTGAGATTGAGATTAATGAATTTTGGTTACAAAAATCTTTACATATTTCATAGAGCTAAAGAACACTTCACAATTAAGCTCCTAAGTTATTCTGTTGACATATAGAAGACTAAACAGAAGACAAGATGCATGTGAAATATCTGAAGTGGATGTAACGTGCAAATCTTCATGTTCTGTAGTTGGGAGTAATCCCATCATCAAGGGTAACAAAATTCTGTCCTGCAAAGCATGTAATTTTCTGAATTTCTAGGGATTTCCACATAAAAGCCTCAATGCTCTAGAGTCAAGGGGCCGGTTTATTGACACGATAGCTAATTTAGCAGCAGAATAAGCAATAACTGTACCTCTTAATTGACCTGTAAAATTATTAATTCTAGAAGAGGATGGTGTGGTAGGAGCAATGAATTTATAGGGACAGTAGAGTTCTTCATCCTCAAGAATAAAATGTCTCCGTAGTAGTATCGTCCACATTTTTTTGAGTAATACGAAAGGACCATCGTGTTTGGCTTAGCGTTTATCTTCAAGATGTCATTCTCCCCACAGTAAATTGAAATTGACCATGGTGTGAGCCACACTCATGTCCATGTCCACCAGTACCACTTGTAGCTGGACACCTACATGCATAGGATACAACTGGGGCAAATAAACAGGACGTATCCACTGGTGATGGCAGTGTTAGTTGACTCAACCAGCTCTAAGCTTCTCAAGTGTAGGATATACCATAAGCTTATGTGACAGCACTTGGTTTTAGGGGTATTACCTTTGATCTTTGTTGCTAGCAGCGGATGGTGTGCCAATGTAGGTAACAAGGCAATCTTCCCTCCAAGTTTGAGACATGCTTTCTCCCCACTATAAACACTTTTCTGTTGTTTGCAATTTGCATTCCATGCTGTGCTTTGCTCGGTGAGCATGTGGTAGCCAGTGCTTTGTGAGGCTCATGTGGTAGTAGAGGTTAGGGGGTGGGAGGTGGTGGTGGTAGAGGTATCAAGCATGAAGAGCCGAAGGTTCACCCTAGTTTGATACCATGTGATAAACTGATTTGACAATTATTAGCAAACTAGTCCTCCTGAAATAAAGGATTAGTGGTGAAATTATAAGAGTGGTCTAGACAAATTAGAAACAATCAAGAAATGTCATCTTCAATTAGAGGAGAAAAGCCTCCTTTTGGTTTCTCTCCTGGGTTTGAATACTATAAGTAACAATTTTAATTAACTGAATCTCTTTGTAAGATGTTTCTGATTTATGGTGTACCCCCTTTAACAATTTGTTAAAATTTCATTTTTATTAATTTTATCTTTTGCCAAAAGCGTCTATTTCCCTTTGTATAAGTACCTGTTGTCAACGTCTTGATACATTTTTCAGTCACCAGGTCCTTCTTACTGGATGCTCTGCTGGAGGCTTGGCTACTCTCCTTCATTGTGATAGCTTTCAAGCAGTTCTGCCAAAAGACACTATTGTGAAGTGCTTTAGCGACGGCGGCTTTTTCCTTGACGAGTAATTTCCATTACGCTTTAATAACTGAAGGAACATGAGCATGCAACATGAATATTAATATTTCTTTTACCATCAGTGTAAGAGCCTTTGAATCTATTGTGATGAAATTTCAAGAGATGTCAAGTAGGAAAATATCATGTTGCTGGGAATTTGTTTCATTGAAGCCTTTGCAAGTAAATATATTGAAAAATGTCAATACTCCAACTGAAGGATTCATCACTTTGATCTGTGCTCAGCTTCAATAACCCAATTCCATCTAGGTTGATTCTGATTGAATTTGCTTGACTGAGCAGGTCAGGGGCTTTTTATTCTTAGTTGACCTAAAATTTGTAAACTTTTAGGCATATGGAGTAATAACTATGAAAAAATTGTTAGAATAATTATATTCATGCTAAGAAAATTTGAGCTTTTGTATTTGTTGAGTTATAAAAGTAGAGGGGGTGTTTTTTTATTTCTTACAAGTTTGAGGGATACTCTTGTATTTTAAGCCAAGCCTCTTTTTTATAAAAGCGGGCCTAGGATTTCTCTTAAATGATACAACAACAATAACAACCAAGCCTTTTCCCACATTAAGTGGGGTCGGCTATATGGATTCTTTGCCTCCACACAGATCGATTTTTTCTTAAATGATAAGATGATTTATTTCTCTCCACATGATATCGGAGCAACGGTCCTAGGTCGATGTTTCGATATCTTACCAAAAATTCGCTCGAAAAATAATTGAATCACTGTGACATAGGGGTGATTCAGTGAAGAAATCAGAGCATAGTGACATCAGCGATGCCAGAGGACCCCTCTACAGTGCTGTCGCCACCATTGGCAGTTGCAGTGGTGTCGTAGAGGTCACCTACGGCACTGCAGCCATCGTTGGACGAATAGGTAGTTTTGGCAATGTTGCTAGTAGCTTGCCTAGCCACCCCAGCATTGCCGGTGGGGGTGCTGTGGGGTTGCCGGTGACCACCAAGGCCGGTGATCGACCTAGATCTCTTGGGTTGGCGAATTGTGTGATGAGTCTCTTCTCACACCAAGTATGGTTGGCGATGAGTCTTGTCTCATGCAAGAAATGTGTGTTTGGCTTGAGAAGAGGGTATGTTTCAGCTCTACCAGGGCAAGCATGTGCATCCCAATGAGACATGAAAAAGGTGACTGGAGGAGAATGAATGATTTCGGAGCTTCTGTGGAAATATAGAATGCCTGGTGAATCACATGGCCCCACGTGGGATTATAGCTGTGAGAGTAGCCAATGGGGCTACATCTCCAATCACAGTAGTTGGGAATGTATGTGCTTCACCCAAGATGGTAATCGAGGAGGTTCATTGTGTTCCAGAGTTCCTGATGAACTTGTTAGTAGTGAGTCGCATTTTTAAAGCTCTTGGATGTAGGGTGATATTTGATGAACACTACTACTTTCAGGACGGACAAACAGGCGAACTCATTGGTGGAGGCATGGAGAGGGATAGACTGCATTACCTCCACATGGCGACTCTGTTTGTTGGGGTAGTTTCCATTGCTAGTGATCCCTGGCTGTGGCATAGGAGACTTGGACACCCATCCATCAAGAAGATAAGATAGATGCTTCTTGAGTTACCATAATCCCTAAAGTTGGAGTGCGAGGATTGTCAACTTGGGAAGCATCATCGGAGTTGTTTTCCACGGAGGAGCAATGGAGTGAGTGCTGCCCCATTTATGCTTGTACATCCAAATTAGTGGCTCCAGGAGGACACAAATACTATGTGGTCTTTGTGGACTATCACAGTTACCTTACTTGGTGTACTTGATGAAGATGCGTTTGGAGATTCTGCAGATTTTTGCGTAGTTTTGTCTTAGAGGTTTAGATGTAGTATGCTACAACAATTTGCATTTGTCGCACTTTCAATGTGCTGGAGTTCATGTGGGACGTGTAGGAGTTCTTCACTAACTCATGGGATCATTCATCAGACATCTTGCGCCCACATGTCTTAGCGAATGGCGTGGTTGAGCATAAGTTGAGACATCTTTTGAATATTTTTAGGATCCCGATGTGTTGTATGAGGGTTCTTAAGCAATTCTGGGGAGATGCCATGCTCATTGCTACATGCTTGATTAATTGTGTACTCTCGTCGATGCTTGGAGGATTGGTTCCATACCATGTTTTGTACCCAGATTGTGGTTGGTCATTTGCTGTCCCATTGCGGCTTTTTGGGTTACATGCTTTGTTCAGTCTCATGGCAACCAGGACAAGTTTGCTCCTCATGCTGTGAAATGTGCATTCCTTGGATGCTCCAAGACATAGATGGGGTATTGGTGGTACGATCCAGTCCACAGGAGATATGTTGTTACTACTGATGTGACTTTCTTTGAGAAGGTACCATACTTCTTAGAGGAGGGGACATCTATAGAGGCAACACTATAGGAGATACAGACATATCACAGAAGACCTCATACGTCATCCACAGTCTCACTGGAAGATGCTATCCCCTCTCCATTCTTCTCTTAAGATGAGTTTGATTCTGGTGAGGATGAGCTTAAGGCAGTGAGGAGGTCTAACATGTTGTCTACATTACACCCGATGTCCAACTATACCAGGACTTCACACTTGGAGACAGAGGATTGGTTGTTTGTTTCAACTATCACCACTTCCTCAGTTCCCAGGGACTTTGGTCAGGCATATCAATACCCAGATGATGTGTAATTATGGATGAGGAGATGCAGATGCCACATGCCAACGGGACGTTGAAGCTTATGCCATGTCCTCAGGGTGCTACTATCCTTGACTGTAGATAGGTCTATACCATCAAGTACAGAGTTGATGGCACAATAAACATATACCAGGTCCTATTAGTTGCCAAGGGGTTTACTTAGACATATGGAGTAGATTATCTAGAGACCTTCTCGCCTGTGGCTCGTGGCTCATGCAATTTATCTCTTCATAGGATTGTGCAATACTTACTTCGGTTGTGTGCTGAAGTACCCATAGCCATGATTCCTAACAAGCACCTAGCGTCGGTGCAAACTATCCTTCTTGTTGGTAATTACACAATGCCCTTCGTAAGGCTACCTTCCTAGGTATCTATGTTTCGAGTTTCTTGGCCATTGGTTTATTGCCCAATGACCATCATCTAGAAACCTTTTAGTCCTTTGGAGCCAACACCAGTGGCTACTAGCCAACTTATTTGACCTTAAACCTTCCTAGTCCACTTAAGGTTCCTTCTTGTCAATCTAAGGCAATCATTTTGTCCCCTTATTGGGCTCTTAGGATTTGGCTTCATATGTTATAGTTTAGATCCTACTAGATCAAATTTAAGGATTTTGATGCTTATAATACCTAGTTTGTTAGCATATATTTTCTATTTCTGTTTTTATTGTTGTGTGATTGTTGGGTTTGGTTTGCTCCTCAGGGGCTTTTATGTACTTCCACCCTTTTGGTCTCTCTCTATATAAGAGAGCCTTAGGGTTTCTAATGGAATTTGAATTATTTCATCCAATTTGGTATTAGAGCATCGGTCCTAGACCGTGGCTCTAGGTATCTCACCCCTCAAGTTCTAAGCCCTACCATCTCATCTCGATCTCCTCTCTCTTCCTTGGCGTTGGCGCACAGGATTCTCTCACCAGCGGCGTCAGCAGTAGCGCCCGGCACACCTTCGACGGTACGCAGCAGCCCTTGCTGCGGTGTTATGGCGATGTGGGCCTAGCTATAGCAACACAGCGGTGACCTCATTGGGCTTAGCTCGATGGTGGTGTGACCCTAGGTGAGCATTAGTAGTGCACAGCACCACCAAGATTGCATGCAACAATGCCTGGCGGTGTTGATCTAGCCACTGTGCAATGGTTGTGACGACCTATGTGGCGGCGATGGTGGTCTGCAAGGGCGGTGCAGCGATCTGTGCGGTGCTTTTGACCGTGCAGGGGGGGTTGCGCAAGGCTAAGCAGCCTTGGTTTGGGTTGCATGCGATGGCTGTGAGGGGCGTGTAACCCTGCACTAGGGGTTATGCTCCTTGGGGTCACAAGGAGAGCGGATCTAGGTCTCTTTGGGGCCACCTTGGGTGTTCTCCTTGCACCCAGGTGAGGCCAACATCTATCCAAGGAGGCCTGTTGTTAGCGATGCAGATTTGAATATGGATTTCTTCATTAATGAGTTCGTTTCATTGGGTGTGATTGATGGATGCCTTTGGATTAGTTCGTTTCAATGATTGATGAGGAGTTGTTTAGCTCCCTTTGGACATGTTGAACTCACCGGGAATTGTTGAGTTCATGATGGAGGCCGCTATGGAAGCAGGACAAGTTAGTCTTGACAGAGACCATCGTGTCAAACAATGTCATTTGAATAGACGAGGAGGCCCTTCCACACGAGGTAGGGGGCGCGTCATCAACAGGGTAGCAGACAGTGGGCCATTGGTATGTTCCTTGGCAAGATAGGTCATGATCAGACTGTGACTGAAGCTACAAAGCAGGCCAATGGGATTGTTAGGAAAGAGGATAAGGCTGTTGTGTCTACCACTTTAGATACTGCAGCTCTTGCTTCTTTTGCAGATGATGGATGGTTAATTGATTTCGAGGCATCTTAGTGGAGATCGGGAGTGCTTCTGCATGGTGCGTGATGTTCCTCCTAGCAGGACTGTTCAGGTGGTTGATGGACATCTTTCGCAGGTCCAGGACGAGAGGGAGGTTACTATATCCCCTACCTTAAGACTGCCTAATGTTCTATCTGTTCCGGATTTTCCGATCAGTTTGTTATCAGTTAGCAGGATTACCAAAGAGCTCAACTGCAGAGCAATCTTTGATGATGTGGGGTGTGTTTTCTAGGATAAATTCATTGGGAAAACTATTGGTGGTGGACACGAGGAAGGTGTATACCACTTAGCTCAGTCTCCATTGGTAGTTGTTGGGTAGGCATATGTGGCATACAAGGTAGGGACAACATTTCAGTAGCACCGTCGGCTGGGACATCCCTCTATAGATCGACTGAGAGAGGTTATTCCTCATTTATCACTTGCTACTGATCTTCTTTGTGACTTCGTTCCGGCTATTCTCCTAGCACCACGGTTGTGTCATCTGCATGTTTTGACTTACTCTACATGGACACATGGGGCCCGAGTTGTATTCCAGACAGGTAGGGATTCCGCTTCTACTTGGTGGTCGTTGATGATTTTTCCATACTATCATGGATCTTTTTGCTTCGTAGTAAGTCAGATGTAGGAAATACGATTGAGATGTTAATTAATCAGACTAAGACTCAATTTTTGGCAATTGTAAATATTGTTAGAACCGACAATGCACTTGAGTTTTGCACCAGGAGATTGGTCCAGTTCTATAGCTCCCTAGGCATCATACATCAGACTTTTTGCCCCCATATGTCCCAGCAAAATGACGTGATAGAAAAGAAACACAGACATCTCTTAGAAGTGGCTCGGACATTGTTGATACATCACAATGTTCCATCTTCCTACTGGGGAGACGCTGTTTTGACTGCTTGCTACCTAATCAACAGGATGCCCAGTTCGGTCCTTCATGAGCAGATTCTGTATCATATACTGTATCCAGATAGAGATTTGTTTATTGTGCCTCCTCGGGTTTTCGAATGTATTTCATTTATTCACATTCTTGGTCCTGGCAGGGACAAGTTTATTCCCCGTGACGTCAAGTGTGTATTTTTGGGTTACAGCACCACTCAGAAAGGCTACAAATGTTATGATCCCATTGTTAGGCGACACTATGTTAGTATGGATGTCACGTTTCATGAGGTGCCTTATTTTTCTATGAGGGGCCACTGGATGTTTACTTCAAATGCACCTGCCCTGATGCCCTTTCCCCCTGTTCAGTTTGAGGATATTCTTATTTCAACTCTCCCGCCTCGCACTTCAGATTCCAGGGAGTTCGTGGATGATTTTGAGAAGCTACATGGGCCGATGCGCATGTACAGTTGACCTCACTTGACTCTGCAGAGGCCATTTCTGTGTATGCCACCAGACTCTCCTGCATAGGTGCATGTTGACTCCACTGAGCTGCCTGGTCATGATGGTCCCACAAGTCAGTTTATGGTGCCTGATGCTACTGAGAATCTTCCTATTGCTATTAAGAAGGCTCTACGCTCTTGTGCTCGCTACCACGTTGCAGGTGGTCTTCCCAGTACTCATTTTGGGAAGTCGTTTGTCCAGTTTACTTTTGCCTTGTCAACTGTAGAGATCCCCACTACCTACCGGTAAGCCATGCTTCATCCAAAATGGCAGGTTGCCATGGAGGACGAGATGGTTGCACTTCGGGGTCGCGGGACCTGGGAGCTGACTCCAGTTCTTGACGGAGCTACTGTTGGCTGTAGATGGGTATTTACAGTGAAATTCAATTCAGATGGGGGCATTGCCAGGTATAAGGTACATCTAGTGGCAAAGAGATTCACCTAGACCTATGGGGTGGATTTCTTTGACACCTTTGCACCAGTTGCCAGACTTCCTACTGTACAGGTGCTGGTTGCAGTGGCAGTTCAGTTAGATTGACCTTTACATCAGCTGGATGTGAAGAATGACTTCCTTTATGGGGATCTCCAAGAGGAAGTCTATATGCAGCAGCTGCTTGTTTTTGAGGCTGAGGGGGAGTTTGTATGCTGACTATAGAAGGCCATTTATGGCATTAAGTAGAGTCCCAGAGACCGGTTCCAGTGACTATCACAGGTTGTAGAGGCAGCTAGGTTCAGGAGGTTGACAATCGACTTTTCTCTTTTTGTCAGGAGGACTGGATGAGGTTTGGTGGTACTTCTTGTTTATGTTGATGACTTGATTGTCACAGGAGATGGTGAGGAGGGTGTTGCTGAGATTAAGCACATCATAGCGTAGTAGTTTGTCATGAAGGTCTTCAGAGCTCTACGATACTTTCTTGATATTGAGGTTGCTCGCAGCAAAAAGGGCGTGGTCTTATCCCAGAGGAAATATGCTTTGGACATCTTGTGGGAGAATGGCATGCTTGGGGCTAAGGAGGCCAATATTCCTATGGACCCTAAGATGCCACTATATGATGAGAATGCATAGTTGGTGGAGAGTAGACAGTACAGGCAGCTTGTGGGCAAGCTACTATATCTCACTATTATGAGGCCAGACATCTCGTTTGCTATAGGGAAACTGAGTCAGTTCATGGCTAAGCCAACACACCAGCACTGGGATGCAGCATTGATGGTGCTCAGATACATCAAGAAGGCTCCTGGGAAGGGTCTTCTCTTTTCAAAGGGGTCTATCATGACCTTGGTTGGATACTCTGATGTGGACTACGCTGGATGTCATGTAGATCATAAATTCACTACTGGGTTCTGCATCTTTCTAGTAGGTAGTTTGATTACATGGAGGAGCAAGAAGCAGAGCACAGTTGTGAGATCTAGTGCTGAGTTTGAGTATAGGGTCATGGTTCAAACCACTGCAGAGATGATGTGGATCAGATCCTTGCTTACTGACTTGCAGATATAGTTTTCTAACCCGATTTATTGTCGCCTTTATTGACTGTTGCTACACCAGAGACATCATTTTGAAGGGGTTCCTTTATACCATGCTAGTTACATCTGAGCAGTAGATTGCTGACATCCTTACTAAGCCCTTAGCCAGGTTTCTATTAGATTCATGTGTATCTAAGATGAGTATGATAGATATTTATGTTTCAGTTTGAGGGGGAGTGTTAGCATATATTTTCTATTTCTTTTTTTCGTTGTTGTATGACTGTTGGGTTTGGTTTGCTCCTCAGGGGTTTTTATGTATTTCCACTCTTTTGGTCTCTCTCTATATAAGAGAGCTCTAGGATTTCTAATGGAATTTGAATCATTTCATTCAATTAGTTCAATTCTAGGAAGCCCTTTCCTAGCTTTAATTCTAGAAGAAGAGCCTTAATGCAATGGTAAAGATTGTCACCATGTGACCTTTGAGTCGTGGAAACAACCTCTTGTTGAAAATATAAGGTAAGGCTGTGTACAATAGATCCAAAGTGGTCTGGCCCTTCCATAGACCCCATTCATAGTAAGAGCTCCGTGCATCCGGCTGTCCATTCGTAGCTTTAATTCTAGTACAAAACCTTAGGAATTAATAACACTCCTTATTAGACTTCTATAGAAAGACCTGGATCGTCTTTTTATCGGATGTCTACTTTTATCAAGGTGCATTGTTTTTCATTAGACTTCATATATTACTAATTGAGGTAGCATTTTAGCCATAGATTCTTCAATATTCAATTAATAAAGTCAAATCGGATGTCTAGAATGTTTTTCAGATGTCTACTTTTATGAAAGAGCATGATATTACTATTCTTATCCCTTGAATTATTGTCTTCACAACATTCATGCCCAAGACAAAACATTCTTCTCAATTACAAGCCATTTCGGACGCCCTATATTCTTAAGAGAGCAGTTAAGTCACACCTAGAGTCACTCTGGACATCTAATTGGAAGCTCATGATGTTCAAAAGTTCAGTTTTAACTTGCGGGGTCTATTGGCCAGTCTTATGACCAGATGTCTAATAGGCCCTTTTTGATTTCTAGGATTTTATATTAGATGATCCTATGGACAACTTTTCGCAATGGAGTTATTGGGGCTTAAATTAGACATCCTATCAAAAGATCAAACTTCTGATTTGTAGTTTTCATGTGTCCAGTTATTTTTAAAAAGCTTGCTCGGGATGTCTGGTCCTGATTCCGGACATCTATTTGTACTCTAGACCTAGAATATTGAATTTGCAACTGATCTAACCACTTCCTTTCACATCTATAATCCATGAAACAAAGATCTAAAGCTTAGAAATGAAAGATTTGAAAGCCCTAGAGGGGGGGGGGGGGGGTTGAATAGTGCTTAAGGCGGTAATTAATCGCTAATTCGAATATTGACCAAAAAATTAAACAAATTAATTGGACTACAATGAATGCACAACGCACAACACAAGATATATAGTGGAAACCAAAAACTAGGGAGAAATCACAACTTATGTCTCCTAACCTAGGATTTTACCCTGAGCAACTCTTGGAATACTTAACGGTACTTAAGAGGTAAAATTGAGTAGCTTTCTAATTGATTTGAGCTTAGCAACTGATGCGTATGTCTCATCAAAATGTGGACCCTCCTCTTTGTTATAACCTTGGGCAACAAGCTTAGCTTTGTTTCTAACTACCTTTCTAGACTAATCCAAATTTTTTTGAAAGATCCATTTTGTATCAATAATGGTGTGGTATCTAATCTTAGGAATCAAATCCCAAACCTTATTCTTCTCAAATTTGTTGAGTTCTTCTTACATAGCTAGAATCTAAAACTCATTACCATAAGCCTCTTCAATAGACTTGGGTTCTATTTGAGAAACAAAAGCATAAAAAACAAACCCCTAAAATTTGATCTTGCTTGAACACGCGTTGATATAGTTGAAATATTTAAATAATGCAGAAGCATAAATTAAAGCAACAGACAATTATGGAATGTTTGGGTTTACGTGGAAACCCCACTTACGAGAAGTGGTGAGAAAACCACGGGAGAAGTACCTTATGGGCGTGTTTTCTCTATATTTGTTCTCAAAGATAAATGGACGGAGTACACGCCTATTTATAGGCTACCACTCACACGCAAAGCTCACACTTTTCAATGTGGCACTAAACAACCACTCAGTTCTCTCAACACTTCACCTCAAGTTGGAGCATGGAATGTTTAGCTTGTAACACAAAGGAACCCACTCTACATAGGTGGGAACATAGGCTGGAGCTGCTGAAGGAATTGTGGTTGTCTTTGAAGATCTGGTGCTGATGGCTTCCCATTCAGTATCCCTGAAAAGGATCTTCCTCTGAAGATCCCGAAGTTGCATCTCCCACATAGAAATTGACCGAGCCCTTCCTCTGAGGACCTCGAAAATGGATCTCCCTATCTTTGGAGACCTCGAAACTATGGACCTCTCAGAGTTTGGTTTCTTATGTGAAGATCAGCTACTAAACAAGTCCGTAGCGGTATCCGATCTCACCTCAACTACTGGAGGATGCTATTGTGTTTTGGGACTGCAACAATGTGACTACCAAACGGGGGTGACTACAGCAAGCTCCCACACTTCCCCTTTCTCCCATACTCGTATTGGAGAAAATAATAACGAGAAAAAAATAAAACCAATAAAATCTAGAAAAGACTTCTCCATATCTTTTCTTACACATAAACCTCATCATCAATTTTTTGTTTTAATTTTTTTTCCTTCTCATTCTTTCTTCTTCTTTTTTTCTCCTTTTTTTTTTCATTTTTTTATTTTTTTTTTCTTCTCTCTTTCCTTCCTTTTTCTTCTATTTTTTTTTTAATTTCTTCCTTGGCCTCTTCTTCTCCCCCTTTTTTTTCAATGTTAGGAAAAAGAATGGCCCAAAATGAGCCCAATAAAGAACTAGGTTGAGGCTAAGTGGCAAAGATACAAACCACATGCTGATAAAGATGCAAAGTTGCAAACCACACGCCGAAGCCACGAAGAGCAGGGACTTAATTTCCTTGAAGACATCGTTGTCGCCGCAATCTTCGTCGTCATCAACACCAGTCTTCGCTGTCACGTCACCGTGATCCTCGCTGCTCCACACCGCTATCTCGTGCGAGATCTCTGTAGCGATCTCCACCGACTCGATCTCGTTATGCATGAGATCGTCGCCTCATGCATCACCTCCATTAGCGGTGCAGATCACGTGAGATCTTCCTCATCCTCGCTAAGCTCCTCTGAGCGCCGCCTCGTCTTCATCTCGAGCGACGTTGCTAGGGTCTACTTGAGCCCTAGTAGCTTCACTGACCGCCGCTCGAACCGAACGTCGCCAAGCCCCACCTGGGCTATCCACGACATCGTAGCAATGCCGCCTGCGGAGCTCCGCCACGGAGCGTCTTCCATTGAATGCTCCTCGACCTAGACTCTATCAATGCGTCGCTTGATCCCGCCATGGCGCCGCAATCTCCTCACCGCTCGCACGTCGCCATTGGATTTCTAGGGCTTCAACATAGATCCACGATAAGGTCTCCTCGTGCGAGCCCTAGCGGTGCCACTTAGCACCGCCATCACCTTCTCTTCGTGGTCGTGTGTGCCGCCTCCATCGAGAACGACGCCGCCGTTGACGCTTAGGTGTGCGAGGTCACGCCACCTCGTGCCGCAGGATCCGGATCTCCACCTCGTGCAAGCGATCTTGACGTGAGATCTCCGCTAACATCCTCATTGCGATCCTCCTGCGTTTGCTCTTTCTTCTACTCAATTGCAGCGTCATCATTGTGCTGCCAAGAAACTCGTTGCTGCCACCTACATGGTGCTCCTCCATGCTTTTGTTGTGCTCCACCGCCATCCTCACAAGGGGGAACCTGTCCCTTACCATTTGTGCAAGCATCAGCTGAGCTAAGAAGGAGATTGCCTCCTGCGTGTATCACCATTGGCTCCTCCGGATGAAAAGAAATTGGAATTCCTTTGAATGAAACTTTTGATAAGAACAGTAGCAAGATTAAAAATCTTATAACAAACCTAAGAATGAACTATTCTGATATCAAGTTAAAATATTTAAATAATACGGAAGTATAAATCAAAGCAATAAATAATCATGGAACGCTTAGGTTTACATAAAAACCTCATTCACGAGGAGCGGGAAGAAAATCACGAGAGAAGCGTTCTATGGGCGTGTTTTCTCTATATTTCTTCTCAAAGATAAATGGGAGTACACGCCTATTTATAGGTCACCACTCACACACAAAGCCCACACTTTCTAATGTGGCACTGAACAACCACTCAATTCTCTCAATAGATACATTACCGAAAATAAGGTTTTTTGGATGATCTCTTTGAAATATCCAATCCTTTGGCATGTCATGGACATTCTGGGCATCAGGAATGTTAGAAACATCAATAAAATAGGGTGCCTCCTCATCATCATCAACTATGGGAGGAGTTGATGTGAATGATTCGTCAAAAACACATGTAAAGTCTCCTCTATGGTTGTTTTCTTATTATACCCAACGAAAACTCCATCATACCCAAATAGGTTTAATTAACCTTTAATTAAGGATGTATGTAGTACCTAAGTACTTATGGATCCACAAGATTTAACACTTCTTAAACATCTAACCACCATCATCTGTCATACAAACCTTTGTCTACAAGGAACAAACTCCTAGTCTTGCATGCTTTATCTTGCAATCAAAAGGGAATATAGAAAAGAAAAGATCCCTGCCTACTGATATGTAATTTGGTTGCTGAGGATGAGTCCTAGAAGTCTCCGCCTTCTCTAGGAAACTTTCCCAAGCTCAACAGCTCTTTGATTCTCTTCCAGGAGTCTCCTTTGTAGCCCCATTCTCGATCTCTTCTTTGAAATGGTTGCCTTAATGGATTTCCTTGCAGCAACTTCTTGCGGTAGCAGTAGCGTTGCTTTCTTCCTTATTCTTTCCCCTCTTGCTGTAGGAACTTGCTCCAACAAGCCACGAGGTTTTTCCCTTGAAGGAGAAATTGAGACTTGGTGGAGGACTAAAGTTCCAGGAAATTTAAAAGAGGTAACTTTGAGCTTTATTTGGTGCATTAGGGGCCATATGTAATGGAGAAATTCATCTCTCAAATTAAATGAAGATTCAGAAATCAGGACAGCTCATAGTGGTTTGCCACCAACAACCCATGCAGTGTTCCACTGATGCCCACTTGACTTCAGCCTCCTCTTAGCCATAAAATAATCCCACCAAAACCATTTTTGTTCTCCATTTTATCTCTACTTTCAAAAAATATGGAAATTCTTCTGCACCAATCTGTAATACCACAATAACAATCCCTTTTATGGGATTCATCCATCAGCCATTAATCAAAATAGGCCCAATTGACTTGTTTGGTGCCATTTTCCCAATCAGCTAAATATGCCTTTGCTTGGCATTTATTATTTGGTTTATAAAGCTTATTTACATTACATAAATCCCTTTCTAATTTATGGGCTATACAATTATACTTTATCCTAATTTACCCACTTAATTCTATGATTGTCTTAGTTGGCGTTTGTAATGAGGTATATATCAAATACCTCTACTTACATAAGTGATTTCCAACTTATGATTAAGACTAAGTAGGTCAGAATTTTGGATCCATACACATATAGTTGGTTACTCAAATGCTAACTATACTAGATCACTAAATGAAGTCAACCACATTGCATTTTACATTTGTAAGTACTAAGTGATAATCTAGTGATGTGGCGGACAAGTAACTTGCTCTAGTACTAAATCAAAACATCAGCCCATGGCATAATTGAAATGATGTGAATGAAATCAGTGTTTTGACTCTTTGCATATTCTTGTTACAACTCCTATAAAGATGATATGATAGTTGTGGAACAACTTTTATTGCAAATAATCTAATGTTTGATGAATGAATCAAGCATGTTGAGGTCAAGTGCTTTGGATTGGAGTTGGCTTTTATCAAATGAAGTTCCATTTTGGAGAATTATGTGATGACATTTGAGATTTTTTCAACTTGGAAGAGGCAAAGGAGAAAAGCGTTCTATTTGAAGGTGGATTTCTTCAAGGTCTACACTCTTTGCACTAGATAGATTTCTTCAAGGTCTACACTCTTTGCACTAGATATCTCTGATCTTTACTTTGCCTTTGGGTTTTCCTAGGTTTTCCATAGTAGTCTGTTGTGGATGATGACCTACATTACTTTAGCCTCCTTTTCCATTCTTATTAATGGTCATCCAAAGGGAGGGAGAATCCTACCCCTACGCAAGGTGAAATGGGGGGTGTCCACTAGCACCTCTCCTTTTTCATGCTGGCAGTGGACTTCTTGGTAGTTGCTTGCTTGTTATGGTGCTCTACTAATTTGTTGCGAGTCTTTAGTGTAAGGAAGGGGGTAGTACTATACTTATCCGATGATACTATCCTCTTCATTAAAGGTTTGGTGGTTGAAGTTAGAAGGGCCATACTACTAATAAAGATTTTTGGTGTGGTGTTTAGGATAAAAGTTCATTTACAAAATTTAGGTTCCATTCTCTTTGGAATGAAACAAGATGAGGTGGAGAACTATGCAATAGGATAGCATTGGGAGCCCCACTTTTGTAGTTGCCTATCAAGTATTTGGGGCTGCCCCTTCTACCAGGGAATATTGCCTGCAAAGATTGGGTACTAGTTATTGTAAGGATGGAGACATGACTTTAGCGGTGGTGTGCCTCTGCTCCGAGGGTGGTCAACTTATCCTACTATCCTTAATCCTCATGACACTTATGATATATTATCTCTCAGTTCCCGAGATGCCTGTCCGTGTCCTACAAAGGGTCGACTCTATATGAAGACAATTTCTATGGCCCTCCTCCACTGCAAACAACTTCCTACCTTTGGTGTCATGGGATGAAAGGCCTGGGCATAGCCAACCTTAGAGAGCTAAATTATGCGCTACTTGCCAAGTGGGATTTGGTCTTGGTTTGCCCCTATTTACCCTTTTGGGAAAGGATCTTTTGCGACCCTTATGGGGATCCCATCAAATGGTATGAGAGAAGGGTGGTTATTAAAGGCACATCTAGCTTTGGAGAGGCTTGTGAAAGGTCACAAGGAAAGTCACTCCCCACTACAGGCAGGCTCTTGCAGATGGAGGAAGGTTCTGCTGTTGGTCCCATTAATGGTCCTTTTTTGGCTCTATTCAGAGATTTACCTATGGATGGCATCCTTCACCTTAGATCCTCTTGAACCCTCTTGTTGTGGTGGTAGGTTGTTACCATGATGGGCCTTGGATACCCAACATAGCTACTTCTCTGTCAGATGCTAGAGAAGAGGATCTGATGCTTATACCATAGGCTCTCTAAGAGGTCCATTTGGGGGAAGGGAGAGATGATTGGATTTGGAAATATTGTCGCTTTTGTTAAAAAAGTGTACCTTCAGTACATGGGAGACTACATGGCTGTTGATCAATTGCTATCTGATGATTGTGATGGTGTCTTTAAAGGTTCATTTTTTATATGGTTGCTGAGGAGAAGACTAATTACTCAGATTTTTAGAAATTGTTAGATGCTGGAGGCTAATTCATCATGCATATCCTGTGATGGTCATTTATAATATGAGGACCACCTATTCCTTGCTTGCTCTTTTGCACAACAACGTTAGCAGTGTGCATTAATTTGGCCCTTTGACTATTCATCACATGATGCTTTTTGGAATAGCACACGAAGTCAAAGAGGTGAGGACAGTGTGGATAAGACAAGGAGAGCTTTCATCCTCTTGTGGTGTCTGTGGCTGGCACATGATGATCTATTCAAGGGAGGGAGAGCTAGTGTTGGGGTAGTCTTGTGGCATTTTGCTTCTCTTTGTAACCTCCGGTGTAACTAACTCAGTTTATCAATGAAACCTAGCAGTTGACAACCCTTGTTAACCTCCTCCTGTTTTTAAAAATAAAATGTTGAGGTCAACTGCCACTACATACGAGACATGGTCCAGACAGGAAAACTTATCTACCCAGCATGTGGCCCCGAATGATAAAATTGTAGACATCTTTATGAAGCCCCTCCGACATGTGAACTTCAGTAAATGGTTATCCTAGCTGAGCATGACAGACATTTAGACTTTGGCTTGAGCGGGTGTAGAGGACTTATCATATTATTTAGATTATTTATATTCTTTTTGGACCATATTGTGAATTTCCTACTAATTCTCTATTTAAAAAGGACTAGTGTTTACTAATAGATGATGGAGCATTCCATTTTCACAACATGATGCACATTGAAATCATGATAGCAGACCATGCACTTGACATGTATTGGTGCTGAAATGCAATCTAAAATGTTCTAAAAAATTCTAAAGATTTTATCTGAGAATCATAACTTGCAACCCTAAGTCCCCATTTTGGATGCGGAATAAAACAATGTGGAATAAGTGGAGAAGAGTGTTTGTTTAGGTGGTGGAATAAGTGGTGGGATAAGTAAGGGGATAAAATCATTGGTGTATTGATGTGATATTAGTGGATATTTTTTAATGTTAAAAGTGAGAGTGGAGGATGTAGTGGGCATTTGTTTAATATTAAAAGTGAGAGTGAATGATATTAGTGATTATTTATTTAATATTAAAAAGTGAGAGTGGAGATTATTGTGATTTGATAGGAAAAACTTTCGAAAAACTCCAACAAAAATCTCACAAGAGGATATTCACCCACTAACCCTACCTCCAAACGGATCCCAAAGGTTGACCAAAAATCACATAAGAAAAGTAAGTACAAACATCTGAAAAATCATTCAGCTCACCAAAATAGAGTATGTAAATTTGCTAAAATCAGTAAGTTGTCCAATTCTTAGAATTTTTTTACCTATTTAATGAAAATTTTATAGTGTGTATGAGATGTAAAAAATTATCAAGTTTAAATGCAGAACTAACTAAAGTAGATGCAACTCAACATTTATGCATGTAGGAATTGAACAAATTATCCAACTACAACCTAAATGCACGAACCTGTCTAAATGCAACCTAAACAATACCTAAATACTAAACCTAAAATCTATTGAATGCTTTGGAAACCAAATCTTAAAATTGAATTGCGGTGAATCTTCCTTTTGGCTTTGGATGTCCACCAAGATAAGACTCTATGGGCATACTCTAGGCTGAGTTACAGAAAATTCAAGGTAAATTCAATGTTGAGCTACATTTTCGAAAATTCCAAACATCTAATTGAAACCGTAGCAAAAATTGCATCAATCACGGATTAGAGGAATCAAATTCAATTACGAAGCAAGCATAAAAAATGAAGAATACATGCACACTTCGGTATCTTCAGCCATATATGAAAGTTTTGAGATGAAATATAGTAAAGAGGAGAAATACAAAATGCAAATAGAGTAAACAACGAGTCCAGTCTCTTGTCCCGTAGACGACTCCAGTTTGCAAAATTCTCATTGCATATGTCTTCCTGCATGGAGATAATTTCCTTCTTGCCTTTATGTGATGTGTAGGGATGTCCTTCACCAAGAGAATATGAAGGGATGATGGTGGAATAGCCTTAAATAATGGGAAGAATCAGCGCTAGACCTAGCTGGAAGGAGAGAGAGTAAAGAGAATTGAGGTGGATGGGAGGAGAAATGGCATAAGGTTGGCAAAGGGGACATTTTGCTTCTTGGAAGGGGAAGGAGGCATGCCTTATAGATTAGGACTAGGATTTTGATGGCTTTCATTTTTGGTGAGATTCCTAATAGGATAGGTTTTAGAGCCTTCTAAAATCATCCTAATTCAATCATAAGTCATCTCGTCACCCTAGCTCCTTTAGTTTTGAATTAGCTAATTTAGGGTTTGAATGGGAATGCCATGGCCAATTTACTAGAGATGTATAATTTTTATGCGTTATAGAATCGGGGAATCCTAGTTTGATTGGATTCTAGATAGGAATTTCCTAATTTATCCATGGGAAAGTGTGCACTAAATGGGACATGAGAAGAGCTATGTTCCACATGCTAGGTCAAGGAATTGTGAAACATTGCATGTAATGGGTTTGGGTGGATCAAGGTTAGTTTTGTGTGGACCTAAGCAACTTTAAATGGGCTTAAGTGGGCTCAGTTGAGGCCTTTGGACTTAGGTGGGCTTAATTGAATTTAAAATCATGTTTCTTGGTGAAATTCATCAATAATTCAAAAGAAATGGCGGATAACTCCCCTTCTTGCTCCAATAGGCCTATTCCACTATATTCATAATGCCTCATGACCCTTTAGGAAGCTTCTTCATGAAGTGTCTTCCGATGAATCTTCTCACTTCTTCTTGAGACATAATCTTAACTCTTAGTAGAGCATTATTTTGCACCTTCACCTTGGTTAGATCAGTGTTCTCTTTCTTGTATGCATTTTCCCATTTTCTTGTGTGCAAAAAAATACATCTTCGCCATCTGTACTCAAAAAGTAGAAGACATGAAATACATATGAAGCCTAAATAAAACATTAAATCAACTTGTTTTTTAATAGACTCAGAATTAGCAAGAATCAAGCATGAAATGCACATAAAATGACATAATAAGTAGACCTTACGGGCATCTTCAATGTAAAGTGTTAGGAAATAAAATCAATAGGATATTATTTAGTAATTGTTTAGTTGTGTTTCCATGTATTTCAAGGCCCTCTCTCTATATAAAAAGGGTTAAGGCCTCTCTTTTCTAATTAATAAAGTCTATATTCTCCTAAAAATCCATTGGAGAGGCCCTCTCCTCTTCCAAACCTCTCCTCTCTTCTTCTTCCTTTCCTTCTTTTGTTACTACTGTTGTTGCAAGCAACAACCACGACATCAGCGATAGCAGCAGCAATACCTTAGCGACAACAGTTGACAGCAGCAATTGCTGCTGCTATTGCCCCCTCTCTCACGTTGCAACAAGCCTAGTTGGCCGTATAAGGCTACTGCGGGTTCTCCCCCCGCATGTAAGTTACTTGTTTGGGTCCTTATATGTTTGAGTGGAAGAAACAATGAAGACGGGAGTAACCTCAAGATATCTAGATAATGGGCAGCTTTCACGCACCCCAAGAGAAACCAAGCGTGGATTGGCTTTGTGAGGGCGTACAAGAAGCACCCAAGATTGAAAACACAAAAAGGGCCTACCACGTCGATAAGAGTTAATCTTCATTACCTTAAGGATTCAAGTCTTCGACGTCTCCTGTGTCTCGACTTGCAGGGGAGTGTTTGGAAATAAAATCAATAGGATATTATTTAGTTGTTTTCCATTTAGTTCTTTTCTATTTTTAGTAATTGTTTAGTTGTGTTGCCATGTATGCCAAGGTTCTCTCTCTATATAAAGAGGGTTAAGGCCTCTCTTTTCTAATTAATAAAGTCCATAGTCTCCAAAAAATCTCAACATAAAGCTTTCATTATAAGCCTTCTCTTAATTGGTCAAGCAAAATTTTTACCTTAAATGTGCTCTTGCCTTTCCAAATCCTCTTGCAATCATGTACAAGTTCTCCATTAGTATCTCCGTAAGCTGAATGGTGAATCTTATAAGCTACTTTGACCCTCGAGAAATTGGTTTTTAGCCCCTTGGATGACAACTCAATGGATCCACAAGGAGTTTGATGCACCAATAAGGCAAAAAGGAGAAGGTTCACTTTTTGTTGATCGTGATGGATCTAGTATTGCAGATACTTTGCAGTGTGATGGAGGAAGGCTAAATAACTAGTAGTTTTTTTGTAAAATCTCTTCTTTTTTTAAACTTAGGGGATAGAGTGTTTTGATCCTATGTAACTCCCTTAACTATGCAAATTACTTTTCAGGGTTGTGCTGTAAGGCCATGTCCTCTAAGTGCACAACAGTACTCATCTGCATGCAAGTAGTTCCTTTTTTCGAATTATTTTAGAGCATTCTATCAGGAATGTGGACAGATTTTCCTTAAAAGTCCCATGTTCAGTTGTGATATTAAAACATTAGAAGAATTCTTGGAGTAGGTTTATGAAACACTCCTAGGTAACAAGCGTTCGTGGTGTACACGGATTGGATTAATCCACAATCCAATCGATTTCAACTCGATTAGATTGGATTGGATTATTTACCATTATGGATTGGATTAAATTAGAAAATTTTCAAATCATTTTAATTAGATTGGGTTTTGGTTAAGATCCTAACTAATCCAATCCGCTATTCGTAAAATTTATAATATATCTAATCCGATCTGATCCATAATCCATAGGAAAATATTTGTACATATATATACAAGAATTACAATAAGAAGAGATAAACCTTGATACTTAAAAAGTATGTAGTATAAAAGTCCGAAAGAAGCCCTTCCACTGCAATTGTTTCCCTCTTAATGCCCTCTTCCAAAATAATCCCTATATTTATTTCCTTTGATGTTAGTTCCTTTAGTTTATTATAAGCTTCATGAAGTAAATAATTTTGTATATCTTGAGTGTAATTTTTTAATTTTGTGAGATGTAGCCTAATAGGGAAAACAATAAACTTTAAATTTCTATTTCGTAATGCTATGTGCAAAATTATTTACCATTAAAAAAACAAAAAATCCATTCCAATCTAAACCAATATGAAAGTTTATGGATTAGATTGGATTTGATTGTATTAGACCTTAAAATGGATTGGATTGGATTACAAAAATCTCAATCCAAAAAGAGTAGACTGGATTATGAATTTACTAAAATTTGCATCGTGTGCACCCCTCACAGCTGCATAGTTCGATACTTGTCATCCAGGGCCTATATAGAAATGAAATTTGATGGTTAAATAGCTTCTTTGTTGCTAGTAGTCCTATGTTTCAATTAGAGGATCAAAAATATAGTTGGAAAAAATGAATCTTCTTATTTTGCTAAGTCAGCCCTACACCTCTTTGAATAGAGAGGTGAGGGAAAAATTATAACGAGAGTCCAACCATAAAAAATAAATAACAAAACAGCCCTCAACATAATGTAACACTCCCTCTTAAGCTGGAGCATATATATCAACCATGCTCAGCTTGTTCCTACACTTCTCAAACATAGGGCGAGATAATGACTTAGTAAACATATTTGCAGTTTGTTTTGAGAAGGCTTGGCAAGCAGTATAGAGCTGACCCGGATGAATTAGGCTCCTGGTATAATGACAATCCACTTCCACATATTTAGTCCTTTCATGGAACATGGGATTGTTAGCAATATAGGTTGCAGCCCTGTTGTCACAATACATCTCTATGGGCTCCTTAAGAATAACATGAAGGTCTCACAACAAAGACCGTATCCATATCATCTCCGCTGCTATATGTGCCATAACACGGTATTCTGATTCAGCGCTCGAACGTGACACCACAGTTCGCATTTTGCTCCTCCAGGTCACCAGATTCCTTGCTACAAAGGTATTGAAACTTGTAATAGATCTTCTGTCCCCAACATTACCTGCATAGTTTGCATTTGAATAAGAAACAATAGCCATAGGAGCTTTCTTCTAGAACAAAAGACCGTGACCTAGACACTCATTGATGTTCGTCAACACCTGCATCACTGCTTGCCAATGATTAGCAGTAGGTTTGTCCAAGAACTGACTTAACTTACCTACTGCAAGCTTAATATCTAGCCTAGTTATGGTCAGATACAGGAGCTTCCTCACCAGTTGTCTATAAGCCTTCTTATCCATCAACTTCACTGTGTCATCAAACAAATGAACCTTTGGATCCATAGAGTTATCAGCACCCTTAGATCCAAGCATGTCTGCTTCCTAGAGAATGTCTAGAGCATATTTACTTTGAGACATAACAATACCTTGCATACTTGTAGCAATCTCACTGCCAAGGAAATATCTGAGCTTTGTAAGATCTTTCATAACAAACTGGTGTGCTAAATATTCCTTCACCTGAGAAATACCAGTTGTGTCATCTCCTGTGAGTATAAGATCATCAATATACACAAGTAGAGCCACAACACCACTGGTTTTCCTCACAAACAATGAATGATCAGACGAGGACCCCTGCAACCTAATAATAGCCAACGCCTTTGACATACGCTGAAACCAGGTTTGGGGGCTCTGCTTAAGGCTATAGATGGCCTTTCATAGCCTACAAACACTCCCCTGAACCTCAAAATCAGGAGGTTGCTGCATATATATCTCCTCCTGAAGGTCGCCATAGAGAAATGTATTTTTGACGTCCAATTGCTGTAAAGATCATCTATAGTGTGCCACATAGAAATAAGTATACAGATGGTGGAGAGACGAGCAATCTGTGAGAATGTGTCAAAGAAATGCACTTGTAGGTTTGGGTGAATCTTTGGCCACAAGACGAGCCTTATACTAAGAAATAGACCCATCGGGGTTTTATTTCAAGGTAAAGGCCCACTTAACACCAACAAGGTGCGCATCAGAGGGTAACAGAGTGAAGTCCTAGGTGCCTCTGTCATGGAGAGCAGACATTTCCTCCATGGCAAACTTCCAATGCGGATTTAGGAGAGCCTGCTGATATGAGGTAGGTATCTCAGTGCTAGAGACAACAATAGTGAAGGCATGAAACTCAGCACTAAGAGAGTTAGTGGAGACTACACTCCCAACTACACAGTATTGAGCACAGGAATGATGAGCTTTTCGAATTGAAATAGGAACATCATCATCAACATCCATTGATACAGGACTTGGGGAAGAAACATCAACGGGAGAAGCATTGTCAGTTGGCTCAACACATACCTGATCGGGAGAGGATGATAGTGGCTCAGTAAGAACTGGAGGGGAAGGGGTGGGTTTAGGTTTTTCTCTATAACTGATAGGTAGTTGATACGTAATACTGTTGAATGTCTTTTCATCTGGTGGTACTACTATGAATGTGCTCATAGGTTGCTCTGAAGAAGTAACAGGTCTGCTACTACAACCAAAATCATCCATGGATACCAGAGGCATAGGCATAGGCATAACAGTCTTCGCATCACATAATTGATGAGTGGACGCGGAGAAATATGGAATAGACTCGTGGAATGTGACATCCGCACTGATATAGTGCTTATGATGTATGGGATCAAAGCTCCTATACCCATTCTGAGTGTGACAGTAGCCAAGGAATACACACTTGACTGCTCTAGGGGTAAGTTTATCACAGCCAGATCTAAGCAGATGCATAGAGGCAACATAACCAAACATCCTGGGAGGTACTAAAAATAGATCTGCATCAGAATACAATACTGTTCATGGTACTTGCTCGTGAATCACAGATGAGGGAAGCCTGTTAATAAGCAAGGCATGAGTCGTATCTAGAATGTGTTTATGTTTTTGTTTTGCCCCATTTTGTTGTGACGTGTAGGGGCAAGGGGTTTGGTGTTCAATATCAAGGGAGTTATAAAACACCGCCAGTTGTTTGGTGCAGAACTTTAATGCATTATCTGTCTTGATTGTTTTAATAGAAACATCAAATTGATTTTTCACAAAAGCCATAAACTGCTGAATAATAGTACTAACATTTAATTTAATATGCATAAAAAATAGCCATGAAAGGCGAGGAAAATCATCAACTAGAAGTAAGTAATAATGATGACCTTATTTATCTGCTACTCGGCTAGGACCCCAAACATTGCAATGAGATAAATCAAAACATGCTGAACTACTAGGTTGCATAGACACTGGAAAGATGGATTTGTGGTGCTTCCCCAACTTGCGTGCATTACACTGAATCTTCTTAATTGGCAGAAGATGTGAGATGATTTGGCGTAGTTTGTCCAAATATTGATGGCCTTATCGTTTGTGCTACCGCAAGGCATACTTAGTAGGACTCATCTGATAGGCTATGGCAACTGGACTCTGCACTAGCCGGTACACACCCCCTTCCTCATGTTCGCTACTAATCGTCCTCTTTGTCATGCTGTCCTGAAAGGTACATCCAACAACATAAAAAATAATATGGAAGTTCGGTTGCTTTGTAATAGTACTAATAGAAAGTAACTGCATGGTCATGTCAGGTACATAATAAACATGTGAAAGATATAACGTAGGAGTAACATATACCCCCCATTTCCTACAAATAGGGGCATGCCTACCATCTGCAAGCTGGACTAAGCGCCCTTGTGGAACATCCTGTATCCTTCCAAAACAATAGAGATTCCCAGACAGATGATTTGAAGCACTAGAATCTATCAACCATGTACTAATACCTGATGCTGAGGCATAAATTGCTGTGCCTAAAGACTGAGGTTGATCGTGTGTCAACTGTGCTAGACGCTGTACTACTGCATCATAGTCTACCTCTGCAAGTGTAGCTAACTCAGTAGAAGTCGCATGGGTAGAAGTCACAGTAACTTGGTTGGCCATAGGAGGCCTTCCAAGTTTATTCCAGTACTTGGCTTCAACATGGCCAATCCTCCCATAGTAGGTGCATGTAGGCTTACTGCGTATAACATCATCACGTCCTCTATCTCTGCCACGAAAAGATCCACCTCATCCACCACGGGTGCTAACTGTTGCATGGGCAGAGGAGGTATTAGAGGAGACTACATCATGATTAGACTGAACCTGTAGCCTACTAAGCTTCCTGTAAATCTCCTCAATAGGAGGAAGCTTAGATAAAGTAAGAATCTAAGACTGAGTGGCAGCATAATCATTAGTTAGACCTGCAAGAAACATGCGAGTAGAAAACTCCATATGATCTCTGCACGTGATAGATGCGCACATGGGTCTGCAGCATTATATTTCTCCAAGAGGCCTTTCATAGTATAGTACTGTGGCAAGCTTATGGACTCCTGCTTTAGGTGACAAATCATAGTGTATCTGGAAAACTTGAGTTGAATTCAAGTCATGAGAATAAGCAACTTTTCGGCCATCCCACATCTGTTTGGCTAACTTGTAATACATGATCTCATTTCCAATGTGAGGAATGATATTATTCAGAATCCAAGCTCTCATTATAGCGTCATCTTTGGTCCAGATTGCATATTTCCCCATTTTCTGCTTTGGTGGTGCTTTTGTGAGCACATGTTGCTTCTCATGACCTTCAACGGAAACAAGAAAGGTTTGAGACCAATGGGGGTAATTGGTCTCATCCACTTACACAATTGGAGCAAAAAATAGGCTTTGCACACACCACTTTTTGCACCTTGCCCTAAAGAAACTTCTAGCTCTGATGATGAAGTCATAATACAGTCACAACACCAGCAACTTCTCAAAATATCATAAACCACATATCTGAATTTCAATAACATGATATCCATGGAATACACACCCCGTAATCTGCACACACGCTGTTCTAAACTCTGTCAACACTTCAAAGGGGAATATACACCCCAAAAATATCATCAAAATAAGGGAATACACACTTCAAAAACAATCCAAAGATCTAAAAATGTCATACTGCAACACTAATGATGCATCAATACATCTCCTGGAAGGCCCTTAGCTTTAGAACTCCATCAACAACAAGCCAAGGACCTCCTTAGACCTTGTAGTGGGTGGTACCGAGCGGAACTGCCCATTCCCTGTCGTCAGACAAGGACTAAGAGACAGAGAGAGAGAGAGAGAGCAGTGGGAAGAGAGGAAGGGTGGCGATGACCTTGGGAGGCCGACGGTGGCTCGCTGCTGCTGGCTGACGGTGCTACCGGTGGCGGTGGTAGCGGGGTTGGGTGGTTGGGTTAGGATTTTCTTGGTGGTGGCCTCAACTTGGCTCTGATAGTGATACCAAGTTGAAGAAAATGAATCTTCTTATTTTACTAAGGTGGCCCTACACCTTTTTATATAGAGAGAGGTGAGGGAAAAATTATTATAAGAGTCCAACCATAAAAAATAAATAACAAAATAGTCCTTAACATAACGTAACAAACATTGATTGAAGTTGATTGCTATCACAGCCAAGACATAATTCAAAAGGCTCTTATCCACACAACACAAGCATCTTTTGAGAAACTAGCATGTTTAGTAAGGCATTTCTTTGCAACCCATTGATCGATCTTATTCTAAGCCAAGCATAATGGACATTTATGCTTGAGATTGAGGGTGAATGTTAGAATTGGTTCTTGTTGAATTTTGTATTTGTTTCTGTGAGAGCATTTATGTACTTTTCATTATTAATGCTCTATAATGAGGGGCTTCTTGACAGGATAAAGTTGACCATTTTTTCTCAAAACTACGAACCATGATGGTGATTTCGCAGTGCTAAAGGATATGCCAACATTCCTCTAGGGACTGCTGGCCCCCCACCAATCATGTATAAAAGGTTGTGTTGAGCTATATTTGGTTACTTGTTAATATTGTCCTACTCCAGTCCTTTTTGCACTTTTATGTGGCATTGGGCATTGAATATTTTTGGAAGGGCCTCATCTCTTGAGAAGACAATAATGCTCATTTGTTATGGATATGTTTGAGGTGCCAAAGCTACCACCGATCTCGTTCCCTCGCCAATCCCTCGCTACCATCAGCAGTAGCGCTGGCAGGGTGCCACCACCGTTGGTGAGTAGCATGCAGCATCGGCAAGAGGCAGCGCGTGGCACCAGTAGGTGGTGGGGCGGTGCAGCCGCACAACAGCAAGCTAATCGCGGTAGCTCGTGGTGCAGAAGGGGCGTCCGACCTCCCCAAGCGGCGGTGGCGGCGCTGCAGGGTCTTCTCCCTGTGGCAGCGTCGTAGGTCCCTAAGGGGAGGTGTGTGGCGGCACAGAGGCCTGAACATAGCCTAAGGCAGCGGCGTGGCACCCTTACTGGCAGGCAGGAGCATCGTCGGTGGACCTGGAGTAACTTCAGCAAGGGAAGGCGACAACCGTCTATTGAGGGCCGCTAGGGTCCCTCTTGGCCCTAGCATGCTCCTACTACTCAGAGGGCTGCCATGAGCGTCTAACGTGATTTCCGAGGAAACAATCACTTGGATTTCATGTTAGATCATTTGATTTGTGATTTGTTGTGATTCTGCAGATCTGAGTAGTCTATTTTAGATCTGATTTCAGCGACTTCTCGGTGTATTTGAGGACCATGGCTTTATCATCATTCGAGGTGACTTTGGAGACTAGTCAAGAGAGCGGGAACTACAAAAATCCGTTCTTCATTCCTATTATGAAGCTGGATGAGACCAACTATGCTCGTTGGTCTCAAACGTTTCTAATGATCGTGGAGGGTCATGAGAAGGAGCATCTCTTACTCGAGCCAAGGCCTCAGAACATGACCGGGAAGTATGCCTCATGTAAGAAGGACAATGCTATGGTAAGAGCGTGGATCATGAATGTTATATCTCCATGGATTGGTGATGGCATCATGTATTACAGGACTACGAAGGAGATGTAGGATACGTTACCTAACAAGTATTCCCATGAGAAGAATTTCAGTAAGGTTATCAGATTTACAATGAGATGCTTTCTCTTAGGCATGAGGGGCAGCACTTGACGCAGTACTATGCCACATTGAAAGGGCTTTTGGAGAAGTACAATGCGTGTAGGCCTGTGTGCACGTGTGGTACTCATTTGAAATATCTCAAGGAGACAACAATCCTTCACTTTCTCTCTGGGTTAGGCCCATAATATGATCTTGCACCCTCTCAGATTCTGTTGTTATCGGAGCTTCTGTCACTGGAGGAGACTTATAGTCGATTGAGTTGGATTACAGTGGCTACTTCTACTCTTGAGATTATTGGACGGACCTCTGCTCTGGTTGTTGGTGGAGGTTGTGGTCCTAGAGGTTCACCTTCTCGTGGGCGTGGTTGTGGCAGAGGACAGACAGGCAAACCACATCTCATGTGCTCTTTTTGTGGTGGGGTTGTTCATGTGGAGGCGTCATGTTGGTCTAAGCATGGGAGACCTCCAATGGCTAATCAGGTTGCTGCTTCTTCTGAGACAGAGCCTAACATAGTATCTCGTGCTGAGTATGATGCTGTTGTACAGAGGCTTGCTCAGATTGCTCAGGAGACTCCGTCATCATCTTCAGATACTGTTGCCATTGCTTCCTTAGGTACAGGGTGTGTTTTTGCTATCTGACAAGTCCACTTGGCTGGTAGATTCAAGTGCATTACAACACTTGAGTGGTGATCACACTGGCTTCCAGCATTTTCAATCCATATGTCCTAGTAGGATGGTTTAGGTAGCAGATGGGAGGCATACCAGAGTTGATTTGTTAGGAGGTGGTGCCCATCAGCTCCAATATGAAATTGCCTAATGTTCTTGTTGTCCTAGATGTCCTGATGAGCTTCTTATCTGTTAGCAGAATTACAAAGGATATTAATTACAGAGTGATTTTTTATGACGTTTGTTGCATGTTTCAAGACAAGCTCATGGGGAGGATGATTAGTGGTGGACATGAAGAGGGGGTATGTCTTGCCTGTCTCAGATGCCAGTTGCTGCATAGCGCAAGGGGGATGCGTGTTTTGCTCCAGGGAGTACCTTATAGTGGCACAATTGCCTTGGTCATTCATCGCTGGACAGGCTTTGCCGTATCATTCCTCACCTTTCGTCAGCCATCGAAATTCACTGTGATGTATGTTAGATGAGAAATCATCACAAATCTACTTATTTTGTCAGTTCTACTGTTTCAGAGTCCATTTTTGATTTGTTGTATTTAGATGCATGGGTCCCTAGTCGAATTTCAGATCGACTAGGATGTAGGTACTACTTGGTGATGGTGGATGATTGTTCCAGATTATCTCAGATGTTTTTGTTAAAGAATAAGTTAGACGTTAGGTCTGTAATTGAGAGTTTTATTATTGAAATAAAGAATTAGTTTGCTTCCACTGTCAAAGTTGTGCGTACTGATAGTGCACTCGAGTTTTGTACTACATGTTTGAGATCATTCCATAGATCTCATGGAGTGGGTCATCAGACCACATGTCCCTATACATCTCAGCAAAATGGGGTAGCAAAGAGGAAACACAGGCATATCTTGGATGTGGTCTGGACTCATTTGATACATTACAATGCTCCATCGCAATACTGGGGAGATGTGGTGCTTATTATATGTTACTTGATTAACAGGATGCCTAGTTCTGTTCTTTTTGAGTAGGTAGCATGGCAGATATTGTATCCAGACCGAGAATTTTTTCAGTTGCCACCTTAGACCTTTGGCTGTATAGCCTTTGTGCATATCATCGGACCAAGTAAGAGATAAACTTGCACCTAGGGTGGTCAAGTGTGTATTTTTGGGGTGTAGTCATGCCCAGAAAGGCTACAGATAGGCACTATGTGAGTACTGATGTTACATTTCATGAGGCTGCCTTATATTTTTCTATTATTGGTAGACAGTTGGGGCTTGAGGCTGAGACGGCTCCTATGCCTATTCCTTCCATTCAGTTTGGTAACTTTCTTGCTACTCAGGTTGCATCATTAGATACTATAGATACTGATCAAGCCCGGTTTAGAGATCATCCATTGGTCTTTAGAAAGCCAGTTACATATTAATAATAGACCCCCTCTTCAGCAGCATCATTCTTCCCACAGTAGGTATGTGTTGACACTACTGACCATTGTGTGTCTAGTGATATCCTGCAGGTGCTATACCAGTTGCTTTAGAGTCTCCTCCTAGTAATGATGAAGCATCTCCATCTGAGCCACTTGTTGATGCTGAGTACCCTTATGATGATATGGATTTGACAATTGCTATTCGGAAGGCCCCCAGGAGTTGTGCGCACTACCAAGTGGCCAGGGCAGTCTCTTCTGATTGTTTGAGTCGCTTGTTTGCCTTGTTTATAGATGCCCTCACTTCTGCATAGATACCAACACCTATTAACAGACTATGCTTCGAAATGGCATCAGGCCATGGAGGATGAGATGGCCACACTCCAGTCTAGGCAGACATGGGAGCTTACTCCGTTATTGCCTGGTGCACGCACTATTGGCAGTCGTTGGGTCTTTGCCGTGAAGTATAATCTAGATGGTTCTGTTTCTTGGTACAAGGCTTGACTTGTGGTAAAGGTATTCACCTAAACCTATGAGGTGGATTTCTTTAACACTTTCTCCCCTGTCGCTCGGCTTCCTGCTGCGTGGATTCTCATTTCTATTGCTAGTCATTTTAATTGGCCGTTATATCAGCTGGATGTTAAGAATGCCTTCTTGTTTGGCGATTTATGGGAAGAGGTGTACATGTAGTAGCCCCTGGGGTTTGAGGCTCAGGGGGAGTGTGTGTAGATTGAAGAAGGCGATATATAACTTCAAGCAGAGTCCGAGGGCCTTGTTTTAGAAGTTATCTGAGGTTGTTGAAGATATGATACTCAGTCGGTCTACTTCTGATCATTCTCTTTTTGTGAGAAAGATGGACAAGGGAATTGTTGCTCTTCTTGTCTATGTAGATGATCTAATTATCACTGGTGATGATACAACTGGGATAGTTGAGGTCAAGCAGAAGCTGGTAGAGAAATTTGTTATGAAGGATTTAGGCTCTTTGAGATACTTCCTGGGTGTAGAGGTGGCGAGAGGAAAGAGCGCTATTGTCCTCAGCCAGAGGAAATATTTTCTTGGTCTACTGCAGGAGACTGGGATGTTGGGATCTATGTCAGTCAATATATGGATCTGAAGATTTACCTTTATGATTCTTTGTCATAGGTTGTGGAGAGTGGAGGCTACAGACAGTTGATTGAGAAGTTGCTTTATCTTACTATTACACGTCGAGACATTTCCTTTGTAGTTGGCATGCTTGGTTAGTTTATGGACAGGACGATCAAGTAGCATTGGGATGCTGCTATGCAGGTGCTCAGGTACCTAAAACGAGCACCTGGACATGGATTATTGTTTAAGAGTAGATCCATGACCATAGTTGGTTGCTTTGATATATATTATGCAGGCTTCCTTTCTGACAGGAAATCCACAACCGGATTTTGCACTTACATGGTTGGTAATCTGGTTACTTGGAGGAGCAAAAAGCAGAGTGTTGTCTTGCTTAAGTGCAGAGTCAGAATATAGAGCAATGGCAGAGACAATAGTTGAGCTTGTATGGATCAGATTTGTCTTACTTGCCTTGCATGTCAAGATTGAAAAGCCTATGGAGATGAGATGTGACAATAGGGTGGCTACTTACATAGCAAGCAATCCCATGCTTTATGAGTGCACGAAACAAGTAGACATTAATTGTTACTATACCAAAGATTTGATTCAGAGGGGTCTTCTGTTTACCACCTCAGTTGCTTTAGTAAACCAAACAGTTGATATGTTCACCAAGTCTCTTGCCAGATCTGCATTTGAGGTTTTTGTTTTGACATGCTGAGCATGATAGACATCTATGCTCCAACTTGAAAGAGAGTGTTGACTACTCAGTTATCTTTACATTTAGTTGACAACTATTTAGTTATTTTATATTCTTGTCTGGTTATCTCATGTAATTTACCCAACACCTCTTTCTATATAAAGGGGTGTAAGATTTTCTATTGGAATTAAACCGTATATTTTGGCCCACTATTTTAGACAGTGTTGCCTAATGTTACTTTGTGGAATCTTCTCATGAGGAGCCTCGTCCTGGTTTCAGAATAAATCGCATATTATTTTTTGTACTGAGTTTGTTGCTGGATAGAGGTTCTCTTTTGTAATTCATAAGCCATACCTTTAGGACCATGTTTGTTTCAAAAGGAGGTATCTTAGTTATGAGTTTCGTAGCCTGTAGGCCTGTAGTTGTGGAGTTAGTGTTCTAGAGGCTGTGACATATTCCATGCAGAAGGGGAGCATTCAAAGGGTATGGTGAATGATGATATGACCCGTTCCCTTGTTCTCTGGCTAGCTCTTTGCTCTTATGCTTCCTCAGCTCCGCAAACTCTCTCACACATCGACCACACTCGCCAGCACCCCACAAATCTCACCCGCAACCACACACACAACCACCCCATACGGAACTCCTGTTCTCCCTCCTTTTTATCTACACTTTCTTTGTTCTACAGCAAATGATGACCATGCAGTATCACATGGAAGCCAGAGTTAAGTTTTCATTATTTGGACCCTCTATACACAGAGGATTCTGCGGGAAAATAATAAAAAAAAATTGAAATAAGATTAGGAAAATAGCAACGTTCCCCAGGATAACGTCAAGTCTGACACCTTTCCACCTTTTTCTCTTTGTTCAAAAAATGAATAATACCATCTTATCTTGATTTTAACGTTTATGTTTTATTCATTTTTGAAATATTCCTGCCAAGATGAATTGCAATTTCGAACATTCATCATTTATTTTCCCTCAATCATATGCAGAAAGGATATTTCTGGGAACAGCACCATGCAATCTTTCTATCATGATGTTGTCCACCTTCAGGTTTATTTTCCTTTCTCTCCATCCTTTAAAGACTTCAGAGACTTTCTTCCATTGTTTAAAGTAGCTTTTTGATTATTACTGTGTCAGTAAGTGACGTTTAACCTTTGAAAAAGAAAGATATTCCAGGTAAAGAAGCTGATGCATGTTCCCTATTTCCTTGAGACGCATGTGTCTTGTTATTGTAAGGAAATGAATTGTCTCGATATTCTATTTTGACCATTGAATAAATCTCGAAAGGTAGATTCTATTAACATTTACTTTTTTTTTTGTAGGTTTATAGGTAGTAGTTGCTTTTACAAATGACCCCCTAAACCTCAAAAAAAATAAAGCTCAGTGCTGAGATAATAAAGGCTAGTCATTGACAAAATCTAGTAAAAGTTAATGGATAGAAAAAATGATATAAGTAGTTTAAGACTTTTGTGTCTTCAATCCTCATCTGGTAGATTCATTCATTAACCATCATGCTCTGCATGCCAAAACTTGTTGCAATCAGCGTACAATATCTTCTTTGAATTGATTATAAGTCAAGAAGCACCTCGAAACACTTTTATCACATATGTTGGATTGTTGGTGGCCATATGATTTTCACATACGCCACATGCTCTCAATACTTTCTACCTTGTGGTATCGGTTTCCATTGATTCAACTCCTATTCAACATCTCCTTTGCGCTAGTTGGTTCCACTCCCACTTTTGATCGTCATTGACATCATAATATGATGATCTTTCTGATATATCTCTGGAAGATAGGATCAATGTCAATGTCAATGTCAATAATGAAATGCCAATGTCAATAATGAAAGGTAAAATGTTATTGTTTAGTTAATAAGATATCTAAATAACAAAGTTTCTAGATCGATTGAACTACTGTGAAATATATCCATATAGAGTTGGAATTGGAGGAGGCAACCATGGCAGTTTCCATTACATGGCAAAGCAGCAATGGAAAGGGATGGGTGATAGGGATAAAAAACTGGTCCATTATTGGGATACAATAAAGACATGTAATAGGAAATAATAGAGTTTTGTTGGGTACTCTATTATTTTTGTGGTGTGTTCATTACATTTTCTTTTATTATGGGATTGTTATGTAATTTTGCATCCACATCTCTCTATATATTGTTGAACTTTCTACTTATCTTTCATGCTTTATGTATTTTTTGGTTATTTTATATTTTTGTTTGGTACTCGTGTAATTCTCCTAACACCTCTCTCTATATAAAGAGGTGTAGGGCTTCCTTTGAGAATAAGATTATTCATTTTGTCCTACTTAGTATTAGAGCGGCGATCGTAGATCAATACTCGGGTATCCCATTGAAACAAGTCGCCTACCCCCTCCACCAAAACCTTAAGGCTCCTTCTCCGCTGCCCACCGCCTCCTACCCTCATCGGCGCTCCTCAAGACCGGCGAAGGGGATCTCAGCGGTGGCAAGTGGCAATGCCAAGGTTTTTGCATCGATCTGCGGCGGCACTGCACGGGCGGCGTGCTCCTGTAGCGACACTGCGGGCGACCTAGGGCAGTGGTGGTGCAGGGCTGGGGTGCGGTTTGATTGGCTGCAGCAGTGGATGATCCCTCTTCGGTAGGCAGCAGGGCCATCGGTGGGGCTTCCTGCTCTAGAGGAGCGAGGAGAGAGGGAGTAGCTCTCCATTTAGGGGCTACTAGGGGTGCCTCTGGACTCTAGTAGGCACCTACCAGTTGTTGGAGGTTGCTATGCATGTCTAACTTGATTTCCAAGCAATCGATGACTTGGTTTTCAGGTTAGATCACTTGTTATCATGATCTATGTTGGTTCAACAAATCTGAAAATCGGATTTCAGATCTGATCTTGGTGACTTCTTGGTGCTTGAGATGTCATGGCTTCTTTTGAGGTTACGTCGGAGAAAGTCAGGAGAGCGAAAATTACAAGAATTCGTTCTTTATCCTGATCGTAAAGTTGGATGAGACCAACTACGCTCGTTGGTCTTAAACTTTTCTGATGACCATTGAGGGTCACAATAAGGAGCATCTACTACTAGAGCCAAAGCCTCAGAATAAAATTGGGAAGTACACCTCATGGAAGAAAGACTGCATTGTGAGGGCCTGGATCATGAATGTCGTGTCACCATAGATTGGAGACGGCATCATGTATTACAGAACAACTAAGGAGATGTAGGATACACTTCACGACAAGTATTCCCATGAGAAGAATTCTAGTAAGGTCTATCAGGTTTACAATCAGATGTCCTCCCTCAGACAGGAGGGACAGTCCTTGACATAGTATTATGTTGGTTTAAAGGGGCTTCTGCATAAATATAATACCTGTAGACTAGTGTGCACTTTTGGTACTTATCTGAAGTACTGCAAGGAGACAACAGTGCTTTACTTTCTTTTTGGATTGGGTCTAGAATATGATGCTGCACGATCTCAGATCCTGACACTGTTGGAGCTTCTAACACTTGAGGAGACTTACAGTAGAATGAGTCGGAGTACTGTTGCGGCTCCTACTCCTGAGGTTACTAGATAGACCTTCGCACTAGTTGTTGGTGGAGGTCGAGGCATGAGAGGTGGTTCCTCTACTCGTGGGCATGGTCATGGTAGAGGACAGTTAGGCAAACCATGACCCACATGCACCTTTTCTGGTAGGACTGGTCACATGGAGGCTTCATGCTGGTCTAAGCATGGGAGACCTATTGCCAATCAGGTTGCTGCTTCTTCTGAGACAAAGTCTGATACAGTGTCACGTGCTGAGTATGATGCTGTGGTATAGAGGCTTACTCAGATTACTTAGGAGACTCCATCTTCTTTAGATACTGCTGCTATTGCATCCTCAAGTATAGAGACTTTTTGTTGTTGACAGGTCTACTTGGTTGGTAGATTTGGGTGCTTCCCAGCACTTTAGTGGTGATCATAGTGGCTATCAGCACCTTCAGTTTGTACGTCTTGGTAGGACTATTCAGGTGGTAGATAGGAGGCATACCGGAGTTGATGGTTAGGGGGAGGTGTCGGTCACCCTCAGTATGAGCTTGCCGAATGTTCAGTTCGTTCCTGATTTCTCGATGAGTTTGTTATAGCCGGATTACAAAAGATCTCAATTGCAGGGTGATTTTTAATGATGTTGGTTGTGTTTCAGGATAAATTCACTGGGAGGATGATTAGTGGCGAACATGAAGGGGTATGTATTGCCTATCTTAGATGTTGTTTGCTCCACAATGCCAGGGAGATGTGTTTTGCTGCTGGGAGTGCCTTACAGTGGCATAATTGCCTTGGTCATCCTTCACTAGATAGGCTATGTCGTATCATGCCTCATATTTCGCTAGCTACCGAGATTCAATATGATGCTTGTTAGATGGGAAAGCACCACGGATCTACTTGTTTTGCTAGTTCTATTGTTTTCAAGTCCTTGTTTGATTTGTTGCATTGAGATGTGTGGGGTCCTAGTTGTATTTCAGATCAATTGGGAAAGATATTATTTGGTGATAGTGGATGATTGTTCCAGAGCATCTTGGTTATTTTTGTTAAAGAATAAGTTAGACATTGGGTCTGTAATTGAGAACTTTATTATTGAAATAAAGAATCAGTTTGTTTCGACTGTCAAGTTTGTACGCACTGACAATGCATTAGAGTTTTGTACTACTTGTATGAAGAATTTTTACAGATCTCATGGAATGGTTCATCAAACCACATGCCCCCATACATCGCAGCAAAATAGGGTTGTTGAGTGGAAACACAAGCATATTTTGGATGTGGCAAGGACTCTTTTGATACACCATAGTGTGCCTTTACAGTATTGGGGAGATGCATTGTTGACGACATGTTACTTGATTAACAGAATACCTAGTTCTGTTATTTCTGAGAAGGTGCCCTGGCAGATATTATACCCTAATTGGGATTTGTTCTAGTTGCCACCTCGGATTTTTGGCTGTGTAGCCTTCGTACATATTATTGGGCCAAGTAGAGATAAACTGGCCCCCAGAGCAGTTAAGTGTCTTTTTGGGTTACAGTCACTTAGAAAGGATACTGATGCTTTGATCCTCTACAGAAGAGGTATTTTGTCAGTGTTGACATTACTTTTCATGAGGCTATGTCATATTTTTCAGTTACTGGGAGAGTTGGCATTTAAGGCAAAGGGGGCTCCCATGCCCATTTCTTCAGTTCAGTTTGGAGGCTTTCCTGTGATTCATATAGCGTCACTAGATACTACAGTTACTGTTATTACCTGGTTCAGAGATCCTCCATTGGTTTTTCAGAAACCAATCACATATAGGCAGCATACCTAGTATACCCCTCTGCTTCTCAGCACCATCATCCTCCCTACAGCAGGTATGTGTTAGGACTACTGACCACTGTGTATCTGGCAATGATTCTGCAGGTGTTATATCAACACTTCTGAGGCTATTCCTAGTGATGAGGGAGTATTATCATCTGAGCCTGAGTGTTTCTGCTGATATAGATCTTTCGATTGCTATTCGAAAGGCTCCTAGGAGTTGTGCGCACTATTAGGTAGTAGGAGCCGTTTCTTTTGATGGGTTGAGTCATCTATTTGCCTTGTTTACAGTTGCCCTCACCTCTATATGGATACCAGCTACTTACCAGCATCTATTCTCGATTCGAAATGGCGTTAGGCCATGGAGGATGAGATGGTTGCACTTCAGTTTCGCCAGACATGGGAGCTTGCTTCGTTATTGCCTTGCGCACGCATCGTTGGTTGTCAATGGGTCTGTTGTGAAATACAATCCAGACGGGTCTCTTTCTTGGTATAAAGCTCGACTTGTGGCAAAGGGATTCACCCAAACCTATGATGTGGATTTCTTTGACACGTTCTCTCCTATGGCTCTCCTTCCTACGATCCAGATTCTTATTTCTGTAGCTGTACATTTTGACTAGTTGTTATATCAGCTGGATGTTAAGAATGCCTTCTTGTATGGTGATCTACAAGAAGTGCAGATGCAGCAGCCCCGGGTTTTGAGGCTAAAGGGAAGTGCGTGCAGTTTGAAGAAAGCGATATATAGCCTTTAGTAGAGTCCGTGGGCTTGGTTTCACAAGTTATTAGAAGTTGTTGAAGATATGGGACTTATTCGCTCTACTTTTGACCATTTTCTATTTGTGAGAAAAATAGACAAGGGGATTGTGGCTCTCCTTGTCTATGTAGATGATCTCATCATCACCGGTGCTGATACCATTGGGATAGTTGAGGTCAAGCGGAAGTTGGTAAAGAAATTTGTTATGAAGGATTGGGCTCATTGAGATACTTTTTAGGCATAGAAGTAGCAAGAGGGAAGAGTGAGATTGTCTTTAGGTAAAGGAAATATGCTCTTGATTTACTGCAGGTGACAGGGATGTTGGGCTTTAAGTCTGCCAACATGCCCATGGATCCAAAGATGCACTTGTATGACTAAGTCCAAGGCTGTAGAGAGCAGAGGTTACAGGTAGTTGATGGGAAGCTGCTCTACCTTACTGTTACATGTCCAGACATCTCGCTTGTAGTTGGCAAGCTCAGCTAGTTTATGGATAGACTGACCAAGCAGCACTGGGATGCTGCTGTGTAGGTGCTCAGGTACCTGAAACGAGCACTAAGATGTGGACTACTATTCAGGAGAGGCAATTCTATGAGTATAGTAGGATACTCAGATGCAAACTATGCTGGATGTCTTTCTGACAGGAAATCCACTATCGGACGCTGTACTTATGTGACTGGTAACCTGGTAACATGGCGAAGCAAGAAGCAGAGCGTGGTGTCTTACTCGAGTGCAAAATAAGAGTACAGAGCCATGGCACATACGACAGATGAACTTGTGTGGATCAGATTAATCTTACTTGGCTTATATGTCAAGGTTGAGGAGCCCATGGAGATGAGATGTGACAACAGGGCGGCTACATACATAGCAAACAATACTATGCTTCATGAGCATACGAAATATGTAGAGATTGACTGTCATTATACCAGAGATTTGATTCAAAGGGGACTTATCTTTACCTCATCAGTTGCCTCAGAGAACCAGACCACATATATGTTTACCAAGCTTTTTGCCAAATCTACCTTTGAGGCTTGTTGTGATAACCTGAGTATGATAGATATCTATGCTCCAGCTTGAAGGGGAGTTTTGAACTCTCTACTTATCTTTCATACTTTATGTACTTTTTGGTTATTTTATATTTGTCTGGTTCTCATGTGTAACTCTTTCAACACCTCTCTCTATAAAGAGAGGTGTAGGGTTTCCTTTGTGAATAAGATTATTCATTTCGTCCTACTATATATAAAGAAAGGTAGGGCTTGAGATTAAGACAAGAAGTTTCATTCTTTTCAACTTAGTATTAGAGCGCGGTCCTAGATCGGGGGATGATACCCCTTGATTCCCATCGCTTTTCCTTTCATCCACAAAAAAAAGAACAAAAAAACCTTAAGCCTCTCTTAGGCTTTTCCTTGCCAGTCACCAGCCACCAGGCTGGTTGGCAAGCCACCGCTACACCTCTTCCCGATCGAGAGAGGCTGCCTGCACAGCCTAGGAGGGCTGTGCCTCTCCCTTGCCAATTCACCAACTTGTTGCAGCACCATGTGAGCCCGGCTAGGGGAGGCTGCTACCTGAGGCACCTCTCCTTCACCAGCCCACCACCCTGTTACAGCATCGTGTGAGGTGCTTTAGCGTCGCTAGGGGAGGTCGCTGCCTGAAACACCTCTCCTTTGCCGGCCCATCGCCCTGCTGCAATGTCGTGTAAGGTGCTACAACGTCACCAGGGGAGGCTGCCACCCGTAGCGCTGGTCATAGTAATGCCGCCAGAGGGCCAGTGACTGTTGCACCGCCTCCTGCAACATCGTCGGCTCTGATCTGCACTGCTGTATGGTTTTACTACACCGCTGGTTGATCTACTGCAATTAGGCACACCTTCAGGGGTTGCTATTGTCTTTACTATAGCACTTGATGATGTGATTTGACGTCTTCATGGCCTGATGTACATTCAGATCTGTTTGCTATGATATACTTGCTTTTAGCTTGATCTACATTCTTATGATCTGATTTTTGCCGAAGAAGTTGGTTTTGTGTGGGCTTGCGGTCGTGTGATGGCCTCAGCTTCTAGTCAGATGGCCTCTTCTTCCTCGAGATCAACACTGGATACATCGATGGAAACAAAGGCTTATAAGAGCTCATTCTTTGGTCCGATGATCAAATTATATGAGACCAACTATCCACGATGGTCATAGACATTTTTTAATGACAGTAAAAGGCCATAGGAAGTACATATTGACTTAACTAGAGCCTACACCGAGGATTGATGCTTGGGAGAAGGATAACGCAATTGTTATGGCTTGGATTATGAATTGCGTTATTCTTAGAATCGAGGATGAGATCATGTATAATCCCACTGCACAGGCAATGTGGGAGTCTTCCAAGGTGAAGAATTCTGCTCATGTTTTAGATCTATCATGACTTATTTCAGGTGCGCTAGGAAGGGAAGTCTCTTATTTAGTACTACTTGGCCATGAAGGGCCTTCTTGAGAAGCGTAATGCCTGCAGCCCTGTCTGCACTTGTTCTTCTCAGAGAGATTACAAGAGAGAGTTAGCGATATCTTTATTCTTGTTAGGACTTGGTCCATATTATAGTGCTGCTTATTCGTTGATTTTGACCATGTTAGAGCTTCCATCCTTGGAGGATACATATAGTTGCTTGAGTCGTATTGCGGTGCAACTTCCCACATTTGATACTACTGAGTAGACCTCTGGCCTTGCTGTTGTTCTAGGGCATGGTAGAGGTGCTCTCTCTACTCATGGACGAGGATGAGAACGAGGACGAGGACGTGGCCGTGGATCTGGAAGTCATCCTCACACTACTTGTACCTATTGTGGGAAGCTAGGTCATTTTAAGGATAGATATCGGACCAAGTATGGTAGGCCTGCTTTTGCCAACCAAGAAGTGGATGCGGTAGATACTTTTGATTCTATCTCTTGTGTTGAGTTTAATGATCTACTACAAAAATTTTCACAGCTATCACAGTCTCATGCTCCATCTACTTCGAAGACACCTGCTCATGTTTCCTCCCCAGGTATAGAATTGGTTTGCTCCTCTTCTCAATTTCAGAGATGTGGTGAATGGTTGGTTGATTTTGGTGCATCACAACATTTGTGTGGAGATCAAAGATCATGCCCACAAATTATCTTCCCCTCTAGGCTGTACAGTATCAGTTGCACATGGGAGACATTCCTAAGTTGTAGCAAAAGGGGAGATACAACTGCCATTTACATTATAGTTGTTTAATGTTATTTTTGTGCCAGGTTTTTCCTATAAATTGCTATATGTCAATCACATCACGAAGGAAATGAATTGCAGAGCTATTTTTGGTGCCTAGTCTTGTATCTTGCAAGACAAGCTCATAGGGAGGACGATTGGTGGAGGATGTGAAGGAGAGGTATATCGCCTGAGTTAAACTATCTCTATTGCTGCTACTACTGTTGGTTGGGGGGAGGTTGCCCTTGCCATTGGATCTCCTTCCCAATGGCACCTTTATCTTAGCCATCTCTCACTAGACAAACTTAGGCATGTCATACCGTACATCTCCCACGACCGTCATTACTTGCGATGCTTGTCAACTTGGAAAGCATCATCGTGTCAGCTTTCCTTGCTCACAGAGTGCTGGGTCTATCTCATCTTTCCAGTTACTTCATATCGATATGTGGGGGTCTAGTCGGATTGCTGACTAGCTAGGTCACCATTATTTCTTAGTTATTGTCGATGATTGTTTTAGAGTTTCTTGGGTGTTTTTGTTGAATAAATATGATGTTGGAGTTATTATTGAGAATTTTGTGAAAGAAATAAAGACACTTTTCCATTATTATCAAAATTATTCGATTTGATATTGCTCTAGAATTATGCACCCAGCGTTAAGTTTATTTTAGTCATCTTATGGTATTATTCTTCAGGAAATGTGTGATCACTCAGTGGGAGGAAACAAATGATCTTATTCCTTAAGAAAACCCTAGACCTCGTTATATAGAAAGAGGTGTTGGGTAAATTACATTAGAGAACCAATAGAAAATATAAAATAAATAAGCAATACAAAAAGACAAAAGATACCTAGAGTATATCTGAACACTCTCCCTCAAGCTGGAGCATAGATATCTATCATGCTCAACTTGTCACAACAAGCATCAAAAGGAAACTTGGCAAGAGGCCTAGTAAACATATTTGCGGTTTGATTCTCTGAAGTAACTGACGTGGTGAAGAGGTGTCCTCTCTGAATTAGTTCTCTAGTATAATGACAATCGATCTTCACATGCTTTGTGCGTTCATGGAACATAGGATTATTGCTATATAGGTGGCGATCCTATTGTCACATCTCATCTCCATGGGCTCCTTAGTTTTGACATGCAAGTCAAGTAAGACAGATCTCACCCACATAAGCTTAACAGCTGCCTGTGCCATTGCTCTATATTCTGACTTAGCACTAGACCTAGACTCAACACTTTATTTCTTACTCAATGTCACTGGATTACCGGCCACATAAGTACAAATGCTAGTGATCGATTTCCTATTAGAAAGGCAACCAGTATAGTTTGGATCAGAATATCCTACTATGGTCATAGACTTGCCTTTCTTAAATAACAATCCATGTCCTCGTGCTCGTTTCAAGTATCTGAGCACCTGCATAGTAGCATCCCAGTGCTGCTTAGTTGGCTTGTCCATAAAGTGGTTGAGTTTACCAATTGCAAGAAATATATCTGGGCGTGTAATAGTGAGGTAAAGCAGCTTCCCAATTAACTATCTATATCCGCTGCTCTCTATGGCTTGTGACTCTGCATCATACAAATGCATCTTTGGGTCCATGGGTATGTTGGCTGGCTTGGATCCCAACATCTGTCTCCTGCAACAAATCAATTGCATATTTCCTCTTACTGAGAACAATTCCTTCTTTACCTCTTTCCACCTCAATGCCTAAGAAATATCTTAAGGAACCAAGATCCTTCTTAACAAATTTTTTAGCCAACCTTTGCTTAACCTTAATTATCCTAGTATCATCGCTAATGATAATAAGATCATCTACATAGACCAGAAGCACAACAGTTCCCTTTGTTTTCCGCACGAATAAGGAATGATTAGATGACTTGCTGAATCCCATATCTTCAAAAACTTTTGATAACTTCTGAAACCAAGGTCGTGGACTCTACTTAAGTCTATATATTATCTTCTTTAACATCCATACACGCTCCCCCTTAGTCTCAAAGTCGAGGGGCTGCTGCATATATATCTCTTCTTGTAGATCACCATACAAGAAGGCATTCTTCATGTCCAGCTGATATAGTGCCAATTAAGATTAGTAACAAAGATAAGAATACTCATAATAGGGAGCCTGGCTACTGGAGAAAAGGTGTCGAAGAAATCCATCTCATATGTCTGGGTGAATCCCTTTCCCATAAGTCAAGCCTTATATTGAGAAATATATCCATCAGGATTATATTTCAAAGCAAAGATCCAATGACAACCAATAGTACGTGTATTAGGTGGTAACGGAGTAAGCTTCTATGTTTACCGAGACTGAAGGGTGGCCATCTCATTCTTCATGGCCTGGTGCCACTTTGGATTGAGCATAACTTGCTGGTAGGTGGCTAGAACTGGGTAGAGGAAAGTGCCCTTGTAAATAGAGCAAACGGGCGACTAAGACAGTTAGAGGAAACCACCCCAGCAACTTGGTAGTGTGCACAACTTCGGGGAGCCTTCTAGATAGCAATCGGAAGGTCAAGATCATTAGGAGGGGACCTAATATCATCAACAGGAGACTCAGAAACAATTGGTACATCATCTGCAGGGTCATCACCAGACGTACGATTGTCAGTAGTGTCAACACATATTTGCTTTAGGGAGGATGATGGTGTAGGAGGGAGGGTAGGTTGCTGATATGTCACAGGTTTTCTAAAAGCCAGTGGTGGATCTTTGAATCGAGTAAGACCTATATCTGTAGTGTTTGGTGATGTAATCTTAGCAGGAAAATCTCCAAACTGAATAGAAGGAATGGGCATTGGTCCCTCTCTCTCAAAAAACAATTGACTCCCAGTGACTGAAAAATATGGTACAGTATTGGCTTTGTACAACGCAAATTTGTTAAGAAAATGTCGTAGTATAGAGTGAATTATGATTCAAACAAAACTATTTGTAACGAGACGGTGAGTTCCGGTTGATCTCAAGGAGGCGTAAGATGGCGAAATTGATTTTGATTTAATTCTCTACTTTCTCAGAATCGCAGTCCGATTTCAATTACATGTAAATAGGATTCGCCAGTTGTGTTATTTATACGTAGTACGTGCGCATGAGTTAAGAAAATGACAAACATGAAGGTATGAGTTTCAGTGCGCACTACTACCAATCTGTGATTTCCAACTGTGTTCCCATCTAGCAAGAAGTTATTTATATGTTCTGGAATCGTCATTTTTTTTGCATAAACAAAGAGACTATGATTCAGTTAAAGAGAATATTTTTATTTCATGGAATTAAGTCATTACAATCGATTCTAGAGGAATGCTTATACAAGGAATTTGAAAATGACAAGATCTACGCTAACGGAAGAGAGATGCACTGATGAGATCACATTTGTGGTCTAATTAATACATAAATGCCTAATTATTATGGTAGCATCTACATATACAAAGTATACTTTGATGTGTAAATAAATTAATGTTCACATATAGGGACATACATGCACGGGAAGGAAGAAAACAAAAGAAAAACAAATAGGGTTATTTATAAAAATCATCTAAACTAATACATGCATTTCATGTATTAGTTTAGATGATTTTTATAAATAACCCTATTTGTTTTTCTTTTGTTTTCTTCCTTCTCGTAGAAGGTGCAACTCCTTCCAGCCTCAGCGCAACGCCCGCACGCCTCTTCGCGCTCCCACCAGCAGCCAACAACGCACTCGTGCCCATCCAAGGTGATAGTGCGTCTCACAATCTCGCAACCACCCCATCACCAAGACTGTTGGAGAGGATCTCGGTGGAGGAAACAAACTAAGAGTTAAAAAGAGGCACAGCTGGCCCCAGGGGGGGAATCTGGGTCAGGCTCTCCATCTTCTCCACCGTGAAGGAGGCACGCACCGTGGAACCAGTGAGCACTGTGGCGTAAGCGTTCTCCACTGCCATCAACCTCCATTACCGTAGTGGTGCACGATGACAGCGTGCATCACCACCTCTGCAACCCACCACCATCAGCGACTTGCCCCTTAGCTGTAGACCACGCACTCCAGCTCGCTTGCGTGCACAGCAGACCACGCGCGCTAGCTTGCGTGTATGCGTAGCAGACCATGCGCCCTAGCCCGCGTGCGCGCGCAGCAGACCCCGCTCTCCAACCCGCTTGCACGCTCATCTTCCCACGCCTCCCCTGTTTGTAGCAAAGAACCCAAAACACAGGTTCCTTCTCCCACGCCATCCACCCTCTTCCAATCTCCTCGACTTACGCTGGCATTCCCTACGCACTCACCACGACCTCACCGTTGAAGCCTCCACCTCCACGCAAGGCTGCAGCTGCCCACGAGAGATCACCGTCGCTCGCAGGACTTCCACGCCACCAAAGACCGTTCCTCCGGCTGATCGCTGTAGGTTCGGCCCTACTAGGAGGGGTGACGTGATAAATGCGGAAATGAAATAATAAAGCAATCTCACAAAATGAACAAACAAATACACAAAGATTTTTAGGTGGAAACCCAAACCGGGTGAAAACCACCACCTAACCCTCTCGAGTTAGGATTTTCCGATCAACCAAGTTGATCAAAATCCACTAAACGAATCACTTTAAACGAGGGTGATTCAACCTCAGTACAACCACGCTACAAGTACGAGGGTAGCGTTCCTCAACCCCTTCTCTCCACGAGAAGGATTTTGTCCCACGAAAGAGACGGGAATTCGCAAAGCGAATACCCAACCAAAAGACAAAGATAAAAGAAACAATAGTCCTATAGAGCCAACAAAATAATTAAACCTAGCTTCTATAGGAAATAGGAAACTCCCCTTTGCAAGGAGTGCGTCGACGATGACGCGGTGCGTGTGCCACGCGATGGCGCTACGTCGCTCTCGTGAACAACAGCGGGAGAGCGGGCGCGCAAACTGAATTTAGCTCTCAAGATGATGGAGCTTGAGCTTGGAGAGCAAGATCTTTTCTGGACACAAAAGAGTGTGAGAGTGTATATCTTGTGTATCTAAGTGTGTCTCTTGTTTCTCTTAGTGTTTTTGTGTTACAAAGGTTCCCCTCTATTTATAGAGGCCTTAGGAAGGCTTTGGAAGGCTTGGAAAAGCTTCCATAGCCGTTGGGTGCAAAGCCCAAGAGAATCAGGCCGAAATCAGGACAATGATTGCATTTGACAGGGTTATCAGACGTCTAACTCTGGCATCAGACGTCTGGAAGGCCACTTTAAGACGTCTGATTTCAAGGTCAGACGTCTGATTCTATGCGGGTTTCTCCCTGACTTGAATCAGATCTAAACAGGGTTTTTGTGCAAGTCCATCAGACGACATACAGGACGTCTGGCACTAAGTATGGACGTCTGGAAACCTACTTTTACGGTGGGAATTGATTTCCAAACGTTGCAACGGCTAGAAAATCTCTGAGAAGAGATTTTGGGTCAGCCGAGGCAAAACGGTCATTTATCAGACGTCTGGAAAGGCCTAGGGACGTCTGATAAGGCTCTAACGGTCATATTCTTGAGTGTCTGCTAAGCCAGCCAACGGTCCACTAATTGGACGTCTGGCAAATCCATCAGACGTCTCCTAAGACGTCTGGTCTAAGGTCTGGACGTCTGAATTCATCAGACAGAACTAACTATGTCCAGCCTAACGGTTATCAGACGTCCGAAACAACAGTCAGACGTCTTAAAATACTTTATCAGACGTCTGATTTGGGAATTAGACGTCTGGAAGTGTTATTTGAACCCTATATTGGTTTTCTAAGTATTCTACAGAAAACCTAAGTATCCTAGGGTTGTGCCGGTGTTCCTAAGACTACTTTTAGGGTACTTTGAGGCTCTTTAACATAATTTTCTAAGGAAAATAAAGAGCAAGAAAAATAAAGATAAAAGTACATGAAAGGATTAAAAAGAATCTATCCTATTCTTCTTGTCTTCTATCTTCAATCTGTCGCTCCACGCGAACCTCCTCTGTTTTCCGTCAAGCTCCTCCAATCCGTCCTGGATGCGAGCTTGAGTTCCGTCTAAACACGTCTTCATTTGCAATTGACCTGAAATCTAGGACTCAAATTGCAAATGTTAAATAACACGTGTTTTGTTATCATCAAAACAAATGATCGTGGTGCTCTAGCACCAACAATCGCCACCGGCCACCTCCGGTCGTGCCTCCACCGCCGTTGTGACCATCTCTCCCACGCACCGCCACCGGGCTTCAGTTGGCCGGCCGCCACGCCTCCACACGTGCGAAGAAGAGAGAAGGGAATTCCTCTGTTTCCCTTCGAATTAAAATTTACGAACACTGTCATTGTCAAACCTTTATTTTTCTGATTTGTTTAATTAATTAAATTGAGGTGAAATTGCAGCCCTATGCTTATTCTTCAACATAATTGTTCAGCCTTTGCAATCCATCTCAATATACATCATATTTGAATTCTGATTTACACTTTAGTCTGCATGCAAGTAAAAAGTACACATATACCCCTACACATGAACTATTTTCTTATGTGAAATTTACATCAATAGCCCTTGAATTCTCCTTAAATTTGGGGTTTACATTTAGCGCAGCATATGCATTGTTTGATTTGATGAATACTCCTGCGAACTCAATTTCTACATAGTTGTGATTTTATTGGATCTATTCCTCGTGGATACGACGCCCTTTTTGTGGTTTAAATTGATATCTATTTTAATATTTGATCGAGAGATTTCCACCACATAAATTACGACATATCATTCTATTATCTTAATCAAGCGAAATTCTCTCTATCAAATGGCACCATTGCCGGGGAGGCAACAGATGCAATAGATTCACTTGATTATTTCTGAGTATTCTGAGTTGTGCAATTATTTGATCATTCTTTATCTTTTTGTGCGAGGAATCTGACGGGGCGACATGCGCAGCAGAGCGGCGACATCAACCTTGAGCGAAGCCCACACGAGAAGATGCAGGAGACCTGGATCCCACTTTCAAAGGGGATTCTCCTTCGCCACAAATTTTATTTCTATTTTCTCACCTTTGTAGTAATTGGGGCTGAATTTTTGGGGGTTTGTCCCCACATTCTTTAGCTACTAGGGTTTACTTTCTTCTGCGTGCGTGATTCATTTTTCTGCTTGCTTGCCTCTAAAACAAACAAAAGAAAATATCGAGCTGCCTGTTTAGGAGTTGCATGCCTTTAGGTGCGCACATTTAGGGGTGGTTGAGCAGCACATTAGATCTCATTGTTGCATTGCGAGCATATTGGCACGAAGATTGCTGGAGACAGGTACACATTTCTAACTTTTGCATCTAGCTCCTATTCATGCATTTGCATGCGGATTGAAATTCAAGACCACCAAGTTGATTGAATTTACTAATTCAGTGGTCGCCTAACTGAAAGTGGGACTGATAATCAAATTCAACCTTAAAATCAAATCACACTTGATCTGATTCAAAGGGACTTGTCTGCATTTTCAAAATAAAAAAAAAAGATTTGCGGTGTGATGCACACTTCTGACACTAGCATGCACATTAGACACTGCACTAAGGCTCGATCCCTTAAGGCTATAGGCACCGATCTCTTTATCGGTGTAGACCCTCCTATCGTTCTTTGTGATGGTGGTACTATCTTTTGACCAAGTGTTTTGATACTTCACGGAGTGGGACATCCCTTAAAGGAACAAAAGAGTAGTTAAGAGGCATCACATATGCATCGCCTCAAAGGAAGGGTTTGCCCTACTTGCATTCCTTTGTTCGTCCTTGGAGTAATTTCTCACTTGATTACCTGGGAGTATCATCTAAGCAAAGTATAGGTCTTAGGGCACTCGAAGGTTCAATTAGGGTACGTAATTGTAGTGAATAACTTGTTTGGCCATCTATATCAACCAATTCTACCTCTGCAACAAAGAAGGTTAAGATTTCAAGTCATCACCCCTCTTATGCCACTTACGTGGGAACGGAGGGATAAACCTTGACCTTTTGACCTATCTTTGGAGTGGAGGTTTCACTTAATCAACAAGAACTTGAATTATGATTGATATTGTATGCTTGGTAGATGCTCTCTTGAGGGCAGTTTAGTGTTTGATCCTAAGCATGAGAGAATTCTTAGGAGAGCTCACCTAGGAGAGAAAAGAGAAGGCATGGCCGATCAAGGGGCAAATCAACAACGGACCCTGAGGGATTATTTCATTCCAACCAACCAACCCACACAAGCATTGAGATGACCGACATGGGATAATCTATATGAGATCAAGAGCAGTACCATATCTTTGTTGCCCTCCTTTTATGGTACTACTAGGGAGGACCCCTACCGGCATTTGGAAGAATTCATCGAGGTCTGTTCCACAGTGAAGCTCTAGGGCTTTACTAATGAAGCCCTGATGAGGACTCTATTTCCATTCTCCTTAAAGGATAAGGCCAAGCACTGGTATCATACCCTCGATATAAGGGTAAATGGTTGGGCCACCCTTAAGGGAGAATTTTTAAAAAAGTATTTTCCTATGAGTAAGACCAACCATTACAAAAGAGAGATTATAGGTTTTACTCAACAGTAAGGGAAACAATTTCATGAGACTTAGGAGTGCTTTAATGACCTTCTTAGGTTATGCCCCCACCATCAGGTGCTAAGTTGGCAATTGGTCGAAAGGTTCTATAACGAATTATCTGAAAGACATAGACAAACTATCGATGCAGCCTGTGCAAGAACCTTCGTGACCAAAACTGAGGATGAAGCCTGGGCATTATTTGAAACATTAAGTGACAACTCCATACATTTGTCCTCTTCATATCAAGAAAGAAAACCATCAATATTGCAGAGGAAGATAGAGGCCCATGAAGTCGGGGCTTCTCAGGATTTGGCTTATCAGATTCAATTATTGAATAAAAACTTTGATAGGCTTTTAGCAAACCTCGGCATGAACCCACAAGCAGCCTCTATCTTTCAGCCTTCAAGTGAATGCTCCATTTGCCAAAGCACAACGCACGCCACTGCGGAGTGTCACCAGGAAAATCAATTCCCTGAGTTGATTCAGGCCAACTTAAACGCGGCCTAAGGTTTCTGCCCACCTCCTTGCAATAACCCTTATTCCAATACCTATAATTCGGGGTGGTGGAACCATCCGAACTTCTCTTTGAAGCAAGGTGATGCTTCTAACTCAGGGAATACCAGACCCTTACCTTCCCAGCCCATATACCAACCATCCTATGAAAACCCTCCTCAGAATAAGTCCTCTAAGATGGATGAACTTAAAGCCATGATGAAAGCGATGCAAGAGCATCAGAATATGGTCATCCAATCTCAGAATAAGATGATTACTGATTTGCAATCCTAAATTGGTCATCTTACTGAGGCAGTTAGGTAATGTGATTCGGGGAAGCTACCTAGCTCTTCTGAGGAGAACCCTAAGGGCAAGGGGGTCGTATTCAGGGAGCACGTCCAAGCTGTGACCGTGCTGAGTGAAAAGAAAATTGATAAGCCTGATAACACTCCTACGGTTACATCTCAGAATTCCCCTTCTACACCCGACCCGACTTCCACCTCCACCGAGGAAGAGCCACACTGCTCTCCCTCGCTTGAAATCACCCACAATGAGGATGTCATCCTTCCACCACCCCTATTGGGCTATTAAAAATATCAACTTGAATCTGGATAAAGCAGGAAAGGCACGTATGCTAGAATTAAGTGAGCTTGAGGAGCTTCGTAATGAAGCCTATGAAACTTTTCAAGCTTACAAGCAACGTACAAGGGTCTTCCATGATAAGCACATCATTAGAAAGACTTTTGAGCCTAACCAATGGGTCTGGCTTTTTTTATTCCAGACTTAAATTATTTCCAGGAAAGCTCAAGTCTCGCTGGGATGGGCCATACGTTGTTATCAATACTTTCCCTCATGGAGCTGTAGAAATTCGGAACCCTACTTCTGGTGTGAGCTGTAAGGTAAATGGCCAGCGACTTAAACCTTATATTACTCTTTCAGATGGCCAGGTTTTGGATGCACTTCGGCTTGATGAGCCTTAGCTTCTCCCACTCTCCTCCTCAGGTGATATTCTTCTATGTCTGCATTTTTCCAATGAGGACATTGTCAATCTTAGGCATGGGGGGTATAACCTGAGAATGTTCATAGCATTTATAAATATTTGCATACATTTAAGGTAGTTATAGAGAAAGAAAAAAAAATCTTTTATTTTCTTGAGCTGAATTCGTTAGATCCTAGTAAAACATCTTTATTATGGAAGTGTCATTAAATATTTTTCTTCTTTAATTGTTTCTTAAGTTTATAATCCAGTACATTTACTTCACTTACATGTAGACTGGGTAATGAATCTTTAAAGAAACTAATAAGCATTTGTAGTCTATTGAACCTTTGGACAGTTAATAGGAAGTTAAGCATACTATCTTCAAGTAGATCCACCTCATATTTGTGAGAAGAAAGTAGAGAGATTACTGGTGTGCTAAGTCTGGTGCAGGGATTCTTAAGTTTTGGACAATTAAATGATGATACCTTAGAGTTAGGCATAGTTTTCGCTCTCTGTTCCTGTGTGCATCGTGTGAATTCCTGAGAGTCACAAAATAAGGCAGATACATAGAGATTGAGTCTTAATAAAGTTATGACTGGTGGATGGTTACGATCGTTCTTCATAGAGTCCTCGGCTGAATGAGGGTAATAGTGTCAAAGGATAGAAATACGCTTGTCCTATCCATTTCTTCCCAGTGTCGAGAGTAGGCATTTCTACCAAATAAGCCACACAATATTCTCTTGACCGTTACCATCCCTAATAATGCCTTATAAATAAAAGTCTGCGTCGTGTTATGTTGATTTATAAAGAAAGAAAAAGAAGAAAAAACAGAGAGAAAAGAAACAATTATATTTAAAAAAAAGAGAAAAAAAAGAAAAGAGAGAAGAAAAAGAAACTAATCCAAGTTTATAATTTTATCTTCGGGACGTTTCTGAGGCAATAAAAACATCAATCGCGATCCACCAAATATGACCCATACCTACCTTTCAGTATTTTTGATCATCCGAATACTGGCTGAGGACTCTAACTTAGTTGTAGAGTTATTAGGACTTTAGTTGAAGTGTGAATGCATGTGAGGTCACCAAACAGTGAGTACATTTACCAAATTTGGTGAGATTTCTGATATCGGAAAGAAAACAAAGAAAAGAGAGCACAACGGAACATCAAGAGAGCATAGTTGTTTAGCTTCTCTTTGGGTTGACTCATTTGATAGTTTGGAGAGTTAGAGTCTGTAGTACTAGACTACAGGTAGTACCAGATGAGTGTGAGCCACCAAGTATAAATCCATTTGACTCTGTCTCTCCTACCTAAGCTAAAAAAATCAGGGTCAAACTACAGATTATTTTCTGCTTTATCCCCGAGGGAAGTTGTCTATCCCAATAAAATTTACTAAGGGATAATCACGAACTGCAAATGAAAGTTGGCTTTTTACTTGAATCCGTTACTTAGGTTATTACCATTTCACAATTGTTTGGATCTCTAAGATTTTGGAATAAGGGAAGAAGAAATCTCTTGGTTACTTCCATTGTTTTTCACTTTTGCTAAGGACTAGCAAAATTTAGGCTTGGGAGCATTTGATGAGATCGCATTTGTGGTCTAATTAATACATAAATGCCTAATTATTATGGTAGCATCTACATATACAATGCATACTTTGATGTGTAAATAAATTAATGTTCGCATATACGGGGCATATATGCATTTCATGTATTAGTTTAGATGATTTTTATAAATAACCCTTTTTGCTTTTCTTTTTTTTTCTTCCTTCCCACAGAAGGTGCAACTCCTTCCAGCCTTAGCGCAACGCCCACGTGCCTCTTCGCGCTCCCACCAGCGGCCAACAACGCACTTGTGCCCATCCAAGGTGATAGTGCGTCCCACAATCTCGCAACCACCCCATCACCAAGACTGTTTGAGAGGATCTCGGCGGAGGAAACAAACTAAGAGTTAAAAATAGGCACAGCCGGCCCCGGGGGGGGGGGGGGAATCTGGGTCAGGCTCTCCTCCACCGTGGAACCGGCGAGCACTGTGGCGTAAGCGTTCTCCACTGCCATCAACCTCCATCACCGTGGTGGTGCATGGTGACAGCGTGCATCACCACCTCCGCAATAGCATCTGCAACCCACCACCATCAGCGGCTTGCCCCTTAGCCGTAGACCACGCGCTCCAGCCCGCTTGAGTGTGCAGCAGACCATGCGCCCCAGCTCGCTTGCATGTGCAGCAGACCACACGCCCCAGCCTGCGTGTGCGTGCAGCAGATGTCGCTCTTCAGCCCGCTTGCGCGCTCCTCTTGTTCATCTTCTTTCCACGCCTCCCCTGTTTGCAGCAAAGAACCCAAAATGCAGGTTCCTTCTCCTACACCATCCACCCTCTTCCAACCTCCTCGATTCACGTCGACATTCCCTATGCACTCACCATGCCCTCACCGTTGAAGCCTCCACCTTTACGCAAGGCCGCAGCTGCGCACGAGAGTCACCGTCGCTCGCAGGACCTCCACGCTGCCGAAGACTGTTCCTTTGGCTGACCACCACCGGCCACCTCCGACCGTGCCTCAACCGCCGTCGTGACCGTCTCTCTCCCACGCATCGCCACCGAGCTTAAGTCGACCGATTGCCATGCCTCCACGCGCGTGAAGAAGAGAGAAGGGAATTCGTCTGTTTCTGTGAATTAAAATTTATGAACACTGCCATTGTTAAACCTTTATTTTTCTGATTTGTTTAATTAATTAAACTGAGGTGAAATTGTAGCCCTATGCTTATTCTTCCACATAATTGTTCAGCCCTTACAATCCATCTCAATATACATCATATTTGAATTCTGATTTACACTTTATTCTGCATGCAAGTAAAAAGTACACACATACCCCTACACATGAACTATTTTCTTATATGAAATTTATGTCAATAGCCCTTGAATTCTCCTTAAATTTGGGGTTTACATTCAGCGTAGCATATGCATTGTTTGATTTGACGAATACTCCTGCGAACTCAATTTCTGCATGGTTGTGATTTTATTAGATTTATTCCTCCTTGTGGATACGGCGTCATTTTTGTGGTTTAAATTGATATCTATTTTAATCTTTGATTGAGAGATTTCCACCACATAAATTACAATGACATCATTCTATTATCTTCTTAATCAAGCGAAATTCTCTCTATCATGCATGCATGGAACCCATGAAGGGCTTATGGGTGCACTCTTGGAAGGCAATACTACACTACTAAGCAAGAAAATAATGTGCAAATTAAACTACGAAGAACATTAAATCTATGGAAAAAACGGGGCTTTGGTGGCCGTGTGGCTTTAGGTGATAGGAGGGAAGAGAGGAACGACCAATGGTGGGTAGGCTGACCTCTTGAGAGGTGGAGGAGGTACTCTTGGACATCTAATGGTGCTTGGAGGTGGAGGGAGCTCATTAAGATGAAGATGGAGGTGAGAGCCACCAATGGAGAATCCAAGATCGGGTGCATGGCCTCCCCTTGGGTCCTTACATATACCAAGGGAGTGGCCATCTAGAGAATTATAGAATTCTTTAGAAATGGGCATAAGTGGCGGCTAGAGTGGTAGAGAGTGGGCCTTCTTAGATCCACTTTCTAAGGAGGTAGGTTGTGGACTCCTTGAAGACTATTTTTAGTCTTCAAGGTGGCACCACTTGGAGACCACTCTAGAATACTCTAGAGTGGACAACCAAATGGTGGTGTGTGGGCATGAGTGTGTGGTGGTCAACTGGACCACTTGGTCCACTTCCAATTAGGTTTAGGTTGGTCTAAAAATAGGTTCATCCAATGTATGGCTAAAGTGATTGATCCAATTAAACTTAACCAAGTTTAATTGGGTCAATATTAGATTAAGCTTGAGTCAATTGGAATCTCACTGAGTCCAATTAGACCTATGTTGGTTGAGATTTGAGCTCAATTGAACTCTATGAGTCCAATTAACTGGGTAAGGTGTAATTGACTTAGATTTAAGTCAATTAGGCTTAGTGAGAACCTAATTAGGTTTTTAGGAGAGTCTTAGGGTAGTGTACTAGGCTTAGAATACCTTAATTTAGGTTTCCTAGGGTGTAGGATTGGGTTAAGGAGCCTTAGGAATCAAGATCTAGGCTTGAATCCAAAAACATCAATAGGAGAAGGTTCCAGACGTCTGATCTTAGGATTAGATGACTTATACTTCAAAATTAAAAGTCTAAGTCTCTAGTCTGAATGTCCAATACTGAATCAGTATGGAGTTTAGGTTCTATCTTGGGTTTCTACAAAAATTGGACGTCCGACACCTTGTCTGGATGTCCAATTTTGCAGTAGATTGGGTTCTAAGTCCTGCGGGTGGTATCCAAGGAGCCTGGACGTCCAGCATCCTACTTGGACGTCCAGAGGTGGGCTGGAATGTGGGTTTTGAGGTGTTTTAGGCTAAGGTGACCTAATGGATGCCTAAGGTTTGGAAAGGTGTCTAGGGCTATCCTAAGGCTATGGATAGGTGTAGGGATGTCCTGTGTTCTTCATAATTTAATTCAGACATTAAAATCCTACAAGTAATGTAGTATACCTCTTTCCTACATTGTTGAGTAGCTTTATTCCAAGGCTTCTGCTCCAGCTCTACTGTAGGTCTAGCCTTTTCCCTGCTTCAAGTCCAACTTCAGGCCATCTCCTGAGCTTTTATTACCTACAAATCAAATAATACACTAATCAGGACATTATCATAGCATTGTTTCATGAATATCTAAGTAAAGCAGGAAAGATTCAAGGTATGCTACTAATGCATAAATTATGCGACAATTATGCTAAAATCTAATTCAATTCAGGTCATTTAAGTTCTATGATTGCTACGCAAACATACAACCTCATGAAAAGTAACATTGGCACTAACATAGTACTTCTTCGGTAAGGGATCATAACACCTGTAGCCCTTTTGGGTATAGGTGTATTCGAGAAAGACACTTAATTGCTTTGGAGGCAAGTTTATCTCTATTCGACCCAGTAATGTGCATAAAGGCTACACAACCAAAAGTTCGAGGTGACAACTGAAATAACTCTTTGTCTGGGTACAATATCTGCCATGGTACCTACTCAGATATAACAGAACTAGGCATCGTGTTAATCAAATAACATGCAGTAAGTACTGCATCTCTCCAGTATCGTGATGGAACATTATGGTGAATCAATAAGGTTTGAGCCACATCCAAAGGATGTCTGTGCTTCCTCTCTGCCACCTCATTTTGTTGGGATGTATGGGGACATGTAGTCTGATGAACCATTCTATGGGATCTGTAGAAGGCTGTCATTCGTGTTGTACAAAACTCAAGTGCATTATCAGTATGAACAACTTTAATAATAGAAGCAAAATGATTCTTTATTTTAATAATAAAAGTCTCAATAATAGACCCAACATCTGACTTATTCTTAATAAAAATATCTAAGACAGTCTGGAAAAATCATCTACAATCACTAAATAATATCTATGACCCAGTTGATCTGGAATATGACTAGGACCTATAAATCTAAATGCAACAAATAAAAAGCAGACTCAGCAATAGTAGAATTAGTAGGATAACTTGATCTGTGGTGCTTTCCTATCTGACAAGCATCACAGTGACTCTCAGTGGCTGATGAGAAATGAGGGATGATGCGACAGAGCCTGTCCAGAGATGGATAACCAGGACGATTGTGCCACTACAGAGCACTACTTGGAGCGAAACACACATCTCTCTAGCATGATGCAACAACTGGTGTTAGAGACAGGCGATACATGCCCCCCTCATCATGTCCGCCACCAATTATCCTCCCCATAATCTTGTCCTAAAGCACACAACCAACATCATAAAAAATCACCCTAAAATTAAGATCCTTTGTAATCTAGACAACAAACTCATATGAAAATCTAGAACAAATAAAACATTAGGCAATCTTATATTGGGGTAACTAGCACCTCCCCCTGACCATCAACTTTAGCATGCGTCCCATCTGTTACCTGAACTGTCCTACTAGGACGCACAGACTGAAAATGCTGAAAACTACTATGATCGCCACTCAGGTGCTGTTGTGCACCAGAATCAACTAGCTAAGTAGACTTGTTAGAAGTACCAAAAACGCAACCTGTATCTGAGGAGGCAATGGCAGTAGTGTCTAAGGATGAAAAAGGGGTCTCCTAAGTAATTTGAGCAAGTTGCTGGACCACAGCGTCATAATCTGCTCGTGACACTGTATCTGACTTTGTTTCAGAGGTGGTAACAACCTGATTGGCCACAGGAGGTCTCCTATGCTTGGACCAGCAAGAAGCCTCCACATGGGCTATTTGACCATAGAAAGTGCACGTTGGACGTGGTTTTCCTGTCTGTCATATGCTACGTTCACGTCCACGAGTAGAAGGAGAACCCTGAGTCCCTCGACCTCCACCAATTGCTGAAGTGGAAGTCTGTCTTGTAATCTCTAGGAGAGGTGCAGTCACAGTAATCCTACTAAGCTGATTGTATGTCTCCTCAAGGGAGGGAAGATCTGACAAAGTCAGTATCTGAGAACATGCAGAGTCATACTTTGGGCCTAATCTAGAGAGAGTGCAGAATGGCAATCTCCTTGCGGTAGCCCCGCTAAGTGGTACATGTGCATATAGGCTTACACGCGTTGTACTTCTCTAAAAGCCCTTTCAATGTAGCATAATACTAAGTCAAAGGCTATCCCTCCTACCTAAGGGAAAACATCTCGTTGTAGATTTGTCACACCTTGCTGGAATTCTTTTCATGAGAATACATGTCATGAAGAGAATTCCACATCTCCTTTGCAATCTTATAGTACATAATACCATCTCCAATCTGGGGCAAAACTGCACTCATAATTTATGCTCTCACCATAGCATTGTCCTTTTTCCACGTGGTATACTTCCCAATCTTGTTCCGAGGGTCTGGCTTAAGAAGAAAGTGTTCCTTGTCATGACCTTCAACAGTCATCAGGAACGTTTGCAACTAACGGGCATAGTTGGTCTCATCCAGCTTCACTATGGGAACAAAAAATGGGTTGTTGTAGTTCCCGCTCTTTTTGGTTTGTCTTTGATGACACCTCGGATGAAGTCGAAGAAGCCATGATGCTCAGAAATTGTAAGAAGACGCTAAAATCAGATCAGAGATTTTTAGATCACTATATGTCACAAAATTGATGATCTAACATGTCTAAGTGATTTCTTCCTTGGAAAACATGTCAGACACACACAGCAGCCCTCCGATAATCAGGAGGCGCACGCTAGGGCTAGGAGGGACCCATAGTGGTCCTCAACAGGCGGCTACTACCGCCCTCTCGCCGTCATTGGTTTCCCTAGACCCACCAGTGGCATTGTTGCCGGCTGGTGGGGGCACTGCACTGTTGTTACTGTCGCAGATCGGGCTGCAACCCCTTACTGCGAAGTTGCTGGATCACCGTTACCCTGCTACGCCGCTGCAGGGACCACTGTTGTCCCCCTCTGCTTTTGGAGGTGTCGCTGTAGCGGCTACCGTCACCTCTTCTATCGGTTGTGGTGCCTTTGCCGACACTGCTGTCGTTGGTGGGGGCGGTGGTGGCGAGGAACGAGGAGGGGAGAGATTTAGGGTTTTGGTGGGATGGGTCGAGGCTTATTTTAGTAGGATGCCTGAGTGTCGATTTAGGATTGTCGCTTTAATACCAAGTGAGGAAACAAATGCTCTTATTCCTCAACAAAATGCTATACCTCTTTATATAGAGAAAGGTGTTGGGTAAATTACATCAAAGAATCAATAGAAAATATAAAATGAATAAGCAGTACAAAAGACTAAAAATATAACTAGAATGTATCTCAACTCACTCCACTAAGTAGAATGGTGTTGCTGAGAGGAAACATCGCCATTTGCTTGATGTTGCTTGTACTTTAGTTATACATCATTCTGTTCCCTTACTTTATTGATGTGACGATGTTCTGATTGCCTGTTTTCTAATTAATAGAATGTCCAACTTTGCTATTCATGAGCAGATTTCGTGGCAACTTTTGTATCTTGACTGGAAGATGTTTCTTGTCACTCTTGGAGTTTTTGGTTGTGTTGCTTTCGTTCATGATTTTACATCAGGAAGAGATAAATTGGCACCTAGGGCGGTCAAGTTGTTTTCTTGGGGTATTCTAGGACTTAGAAAGGTTATTGGTGTTTTGATCCTGTCTCCTTTCATCATCCTGTGTCAGATGATATTACCTTCCTTGAATCTACAACCTATTTTTCCACTTCGGGCGAGAATTACCTATGAAGATGATTGATGCTCCTATGCCTGTTGCTCTTATTGCCATTGAGGAGCTTCCTGCTACTACCACCACTACTCTGCAGGGATTTATTGATCCTATTGCCACTTACAGGAGGCTGCATACTACATTACAGATACCCCCCCTTCACCGACACTTTCCTCCCTAGTTCAGGTAAGCTCTGAGGCTTTAGATACTGATGATATATTGCCCAATGGTGATTGTACATGGCAAACAAGAGAGCTTTTGTCTATAAATGATTCTTCGACAAATATTATTGTAGATTCTGACCTTCCAATTGCTATTTGAAAGGCACCTCGGACTTGTGCCACAGATAATGTTGCCGGTAGCCTTTCTATTAATGGTCTTGGGAACTTGTTTGGGAATTTTTGTCGTGCACTTGCCACCTCTGAGATACCAGCTACTTATTAGCATGTTATGCTTCATCCAAAGTGGCATCTGGCCATGGGTAAGGAGATGGCTGCACTACGAGCTAGAGGGACGTGGGAGCTTACTTCCCTACTAGCTTGTGCTACTGTTGTGGGTTGTCGTTGGGTGTTTGCACTTAAATACAACCCAGATGGGTCAATTGCGAGATACAAGGCCCGCTTGGTAGCAAAGGGATTCACACAGACTTACGGAGTCGACTTCTTTAACACCTCTCCAGTGGCACACTTGTGTATAGTTTGCATTTTTATTTGTATTGCGGTACATAAAGATTGGCCTTTTCATAAGCTCAATGTGAAGAATGCCTTTCTCTATGGTGATTTACAGGAGGAGATATATATGCAATAGACACCTGGTTACGAGGTACAGGGGGAGTGTGTGCAGGTTGTTGAAGGCCATTTATGACCTTAAACAGAGCCCCAAGCGTGGTTCCAAAAGCTTTCTCAGGTGGTAGAGTTAGTGGAATTCCTCATGTCATTTGCAAATCATTCATTATTTGTTAGACATACAGAGAGGGGAGTAGTGATTCTTGTCGTATACATGGATGATTGATAGTTACCGATGATGATGTGGCAGGACTAGCTGAAATTAAACAGACTTTGGTAGATTAGTTTGTGATGAAAGATTTAGGGCCCTTGCGATATTTCCTCAGGATGGAGGTGGCTCGTAGTAAGCGTGGTGTTCTATCTCAAAGGAAATAATCTTTGGATGTTTTAAAGGTGACGGCATGCTAGGAGTTAAACTAGTAAACATTCCTAAGGATTCTAAGACAATGTTATATGATAGTGGTGTAGACCTGATTGACAATAGGCAGTATAAACAACTGATGGGAAAATTGTTGTACCTGACAATCACTCAGCCTAAGATCTCTTTTGCAGTAGGAAAGCTGAGTCATTCTATGGAAAGGCCTACGAAGCTACATTGGGATGCAACTATGATGGTGCTTAGACACCTGAAAAGGGCTCTTTTCACTAGAAGAGCATTTATGACAGTGATTGGATATTCTAATGCAGACTATGCAGGTAACCATGATGATAGGAAATCCACTACAGGATTTTGTACGTATGTTGTAGGAAATTCGGTGACTTGGAAGAGTAAGAAGTAGACAATCGTTTCCAGGTCTAGTGTAGAATCTGAGCAGCATCTATGGCTCAGACCTTTGCAGAGATGATGTAGCTTAAGCCTTATTGTCTGATATGCATTTACAGATTGATGGTCCAATGGAATTACGGTGTGATAATCGAGCTGCCATAAATACTGCAAACAACCCTATGTTTTACGAACACACCAAGCACGTGGAGGTAGACTGTTATTATAGCATAGGTTTGATTAAGGAGCTTATCTTCAACTCTTAGGTGACTCCAGAGATGCAAACTGCTAATGTATTCACCAAGCCAGTGGCAAGATCCTCGTTTGACATTTGTGTGACCAAGCTAAGCATGATAAATATCTATGCTCCAGCTTGAGGAGTGTTGAGTACTCTATTATTTTTGTGGTGTGTTCATTACATTTTCTTTTATTATGGTGGAATGTAATTCTGCATTCACCTCTCTCTAAAGAGAGGTAGGGCTTCAAAATAAGACAAGAAGTTTCATCCTTTTCTATTAGTTTATATTAGGTTAGTAATTTATCAAAATGGAGATCAAGTTTGTGAATTTATGTGTAATTATTCTATTAAAAATGTTTGTTTGGAGTTCCCCATTTATTTTAATTGTTGAGATACGTGTTTGATTTTGTTTTATTTATTTTCTATCATTTACTTATGTGAGGGCATGCTCATAGCTTTCACTAAGTTTCTATATAATGGGGATTAGAACCTACGTATGAAATAAGAAAAATAATTTTCTCCTATGAAGTAAAATGGGGATTAGAACTTTGGTATCAGAATAGCATTCTTAGGCTGATGTTCTATAACCCCTTTCTTCCTTGTAAAAAAGGGAGAAAACCTTAACTGTAAATACAAAAGTTCACCAAAGAGCCAGCATCGTTGCCAGAGCCAACCTCATGCTTGGTTGATTGGCCCTCTGTAGACAGGCATTGGCCTTTGGCAACCTCATTTTGAAAGATCTTGAGTAGATGTCATCTCACACAAGATTGCCGCCATCCTCATTTTAGGGGCTTAAGGCAGAATCTTAGCCTTTCTTGAACCATTGCCTGGTTATGCTTGAGCCCTAGGAGGCTCCATCGACCATTGCTAGGCTTTAAGGAGCTTCCTTCAACTAACAATAGTGCCACCAAGCATTTTTGGCTGCTATCTAGCATTGTCAACCATTGCTTAGCATCAATTGCCTACTCACTTGCACTGTCCACCCCCAATCAAGCTTCGGTGGCCCTACCCTAGCATCGCCAGGCCATGACTGGCATCTAGTGGCCCTCTTTTAGTGCTACTTGGCCTCTATAGGCCTTGATTCTTGCAAATCCGTGTTGATTTATGCATTGTAATGTACTAGATTCTCCATTTGTCATTCTTGATTTGCTTTGGGTCTTGATTAAAGCAATGGTGGCTTTAGAAGATCGTTGGATGTGACATTGGAGTAAGCTATTGATCGGAGCCCTTTCAAAGAGTCCTACTGAGTTCCAAGTAGGACGAGGATCTAGTTAAGAGCATAAAGCAATCTCGCAATCGTACAAAGGGGGTCGGTAACCTAGTTCCATCCTTGGAAGGGGTGTACGTCTGGGGAGAGGATTTAACCCTCACAGTATCCACTAAGTGTATATGAAAAAGAAAGAAGAATGTGGAGTATAAGTATTTTTTTTCTTATTGTGCACCTCGACAACATGAGCAGGGATTGCCTTTTATAGAGCCATTGCCTTCGATATTCTCGGTAATGGTAAATTGTTGGTGATATTTTCGGTAATTGTAAATTGCAGGCGATATATTTGAGATTATCCTTCCATAATTGTTGTGAGATTTTAGGCACACGATTGCCTTGTTACTTGGATTTTGCAATGGCTAGATTTGACTGCGTCATTCATGTCCGACAGGGTAAGGGTGGTGAGGTGTTGGTTGCCTAATTGTCTATTATTGTCTGTTAAATCCTTCCCATTGATATCCCGGCTAATCCTATCATCAACTAGTCGAGACCTAAGGCATCTTCTACTAGGTGGGAATCTTGAGTTGTTTAGGTGGATGTTTGTCTGGTCTTTTTTGCCAGGTACCTTTGTCGAGGAAAGGATCTGCCTGCCTTGAATGGGTAGTTGGTACATATTATTTGCTCTAAGTTTCTTAGGCTTATAATTTGTAGGCCTCTATTGGCCTCTTTTCAGTTGGGCTTAGAGGAGAACTTTTCCTTTCTCATCAGTTGTCCCCATTCTCTTAGTTAAGTTACACTAAGAGAGTACAATAGGCATATTTTTATCCCTTGTTTTGTTCCCAACAACTGATCCCTAAGTACCTTTTAGGTAGGCAGTTCCTTAGGGAATAAAAACACTTACAGGGTTTAGTTTTGCTCTCAAGGGCATATGCAAGTATACCCATGCTTTTCTATTGGTGGTCTATTTCTGCTTGGCTAGTTTGTGAATTACCCTTCATCAAGCCATGTTTTATTCCTCCAAATCTGGTTTGGTGGTGGCCAACCACCGCCTCGCACTTTCCACTCGTTGTGGTAGTGAGAGGATGGTGTAGGCATCATCATTATGGGATTAACGCTCATAGATACGGGATGACACGTCAATCCCTCATTCGTTGGGAGACCAACCATTGTACGTCGGCATTTAATGCCAATGTGCCACTGAATTTTGGGGGCTTTTTTACATCCTTTCATCTACCCCCTTCATACACTATAAATGGTGGGTTGGTTGGCAATAAACACTTTCACATTTGAGAGAAACATTCTCCTTGTGTTGGTGTTGTCAGCCAACTTATTCTCTTTTGCTTTCAAACGGGCTGCTTGAGAAGAAGCTTTTAGAGATATGGCGGGCCTTACAGGTAAAGGTGAGTCAACCTCTACATTCGGTGGTACTATTATTGAGCATTTTGTTTTGGAAATAAAGACCTAGTTTTCTACTTCTATTAAAATTGTGAGATTTGATAATGCTCTTGAATTTTGGACTAGGAAAATATCTACCTTTTATAAATCCCATGGGATTGTGCATCAGACCACTTGTCTTCATACCTCTTAACAAAATGGGGTACCTGAGAGGAAGCACAAACATTTACTGGATGTGGCATGTACTCGTACTCTCTTGATTCATTATAGTGTTCTCTCGTTATATTAGGGTGATGTTGTCCTTACTGCTTGTTATTTGATTAATCGGATGCCCAGTTTGGTGCTTCATGAGCAGATACCTTGGCACATTTTGCATCCTTAGAGTGTGATATTTCATGTGCCTCCTCGTGTATTTGGGTGTATCACTTTTATCTATCTTAACTCTCCAGGTTGGGATAAGTAGCTCCTACGGCTGTTAGGTGTGTTTTTTTGGGATGGTCTAGGACTTACAAATGGTATCAGTGTTATGATCCCATCTTTGGCAGACACTATTATAGTACTGATGTCAACTTTCATGAGTTCATTCGCTATTTTTCCACTGCTAGGTGTGGTATTCTTCCTAAGGTCATTAAGGTGCCTATGCTTGTTCCACCTACTCCCTTAGAGGCTATCCCGATCCCAGATTCTGTGTCTACATTGAGTGTGTTTGGGAAGTTTCATGTTCCTCCTATTACTTACAGGCTCCTTGTTACTTATGGGCAATGCCCCTCTTCTTCTTCAGCACCACCATTGCCTCTGGGATAGGTGAGTTCAGGTGATTTACTGACTATTGATGTGTTGCCTAGTGCTTATGATACAGATCAGGCTGGGGATGCTACCCACTGAAAATAGGTGCAAGATGTGGTGCCAGATGATCTTGATCTTTTGATTGCTGTTCAGAAGGCTCTTCGTAGTTGTTCCAGATACGTAGTTGCAGGGGCCATGTCTACAGAGGGCCTGGGGACTGCCTTTTAGGAGTTGTCTTATGCACTGCTAGTCGTACAACTTTCGTCCATCTATGAGCAGGCCATACTCGATCCAAAGTGGCATCAGGCCATGAAGGATGAGATGGTTGCACTTTGTTCCCGTGGTACCTAGGAACTTACTCCACGGCTAGAGGGTGCAGTAGTTGTTCGATGCAGATGGATATTTGCTGTCAAATATAAACTAGATGGGGCAGTTGCCCGACACAAGGACTGCCTTGTTGCAAAGGGATTCACACAGACATGGTGTGGACTTGTTTGATACTTTCTCTCCTGTTGCATGTCTATTTACAGTGCACATTTTGGTTTCTCTGGTTTAGTGTGATTAGCCACTTTATCAGTTGGATGTCAAGAATGTGTTCCTTTACAGGGATCTCCAGGATGAGGTATACATGCAGCAGTCTCTAGGCTGAGATTCAGGGGGAGTGTGTATGCAGACTGCAAAAGGCAATATATGGCCTAAAGCAAAGCTCTAGAGCTTGGTTTTAGAAGCTCTCTGAGGTAGTTGAAGGCATTAGTTTCCATAGGTCTTCATCTGATCACTCTTTATTTGTTAGAAAGACAGGGAAAGGAATAATTGTGCTTCTTATGTATGTGGACGACTTGATTATCACAAGGGATGATGTGATTGGTATAGTTGAGGTGAAAGATTGTTTGGCAAGCAAGTTTGTCATGAAAGACCTTGGGCTATTAAGATACTTTATTTGGAATGGAGTTTGCATGCAGCAAGAAAGGTTTTGCACTATCCTAGAGAAAATATACACTTGATGTTTTACAGGAGATAAGTATGCTGGGGTCTAAACTATTAAATATTCCCATAGATCCCAAGACTCATTTTTATAATGAGGTAGATAAGATAGCAGGCTAGTTGGCAAGTTTCTTTATCTTCTCATAGGAGAAATGAGCAAGTTGTATTTAAAGACCCCCGGTACCTTTATATAGAGAGGTGTAGAGGGAGAGATTACATACTACACCCCTACATAAAGAAACAATTAAAAAGACATCCCTAAAAGATAACTCAACATTCTCCCTCAAGGTAGAGCATTAGTATTAAACATGCTTAGCTTGGAACAAAGATTGTGCAATCGCTTCTTGGAAAATGCTTTAGTGAAGATGTCAGCAATTTGATCTTCAGCACATATGTAGGGTGTATGGATTCTTTTTTCTGCAATAGCATCTCTGATGAAATAAAAATCAACCTCAAGTGCTAAGTTCTCTTATGGAAAACGGGATTGTTTGCAATAAGTGTGGCAGCTTTATTATTACAGTGCATAGGAATAGGACTAGAAACCTGGACACCAGAATCCTCTAAGATGGATCAAACACATAGTAGTTCACAAGTAGTTTGAGCTATAGCTCTATACTCTGATTCAGCATTTGACCTTGAGACCACTGTCTGCTTCTTTGTTCTCCATGTAACTAGATTGTCTCCCACATAGGTACAATATCCTTTGGTGGACCTTCTATCGTCATGTGCTCTAGCATAATCAGCATCTGAATAGCCACACACATCCAAGTGTCCTCCGTTATTTTGAAAATGAAGTCCTTTCTTAGGGGCACTCTTCAGGTATATGAGAATTTGGCAGACTCCATCCCAGTGAACTTCTTTAGGTGCTTGCATAAACTACCTCAGCCTCCTAATTGCAAAGGCAATGTTTGGCCGAGTGATGGTTAGATACAATAGCTTACTAACCATGTCACGGTATCTAGTTACATTCTATAATAAGGGACTATCATTATCTACAAGAGGTAAGGAAGCATCCATAGGCACATAAGTTGGTTTGCAACCTTGCATACCAGTCTCCCTCAACATATCAAGAACATATTTGCGCTGGGTAGCACAAGTCCTCCTTTAGTGTATTGCACTTTAATACCAAGAACATAGTTGATAGGACCTAAATCCTTGGTCACAAACTGCGACTGGAGCAACACCTTCGTATCTTTTATGCCTTTTCTGTCACTGGTAGTCAAAACTATATCAACATAAACAATAAATATAACAGAGCCTATCTTCCCATGTAGTGTAAAAATAGAATGATCGCCAGAAGATCTAGCAAAGCCATGCTCTTGGATTACCCTGCTATATCTTTCAAACCAAACTCTCGGACTCTGTTTCAGCCCATAATGGTTTAGCCTACATACCTTCTGACACTCCCTTTGTAAATCCCGGCGGCTGTTGCATGTATATGTCCTCCAACTCTCTGTAAAGAAATGTATTCTTTATATCTAGCTGGTGAACAATCCAGCTTTTGTTAACAACCATTGAGAGTAAGATTCTAACAGAATTGAGGTGAGCTACTGGGGAGAAAATTTCAAAGTAGTCCCTTTAAAAAAAGAAAATTCAAAGTAGTCGATACCAAAGGTCTACGTATAGCCTTTAACAACAAGGTGTGCTTTATGTCTTAACACAGTACCATCTAGGCAACATTTGAGGGTGAACACCCACCTACACCCCAAAACTGTAGCACTTAGGGGTAGGTCAACCAAATATGGCGTGTCGTGAGACTTTAAAGCTGCCATTTCTTCCTCCATTGCTAAGGTCCAAGATGAATGTTGGAATACCTCCAGATGGTCTCGTGGTACCTGATGACTATCAATAGCCAAAGAAAATTGTCATCCCATTGCAAGCAAACTATCAAAAGACATAAATTGTGATACAGAATACTTAGCACAAGACCTTGGAGCCTTCCTTTGTACAATAGGAAGGTCCAGGGTAGTGCACTTAGGAGTAGAAGGTACCTGATCCTCAGATGAGTCATTAGCGGCTGGTGGAGACTGAGCAGGAATGGTAGACAATGGTTTATCCACCTGAGGTACATCCACAGACCTGCGCTGAAAATGCTTAGGAAAGGTATCTATGTCAAGGACCTCTGGATGACACGGGAAAGGGCCAGGATCAGGTTGGTTTGTCTTCTGTATAGGAGGCTCAGAGAACTGAGGTGGTTCTGAAGGCATAGGAAGGGGGACTTCCTAAGGATAGAAAGATGCGGAATGCTCTCCCTTTTTTTGGTAGTAGGGTATCTCCTCAAAAAATGTGACATCAACAGAAACATAAAATCTTTATGATATAGGATCATAGCATTTGTATCCTTTCTGGGTTCTAGAGTAGCCCAAAAAGATATACTTAATGGACCGAGGAGAAATTTTATTTACTTTAAACATATGGACAAAACAAACACAATAAAAAATCATTTGAGTGGTAGAAAACATGGCCTTGCCAGGAAACAAAAGAGAGTGGGGTTTTACCCCCCAACACCAACAAAGAAACATGATTCATCAGATATATGGTGATTAAGACAGCATTTGCCCAAAAATAGTAGGGAACATTCATCTAAAACATAATAGTCCACGCCACGTCCAGCAAATGACGAAATTTATGTTCAACCACCCCATTTTGTTTAGAGGTATGAATGTAAAATACCTGGTTAATAATACCAAAATATTGGAAAGCTGTGTAACCCTGTCATTCACAAATTCTAAACCGTTATCACTCTGGAAAGCTTTTATAACAGTTTTCAACTCAGTCTTTATTTCTTAAACAAAATTTTACTAAGGACAAAAACTTTGGATTTCTCTTCTATCGTAAAGACCCAGGACATCCTAGTATAATGAGAAAATATTGAAAACCTCTGAGACTCTTGGCCCTAAACATCAACATGAATCAAATTAAATACTGATTCAGTCCTTTTATTATGTGACGGAAAAGAAGACCTATGGTGTTTGCCCAATTGGTAAGCTTTAAAGCGAAAGGACTCTAGAAAAGATAGCTCTGGAAACTGATGACGAAGAATAGGCAAGCTAAGATGACCAAGACAAAGATGCCATTGAAGGGCAGTAGTGGCACAACAGCATCAGAAATAGATGATGGTGGAACATGGAGGTAGCAAAGGCCATTATGCTCAAGTCCACCAATCCACCTTATCATCTGGAGGTCTTATAGGAAAAATTACTAGTCATGAAACACTGCTCTGCACTATAAATCCTTTGTAATTTGACTAATAGACATCAAATTAAGAGCAAACTTGGGAACATGCATAACATTAGACAATGGCAAAGTAGGAGAGATGGAGATATTCCCAAAACCAGTGACTGGTGACAAACCACCATATGCTATCTTAACCTGGAATGGGGTAGCAAGATGAAAATAAAGTAATATCACCAGTTTTGTGTGACGAGGCACCTGAATCAACAAGCAAGCAGGAGCTTGGGATCTAGGAGACGTGGCTGAAGTATCTGTAGGTTTTTGCATTGAGGCTCTTGCCTAGGTAGAGGCCTGAGAGGCAATGAATCGCTCATAGTTTGTTGTGGATACAGAGCTTTGACTATCATCTTCATGCACCAGAGTAGTATCCTTTGTAGATAGCTGTGAGCACGTAGGTCTATTCCCTATGGATATCCATGCTCACTCAGCAACGTTCCACAGTATGTCCATTCCTATGGTAGTACTCACAGAAAAAAGAACTTTGACCACGACCACGACCACCACGATCACGACCACCTTTGCCCCTAGAATTTCCCTGACCACGGCCAACATCAGCCATGGCAGAGGAATCAGATATAGGCGCGGGATTAGAGGTGTCAAGTCTCGAGAGACGAGCATAGATTTGTGCAGGAGTGGGAATCTAATCCATAGTCATAAACTGATCTTTGACTTCCTTTTACTCAGGACCAAGGCTAGACAATAGCTGAATAGAATGATGACCTCTCTACTTGGCTATAGCGACTGCATCTGTAGATATAGGTTGATACACATCTTTCTCGTCCCACAGATTCTTCATAGTGCCATAATATTCTGACAAAGCCATGTTGCCTTTCCGAAGAGTATGTATGTCTTCTATAACTTGGTACAACTTGGTGATATTGCTTTGGTTAGAGTGGATTTTATGCAACACCTCGCATATCCTCTTTGCCGAAGCATAAATCATGACCTGTTTGGCAATCGTCTGAGTCATGCTATTCAAAAGATATGTTGCAACCAGATCATTATTTGCCTCCCAATCTGCAGATTTCACAACGGGTACATCCTCTGTCAATATATACTTTCGATGGGATTTGATGAACTTGGAGAAGTGGACCAAAGTAGCAAGTTGGATTCATCCAACTTAATAGAAGTTTCCTGCATGTGTGGGGGAGCACTTGTGGTGGAAGACTCTTGGACAAGTTGCTCAGATTCCTTTTGGTCTACCATATTACCTGAAGTTGCGATCCAGGAAAGAATAGGAGTTTTGTATGCTGAAAATCAGTTCATAAGCTCAATAAACAGTAATTTCAGACCTAATAGGACCAAAAATCAGGGTCAATAATCCCTTGATCTCATATCATGGAACAAAAACTATGTTGGAAAAAATATATGTGCACAGGCTAGGGCATAGATCAGGCCGTAGCAATGCCTTTCAACCAAGAAAACTTATGCAGAAGCTCTGTAGATGAAGAAAGGACCGAAAAAGTTCGGTCCTAGTCGATGTAGGCAACCTTCATTGCCTACTAAGCAATGATTAGAGGAGAGGGGACTCTCCTAAGGCCTGATCTAGGATAGCATAGCTCCAAGGAGAAGATCGAAGAGGCTGCGCTGGGCTAAAGAGGGGAGGGTGACATTGAGGAGGCCTCCCTACACCACCTGGCGGCGTTGTAGGTGGTGCAAGGAGAGAGGGGGTCAACGACGCTGCAAGGGGCCCTTACACCACCTTTGCGGTGGCACAACAGCCAGTGCAGGGGCGTGGCAGATCGGTGGTGAGCTTCTGTAGGGCCTGCTGCTGGTTAGCGACACTGCTTGCCTGGGAGAGCTGCCAGTGGCGCTGAGGAGAGAAGGGAAGGGTTTGGGTGGGATACCCGAGCACCGACCTAGGACCATTGCTCTTATACCATGATAGGAAAAATGATTATCAAGTCTTATTCAGAGTCACTCGATACCGTTATATACAGAGGTATAGAGGGAGAAATTACATACTACACCCTTACATAAGGAAACGATTAAAAAGACATCCCTGAAAGACATCTTACCATGACCAAACCAGATATTTCCCTAGCAATTGGGAAATTAAGTTAGTTTATGGACAAGCTGACGAAGCAGCACTAAGGTGCTGCAATCATTGTTCTGAATGCCTATGGCATGCACACGAAATAGCCTTCTTACGTAGGGTGATATTGACACACGTGTAATGTTGAAATGCAGGAGTGTTAGCAATCTTTTGCAAAATATGGATAATATGTCGATAAGTTTGAAGAAATAGGAGCCATTAAGTACAATTCTTAAATCATTATCATATTTCAAAGTCAATATAGGTGTCTCAATAACCAGTTTCTACCAATTACTTTTTTTGTAGGTGATTTAAATTTTGACATGTCATTGGCTTATTGTTGAAATGACTATTTTTGGGGTTAGGTCATATCGACATCAATATAATGTCGAAACACAGGGACTTTGACGAAATATTGTAGAAATTTTGTTAAAATGTCAGCGAGTGACGAAATGCACTCAACATTTCGACTTGTTACTGCTTTTCACTTTCAGTTCTCTCATTTTTTTTACTACTACTGATGCTCACGCTACTGCTGCAACTTTGTTCTTATTCAAATCGAATTTTCGTTGTTCCTTCTTATCTCACTGCTCCTCTTCTCCAGCTCTCTTAAGGTTTGATTTCACACCTATCCAAAATTATAGTAGGTCTACATGCTAGACTCTAGCTCTACTATTATTACTAACATGTACACTTAATCATCATTTACTTGAAAATTATACTAGGTCTACATGCAAAATTGAGGAACATTTGTTTAATTCTTAAAAATAAAATCCTAAGTTTGAGTTAGCATTAGATAATAAAGAACTTACATCTATTCATAAGAAAATAAAACCTGAAAATTGCAAACACTAAGGGTATGTTTACTTTATGAATTAATCATTATTTACTTCAACGATAACATCCAACCTGGAAAGTTATGGTCCCATGTTTGAAGGTGACAACCTATATTTTTTGTTGAGATACTCCTTTGTCCTATTATTGTTATTTTTGTTATTAGTTGGTTTGTCATTTTCTATTTTTCCTTTGGACATGCTTGTTATTTTCGCAATACCTCTTCTTTATATAAAGAGGTGTTGGGTTCTTTTTAGAAATAGATTCAATCATTTTCTCTTGGTATCTGAGCATAGTTCTAAATTGGGTTTTGGTATCCCACCAAACAAGGCTTTCCAAACCCTAACACCTAAACCCCTCGCCTCTCTCCATCGCTGTTGGCCTTCATCTCTTTCTCTCGCCGGTGCAGTAGTAGCAGTACTGGCCTTCTCCGGCCACAGAGGGGCAGCATAGTAGGTCAAGGGGCTGATCCCTAGTGGCGTAGCAACGCTACTAGGCCGAGCCACGCCTAGGCAGCGATAGAGGAGAGTAGGGATCACGCGTGGGTGTTGCTAGGCCTGATCTAGGCCCCAACCGCACCTTGCTGCAATGCGTGGTTGTCCTTATGTTGTCTTAGACATGAGATTTGGGTCTCTAGTATCTCTTATCTTCTTGTCTAAGGCTTGATTCAGTTTGCATGATTTTTCCATGATATGAAAATCAGCTTCTGATCCAAGTTTCGGCGTATTTTCTTATCTTTCGGGTGTTTGGTGGCATCTTTTAGTTCTTTTGAGGTGACATCGGTCGTCATTCCCGAGTCTGGGACTTACAAAAGTTTATTTTTTGGTCCTATCATCAAGTTAGATGAGACCAATTATCCAAGGTGGTCTTAAAAGTTCTTAATGACAGTGGATGGTCATGATAAGGAACACATATTGTTGAAGTCAGAGCCCATAGAAAAGATGGGAAAGCATGCCATATTGAAGAAAGACAATGTAATGGTCAAGGCATACTTGATGAATTATGTGATTTCACGGATTAGATATGAGATCATGTATTATCCAACGGCCAAGGCGATTTAGGACAGTCTCCGTAACATATTCACATAAGAAAAACTCGTCTTACAATTTTTAAGATTAGCCACGAACTGTCTTACTTGAAGTAGGAAGGATGATCTCTTTCTTAGTACTATACCCTTAAGGGGCTCTAGAAGTACAATGTGTGTAGGCCAGTCTTCACGTGTGCTGCACAGAGTACCATAGAGGCGGTAGTTCACCAGTTTTTGTTAGGACTTGGCCCAGAGTACATAGTTGCACGCTCCCAAATTCTTTGTCAGAGCTTCCTACCCTAGAGGAAGTCTCTAGTTGCCTTAGTCGGATTGAGGTGACAGTACCTCAAACAGGAGAGGCTAGCTAGGCATCTACCCTAGCTATTGTTGCTGGACGTGGTGGTAGGGGAGCACCTTCCAGTTATGGATGTGGAAGAGGACGAGGTGCATTTGGGAGGCCTCGCATGACGTGTACCTACTGTGGCAAGGTTGACCATGTGGAGGCTTCCTATTGGACCAAACATGGAAGACCTCCAATGGCTAACCAAGGTTCAGTGACGGTGGAGGACATTACATATGTTGTGCCTATTCTGAAAGCAAACTATGATGCCTTACTCTAGCATCTTTCCCAGTTGACTTGAGCCAACCACATCTTCTATTGAGACTGTTGCATTCCCCTCCTTATCAGGTATAGACATATGTGCCTAGGCTTCTACAGGTATGACTTGGTTAGTGTATTCTAGTGCTTCACATCTTCTATTAGGAGATCAGGGTTGCTTTGGTAGATTACAGTTAGTACCCCATGGCAGGATATTATAGGTTACAAATAACAGACATGCATAAATTGATGGTTAGGGGGAGGTGGCACTGACTCCTACTATGAGATTGCCTGATACCTTTTTTGTCCCTGATTTTTCACTAAATTTATTGTCTGTTGGTAAGATTACGAAGCGGCTCAATTATCGTGCCATTTTTTATGAACTAGGATACACTTTTCAGGATAAGCTGAGAGGGAGGCCGATCGGTGGACGTGAAAAGGGGGTGTGTATCACCTAGTCTAGGCACCATTTGCTACTGCTTGCCAGGGTGATTCCATTTTTGCTACTGGGAGTGCCTTGCAGTGGCACCGTCGCCTTGGTCATTCTTCTTTGGATGGGCTTAGATGCGTCATCCTACATATTTCACCCACTATCGAAATACATTGTGACGCGTGCCAATTAGGAAAGCACCATAGATCCTCTCTTCCAGCATTGGACTAGGGACTACTGCTATGTTTTAGTTATTGCATATGGTATTGCATATGGACATCTGGGGCCCTAGTCGGATTCCTAACCGACAGGGACATCACTATTATTTAGTTGTCATAGATGATATTTTTTGGTTATCTTGGTTATTTTTGTTAAAAGAAAAAGTCCAATGTTGGACATGTGATTGATACCTTTTTATTAGAAATAAAGAACCAATTTTCTATCATGGCTAAGATTGTGTGATCTGATAATGCATTGGAGTTTTGCACCACCAGATTAGTGAGTTTTTACAGGCCTCATGGCATTATACAACAAATGTGTTGCCCCTACACCTCACAGTAGGATGTTGTGGCGGAGAGGAAACATCGACATTTATTGGATGTGGCTCGTACACTATTGATTTACCATTGTGTGTCACATTTATATTGGGGCGATGCGGTGCTTACGGCTTGTTACCTTATTAATAGAATGCCCTCTTCTATACTACATGAATCGACCTCATGGCATGTTTTGTATCCTACTGCCTTGCATATTTGAATGTGTAGCATTTGTACAATTACTAGGACCAGGGAGAGACAAGTTGGCACCTAGAGCTGTGAAGTGTCTTCCTTGGTTATTCACTGACGCAGAAGGGGTACCGGTGTTTGATCTTGTGGTTGGTAGATACTTTGTCAGTGCTGATGTTACTTTTTATGAAGTAGTCCCCTACTCCTTTACTGCATGATAGTTAGCACCAGAGGCTGAATTTGCTCCTTTGCCAGTTTCACCTATTTCTATGGATGAGTTTCCAGTTTCTGAGGTTGGTCCTGCACTTGACAGTGGCATTCAAGAACCTGTGAGCAGTTCTGCACCTGATAGTGGTACTAATGACCAAAGATTTAGGGATCCACCTATTACTTTTTAGTTGCTAGTTACTTACAGGCAATGCACCCCTTACTAGGGATGCAAACGGGTCTGGTTCGAGTCAGGTTTGGCTAAACCTATACTCATAGCCATTTACAAAATCCATACCTATACCCTATCCATTTACCCATCGGATACAAAAATCCAAACCCATATCTATACCCATACTCATCTACCTATTGGGTATCCATTTACCCATCGGGTACTTATTTATAAATCGATTTTATGATCAAATTATCCTCAAATTAGAGTTAAAAGAAGGAAAGAAATCTATAATATGATTCATTAATTGTTTACTTGTAACAAGCCTAAAACATAGAGGCTTGGGCTACTCCAATTTTAATGATCTCCACTAAAATTAATATAAAAAGTGTCATTCAAGGAGAATATATCAAAAACAAAAAATAAAAAAATATAGAGAAAGGAAAAATATAAATACATTTCAAACAAAAAGATTGTCATCTCCAAAATAAATTTCAATGGAAGCTTCAAAAGTGCTCCCAACCTTCAAAATTATGGAGGGAATCATGACGGGGATTAGAGTTGGGGCAATGAGGGACTTAGGGTTAGACTTATACATCTTGGGTAAATGAGAATTTTATTCGGGCATTCGGGTCGAGTAACCGGGTATAGATCTATACCCATACCCATACCCAATGCTAGTTGGGTTTTTGGATAAAACCCATACTTGAACCCAGTTGGGTTTGGGTCAGGTTTTACCCATTCTATTCGGGTTGGGTTCGAGTCAGGTTGGGTCGGGTTCGGGTCTGGTTTACTAAAATTTGCATCCCTACCCCTTACTTTAGATCCACCATCCTCCCCGAGTTAGGTATGTGTTGAGGTATTTGACAATTTTGCGTTTAGTGGTGATTGTGTAGAACTAGGTGATGTTGTCTTAGATGATGACATTTCGATTGCTGTTCGGAAGGCTACCCATTCTTGTGCACAATAGCATGTGGCTGGAGTTGTATCTACAGTTAACTTGGGGACTAACTTTAGGATCTTTACTAGGGCGCTAGATGCAACAAAGACACCTTCCACGTACCAGCATGCCTTACTTGATCTAAAATGGCTTAAAGCCATGGAGGATGAGATGGTTGCTTTTCGAAGTCAACACACTTGGGAGCTTACTCCTTTTCCTGCTGGTGCTCGCCTGGTGGGATCTTGCTGGGTCATTGCCCTGAAATACAACCCGAATGGGTCTTTTTCCAGGTACAAGGCTCGGTTGGTGGCGAGGGGGTTCACCCAGACATATGAAGTAGACTTTTTTGATAATATCTCTTCGATTGCTCGCCCATCGACAGTCTGTATACTTGTCTCTTTTGTTGCCCACAAGGATTGGTTGCTTCACCAGCTTGATGTGAAGAATGCCTTCGTCTATGTTGATCTTCAAGATGAGGTATACATGTAGCAACCCCCTAGGTTTGAGGTTTAGGGGGAGTGTGTGTGTAAGCTGAAGAAGGCCATCTATGGCCTCCAGTGTTGTTGAAAGCCATCATGATAGCTTTCTTGGCTTTATTCATTGCTTCGTATATGTATCTCATTGCATGCCTCTTTTTTGAATCAACAACACAAAGCACTTTAACTAGAGGAGGAATCGCCTTGAGAATTTAAAGAATCGTGTTCCAAAAGGAAGGCATCCTAACATTTGTAGTTACCTTCTTTGCCTTTTCTTCCTTTGCATTCTTCGAAGTGATACATTAGTTCAAAGTGAACATCTTCCTTAAATTTGCCTTGTGCTGCAATGTAAGGAAAGATTTATCAAATTTCGTTAGTGTAGGCCTCAACAACTATCTATTCGTGAACAGTCTCATTAAATTCAGGTGTGACAGATGCATATATATGTAGCTATTAAAAGCCATTGCATTTCTAAGAGCGAGAAACTACCCCCTGTTTCTTGCTCCTCCAAGTAACCAGATTACCAGCCACAAAGGTACAGAAACCAGTGGTAGATTTCCTGTCAAGTACACATCCTGCATAATCTGCATCAGAATATCCTACCACTATCATAGGAGAGCCTCTCTGGAAGAGAATACCGTGACCTGGTGCTTTCTTCAAGTATCTAAGCACCTGCATAACTGTCTGCTAGTGCAGCTTTGTTGGTTTCTCTATAAACTGTCTGAGTTTGCCTACTGCCAAGGCAATATCCGAATTGGTAATGGTCAGATATAACAGCTTGCCTATAAGCTGTCTGTATGCTTTGCTATCAGCTACTTTTGCCCCCTCATCATGTAGATGTGCCTTGGTGTCTATAAGAATATTGGCTGGCTTGGACCCCAGCATGCCTGTTTCCTGAAGGACATCCAATGCATACTTGCATTGAGAAAAAACAATCCCATCTTTACTCCTAGCAACCTCAATCCCCAGAAAGTATCTAAGCTGGCCCAGATCCTTCATAACAAACTTCTGTGCAAGAGACTCCTTGACCTGTCTTATCTCAACCTCATCACTGCTGGTGAAAATCAGATCATCTACATAAACCAGTAGTGCTACAATGCCATTCCTCATTTTCTTGACAAACAGAGAATGATATGAAGAGGACCTTTGCATCCCCATCCTCTGCAACACATCTGACAGCTTCTGAAATCAGGCTCTAGGACTCTGCTTTAGGCCATAAATGGCCTTCATGAGTCTGCACACACACTCCCCCTTAATCTCAAAACCTGGGGGCTACTGCATGTAAACCTCCTCTTGAAGATCACTGTAGAGAAAAGCATTCTTCACATCAAATTGATGTAACCTCCAATCTCTTTGGGTAACAATAGAGATGAGTACCCGAACGGTGGCAAGGCATGCAACAAGAGAGAAAGTATCAAAGAAGTCCACCCCATAAGTCTAGGTAAACCCCTTTGCCACCAACCTAGCCTTATACCTTGAAATAGACCCATCAGGATTATCTTTCAAGGCAAAGACCTATATGGAGCCAACAAGTCGTGCACCTGTAGGAAGCGAGGTGAGATCCCAAGTCTGTATGCTTTGAAGTGCGGCCATCTCATTCTCCATGACTTGACACCACTTAGGATCAAGCATGGCTTGCTGGTAGGTAGACGGAATGTGTGATGCTGTAAGCGCTTGACAGAAGCTGCTAAGCTGAGGAGCAAGACTATCGGTAGCCAAACTGCCTACAACACGATATCTGGACTCACATGTACGGGGTGCCTTCCTTATAGCAATAGGAAGGTCAAAATCATCTGGTATCTCTGATTGAGTCACTGCAGAAGGAGCCTCACTACTGTGGTGATCTGCACTGTCAGGGGGATCAAGTCTAACTAGACTATCACTGCCATCAAAGTCAATCTCAACTGCTTATTAAACATCAGTCATCCACGGGGGTAGAGGAGCCTGAAGTGGTCGATTGAGGTATGGAGATCAAAATATCCTCAAGTGAAATCGGAGTAGGCATGGGAACTGCATCATCATGAACACTCGTCTGTCTAGCAACAGAAAAATATGGTGTTGTCTCATGAAAAGTCACATCATCGCTGATATAATGCTTTTGGTGGATGGGATCATAGCATCGGTACCCCTTTTGACTCTTGGAGTACCCTAAGATGTACTTAATAGCGCGAGGAGCAGGCTTGTTACATTCTGGTGATGGCACATGAACAAAAGCAACACATCCAAAACTCCTAGGAGACACGTGGAAAAGCTCGCCATCTGGGTGTAACAGGAGAATAGTATCTGCTCGTGAAGAACTGAACTCGGCATCCTATTAATGAGGTAGGTTGTCAAAATAGCATCCCCCCAATATCCTTGTGGAACATTGTGGTGAATAAAAGTACGGGCAACCTCTAGCAGGTGTTTGTGCTTTCTCTCGGCAACTCCATTTTGCTGTGAGGTATGGGGACAAGAAGTCTGATGGATAATCCCATGAGTCCTGTAAAACTCTGCAAGTCTAGTAATGCAAAACCCGAGAGCATTATCTGTCCGTACAATCTTTACTGTAGTAGAATACTAAGTCCTAATCTTCAGGAGAAGAGGTTCTATAATACCTCCAACCTCTGTCTTGTTCTTCATAAGAAACACCTAGGATACTCTAGTGAAGTCGTCGACAACAACGAGATAGTAATGGTGTCATGTCCTGTTTGGAACTCTACTCGGTCCCCAAACATCTATATGGAGTAACTCAAAGGGAGTAACTGCTCCAGGAGAAGTACTGGCAGGGAATGAATACCGATGATGTTTACTTAATTGGCAAGCATCACACCTAATAGTAACAGCAGGTGAAATATGCAGAATCACCCTCCTGAGGCGATCCAGAGGCAAATGTCCTAGACGAACGTGCCATTGTAAGACACTCTCACCATCATGTCTACTGACACCTGCAAATGGCTTTTGACCAAGATGATAAAGACTATTCTCATCTGTACCTCTGGCGATGGTCTTCCTAGTAAGCTTATCCTGGACAATACATTCGACTTCATCAAAAATCACCCTACAATGAAGATCCTTCGTGATCCTGCTCATGGCCAACAAGCTTATGGGAAACTTTGGTACGTGTAGTGCTCTCGACAGCCGCAACATGGGGGTCACAGATACTTCCCCCAGGCCAACAATGGGTGCATGTCTGCCATCAGCAACTTGTACCGTTCTCCCTGATGCAACAGAACTAAGTGACCTAGCTCTGATCTCCACAGAGATGCTGTGAAGTACCGGAATCAACTAACCATCCTGTACTGTGGTGACTCCTGTCATGCTTCTGCAGCATCAAGCTTGCATACTCAACCACCCCTGCCATAGTAGGGATGAGGTGGATTACCAATAGCTAAAACTTGCCATCATAGATGTAAAATCACCAAGGCATCACTCTAGATGCATTTATCATCCAACTTATATTCGAGAATCCATCCGCACTCTCCCTTGAGCCCGATCTACCCGGGTTCCCTTTGCAAAGACCGTCAAATATTTGCTGAAATAGTTCCTGAGAAATCAAGGACAAGCATATATGCCTTGGACCAATCTTTCGAGTCTGTACTTTTGCGCCTCTTGTGGTTGGTTTATTGGCTGAAAATATCTATGGTTACAAACTAGTTCAGAGGATGATCAGTGGCTGACCAACAAAAGGTGGGGCAGCAGCCCAGGTAGTGGAGTAGCACCTCACGCAACGGCACAGCACCCTAGCTGATGGTGCAGGATGCTAGGGTGACCTCAGCTCGACCACCAGTAGGCGGCGTTGTCCACCTAGGCGACGATGTAAAGAGCCATTGGGCCTGCTGGTGGTGGATCTGATGGTTTAGGCCACAGGTGTGGCCCTGCCGATGATGGCAGGGTGATGTAAACACATTTACACTACTTAAATTGTCTATTTATGCATGTTCTTAAGCATAGGATTGCATTTCATGATATAAATATTGCATAACATGCATCATCTTGCATTTAGAGTAGTTTGAATAAAATGGAGGTTAATTGTCTCCTTTTATGTGCTTGGACAGGGCAAACATTTTGTCGTGACCTCGGATCAAAGATCCAACCGTATGGATGTGATCAGGGTGACGATTGGAGTTCAACAACTCCAAGATCGCCCTAATCAGACATCCGTAGCATCATATAGTGACCCGGGAACCCTAGAAGATCAAGGGCCAGGATGGTGTAAATCTGCACTTCAGATGACAAATCCGACCGCACGGATGAATTCGGATCGATGATCGCAGCCCAACGACACAAAAATCGAGTCAATCCGACATCCGTGGTACCATCTACAACTTCCAGAAGATGGACGGCCAAGATAGCGTCACGTGGCGCCATCTCAGCCGCCCAAACGGCCGCTTCATCTTGTGAAGGCCTCGCGCCCGATCGTTCTCCGCCGTTGGATCTTAATCCAACGGCTGTGGTTGCTCGCGCTTAAAAGCGTTCGCTCGACCATCCGCGCCCCATAGCGCAGTGGTCGAGCGTGCTTTCGCGAGTGGCAGGCGCGGGCGATTGGGCGCGGGTGGAGCGTCAGATGGAGATCGGACGGCCGCACGCACCCGATAGCGTCCACGTGCAATTGAACGTGCGGGCGGACGCGCGATCGCACGCGAGCGGGCGCGCAACGCAGCGGGCGGAGACGCATCTTAAGCCGTCCGATCTCGCGATCGGACGGCTGAAAGGCGACGAACGTGCGCAAGCTGTTGAGCGCGCGAGCAGGCGAGGAGGCATGCGCGAGCCACCAACGACGCCTACGTTGAGGGCTTTAGTAACGGATTTATCCGTCACTAAAGACCCCTCTTTTATTATTTTGAAGTTGTAATGTCCATTTTGCCCCACTCCTTGCAACTATAAAAGGAGACCCTCTCCATACGAAATTCTCATCCCTTCTTTCTCCTCTCTACCCCTCCAAAGCTCAAAAGAAGCTTGTCCCACACCTAGGATGCTTCTTGCGAGATAAAGTCTAAATTTCGTTCCCCTTCGGAAGTGGATCCCGCGACGACGACGGCGTGCTGCTCCGTTCCCGTTCTTCTGCTTCGTCCTCCTTCGTCCTGCTTCGTTCTCCTTCGTCCAGGCGTTGTCCCGTCCGGCTCGTCCTCCAAGCAATCGTCGATGAGGATAACTTCTCTCTCCCATTCTTTTTTACAGCTTTTCTAGTGTAGAATTTTCCTGCTTTATAGTGTAATTGCGGAGGTGTCCATACCATGAGTTGCCGAAATGGCAACTCGTGCAGATCTTCTATCATGGGTTGAATGAGCAACTCAGAAACCATGTGGATGCTTCTTGCGGAGGCAATTTCCTCAATAAAGATGTAGATAGTGCACATGATTTATTTGAGGAAATGAGTGAGAATTCAATTAATCATGCCTCCATGGATACTTTTAACTGGTCCCAGCAATCCAGATCAAATGTCAATGAAGTCCATGACTCATTCATTTGATATGGAATTGATTTGTAATAAATTTGATAAGGTGGACTTGGTTAAAAGAATGGAAGAGTGGATGACTGGCAATTCTATGAACTCTCAATCCACTCTTTCCCAAAATTCGGGATTCCATTCCTCACCAGCTCCTTCTGGACGGGAGTTTGTGAATCTACTCGATGCGACTCAACCTATGAGTCAGCATTTTTCGAAACCTCATGGTTTCCAGTTTTTCTGATCCTTCCCTTTCTTTCTCTCCATCCTCACCCTATGAGGATGTCTGTGCTGTACAAGAGAATGTTAGATCCAACCCCTGCTCGAATGCCTATAATCCAGGTTGGAGAAACCACCCTAACTTGGAAAAATCTGGGGCAACAGACCCAATTCCGACCCAGCAACTACGCTCCGCAACGACCAATAGGTCAGGGTCAAGTGTATACTCAGTTGCCTCCGAATCAGGTCAATCAGCTAGCTTGGAATGCCTATCAACCCACAGGGCAGGCTGATTTGAACCGTCAAATGGTAGAGATGCAAGGATCTATGCTCCAGCTCATGCAGCAAATGAAAAACTCGTTGGACAACTTGCAATCCAGGTTCATTGCTAACTCTCGTCAACCCGGATCTCTACCATCCCAACCTGTACCCAACCCGTGAAACATTATAAATTCGGGCAATCAAGCCCAAGGGTATGGAAATCAGAGGGACCCGCACGCACATGCTCAGGTGGTTGAGCAGGGTTCCTCGTCTTCTTTTGCTAATCAACAATTCATGGTCAATCAAGCCCCTCCAATCTTTCCTAACCCTCCCCAAGACCCAAATTCTTACGCTTCTGCAAATTCTGTTACTTTAAGGAGTGGTAAGAAGACTCAGGATCCACAACCACACTATTCTGATCTTTTGAATCCTGAAGAATATGAGGAGGAGAATTTTAGAGGAGAAATCAAGGCTCAGGAACTTGATTCCAAAGATTTGACTCATGTTCGTTTTCCTGAAGCCTTAACCAAAGCAAAGAAGTCTGTTGATAGTAATGAGGAGCTTCTGAATTTATTTAAGAATGTTGAGATCAATATCCCGCTTCTTGATGCTATCAAGCACATACCGGCTTACGCAAAATTCTTAAAGGGATTATGTACACAAAAGCGTAAGTCGAGAGAATCTGATCCGAGGAAGGTGGTACTCTCCGAGCAGGCTAGCTCTGTTATCCTGCACTACCTCCCTCAGAAAAAGAGAGATCCTGGTACTCCTTTGATTTCTTGCGTTATCGAAGATTACACATTTGATAGAGCACTTTTGGATCTCGGTGCATCCATATACCTAATTCTGACTTCTCTTTATGAGAAGTTTGGGTTAGGTGAACTTCAGCCAACTTCAGTAACGCTACAGTTAGCGGATCATTCGGTCACAAACCCACGAGGCGTTATTGAAGATGTTATAGTTAAGGTCAGGGATTTCTATTTTCCTGTAGATTTCCTTGTCCTTGACATGGATGTACCAGATAATCTGAGGAACACGTCCATCATTCTGGGGTGTCCGTTCCTGGCTACCGCATAGGCCAACATTAATTGTGAAAGCGGTAGCATGGAAATCGCCTTTGGGGACCAATGAATGAAATTAGATATTTTTAAGGCAATCAACAAATTTGAGGATTGTGGATTTATTGAGGAACTTGATGAGGATAATGTTAATATTGAAACTTGTTTGACAGTTTCTTCAATTGAAAGTTCCTCTTCGGTTGATGAATTTGACCCGCAACCCTCTAACCTGACATCTTCGGAAGAGGTTACTGATTTTGTTCACTCAAAACCCTTTCCTCTTGTTGAATCTTCAGCATCTATCTTACCATCAATCATTATCTCACACCAGCTTGAATTGAAACCATTGCCCGAGAATTTAAAATATCAATTTTTAGAACCGCAGAATACACTCCCTGTGATTATTAGTGCTAAATTGACAAAGGAGCAGGAGATTAAATTGATTAAGGACCTAAAGGAACATAAGGAGGCAATTGGTTGGACCATTCATGACCTCAAGGGGATCGAGCCATCTTACTGTAATCATAGAATATTTTTGGAAGATGGATCCTGCCCATCTCGTCAGATGCAGAGGAGATTGAATCCAAATATGCGAGAAGTGGTCAAAAAGGAAATCATCAAGTGGCTTGATGCAGGAATTATTTATCCAATCTCTGACAGTCCCTGGGTAAGTCCCGTTCAGATTGTTCCAAAGAAAATCGGGATTACTGTTGTGATTAATGAGAGAGGTGAATCTGTCACAACTCGTTCAGCTTCCTCTTAGAGAGTTTGTATTGATTACAGGAAGCTGAACACAGCAACTAAAAAGGATCATTTTCCCCTGCCCTTCATTGATCAAATCTTGGAAAAATTAGTTGGGCAGAAGTACTTCTGTTTTCTTGATGGCTACTCGGGATACAACCAAGTTCCTATCCATCCCGAGGATCAGGAAAAAACTGCTTTCACCTGTCCTTACGGAACCTTTGCTTTTCGTAGGATGCCTTTTAGGTTATGCAATGCACCTGCGACTTTTCAAAGGTGTATGCCAGCCATATTTTCCGACATGGTGGGAGAGTTTATGGAAGTCTTCATGGATGATTTCTCTGTTTTCGGAGAATCATTTGACTCTTGTTTGGCTAATTTGGAAATGATTCTTAAGTGATGTATCAAGACACGACTGGTCCTTACCTGGGAAAAGAGTCATTTCATGACCCAAGAAGGCATCGTTTTAGGTCCTGTAATCTCTGAACGGGGAATTGTAGACAAAGCTAAGGTTGATGCTATCGCTAAACTTCCTCCTCCCACATCTGTTAAACAAATCAGATCATTTCTTGGTCATGTGGGATTTTATCGAAGATTCATTAAGGATTTCTCGAAGGTTGCTCGTCCTTTGAGCAATCTTCTTATCAAAGAAGCGTCGTTTGTTTTTGACTAATCATACCGAAAGGCATTTGATTTTTTCTGAAAACAACAGTCACCTGTGCTCCAATTTTGCCACCACCAATTTGGATAGCCCCATTTGAGGTCATAACCGACGCTTTTGATTACGCGGTCGGGACTGTCTTGGGTCAGAAAATTGACCGAAAGCCCTCTGTCATTTACTACGCTAGTAAAACTTTGGACGAGGCCCAGAGGAATTACACTGTTACTGAAAAGGAATTACTAGCTGTAATATTTGCATTGGAAAAATTCAGGGCTTATCTCTTGGGGTCTTATGTTATTGCTTATGCCGACCACTCGGCCTTGAGACATCTCTCGGTTAAAAAGGATGCTAAACCCTGGCTTATTCGTTGTATTCTTCTTCTTCAAGAATTTGATCTTGAAATCAAGGATAATGCCGGGGTGCAAAATGTGGTAGCGGATCATTTGTTGAGACTCCTAGGTGATTCTTCTTGTCCGGACATTTCGATTGCTGACACTTTTCCGGACGAAACCATTCTTACAGTTTTAGGTGTCCACACCCCATGGTCTGCTGATATTGTTAACTATTTGGCCGTTGGTCAATCCCCCAGGATTGGATCAAGCAACAACGAGATAGACTCAAATCTGAGGCCAAATACTACTTTTGGGAGGACCCTGAACTGTATCGCATCGGCTCTGATCAGATTATTCGCCAATGCATACCGGAGAATGAATTCAACAGTATACTCGAGTTCTGCCATGCATCTGAGTGTGGTGGACATTTCTCCGGGAGAAAGACGGCTGCAAAAATCTTGCAATCTGGCTTCTATTGGCCATCTTTATTCAAGGATGCCCATGACTTCTCAAGGTCATGTTCTCAATGTCAGTCACTCGGGAACATAACTAAGAGAGACATGATGCCCCTAAACCCTATTCTTCCTGTAGAAATTTTCGATGTTTGGGGCATCGATTTCATGGGACCCTTTAACCATTCATTTGGACATCAGTACATTCTTGTTGTTGTTGATTGTGTACAAATGGATTGAGGCAATTCCCACCTGAACCAATGACCACAAGGTGGTCATCAATTTTGTCAAAAAATATATCTTTAGTAGGTTCGGGATTCCGAGGGTTATCATCTGTGATGGTGGCACTCATTTTACTAATGCCCAATTCCGGAATTTATTGGCCAAATACGGGGTTAACCATCGAATTTCCACACCTTACCATCCCCAAACGAATGGACAAGCCGAGATCTCCAATCGAGAGATCAAGAACATTATGCAAAAAACGGTTAGGCCTGATCGCAAGGATTGGATCCAAAAGCTTGAGGACGCTCTTTGGGCCTACCGCATGGCGTATAAAACGTCCATCGGCATGTCTCCATTCCGTTTGGTGTATGGAAAGGCGTGCCATCTACCCGTAGAGATTGAACACAGGACATTCTGGGCAGTCAAACAATGCAATTTAGATCTGAATCTAGCTGGAAAGACCAGGAAACTCCAACTATCTGAGTTGGAGGAGCTTAGAAATGATGCTTATGAGAATGCCAGGATCTACAAGGCTTGGACCAAAGCTCTACATGATCAATTGATTTCCCGCAAGAGCTTTGAGCCAAACCAGAAGGTCTGGTTATTTGATTCTAAACTTAAGCTTTCCTGGTAAACTTAGATCTAAATGGAATGACCCATTCATAATTGATCAGATTTTTCCTAATGGTGCTGTTCAGATTTCTGACCCATAGACGGGTAACACCTTTAAAGTCAACGGTCAACGTTTGAAGCCTGTTGTTGACCGTAATCTTTCAGAACCCGTCTCAGACTCTGTTACTCTAGCCATTCTGTGACTTCTTTGACTGGACTTCGCCTAGCTGACGGCATTAAACTCAGTAGTTGTACATATGACACAAGGCTGATACGAGCTTCATATCCAGGTGACATCTTTCATGTTCTACCTTTTCTTTCATGTCTCTTTTTCAATGAGAACATTGCATCAGCTAGGCATGGGGGGTGGATTCATTCTTGAATTATTTGGTCAGCTTGGTGAAATTCATATAAATTGTCTCTCTTCTTATTTAAAAAAAAAATTAGGAAGGATTAGTTGGACATTAGGACTTTTCAATCCTAAGAAATTTTACATTAGGATTGAACACAAAGACCCTTCAGGTCTTTGGACTTAATTAGCCTGTGTATCCACTAAAATGTGGATTTGTTTTTGAGTCCTTGCCATCTTAGTTCTATTATAATTGGAATAAATAAGTTTGGGTGATAAGTACACGACTTATCAACCCGCCCTCTGATTTGAGGGAATTTTGAGTTTTAAACATCCACACACTTTCTTTGCACTGACTCGTTCGGTGATTCTAATGGAAATTGGGTAGCTAATGAACCTTCTAGGGTGATATGGCTGGCAAGTTATCGTGGGTAACAGCCTATAGGTAGGTTGTCCAGAGCCCAGTCACTGGACCTTTCTTAGTTTGCTGCCTTTAGGTAAATCTTAGACTAGGGAAGCCACCTCTTAAAAAATAAAAAGGAGAAAAGAACAAAAAGAAATAAGCCACACTTCGCCGCACGAGACCGGTTGTCTAGAACCGAGCTCAGTAAATGCACTAAAAAATTCCCAAAACACTTAGGAAGAAGCGGAGAAGTAGAATAAACCGGAGAAATATAACTGGATTCACCCTTGTGTTGACCCCGTAAAAAATAAGAGTAGGGAGAAAGCTACCAGTTGTAAAGATACACCTTTAGGCAGAAGTTTTTTTGAGGTCACTTAGAGGCCTAGAAATCCGAAGTCCGTTTTAATTGCCGGTCAACGAGTCTATCACAATCACAATAAGATGCTTAAAACTTAGGGTTCTCATCAAATCTTGGGTGAGTTGAATGGCCGTAGAAAGCAACTCTTAAACCCTAAAATTTGAAAATCCAAAAAAAAATTAGAAAAGAGAAAGAGAAAAAGAAATTTTTCTTTTAATAAGGCGAGGGCTTGAGGCGGTCTGCATTTTGGCTGATACCCGGGTACTGTTGTGTCTTTGAAAGTTCAGTTTCTAAGTAGACAATTTCTTAATGATTGAAAAATAACTCAAGTTCAAATAATCCAACCTAATTTTTTTATAAATAGCATATAGTTTTTGCTAGGGACTAGCAAAAGATAGGCATGGGGGTATGATGTAAACACATTTATATTACTTAAAATGTCTATTTATGCATGTTCTTAAGCATCGGATTGCATTTCATGATATAAATATTACATAACATACATCATCTTGCATTTAGAGTAGTTTGAATAAAATGGAGGTTAATTGTCTCCTTTTATGTGCTTGGACAGGGCAAACATTTTGTCGGGACCTCGGATCAAAGATCCAACTGTGTGGATGTGATCAGGGTGATGATTGGAGTTCAACGACTTCAAGATCGTCCTAATCAGACATCCGTAGCATCAGATAGTGACTTGTGATCCTTAGAAGATCAAGGGCCAGGATGGTGTAAATCCGCACTTCAGATGACAAATCCAACCGCACGGATGAATTCGGATCGACGATCGCAGCCCAACGACACAAAAATCGAATCAATCCAACATCCGTGGTACCATCTACAACTTCCAGAAGATGGACGGCCAAGATAGCGCCACGTGGTGCCATCTCAGCCGCCCAAACGCCGCTTCATCTTGTGAAGGCCCCGTGCCCGATCTCTCTTCGCCGTTGGATGTTAATCCAACGACTGTGGTCGCTCGCTCTTAAAAGCGTCCGCTCGACCATCCGCGCCCCATAGCGCAATGGTCGAGCGCGCTTTCGCGGGCGGCAGGCGCGGGCGATTGGGCGCGGGTGGAGCGTCAGATGGCGATCGGACGGCCGCGCGCGCCCGATAGCGTCCATGCGCAATTGAACGCGCGGGCGGACGCGCAATCGCACGCGAGCAGGCGCGCAACGCAGCGGGCGGAGACGCATCTTAAGCCGTCCGATCTCGCGATTGGTCGGCTGAAAAGCGACAAACGTGCGCAAGCTGTTGAGCGCGCGAGCAGGCGAGGAGGCGCGCGCGAGCCACCCACGACGCCCACGTTGAGGGCTTTAGTGACGGATTTATCCATCACTAAAGACCACTCTTATTATTTTGAAGTTGTAATGTTCAATTTGCCCCCACTCATTGCAACTATAAAAGGTGACCCCCTCCATACGAAATTCTCATCTCTTCTTTCTCCTCTCTACCCCTCCAAAGCTCAGAAGAAGCTTGTCCCACACCCGGGATGCTTCTCGCGAGATAAAGTCCAAATTTCGTTCCCCTTCGGAAGTAGATCCCGCGACGACGACGGCGTGCTGCTCCGTCCCATTCTTCTGCTTCGTCCTCCTTTGTCCTGCTTCGTTCTCCTTCGTCTAGGCGTCGTCCCGTCCGGCTCGTCCTCCAAGCTATCGTCGAGGAGGATAACTTCTCTCTCCCATTCTTATTTACAGCTTTTCTAGTGTAGAATTTTTCTGCTTTATAGTGTAATTGATTTTTCGCTTTCTAGTGTAACTTTTATTTAGTTTGATTATATAAACAATTGGAATATTGAATGCATGTTCTCTCTCTCTTTCTCTCTCTCTCTCTCTCTCTTTCTCTCTCTTTCTTTTAGTCTGATAGCTCCATTGTAATAATATCGCCTTGCTTATCAAAAATCCTAAAATGGTATAATTGCGAATATAGATCAACGTAGTCTCCCTGTGTTCGACCCGGAATTCTTTTCGGTATAAATTTTTATTTGTTGAACATGAATTCTTTGCTTTCGAATTACGACAGGTTTTCCAAAACCAAACACGTAAGCGTAGCGATTCGCGAAACGTTTCAACACAGGGTCAGGTGGTGCCAATTGGGGAGGAGGTGGCGAGATGAGGGTGCTGCCGGCGAGGAGAGGGTTTGAGGTGGAGGTGTTGGAGGCCTGCTTGGGTGGGGTACCTGGGGCACTGGTCTAGGACCGCTGTTCTGATACCAAGTGGGATGAAATGACCAATCTATATTATTAAGAAAACTTTACACCTCTATATATAGAGAAAGATGTTGGGAAAAATACATAAAAGAACCAGAGAAAATATAAAGATAACTAAACAGTCCCCAGTAAATATAAACAAGAAATATAAATAGGAGTATCAACAGAGCCAAAAGAAAAAATAAAGGGGATGATCCATTGCTTAAGGACCTTTGACATTGTAGGAAGTAGGATGAAATGAACTAAGTGATTTATTCAAATGCCTACCTCAATATATAGAGGTAGGAAAAGTACATAACTCGATGGATAAAAGAAAAAATAAACATGGACAATAATAAAACATAATAGACCGATGGGGTACAACACCCCCTCAAGTTGGAGCATAGATGCTGATCATGCTCATCTTGAAACAACAGACATCAAAAGCAGGTCGTGCCAAAGGCTTTGTAAATATGCCCATTGTCTAGTCCTTAGAAGAAATAGTAGTATAGACGAGTGCCCTTTGGATCAAGTCACAAGTATAATGGCAATCAATCTCCACGTGCTTGGTCCTCTCATAGGACATGGGGTTGTTAGCTATGTGTGTGGTTGCTCTATTATCGCATCTCATCTTCATAGGAGCATCAACAGATGCAAGTCCATAAGGAGCAACCTTAGATCATCTCAGCTATTGTCTGGGCCATGGCTCTGTATTCTGACTCTGCACTAGATCTGGAAACAACTTGTTTCTTGTTCTTCCATGTCACAAAATCACCTGCCACATTTGTACAGAAGCCAGTAGTGGACTTCTTATCAGCTAAACACCCTGCATCATCTGCATTCGAGTAGCCCACTCTGCTCGTAGAGGTCCCTTTATTGAACAAGATCCTACATCCTAGTGCCTTCTTCAAGTATCTTAGCACCATCATTGTAACATCCTAGTGCTGCCTTGTAGGCTTGTCTCTAAACTAACTCAATTTCTCAACTGCTGGGGAAATATCAAGTTTGCTGATGGTAAGATAAAGGAGCTTGCCAACCAGCTATCTATATTGCCTATTGTCTATCTTCTCTACCTTATATAAGTGAGCCTTGGGATCTATGGGAATATTTGCTGGTTTATCCCCCAGCATGCTTGCCTCCTGCAGTACATCAAGTGCATACTTTCTCTAGGATAGAACAACACCTTTCTTGCTACGGGCAATGTCAATCCCAAGAATGTATCTCAACGGCCCAAGGTATTTCATGACAAATTTGCCTTCTAGACAATCTTTCACCTCAACTATTCTAGCCACATCATCCCCTTTGAGGTCATCTACATACGTAAGAAGCACAACTTTTCCTTTCCCTGTCTTCTTGACAAACAAAGAGTGATCAGACAAAGACCTATGGAAACCAGTGGCTTCAACCACCTCAAAGAGCTTCTGAAACTAAGCTCTAGGACTTTGCTTTAAGCCATATATTGTCTTTCGCTGTCTGCATACACTCCCCCTGAATCTCATAATTTTGGGGCTACTGCATATACACCTCCTCTTGGAGATCCCCATATAAGAATGCAGTCTTGACATCTAACTGATAAAGCACCCAATCATAGTGAATAGCCACAGAAACCCTAATGTGCACCATAAATAGACGTGTAACGAGAGTATCAAAGAAGCCTATGCCATATGTCTGTGTGAACCCCTTTGCCACAAGTTGGGCCTTGTATTGAGCAACTAACCCATTTGGATTATATTTTACTGTGAATACCCATCTGCAACCAGCCATTATAGTACCCTCTAGAAGTGTAGTGAGCTCCCAAGTACCACGGGAATGAAAAGCGGACATCTCATCCTTGACCTAATGCCACTTAGAATCAAGCATAACTTGATGATGGGTTATTGGAACTCGAATGGTAGTCAATGCTTGGCACAATTTTCCAAATGTTGTTCCTAAACACTCTGTAGATAGCACCTTTGTAGTAGGATACTGGGGTGGTGCATGATGTCGAAAATATGCAGTTTGTTAATTATGTGAAATAGTGTTGTTGCAACGTGTAAATTCGCAATCAACTTTTATAATTTATAATTCCTAGATAGTAGAATATATAGGGTCATCCAAGGAGGCCAAATTGTTAATCACATAAATTGATTATCTCTCTCACCTCTCAAATTCGCACTTTTCTTTTTGTATTTTCAATTTTGTTGTTTTTATGGTTTTTAAAAACAATCAGGTACTTTGAAGTGAAGATAACTATGCTACAAACTACGCTTATCAACTAAGACCAAGTGACAGAAATGAAACCCTCTCTTCTCAACTCACCATAGGCAAGTGTGCCTAGAGTAACTAAAAGAGAGTGTGTGCACTCAAACTACTGGAACAAGAAAAATGCAATACTAGAAAATAAGAAATTAGAAGGCAAATTGAAGACTTTGTATTGCTAGAAATTGGAGTACATGTACAAGAATGCTTTTTGCAAAAATAATAAAACTACTAGCTAATATAGAAGATAAAGTGGAAGATAAAGAAGAGAGGGATCCTCTGGTAGAAGTTCTAGATGGGTCTTGCTTCAAGTGTGGTTGCCCCACACTTGAAAAGAGCTCCTTAGCTTTCTCCTTTTGGTAGTTCTCTTTCAAGCTGTTCTCCAAGGTGGGCGTCAACCACCTTGTTCCTCCTCTTGCTTGGTCGTCCCCTCTTAAGTAGAAGATCTCCTTGGCATGGCACAAGGGAGATGGAGAGGAAGAAGCCACCAAGGGGGTAGGTAGGTTGCCCCGTTGATCTTCTTCTTCCTTGGCATGAATGGAAGGGGATGTAGGGTGTTGAAGGTTAGAACCTAAACTAATGGAGAAGATGGTGGTTATGTGGGATATATATATAGAGTAGGATGGGGTTGGTTGGCGTGGGCTTAGGTGTAGGGCTAGGATTAGGTTTGGTGGGTAGTTAAGGGATCCTAAGGTGGAGGGTATTTGGCTCCAACCTAAGGGTTGCTAGGGGGTAGTTATAGTGGCTAAGGGGTGCTGAAAAGTGGCACCAACCATGGAAGGTTGCCTTCATTTTGGCACCAACCTAGGTAGGTTCTAGAAGGAGGGTTATTTGGAGGGTTAAGATGGCTTTAGGGGTTATGTGTAGGGTTGGATTTTAGGGGTTTTTGGAGGGAAGAAGTTGGCGCCAACTTTATGGTGTCCTTTGGAGGTGGTGGTGGTGTGAAGGGTTGTCTCTTGTTGGTGCCAAAAATAGATAGGCATAGGAGTGGCTTAGGTGGAGCTAAGTAGGGTTGTGTGGTGGAGCTTAGGTAAGTGGGTTTTAGCGTTATGTAGGGATGCCATGGAGGTGGACTAGCTAAGCTAAGCTAGATTAGCTTAGCTTAGTTAGTAGGGAGTAGGGTAGGAGGTAGAGGGAGTTAGGGTTTTGGAGGTGAGGAGCTGGAAGTAGCTGGAAGGAGCTGTACTGGAGCTAGTGACTGCTAAAGAGAACTGCAAGGAACTACCATAGCTGGCTTAGCTTGTTAGTTCTTTGTTAGCTGCTAAGCCAAGCTAAGATGAGCTAGCTTATACTGAAATAAGCTGAGGTGAGCTGGGTCTGATCTTTTCAGATATTACCTAGCTAGCTGGAGTAGTCAGCTTAGGTCAATTAGCTCAACTCAACCAAGTTGAGCTAAGTCTCTGGGAGTTGGACTTGAGCTGGCCTGAGCTGGTTGAGGTCATCTTCAGCTGACTAGGTCTAGCTAGTTGATGGTAGTAGCTAGTCCTAGTCAGGTTGAGTTTCCAATGAACTATTCTGAGCTGGAGGAGTTGGAATGGAGTTGGAATCAGCTGACTTGAGCTAATTTGAGCTGTCATCCAGCTGAGGTGAGCTGAATGGAGTTGAGGTGAATTAGCTTGAGCTACCATTCAGTTTAGATGAGCTGAATGGAGCTAGGGATGAGTTGATCCAGCTAGAAGGAACTGGGATCCAGCTGATAGGAGTTTCTTCATCTTCTGCCTTGAGTGCCAAGGTATGCAGGATCTGACTTTCTATCTATCCCTGACACTCAAGTAAATGTATCAAAAGGACAATAAAATGCAATGCATGCCTATCTTAAGTAAATGCCTAAACGTAGCCTGAAAATCGGCTTGCAGAGTTAGAAACCTAAGAGCTTGATCTGTTTTAGGGCATAAGAATGATGATAAATTGACGTTTATCACACTCCCATGCTTACCTTTTTCTAGTGTCTTAGCAAAATTATTTTCACAAAATGGATTTTTGGGAAAGACTAATTTTTTTACTTTTTAGGAAAAAAAAGATTACGGGGCCTTGGTTGATTGAAAACATGAAAGGTGCGGGATTTGTTAAAGATAAAACATCAGGATTCGTCTTTGGGTCCAAGAGTTAGAAGAATCAGGATCAATGCATATTTCAAAAATTCACAAGTTAACTACTTGTTAATTCAAATGACCCGAAATCGCTTTGCAGTTAGGATTTCCTTGGCTCTTGAATCCGACTCGCAACATGCATAATCTTTTAAAATCTTGTGTTGGTACTTTGTGAATGCCAACATTTATAAGGATATTTATAAGATCATGTTTTTTGAAACATTTTTTTTGTCCCCCATGCTTACTCCTAGGTTAATCCTACAATAAATGTGTCAGGATCATTATTCCCATTACCAATCCTCGAGGGGGTTCGAATGCTAGCATTTCGAGATAGTACTGTTCAAGACACAACCCAGGAGCTCATAAACCTAAACCACAATGCGGTGTAAAGGGACGCTCCAAGCAAACTCAAGCTCTTGCTCCGACACTATGGGTAGAGCACTATCCAAGACACTTGAGCCGCAAAATTGCTCCTTAATGCTTCGTTTAAAGATATGAAATATAGATATAGAGCAGCTCTAAGGTGGTAACATGTTGACATCGCGTTCTCAAAGGAGGTATTTTCCTCCTCGACGGTGGAAACTTAAACCAATCATCTACCTCAGATTTCACTAAGACTAAACAAGTGACTTTTATAATTTTTCTAATTTATTTTTAGGTGTTGGCTTTGTGTGTGAATTTTGACACAAGAACTTGCAAGAGACAAGTTTTTTTGTCGAAAAGTAAGCCAAGTAATTTCCAAGTCACAAAAAGAGATCAAGTCACCTAAATCATCACGAGCTCAGGTGAAGTTTAGAGAAAGATACTTGATCTAGTCTAAGAATAGACCCAGAAGTTCTAAAAATTGGATCTGCATTCTAGTCTCTAGTTTATTAAAGATTAAATACCATTGTACCTTGCAATGATTCTTCAAACTTAGTCTCGATTTTTAAAAATTTTTCTCAAAGAGTTTTATGATTTTTCTATAATAAGATGCATGCGAAAGAGATTATATATTTTTAGGTTTTGAAAATCTTGAATTGATCGTCAAAATTTAAAAACACCTCTCCATGCTTATGATATGCAATGTCTGCATGCATTAGGAAGGAATAAAGATCACCTTAGTGATAAGCGATTTGATTCAGGTTGGTCAAAACCTGGAAAGAAAGAAAAATGAAAGTAGGAAGAATGATGAGTTACCTCTCATCTAGTACTATCTTTTACGCCTATTTAGTCAGGTGTGAAGTGATGCATGGAAGACAAACAATCATGTAAAAAATTGGACACATGTATGCCCTCAGAAAAGGTGTCTTCCTCAGGATCCCCTAAAAGATGATTGGTAAAATTGTGGGGATCAAATTGGATGAAAAAAATGGAAGGATAACCCGAGTCTGGCCATGGTTTGAGTTCATGATAAAAGCCAAACTCGGGTGGGTCGGGTGGTAGGTTCAATGGAAAGGAAGTGGGAGAGAAGTTAGTTGATGAATGGTGGGTGAAGTTAGTGTGGATGTTTTTGGTGAGAAATCAGGAAAACTAGAAGAATAAAAGTCAAACTCTAGTTGATCAGAAATGTCTTAGATCCCATTATAATCAGAATTTGAATTAGTGATATCAGATTCAATGGTGGTCAAAGTAGTGCAAGAGTTGATCATCATAGATTCCTTAAGTACCGCTTCCATTTCACCATCAGAGTCATCAAAAAATTCATGATCAAGGGACCTCCTGGAAGCTTTGAAAATATTTAATGAGACAATCTGGTCACCGCGACTTATATCATTTTTTTCGGAATGACAATTGATATTAGCTTTTGTGGTAGCCAAAAAAGGTCTTCCAAGGATGATAGGGGCATCTTTGAGTCTTTCAGGTACCCCTATGTTAAGGACCAGAAAATCAATTGGAAATAGATAATTCCGGACCTTGGCAATAATATCCTCGACCACTCCCCACGGTTTAATGGTAGATCGATCTACCAATTGTAATTAAACCTCAATAGGTTTTAATTCACCGAATTGGAATTCCTCGAATAAGTCCGTGTGGATGAGATTAATAGAGCCACCTAACTCAAGAAGGGCGCGATCAAAAGTGGTGTCATTTATGACAATCAAAATGAGTGGTGTGCCCGGGCCCCTTTTCTTAAGAGGTAGCTTGCTCTATACAACTGAGCTCACTGTCTCAGAAAGGACCACCCTTCCGAGATTCTTGGCTTGCTGCTTTGGGGTACACATTTCTTTCAAGAATTTAGCGTAAGTAGGGATGTATTTGATGGCATCTAGGAGGCGGATGTTAATCTCGACTTGCCGAAATAAGTCCATAAGATCTTGATGAGAGGGCTCTGATTTCTCTTTCTTAAGAGGTTTGGATTGCAATTCTTAAGGGTGAGGGATAGGATTTGAATCTTGTGATTTTGGTGGATCTCTTTCTAAAAGGGGGAATGAGAGTTAATTTGCATAGGAATGTGGGTTAAATTATGTTGTTGTGGAGGCCCAGGATCAATGGTGGTTTTCCTACTCAATGTAACTGCATGAGTAGTTTGGTTATTCCTAGGAGGTGGGGGGGCCTATTGTGGAAAACCTGATGGTTACTGAGATGCTAGGTGGATGGGAGGCTGGTTATGGTGGTTTTGATTTAGATTTTCGCCCTGATATTAGTTCCTTTGATTGACAGGGTTGGATATGGGGTGGGATGGTAAATGTCTTGCAAGGCTCTGGATCGGAGTAACCCTAATCTGATTATGCAGATTTGTGATACTGTAGGTTACTTCCGACATTTTGCTTTGCATTTCTTGTAGGGTTTTCATTACCTGGGCATTAATGTCTTCTTGAGACGATCCAGGTTGATAGAAAGTTTGATTTGATCCATACCTTCTAAACGAGTTTTGTTTTTGGAAAGGAGCAGGATTGGTCCAGGAGTGAGTTGGGTATTCCTTCAATTAGAGGAATTGTTAAATTGCTCTTGGAGGGCAGAGATATTTTCAGTGGGGTTGAGATTTGGATATGTGTAGGACCCTGGTAAACCATAAAAGCCTCAGAATATTGATTATACTCAGCAGAGGTAGAATTTAGATTATGCGGATTCTCTTGAGGATGTTAGGTGGGGTTAGATACGGAGCCTGTGGAGCCTGGATGGGTGTGGTAAGTCTTCCTCAAATTTCTTCTGATTTAATTGCATCTGGTCGAGTCGTTGGGCAATCATTTGGAAATCGTCTTGGGTAATGGGAATAGATTGAGTGCATATCTCTTGAACACCGAACTGCGGGTTTGAAGTTCTGCCAAAGGTGTTCGTGGATGCCTGATTAAAGAAGTTTTCACTCATTTTCTTAAATAAATCATAGGCACTTTCGGCATCCTTATTTAAGAAGTTGTCACCACACGAGGTGTTGACAAAATGTTGAAGTTGATCTTTTAATTCATGATAGAAGATCTACACGAGCTGCCGTAAGGGAATCTTGTGGTACGGGCAACTCCTTAAAAGATCTTGGAATCGTTCCCAAGCATCATGAAGAGTCTCGCTAGATCTTCGTTGAAAGGTCGTAATAGATCTTCGTAGGGAATTAGTATGACCTATGGGAAAGAATTTCTTTTAGGAAAGCACTTTTGAGCTAAGGCCATGTGGTAATAGGTCTGCCGATGGTTTTGAATCAATAAGCGATCTTATCCTTGAGAGATAATGGAAATAGCTGCATCAGCCAAAGATCTTGCACATTGCGATAACGGGTTGTTTGTGCGAGGAGAGTGAGCTCCTCAAGGTGGCTGAATGGAACTTCCCTAGGAAGGCCATGAAAATGCTTGATCAGGTTCAGAACAGTAGGCTTGATCTCGAAGTCCCCTTTTGGAATTACCACCCCCGGTCTGCCCTCATAATGAGAAGGATCATAGAAATCCTTAAAAGGAATGACAAGCTTCTGATGGGGTGGCAGGTTTTGTCCTTGGTTGGCTGGGTTTGTTATAGTCATAGTTAATTGTTGTTGATTAGTTTGTAGCTGAGCCAACTGCCCAGCCATCATGGAAAAGAGATTAGGCAGGGGGCCTTGATGTTGTTGTTGCAGCATCTTAGCATTAGGTAGTTTCAGGCTGGGTAAATGAGGGAGGGACAAGTCAAAGATGGAGGGGTTAGTTTATGTGCTTTGGGTGGAAGGGTCGGAGATGGGATTAGTGGACCTATCTTTTTGGTTTTCCATTTTTTTTGAATGCAAAGGAGAATGAGGAAAATGAGGTCTTTTTGTGTGGGGGGTAAAATCAAGTGGTCCCTCCAATCGTGGAGCTTGGGACCACTGCCCGTGCATATAATGGAATAAACGGGGAGGAGAGGAGGGAGAGATGAGAGAAGTGTGCAATCAAGCAACAAAATTCTAGGCTTAACTTAAATGTGACTCCCTAAAAATTAACCTAAGACTTGGTCTACTTAAGCAATAAGAAATCAATAGTGAATACCCGCTCCTTCAACAAATCTGGTTAGGTTGAATAAGGGGAGGGTTGGGTCCAAACATATCCCAGGAAAATCACTGGGGGCTTGTATGAACCTGCGCCTAGTCATTTGACACGGCCCCTCGGCTTGCCACTAGATATAGATGAAGGAATTAATACCAACTAGATATCAAGCCTAAGTTTGATTGAACCTTAGGAGTCAAATTGCTATAAATTTTTAATTAGGTGTAGGAGCTTAAAGTGCACAAGGAATATGATGGGTGTTGTTTGGGATAATGCCCAATTATTTCTTTTTTTTATGTGTGCGAATTGGGTGGAAAGTGGTGTCCAAGCCAAATTAAATAGATTTTGTGAACAAGAATTTTTGTTGAATAATTTTTAGGGTTTTGATTAAGATAATGTGGATTTTAATGTTCTCTCTTGTTGAGGATTCAAACAAGGTTTTGAAGTTCCACACAATATAGCAAACAAGTTGTTGGTGGAGGTTAATTCCTTTAAAATTTGATGTGACTGAGAATTAAAAACATTAAAGTTGGAAAATCCTATGTATGCAGCTCCTAAGTAAATCTCTTTTTGAAAGTCTTCTGAGGTAGTGGTCTAAATAAGACAAACAACACCACCACCTGATAGCAAATCAAATAAGGAATCCAAAAATGATTTTTTTGTGATTTTAGGAAATTGTTTGATATTTTTTGAAATTTTTCTTCTTGCTGGTGTCAGGAGTAAGAATTGATAGATTCGGAAAATTGGTTTTGTAGAAACCTCAAATGACCTCAACAATTTTTGAGAATTTTATATTATGTAGATAATTTCTCAAGGCTTCCAACAATATAAAGTTTACCCAAATCTAATCAGTAGAAAAATTTATAAAATTAATGGGCTGTAAGAAAATAGTAAAGAAATAAGGTTTGACCATATTCAGTTCGTGAATTTTTTTAATTTTTTCTATTTAGTAAAATTGCTTGAAAATTGGACTCAATGTTCCTGACTCAAAGTTGCTTTCTTGGATGAAATTTTGTGATTTTAGGAAGCTCCTAAGTACCCGAACCTGATTTTTGAAAATCAAGACAGAAGTTTGAATTTTCAACAATCAAACACTAATGAGGTAAAGGTGATGGAAAATTGGAGTCAACAAGTAACAAAATGACTTCTAGGGTTCTACCACCCTTAATTTTTCTCGTTTTTGATTTTTTTTGATAATTTAAAGACTTTTTGAAGATATTTTTGTTTTTGATTTTGATAAGAAAAGGCCTAGGGTACTATCCCGAAGTATGAGGGAAGAAAAGAAACTGGAAGCTTCTGCTCCAAGTGCTCCAAATCCTGCATCTGCTCCTTATTTGCACCTGAAATCAAAATAAACAAAATTTCGTGAAGATCAAGTAAGCAAGAGAAGGATAAATGATGTGATTAAGCTGCGCCTTATCGACAATGGCCCTAAAAAGTGATGTCGAAAATACGTGATTTGTTAATTATGCGAAATAGTGTCGTTTCAACGCATAAATTTCTAATCAACTTTTACAATTTATAATACATAGATAATGAAATATCTAAGGTTGTCTAAAGAGGTCAAATTGTTAATCACATGAATTAATTCTCTCTCACCTCTCAAATTCGCAGTCTTCTTTTTGTATTTTCAATTTTGTTGTTTTTAGGGTTTTTAAAAATAATTGGATATTTTGAAGTGAAGATAACCATGCTGCAAACTGTCTATCAACTAAGACTAAGTGACAAAAATGAAACCCACTCTTCTAAACTCACCATAGGAAAGTGTGGCTAGGGTAATTAAAAGAGAGTGTGCACTCAAACTATTAGAACAAGAAAAGCACACTACTAGAAAATAAGAAATTGGAAGGAAAATTGAAGACTTTGTATTGCTAGAAATTGGAGTACATGTAGAGGAATGCTTTTTGCAAAAACAATAAAACTATTAGCTAATACAAAAGATAAAGTGGAAGATAAAGAAGAGAGGGAGCCTCTGGTAGAAGTTCTGGATGGGTCTTGCTTCAAGTGTGGTTGCCCTACACTTGAAAAGAGTTCTCCTTAACTTCTTCTTTTGGTTGTTCTCTTTCAAGCTGTCCTCCAAGGTAGGCGTCAACCACCTTGTTCCTCTTGCTTGGCCATCCCCTCTAAGTAGAAGATCTCCTCCTTGGCATGGCACAAGGGAGAGGAAGGAGAGGAAGAAGCCACCAAGGGGGTAGGTAGGTTGCCCCCCTTGATCTTCTCTTCTTCTTCCTTGGCGTGAATGGAAGGGGATGTAGGGTGGTTAAGGGTAGAACCTAAACTAATGGAGAAGAAGATAAGATGGTGATTATGTGGGATACATATAGAGTAGGATGGGGTTGGTTGGCGTGGGCTTAGGTGTAGGGCTAGGATTAAGTTTGGTGGGTAGTTAAGGGATCCTAAGGTGGAGGGTATTTGGCGTCAACCTAATGGTTGCTAGGGGGGTAGTTATGGTGGCTAAGGGGTGCCTAAAAGTGGTGCCAACCATGGAAGGTTGCCTTCATTTTGGTGCCAACCTAGGTAGGTTCTAGGAGGGTTATTTGAAGGCTTAAGATGGCTTTAGGGGGTATGTGTAGGGTTGGATTTTAGGGGTTTTTGGAGGGAAGAAGTTGGCGCCAAGATGGGGTAGTTATAGGCTTGTTGGCGCCAACTTTATGGTGTCTTTTGGAGGTGGTGGTGGTGTGAAGGGTTGTCTCTTGTTAGCGCCAAAAATAGGTAGGCATAGGAGTAGCTTAGGTGGAGCTAAGTAGGGTTGTGTGGTGGAGCTTAGGTAAGTGGGTTTTAGGGTTATGTAGGGATGCCATGGAGGTGGACTAGCTAGGCTAAGCTAGCTTAGCTTAGCTTAGCTTAGGTAGTAGGGAGTAGGGTAGGAGGTAGAGGGAGCTAGGGTTTTGGAGGTGAGGAGTTGGAAGGAGCTATACTGGAGCTGATAACTATTGAAGAGAACTGCAAGAAGCTACCTTAGTTGGCTTAGCTTGTAGTTCTTTGCTTGCTACTAAGTTAAGTTAAGGTGAGTTAGCTTCTGCTGAAATGAGCCGAAGTGAGCTGGGTCTGGTCTTCCCGGAGATTATTTGGCTACCTGAAGTGGCCAGCTTAGGTCAAGTAGCTCAACTCAACCAAGTTGAGCTGAGTTAGTCTTCGGGAGCTGGCCTGAGTTGGTTGAGGTCATCTTCAGCTGACTAGGTCTAGCTAGTTGATGGCAGTAGCTAGTCCTAGTGAGGTTGAGCTTCTAGTGAACTATTCTGAGATGGAGCAGCTGGAATGGAGTTGGGATCAACTGACTTAAGCTAGTTGGAACTGCCATTCAAATAAGAAGATCTGAATGGAGTTGAGGTGAACTAGCTTAAGCTACCATTCAGTTGAGATGAGTTGAATGGAGTTAGGGATGAGTTGATCCAGCTATGGAGCTGGGATCTAACTGGGATGAGTTGGATTTGGCTGGGATCCAGCTGATAGGAGCTTCTTGTTCATATTTTGCCTTCCTGAGTGCCAAGGTATGCAGGATCTGACTTTTTTTCTATCCCTGACATTTAAGTAAATGTATTAAAAAGACAATAAAATGCAATGCATACCTATCTTAAGTAAATGCCTAAACGCAGCCTGAAAACCCATTTGCGGAGTTAAAAACCTAAGAGCTAGATCTATTTTAGGGCATAAGAATGATGATAAACTGACGTTTATCAGTGCACCACAACTACATGGAGCCTTTCGAATAGCAATCAGAAGGTTAAGATCATATGGCACTAGGTCCTTTGGCACAGACTCCTGTAACTGCTTTGGGGTAGGAGCATCCTCAACTGGTCCTATATCATCAGAACTAGGCAGTATATCATTAGTCTGTAAAGTGTCTTTGCTCACAGAGAGGGCGATGGTGCTGAAGCAGAGGAGTGCCACTTGTAAGTAACTGGGAGCTTGTAAGTAATAGGAGGAACATGAAATCCATGATCAGGATAGCTTCTAAGGGGGTAGGAAGAACTAGAATAGGTGCCTCAGGAGCCTCAGGAAGTATATCATGCCTAGCAATAGAAAAATAGGAAATGGACGCACAAAAAGTGACATCGACACTAATAAAATGTCTACCGGAGATGGTATCATAACACTAATGATATCTTTTGAGTCCTGTAATACTCTAGAAAAATACAACAGCCTTGGGAGCAAGCTTATCCCGACCAAGAGAGGTGATATGCACAAAAGCGGCACACCAAAAAACACGAGGTACATGGAAGAGTTCGGTATCAAGATGCAAAATTTATCACGGTATTTACTCATGAAGGACAGAACTTAGCATCTTATTAATCAAATAACAAGTAGTAAAGATCACATCATCCCATGACAATAAGGGGATACTATGATGAATCAAGAGAGCACGAGCTACATCCAATAAATGTCTATGCTTCCTCTTAGTCACCCCATTCTACTGAGAGGTATGAGGACAGGTGGTCTGATGCACATCCCATAGGATTTATAGAAGAGATGATTTCCTGGTATAAAATTCAAGAGCATTATCGGATCTCATGATCTTAATAGAAGTAAAAAATTGGATCTTTATTTTCAAAACAAAATGTTCATTAATAGTGCCTACAAACTTATTCTTTAATAAGAATATTCATATGACAAACGGGAAAAATCATTGTGAGATAATAATGGTGACCCTTCCGATCAGGAATACGACTAGGGCCCTACATGTCCATATGAAGAAGCTGAAACAACCGTGTAGACCGTGGATTATGTCTAGCAGGGTAGAAGGCTTGGTGGTGCTTGCGTAGTTGACAAGCATCACAAGTAAACATAGTAGCAGGAGAGATATGAGGAATAACTCGTCTAAGTTTGTCCAAAGAAAGGTGTCCAAGGAGGAGGTGCCACTGGAATGGACTTCTAGTAGTAGAGACCCCTCCATGGCAGGCAGCAGCACAAGGAGTTTGGATAAGATGATAGACACCCTTTTCTTCATGATCACCACCAATCATTCTCCTCGTCAATTTGTCATGAAAAACACAACTCTAGACGTAAAAAATGACACCAATTTAATTCTTTGGTAATTGTACTGACAGAGAGTAAGCTCATTAGGAAGTCTGGCACAAATAAAACATCAGCTAGCCATATTGTGGGGGTAACAGATACCTCCCCTTGTCTTGTTACCTGGGAATGTCTCCCATCTGTAACATGCACCGTCCTGCCTGAAGCAATACGACTGAGATGACTAAAGCAGATGACGTGAGGCGCTAAAGTCAATTAACCAATCTGTGCATAACTAATCATCAACATGGGAGACAAGTGCAAATGCAATGCCTGAAGAAGAGGCCAAGGTAGTTGTCTCAGGTGTAGTAGAGGGATCCTAAATCAACTGAGAAATACACTGGAAAAGCTCATCAAACTCTAGTCTGGAAACAGTACCACTGGATACCTTAGAAATTGCAATTGCTCGATTTGCCGTTGTTGTAGGTGGGCGACCATGCTTGGTCCAATAGCTAAAGAGTGAGCAATAGAAAATTCTGGTCTAAGACTAGAAAGAAACTGTAAGACAACAGCCTCCCTCCTGTACTCCATCTATGAAGCACAAATGCAAATAGGTCTACATGCTTTGTACTTCTCAAGAAGGTCCTTCATAATAGAATAGTACTATGACTGTGAAGGACCCTCGTGACGAAGCTGCGAGAGCTCGTGGTAAATCTGAAAAGTTCGACTCGAGTTCTCATGAGAATAAGTATCACGCAGACTGTTCGACATTCCTTTCGTTGCCTGATAGTACATGATCTTGTCACTTATCCATGAAATGACACAATTCATAATCCAAGCACATACCATAATATGCTCATCACGAGACCTCACCATCATGAGAAAGGTTTGTGGCCATTGTGGATAGTTGGTCTCATCCAACTTGACAATGGAACCAAAAAAGAGACTCTTTTATGTCTATTTCCAAAACGGGATCCGATGCCACCTCCGAAGAGCTTGAAGACATCTTTCCTTCATCTGAACCAATCCAATAGCCACAAACCGAGGCTAATACATCCAATCAATCAAAAAATCATCAAAATTACAATATGAAACTGCAAATCAGATCTGAATACTCTATTTTTGGATCATCAGTGATCCAAAAGAGACTGTTGTAGGCATAGCAATCACCTTTGGGGCAAGAGAAAACCCCAGCGGTGACTGTCTCGCCCTTTTAGAAGCCGCTGCTGTATAGAAGAGGAGGGCAGCACAGTCATCCCTACTGACAGGAAACCTCCCTGCAGCAGTGCAAGGAAGGACCCCTACGCAGCAGCGTAGAGGAAAGAGGAGACCCTCTGCAGGCAGCACAAGGGTGGCAAGTTGTTCCCTGTGAGCAACATAGGAGCAGGAAGAGCCCTCACGGGTGGTGTAGGGGGGGGTGGAGGCCCCCTATTAGTGGCACTAGGGCAGCAAAGGTCCTCACTGGTGGCGTAGGGACCCTAGGGCCACCGCCGTCAGCCCTAGTGGCAGCACCAGCCTAGTCCCAGCGCAGCAATGGCTGGTGGCGATGGAGAAGAGGACCGGCGGTGCCTCCAAGGGAGAGAGAAGGGGTTTCAGTGGAGGGGTACAGAGGTTAGGGTTTGGTAGGGTACCCAGGCATTGGTTTAGGATCACTGCGCTGATATCAAGTAAGATGAAATGAACCAAGTGATTTATTCAGAAGCCTTATCTCTCAATATATAGAGAGGTGAGAAAAGTACATGACCCCATGAATGAAAGAAAAAATAAACATGGACGATAATAGCACATAATAGACCGAAGAGATACAACATAAGAGTTATTGGAAAGCACATTTACTTGATAGTTAAAAGGCCAAATATCAATTTTGCAATCAATTGTGCCAGGCAATGTATGGAGAAACCTCATTACAACTTCTGGCATGATGTTTGACTAATTCCTAGGTGTCAAGGATCCTCTAGACGCAAAGGGTACCTTGAGTTGAGTGCTTATTTAGATGCAAATTATGAGGGGACAAGAGATCCATAACTGGATAATGCTTCAGTTTTTGTTGATAATGTTAGTATGTAGATCATGGGCACTTGTCTTATGTGATGTTATATTTCCTTGTCAAGATTAATCTTTTGCATATCGCATACTCCTTAACCTCCCAGACTATTGACCATCTGTTTTTGTAACCTTGTTCATGATTGGTGGAGAAGGAACAAAATTGGTAGTATCTTCCTGTCAGGACCACCGCACTGCTATATGTTAGAATGAATGGATCATTCACTGCTTTGTTACAAGACTGTAATCCTCAGTATAGAGGATTAATGGTGATACTGATAAGATAGTGAACTTGTGCTGTGTCTTATTGTTTATTTATGCAACAAATTTCTTGATCTATTATCATCCAGGATGCAGGGAAAAATCTACAGGAGGACTGCACATCAAAGAATGAACCTTCACAGGTTAGCATGCATATTTAGGAAAGACAAGACTTCCCCATATGTTGGTCGAATTTATTTTTTGCGCTCAATCCTGTTGTTATCCTTCCTCTGAATGGGGCATCACAGTGTTTTTTCCCACGAGAGGTCATCAAGTACGTTAGAACACCGGTTTTTATTCTCAATTCAGCTTATGACTGGTGGCAGGTGAGAGTGGGTGGATTGTTCTTTCATGACCATATACATTGTGCCCACAGTTTAAAGTTGTCGCTTTGATACATATATTTCTTGCAGATAGGTCATGTCCTAGTTCCCAGGTCATCTGATCCTTCACAGCAATGGCAAAAATGTAGGAACAATATTCGCTACTGTGACTCAAAGCAACTGCAGATACTGCATGGTATATATATCTATCGAGACTTGCTTTTTCGTTTCTAGATTGGGGCGGAAATTCACTTGTGCATCTAAAGTTTTTCCCCTAATCTGATCCATTCAAGCACTACATTGTCAACAGGATTCCGAGAAAAAGTACTTGATTCCTTAAATGACTTCCGCAAGAAGGGTGGTCAGATGTTTATTCATTCCTGCTTTTCACACTGTCAGACGATGTCGCACGTCACATGGCACGGTTTGCATTCTCCACGGATAAACAATAAGGTGAAGAGCCTTTATAAGCGTTCCATCATTCGGACTTTTCCTCTTAGTTTTAATATTTGAAGCAACGATGAGTGCACGCAACGTTGTTTATTTGTCTTTGCCATCTTCTGCTATTTTTTCCAACTGCGGTTCGCAAATAATATCTTAGATATATCATTATTGGGGATGAGGAAGAGTAATGGCAACAACATGAATGGTATATGGAATGGGGGCGTTGTGCACTCTCCCCTCAGATAAAAAGTAATAAAGAAGGAATCATCATCCTATTAACATATGAAGTATTCCAACGAATAGGGGCATATCACCTCTATCTAGTAGTCAATTTGATGGAGCTTTGGTTCCACTCGAAACATTGACGCTAACATATAAATTGAACACTTGATGATTCTGTTTTCTTTCTTGTGCAGACGATAGCAGAGGCTGTGGGAAGCTGGTTTTTTGATCGGCAGTTCATGTCCCTGATCGATGGCCCATATCCGCATAATCCTACCTGCCACCATAAAGAATTTATCAGTTGATTTATTTGTGACGTGGTTATTGCCTTGTAAAGTGACCATGTGTTGAGTCGGTGACAGTAGGTGTATCTGCATTACAAATGCCTCAACTTCCACCATAAGTTGCATTTCTATATAAATTAACATTGCTATGAGCAAACTGAATATGTAAGGGAAATGCCATCAAAAATTTTTGATATTACTCAAATTTCATTGTAAAATTCTTATTTACATCAATGCCACTACAAATTTATCTTTTCCATAACAATGCCATTAAATCAATGTTAAGGTTAGACTCTAGCAATATTCAAGTAGCTAAGGTAACAAAGGCTACAGGAGACAAAAAGGTGGCAAAGGATCTTGCTTGAAGATGTTGGTTAGTACCACGATGTCCAGTTTAAGGCAGTAATAATGGGGACAAGTTGCAAAAGTTACGGACGTATAGAAAGGAGATGGGATGGAGAAATGCAATGCTGGTTAGACTTTCTAAGTTTATGATGTTATTTTTGTAAAATCCCCAATGTAGAAACTTCGGAGTAGTGTGGCTTTCGGACGTATATCTACATGCTAACTTAAGTTTCTAGGTATGTCGGCTGCTCTTAACATTTTTCACCTAATGATTAGAAGACATAGGAAGCATTTCTTCGATTTCTTTATGTCCAATTAGTTCGACATGAATAAAGAATAGTGGTAAGAGTGACCGTGGAAAGCAAGGCACAATTAGTGCAAGCATCGCCAGAGAGAAAAAAGGGCCAATTTCTGTTAAAACGAATGAACTTACTTGGTAATTTAGTAATTTTGTATTTCATAGCTCTGTCAAGCATTTCGTAAACTTCGCATAACTGATAACTATTAAACTATAAGTAATACGTTTCAAGAACTTGCAGACTTCCGATTTTATAAGGGTAGCTTTGGCTTTTCCTCTAAATGAGAAATAGATAGTTGACCTGGCAATAAATGTGCAGATTCTATGTGTGCATGTATATACCATATTTTCATGGATCATATAAAAGATTCAATCCAGGGAAAACCTAAGCAAGACCTTTCATGAGCTAGGCATAGGATTATTTGACTAATAAAATTGGATTTCTGGCTGTTCCATAACTTGAAACTCGGTTTGGCAAGTTACAACAGTGATTGCTATGCATTTAACTGTTGATAAACCTACGAGTAATCTAGCTTAGACGAGCAAACAGCAAGCATCCTATTTGCTAATGATGTATTAATCTTCATAAAGGGGAACACCACCATGATTATATACCTCCACCATGATTATATACCCAAGAGTTAGGTAAGGCCCCTCTCCCGATTATACATTTTACCTCTTATAATGCTTCCGTCAGGTTAGTGTCCTAAGATAGCCCAGTCATTTAGCTGTGAATTAGTTTGGGGATGGATTTAAGGCACAATCCTTATCATTTGACCCATTTTTCATGTGGCAATTGAGTTTGACATTCAAAGTAATAGTTTGGCCTTAATGCTAACTTTAGATGCCCCCTATTAGGGTCTTCAAGAAGTGTATCCATCGCACTTTAACTTTTTTATGGTTTTGGGGGATTGGTGCTTCTATTCCCTCTTGAACGCATCCATCTGAGGGTTTCAAAGGCCTAGTTGTCCCATTGACACTCAACCCGTTGGAATTTTTGGAGGTTGAGTAGTCCTAATGCTCCCTTGCTATAAGAGGGATTAGGTGGCCTACTTCTTCCAATACCCCCTAGCCCATGGGGTTTTCAAAGGCTAATTAAGTGCTCTTATTCTCCCTAACACATTTGTTGAAGGTTTCAGAGGCTTGGAGCTACCATTGATGCCTAATCCATGGAGTTTTTGGAGGCCAAGCAGTCCTAGTGCTCCTTTTCTATGAGAGGTAATAGGAGGCTCGCTTCTTCCATTTCCCCTTGGCCTGTAAGGTTTTTGAAGGCTAATTAGGTGCACTTATTCCCCCTAAAGCGTCTGCCAAAGGTGAATCAGGGATAAATTCAAATGCCTAGTCATTTCCTGTGAATTGGGACAAGGTTCTTGATGTGAGTCAAGGCTTAGGTGCTCAAGTTTACTCGAGGCTTTGGGGTGCTCATGGTTAGTTGAGGCTTGTATGTGTTGGATTTTGTATGCTCTGAGCAAACCATCCATGTAATGAGATTACATTTGGATCTAAATAAAGAATTTTGATTATTTTCCAAAAAATGAGTTGGGTCCCTTAGTACAATTAGGCTTACATACTTAGCCAGATCAAATAAACCCAATGTATGTTGATTTGGAGATTTAAATGGTTTAAAGGATCTGATCGCACATCAAGAAACCATCTGATTCAATCAATTATTTTTGATATGTGTTAGGATGGCAACCTTCTCTAGAGGTTGTCCCCTAATTGATCTGCTTGAATGAAGATTCGAGAATTGTCACATGGGTCGGGTTAAGGAGTTAGCCTGATGAAGCAGGAGGTAGTGGAAGACCTCCAATGTTGTCAAAGAAAAGGTGTATCCTTAGACTTGAGATAGGTATATGTCTCTATTCCTGAACACATGCATTTGACAGACCAATAGTTGATGCACCCACCTTGGTGCTGACATTGGAAAGTTGGTGTATGTGGGAAGGAATAGGAGCTGCATGATCTCTCTTAGGGATTATACAAATCTATTGCATAAGTGTATGTAACAAATTGGAGACATGAGCTCACTTTGTGTATATTGGGAATGACAATTTTGTTAGTGCAACCTCTGATGATTTTAAAAATAACTAAAGGAAAGAGAATGAGATCAAACTACTATGATTATGTTCAAACTAACCCTAAGTTGCATAAAATAAAGTGGACCTTCAAGGACAAGACACGAAGATGAAAGTTTGGTCTAGGTCCTAGGTTTATTAGTATAAACATCAAGAGTTGTAATTTTAATTTTATTGAGTCTAGAAGTGTTGTAAAAGAGCCCCAATAAGATTTAGGACACTCATCTATAGTCTCCCAACACTTAAGCAAAAACATTAGATCCCATTTCTAACTTAAATCCGAACCATACACTGAGATCAGATGTCTAACACATTGATCAACGTTTGATATTTCATTTTAAGGTGTCTGATAATACAATCAGACATCCAATAACCCAATAGTCACTCTTCACAAGTTCTGTCTCTAGCATATTAGACATCCATTTTGTGCCCTAGACATCCATAGTCCTTAAGAGGTGTCTGACCAAGTTCTCAGACGTCCAATAATGGACCGTTAGGCTTAAACCAGACCCAAATCAAGTAATGTTAGAACATAATCTTCTCGAGACTCTTAAGAATTATTTTATTAATATTTTCAAATATCCAGAGCCCTTACCAACCATCTAATAAATAGACATTAGGCTAATTCTGACCTAAAGTTTGATTTGTTAGGATAATCATGATCATGAGATTCTCAGAAAATCAATTCTCGAGAATGATCATTACGATCAGACATTTGGCATTTAGCCACAAGAACCTTGTAGAAGATCTGATGGAGTAGGAAGAGTTTTAGGAACCTTGCCTTCAATTTTAAACATCTGATTTAGGTTTCAAGCATCTGATATACCTTCATTAAATATCCAACCTATAAGTACATGATCCGTGTACAAAGTCCAAACAAAGTTAGTAACAACCTTCATTGATATTAGACGTCTAGATCTTTTCTTAGACGTCTTATATAGTAGCATTAGACATCTGTTCTTCCAGGCAAATGTCCAATAATGCTATCAGACATAATTATTATCTTAATCTTAATAGGATTTTATCTAAATCCTCTTGGATTTGATTCCAATGGCTAGGATAGGTATCCCAAGCCTTCTCAAACCTTCTCTTGAGCTCTATAAATAGTCTTAAGAATCCCTTGAGCCAAGACACACCATTGGAGATAGAATTCAAGTCTTCCACTCTATATTGCACTTAGCCCAAGCTTTTCCCTACTTAATTCTCTTGGACAATCACCCTATTGTGTTAAACTCGTCATTGCGCTCATCTTAGGGAGTCTCTATTTGCTATAGTAGCTAGATTTACATTATCATCTTGTTCAGAGCTCTATAGGCTATGCTAAAGTTATTTTTAGTTTCTTATATTATTGTAATAAGATATCCAGCCTGTTGGGTCCCCTTCTTTTCCTAGTGGAAGGGTAAAACCCTTTTTTTGGGATCGAAGGTGGCTTTGTAATTAAGGAACACCATCCTCATTCAAAGTAGTTAGGATAGTGGTTAGTTGATCACTTGGTGATCGGAAATCCTAGGTTGGGTTGACTTAGGTGATGGTTTTTACCTGATTGAGGTTTCCACCTAAAAATCTTGGTGTTATTTGTGTGGTTGTGACTTGCAAAATTTTTATTTACTTATATTTTCTTTAATTACACTATTCACCCCCCTCTCGTGCACTTTTAGTTGTTATCAAAGCAGGTTCTCACGTTTGTTGGAGTTATATCCTCACGAAGATCCGATGGAGGGGAAGGTCGCTGCCACCAACCGGACTAAAGGACAGTCCACCACTCAACCACTGCTCTTCGAAGGTATGAGCTATTCTTATTGGAAATTAAGAATGAAGATGTGGTTGCAGCCAACCGATTATGCAATTTTGGAGAAGTGCGAAACTCAGTTTGTGATCCCGGAGAAGCTCACGACTAGATACATAGATGACCAAATTCATTAACTCAATCTCAATACAAAAGCAATGAACATTTTGTATTGTGCTTTGAGTTTGGAGGAGTTCAACCGAATTCCGACTACCTCCTTGTGAATGACTCGAACTCTATTTTGAAAAGTATAATTTTTATATTCACGTGTTCAATCTGAAATAAATTTAAAAGTTTCTACGTGCTTATGCTATGACGAAAACCTATTTTTACATACTAATCCCTCGTGTAGAACACTTTTTGATGCCATTGCTGGGGAGGCATGACGATTATTTTGCTTTCAATAATTTCATTTAGATTTGCATATAAGTTGCTCTTATTTTTTTGCCATTTTGTGTGCAGGATCGTGCAGTTGCACGAGAACGAATCACGAAGTGACGAGAAGAACAAATGCGAGTGAAGATCTCCAGGTAGGTTGTTTGCATCTTAGATTTAGGTAGATTCATGAATCTTAAGATTAATTGCATTTAGTTTAGTGCATAAGGAAAAACAAAAATATTCCCTTATCCAATTCCTTTGGACTTTAAAGATCATATCCTATCTTAACTAAGTTCGGATTGATTTTTTTACTAATTTAAAAATTTTACTCTTAACTATTGGTGCATCCAAAAATTATCAAATGTTTACTGCATGATCCCCTCGAAATCAATAATCAACCCACCAAATTTATACAAGAATTTATTTTGTGCAATCCTAAAAAATCATTTACTTCAGTGGGTCAATATAAAATTATTCTGTTAAATATATGGATTTGCCAAATTTTCTTGAATTTTATATAACACCAAATTTAGTGAAATTATTTTTATTGGATTTATGATCAAATCAAGATTCTTGGAACAAATTGGAAAAATTTTTGACAGTCGTACCTTGACTATTTCTGGAAATTGCTAAGAAGGGGTCTGTTTGGACTGATTTGGCATTTTGATTTGCAAATTCTTGAAGAAATATTTTTAAAATCGTAAAAATTCCGGAAAAAATTATTTTGTGTGTGCTTGATCAGGTGGTGTTTAGGACGCCATTGTTGCATTGTTTGGGCCACACCACTTGAAATAAAGTTGATTCTGTTGGTGCTAAAGCACCACGATCATTTGTTTTGATAATCACAAAACACGTGTTATTTAACATTTGCAATTTGAGTCCTAGATTTTAGGTCAATTGCAAATGTGGACGTGTTTAGACGGAGTTCGAGCTCGCATCCAGGACGGATTGGAGGAGCTTGACGGAAAACAGAGGAGGTTCGCGTGGAGCAAAAGATTGAAGATGGAAGGAAATGAAGAATATGATAGATTTCCTTTTTTTGTACTTGTTGTATTTTTCGTTTCTTTTGTTGCTCTTTATTTCCTTAGATATTTTATGTTAAAGAGCCTCAAAGAACCCTAACAGTAGTCCTAGGAACACCGGCACAACCATAGGATACTTAGGTTTTCTGTAGAATACTTAGAAAACCAATATAGGGTTCAAACAACACTTCCAGATGTCTAATTCCCAAATCAGACGTCTGATAAAGTATTGTAAGACGTCTGACTGTTGTTTCAGACGTCTGATAACTGTTAGGCTGGACATAGCTAGTTCTGTCTGATGAAATCAGACGTCCAGACCTTAGTCCAGACGTCTTAGAAGACGTCTGATGGACTTGCCAGATGTCCAGATAGTGGACCGTTGGCTAGCTTAGCAGGCACACAAGATTATGACCGTTAGAGCCTTATCAGACGTCCTTAGGCCTTTCCAGACGTCTGATAAATGACCGTTTTGCCTCGGCTGACCCAAAATCTCTTCTCAGAGATTTTCTAGCCGTTGCAATGTTTGGAAATCAATTCCCACAGTAAAAGTAGGTTTCCAGACGTCTAGACTTAGTGCCAGACGTCTTGTATGTCGTCTGATGGACTTGCACAAAAACCCTGTTTAGATCTGATTCAAGTCAGGGAGAAACCCGCATAGAATTAGACGTCTGACCTTGAAATCAGACGTCTTAAAGTGGCCCTCCAGACGTCTGATGCAAGAGTTAGATGTCTGATCACCTTGTCAAGTGTAATCATTGTCCTGTTTTCGGCCTGATTCTCCTGGACTTTGTTCCCAACGGCTATGGAAGCTTTTCTAAGCCTTCCAAAGCCTTCCTAAGGCCTCTATAAATAGAGGGGAGCCTTTTCACACCTAGATACACAAGATATACACACTTAGAGACACAAGATACACACCAAGAGACACCTTGTAATACACTCTCACACTCTTGTGTCCAAGAAGCTCTTGCTCTCTAAGCTCAAGTTCTACATCTTGAGAGCATCAAACCGTTGCGCACCCGCTCTCCCGCCGTTGTCTACGAGAGCGAAGTTGCGCCGTTGCGTGGCTCACGCACCCACGTCATCGTCGACGCACTCCTTGCAAAGGGGAGTTTCCTTATTCCTATAGAAGCTAGGTTTATAATTACTTTGTTGGCTCTATAGGACTTGTTTCTTTTATCTTTGTTATTTTGTTGGGTATTCGCTTTGCGAATTCCCGTCTCCTTCGTGGGACAAAATCCTTCTCGTGGAGAGAAGGGGTTCAGGAACGCTACCCTCGTACTTGTAGCGTGGTTGTACTGAGGTTGAATCACCCTCGTTTTAAAGTGATTCGGTTAGTGGATTTGATCAACTAGGTTGATCGGAAAATCCTAACTCGAGAGGGTTAGGTGGTGGTTTTCACCCGGTTTGGGTTTGCACCTAAAAATTACTTGTGTACTTGTGCGATTGATTTTTTGTGAGATTGCTTTATATATTATTTTCGCAATTATTACGTCACCCCTCTTCGTAGGGAAGAACCTACAGATTCATCTAGAAGTTGCGTGTTATGGTCTAAAGGAAAAAGATCAAGGTCACGTGCTTGAAAAATGCTATCTGTCCACTCAAACTTATTTGAAAAGACCTTGAAAGTGGAATTTTAAAATTGGTGAATTATTTACTTGAACGTTAAAATCTATATCACCAACTAAAATTATTTGAGGACCCTTGTTTGACACACACACAATCTAATTGATTTAATTGGGCAACCATCTCCTTCACGCCCATTATTTAATCCCATGTACTCTAAATCCCAAGACCTAATTAATATGATAGATATGCCAACTAGGTTGGATTTTATCTCCAAACTTGAGCTAAGACTTAGTTGATTGTATCTGAGGCCTTATCTATTTGGACCAATTGGTGACAAGAAAAGTCGATGTGGTAACCACATTAAGTTCTAGTGATGTCCCACTATGCGGGGTGTCCTAGAGGGTTCCACACTTCTGGCTAGCCAAGTAATTCAAGGGTCAGATCAGTTAACTAGGCTAATGAAATTTGCATTAGGTCTAATAAGTTCAATCATTTATGGGCTAGATATGATTTCTTCAATTGTGCACACTCATGTCTCTCTCCTATTCTTTTTCTTTTTTTTGACAAAGAGAAAGGACCACTACTGTTCACAGTAGTTGTCCATTTTTATTCATATAACTGAGCAATAAATTACATGTTATCCAACCGCAGCGTATTCTTAACTTTGATTTCTTCCATCTGTATTCATGGACTTCAATCCTTATTCTTCAAATTCCATTTATCCCTAATCTAATTTTTATCCCAATTCAATCCAACATTACCCTTCTTCTAATTGGGATAACTCTGCTTCTAATTGGGGATTTAACCTAGGTGTTGAGTTGAAATTCGTGGTAGTTTAGAAAAATGCATCATAGTATAATGATGAAAACCAAATCGACATTAAAATTTGTAATTGCTCGAAAAACGTGGGTTCATAGGTCATTTGCAGGGAGCAAATATTGCAATTCAATCCACTAATCAAATGATATAACTGAACACAATAGTCAAAAATCACAAATAATGATATATGTAATTAATATTCAATCACAAATATATTTAATAAAGATCCAAATTGTATCTCAAGAGCCAAACAAATAGTGATTTAAACCACTAATTACTCTCAATAGTTAGGCTCAATTCCCAATCAACATCCCAAACACTTAGCCAAATCAGAATCAAATCTCTTCACAAATCAGATGCCTTCAGCAAGCCTCAGACGGTTTAAGTCTCAACTCCAAAGCACCTCAGGAATGCCCCTAAGTTCCTAGGCACCTCAAAAACCCCCCTTCTTCCCTCAGAAAACCCCTCTCTCTCTCTCTCTCCAGAATCAGGTAATCGGATCTAGGGACTAGACCCGCAGGGTGTGGGTCGGGGTGAGGTGTGTGAGGCATGAGGAGGGACCTCTCCCCAAGCGTTTTTAGGCAAGTTGCTAAGGGAGGCAAAACGTTAAATATCAAAATTATTTTCAACTTTTCCTGATGTGGGACTAAGCTGATGCTTCTCTTTCGTGCAGCTGCAGCAGATGAATCCTCAAGTAATTGGAGATGCTGTTGCATCTCCTCATCCAATTGAAGGCCTGGATAGCTTCTATAGCTAATTCGGCATCACTTGTAAGTGGAAGCAAGTCCTGAAGTTGACGCAGGATGACGGATGGTGGTGGTGATGGGAGGAGGTCCACCGAGCACCTGAAATGCACTAATATGAGCTAAAAGTGCCAATTAAACAGCTTAATCACCATGAAGAAAGGAAGGTGATGGTGGGGGTGGCAAGGTGTTTTGAGATGTGAATGTGGTTGGACGATAGTGGTGTAGCAGCCGAGTTATGGGTTTGGTTGGTGGGGTGAATGTGTGGTCAAAAGTCCTAATAATGTTGGGGCTTTTGCTCGATGGAAGGAGAGGAAGGTTGTGGTGGTGGCAATGTGGCATTGGTTAATGGTGGTACCAGCATGAGCTCTTTGGAGCTTGCGTCGAAGGTAGGGAAGATGAAGGTGGTATAGTGTGTGCAGTGGAGGAAACCTAAATCTAAAGTCGTAGAAAGAGTCTAGAGAGGGAGAAAGTAGGGACCTTATCGAGGGGAGAGGAAGCGAGGCACGCCCAGTGTTGATCAGCTGGATGCGAGGAAGATGACGAACTCTAGTGAGGGAGAACGGAGATGATGTGGGCGAGGGGAGCTCCTGCTGTGACTGTATATGGCTGGAGAAAGGAGAGTGTGTGGGGTCGCCGAAGCCAAGATGGAGAGCGGTCGGAGGAAGAGGAGGAAGGTGGTTTTTTGTCTAAACTTGGCTAGTTTCTTATATAGATGTTGATTAGGCCTTCAATTGCGAGGAAATCACGAGATTTCCTCACGATTTTCACAAGTGAAACCCACTAAAAATGTGGAGTTCTCCAAAGGCGATGGGTTGATTTTGGCACTCTAAAGTTGGCTTCATATGTAGGGGATCTTCTTAGGAGCAATCTCTCTAAGTTTGGAGTGATTTCACCTTAGATTGGAGAAGAAACCTCCAATCAAAGGTTGGTGGGTTTAGGTGGTGGATTCCATTCAGACATCAATGGAGGTAGGGACATTTTTGTGAATATGATGAGAAGTTAGGGGCATGAATGTAAAAAAAGTGAAATTTAGGGGTTTAAGTGAGAAAAATAAAGATTTTAGGGGTAAAGGTGTAAACTAGGTCAAGATGGACTCTGATTGGGCCTAAATTTTGGTGTTAACCTAATTAGGACTCAACAAATCTAATGGTGATCTTGGATTTGAGTTTTGATCATGTTTGGCAGGGTAAATTGCACAGAAGCCCAAATTAGGGTAAATTCCCGTCTGAATCTCTATTCTTGGTTAAAATGGGTTCAGATGGTCAAAGTGAAGGTACCAAACCTCCTAGAATATTTTTTAATGGTTTGTAAGAGGTTTATATTGAATTTATCTCAATGAGAACTGATGAGTGGCTACTCATCATAGCTAAAAGGCCGAAATTAAGCTAGACACTAAGCAAAACAATATCAAATTAACACATAAAAAGGGTTAAGTGTGGAAATTAAAGAAAAGACCTAAAACTTTTAATGTGTGTTAAAATCTCCTAATTAGGTCACAAAAATGAGATATTCTGAAAACTAAAGAACAAATGATGATCCATGCATCAATTGAACACATAAACAAGTTTGAAAAGATAAATCAGAAGTAAAATCAATGTCTTAAATGTTCAATTAAGCACATGTAAAAATTTGAAAGCAATTGGACATCATTTAGGCTTAGAAATAAATAGATTACAATTAGGTCCTTCATGCATTACATTTCTACCCTTCAAAACTCCTTCTTGGACCTTTTTGCAAGCCGCAGGGACCCTTCTGTATGACTGCAGGGCCCTTCCAGTTATAGTTCTTCTCACTTTTGGACCTGCACGCTATTCTTCTACCCCTTCGTTTAAGGGTCTTCCTGCAAGTTTTCCCTCATTTCAGAGAGAAGCCTGTGTTCTTCACGCGCACTGTAGCGCGCGAAGAACACAGCCATTCTCGACCGTCCATCGCACTTTTGATCTCGATCTGCGGCTGGAATCAAATGGAACCTTCGTGCGATTCGGTGCGTGCATTCACCTCTCTTCCCAGATCTCATCTGACGGTCAGATCTCTCTCTTGACTCGCCGCGCGCTCTACCCATCTCATCCTCACCGCCGGCCTGATTTTGATTAACCTCACCCTTGCGGTGATCTCAGTCACTGAGCTGCTATTTAAGCACCTCAGTGGTGTCGCGCGCAATTGATCGCTCCCTCCTACATCTCTTAGCGATCAATTCTTCCACTCCAGTCTCTCCTCCTCATCTAGACCCTGATTTCATAGCCACCGGCTGTGGAATCATCGCCTGCTCTCGACCCTCCTCGTCGCTAAGGACCTCGTAGCACCTGAGGACGACCCTGGAGTCTCACTAGCAGACTCTTCCCTCCGCTGGAGTCACCCTCCTCCTTTCTTCCTCCTTAGCCGCCGGCTAAGGACCCATAGGTCCCATTCTTCCTTTTAGTTTAGTTTTTAATTCTGCACAAGTAGTGTTAGATTTAGCTTGCAGTAGTTTAGAATAGATTTAGTTTTAATTGTTAGTGTTTAATGTTAGCTGTAGTTAGATTAGTCTTAGGAGTAGAATTAGTATTAGATCCCCTCCCTCACCTCCTCTGATCAGTCCAGATCAGAGGGGAAGAATCATCTGTTCACTGTTCAATTTATCTCCCTCTTCATGTTTTGTTTTTCCATCATCCAGATTCTGATTCTTGTTTTTTCCTTTTTAACGACGAATTTTTCATCAATCACCCACACATCCTGACCCAATTTCAGATCTGATGGCACACTGCCTCAGATCTGAAAGTGGCGTCACAAGCACCATTTGGGGCTTCTCACTCACTCCATTTGTTTCACAAAAGCCCCTCTGTTTTAAATGGATTGCCTCAGTTTGTCAGAGCACTTTTGATCCGGATTTTAAAGGATTTTTACTCTCTGAAATGTTTTGACAGATCTAACAAATTGAAAGGATTTTTGGTTTTCATTGTAGGCAAGGATTCTGAGAAGTTCTCTGGTGACAGAGAACCAATCAGAAGAGCCTTTCATGATTCTGTTTATACTTTGTTTTGAATGCATTCGCCAGCTTCCATTAAATTTCCTTAATGCATTCTTAGTCTCTTTTTGCTATTTCAGAACTGCCATGCACTATTTGTGTTGATGATCATTTCTGTATGGTGATTCTCTAACCTAAGGAGTTTTCCATACTCCTTAAGGTTGCAAGAAACTGGGATTGTGTTTCTTTGGTTTTAATTGATTGAGCTAAGTCTTCCTTCATGCTGTCTATGGCATTAGGAAGACTAACTCAATGCCATTTGCTGTTTTGATCTGAAAGGATGCTTCTGATAAGGTTTTTTCTAATGAGTGTTTGAGCTGAATTTACATGAGATTTTCGTGAGATTTAAACCCCTTTCAGATTTGGATTTCAACTCTGTAAATTGTACTTTGTTTTGAATTTTATCTTACTCCCAGTTACACAGCAATATGCTGCATCTAGCAGCTACATTCCCCTCTTCTCTAAACTCCCTGCTTCTCTAAATTTCCCTCTTCTCTGTAGAATACTTCCCCCCTCTTCAAGTGGACTAACTGCAGCAGCAGTTAGCCATTTGACAGTGGCTTAAGCCACTGCCACTGTAAATAACACTAAAACAGCACATTCTTCCCTTCTCCATCTCCTCTGACAGTAGCTGCGGCTGCTGTCTAAACTCAAATAAAAAATCAATCAACTCTAATTCCCTAACTTTATACAAAAGCCTAATGGCATAGACTTATTTTAAAACTATAAATACACCCATTCATAGTATTATAACTATAGCATATTAGTTAGATACATAGTTCTACTGTAAATATGTATAAAACCTGTACAGAAATTCGTATACATATGTAATCTATGTAAAAATATGTATGTATACTAATCTAGTATGTATGTATCTACTGATCTATGTATATATATATGTACAGATTTATATTTACTGATTTAGTAGCTAAGTTAATAGGTTAGAGCAATAATCAAGTAAATAAATCTATAAACTTGGGAATATATATATATATGTATATATTAAGTAATTTAAGTTAGTCAAAGTATAATTATACCTAGTATAACTTACTGTAACTTAGTTTTAATTATAAACTACACAGAATTGCTATTTTAGCCTAAATAAAACATAAATAAATTCGTAAAAATGCAATAAAAATATGTATTAAATACTTAAGTATGTAAGTTAAAACTGTTTAAGGTCAATTAGACCATTTACTAATTATTTTATAAGTAATTAACTATTTAATCACCTAAATCAACCTGTATAATCAGCCTAGTTTAGCGAATTTATTTGTATAGTAAATATATTTAAAATTCAAAATTAATTAATCAATTATGTAGTATTATGTAAATATTTTATTTACCATATTTTATTTTATTTTTTTTTATAATTTATGGCCCCCAAATCGAGGGCCAAAAACGCGCACAGACGCAGCTGCGTCTGGTTTCCAGCGCACGATGTGGCGCTGGAATAGCGCCACATCGTGGGCTGCAAACGAAACGCAGCATATAAATATAATTTATGTTATAGGTTAACTAGTCGTCATGGCGCCGGGCGCCCGAAACACCACTTGTTCTGTCTGATCCGATAACCCGATTCTGATATGTGATGATACTGAATGTGTGGGGCTGGGAGCCCGAGTGTGTGCGAACTTGTTGAAGGCGTTGGGCTGAGGCCCTGCGCTGAGTTTGAATAACGTAACTAAGCCACCTAATCTGAGATTAGGGCACGCTTAGTAGAGGTCTGGTCCCACCCAAAGGGTGCTGTGTATCCCTCGAAAAGCGCACCCGCTAATTAATCACATTTTACACTCAGGACTCTCCACCGCAGCCTCTGAAATGCCACACAGAACAAAATGAAAGGACAGACGACTTAAAAAAAAAAAGATAACACGAGATAACAACAGAAAAGACTCTGTACATACGTATAAGTAAACCCACATAATTACTAACAGAATAAAACGACACTATAAATGTCGCTAAAGACCTCAGTTTGCTTCTTTAGGTCGTATATAGTGTTTTCTAAGATTTAGCGACGTTTATATCTGTCACTAAAACTGATATATATGTCACTATAAATAAATGACTAGTAAGTTAAGTTTTTACACTATGGTATCCTAATGTAGTATGAACTAACATATTAGTGTTAATAGTATAACTTGTAAATACATAGTTTAGAGTATAATAATAGATTGTTTGATGCTTGTTCATAGTTAGCATTTTTGCAAGCACTTCTTAGCAACTAGGTAAATAAAACATTCATTCATTCTTTAAATGTAGAGTTTATTTTTGAATAAGAAGATAATTTTGGAGATAATCAAAGAGTGACCGAATTAAATTCAATAAATTGCCTCCCAGAGAACGACCTGGAACAAAACCAGTAAAAATTAGATAAATAAGCAAATGATAATAATGGTTGTAATGACTGGAACTCACCCATACTCACCACTATACGACATCCTTAATGTTATATTATACACCCTATACTACAACGACATGATCAACAATTATTACCAACAATCATTTACGACCAACATTATTTTTGGCGCCGTTTCCGGGGAGGCAACGCTCTTTGCACCAAAATTTTCTTTTCATTCTTTTGTATAGAGAAATTCTTTATTTCATTCATTCATTCATTGTAATTTCTTTTATTTTCCATTGAATTAATTGTGTATACATTCCTTTATTCTTTTACTAATCATTTGTTTTTTTCCACAGCACTTGAGGAGGAGTGTCGTCTTCCTGGTGGAGTCGCTGCGCTCCAGATCCGTCTTCCTGGTGGAGTTTTGCCTCGAAGTAGCTGTAGGATTTTAGTATTAGTTTTAGTATAGATAGTTTTAGGTTTATTAATTAGGAACAATTGTTAGTCATAAGTTGTGAGAGCTTGTTCTCACACAATTTTTGTATTAATTCTGGACTATCTGGACTTTATTTCTTTATCTTCTTAATTTCTTTCCTTACTTTTGAATTGCATATAAAATTTTTCAGAAAAATCAAAAAATCAAAAAAATCAAAAAGACCTCATACTTATCTAGCAGCAGCATAACCCTAGGCATCCATTTTTAGGATTGCATTTCATTCCTGCTAGATTTTAATTCAAGTCAAATCTGCATTAGAAGATTGCTGGAGTCAGGTACGCATTTCTTACCTAACTCTAACTCCTGCCATATTTGCATTTGACTTAAAATTAAAGAAGACCACTACTTGTTCTGAATTTAGTAAAAAGTGAAACGAGCAGCATAGAAAACACATTTTAATCACTTCAATTAAATCAAAAAGGAGATAGCAAAATTGGGTCAAACCATGTTTGAGATTTTAATCGCCTTGTGTTGAATGTTATCGTGCACACAGCACAATCACTTAAGGCCACAATACACGGGTTTCTACCTCATCTTTCTGCAACCACAGGATCTGGATTCGCACGCTCAGTCTTATCCAGATTCCCAGTGGATTTTAGAGGTCTGCACATCGCTAGGTTTATCTTAGGATACGTACAATTGCTTGAAACAATTGTTTGCGTATAACATACTTTGCGTCGCAGCCTTTAGGAAAAATTTTCTCCGATTCATTTCGATTGATTGGTCTTCTTGAATTGATATTTTATTGGGATTCTTCTGTTTTATTGTGAACGTTAAAAATTTTTCCATTGAGTTGGATCGAATTAGGGTAAACAGGATTTCAAAAAAAAAAAAAAAAAAAAAACCAACTCAATGGAAGGTAGGAGATCCCAAAACCCAGAACTTGTACTCCCCTTGGGTACTGCTACCCAAGCTACTGCATCATCTTCTTTGCCTTCCACTTCTAATCCCTTACCTCCTGAGTCTCAAAATACTTTTCACAATCCCCCTCGCCAAGAGGATGATCTTGATTCTTCACACTTTGAGGATTTTGAAGAACTTCCTCCAGACTTAGTTGCACATCCACTACCACAGCAACCACCTATCCCTAGGTTCCAACCTCCACCTTATCCTAATCATCCTAATCCACCCCCGGAGAGAGGACCTATGCCTCATTTTCAGCACCTTTTCGATACACAACTACAAATGAATACCTTAACCCAACAGGTGCAACAGCTTGCTCAAGCTGTAAATCTATTAGCTAACCCCCAACCACAACCACTTCAACCTAGAAATCCTCAGGCACCACCCCAACCCCGTAGACCTCAACTACGAGATTATTATAATCCCGCAGTTGCCCAACCAATGCCTGTGGTACGTTATCCCAATGGGGGTAGTGCTGCTGAACTGAAGCCGAACATTATAGCACTCATTCCTCACTTCCATGGACTTGCTTCTGAGGACCCTTTTCAGCATTTAGAGGAGCTGAAGAATCTTGCCCAAACTTTGGGTCCGCAAGGACATGATCAGCACACGCTTTTGATGAAAATGTTCTCCTTTTCATTAAAAGATAAGGCAGCCTTTTGGTTTAGAACACTTGCACGGACTACACCTATAGATTCTTGGGCTTCTTTAGAACATGAGTTCTTAAAGAAGTACTTTCCTGTAGGCCGCACTAATGCCTTAAGGCGTGCCATCACCACCTTCACCCAGAATTCAGGAGAACCTATGCACGAGGCTTGGGAGAGATTCCATGAGCTTTTGAGAAAATGTCCCCACCATGGTGTCCCACGCTGGCAACAGGTCCAGATCTTCTACCATGGGCTCCATGATGACACACGGAATTTTGTAGATGCCGCTTGTGGAGGCAATTTCCTGTGTCGGGACGAGGACTCAGCCTTTGAGCTCTTTGAAGGCATGGCCGAAAACTCTATTAACAATGCTTCAATGAGCGTGTTTAATAGAAAGTCCTCACATTCCCACTCACACACGGGGGTACATGAAGCCCAATCCAGTAGCAAGGACTTTGAGATAGTGGCTAGTCAACTGGATAAAGTGGGCTTAATCGAGAAGAAAGTAGATGAAGTATGGAAATTTCTCTCAAAACACCCATCTTCTTCTTCTCAGTCACCAGCACAAAACACTTCTTCTCAGTTTCCCACAGGGAGGGAAACTGTGAATAACCTTTCTGTGACACAAACTGCATTACCGGATTTTCCATTTCCATATCCTTCACCGGTTGGAGGAACCCTTGTTCCTCCCTTCACTGACTTCCCTGCACCTTCTGGAGCTTCGGAGGAGCTTCATGCCATTCACAATGATCCTTTCACACAAACCTATAACCCTGGATGGCGTAATCATCCAAATTTCTCGTGGTCGGGAAATTCACAAAGACCTCCTTTTCAACAACCTTCTGCACCACCATTACACAACCCGATCAGAGCACCACCTCCACAATTACACGGTTATCCACCGCGTACCTACCAGCAACCCCAACCCAGGCCCACCCAATACTCTCAATCTGGGCCTACACGAGATGACCAGTTGGGGTCTATCATGAAAGCTCTTGCTGATATGCAACAACAGAATATTGCTATGCAGCAGAGACAGGACGCGGCCTTAGCTGAGATGAGAGCCCAGCTATCACACTTGACGGAGTCCCGTCAACCACATTCACTCCCATCCCAAGCACAACCCAACCCTAGGAACATACCTGCTCAAAGGTATGTCCAACCTAGACCAGCACTGCAAAACCAAACACATGACATTTCACAACTAGTGCACAACACTGAATTCTTCACTGACTCAAATTCTTCTCTTGCACAAACACAACCACCTCTGCTACCTAACAATGATTTACCATCTACCTCTAGAGCTGAACTAAATGCCATAGTCTCTAGGAGTGGTAAATGCACACTAGATCCACCTCTTCCAACACCTACCACTTCTAGTTCTGCTCCTCCACTTCCTACTTCTCCTCTACCTATGACTGAACCTCTCACAACTCCAGTACCTTTTCCTGAAGCTTTAAAGAAGAAGGAGAAAGGAAAGAAAAAGACCTGTGTGGCACCTGAGGAGGATTTGCTTAAGCTCTTTGAGCAAGTCCACATAAACATCCCCTTGTTGGATGCAATCCGCCACATCCCTCTTTACGCTAAGTTTTTAAAAGACCTATGTACACCTAAGCGTAAAGCAAGAATTCAAAAAGGGAGTAGTCCAATCATTCTCTCGGAACAAGCTAGTTCCATCATCTCTAGTACCCTCCCAACTAAGATGAAAGACCCAGGCACCCCTCTCTTATCCTGCATGATAGGTAACACCACATTCAATAGAGCACTACTTGACCTAGGTGCTTCCATCAATCTTATCCCAACCTCTCTACTGACACATTTTGAGGTTGGCAATCTGAAGCCAACCAAGGTGTCCCTGCAATTAGCTGACAGATCAGTTAAGACACCTCAGGGAGTGTTGGAAGATGTCATAGTGCGGGTCAAGGATTTTTACTTCCCTGTAGACTTTATAGTCCTTGACATGGAAGTACCTGAAGATATCCAAAATACACCTATCATTTTAGGAAGACCTTTCTTGGCTACGGCCAAGGCAAACATCAATTGTGAGGAGGGCCTTATAGAATTAAAGTTTGGAGATCAGAAAATAAAAATTGATATTTTTTAGGCCCAAAGAGGACCAACCTGTAGTTTAATTGAAGAAATCTTCTCCCTGGATTCATTGGATCAATTGGTTGAGGACACCTTGATCAATTCATTAAATTTAGAACCTCAACACTCTTTGGACTCTGACTTGACTTCCACTGAGATACCAAATTTAGAGACTGAGGACCTTCCTCCCATTCCATTAGTATCTCTAGGATCTCCTGAAACTTTCACACCTGCTCCTTCTGATCCTGTGCCTGTTGAACTCAAACCTCTTCCTGACTCTCTCAAATATGTTTTCTTAGGACCTGATCAGACCTATCCGGTGATTGTTAACTCTTCCCTTTCTTCTGATCAAGAGTCACGACTCTTATCTGTCCTAAGAGCACATAGGCAGGCTATAGGATGGAGCCTTTCTGACCTTACTGGCATCAGTCCTTCTTATTACACACATAGGATTTTCACTGAAGAAGGATCTAGACCTACTAGACAGCCCCAGCGTAGATTAAACCCTACATTACAAGAGGTGATAAAAAGTGAAATGATTAAATGGCTGGACAATGGAATTATCTACCCAATTTCTGACAGTAGATGGGTAAGTCCTGTTCAGGTTGTGCCAAAGAAGGCCGGACTTACCATCGTCACCACTGATTCTGGAGAAGTCATCCCTACACGCATTGCTAGTTCGTGGCGAGTATGTATAGATTACCGAAAACTCAACCAAGCCACGAAGAAAGATCATTTCCCTTTGCCCTTCATTGATCAAATACTGGAAAGAGTGGCAGGGAATAGATTTTTCTGCTTTTTGGATGGCTATTCAGGATATAATCAGGTGGCAATTCACCCCGATGATCAGGAGAAAACGACATTCACCTGCACCTACGGAACCTTTGCATTCCGTAGGATGCCTTTTGGATTGTGCAACGCACCTGCTACATTCCAGCGGTGTATGTTTGCAATCTTTTCTGACTTAGTAGGCGATTGTTTAGAAGTCTTCATGGATGACTTCTCGGTCTTCGGGAGCACATTTGATGCATGTCTAGACCACCTGACCAAGGTCCTGCAAAGATGCATTAATGTGAATCTGGTACTTTCCTGGGAGAAATCTCATTTCATGGTAACTGAAGGACTTGTATTAGGTCACCTTATTTCTGAGAGAGGAATTGAGGTTGACCGCGCGAAGGTAAAGTTGATTTCTGATTTACCACTACCTTCGTCGGTTAAGCAAATTCGATCTTTCCTCGGGCATGTTGGTTTTTATCGCCGCTTTATAGCGGATTTCTCGAAAATAGCCCGACCTCTCACTACTCTCCTCTCTAAAGACGTAGACTTCCAGATCTCTGACGATTGTGTTCGTGCCTATACGACACTTCGTGATCTGATTACCAAGGCACCCATACTGCAACCCCCGAATTGGTCTCACCCTTTTGAGATCATGTGTGATGCCTCTAATTATGCAGTAGGAGCTGTCCTTGGTCAAAAATTGGACGGGAAACCCACAGTCATCTATTACGCTAGCAAGACCTTAGATGAAGCTCAGAGGAATTACACCGTCACGGAAATGGAATTGCTAGCTGTAGTATATGCACTGGAAAAATTCAGACCTTATCTTTTAGGTTCCCACATTATAGTCTACACTGACCACACGGCAGTTCGATATCTTCTCGCCAAGAAGGACGCGAAATCTCGTCTGATTAGATGGATCCTACTTTTACAGGAATTTGATTTAGAGATTCGTGATAAGGCTGGAAAGCAGAATGTGGTAGCTGACCACTTATCCCGCCTTCCTTCTGAAGCGATTTCTCCTTCTTTACCCATCTCTGACCACTTCCCTGACGAGCAATTGCTGATCATTCATTCTGATCTTCCCTGGTATGCTGACATTGTCAACTACCTGGCTTCTGGACTCATCCCCACTAATTGGGTCCGACATCAAAAAGACAGACTTAGATCCGAGGCCAAGCACTATTACTGGGAAGAACCTTGGCTTTTCAAGCATTGTAAAGACCAGATCTTTAGGAAGTGCGTCCCTGATAAGGAGATTAGAAGCATCTTATCATTCTGCCACGACCAGGCGTGCGGCGGTCACTTCTCTGGCAAAAAGACCGCTGCAAAGATTTTGCAGAGTGGTTTCTATTGGCCCACAATCTTCAAGGATGCACACGAATATAGCAGGGCATGTTCACGCTGTCAGTCTCTCGGTAGTATTGGCCGCCGAAACATGATGCCCTTGAATCCGATCATGGTGTGCGAAATCTTTGACATTTGGGGCATTGACTTCATGGGACCTTTTCCTAAATCTTATGGCTTCGAGTACATATTGTTGGCAGTTGAGTATGTTTCAAAATGGATTGAAGCCATCCCCTCAAGGACTAATGATCATAGAGTTGTGACACAATTTGTTCAAGATTTCATCTTCTCTAGATTCGGGGTACCTAAAGCCATCATTAGTGATGGAGGGTCTCATTTTAGAAACACACATTTTCAGTCCCTACTTCAAAAGTATGGGGTGTCACATAGGATTGCTACATCTTATCACCCTCAAACCAATGGACTTGCTGAATTATCTAATCGGGAGATCAAAAAGATTTTACAGACTACCATCCGACCTGATAGAAAGGATTGGTCTTCCCGCCTTTCTGATGCGTTGTGGGCATATAGGACAGCCCACAAAACCCCTTTAGGCATGTCTCCTTTTAGACTTGTGTACGGGAAACACTGTCATCTTCCTGTCGAATTAGAGCACAAAGCCTATTGGGCCATCAGAAAGTGTAACTTAGACTTAGAGAAGGCCGGTGATCTTAGGAAATTACAAATGTCTGAGCTCGATGAATTAAGGAATGAATCTTATGAAAGCTCAAGGATGTATAAGGACAAACTTAAGGCCTTCCATGACCGTCACATTCTTAGGAAATCTTTTCACCCTGGTAAAAAAGTCCTTCTCTTCGACTCTAGACTGAAACTCTTTCCTGGGAAGTTAAGATCAAAATGGATTGGACCTTTCAAAATCTTGAGATTATTTGATAATGGAGCCGTTGAGATCACTGAACTTGACAAATCTGAACCCTTTATTGTTAATGGACAAAGACTGAAACCTTTCATTGAGCCGCATGATCTCAGACTTGTCAATTCCACCATTTCGCTCCTACATTTTGAGCTACCAACTAAGTTTTCGCCTAGCTGACGGCGTTAAACTTAGCAAACACCTACCCTTGTATATAGCTGTTTTACACCTTTCTTACTCTTGCCTTTATTTGCATATAGTGTCTACCCTTGCATTCTGAGCATACATTCATTGACACACATGTCATGCATTTCGCTTCCTAGCCCGACTGTTCACTCTGATCCTAGATCAGACTTAAAATCGTCCGCACAGAGATTTTATCTCCTCATTCCGACTTCCTTCCATCACCCAGTCTAGGATAGTGAAAAGCAGAGCATGCATTTGCATCCACCCTTTCATTCAATGAGGACATTGAAACATTTAAGCATGGGGGGGTGTAAATGGTAAATCAAGAACCCTTTCAATTTAAGTGGGCCTGATAATTAGAGTTTTCAGTATTGTTTTAGCTCTTAAAATGCGTGAAATCGTGATTCGATCAGTATGAGATCACTTCTTGGATATTTAGGTTCATTTGACCTTGAATTAAACCCTTATTAACTCTTTGGTTAATTTGAATTTATGATTGGATGTTAAAATAGCACAATTAATCTTATTTTTTTGTCTTCTTGTCAGATAAGTTTAGTATGGAATTGTGAACCTCAAACGATCATTTAGGAGCATTTATCATTTGAATCTGACTGATTTCAGCTACTTAAGACTAATGATGGTGTTACCATCGTACCCCCATCCTAACTTTTGCTAGTCCCTTGCAAAATCCTATGGACCAAACTAGATCTCTAAGCTGGATTTTAACAGTTAGGATGCCTTATTGAGCTGTATCTCTAAAAGTTAGATCAAAATAGCAACAATAGGCCTAGAGGTACTCAAGTACCAACCAAGATCCAGACCCAACCAGCCTCAGCCTTGGGTTCGTCGTGAAGGTTTCTAGGTCCTGCAAAAACTGTCCAGAGGTTCGTTGACCTCAGTGGTTAAAGCACCCATGCATATACGTGGTGGGTCCAGTTTTAGTTTGCCAGTGCATTTTTGATAAGAGAGATAAACAGGTATATTTATTTTGAGAGCTTTCTCTCTTTGCTTTTTACATTCCCCTAAATCTAACATTAGATTGGTCCTAAACACGGTCTGTATCAAATTCCTTGTCCCCACCATCAATCCTCGAAGGGTCCTTGGTTTTTGATGCTTTGGGATAGCACCACCCATGGCAACCCCTAGAACCCTGGCATTTGACACTTCAGGATAGTACTGCCCATGGCGTTCTATAGCTAAATTCAGGCCTTAGAAATTGACATTTCGGGATAATCCCACCCATGGTACCTGAATTAGCACAAGGTACTTACGTGCCCCCGGTAGGATATTTAGATATTCTAGGAGATAAGCACCGAGGAGATGATATGTTATAACACATCTTCGAGGGGAGCCTTTTGCATTCCGCCTCTCTGCATTGGGAACTCGTCCAATCAACTTGTGTCTTTGAGCTGCTCCTAAGCTAGACCTTTGGGAAACCATTTTTCAAAACAGAACACTTTTGGCATTATGCTTCATTAAGCGCACTGAACCAAATGGTGTGCGATTTTTGGGTGCCTAGGTTACCAAATCTTGCAAACCAAAGGGCAGGCAATGGGGCCGAATAATCCCTAAGCCTTAGACTTAATACATCAGCCTTGCACTTTCCTCAACCTCTTGAGGATTAATCCAGATCTTAACAAATACATGAGTGTTTAAGCCCCAGAATAGGTCCAAGAGGCCTAAGGTCGGTATCTGTCACTTATGTCCAAAGATTTAGCCCTTTAGATATTAATTCATCATCCGATCTAGCTTAGAACTTAAGTATGTTCCATACTCAATTACAGGGACTAACATAATTTTTTATTTTGTTTGCTCCTTTTCTCTATTTTTCCTCTCGTCCTCTTTTTCCCCTTAAGAAAGATTTTTCATTCAGTTGACAACATTTTCCTCCCTTTTCTCCTTTTTTCTTGAAATCCCTCCATGAATCGAATTTCACAGCGTTTTATACTTTAATACCCCCATATGCCTAAGATTTACAATGTCCTCATTGTAAATTAGGTGGGTTCGAGTTCAACTTAGATTGTACATTAGAAAAGGTTTGGGTGGGTGGTGAATAGTTTGAGATGACAGTTGCGGCCGATTTCAAGCTCTGATACAAATATTGGAGGTAGAGTCGGCTATTTTAATGGACGAACCCTAAAGTGCAATATGACTTTAGCTCAGAGATAGGTCAGAAGGGTCTCAGGTTTTTCAAAAGATGGGTTGCCTCCCATTAAGCACTAAGTTTAATGCCATCAGCTAGGTGCAATGTGGATCAGTGAGATGGAGATCAAAAGATACTATAGCTAGATTCGAATTGATGAATTTAAGGAACAGTTTCAGTCTCCGACCGTTCACAACAAATGGTTATGAGTCATGGCTGAGTCCACTGATTTTGACAGCTCCATTTTCGAAGATTCTTCAGATGAGAAAGGGTCTGATTCATTTCAATCTTATCTTTCCTGGGAAGAGCTTGAGCTTGGCATTAAAGATGAGCACTTTCTAACTAGGATGGAATGATTTTTGTGATATGTGCTTGCCATTGAAGGCTTTGACTCGCTCTTTGTAGATACACGAGTTCTTGTACACATCATTGAGTAGCTCCTCAATCTTGCTCATTTGTAACCGGCGGTGGTTTCCAGCCTTCATGAGATCTAGGTTGTACTTTTGTACTGCTCAGTAGGCCTTATGCTCTATCTCTGCAGGAAGTGACATGCCTTCCCGTACACGAGTCTGAATGGAAACACCCCTAGCTAGGTCTTATGGGTCGTCCTATAGACTGACATGACTTCCGAAAATTGGGTGGGCCAATCTTTCCTGTCAGGCCGAATAGTGACTTGAAGGATTTTCTTGACCTCTCGATTTGATAGCTCTGCTAATCCATTGGTCTGGGGGTGATAAGGAGTCGAGATACGATACGACACCCCATACTTTTTCATTAGGGACTGGAAGTGCACATTCACAAAATGAGACCCGCCATCGCTGATGATGGCTTTAGGAACCCCAAATTTGGAAAATATGTTTTCTTGAAAGAATTGGAGAACTTTATGATCATTCGTTCTTGTGGGTACGGCTTCAATCCATTTCGAGACGTAGGCAACAGCAAGTAAGATGTATTTGAAGCCATTAGATCTTGGAAAGGGTCCGATAAAATCAATTTCCCATATGTCAAAGATCTCACACACGATAATCAGATTCAAGGGCATCATATCGTGTGGGCCCAAGTTGCCGAGGGTCTGATAACAGGCACATGCCCTACAGTAGGATTGTGCGTCTTTGAATATAGTGGGCCAAAAGAACCCACATTGGAGGATCTTCGCTGCGATTTTATGCCCAAAGTAATGGCCACTGCAAGCCTGGTCATGACAGAAAGAGATGACATCATTAACCTCATCGTCGGGAATGCATCTTCGGATTACTTGGTCATTACCGATGTGAAATAGATAAGGATCTTCCTAGACATAGCACTTGGCATTGGAAATCAACTTGTCCTGCTGGGAGGTTGCCCAATCAGGTGTAACTTTCCCTGTAACCATGTAATTCATGATATCAGCGAACCAGGGAAGTCCATTAATGGCCAAGAGATGTTCATCCGAAAAATGCTTGGTAGTAGGTTCGGATGGGTCAATGATCGAAGAAGAAAGGTATGACAAATGGTGAGCTACCACATTCTGCTTTCCTGCCTTGTCACGAATTTTGAGATCGAATTCTTGCAACAGCAGGATCCATCGGATTAATCTAGGTTTCATGTCCTTCGTAAGCAAGTGCATTACCGCAGTGTGATCTGAGTAGATGATGACATGGGATCCCAGGTGGTATGATCTGAATTTCTGCAGATTGAATACTACAGCTAGCAACTCTTTCTCTGTAATCGTGTAATTACGTTGAGCCTCGTCCAATGTCTTGCTTGCATAATATATTACCACTGATTTCTTGCTGATTTTCTACCCCAACACCGCTTCTACTGCATAGTTAGATGCATCTCACATGATCTCAAAGGGTTGAGACCAGTTAGGGGATTGATTGTAGGATTGGAGTGATAAACACTAGTTTATCATTATTCTTATGCATTAAAACAAACCTAGCTCTTAGGATTTTGCTCTGCAAACGAGTTTTTGGGTTGCATTTAGGCATAAATTAGGTTAGGCATGCATTGCATTTTTTATTGTATTTTTGATGTGTTTTTGAGAGTGTTAGGGATATACACATTGCCAGATCCCTAGATCCCTAGCACTTAGGAAGGCAACTAGTGAAGGAGAAGCTCTCACCAGCTGGAACTTAGCTTGATCCAGCTCACCATAGATGGAATTCAGCTCATCTGAACTACCGTTAGCTCATCCTAGCTCCATTCAGCTCATCTCAACTGAATGACAGCTCAAGAGAGCTCATCTTAGCTCACCCTAGCTTAGGTCAGCTCTGATCTAGCTCAACTTAGCTGAGTCTAGCTCATCTCAGCTCCCATTAGTCCACAGGGAGCTCTAGTTAGCTCAGCTGAGTTGACTGGAGTTCACCCCAGCTCAGGTCCAGCTACATCCAGCTCCACTCAAATCCAGCTAGCTGAAGATGAATTCATTCCAGCTCAGGAAGCTCAAGTCCAGCTCCCGGGGACTCAGCTTAGTTCAACTTAGTTGAGCTAAGCTACCTTAGCTGCCTCAACCAGCTCAATCCTCCTCAGGAGCACCAGACCCAGCTCACCTCTGCTCAATTCAGCAGAAGCCAGCTCACTTTAGCTTGGCTTAGTAGCTAGCAAAGAACTAGCAAGCTAAGCCAACTAGAGTAGCTCCATGCTAACCTCTCAGTAGCTGCCAGCTCCAATTCAGCTCTAGATGTCTTCTGCCCAGCTCCTCTCCACAAACCCGAGCTCTCATTGCCTCCTCCTCTACTCCATAGCTAGCTAAGCTAGCTTATCTTAGCTTAGCTTATCTAGCATCCACCTCCCTGGCACCAAAAACCAAACCCTAACTCCACCTACATAACCTTCCACTCCAAGTCCACCTAAGCCTACTTAAGTTAGCTCTACCCTACTAATTTTGGCGCCACCACTTCAGCACCTTTCACCCCTCAACTAACCACCAAAAGACACCAAAAGTTGGCGCCAAAACTAACCCTAACCACCTCCCTTTTGGCACCAACTTTCAGCCCCTTTATCCACCCTACACCTACCCACATAACCCATCCTAGCTGTTCACATACCCCCTTCTAGAACCCTAAGGTGGTGCCACCTAATAGCCTTCTAGAAGGCCCATTTTGGTGCCAATTCTAAAGGGCACCAAAGCCATAACTACCCCCCTTAGAACCCCTTAGGTGGTGCCATTTATCCTTAGCCATAGGATCCCCAACTACCCCCTATATCCTATACTAGCCATCCATTCCAAGAGCCACCTATGCCCCCTTCCTACACTATATATACCCACCTAACTTCCCACATTTTCTTCATCCTCCATTAGTGTATTATTCTACCTATACCCACCTACACCTACGACCAAGAAGAAGGAGTAGAGAAGAAGATTAAGGGGGCACATCACTCGCCACTTTGGTGCCTTCTTCTCCCCACTCTCTTCAACTTGGGCCACGCCAAGGAGGAGGGCTATTCCACTTCGAGGAGGATGGCCAGGCAAAAGAGAAGAACCTAGGGTGGACGTCCACCCTTGGAGGAGGAGCATCTCACTTCAAGGAGGAGTTAAGGTGGAAGTTTCCACCTTGGAGGAGCCTTTCAAGGAAGGAGAAGGAGGAGCCGTTTTCAAGCCTAGGAGCCACTAAGCTTGGAGCAAGGAGCTTCCCCTCTTCACCAAAAATTCAGGAGGATTTGTGTTTTATTTTATTTGTTGCAATTATCTAGTAGTAGAAGCATTCCTCTACTAGGGTTTGTAAAACATTTTTTTCTCCTTGAGTAAAGTTGCCTTTTCTTAATTGTTTTCTTTTACTTTTACCTTAGTGTAATCACACCATCTCTCTAATTACTCTAGGTTCCCACCTACCTAGGTGAGCTTAGAGAGAGGAATTACTTGTCACTTAGTTTACTAAATTTAGGTGTTAACCATCTTCCCACCATCGATTTAATGTTGCTTTAGTTATTTCAAAACAAAAATTAAATATTTTAAAATACCAAAAAGGAAGTTGACTTCCATTTCTGAGCAAGAGATCTAATTTTTGCAAACTTGCCTCCTTGGACGACCCTAGATGCTCCACTATCTTGGTTTTATAAATTTTAAAAGTGAATCCATTTTTGTGCGTTGTAATGATTTAAAACCCTAAATTAACAAACCGTGCAAAAACGCAATCACTTTTTGGTGCCGTTGCTGGGGATACACGGCTTTGCTTAATCATTTTTTCTCTTGCTTGAAGTGGATCTCATCCCCTTCTCTTTCTTTTCTCTAGTGTGTGCAGGAACTACAGGGGGAAAGCAGGAATTTGGAAGCGAAAGCTCAAAGTTCCTTGTCATCTTGCAAACATTCAGGTTGGTTCTTCTTACTTGTCACACCTAACCTAAAAAACTACCAAAATACACTAAACTTGGCTTTCAGGGCCTTAAACAATTTAATTAACTGGAGTGGTGCATTTTAAAACTCATTGATTGCTTGTTTGCACCATTAACACCACCCCATTTCAAGTATTGGTGTTCTACTTTTTCAGATCTAGACTTCTATCTGGATTTGAAAAATCAATTCCAATTACCACAAGCCTTCTAAAATCTTGAAATTTCACTTAAGGATTCTAATTCAAATAGGAAACATTTGTTCTAAATTTCAGACTAATTAGATTTGTGTTTAATTTTTAAAAATTCGTAGACTGCCGAGGGGTCATACCCTTTAATCTTCCTATTTTGCTACTGTATGAGAATTTTTATAATTTTTATGCTCGTAAAATTTTTGTGGAATTTAGCTTTCTGGAATCCTTGTGAAATTCTACACATCATATAAAATCACCAAAATTTTATGAGGTACTTGATAATACTAAAAAGTCTAAAATATCCAAGGGTATCATTTTTGGACTTTGATACTAGTACAAATAAAAATTCAAAACAATTATCAAACAAATCCCTAAAATCTTAAAAAAATATTTTCTGGATTTCTTGTTTGATTCTCTTCAAAGAAGTGGTGTTGTTTGAATTGTTTGAACCACTAATTAATACAGAAAGCCAAAAAATAACTCATTGGTAGTTAAATTTCTGTCCTAAGATCAATTGGATTAGGGTTTCTTTTTCATTTTTAGAGACAAACAACCAAAAGGAAACATATCCTCACCTATACAACTTGATTTCCTCTTGTTTGTGGAATCTCAAACTTGTTTGAAAACTTAAAAAGAAAACCCTAACAATACACTAAGTTAAATCCAATCCTAAAAGACAAAAATACAAAAAATTGTGTGACAACTTATTTTTAATTAGAACCATTTTCCAATTCCTGCACACACAGTAAAAATTGAAATAACAGGGCAACAACCCAATCAATACCCTCCACATTCCGTGTGCACTTTAGTATCCTAGCCCTAACTAAAATTCGTAGCAATTTGACCCCTAAGGTTTCATCAATTTAGGTTTGCTATATAGGACTTAAGTTTTCTCTAGTTAATACCAATTATGTCATCTATATCTGGTGTTTAGGCTGAGGGGCCGTGTCAAACGACCTGGCGTGGGTTTGTACAAGCACTTGGGGATTTTCTTGGGAAACGCTTGGGCCCAAGCCTCCCCTTAAGAAACTTGGCTAGATTTGTTGACAGAACGGGTATTCACTATTGATTACTTATTTCCTAGGTAGACTAAGTATTAGGTTAATTTCTAGGGAGGTACAATTAAGTTAGGTCTAGAATTTGATTGCTTGTGTGCACACTTCTCTCATCTCCATCTCTTCTCCTCCCCTCCCATTCTTCCATTTTATGCACGGGCGACGGTCTCAAGATCCGCACTTGAAAGGACCATTTAATTTTGCCCTCCATGCAAAAAGATCACTTTTTCTGTCTTCTTCTAAAAATATGTAAAATCAACAAAACAGGTCCACTAACCCTTCAACTTCTACCTCTAATCCCATCTCCAACCCAACTACTAACCCTAATTCTGACCCTTCCACCCATAACCCCCCACATTTGACTTCTAGCACCTAGAGCTCCCAAATATTGATTTGCCTTAATCACAACATCAAGGCCCCCTGCTTGATCTCTTAACAATGATGGTTGAGCAGATTGCTAAATTAAATTCCAATCAACAAACATTGACTAGGAACATCCAAAACCTAGCCAATCAAAGGCCAAACCCACCACCCTGTCTGCAGCCTGTTATTCCTCTAAAAGATTTTTATGATCCGTCTTATTATGAGGAACGACCAGGGTGGTCGTATCAGAGGGGGACTTTGAGATCAAGCTAGCAGTCCTGAACCTGATTAAGCACTTCCATGGCCTTCCTATGGAAGACCCTTTCAGCCACCTTAAAGAGCTGACTCTTCTTGCAGAAACAACCCATTCCCAAAATGTGTAAGAAGACCTATGGCTGATGCGGCTATTTCCATTATCTCTTAAAGATAAGGTCGCTTATTGGTTCAGGACCATTGGTCGACCCATCACAACTTGATCTCAACTCAAGAGCACCTTCCTCAAGAAATTCTTTCCCATAGGTTGTACTAATTCATTACGAAGATCCATTATGACCTTCCAACAGAAATCTGGCGAAAGTTTCCATGACTCTTGGGAGAGATTCCAAGATCTTTTAAGAAGTTGCCTGCACCATGAGATTCTTTTATGGTAGCTCGTGCAGGTCTTCTATAATGGTTTAGAAGATCAACTTCGACACTTTGTCGATGCCTCGTGTGGCAGAAACTTCTTGAATAAGGATGCTGAGTGTCTATGATCTTTTTGAAGAAATGAGTGGAAACACATTTAATCAAGCTTCCATGAACACATTTGGTAGAACTCAAAACCTGCAGTTCGGTGTTCATGAAGTAGGCACTCAATCTATCCCTGTCACCCAAGACGATCTTCAAATGATCGCTCAAAAACTCGACCAGATGCATATTAATCAAAAGAAAATTGAGGAAAGGCTTGCTGCATCAACCCAAGCTCCACACAATCCACATCTAACCCAACCTAACCTTCCACGAAGAGAAAAGTTGCACAATCTTACCACTACCCTTGCTGATTATTACCAATATTCGGAGACTATCTATGATTCTCTGTGAAATTACAACTATCCAAATCTTAACCTCACTCAAAATATTTTTGCCATCCAGGAGCCCTTTAAAAATTCTTCCAATTGGAAAAATTACCCGAACTACTCCTGGAATAATCAGGTTCCTTCCCAACCAAATCATTTTAATGGGTATGGGTCAAATCCAACCTTTCATCTTGGGCCATCCCAACAAGACATCAATGCCCAGATGATGAGAACCCTGCAGGACATGCAAACAAAAATGACGGAAGTAACCCGCACCATCACAAATATGAACAATTAGATTGGGGTTACTCCCACTTAAAGACCTGCAGGACATCTTCCGTCCCAAACCATGCCCAACCCTAATCACCAAAGGAACCAATATCCGGGCAGAAATCCACACTACCCGAATCAGCCTCCTACTAATCCACTACCTCAGCAGCCTCCTAGGTTTCCACAACCACACCAGGTTTTTAAAATTGACTCCCCACCTCCCCAGCAGGAGGAAAAATAAATACAAAAATCTCAAGACACGATTCTGACAGAAAGCCATTTTCGCGCATTTGAAAGTCGTCGAAAGTCGTAGTATAGTCGCGTAAAACATTCGTCAAAAATATTGTTTTGTAAAATAACAAGACTTGAGTCCCGGTCGTTCGTCTCTGGGAGGCGTGTTTCTATTTTTGAAATCGATCTTAAAGCCGCTCTACTTAATATTCTGGTGCGCAATATATAGGCGGTTAAAGAACAGGCACTTAAATCATGCAAATAAAATAATCATTCAGCTCATGGTGATTTCGAACACATAAAGAGATATATATATATATATATATATATATATATATAAATGCATTTTCAGTCATTCATTGGGGGAGAGTTGTTTGTACAGGAAATCTAGAGGAAAGCTTATACAGGAATGCTTGAAATTAAACCTGGCTACTAGAAAACGATTGCATACAAGAATCGACGGGGGGATTTCGCATGCATCATTGGGGGAGAAGAGAAACTACTCTACTAAGCAGTAAATGAAAGCAGTAAAACTTATGAAAAGCATGATCTAGAGCTAAAAGAGTAGAGGGCATTCAGGGGTGGTCCCCGATGGCCATGGAGTGGTCGAGAGGAGAATGAGGGGCGGCCAATGTAGCTTAGGCCGACCCTTGGAGAGAAGTAGGGTTGATCCAGCATCCTGGCATGGTGTCCTCCATGGTGGTGGTAGTGAGCTCGTGGAGGTGGAGTGAGTGGCTAAGTGGAGGTGGAGTGAATGGCACCAATGGAGTGCAATTGCCAAAGAAGTGAATGGGTGCCAATGGCCACCCATGGGGTCTTTTTATAGACCCAATGGAAGCTCTCTAGAGAATTATGGAATTCTCTAGAGAGGCCTATGGTGGGAGCTCGTGGGAGAGTGAGAGAGAGAGGGTGGATGGTGGTTTTTAGATCCACCAAATGTGGATCTAAAAATTGAATGGCTCTTGGTTGCTATTTTTGGCAACCAAGGCAACCACACATGGTAGAGAGTTCTAGAGAACTCTAGGCTAGATATTTTCGTGTGGATAGTGTGTGTGGGTGTGTGTGGGTCAAAACTTAGGTGGCTAGGTTGATTAGGTTAGGTTCTAGGGGGTATAGGTCAAGATATGTCTCAAATTAGGGTTATAAACCCTAATTCACTAAGTTAAAGTGCAATTAAACTTAATACAAGTTTAATTGGGTGTGTAGAAACTTAATTGAGAGTAAAACAACTCAATTAAGTCAGGTCTAGGTCAATTGGACTCTCACTGAGTCCAATTGGACAGTGTGTGCTGAGATCAGGGCTCAATTGGACTCAATGAGTCTAATTGAATAGGCTGATGAAATTGACTAAGATCCAAGTCAATTAGGTTTAGTGAGGACCTAATTAGGTCCTTAGGGAGGTCTAGAGGTGATGTACCAGGGTTAGGGCACCTTAATTTAGGTTCCTATGGGGTTGGAATTGGGTTTAGGGACCTAGAGATCCAAGATCAAGGCTTAAATCTCAAAACAGGAATTGGAGAGCATTATCAGACATCTAATTATATAATCAGACGTCTTATACTAAAAAATCAGAAGTCCAAACTTGTTGTCTGGACGTCCAATCAGAGTCAGGAAGGGTTTCGGGTTCTATTTTGGGTATTCTGCAGAAATTGGACGTCTGACAAAGTGTCTGGACGTCCAATAACACTGCAGAAGTGGGTTTGAAGTGTGCGGGAGTTGGCTAAGGGTCCTGGATGTCTTAAAACTTATCTAGACGTCGAGAGAAGGGTTGGAACTAGGGTTTTAGGGCTTCCTAGGGTGTTGTGACCTAATCTAAGGGTGGCTAAGGCTTGGGGAAGTCTCTAGGCTATCCTAGGGCTAGGATGGACCTACGCTCTTCACATTTTACTGCTTTATTTCTACTTAATAGAATAGAAAACCTTTAACCCCCATACATTATTATTCCTACATCTAAACTAGGCCTTCTGCTCCAGCTCTGCCACAACTCCCGTTATTTCAGATCCAACTTCAGATCCTGCTCCAGATCCAGCTCCAGATCTGCTTATTGCCTGCAATCGACATAATACACTTAATCAGCACATTATAACATTATTTTATGCATAGCTAAAGGAAAGCAGTAAAGATGCAGATAATGCATATGCATGCATGAATAACCCTAACTTATGCTAAGTCTTAGCTTAATTTAGGTCAATTAAGACCTATGATTGCTGCGCAATCAGATTCCTATTCCTTTTCCACAAACTCTCCACCCCACCACTAATAGAAAAAAGAAATCTGAGCCTACCACAAAAGAACTCATGGATATATTTGGGCAAGTTCAAATCAATATTCCTCTCCTAGATGCCGTCAAATATATACCTACCTACGCCAAATTTTTGAGGGAGATCTATACTCCTAAAAAGCAGGCAAAAAATCTAGGACAGGTATATCTTTTGGAGACAGTAAGCTCTGTCATACGGAGTGAGCTGCCTCCTAAGATGAAAGATCCAGGGGTGCCATTAATTTCAGTGATTATTGATGATACTACCTTTGATCACGCCTTGATCTTGGTGCCTCAGTTAATATCATTCCCATGATTTTATTTGAAGAGTTTCAGATCGGTGAATTAAAACCCGTTGAGGTTGCCCTGCAATTAGCCGATCGATCTACAATTAAACCTCGTGGGATTGTCGAGGATGTTTTGGTCAAAGTCCAGAATTGTGTCTTCCCTGCAGGCTTTCTGGACCTTGACATTGAGGTACCTGAATCTTTATTGAATGCCCCAATAATCCTTGGATGACCTTTTTTGGTCACTACAAAGGCAAATATCAATTGCCACACAGGCAAAATGGATATCACTTGCGTCGGCCAAACTATCACTCTAGATATTTTCAAATTCTTCAAGAGATTCCATGATGATAACTTTTTTGAGGACTCAGATATTGAAATTTTAAATATGGTGGAGACAATGCTGATAGATGCCTTTACTGACCACAATATTTTTGAGGAATCAGATTTAGAATCAGTGGTCGGTGAAATCTGTGATCTGGAGACTTGTCTTGACCAAAAATACATTCCTGATGAACCCCCTGATCACCCTGACCCACCCACTCTTCCCTCACCCCACCTTTTTGCACTATCTTCACCCAATCCTCACCATCCCTTCCCCGACCCCTTTCCTATGGACCTGCCACCAGACCCACCCAAGTTTGGCATCCAACCTGATTTAAAACCAGGGTCAGACTCGGGCTATAGTTTTCATTTTCCATTCAACTTTGATCCCAATATTTCCTCTAATCCATTCTTTAGGGATCCAGACGAAGACATATTTTATGCGGGCATCCAAGTGTCCAATTATGTACATGATTTTTCATCTTTCGTGCATACCTCGACACCTGGCTGAATGGCGTAAAAGATAGCACTGGATGGGAGGTGACCCATCATTTTTCTTATTTTCCTTTTTCCTTTCTTTTCCCAGGTTTTGACCATCCTAAACCTGATTGCTTTTCATTAAGGTGATCCCTTTTCCCTCCTAACGCATGAGGACATTGCATATCTTAAGCATGGGGGTGTATTTTTAAAATTTTGATGATCGATTTAGGATTTTCAAAACCTAAAAACATGCATTTTTCTTTAGTTATTTTATTTTCCTGCTTGCATACTGAAAAAAATAAAAATGTTGAAAACTTTTTGAGGAAAAATCTTGAAATAGGGATTAAGGTTGAAAACTTACTTTTGGTACAATGGGATTTAATCTTTAACAAATTAGGGATGAGGATACGGATCTGATCATTAGAATTTCAGGATCTATTTTTAGACTAGATCAGATATCCTTCTCTAAAATTCCACCTGAACTCATGATAGTTCAGGTGACTTGATCCTCTTTTGTAATATGGAAAGTATTTGGCTTAGTTTCCGATTCAAAAACTTGCATTTCTTATGGAACTTCCTGTGTCAAATTTCACGCACAAGCCAACATTAAAAACAACTAAAAATTAGAAAAACTCCCTTGTTTGGACTAAGTAAAAGTCTGAAGCAGATCATTGGTTTGGGTTCCCATCGTCGAGAAGGAGGAAAATGCCTCCTTTGAGGACGTGATGTCAACATGTTACCTCCTCGGCGCTGCTCCATATCTATGTTTCATATCTTTAGACTGAGCATTAAAGCTCATTTTAGCAACTCAAGTGTCTTGGACGGTGCTCTACCTATAGTGTCGGAGCAAGAGCTTGAGTTTGCTTGGAGCACCCCTTTACACAGCATTGTGTTTTGGGGTTGTGAGCTCCTAGGTGGTGTCATAGACAGTGCTATCCCGAAGTACTGGTGCCAGAGCCCCCATGAGGATTGGTTACGGGAATGATGATCCAGACACATCTGTTGTAAGACTAAGCTAAAAATAAGCATGTGGGAGAAAAGAAGTTTTAAACCAAAAACATGCCCTTATAAATGTTGGCTTTTCAAAAGCACGGACACAAGATTTTAAAGGATATTGCAAGTTGCGAATCGGATTCAAGAGCCAGAAAAATCCTAAAAATAGAAATTTCCAGTCATCTGAATTAATAAGGGGTTAATTTGTGAATTTTCTGGAGGATATATTGATCCCGTTTTGTTTAATTTTTGGATCCAAAAATAAATCCCGATGTTTATCCTTAACAAATCCCGTACCGCCTGTGTTTGGATCAACCCATGTGCCATAATCTCTTTCTCCTCAAAAGTCGAAAAAATTAGATTACCTAAAAATTCCACTTTGTAAAAATTAAAGTTTTGCTAAGAGACTAGCAAAAGATAAGTATGGGGGTGTGATAAACACTAGTTTATCATTATTCTTATGCATTAAAATAAACCTAGCTCTTTGGATTTTGCTCCGCAAATGGATTTTTGGGTTGCATTTAGGCATAAATTAGGTTAGGCATGCGTTGCATTTTTTATTGTGTTTTTGATGTGTTTTTGTGAGTGTTAGGGATATACAGATTGCCAGATCCCTAGACCCCTAGCACTCAGGAAGGCAACTGGTGAAGGAGAAGCTCTCACCAGGTGGAACTCAACTTGATCCAGCTCACCATAGCTGGAATTCAGCTCACCTGAACTAGGGTTAGCTCATCCTGGCTCCATTCAGCTCATCTCAGCTGAATGGTAGCTCAAGAGAGCTCATCTTAGCTCACCCTAGCTTAGGTCAGCTCTAATCCAGCTCATCTAAGCTCCCATTAGTCCACAGGGAGCTCTAACTAGCTCAGCTGAATTGACTGGAGTTCACCCAGCTCAGGTCCAGCTACATCTAGCTCCTCTCAACTCCAGCCAGCCGAAGATGATTTCATTCCAGCTCAGGAAGCTCAAGTCCAGCTCCTGGGGACTCAGCTTAGCTCAACTTAGTTGAGCTAAGCTGCCTTAGCTACCTCAACCGGCTCAATCCTCTTCGGGAGCACCAGACCCAGCTCACTCTACTCAATTCAGCAGAAGCCAGCTCACTTTAGCTTGGCTTAGCAGCTAGCAAAGAACTAGAAAGCTAAGTGATAGCACTGCATATGGGGGTGATAATTCTGTTAAATAGGGCCCATCTTAAGAATAAAAGGCACAACATAAGTAGAATGGGAGCATTGCATGTATAATATACCAAGATTGCTTATAAAACTGTATTAATGGCCATTTGTGTAAGCACTTGTCAAAGAAGGCCTCAGATGAGCAATCGGACAACACGGATGGATTCAGAATGACGAACGGATCCCAAAGGACTCAAGATTAGCCAAATCCGACATCCGAAGCTCTTACAATGGGCCCAAGAAGTTCTGATTGTTGATCTGATGATCAACGACCCTCGTTGCTCCACGTGGCGCCCGCTCACCGTGCACCACTTCCTCCTTCAGCTGGAGATCAAATCTCGACCGTCGATCTTCGATCGGACGGTCGAGAACTGCGCGCTCGCCCGCGGTTTCCGTGATAAAGCAGCAGGTGTGGCGCAGCGGTTAACGCTCACGCTTGCACGCACGCGACGCGGGTTCGAGTCGCGTGGTGCGGGAAATTAAAGGCAGCGAGGCACACGGCAAAATTGGGCCTCCCGATCAGCAGCGGGAGGCCGAGAAGCCCCACACGGCGCGCCCTAAGGCAGCGAGCTTCCACACGTGCGTGCACGCTGGGCGACGACGCCTGTGTGCACGCGGCCTGAGGGACGATCCAAGCGTGCCCGGGGGAGGATCTCAGCCGTTCGATCTTCGATCGAACGGATCTCATGCAGCGGCCATGGATCGGGCGCGAAGAACGGCGCGGGCGTGCGACCGGAGGGCTGGGGGCTTCACCGATGCTTTTGGAAGGGTTTTAGCGACGTCCCGGACGTCGCTAAAACCCCTTCTTCTTTTAGAAAGTCCTCCCTATTTAAACCCCCTCCAGCCACTCATTCAAGGCATTCACTTCCCTTGCAACTACTCTACCCCTCTCTTAGCTAGCTTTAGGCCCTCTTGTAATTGCCGGAGATGACGAGCCACTGACGGAGCCTTCTCCACTGCCGTGGCTGCCTCGCCGCTCTCTCCCTCTCTCTCTCTCTTCCTTTCTTTTAAGCTTTCCTTTACTTATGTTTAAGCATGTATCTAATGTTGTAATATGTGAACTAAAGCTGCATGATTAATGAAGTTACTTTCCATTCAGTTGTTTACTTTATTTCTTGTTCAAGTTGCATGTTAAAGAAAGAAACGACTCTAACCCAAATCTCTCTCTCTCTCTCTATCTCTCTCTCTCTCGCCTTCCAACCACAGCTTTTCGCAAGCAAAACTCTGCAATTTTCGTGACAACAAGTGATAAGCAAAATATAATTTTCACGCCTCTCCGAGACAGACACTCGAACTCACCTCCGTTTCTTTACTTTAAAATTGGCGTTGCAAGTGCGACTATAACGACACTTCTTAACACACACGCACGAGCGCAAGCCAATTTTTGGCGCCGTTGCCGGGGAGGCAACGGATTTGTTTTGTCACTTCCATTCCACATCCATTCTCACATCGTCTAATGCCCTGTTTTCCTTTTTACTTGATGGTTGCTGGAATTCAACGCTTAGACGGCGAAGCGACGCATCCCACGACGATAACAAGGCAATAGGTGCAACATGGACCGATAATGAGTAATTCTTCACTCATGATTGTTTGCTTGCGTGAAAAACTAAAAAAATTGTAAAAATTGAAAAAATTGGCGTGGTGTATGATTGCTTGACTCACATCCTTAACACATCACCCCACAAAAAAAAAGAAATGTACACTCTAACATTCTGAATAAATTCTTGGAGTGTTCTTTTCTCTTTTTGAGTGGTGTTTGCGAAGCCACCGTGAGTTGACTTGGGCCGCACCACTCAACCCTAAAACCGACTCATCTAATAGAAGCTGCATGATCATTAGGATGAGTACATTAGGGTTTTAGAGCCTCTACACAATAAAAGGAAATCTACTTTCACCAAATTGTGTGCAAAACTTGACGTGCCCACTGAAACCTGTCTGAAACCATTAAGACACGTCAACCCTAAAAGACACTAAAGTAAGGATGAAACACTAAAAGACACCACATCTTAAAAATCCTTGCTTGAAAACCATGTTTTGATAGAAGCACACACATTGAAAGTGGAAAATTAAGAGGCACCACCCCAATCAACGCCTCATCATGTAACCCTAGCACAAGCACTATCCTAGACCTTTAAAACTGAGTAGACGTGCCCTAGGCTAGACTGAGTTAAGTCTCGAAAGGCGAGGTTTTGTTCGCTCGGCACTTGGCTTTCATTCCCTTGGTAGAATCTGGTGACTAGGCTGCGGGGCAGTGTCAAACGACCGTGGTTGTGGGGTCTACGGAACTGGAGGAAAAGCCAAAGGAAGAACCTTCCCTGCAATCCCCTCGTAATCAACCTGGCCAGATTAGCCTTGGGAAGGGGAGTCCAGTGCTTACGGACTTAATCACCCTTTGTGAGATTTCTAGGTCTCCTAAGGAATACACCATAAGGACTAGGCTTATTTGCTTGATTGAACACATTTCTCGCATCTGTCGCTCTCTGCATCCCCTCCTGTTCTTCTCTAGTGTATGCACGGGAGACGCTCACTGCATCCCGAGTTGTTTGTTTTGGGGTAGGAATCTAGGCGACGTGATTCTGTTAGGAACATGGCTGAACCTAGGGTAGATGAGGCTGAGGATCAACCCCCACTAGACACAATGGCCATCATCCAAGCCCAAATTAATGCAAACCACCGGCTTCATCAACAACAAATCCACACCATCATGCAAGCCATACACCGGTTACAGAACCCACAGGAACAACCACCACCACCTTTCCAAGGCGCACAAGGGCAACCACCACTCGATGTACCACCATTTCAAGATCAACCGAGGCCCCTCTGCGATTTCTATAATCCCTCCGCTATTAGAGTTGAGCCACACCTTAGGATCCCCGAAGGGGGAGATGATTTTGAGCAGAAACTGAATGTCTTAAGTCTGATCCAGAGCCACTTTCATGGAAGCTCAAATGAGGACCCCTTCCAGCACCTAGAGGATCTCGACCGGATAGCACGAACTGTGAAACCTAGGAACATTAGCCTTGACATTGTTCTAATAAAGATGTTTCCCTTCTCATTAAGAGACAATGCTTCTCATTGGCTTAGAACCCTAGGTAATCCCATCACCACTTGGGAAGAACTGAGGCATGCATTTTTAAAGAAATTCTTCCCCATAGGAAAGACTAATGCCCTCGGAAGAGCTATTACTACCTTTACACTCCACGGTGGGGAACAATTCAATGAGGTGTGGGAAAGATTCAATGAACTCTTAAGGAAATGGCCACACCACGAAGTACCAAGTGGCAATTGGCCAAGATTTTCTACTACGATTTGGATAGCAACCTACGGAACTTCGTCAATGCCTCATGCGGGGGGAACTTCCTGAACAAGGACGAGGAGAGCACGTTTGAGCTCTTTGAGTCTACGAGCGAGAATTCACTCAACAATGCCTCCATGACCCAGTTCAACAGATCTAGTCAACCCCGTGGTGGGATTTATGAGGTACAAGAAAATTCTGGAATGGTTGACATGGACATCATTGCCAAGAAACTAGATCGAGTGGAATTGGTGGACAAAAAGATTGACGAGCTACTAAACCAGACCAGGAACCCCTTACAGACCTTCTCCCTAGCAAAGGGAGCACATAATGTTGACCTGGTCAAGCCCTTAACCCAACTGAACTTGGAACAACCCCTGACCACGTTCCAGGGAGGGACCTTTGCTCCCTCAACCCTTGATTACTCCCTTCCCTCTCCATCAACATCGGCTATTAGTAACCGGGCAGGTTTGAGCGTGTTTTGTTCCGTCGTTATGGTTATTATGGTTTACAAGCGTTGTAGTATATGACAAAACAGCTACCAGATTACTACCAATTTTTACTCGGAATACAAAGTTTTCCCGAGGTCGAACTCAGGGAGCAACTAGAATTCTAGAAGTATAAAAGTTCTCAATTAGGTTACAAAAATAAGAGAGGGAGAGAGAGAGAGTTTTGTTGGTGTCTTCTTCTTCTCTCTTCTTTCTTTTCTCTTTTCTTTCTTTCTTTCAGCTGCAGAATCTTCTTTTCTTCTTCTTCTTTTCTGCTTCTTCTTCCTGTTCTTCTTTTTCTTTCTTTCCTTCTTTCTTTCCTTTCTCGCCGCTGTGTCTTCCTTCTTCTTTTTCTTCTTCTGCTCCTTTTTTTTTCTCTTCTTTTTTCTCTGGCTGCTGCCCTTCCGTCATCTGACTTGATGCTCAGACGACTTAACTGTGGGTTGCTATAGTGCGGCTTCTTCTTCTTTAGCTGTTCAGTGCGGCTAAGGCTTTGGCCACTTCTGCTCTCTTCTTCTTCCTTAGCTTGCTTCTTCTTCTTCTTTCTTTCCTGCACGCGCACACAGTGGCCAGTGCAAAACCTACCCCTACCCCTTCCCCGCGTCTCTCTCTTTCTCAGAATCTCTCTTGGGACTGCTCTCCCAGAGTCGGGAATTCAGGTTCGGGTAGCGTGCCGGGACCAGGCCCACCGGCGTGCGGTGGTGGGCGAGGAGTGCGTGGTCGAGTAGTCGGATCCAGCCCAGACCTGCAAGGCGTGAGCGCAGGCGAGGGCGAGCGAGCGTGTGGCGCGCTACGTGCGGGTGAGAGTGACTTGGCCCCTGTGTATTGAAGGCAGTAAGCCAGATACACTTTTCAATTTATGTGTGGGCGCTTGGCCGCACACTTATGAGGTGGGACTAAAGTCCCACCTCTAAATCTCACCCCCGCAGGCGAGGGAACCGCAGCCAATTGGGGCAGCTGCGAGGCTTGCGACCCAATTGCATTCCTGGGTGTGTTCGCAGTAGCTTTCCGCGCTGCCTGGGATGTGCGCCTGGGCTGGAGAACACCTGGAGCTGCGAGCGAAGGAGCTGCAGTAGCTCAGCAATGGCGGTGAGGGGGCTCCGGCCTGAAAGCAGAAAGACGGCCTCTCGGCCACATCAGAAAATGGGGGAAGCTTCGCCGGAGTGCAGCGAAGACAGTGCGGGGGTCGGCGAGGTGCGAGGGCGTGTGTGGAGGTAGACCTAGGTCAGACTGTGCACGGGAAGATGGGTTTGTTTGGGGGGCGGTCAGGCGGTGATTGGCAGTGAATGGAGTGGGGGGAATGGTTGAGTGGAGTGAGGGGGAGCCTCTGAGCTGGTCGGCGAGGGGTGAGGATGTCTGTTGCAGTGGGATGGCCTCGCCGGAGAAGGTGACCGGAGATGAGGAAGATGGAGTTGGGCAGTGGCGGTCGGGTGGTTGAAATGGTAAATTAATAGGGGAAAATACAATGGAGAGAGGGAGGAAACTCTGTGCCTAGTTACTCGACGAAGAGGGGGAGAGAAGCGCCCGGCTCGTGCCTGCTGGAGCTGGGGACGAAGGTGCCCAGGAGGGGGGTATCGGCGACGAGGAGGCAGACGGAGGACGCCAGTTGGTACGGCCTAGCGGGGACGACAGGGCAGAGTAAACTCTACTGCAGGTAAGGCAGTAGAGCGATGAGGAGGAGGAGGAGGAGATCGTCAGAGGCTTCGGGCGCTTTGACCGAAGGAGGAAGAGACGAAAGGTGGGGTATTTCTCCGCCAGAGGAAGCTTGAAGGAGTCGGCTGACCTTGCCGCTCCTTATAAAGACCTTGGCGCGGAGAGGGAACCGAGGTGGCGACATGCCAGCCTCACCGGAGAATGGCTGGAGAGGATACCCATGCCTTTCATGCGTTCGCATGAGAGGCATGGTTGATGGCAGAGGGCATGGGCGGGTCCCTGCGACAGAGGACGTCACAGGGAACCCCCCATCTATTCTAGAGGACGACCGCCCTGCCCTGCGTGGCGCCATCCTCCGCGCAAGGTCGTCGGAGGCATGGCACTGTGCAGAAGTGGCAGGGAGGACCGTTCTGCAAAGAACGACGAAAAGTTGGGGCCTAAACGCAAGGGTTTCAAAAGATAAGGGTCAAAAAGTAAATAAAGAGGACCAAATTGTAAAGTCGATCAAGATGGTCTTTTCTTAGGCTCAAGTTTTTATACCAGACTAATTTGAACCTAAGGATTTTAATGGTGAATTTTGATTTTAGGTTGGACCATGTTTGACTGATCAATTTACGCAAAAATCTAAATTAAGTCATTAATTGGGCATAGTTCTCAGTCATTAATTGGGCATGGTTCTCATTTTTTGTCAAAATAGGTTGCAAAGGCCAAATTGAAGATTCTAAACCCTAGGGAATATTTTTATATGAATTTTAGAGGGTTTATTTGATTTTTATCCTGCCTCGAACCTCGTGAATTAAAGTAGATTTGGTTTAGGGTTACAAAATATCATTTAATTCCTAGAAGTTGCTATAACCCTTTTCAGATCAGATCATCCCACTTCCCTCATTGTTAAGCTTGTTTGACCTATGTTTGGACCCTTAATTACCCTGTTCGCATACTGCATTGGTGAAATTACAGTTTTACCCCTTATGATTTGTTTTATTCTTTAACTCAGAATTCTCTGAGTTAGGCCTCTTTTTGGATTTTGTAGGAGCTTTTTCACACATATTTGGATTGGATTGTACTAGTTAGGGTTCATGATGAGGTTCTCATCATACCCCCATGCCTAGCTTTTGCTAGTACCTTAGCAAAATTTTAAGGTTTCAACCCTTGTTCTAGACCATGAAGTTCTTAATGATTTCAGATAAGTGCTTTTTCTTTTGAAACCTAGATTAGGTCAGAATGCCAACCATAGGCCTAAAAGATACTCTAGTACCAACCAAGATCCAGATCTATCTAGCCTCAGCCTCAGTCCTTAACAAAGGTTTTGAAGGCCTACAAGAACTAACCTAAGGCTTATTGGAATTTGTGGTTAAAGCACCCGTGCTTGAGATAATTTTAGTCCTGACTCAGTTTGCATTGCGTTTTGTAAGAAAGGGAGGTGGAAGATTTATATGTTTGGAGAGTTTTCTCTCTCTTTTTTCTTTTTAATTTTAGCTTAGGATTGACTTTTCAACACGGTCTGTATCAGATTCCTTGTCCCCATCATCAATTCTTAAGGGTTCCTGGCAATCGATGCTTCGAGATAGCACCACCCATGGTAACCCCCAGAACCATGGCTATTGAGATTTCGAGATAATCCCATCCATGGTGTTCCGTGGTCGAATTCAGACCCTGGCAATTGACATTTTGTGATAATGCCATCCATGGAATCTGATCTAGTAGAGTGCTTTCATGCCCCCAATAGGATATGTAAATATCCTAAGAGACAAGCACCGAGGAGATGATATTTTGTTACGCATCCTTGAGGGGAATTTCCCACCTCTCTGCGTTGGGAACTCGTCCAAATGAAATTGTGTTGATTGGCCACTCCTACTCTAGGTGTTATTTTCAGAATTTTTGTAACGCTTCTGCGTGATTTTGATTTTTATGCTTACTGAACCAGGTTATGTGTGAAGTTAGGGTGCTTAGGTTACTGAGTCCCGTAAACCAAAAGTTAGTTAACGAGGCTAAATACTCCCTAAGCCTCTGACCGAATACTTAAGCTTTTCATTTTCCTCAACCTCTTGAGGAATGTCTAGATCTTAATGGGTACTAAGAGTCTATCCAAGAATGGCTAAGGTTCGCGTTCTTACTAATCTCACTGTGCACTTTTCATTTCTTTTCTTGAATGAGGTCTAGAATTTAGGTTAACTCCTTAATTTCTTACTAATGACTCTCTTTTCTTTCATTTTGTGCTCCTTTTTATTTTGTTCCTTTTTCTTCTCCTCCTCTGTAGAGTCTTCAAAATTTTCTTTCCTCCTCTCATTTTATTATTCTTTTTCCAAAAATTTTTTAATTTTTATGGTGTTTTTGGCATATGTGAATTTGTTGTTTAAAACCTTTTCTTACAAGATTTGCACTTTCATACCCCCCCATGCCTAAGATTTGCACTTTCATACCCCCCCATGCCTAAGATTTGCAATGTCCTCATTGTTACTTAGGGGATTTTTTTATTCAACTTAGTTCATACATTAGGACAGATGTTTTGATGAGTGAATGGGTCGGGGTGACTGTTGCGGACGATTTCTAATCTCAGGTGCAAGCACCTAAGGTGGAGTCGGCTGTCCTAAAGGGTGAACCTTAAGTGCGAAAAAGGTTTCAGGTTTTCAAAAAGAATGACGGGCTGCCTCCCGTTAAGAGCTGAGTTTTACGCCATCGACTGGGCGCAATATGCTCAGGGAAAATGGAGGATAAATGATGACTCAGCCAAATCAGTAGAGGTTACTTCAATGAATGGTTTGAGTCTTTGACTGTTCACGATGAAAGGTTCGGAATCATGGCTGAGCGGACTGATTTCGACGGCTCCATTTCCAAAAACCTGTCAGACAAGGTATGGTCCGACCCACTTGGATCGCAGCTTCCCAGGGAAGAGTTTGAGTTGGGTGTCAAAGAGTAGGACCTTCTAACCAGGATGGAAGATCTTTCTAGAGATGTGCTTGTCATGGAAGGCTTTAACCCGCTCCTTGTAGATTCACGAGTTCTCGTACACATCAAGGTGTAATTCGTCGATTTTGCTGATTTGAAGCTTTCTGTGGGTTCCAGCCTTAGAAAGATCTAGATTACAGCTCCGTACTGCCCAATAGGCTTTGTGCTCCAGTTCGACGGGAAGGTGACACACCTTCCCGTACACCAGTTTAAAGGGAGACATGCCTAATTGGGTTTTCTGGGCGATCCTATAGGCCCACAAGGCTTCCAAGTCGGGATGACCAGTCCTTCTTGTCAGGTCGAACAGTGACCTACAGGATTTTCTGAACCTCCTGATTTGATAGCTCAGCTAGACCATTAGTCTAGGGGTGATAAGGAGTGGAGATTCGGTGAGACACCCCGTATTTGGTCATCAGTGACCTGAACTGAGCATTCGTGAAATGGGTCGCCCCGTCAGAGATGATAGCACGAGGAATCCCGAACCGTGAGAAGATATTGTGATGAATGAATTTGAGAACGATTTTATGTTCACAGGTTCAGGTCGGTATGGCTTCAATCCATTTGGACATGTAGTCCACAGCCAGCAGAATGTATTCGAAACCATCCGAAACAGGAAATGGGCCCATAAAATCAATCCCCCAAATATCAAAGATTTCGCATACGAGAATTGGCTGCAAAGGCATCATGTCGCGATGGCTCATGTTGCCCAAAGTTTGTCAACGACTTCATGCTTTGCAGTGATTGTATGCATCCTTGAATAGAGTGGGCCAATAAAAGCCACATTGAAGGATTTTCGATGTGGTTTTATGCCCAGAGAAATGGCCACCGCATGCCTGGTCATGGCAGAAGGATAGAATATCATTGATTTCACCTTCCGGGACACATCTTCGGATGATTTGGTCGGCACCTATGCGGAAGAGGTGCGGATCCTCCCAAATGTAGTACTCGGCATCAGAGCGCAATTTGTCTTTCTTGGCCTTCAGCCAATCAGACGGGATCTGATGAGATGCCAAGTAGTTTACTATATTAGCAAACCATGAAAGTCCAGTACCAATAGTCAGCAGGTGCTCATCAGGGAAATGCTCCATGATGGGTCCAGAAGGGTTGATGATCTCAGAAGGAAGGTGAGACAAATGGTTAGCTACCACATTTTGTCTTCCTGCCTTGTCGTGAATCTCGAGGTCGAATTCTTGCAACAGCAAGATCCATCGGATTAGTCGGGGCTTCGCGTCCTACTTGGCAAGGAGATGCCTCACAGTCGTGTGATCCGAGTAGATGATGACGTGGGAACCCAGGAGATAAGATAAAAAATTTTCAAGGGCAAATACTACGGCTAGCAGCTCTTTCTCCGTAATTGTATAGTTACGCTGAGCCTCGTCAAGTGTCTTGCTAGCGTAGTAGATGACCACAGGTTTCCCGTCAACTTTCTGCCCCAGAATCGCTCCTACAGTGAAATCAGATGCATCACACATGATCTCAAAGGGTTGAGACCAATCAGGGGATTGTAGGATCGGGGCCTGGGTGACTCGATCACGGAGGTTCTTAAAGTCTTGAGTGCATTCCTTGGAGACCTCAAAGGGTACATCCTTAGAGAGAAGAGTAGTCAGGGGGCGCGTGATTTTTGAAAAATCAGGAATGAAATGACGGTAAAAATCGACATGCCCCAGAAAAGAGCGGATGTCCCTGATCGAGCTAGGCATAGGAAGACGAGAAATTAGATCAACCTTGGCTCGATCCACTTGGATGCCCTTCTCAGAAATCAGATGTCCTAGGACGATCCCCTCAGGCACCATAAAATGGCTCTTTTCCCAGGAAAGAACCAAATTAACATCGATGCAACGCCTGAGTATATGAACCAAGTGCTAGAGGAAATCATCAAATGATGCCCCGAAGACTGAGAAGTCATCCATGAAGACTTCCAGATAATCACCTACCATATCAGAGAATATGGCAAGCATGCACCGCTGAAAAGTCGCAGGTGCATTGCAGAGACCGAAAGGGGCAGGTGAACGTGGTCTTTTCTTGGTCCTCAGGATGAATAGCAACTTGGTTATAACCGGAGTACCCATCAAGAAAGCAGAAGAATCGATTTCCCGCTAATTTCTCGAGAATCTGATCAATGAAAGGTAGTGGGAAATGATCCTTCTTCATGGAGGAATTGAGTCGTTGGTAATCTATGCAGACTCTCCACGAGTTGGCTAATCGGGTAGGTATGACTTCTCTGGTTTTAGTCGTAATGGTGGTGAGCCCTGCCTTTTTAGGCACAATCTGAATCAGGCTCACCCAACGACTGTCTGAGATCAGGTAGATGATCCCTGCATCTAACCACTCGATGATCTCCTTCTTCATGACCTCCTGCAGATTGGGGCTTAAACGTCTCTGCATCTCACGAGAAGGTCGTGCGCCCTCTTCTAAATAAATATGGTGTGTGCAATAAGAGGAACTTATTCCAGTCAAGTCATCGAGAGTCCAACTAATGGCTCTGCGATGTTGCTAGAGAACCGCAATCAGATAGGATTCTTGATCAAGAGTGAGCTTAGAATTTATAATCACAGGAAGAGTCTGATTAGAACCCAAAATGATGTATTTCAAATGATCGGGAAGGGGTTTCAATTCAAGGATGGGGTTATCAGCAGCAGCGGGTGGTTCAGGTTAAGTGTGAGGTTCAAGGGTAGGAGTTATGGGTCTGTCTAAATCTGGATTTGACTCCTCTAATTGCGGTTCAAGATCTTTCTGTGGTTGATGAGGTATAATTAGGTCATTCTCAAAATGCTCTTCATCAACCAAAGCCCTAATATCACAGATTTGTTCGATGACACTGCAATTGATTCCTTGTTGGGCCTTAAAGATATCAATTTTGAGGGTTTGATTTCCAAATTTTAGCTCTATTTGGCCTCCCTCACAACTGATGTTGGCTCTAGCAGTAGCCAGGAAAGTTCTCCCTAGAATGATCGGTGTATCCCTTTGGTTTTCAGGTGTGTCCATGTCCAAGACTATAAAGTCTACAGGGAAATAGAAATCCCGCACTCTTACAATAACATCCTCGAGAATCCCTTTAGGTGACTTTATAGATCGATTTGCTAACTGTAGTGTCACCTCAGTTGATTTTAGGTCAGATTCCTCTAGGTGTTTTAGTAAGGATGTGGGTATCAAATTTATGCAAGCACCCAAGTCTAGCAATGCTCTATCGAACTGGGTTTCACCTATTTTGCAGGAAATCAAGGGAGTACCTGGATCTTTTGCCTTGGGTGGGAGTCTACTTAGGATTACAGAGTTGGCTTGCTCTGATAGTACAATTGGATTTCCACTCTTGGTTTGCGGCTTACGCTGAGGTGTACACACATTCTTTAAGAATTTTACGTAAGCCGGTACGTGGCGAATCGTATTCATCAAGGGGATGTTTATTTGGACCTGCTCAAAGAGCTTGACCAGGTCCTCCTCTGGTGCCACAGGCTTGGTTGTCCTCTTTCCCTTGGTCAAGGCCTTGGGAAATGGAACCTTGGTTGGTTCTTCTAGGATAGGTCTAGGTTTTTGATCTGGGACAGGGATAGGAACATCCTGGATTACTGTCCTAGGGTTTGGATTGCTACCAGGCTTGGAGTGGTCTGGATAGGGTGGATCTTGGGTCTCCTTACCACTATGGGTCGTTACAGAATTTAGTCCTGCTTGGTTTTGGTTAGGGTTGGATAGGATGGGTTGCTGCTGGTAACTCGCATAAGAAGTGGAAGCCTCCATCCCGTCAGGTGAAGGAACAGAGGAGGTTTGATAAATCATGTGTGCCTGGCCCGGGTTTGGGTTCATAATGCACCGCTGGGTCGGCACGTTATTAGGATTAGGAAGAGGTTGGGAAGGAAGTGTGCCTGGTTGGCGAGAATTTTCCAACTGGACCAGTTGGTTTTGAACCTCTGTAAGTTCATCCTTGTGTTGTTTCTGAATAGCCGCATTCGTTCTTTGAATGTCAGCCAGAGTCTGAAGGATGAGGGACATTTGGTCTTGGTTTGGCCCTGATGAATAAGTAGGGTTGGGCCGAGGCTGAGGCGGTTGATAAGGACGAGGTGGTTGTGGACGGGGCTGAAAGGGTGGTCTTTGGGTTTGAGAATTTCCCACCCACTGGAAGTTGGGATGGTTTTGCCATCCAGGGTTGTAGGTGCTGGAGAATGGATCATTCTGGATGGCGTTGAGGTCCTCGCAGGTCTGAGGAACCTCCAAAGAGTCAGAGAATAGGGGAATGGAATTCCCCTGGCTAGTATAGAAAGGATCGGGAGATCCTCCGATCCGAGAATCAGATGGGGGTGAATACGGATCCATCCCAGGAGAAGGTCGGTGGAGAATGTTTTGCATAGTCTCCCGTGTGGAAGGAGGCTGTGCAAAGGAATTATGTGCAGAGGTGGCTCGCTGCAAGTGCTGAATCAGCTCGTCCACCTTCTTCTCAATGATAGAGACCTTGTCCAATCGACTGGCCATCAGTTCTAGGTCGCCTGATGCGGACAGGCCCTGCGTCTCATGTGCTCCCCTAAGGTTCGTCGATGCGTGGGTATTCATCCTATCGAATAATCCCATGGAGTCATTATTGATGGAGTTCTCGCACATGTTTTTGAAAATCTCCCACACGGTGTCCTCATGTTGACCCATGATATTCCCTCCGCAAGTTGCATTGACGAAAAGCCTAATATTCTCACGGAGTCCCTGGTAAAAAGACTGAACTTGTTCCCATTTAGGAACTCCGTGGTGGGGGCACTTTCTCATGAGATCCTGGAAGCGATCCCATGCCTCATGGAGAGGTTCTCCCGATTGTTGCGTGAAATGGGTAATCTGATTTCGCAAGGCATTGGTCCGACCAACAGGAAAGAATTTCTTCAAAAACTCGAACTGAAGTTCCTCCCAATTGTTGATCGACCAGGTCTGTGTTTGATACCAATGAGCGGCCTTGTCCATAATTGAGAAGGAGAACATCTTCATGAGGAGAATATCCCGATTTTGTACATCTAACCCAAAAGTTTGGGCCAGATGCTTCAGCTATTTGATGTGCTAGAAGGGGTCTTCAGAATTAAGCCCATGAAATTTAGGTATGGCATGAATCATATTGGGCTTTAATTCAGAATCAGGTCCTCCAGTCGGGATTTTGACTCGAGGCTCAATAGCCACCGCAGCAGGATTACAATGGTCCTGCATCATAGGACGCTGCGGTGGGTGCACAAAGTTCTGGAAGAGGTCATTGAGTCGCTGGAGCTGGTGCTCCAGATTGTTCTCTTCCTCAACTGGCTGAGCCATTGGGGAAGAAGGTGAGTTGGGTTCGGAGTCAGAGGAGAGGTTGATGTGAAGTGTTGTTTTCTCAGACAAGGGCACTGAGGCTCGGCCTCGAGGAGAGTGAAGTTCTAATAGAGGTTTCAAGGACCTCCTACCAAACATACACTAATGGAGAAGATGAGTTTAGCAGGTGCTAGGCCCAATCAAGACACCCAAAATGTTGGGTGACTATAGAGGTGCGGGGCAGATGAATCCCTTGATCAAAAGATCGACCACCTGAGAATTACCTGGGCAGCTAGAGAGGGTGAGTCCTGTGAAGACCCCTACTCGGTAGAGCATCCCCACGGGTAGCAGGGTTTCCCTCACCCGACCTCTCTTGTCACTAAGATTCCAGGTAGACCAAAATGGGGATCTTGACCTCTTAAGTCTACCACTTTTAGTTTAAGATCAAGGTGCTTAGATTTTCACTTGAACTTTTAGCTTTTTGAGTGCAAAGAGTGACCTAAGTTGAAGGTTGGTTGACCCAAGGGGTCAACTTCACCTGCTAGTTCCTTTGAGAGCTTATTAGGTCTTGTCTTTTAGGGTTCAAGTGTCTTTAATGAGCCAAATTGCTTAGGGTTTCTTTGAATAAGTATTTTCAATCAATGTCTTAGGTTCACTTCTTTTGGGATTTCTCAATTTTTGCTTAAGGAGTGTGTCACTAAAACCCTAATGTTGAATCTTATGTTGGCTCTACGTGGTCCAGTTAACTCCTTGTTGGGTAATTAGGGCTCAGGCAAGAAGGTGTTAGCCCTTAAATACCCTTAATAGTGTGTGCAGAAATAGTGGGTTGAAATTGAAAAGATGCAGCTTTTGATGATTTACTAGGTATAGAAGATAGGTTACACCTATATTGCTTGCTCTTTTCTTTTTCTTCCTCTTTAGAATTTAGGGGTTAATAGTGATAGGATAGAAAATTACCTGTCCTCGGAGTGGTTGTTGTGCGGCTGCTTGTCTTCTTGATTTCCTGTGCTTGCACACAAAAAGAGAAGAGACTAATAGAAACTCAATAGAGAATTTATGGCTTTTAGAATAACCGTTGCTCCCCAGCAACGACGCCAAAATAGTAACCGGGCAGGTTTGAGCATGTTTTGTTCCGTCGTTATGGTTATTATGGTTTACAAGCGTTGTAGTATATGACAAAACAGCTACCAGATTACTACAAATTTTTACTCGGAATACAAAGATTTCTCGAGGTCGAACTCTGGGAGCAACTAGAATTCTAGAAGTATAAAAGTTCTCAATTAGGTTACAAAAATAAGAGAGGGAGAGAGAGAGAGTTTTGTTGGCGTCTTCTTCTCTCTTCTTTCTTTTCTCTTTTCTTTCTTTCTTTCAGCTGTAGAATCTTCTTCTTTTCTTCTTCTTCTTTTCTGCTTCTTCTTCCTGTTCTTCTTTTTCTTTCTTTCCTTCATTCTTTCCTTGCTCGCAGCTGTGTCTTCCTTCTTCTTTTTCTTCTTCTGCTCCTTTTCTTTTTCTCTTCTTTCTACTCTGGTCGCTGCCCTTCTGTCGTCTGACTTGATGCTTAGACGACTTAACTGTGGGTTGCTACAGTGTAGCTTCTTCTCTTCTTCTTCAGCTGCTCAGTGCGGCTAAGGCTTTGGCTGCTTCTCCTCTCTTCTTCTTCCTTAGCTTGCTTCTTCTTCTTCTTTCTTTCTTGCACGCACACATAGTGGTCAGTGCAAAACCTACCCCTACCCCTTCCCCACGTCTCTCTCTTTCTCAAAATCTCTCTTAGGACTGCTCTCCTAGAGCCGGGTATTTGGGTTTGGGTAGAGCGCCCGGGACCAGGCCCACCGGCGTGCGGTGGTGGGTGAGGAGTGCATGGTTGGGTAGTCGGATCCGGCCCAGACCCGCGGGACGTGAGTGCGGGCGAGGGCGAGCGAGCGTGTGGTGCGGTGCGTGCGGGTGAGAGGGACCTAGCCCCTGTGCATCGAAGGCAGTAAGCCAGATACACTTTTTCAATTTAAGTGTGGGCGCTTGGCCGCACACTTACGAGGTGGGACTAAAGTCCCACCTCCAAATCTCGAGCCCGCAGGTGAGGGAACCACAGCCAATTGGGGCAGCTGCGAGGCTTGCGACCCAATTGCAGGCCTGGGTGTGTTCGCAGCAGCTTTCCGCGCTGCCTGGGATGTGCGCCTGGGCTGGAGAACATCTGGAGCTGCGAGCGAAGGAGCTGTAGCCGCTCAGCAATGGCGGCGAGGGGGCTCCGACCTGAAAGTAGAAAGACGGCCTCTCGGTCACATCAGAAAATGGGGGAAGCTTCACCAGAGTGCGGCGAAGACAGTGCGGGGGTCGGCGAGGTGCGAGGGCGCGTGTGGAGGTAGACCTAGGTCAGACTGTGCGTGGGAAGATGGGTTTGTTCGGGGGGTGGTCCGGTGGTGATTGGCAGTGAATGGAGTGGGGGGAATGGTTGAGTGGAGTGAGAGGGAGCCTCTGAGCTGGTCGGCGAGGGGTGAGGATGTCTGTGGCAGTGGGATGGCCTCATCGGAGAAGGTGACCGGAGATGAGGAAGATGGAGTTGGGCAGTGGCGGTCGGGTGGTTGAAATGGTAAATTAATAGGGGGAAAATACAAGGGAGAGAGGGAGGAAACTCTGTACCTAGTTACTCGACGAAGAGGGGGAGAGCAGCACCCGGTTCGTGCCTGCCGGAGCTGGGGCGAAGGTGCCCAGGAGGAGGGTATCGGTGACGAGGAGGCAGACGGAGGGCACCAGCTGGTCCGGCCTAGCGCGGACGACAGGGTAGAGTAAACTCTGCTGCAGGTAAGGCAGCAGAGCGACGAGGAGGAGGAGGAGATCGCCAGTACAGATTAATATTCCACTCCTCGAAGCTGTTAAGCACATCCCGGCTTACGCCAAGTTTTTAAAGGATGCTTGTACACCCAAACGTAAGCCAAGAGCTCATGCACCTAGGAAGGTTGTGCTCTCTGAACAAGCATGTTCCGTAATATCTAGCAACCTTCCGCTCAACCGAACTGACCCAGGAGAACCCCTGATTTCCTGTAATATCGGGGACATGACATTTGATAGAGCGCTCCTGGACTTAGGTGCTTCTATCAATCTGATTCCAACAACCCTGTACCACCAATTTGGTTTCGGAGAGTTGACACCAACACCTGTCACCATCCAACTGGCTGATAGATCAGTGAAAACCCCGAAGGGGGTTGTCGAGGACGTGATTGTACAGGTCAAGGACTTCTATTTCTCGGTCGACTTCTTGGTGCTCGACATGGAAGTCCCTGAAAAATTATAGAACGCACCCATAATCTTAGGCAGACCTTTCTTAGCTACGACTAAGGCAAACATTGATTGTGACATGGGATGTATGGAAATCACCTTCGGGGATAGGAAAATGCAATTGGATATCTTCTGAGCGACAAAGTCTTTTGATTGCGATTGCGTTGAGGAACACGATCCCGTGGAAACTCTGATCGAGGAATGCCTCACCCTTAGTTCTGTCTCAGACCACCAAACCTGTAATGATTGTTCTAACCCGTCACCATCACTACCCGTGGACCTCTGTAAGGCTGATTACCATCACACAACACCATTTGAGGAGATCGATGTTGATCAACTCTCGCCTTTTCCCTTTCCATCAACTGTGGTTCCACCCGCACCTGAACTTATGCCACTACCCGAGAATCTCAAGTATGTCTTCCTAGGACCTGACCAGACCTTCCCAGTGATTATTAATTTCCATCTAACCAAGGATCAGGAACTCAGGTTGACCGTGACCCTTTCAGAACATCGGGCTGCCATTGGTTGGACCATTTCTGACTTAAGAGGAATTAGCCCCACCTATTGCACCCATAAGATTTACCTGGAAGATGGGGCACGACCCTCCCACCAGATGCAGAGATGTTTAAACCCAAACATGCGGGAGGTCGTTAAGAAAGAAATTATCAAGTGGCTTGATGCCGACATCATCTATCCTATTTCCGATAGCCCCTGGGTGAGCCCCACTCAAGTGGTTCCAAAGAAAGCTGGGCTCACTGTTGTCACCAATGATCATGGTGAATCCATCCCCACCCGCACCACTACCGCATGGTGGGTGTGTATTGATTATAGGAAGCTCAATGAAGCCACTAAGAAGGATCATTTCCCCTTGCCATTCATTGACCAAATCCTTGAAGGATTGGCAGAGCAGAAGTATTTTTGCTTCCTGGATGGATATTCAGGATATAACCAAGTCGCAATTGCTCCGGAGGATCAAGAAAAGACCACATTCACTTGCCCGTACGGCACGTTTGCATTCCGTCGAATGACATTCCGGTTATGCAGCGCACCTACGACCTTCCAACGTTGCATGCTAGCCATTTTTTCAGAAATGGTGGGTGAATACTTAGAGGCCTTTATGGATGATTTCTCTGTATTCGGGAATTCATTCGACCATTGTCTGAGCAACTTGGAGAAAATCCTGAAATGATGTATCGAGGTTAATCTGGTGTTAAGTTGGGAAAAGAGCCATTTTATGATTCAAGAAGGAATTATCCTCGGTCACATAGTATCGCATAGGGGCATCGAGGTAGATCGGGCTAAGGTTGATTTGATTTCCAAACTCCCTCCACCTAGCTCGGTTCGACAGATTCGCTCATTTCTAGGACGTGTTGGCTTCTACCGAAGGTTCATTAAAGACTTTTCCAAGCTTTCCAAATCCTTGACCGACCTTCTAGCCAACGATGCCATATTCCACATGTCTTTTGATTGCATCTAGGCTTATCACACCCTCTGGGACTTAGTCTCCACAGCACCTGTACTTCAGCCCCCGGACTGGTCCCAGGACTTTGAGATTATGTGTGATGCATCAGATTTTGCCATAGGCACTGTCCTGGGACAAAGGCAAGACAAGAAGCCCGTGGTGATCTACTACGCGAGCAAAACGTTGGACGAGGTCCCATGAAATTATACGGTCACAGAGAAAGAGGTGCTCGCTGTAGTCTTTGGACTTGAAAAGTTTCGATTGTTCCTGCTGGGATCCCACGTGATTATTTACACTAACCATTTAGCCATCCGGCATCTATTGGCCAAGAAGGATGCAAAGCCCAGGCTCATCATATGGATCTTGCTTTTGCAGGAATTTGACCTGGAAATCCGCGACAAGGCCGGATCGAAGAATGTGGTGGCTGACCACTTGTCTAGACTTCATCCAGACCACATTAGACCCTCCCTACCTCTATCTGACGCCTTCCCGATGAACACATTCTGGCTGTACAAGACAAGAGACTGCCATGGTATGCTGACTGCGTCAACTACCTAGTTGTAGGACAAACCCCGCACAGCTGGTCCAAACAGCAACGGGACAGGTTCTTGGCTGAGGCCAAGCACTATTTCTGGGATGATCCCATGCTGTTTCGCCTCTGTGCCGACCAGATCATCAGGAGGTGTATCCCTGAGAATGAAGTCCAGAGTGTGCTTTCCTTCTGTCATGACCAGGCTTGTGGTGGCCACTTCTCTGGAAAGAAAACGGCTACAAGGGTTCTACAGTCTGGATTTTACTGGCCGTCCCTATTTAAGGATGCACACAACTTTGCCAAGACTTGCTCTTGCTGCCAAAATGCTAAGGACCATGACCAAGAAAGATATGATGCCCCTCCAGCCCATTTTGATTGTCAAAATCTTTGACGTTTAGGGTATCGATTTTATGGGCCCCTTTCCACCATCTAACGGCTTCAAGTACATCCTAGTCTTAGTAGACTATGTTTCTAAATGGATTGAAGTCGTCGCCACCCGCCGATGCGATCACAGGACTGTCATGGACTTTGTTAAGCAGAACATCTTTTTCCAGTTTGGAATACCCAAGGCCATGATTAGTGATGGTAGAAGCCATTTTATCCATTCCCAATTCCGTGCCCTACTTAGAAAATACGGGGTGAACCACCACATTGCTACCCCGTATCATCCACAAACAAATGGGTAGACTGAGGTCTCAAATAGACAAATCAAGAACATTTTACAGAAGACTGTAAGACCTGACAGGAAAGACTGGCCCACACGACTAGATGATGCCCTGTGGGCATACAGGACTGCTTTCAAGACCCCAATAAGCATGTCACCTTATCGCCTGGTCTTTGGCAAAGCCTGAGCCATCTTCCTGTCGAATTGGAACATTGGGCTTACTGGGTTGTCAAGCAATGTAACATGGATTCCTAGTTAGCCGGTGCGTAGAGGACTCTCCAATTATCTGAACTCGAAGAAATTCGTCGGGACACTTTTGAAAATAGTCGACTGTATAAGGAGAAAATGAAAGCCATCCATGACCGACTCATTCATGGAAAAACCTTTGAGCCTAACCAGCAAGTCTGGCTGTTTGATGTGCGCCTAAAACTCTTCCCGGGGAAACTCAGGTCCAAATGGACAAGACCATTTCGGGTGGTTAAGCCTTACTCTAATGGGGCGGTTAAAATCGCTGATCCTAACACTGGGCACACTTTTACAGTTAATGGTCAAAGATTGAAGCACTTCCTGACCTAGGTTCCCCCAAAGGAGAGTGTCACCCTCGTTGAGGGATGACACGAAGCACCGCCCAGCTGGAGGCGTTAAACTCAGCGCTTCCTGGGAGGCAACCTAGAGGATCCAGACTGATCCGGTATCTTACGTCGCTCAAGTACTATCTTTTTGAAACCCTATGCATCCATGTATTTGCCAATGAGGACATTGTCCAACTTAAGCATGGGGGGGTGGTAAATTGCACGATCTTGAGCACATTTAATCAGTCTGAATAAAATAAAAAAAATTGAATTTAGGAAGAAACTTAGGCATTAGAAACTTGTCAATAGTGGGAAATAATACAAAAAGAACTTAAACACTTAGACTTTTCTGGCCTTCAGGCTTAATCTGCCCTGGTGTCCGTTAAAATATGTATTTAGCTTCGAATCCTTGCAACCTTAAGCTATTCGAATCCACCTACTAAATAAGGGATAAGTATACGACTTATCAACTCACCCTCTAACTCAGAAAAACTTTGAGTTTAAGCATCTGCACACATTTTCTGCACAGACTCACTCCTCAGAGATTTTGATAGAAATTGGGTAGCTAATGAACTCTCTAGGGTGGTATGGCTGACAAGTTGTCGTGGGTAACAGCCCATTGGTAGGTTGTCCAGAACCCAGCCACGGGACCATTTCTTCTTCATTGCCTCTAGGTACATTTGAGATCTAGGAAGCCACCTACGAAAAAAAAAGGGAGAAGAAAAGAAAATAAACCACACTTCACCGCACGAGTATGGCTGGCAAGTGATCGTGGGTAACAACCCATTGGTCGGTTGTCCAGAGCCCAGCTAAATAATTGCACAAAAAGAACCAAACCACTTAAGGAAGAAGCGGGGAAGTAGTACAAGCTGGGGAGATATACACTAAAAAAATCCTTGTATTGACCCAATTAAAACAAACGTAGGGAGAAAGCTACCGATCGAACAAATACACCTTCAGGCAAATATATTTCCTCTTCCGGTCACCTAGGGGCGTAGAAATCCGAAGTCTATCTAAATTACCGTTGAGTGAGTCTATCACAATCTTCACACCAAGATGCTTAGAACTTAGGGTTTTGACCGAGTTTTGGGTGGGTTGGGTAGTCGTAAAAAGTTACCAACCCACGCTGAATTTCGAAAAAATTCTAAAAATATATATATATACATATACATATGTATAGTTATATACATTAAAGTAAGGATTCAGGCGATTCGTATTTTGGCAGACACCCGGGTGCTGCTTAGTCTTTGTAGATTAAGATCTTAGTATATTTCCTCCTATTGACAAGTGACGAAGTGTCTAAGCAATTACTTCTTAAATTCTAAAAGAAAATAAAGGCTAGAATAAAACTTGCTAGGGACTAGCAAGGAGTAAGCATGGGGGTATGATAACACTGCATATGGGGGTGATAATTCTGTTAAATAGGGCCCATCTTAAGAATAAAAGGCACAACATAAGTAGAATGGGAGCATTGCATGTATCATATACCAAGATTGCTTATAAAACTGTATTAATGGCCATTTGTGTAAACACTTGTCAACAAGCCTCAGATGAGCAATTGGACTACATGGATGGATTCAGAATGACGAATGGAGTCCAACGGACTCAAGATCGGCCAAATCCGACATCAGGAGCTCCTATAATGGGCCCAAGAAGTTCTGACCGTTGATCTGATAATCAATGGCCCTCGTTGCGCCACGTGGCACCCGCTCACTGCGCGCCACTCCCATCTTCAGTTGCAGATCAAATCTCGACCGTCGATCTTCGATCGGATGGCCGAGAAGTGCGAGCCCGCCCGTGGTCGCCGTGACAAAGCAGCGGGCGTGGTGCAGCGATTAACGCGCACGCCCGCACGCACGCGACGCGGGTTCGAGCCACGCGGTGCGGGAAATTAAAGGCAGCGAGGTGCGCGGCAAAATTGGGTCGCCCGATCAGCAGCAGGCGACCGAGATAGCGCCATGCGGGGTGCCCTCAAGCAGCGAGCTTCCACGTGCGCGCGCATGCCGGGCGACGACGCCCGCACGCACGCGCGCCTGTGGCACGATCCGAGCATGCCCGGGGGAGGATCTCAACCGTCCGATCTTCGATCGGACGGCTCTCATGCAGCTGCCACAGATCGGGCGAGAAGAAGAACGGTGCGGGCGTGCGACCGGAGGGCTGGGGGCTTCACCTATGCTTTTGGAAGGGTCTTAGCGACGTCCCGGACGTCATGGGACGTCGCTAAAGCCCCTTCTTCTTTTAGAAAACCCTTCTCCCTATTTAAACCCCCTACAACCACTCATTCAAGGCATTCACTTCCCTTGCAACTACTCTACCCCTCTCTTAGCTAGCTATAGGCCCACTTGTAATCGCTAGAGACGACGAGCCACCAACGAAGCCTTCTCCACAGTCGTGGCTACCTCGCCTCTCTCCCCTCCTCTCTCTCTCTTCCTCTCTTTTAAGGTTTCCTTTACTTATGTTTAAGCATGTATCTAATGTTGTAATCTGTGAACTAAAGCTGCATGATTAATGAAGTTACTTTCCATTCAGTTGTTTACTTTATTTCTTGTTCAAGTTGCATGTTAAAGAAAGAAATGACTCTAACCCTAATCTCTCTCTCTCTCTCTCTATCTCTCTCTCTCTCTCGCTTTCCAACCACACCTTTTTGCAAGTAAAACTCCACAATTTCTATGACAACAAGTGATAAGTAAAATCCGATTTTCACGCCTCCCCGAGACCGGCACTCGGACTCACCTTCGTTTCCTTACTTTAAAATCGGCATTGCAAGTGCGACTATAACAACACTTCTTAACACACACGCACGAGCGCATGCCACTAAGCCAGCTAGAGTAGCTCCATGCTAACCTCTCAGCAGCTGCCAGCTCTAATTCAGCTCTAGATGTCTTCTGCCCAGCTCCTCTCCACAAACCCTAGCTCTCATTGCCACCTCCTCTACTCCATAGCTAGCTAAGCTAGCTTAGCTTATCTAGCATCCACCTCCCTGGCACCAAAAACCAAACCCTAACTCCACCTACATAACCTTTCACTCCAAGTCCACCTAAGTCTACTTAAGCTAGCTCTACCCTACTCATTTTGGCGCCACCACTTCACCACCTTTCACCCCTTAACTAACCACCAAAAGACACCAAAAGTTGGCGCCAAAAATAACCCTAACCACCTCCCTTTTGGCACCAACTTTCAGCCCCTTTATCCACCCTACACCTACCCACATAACCCATCCTAGCCATCCACATACCCCCCTTCTAGAACCCTAAGGTGGCGCCACCTAATAGCCTTCTAGAAGGCCCCATTTGGCACCAATTATAAAGGGCACCAAAGCCATAACTACCCCTCTTAGCACCCCTTATGTGGCGCCATTTATCCTTATCCCTAGGATCCCCAACTACCCCCCATATCCTATTCTAGGCATCCATTCCAAGAGCCACCTATGCCCCCTTCCTACACTATATATACCCACCTAACTTCCCACATTTTCTTCATCCTCCATTAGTGTATTATTCTACCTATACCCACCTACACCTACGACCAAGAAGAAGGAGTAGAGAAGAAGATTAAGGGGGCACATCACTCGCCACTTTGGTGCCTTCTTCTCCCCACTCTCTTCAACTTGGGCCACGCCAAGGAGGAGGGCTATTCCACTTCGAGGAGGATGGCCAGGAAAAAGAGAAGAACCTAGGGTGGACGTCCACCCTTGGAGGAGGAGCATCTCACTTCAAGGAGGAGTTAAGGTGGAAGTTTCCACCTTGGAGGAGCCTTTCAAGGAAGGAGAAGGAGGAGCCGTTTTCAAGCCTAGGAGCCACTAAGCTTGGAGCAAGGAGCTTCCCCTCTTCACCAAAAATTCAGGAGGATTTGTGTTTTATTTTATTTGTTGCAATTATCTAGTAGTAGAAGCATTCCTCTACTAGGGTTTGTAAAACATTTTTTTCTCCTTGAGTAAAGTTGCCTTTTCTTAATTGTTTTCTTTTACTTTTACCTTAGTGTAATCACACCGTCTCTCTAATTACTCTAGGTTCCCACCTACCTAGGTGAGCTTAGAGAGGAATTACTTGTCACTTAGTTTCGTAAATTTAGGTGTTAACCATCTTCCCACCATCGATTTAATGTTGCCTTAGTTATTTCAAAACAAAAATTAAATATTTTAAAATACCAAAAAGGAAGTTGACTTCCATTTCTGAGCAAGAGATCTAATTTTTGCAAACTTGCCTCCTTGGACGACCCTAGATGCTCCACTATCTTGGTTTTATAAATTTTAAAAACAAATCCATTTTTGTGCGTTGCAATGACTTAAAATCCTAAATTAACAAACCGTGCAAAAATGCGATCATGGAGCTTGGGTAACTCAGTCACGCAGGATTTCAAATGAGTGAATGCACTCACTTGTCATCTCAAAAGGCGTGTCATTTGAGAGAAGATTCATTAAGGTCACGTGATTTTGGAATAACCATATATGAATCAATGATAGAAACCGACGTGCCCCAAAAATGATTTGATGTCTTTAACCGAGAAAGGTAGAGGTAATTTGGATATCAAATTTACCTTAGCTCGACCAACTTGGATACCTCTCTCAGATACGAGGTGTCCGAGCACAATGCCTTTAGGAACCATAAAGTGGCTCTTTTCCTAGGAGAGAACCAGGTTCACGTCGATGCATCTTCTGAGGATCTGGACCAAGTGCAGGGGGAAATCATCGAAAGATTCACCAAAAATCAAGAAATCGTCCATGTAGACTTCCAGGTATTTACCTACCATATCAGAGAATATGGCTAGCATGCATCACTAAAAGGTGGCAGGTGCATTGCATAGCCCGAATGGCATCCTACGGAACGCGTACATACCATAGGGTTAGGTAAAGGTGGTCTTTTCCTGATCTTCGAGTTGGATTGCCACTTGGTTGTATCCGGAGTACCCATCCAAGAAATAGAAAAATCGATTTCCCGCCAATTTCTCGAGAATCTGATCAATGAACGGGTGAGAGAAATGATCTTTCTTTGTAGAGGTATTCAATTTCCGATAGTCTTTGCAAACTCTCCACGAGTTCACAATTAGAGTAAGGATGGTTTCTCTAGATTCAGTCATAATCACGGTGAGCCTTGCCTTTTTAGGCACAACTTGGATGGGGCTTACCCAGCGGCTGTCAGAGATAAGGTAGTTGATTCCTACATCAAGCCATTTGATAATGTCTTTATTCATGACCTCCTATAAATTCGGGTTCTATCTTCTCTGCATTTCTCGAGATGGTCATGAGCCCTCTTTGGAATAGATACGATGTGTGCAATATGAGGGACTTATTCCACTTAGGTCATCTAGAGTCCATCCAATGGCTCTTTGATGTTGCTGGAGGATAGAAATCAACTTTGTTTCTTGATCAAGAGTGAGTCAGGAGTTGATAATTGAATGGGAGATTTCGTTTGGCAAAAATATATGTTAGAAAAATATGTTGTCACAGTAATGTAAATCATGGTGGAAAAATTCCTGAACAAAAATATTTAACAGTCAAAACTAACCACGAAAGTTAGATTATATCCATAGGGAGGAACAAACCAATAAATCTACCAATATTTTTAGTGAATACATTATACGAGGCTAATACGATGCAAGATAAATTTGTTAAGTTGTAGCATCAAATGAGATAAAATGTGGCTTGAATGAGCATTGATGTGGAATAGCGAGAATTCGGAGGGCACAAGAGCAAAAGCTACACAATATAAAATATTATATCAAAAAAAATCCTCTCTTCTTCAATGGCATGAAATGTAATGTTTATTTAAGCCCAAAATAAAGCATTTATTCTCCCTTTTCGTGCGTGCTTGTGGGGCCACGACAGTCAGCAAGGAGCTCAAGGAAGGTTTGTGTGGTCGAAGGCTCCACATTGGTGGTGACGGTGGGATAACGGCGGGCTTTGGTGGCCCAAGGGGCTCGAGGAGCTCACCGGCGGTGGAGCATGGACCAAGAGGTCCCTGCATGTGGCCGCTGCTTCATGTGTGTGTGGTGGAGGTAGTCGATGAGTGAGAAGGAGGTTGTCAGCATGTGTAGAAGGTGGCTAGTGGTGGAGGTTGTTGGGTTCTTCAGGTGTAGCAGTGGCTAGAGTCAAAGAAGAAGATGATGGTGCGTTGAGGAAGGTCGGTGATGGTAACACCATCATTCACCATAACTTGCTTGAATTAGTTGGAGTCAAGAGATAAATGCTCCTAAATAATTGCCTAAGGACCATAATTCCATTTTGATCTGTTTTGAGAAGAAGACAAAAGAATATGGTTAATTCTGTAGTTTTAATATCACATCACAAGTGCAGAGTAACCACGAGGTCACCCAAGGGTTAATAAAAGGTCAATTGATCATTAAAGAATAAGGAGGGGGTCCGTACTAACAAAAATAGGGTTTCACGCGCTCGAGAACCAAAATAACACATAAAACCCTAATTTTCAACCCCACTCGAATTGAAGAGATCTTGGTCAGGATAAAATCAATCTAAACCTCCTAAAATTCATAGACAAATATTCTAAGAGGTTTGGTACGTTTGGTTTAACCATCTGAACCCATTTTAACATTGGATAGAGTTTCAGATGGGAATTTACCCTGATTTGGACTTATGTTCAATTTACCTAGTCAAGTGTGGACAAAACTCAAATCCAAATTCACCATTATATTCCTTGGTTTCAAATTAGGTTACAACCAAAATTTGGGCCCAATCAGAGTCTATATTGACCTAGTTTGCAATTTAGCTCATAAGATCTCAATTTCCTACACTCAAGCCCCTAAGTTTCAACTTTTCTTACAGAATGCCCCTAGTTTCTCATCTTCTTCACATCTAGGTCCTTTTTGCCATTGTCGTGTGAACACCATCTCAAGCCTAACACCGACCAACTTCAAAGGAGAAGTTCTCCAATCCGCATCTAATCTCCTCCAAAATTGGAGGAACTACTTGCCATGAGATCTCTCGTTTGAACATGATCTTGAGCCTTGATTTGAAGCCAAGAGCTTAGGTGAGCTCAAGGAATCTGCGAGAAAAAACAAGCCAAATTGCGAGAAATTCATGATGAATTTCCTAATTAGAGCTCAGCTTTGAGCTCTATAAAACCTCCTTTAGGTCCTAGGATGTTTCTCAGTTAGGTCTATGCCCAAAATACCTCTTCCCTTCTTCCTCCAGCTGTCTCCAATTGCGACTCCAGCGACTCTCCTCAACTCCTTCTTCAGGCCTCTCATCAACCAAATTGAAAGGCCCACAATCTTCCCTGACATCTTCCCTGCCTAGTGCACATTAACTAGCACTATCTCCCCCTTCATCGTCGCTGCTCCTCATATTGGAGCATTCACCTCCTCCGGTGCTGACAAGACAAACTGGTGCGGATCTCCCTCTCTTTCGACCTATACTTTAGGTCTCTCTCTTCCACATATTCTCTAGGTTAGGTTTATCCTTGTCTCACCCTAATTCAATCGACGAATCACCTTCTCCCACTTCATCTTCTCCTCCTATGGCCACACCTCCAACATGGTCATCTAACTTCCTTTGACCACCAAACACCAAGCCGCCTTCCCCAAAACCTCCACCGCACTCCCGCGACCAAAAGCCCTAACTTATTGAGAGCTTTGGTCTACGAAGAGCTCGACCGGACAACCCATCCCACGAACGCCTCCGCTGTCACCATTCAGTCACCACGATGCTCAAAACACCACGCTACTACCACCATCACCTTCCTCTCCTCACAGCAAGTCCTTTGAGCCATTTAATTGGGGCATTTAGCTCGTATTCATGCATTTCAAGGTTTGTCAGATCTCTGCTCCACACTGCCATCGACCACTGTCTTCCACTATTTATTGACCTTAACACCACCTCCAGGAGTTGCGGTTTCACCTCGCGAAGTGCTCTAGGTTTTCAATTGAGTAGCAAAGACTCAGCAACAGCAGCAGCATTCGAAGCTCTATCTACAGCAGTTCCGCACAAAGGAAACATACTCCAGATTGTCCAACCTCGTGTGGGGAAGAGTCACTAGCAGCAGATAAATTGATTTCGTGCTGAAGGCTTATCGCCTCGAACACACAGGGGGTGAGGTCCCCCACGCATGCGCATATGCACACACCCTCGCCTGCAGTTCACATCACGCAGGACTGGGCTTGGATCTGATAACCCAGTACTGTTTACACCTAATTACCTGATTAAGAATGAAAGAAATATTTTATGGAGGGTGGGGGGTGGTTTTGCACTATTTATCCTTGGGAAATGTGCTTATATGCTCTATACTTAGCCACTCTGAAGCCCTTGTGCTTATGCTAAGGCTTTGTGTCTTGTGCTGAGACTTGGCTTCTTAAGTCATCTCCCTCATATGCTCAACGTTTGATATTAGTTGAAGGTTCTGTGGGATTATTTAAGGCATATGTTGATTTAGTTAAGTGGCTTAAAATATTGGATATGTGCTTCAATGTGGATATAATTGGTGATTCAAATCACCTTTTTTTAGGGTTTCATTGTTCTTTTTATCCTAGCAATTTCTGAGATACAATTTGGCTTATCATTGAATATATTTTTGTGTATATTATTCATTGCATATCTTTGTTGCAATTAATCATTGTGCTCATCTGTTTTATATTGCGATTAGTGATTAGATTCCATATTTGCTCCCTACGAACGACCTTTGACTCATTTCTGTTTTTGAGCACTTATAAGTTTAAATGTTGTTGAATCGATTTTCATTGCTATGCTACAACGCGATATTTTCCTAAACCAACGATATAAATTCGCTCTCAACATTTTGGCACCCTTACCGGGGAGCAACGTGCTATTCACCACTAGTCTTATCATTCTTGATTAATTGAGTTGATTACTAACTTGCCCTATTTGCTTTGCTGTGTTTTGCAAGGTACATCACGAAGAGATCTTCCATGCAATCAACCCTCTAGGGGCAGGTAAAATTTCTCCTCTTCCCTAATCATTTCCTAATCTTGGGAAGAAAAAAGGAAACAAATCAATCAGGATCCACTTGCATTATTGTTTGAGCGCTCTGAAAGGAGTTTTAAAATCGTTGCGTTGAAGTATAGATCAAATCAGTGCGACAAATATATAATATTTATACTCGAATGAAAGTTTGAGGTCGTTTGTTAGGAGAAAATATGGAATTCACGCGCTAATCTCAACAATTAATGTAAATGAACATAATTAATTACTCAAAATGTCATATGCAATGTATAGCATGAGTATATGAAGAGTCAAAAGAAATCTAGACAAAATAATGGTGATTTGGATCACCAATTATTAGTCTAACACATATAGTAATTACTCAAATATAATCAATATGAAGGAACAAAAATCAGATGTCTTAAAATGTGTTGCTACAGTGATTCCTCTTTTCTTTTGCTTCTACTATTCTTCTTCTTCTTCCTTGCCTTGGCCCTTCTTCTATGGCTTCTCTTCTTCTTCTTCTTTCTCTGTGTGCACAGGCCCTCTTCCTTCTCCTTATGTCCTCGACTCTATCTCTTATGCACAGAGGGGCACCTTCGATTTTTGGCTAAGTGTTAGCCAATACACAACAGAGCACAACCCCCCTTAACCCCGTGCGCTCTCTCTCTTTCCTCCACTCTGGTTTCTCCTCTTTCTCACCTTCACAAGGCCATGCACAGTACCGGCTTATCGGGTAATCAGTCTAGAGTGCACTCGGGACCTGGGCCATCGGTGTGGGGTAGCAGCCGAGGTGTGCAAGGGCATAGGCGGGTAAATGGGTCGGAGCCAGGCCTGCGTGGTGGTGTCACGGGCGAGGTGTGTGAGGGTGGCAGGGGACCTCACCCCCCTGTGTGTCGAGGCAAACAACCATAGACACAAATTCCTCTTATGCCACTGTGGGTGCTCTTCAGCAAACGATGTAGCACTAAAGTCCCACACCTTCTTCGCGTACAACTGCAGTTGGGTTGCCCTTCCAATTGAAGGTGAAGAGGAGGTGGGCTCCTCCAATTAATAGCCTGGGCAGACCCCTGGGTTGATTCTGCACTATCTGGTGCCTGCGCCTAGAGCTTTCGTGGCTTGGAGCTCGAAGAACAAGGCGAGGATGATGGTGGCGATGGCGGAGCATCGACGAAACCTAAAAAGCATGGATACGGCCTCACGGCCCAATTAAACAAGTTTAGGAACTTCGACGGACCACGACGAATGTGTGGGTGGTTGTCTTGTGGCATGAGAGTGTGTGAGGTGATCGAACGGTGACGGAGATGGCCGTGCGAAGGTGGGTAGGTTGACGGAGGGTTTTAGCAGGTGGAATAGCAAATAGATAGAGGGGTTTTGTTCACGGAGGGATGACAGTGCTTGTGGGTGTGTCTGTGAGGCGGATGAAGTTATGTAGCGGTGGAAATGCCTCACCAGAGTGGTCACCGGATGCGGAGAAGATGAGGGTGATCTGTGGTGTCGAGCGTTTTGTTTTTGGGTTTTTGGGGTGTAAAACTAACCTAAGATTCTAAATTAACTAAACTAACCCTAATCTAATAGACGAAAGGGGAAGGACGACATCGGTGTTGGTAGGACAACGCCGGGAAAGAAAGTACTCCGGTAGGTAGGATGACGACGACGATGGAGGTTGGGAAGCTCCTGCTGGTATGGTATGATGCGAAGGAAGGCGAGGAAGAAGAATCTGCCACCGATATTGCAGTCAGACGATGAGGAAGATCAAGAGGAATTGTTGGACGTAGAGGAGTCTCTCGGTCAGAGAGGAGAGATGAAATAGAGGTGTTCCAGGCCAAAATCAAGCGTGGGATGGACGGCGTGCACTAGGGTTCCTTTTATAGGTCTCTAGAGGGTGATTAGAGCTTGGGAAGCAAGCTTCCCAAGCTTGGAAGGCCATCGGAGTAGGAAATCTATGAGATACCCAAATCTCTCATGCGTTCGCATGAGAGATTGGGAAGGTTGTTGGGCTCAAGATTGGATTCGTCGGAAAGAGAACTTCTTAAGGAATCTGCCTTCCAATTTTCGAAGGGATTCATTGATCAGAGAAGTTGTCTCTAATCAAAGGTCGTCGGAGAAGGGTTCCTTCATGATAATGGTGGAGGGACCTAATTGCAAAGATTGATGACAAAGATAGGGGTCTATTTGTAAGGAATTCAAAAGTCAGGGGCATGTATGTGAGAGAAAAGATTCAGACTGGACCAAATTGCAAACTAGGTCAAGACAATCTTTGATTGGGCCCAAATTTTGGTACAAACCTAATTTGCATCTAAGGAATCCAATGGTAAAGTTGTATTTTGGTTTTGACTTTATTTGATTGGGTAATTTATGCAAAAATCTAAATTAGGGCATAGCTCTGTCTGAGACTCTATTTTAGGTCAAATTGAGTTCTAATGGTCAAATTGAAGGTACCAAACCCTAGAGAATATTTTTATATGATTTTTAGAGGGTTTATGTGAATTTTTTCCTAACTAGAACCTCAGTAGATTAAGCAGGTCAATTTTTAGGGTTTCAGATGTCATTTAATTCTTGAAATATGTGAAAGCCCTTTTCTATTGTTCGGACTCACTTGTTAGAAATTTAAGACCATTTGACCTTTGATTAACCCCTGAAAAATCCCATGATTGTTCTGCAATTGAGATATACTGTTAAAATTATAGTTTTAGCCCTATTTTCTTATCTATCTCTCAGAATGATTATGCAATGAATTATGGTCCTCTAGCTGTTATGTAGGGGCATTTAATGATGGTATATGGCTAAATAAAGCTAGATATGGCTGATGATGATGTTATCATCACTTATTTTCCTAGTAATATCACTTAAAGGCAGTTAGTTTCCTGATTTGTGAAATTAAAATCATATTGAAGTTGAGATGATTTGATTAGAAATTCTCCATCTTGATTTCCTATACCTATTAGGGATTTGCGTTAAATTTTTCAACATCTTGGACTACTCACTTTCTTATTTGAGTCCAAGGTGTTATATTTGAAATCAAATTGGACTTGAAATAGAGCCAATTAGGGTTTTCACATTAGGATTGTGAAGCATTAGTACACATTTGCCTGCAATAAAGGAAATTGATCCTCCTGCATCTGTGTGCCACCTAAGCCCTTGTTTGAACTGATCTACCCAAGTGAACCCTAAAGTCAAGGCTCTAAAATCACTTGAATTCTAAAAGTTGGGACCTAATAACCTGAGAATCAATTTAGGGTGATTTGGGGCTCTAACCCAAACTTCATCCTCAACCTTAGGGCAAATCAGGTGAAGTTGTTTCACTTTGTGAATCAACCAACGTAGAAAGTTAGGTCACAATTTGAATTAACTTCTAAATCAAGTGAAATTTAAGGCACAAATTAGAGCTAAAATTGGTAGACTTAGGTCTTGATTCGTACATTCTGATCTACTTGGAATCTTAGTGACAAGGAAGTATGGGTAGGGGAAACCCTGTAACCCATGGGGATGCTCTACCATGTAGGGGTCTTTGCAAGATTCTCCCTTCTTGGGTGTGTGGATTTTTTTATCCAGAGGTTTCATCTGCCTCGAAATAACTTTAGTCATCCAAAATTTTTGGGTGCCTTGATTGGGTCCAATACACATCCTGTCCCTCATCTATTCTCTAGTGCACATACATAGGAGTGATCCCTAGGTTTGACCTAGAGGCCTTCATTAGATTTGACATTTTGGGGAAAATGTGATCTGATATAATCAAATCAATCTGGACCTGAATTTGATTCTACATCCTGATCCACCACTTGATTTGGAAATGGAACTTGACAACATAGGAAGGATGTTCAAAAAACTTGAATCCTGTATGAGCATCAAGGAGAAAATGATCGAGGCCGCTCTTAGACATCATGATGAGTATTATAAAACCTCAGATCCCTTTAGGAACATTCAAGTTTATGTGTCAGAGACAACAACCCTCATTGTGAACCATGCCCATCTGATGCTGACACAAACGTTACATGGTTCAACTCGGGATGCTCTCATGTCAGAATACATGGAATTATGGAAAATGCATAGTACTGGGGGCTTACAATGTCTGACAAATCCACCACTCTAGGAGATACACCAAGATGACCTTGAGAAACGTGGGAATATGTTAAATCTATTGCAACAGGCCATTAATTACAAATACCCATACCTCCGCTCAGAAAATGATGAGACATCTTGGAGCAGTCTTGAGGATCAATGTAATTTCCTTGCAACAGGCCATTAATTACAAATACCCATACCTCCACTCAGAAAATGATGAGGCATCTTGGAGTAGTCTTGAGGATCAATGTAATTTCCCAGAACTCAGGGATGAAAATGAAGGTTGTTATGGACCCCTGACCCAAATGGAACCAAATTATGATTTTGTTTATATTGACATACCTGATAAAAATATGGGGTGGGTGATTCCATCTACAGGTGTTCTTGATTATGAACTAACCATAGGTAGTTGTGAAACTGGTCCATCATGCCTTGATTTACCAAACACCTGTGATGAGATTGACTCAGAATCTCTCGAGGATGTAACTCCCGCACCCTATCCTGTTAAGGTAGTCCTCAAGAGTGATTCTGATATCCTAGTAGAACCAAGTCCAAATTCTAGTGACCCAATTCCTTTACCTAGCTTAGAATCCAAACCTGAGCTTAGTTAGGATGATCATGAGACCCAATGTGATGAGAACCAAATTTTAGATCTGAATTATGATTTTGGGCCTATATTTGATGATTATACCTCTCCAGACTCCTCAAAAGAATGAATTGATTTTTCGGAAGGCACATTAATTTACAATATTGAATAAGAGAAGTTGAAAGAGTTGGGATTTGATTGGATCTACCTTAGGTGCCCAGAACCAGAGCCTATACCTAATAAGGACACCTCTTCGAGCTTGGAATTTGAGGCTAGGTTAGACCAAAGATAGGTTGTAGACCCCATGCATCATGATTTATTCTGTGGTGAAAATTTTGATCTTGAATTGAGTTCAGAAACTGATTGTCGCAAATTCTCTGATGATTTTGAATCATACTCTGATTTTAGAGAACCATTATTTCCAGATGATTATGACCCAATTTACGACCTCAGTATCCATGACCCATTCTTTAATTCTAACTTTGAGGTCCCTAATCCCAAGATCATTGATTTAAAATCATATTCCATTGATTTGGAAACATTTTTCTATGATCTACAGGAATCAAACACAATAAATACCAAGAGTGTCTATAATGCAGAGTTTGAATTTTTCACCGACTTAGATTTCCATGATCCTAGAAGCACTCTCCAAGCATTTACATTTGATTGGGATGAGCATCATGAAAAAGACTCTTTGGATGAATCGATTTTTGAATCATTTCTTGAGGAGTCCATACTGCACCCAGATATCGAAGTAGCCACACCTCCTACAGAGTGATGATAACATCATCATGAGCCATAACTAACTTTAATTAATCAGAATCGATTGACAAATGCTCCTACATAATTGTCGGAGAGTCGTAATTCACTGCATATCTTTTCTGAGAATAATACATTAAATAAGGAGTTTTAACAGCATATTATGAATGCAGAATAATCATGGGATTTCCCAGGGGTTAATCTAAGGTCAAATTTTCATTAAAGTCTAATAAGAGGGTCCGTGCAGATAGAAACAGGATTTCACGCACTTCGAGAATTGATTCATAAACCTAAAAACCTAATTTCAGACCTGCTTAAATAAAAGTGGTTCTAGTTAGAATAAATTCCATCTAAACCTTCTAAAATTTATATAAAAATATTCCATGAGGTTTGGTACCCTTGATTTGACCATCTGAACCTATTTTGACCTTAAATAGAGTCTCCGACAAAAAGTTGCCATAATTTAGGTTTCTACATAGATTGCTCAGTCAAACTTGGTCAAAACTAAAATCCTACTTCACCATCATATTCCTTGGGTTCAAATTAGGTTTGTACCAAAATTTGGGCCCAATCAGAGATTATCTTGACCTAGTTTGCATTTTAGTCCAATCAGACTCTTTCTCTCTCAATTAGCCCCTCAGCTTTTGAATTATTTGCAGATTAGTCCCTAACTTTTATCATATTCTTTGCAAATGGGTCCCTACTGCCATTGGTGTGAACACACCAAGCTCAATTGAGATTCGAGCGAGGATTTCTCACTTGATTCTCAATCAAATTATCTTAAAATTGAACCGAAGATTCATTGAGGAATTCCCTTCCAAATGGACCCAGCCATGAATCCTAATTCTTTCCCAATCTCCCATGCGAATGCATGGAAGATGTGGGTATCCTATGTGCACGGAATAGCCAGAGCTTGAAAGCTTCTTTTCAAGCTTAGAAACACCCCCTAAGCTTATAAAAAGACCCAGGATGCAATCCACTTCTCCTTAGCTAGGTTTGGCCTCAAAAACTTCTTCCTTCCCTATCTCCGGCCTCCTTCGACCTAAGCTCCTGCAGCCTCCCTCTCCCTCATCCTACAAATGGCTAACGACCAAATTGGCCCGTCCTTCTTCTTCCTCACGCGTTCGTGCCTTGCCAGCCACAGCGAGGGTTGCCTCCCCGTTTCCTCGCCACCGTCTCCCTCAACGGAGAAGTTGTCTTCCATGACACCAGCCAATCATAGTCGGTGCCCTCCTACCCCTTTCGACCGTTAACATTAGGGTTCCTCATTCCCTCTTCCCCTCTACTCTCTCTCCCCCTCCTTAAACTCTCGTTTCGACCACCGTTCAAGCCGTTCGCTCTCCGTCTTTCCCCGCTTCGATGATGCCTCCCCAACACTACATCGCACCGCTTGCCTCGCCATGACCCCCAAAATCATTGTTGTCTTCCCTACTTCAAAACCCCTCACCTAATTCCACCAAACACCCTCTTAGACACCCCATCGAACACGACCTCATCCGCACCACCTTCTCGCCTCCGTCTGGCCACCACACACACCCACTCATCACACAGACACCGCCACTGCACTCCACATCCACCGGCGATGCTTGTGAACTTGTTTGATGGGGGCTACAAGCTTGTATTGTGATTCGCAGGTAGTCGCCACCCTCTGACATCGTTGCCGTCACGTTTGACCATGTTTGCAGTACTCCAATGAGCTTAAGGCATAACTCCACACTCTAGGTGCTACGGTTTAGCTTCAGGGTCTCCTCTAGGCCCTCAATTGGAGAACTCACCCATGATTTCTCCCTTAATTGGAAGCATCTCCTCCAACTGCTGCTGTGCGAAGGAGGGGGAGAAAGATAGTCCCACCTCATGGATTGAGAGGCACGTGTGCACACATAAGAGGAATTTGTGAAGTTAGCTGCTTGCCTAGTCACGAGGGCTCAGGACAGCCGCTAACCCACCTACTTCACACCCCGCTTGCAACAACATACCCACAAGCCTGGTCATTATACATGACCTGTTTACCTGAACATGGATCCGAATATGCTCTGGGTTTGTGAGAGGAGGAGGAGGATTTGTGAGAGATCTGGGGAGGGTTTTGCTCTCTGATGGTATACCCCTGTGCGACACTTAGTCGCTAAGGGCGTTGGTTCCCTTGTGCTGTGAAGGAGAAGCCTTGTGGAGAAGAAGAAGGCTTTGACAAAGAAAGGAAAGGCTCGCGAAGAAGGAAAGAAGAAAAAAGAAGGTTTGCTTGAGAAAGAAAGAAGCTAAAGAAGAAAAGAAGGCTTTCTAAGAGCCTTGTGCCTGTGCTGCATAAGTCGTCTGATTTGGTTTTGAGCACTATTGAATAATTTAAGAACCTAACTTGAAATTGAATACTTTGAATGCATGCTTAATTAAAGAGGATAAGCGGTGATTCAAATCACTATTATTTTTATTCTTTCTTTTTTGCTCCATCATACATTGGTTCTTACTAAATATATTTCTGAGTGATTGATTCATTGATTATCGTTACTATGCTATGTTTATTGTGCTCATTAATTCTGAATGAGATTAATGTTGTAATTCCATATTTGCACCCTATGATCGACCTTGGACTCTTCTTTGATTCTGAGTTACAAATTTAAATGATTTGAGCTATTTTGTCCTATACTATGACGCATTCATTAAGTAAATACGAAACCGCTTAAACATTTTGGCGCCATTGCCGGGGAGCAACGTGCAATTCATGCATTAATCTTATCTTTCTTGATTAATTATTTGAGCACTAACTTGCCCTGTTTGATTTAATTGTGATTTTGCAAGGTACATCACGAAGAGATCTTCCGTGCAATCAACCACTCCTGGGGTAGGTAAACTCTCTCTTCTTCCCTAATCTATCTCCTAATCTTTAGAAGAGAAAAGGAAATAATCAATTAGGATTCACTTGCCTTATTTTCTAGTAATCATCATTTCAAAGGCAAGTGTCCTTATTTGCGAATTTAAATCATGATCTGATTGAAGATTGAGACGATTCTGTTTAGAGATCCCTACCTTGATTTCCTATACCTACTAGGGACTTTCGCTTAATTTCTGATCATCTTGGACTACTTACCTTCTTGTTTGAAGTCCAAGGTGTACATTTTGAGATCAAATTGGACTTGAATTAGAGCCAATTAGGATTTCTACTCTAAGATTTTGAAGTGTTAGTTTCATACTTGCCTGAATTAAAGGAAATTAACCCTCCCGCATCTGTGTGCTACCCAAACCCTTGCTTGAAAAGATCTAAGTAGAAGAACCCTAAAATTAGGCTCTAAATTCACTTGAACTATAAAATTATGGACCTAATAACCTGAGAGTCAATTCAGGGTGATCTTTGGTTCTTGACTCAGATTTCATTCTTCATCTTTTAGGACAGGTCAGGTGAAGTTGACATACTTTGTGGGCCAATCAACCTCCAAATTAGGTCACAAATTGAATTAACTTCTAATCAAGTGAAATCGAAGGCACAAATTAGGAATAAAATTGGTAGACTTAAGGTCTCAATTCATACATTCCAGTCTACTTGGAACCGCAGTAACAAGGAAGGTCAGGTGGGGGAAACCCTGTAACCCATGAGGATGCTCTACCGTGTAGGGGTCTTTGTAGGGCTCTCCTTTCCTGGCTACCCATGTACTTCTTGGGTGTATGGTTTTTTGATTCAGAGGTATCATTCGCCTCGAAACAAGCCTTAGTCATCCAAAAATCTTTGAGTGCCTTGATTGGGTCCAATTCACATACAGTCCCTCATCTATTCTTTAGAGCACATACACAAGAAAGGTCCCTAGGTTGTTAACCTAGAGGCCTCGTTAGAATTGATCTTCTTGGGGATTTTTGATCTGATCCAATCACTACAATCTGAACCTCAATTTGATTCTACATCTTGATCCACCACCTGATTTGAAAATGCAACCTGACAAATTAAGAAGACTTTTTAGGAAACCTGAATCCCAAATGAGCTTGAAAGAAAAGATGATTGAGGATGCTCTGAGATATCATGATAAATATTACAAAAACTCAGATCCATCTAGACACATTAGGTTAATGTACCAGAAATAACAACCTAAAAGTAGGAGGATATCCTACGGATGGCAACGTATACTAGAGGGGAGAGGTGAATAGTATCATCTTAAAAATTTGTATGCACAGGTACAAATAAATCACAAAAGATTCAAGCACAAAGTACACCTGATTTATAGTGGAAACCCAAATAAGGTGAAAACCATTACCTAAGCCTCCTCGCTTAGGATTTTGTTGACTAGTCCAAGCTAGTCAATCCATTAATCGCACCACTTGAATGAGGGTGGCACAACCTCTTACAACCACTTCTCTTTTTATCTTGAAGAGAAGCAAAAACAACAATCACGGATCTTCCCAACAAACTTGGGATCCGTAAATCAAAGCAACAAGATAGAATAACAGAAATAATTTCTATGGAACCTTAATAAAAGATCAAATAGAATTTTTTTGCAAAGGTTCGAGGTGTCGTGCTTTGAAAAACGTGAAGAACAGGGTGTAGAAGCCTTTGGAATAAGCATGAGAAGTGCTACTTTTTGAATGGTATTTCTATTTGAAAGTTATGAAAAGATAGGATGCGTACGACTTCTAGTTATACTAAAAGTTTTGCCTAAATAGGAAATTAAATTGGTTGATCAATTAAGGCTAATTGGTCGATCAGAAGGCGATTTGGTCGATCAATTAAGATGGTTGGTCGATCACTGATTGATCGTCAATTTACTTGGTTGGGTGATCAAAAGGATATTTCTCAACTTCCTAAAATGGGCTGATTTGATTGGTTAATGAAGTTGGTTGGTCGATCAAGGTAGTTTGGTTGATCAATTTACTAATTTGGTCGATCAATAATCCTAAAAACTTGATTTTGAAAAGATACGTGAAAAATCCATTTTTGAGTTTTATTTGAGGTTCCTTACAATAATGTCCTAAACTCAAATAAATATGAAAAGACACATCGGCAACTATCTGCATTTGGCTTGAAAGATGCTTTATTGCTTTAATCCGAGATAGTCCTAAAATGTTAGTCTAGTAATAAGTATAATTTTGGTGCATCAAAACAGAGGTGCTTACATTCTCTCCCTTTTTGATGACAACAAAATTATAATTATGAAACTGAAAAAGTTGCATAATATTTCCCCATTTTTGTTTCAACAAAGAGTAAAATATGCTGCTATTGATTTAACAAAAACTCCCCCTTAAACTTGTAATTTAAGCAAGATAAAGTTAAACATGCAGTTACTAAGAGTGTAATCATTTAATTGAGAGAGATAATCAATCATGCAAAAAGATTCTAAATAAGTAGTGCATAAAATATATCAATCATGCAAAAAGATTCTAAATAAGTAGTGCATAAAATATAAATGTTCGGAAAAAATTTAAGTTTTACTTGCCAAAATAAAGATAAAGATAGAAACAACTATAACATCAAATCATCTAATGATGCCATGAAGGCATCCATTAGGCAAATTAATTAAGCTCTTTTAATCTTGATAAACCTAGTGAATGACAAATTTGATTAAACCTCTCCTTAGGTAAAGGTTTTGTGAATATATCAGCTAGTTGATTTTCTGTGTTAATAAATTCTAAATTAATATCCCCTTTTAGGACATAATCTCTAAGAAAATGATGTCTAACATCTATATATTTAGTCATAGAGTGTTGTACTGGATTCTTGGATAGATTAATGGCACTTGTGTTATTACACAAAATTTTGTTATGCTTATAAGACTGGCCAAAATCTTGTAATGTTTGTTTCATCCATAATAGTTGTGAACAAGCTAAAGATGCAGCTATGTATTCGGCTTCAGTTGTGGATAGTGATGCAGTATTTTGTTTTCTAGAGAACTAAGAGACTAGGGAATTTTCGAGAAAATGACAAGTTCCACTAGTACTGTTACGATCTATGAAACTACCTACATAGTCAGCATCACAAAAGGAATATAATTCCAATGTATCTGACTTCGGATAGAAGAGTCCTAAATCTTGTGTATTGTTTAGATACCTAAGTATTCTTTTAACAACATTTAGATGTGATTCTTTAGGGTTTACTTGAAAGCAAGCACACAAATAAGTGCAAAACAATATATCAGGTCTACTTGCAATTAAATATAACAAAGATCTTATCATGCTTCTATATAGTTTTTGATCTACTGATTTACCTGTGTCATCAGTTTTCAATTGAGTAGAAGCTACCATTGGTGTTTCTTTACCTTTGACTTTGTCCATCGAGAATTTCTTCAGTATCTTTGTTGTGTATCTTGTTTGAGATACGAAGATTCTAGAGGATAGCTAATCAATTTGAAGTCCGAGAAAGAACCGAAGTTCTCCCATCATGCTCATCTCAAACTAATTCTGCATCACCTTTGCAATGTCTTGGCATAACAGATCATTAGTAGCATCGAGAATAATATCATCAACATATATTTATATTATTAAAAGATCATTTTCTTTCCTTTTAGTGAATAAGGTTGGATCTATATTACCAATTTTAAATTCATTTTCAATTAGGTAGGATTTTAATCTATCATACCAAGCATGTGGAGCTTGTTTAAGTCCATATAAGGCTTTGTTCAATTTATAGACATGGTTTGGATTTTTAACATCTTCAAACCTTAGAGGATGTTTAACATAGACTTCCTCCTTGATGAATCCGTTTAGGAAGGCACTCTTGACGTTCATTTGAAAAAGTTTGAATTTCTTATGGGCGGCAAAGGCTAGCAGCATCCTAATGGATTCTAGGCGAGCTACGAGAGGATATGTTTCACCAAAATCAATTCCTTCTTCTTGATTATACCCTTGAGCCACAAGTCTAACTTTATTTCTAACTACTTCTGATTTATTAAGTTTGTTTCTAAAGACCCACTTTGTTCCTATAATGGTTTGTGATTCAGGCTTTGAAACAAGTTCCCATACTTGATTTCTCTTGAACTGATTTCACTCATCCTCCATTGCAATGATCCAGTGATTATTAGAAAAGGTTTCTTTGACATTTTTGGGTTCTAACTGTGAAACAAAGGCAGTGAACACTAAACTATTAAAGGAAGATCTAGTTTGAACTCCTTTAGATAATTAACATATCACCAATTCTTTTAGATGATCTTTCACAAACAAGATATCTCTAGGTAGTTCATCAGAAATGTTCTCTTCTGGATTGTTTGATGGGCCAACTATTAGTTCATCACCATCAATTACAGAAGATTTTGGTTGAACTGAAGTTTCATCAAAAGATACATGCATGGTTTCCTCAACAACAGAATTCTTGTTAAAAGCCCTATAGGCTTTACTTCTGGTTGAATTACCTAAGAAAATTCCCTCTGAACTTTTGGCATCAAACTTATCAAGTTTTCCTTAGTATGAAGTATAAAACATCGACATCCGAATATTTTGAAGTAGGAAATTCTAGGTGTTCTTCCATGATAGAGTTCAAAAGGTGTCTTCTTTAAGATTGGTCTGATTAGGGTTCTATTATGAATATAACAAGCAGTGTTTATAGCCTCAGCCTAAAAATATTGAGGCAGCTTTGACTTGCACAGCATTGTGCAGGCACACTCTTGTGAAGTCCTATTTTTCCTTTCAACTACACCATTCTAAGGTGCAGCTCTAGGGAATGCAAATTCATCTTTTATTCCATATTGATCACATAAATTGGTAAATGATTCATTCTCAAATTCTTTTCTGTGATCACTTCTAATCCTAATTACTTCAGATCCTTTCTCATTTTGTAATCTTCTAACTAATTTGCTAAAACCATCAAAGGTTAAATCTTTACTTTTTAAGAAAGATACCCAAGTAAATCTAGAAAAGCTGTCGATTATGACTAGACAATATTTATCATGAATTTTAAAACCTTTTGATGTGAAAGTAATTTTATAACCTTTATCACATATTTGACTTACACTTAGCAGATTATGTTTTAAGCCGCTAACTAAGTGTACATTATTAAAAGATGTAGAAGAGTTACCAATTTGGCCAGTACCAATAATATGTCCCTTGTGGTTGTTCCCAAATGTGATCGTACCACCTTCCTGATAGTTGAGTTGCAGGAATAGGTCTTCTTCGCCGGTCATGTGCTTGGAACAACCACTGTCCATTATCCATCTTCTTTCTTCTCTTTCCTGTCATTGGTTTGTGTTTGTGAGGCCTTATTTGATAGTGTGGCTTCAGTGTTCCATTGGTTTATTGGAAAGTCCACTGCTTATAATCTTCAGAACCTACAAAACAAGATTGCAATATACTTTTTGGTACCCATTTTTGTTTGGGTCCACGGTGGTTATTTTGTGTTGCCTGTTTTGGCAGGCTATATTCCCTTTGCTAGAGCTAGATGCTTCATGATCATTTTTTGGTATATAACCTAACCCAAATTTTGTGGTGCTTTGGGTTTGTGTTCCTAACAATTTATGCCGGTTTCTACTTCCATTTGTGAACTTAGCTAGATCATTCAATAGAATAGCAGAGTTTTCTTTTAGTTTGTTAAGTTGTTTATCTGAGATCTTAATGCAGTAATGTCAACAGATAACTCTTTGTTTTGATTATCAAGTACATCTTTTTGTGCTTTTTCCTCAGTTAATGCTTTTTCTAGGTTTTTATTTTCCTATTTTAATGATTTAGCTACATCATCCAACTCAAAGAATGCTTCTAATAATTCATCTTGACTAAAGAAGGTTACCTCATTGTCTAGAGCCATGAGACCGAGAAGAGCTTCTTCCCCCAAATTTTCTTCTTCCTCTTAACTTGAGTCCGAGTCATCCCAAATTGTTGTGAAAGCTTTCTTCTTTTTGACTTTTCTGAAGGTCTTCTTGTCTGAGTCCTTTTTAAGAAGCAGACAATCCTTCTTGATGTGTCCCCTTCTCTTGCAGTTGTAACAGGTGATTGCATCATTCTTGATTTCTTCTTTCTTCTTCCTCTAGTTCTTCTTGTCTTTGAGGAACTTCCTGAATTTTATAGAGAGGAGGGCTATGTCCTCTTCTTCTTCTCTACTTGAGGTTTCTTTAGATTCTTGAATAGCTTCAAGAGCTATAGTCTTCCTCTTAGATCCTTCTCCTTCTTGATCCCTGATGAACGGATTTTGGCAAAGAAAAATTAGGGTTTCGAGAACCCATTGTCGTAGTTCCCAAAACACATTATCAAATACAATTTTTAACCGAAACTCTAAGGGAGTCTCGGGTCGAACACGGGGAGGCGATGTTTGGTTTTGAGAAATTCGTGTTTTGCTTTTATTTGTTTTTGCCATTTGTTTCTTTTCTAATTTTTTTGGTATTTTTAGCAAGCAAGATATTAGTTCAATGAATTCTTATCTAACTAATCTACTTGCAAAATATAAGAGAGAGAAACAGAGAGAGAGAGAAACAATCATGCATTTTTATAATAAAATATTTGTTACAACTAGGAAAGCGGGAAAACTATACTATGAAAGCAATAAAGATAGAGATAAGTGAGAGAAATCCCCCTCAACGGTTGCTTGGAGGATGACTCGCTCTGACGTCGCCTGGAGGAAGATGGTAAGGAGCAGGACGAACGAGGATAGAGTCGGAGGATGGAGGGCGGGGTAAGATGGCGTCACGGTGAGGATCTACTTCCCGAAGTAGGTGAGAAGATGACCGCAGGATGCTCCACGAATGGGGATGAGGGGAGGCAAAAATATTTGATTCTACTCTAGAGGAGCATCCCGGGTTAGGGACAAGCTCTCTCTAGAGCCTTGGAGGTGGTGAGAGGAAGAAAGGAAGAGATGGTGAAGAATGGAGGGGGGTAGGTCCTTTTATAGTGGAAGGAAGAGGAGGAATTCGTGCATAGGGCATTAGTGACAGCTGCCATCATCGCTGAAGATTCGCCCAACTGTTGTTGAAGATCCACGCCAGCCCTCACCCCTACTGGCCCGTGCATCATGCGCTTGTGCCCCTCGCACTGTGTCGCGGGCGCGTGCGCTGGCATGCACTGCGAGCAGCTATGCTGTGTGCGCTTGTGCGCGTGCGGTTGTGCGTGCGCGCTTGCTTGTGCGCGCTCAATTTCTCAATTAGGGGGGCCACGGGGATTCGAACTCGCACCCCTCCCTTGGAAGTCCACGCTTCCACCAACAGGCTAAGTCGATGTTTGAGTTGAGAAGATGTCTTATGGCATGCGGTGGAGGAAGCTTCTCAACTTTTGGATCAAGATCCAACAGCTTGGAATGGAGGTCGCGGATGAGGAGTGGTGTGGGCAGGCGCTGCTGGCCAATGTTGGGTGGCCTAGATGGCACCACTTGGCACCATCTAGGTCATTTATCTTCTTTTTGTTGTAGAGGGTGCCACGGTGCTCGGATTAAGATGATTTCCACATTGTCGGACTGCGATCGTCTCTCCGAATCCATCTGTATGGTTGGAATTTTCATCCAAAGACCATAAGAATGTCGCATTGCCCCCTGGCCATTGATCTTCCTCGGATTGATTAGGATGATCTCAAAGGCGTTGGACTCCGATCATTATCTTAATCAGATCTGTACATTCGGATCGTCAATCCGAGGTCCCAAAATAAATCTCCTTCCCTCCTGGCCATAAAAAGGACGTAATTTTTTTATGGGGTCAACACAAGGGCAAACCTAGTGTATATCTCCCCAGTTTATTCTACTTCCTCGCTTCTTCCCTAAGTGTTTTTGGAATTATTATGCATTTTTGTGAGCTGAGCTCTGGACAACCAGCCAATGGGTTGTTACCCTTGGTAACTTGCCAACCATACTCGTGCCTTGAAATGTGGTTTATTTTTCTATTTTTTTCTCCCTTTTATATTTTTTTTATTCTAAGTATTTCTTTTTTTTCTTTTTTTTTAAAGTAGGTGGCTTCCTTGATCTAAGATTTACCTAAAAGCAATAGAATGAGTATGGTCATGTAGCTGGACTCTGGACAATCGGCCAATGGGTTGTTGCCCACGACAACTTGCCAACCATACTACCCTATACGGTTCATTAGCTACCCAATTCCAAAAAAATCATCGAAAAGTGAGTCAGTGCAAATAGTATATAGATGCTTAGACTTAAAGACCCCTCAAATCAAAGGGCAGGTTGATAAGTCATGTACTTATTATCCTAATTTATTCACTAAGTTAAAGTAAAATTACTTGGCAAGGACTCGAGACTAAGTTCACATTCGAGTAGACACCCGGGCCGATTAAGCCAGCAAACCTGAAGAGTCTAAGTGTTTAGGTCTCAAAGTATCGTTTCCTAAAGTTAATAACTTTCAAATGCCTAAGTTCTCTTCTCCCAATTTCTTTTTTTTTAAGAAAATAAAAGAAATTCCATGGAGCTAATCAAAATATATTCAAGAGTAAGTATCCACCCCCTCATGCCTAAATGATGCAATGTCCTCATTATAAAAATAAAGACATGAAAAGGGCGGAATAGCAGAATATCACCTGAATTTCGTGACAATCCGGTCAGCTCTGCAGAGAACGTGGAATATACACACGTGCTAAATTTATTACCTTCAGCTAGGCACAGTTCACAAGTAAAGAAGACATTAAAAGTTCAGAAGTCCAAGTCAAAATTAGAATAAGAATATTGATTTTGCAACCTGCAAAAAGATGTCCACAGATGTTGACCATGTTATGGTGTAGACCCATGCCCGAGGGTCAAGTGGTTTTCAAGTTCTGGATGAAAATCACCCATAACCGAAGATTGTTGAGCTTGCAGGGTCGGGCCTATGGTTTTGTAGTATGCAATCCAAGACTAAAGTGTCGGACAATAGGTAGAGATGGTTCAATAGATTTGGATGTCCTTTTAGATTTCAACTAAAAAAGATAATCAATGAGTCTGAGCTTAGGTTGCATCTTAAAGATATCATAAGGGTCTTGATAAAAAGTTGGTGGTTTTAGGTCAATAGGAACCCTTAGATCTAAAATTGTGTTTCCCTCTGAGTTAGCCTTCCAAATTTTCATTACCAAATTCGTATCCTCTAAAATCAATATTTCTGAGACCTCCAAATCGTTGTACACCCCATCTAAAGTTCCTAAGTCCAACATTTGTGGCTGAACCAGAATTGACTTAGGTACAATGATTTCCAAATCAAAATCAATCCCTTCGAGGTGTGGTTGAGGAATGGGGCTACTGATTGAATCTTCTAGTAAATGAGGATTCGAATCCTCCAAGTTAGCCCCAATTGGATCCAAATATTCAACGAACAGGATATCAAATGGTTCATCATGCTCCTTGAGCTCGTTTGTCTCACTAAAATCATCTTCCTTAAGCTCAAGTGAGACTTTACCTAAAGATTCCTCACCCTCACTTATATATGTCTCAAAATCATATGTCATTTCCTGATCCATAGAGACATATTTTTTGTCGTTCCCCAGCTCGGGGATCTTGTGTGAGGTAATCTGTTCATCTTGAATTGGTTGCTCTAGACCAACTTGGTCATCTCTAGTCTCAAAACATGTATCCCCCCTGACAGGCGCCCGAGCGGGTTCAGACGTTGGCTCTCCTGAAGGGGGTTCATCTTGAGAATCATCCCAAGATTGGATTAGGGAAACCATGAATTTCATTCTCAATCTTGACAATTTCCCAAGTAGAAACTCACCCAGGTCCCTATCCCTAACATGTTGGAGCAAATCCAATAAAGAGCTATTCAGCTCATCAATCATTTTTATCATAGGCTTTAATGCTTCAGTGCATGGTATTGGCTGAGCTTCTAAAGATTGGATGGTGTTCCTCAAGTTAGCCAACACCCAATCTTGGACTTGGTTCACCTGAATTGAATGGTTTCGTTCAGGGTTGGGTGGGTTTGGGTTTATTCTAGGGGAGTCAAGATATCGAGGTTCTTGGGTCCCTCCTTGATAGTAGGTCGTTTCAGGTTGTTCAAAGAATGGTAGCAGCCTATATTCAGTGGAATACTGGGGAGGGTAAGTGTTATAATCAACATATCCTTCATGGTTGTAGATTCGGTTAGTTTGATCATCAAAGGGTAGAGATCTATAATCAATGTAGCTCAGGGAAGGATAGTAATCATAGTCTTGTTGTCCAGGGTTAGGCCCTGGACACTGAGGTCCAGATTCATATCCCCAATCAAAGTTATCTCGGCTAGGAGATGGGTAATCATAAGTCGAGTCGATACAGTAATCATCTTGAGGATATGTGTTGGTAGGAGGGTAGGATTGGAAATGTGTGAAAGATGCGGAAGGATACATTGTGGAGTAGAAAGAAAAATAGAAGAGAGAAAGGAGCCTTGTAGTATAATCAACCATACCTGTCCTTATGTGGGTAGCCTAAAGACCTACAGACTTCTAGGACCCGTCTTGTGATGATAGAAACAATTTGGTCTACTTCTATCCGGTAAATCCAACCAGTTAGAGGGAGGGTCTAGGGAGAAGGTTCTTCCCTTGGCTTGCACCTTCGGTTCCTAGTATACCCCCCAACCATGGTCGTTTGTCGCTACTCGCCTAGCTAGACATCAGATGGACCAGTAGAAGTAGCTTAATCGAAAAAAATCTCAATCTGAGCCTTGAAGAGCGAATCAATCCTTAAGGCCAATGTCTACTCAATTTTAGTTAGGCTTGGGATGATCGTGCTCTTGGAATGTGATGGGCCCTTTAGATGGGTTGTACCCTTAATGATCAATTCAAATGTGTGTGCGTGCACAACCAAGGTTCGCAAACAAGGTTATTTGATGATGTATCTTTTAGGGTTTAAACTTGTTTAGTAGGCTATAGGGTTTCATATTTAGGTTTGTTCAATCAAGCTTAGTAGAACACTCCAAGTTTTGAAAGCACTGGTGATGATATATTCCTTTAGAAATATAAAACTAATGTGGAGTGTCTGGTTCAGCCCTAAAGTTCAACCCTAAGTGGCAAGCTACTGATGGATCACTTTTAATTTGTGTGGTGCAGCCCAAATAGTTCAATCAATTAGCCTATTACACAACTTAGTTAAGGCACAAAAATATTTGACCTATTTAGATTTCTACTTACTTATGTGTGTGTTGAGTTAAGTGTATTGGATCCACAGGTTAGATTCCAGTTAAGTGATAGAATCAATGTGATTGTGCACCTTAGGGTAAGTTGTGGGTGTTAAGTGTGTAGCCTTTAATTAAATCCCACAAGATGAGTATTTTTTTTTATTTTCTAATATATGCGGGTGGGTGAGATGAGGTGAAGTGACAAACAAGACAAAAAATTTCTATCCTAGGGTTCGTGAAAACACCTAAGTAGATTAGGTCTTGATTATTATGGTGGCGAAATGATCTAGTGGGTGGGGAAGTGGGGGAAAACTTGCAAATGTCTCCACTCACACTTTACTCTAATCTACTGCCTTCGGTTCCTTGATCGGGTTCCTACAAGACAATAAATCGAAGAAGAAAGATAGGTTAGAAAAATATGTAAGTAACGAGGGAAAACGTGAGAAAAATCAAAGAGTGTTGCCTCCGCGGCAATGGCGCCAAAATGATGAATAGGTTTTGGTGAAGAAAAATCAGGGTTTTGAGAACCCGTTGATGTAAACACATTTACACTACTTAAAATGTCTATTTATGCATGTTCTTAAGCATAGGATTGCATTTCATGATATAAATATTGCATAACATGCATCACCTTGCATTTAGAGTAGTTTAAATAAAATGGAGCCTAATTGTCTCCTTTTATGTGCTTGGACAGGGTAAACATTTTATCGGGGCTTCGGATCAAAGATCTAACCATATGGATGTGATCAGGGCGACGAATGGAGTTCAACGACTCCAAGATCGCCCTAATCAGACATTTGTAGCATCAGATAGTGACTGGGGAACCCTAGAAGATCAGGGCCAGGATGGTGTAAATCCACTCTTCAAATGACAAATCCGACCGCACGGATGAATTCAGATCGACGATTGTAGCCCGACGACGCAAAAATCAAGTCAATCCGACATCCGTGGCACCATCTACAACTTCCAAAAGATGGACGGCCAAGATGGCGCCACTTGGTGCCATCCTGGCGGCCCAAATGGCCGCATGAATCCCTGAAGGCCCCGCACCCACTCGCTGTCCGCCGTTGGATCTCGATCCAATGGCTATGGTCAGCCGCGCTTAAAAACGTCCGCTCGACCATCTGCGTCTCGTAGCGCAGCAGTCGAGCTCGCTTACGCAAGCTGCGGGCGTGGGTTCGAGCCGCAGCAAAGGTGAGGAAGGCGTGGGCGTGCGGGCGATGGCAGGCGTTGGATCGTGATCGGACGACTGTCAGCACTCAATCGAGATCACGCGCTATTGAACGCACGTCGTCACGCGCGATCGCATGCGCCAGGCGGGTGCAGCAGCGGGCAAAGATGCATCTTAAGCCATCCGATCTTGCGATCGGACGGCTGAGAATCAATGAACGTGCGATGACGTTGAGGAAGCGGGTAGCTGAGGAGGCGCGCGTGGGCGCGGGAGCTACGCCCATGTTGGGGCTTTAGTGACGGATTTATCCTTCACTAAAGACCCCTCATTTATTATTTTGAAGATGTAATGACCATTTTGCCCCCACTCCTTGCAACTATAAAAGGAGACCCCCTCCATACGAAATTATCATCCCTTCCTTCTCTTCTCTACCCCTCCAAAGCTCAAGAGAAGCTTGTCCCACACCTGGGATGCTTCTCGCGAGATAAAGTCCAAATTTTTGTCCCCCTTCGTAAGTGGATCCCGCGACGACGACGGTGTGCTGCTCCGTTCCCGTTCCTCTGCTTCGTCCTCCTTTGTCCTGCTTCATTCTCCTTCGTCCAGGCGTCGTCCCGTCCGGCTCGTCCTCCAAGCAATCGTCGAGGAGGATTTCTCTCTCCCTATTCTTTTTACTACTTTCTAGTATAGATTTACTGCTTTCTAGTGTAGTTCTGCTCGTCCTCTAAGCAATCGTCGAGGAGGACATTTCTCCCTCCATTCTTTTAATGCTTTCTAGAGTAAATTTATCATTTTCTAGAGCAATTGTTTTATGCTTTCTAGTTGTAATGAACAAATCCCCCTAATGATAAATTCTCTATTTATTCTACATCTCATTTTGATTTCTATGTGTAATATTCTCTCTCTCTCTCTCTTACCCTCTCTCTCTCTTCTATTTATTGTAAATAATTAGATAGTTTCAAATTGAATTATTTTGTGACAAATAATTAGATAGTTTTTAAATCAAACGTCCGCCTCCCTGTGTTCGACCCGGAATTTCAATTTCAGTATAAATTTTATTTGTTGAACACGAATTCTTCGCTTTCAAGTTACAACGACAGGTTTTCCAAAATCGAACACGTTAGCGTAGTGATTCGTACGTTCAACATTTTGGCGCCGTTGCCGGGGAGGCGACGATCTTTGATTTCTCTTCGCATTTTGTAACTTACAATTCAGTTACATCACTTTTCTCTTTTCTTATTGTAATTGTAGGTACTCTTTCGAGACAGGCAAAAGCGGTAGATCAGAGAAAAGTGCTGCGGAAGGTTCTGTAAGTTATCCCCCACAACCCACCCATTAGATTTCATTCCACAACATAATAATTCAAACATCAATCAACTTAGGTGTTTTTATAAACTCTAAGGTTAGATTGTTTGTTGTTTGACACCCATACTCACCCCAACCCCCACATTAAAAAAAAAAGAAAAAGAAAAATTAAAATAAAAATCTCGCAAAGGTACACAACCTCATCTGATTTTCTAACTCAACCGGTAAACCGATCTTAGGAGCCGGTACACACATCCAAACACATAATTGAGTAGAAATTAGATTAGGTAATCATTTGTGTGCCTAATTAAGTGGTGCATTAGGCCAATTGTTTGAGTTGTTTGGGCTGCACCACTTCAAATAAAATAAACTCATCAAGTAGCTGCCACTTAGGTTCAACTCTTAGGGATTTACCAGGCACTCCACATTCTTTTTAAGCTTTAAAGGAAAACATCTTCACCTGTGCTTGCAAAACCTAATGTGCCAACTAAACCTGTTTGAAAACACCTAAAGTTGAATCCTAAAAGCTACTAAGCAAGATTTGAACCTTAAAATTCACCACATCAAAAATAATCTTACTTGAAAACCACTGGTTGTGCAAACACACGAATCAATCAATCATTAAGGGCACAACCCATTTAAAGGGCCCATCACATTCCAAAGCACATTCAAACCTAGCCTTAAATAAAACAGAGTAGACGTTGGCCTTAAGGATTGAACTCGCTCTTCAGAACCCAGAACGAGATTATTTTCGATTAGTCTGTTTCTACTGTTCAATCTGATGTCTAGTTAGGGGAGCAGAGTCAAACGATCGCGGCTGGGGGGTACACTAGGAACCGGAGGCGTAAGCCGAAGGAAGAACCTTCTCCCCAGTCCCTCCTTCTAACTGGTTGGATTGAACAGACAGAAGTAGATCAAATCGTTCCTTTATCTCAAGATGGGTTTTGGGAGTCTGTAGGTCTGTAGGCTAACCCATTTAAGGACAGGTTTGATTGTTTGTATTGCAGGGCACCTTTCTTCCTCCCGTGTCTCATGAATCCTTCCACATATTTCACGCATTCCCGCTCTTTCCCTCCTGTTGTGAATTATCCTCAACATGATGATTATCCCAACTCGTACTATAATCAACCATCAGTTAGTTGGGATAATTCGGATTGGGGATACAGTTCTGGACCTCCGTGTTTAGGGTCTAACCCTGAACACTTTGATTCTGATTTCTATCCTTCTTAGAGCTACATCGATTATAGATCGTCTTCCTTTAATGAATAGCCTAATACGATCTACAATCAAGAAGGATACACCCATCCTTACCCATCCTCTGATTTCACTGCCTTTAGGTCATCACCATCCTTTCAACAATCTGAAATGACCTATTATCAGGAATGGTATAACAAATCTCAATTCATTAATTCCCCTGCATTGAGCCCAAACCCGCCCAACCCTGAACCAACTCATTTAGTTCAGGTTAACCAGGTTCAAGATAAGGTTTTGGCTAACTTGAGGAATATCATTCAATCTTTAGAAGTTCAGCCAATACCTTGCATTGAGAGATTGGAGCACCTGATTGAAATGATTGACGATTTAAATAAGTCATTGTTGGATTGGCTCTAGGATGTTAAGGATAAGAACCCGGGTGAGTTTCTACTTGGGAAATTAGCGAAATTGAGGGTGAGATTCGTGGTTGCTTTGATTCAATCTTGGGATGATTCCCAGGATGAACCCTCTTCAGGAAAGCCAATGACAGAACCCGCTCGGACACCTGTTGAGGGGGACGTGTTATGACCAGATTGAATTAAAGCAACCAATTAAGGATGATCTGATTTCTTCACCTGAGATCCTTTAGCCGGGTTACGAGGAAACGTATGTCTCCTTGGAACAGAAAGTGACAAATGATTTTGGGACATACATTGATATGGATCCTGATTTCTTTGATGGTGAAGATTCAAGTTGCGAAGTCTAACATGAGTTTTCAGAACACGATTTTTGTGAGACGATTTGGCCTGAGGAATCTAATAGATCATTTGATAGCCCAATAATTAAGTAAACTGATCTTAGGGCACACATTACAGATCCAGGATTACATTTTCTGGATGAATCAATTCAATGCCCTGATTATCAGTTACACCCCGTTGAGCTTATCGATAATTCTATTTCTGAGATAATTAGACCCAAGTCAATTCTGATTCTGCCACATCATTTAGACTTGGAGATTTCATACGGGGTGATTAACATGCAAGAGGTCCTGGAATTTGATATGCTGAATGAGGAGGATAGGAGCTGGGAAGTTTTGATTTGGGAAGTTAATTTTGGATGAAATGGAAGATTGTGTCGAAGGGTTCCTTTTAAGCTGAAACATCAAATCAGAACCCTTACGACATTTGTTTCGAGGATGTCAAACCCAAGCACACATTCAACGATTATCCTTTTGAGCTTCAATTCTCTGTAACCTGACTTTTTGGTCTTGGGTTGAATCCTCATAAATCGCAGGCCCAACCCCGCTTGCATTTTGATTTTAGGTTCTGGGTAATTTTTATCCAAAACCTAAGATATTCTCGATTATGGGGGATGGGTCTGCACCACAATCTGGTCCACATCTGTGGACCTCTGTTGATAGGTCAGAGGATTCTTCTGTTTATTTTAATTCTGACCTGCACTTGTGAATTCTTCATTTCTTTTCTTTGTATAGTGTGCCTAGCTGAAGGCACTAAACTCAGCACATATGCAGTTCTTTTTCGTTTTCATCTCGGAGCGGACCTGACATTCACGTAATTCAAGTGCTTTCTATGCTTTTCCACTCTGTTTCATGTCTTTTTAATACAATGAGGACATTGCATTAGATAGGCATGGGGGAGTGGATATTTATCTCTGAATTCATTCGTCAGCTCCGTAGATTTATTTTATTTTCTTTTATTAAAAAAAAAATCAGAATTAGGAAAGATAATTTGGGTTTAAGAAAACTTTCAATCTTAGGAAATACTACATTAAGATCTGAACACAAAGACCCTTCAGGTCTTTGGACTTAATCAGCCCGTGTATCCACTAAAATATGGATTTGTTTTTCGAGTTCTTGCCAACCTGAATTTTATTTTAATTGGAATAAATAAATTTGGGTGATAAGTACACGACTTATCAACCCACCCTCTAATTTGAGGGAATTTCTGAGTTTTAAGCATCTACACACTTTCTTTGTACTGACTCGTTGTTTGGCGATTCTAACGGAATTTGGGTAGCTAATGAACCTTCTAGGGTGATATGGCTGGCAAGTTATCGTGGGTAACAGCCCATAGGTAGGTTGTCCAAAGCCCAGTCACTGGACCTTTCGCTTTTTGCTGCCTTTAGGTAAATCTTAGACCAAGGAAGCCACCTACTTAAAAAAAAAAAAAGAAAGAAAGAAAAAAAAAATCAAAAAAAGAAAAGGAGAAAAGAACAAAAAGAAATAAGCCACACTTCGCCGCACGAGTATGGCTGGCAAGTTGTCGGTGGTAACAGCTCATCGACCGGTTGTCCAGAACCCAGCTCAGAAAATGCACTAAAAATTCCCAAAACACTTAGGAAGAAGCGGAGAAGTAGAATAAACCGGGGAGATATACACTGGATTCACCCTTGTGTTGACCCCGTAAAAAAAAAAGAAAAAAAGTAGGGAGAAAGCTACCGGTTGTAAAGATACACCTTTAGGTAGAATTCTTTTTGAGGTCACCTAGAGGCGTAGAAATCCAAAGTCCGTTTTAACTACCGGTCAACGAGTCTATCACATTCACAATAAGATGCTTAAAACTTAGGGTTCTCATCAAATCTTGGGTGGGTTGAATGGCCGTAGAAAGCCACTCTTAAAGCCTAAAATTTGAAAAACCAGAAAAAATTAGAAAATAGTAAAAAGAGAAAAAGAAATTTTTCTTTGAATAAGGCGAGGCTTGAGGCGGTCTGCATTTTGGCTGATACTCGGGCACTGTTGTGTCTTTGAAGGTTCAGTTCCTAAGTAGACAATTTCTTAATGATTGAAAATAACTCAGGTCCAAATAATCCAACCTAATTCTTTTATAAATAGCATATAGTTTTTTCTAGGGACTAGCAAAAGATAGGCATGGGGGTATGATGTAAACACATTTACACTACTTAAAATCTCTATTTATGCATGTTCTTAATCATAGGATTGCATTTCATGATATAAATATTGCATAACAAGCATCACCTTGCATTTAGAGTAGTTTGAATAAAATGGAGGCTAATTGTCTCCATTTATGTGCTTAGACAGGGCAAACATTTTATCGGGGCTTCGGATCAAAGATCCAACTGTATGGATGTGATCAGGGCGACGATTGGAGTTCAACGACTCCAAGATCGCCCTAATCAGACATCCGTAGCATCAGATAGTGACCGGGGAACCCTAGAAGATCAAGGGCCAGGATGGTGTAAATCCATTCTTCAAATGACAAATCTGACCACACGGATGAATTCAGATCGACGATTTCAGCCCAACGACGCAAAAATGAAGTCAATCCGACATCCGTGGCACCATCTACAACTTCCAGAATATGGACGGCCAAGATGGCACCACGTGGTGCCATCCCGGCCGCCCAAACGGCCGCATGAATCCTTGAAGGCCCCGCACCCGCTCGCTCTCCGCCGTTGGATCTCGATCCAACGGCTGTGGTCAACCGCGCTTAAAAGCGTTCGCTCGACCATCCGCGCCTCGTAGCGCAGTGGTCGAGCGCGCTTACTCGAGCTACGGGTGCGGGTTCGAGCCGCAGCGAAGGTGAGGAAGGCGCGGGTGAGCGGGCGATGGCGGGTGTTGGATCGCGATCGGATGACCATCAGCACTCAATCAAGATCACGCGCTATTGAACGCGCGTCGTCACGCGCGATCGCACGCGCCAGGCGGGCGCAACAGCGGGCAGAGATGCGTCTTAAGCCGTCCGATCTTGCGATCGGATGGCTGAGAATCAATGAACGTGTGATGGCGTTGAGGAAGCAGGCAGCTGAGGAGGCACGCGTGGGCGCGGGAGCTACGCACACATTGGGGCTTTAGTGACGGATTTATCCGTCACTAAAGACCCCTCATTTATTATTTTGAAGATGTAATGACCATTTTGCCCCCACTCCTTGCAACTATAAAAGGAGACACCTTCCATACGAAATTTTCATCCCTTCCTTCTCTTCTCTACCCCTCCAAAGCTCAAGAGAAGCTTGTCCCACACTCGGGATGCTTCTCGTGAGATAACGTCCAAATTTTCGTCCCCCTTCGGAAGTGGATCCTGCGACAACGACGGCGTGCTGCTCTGTTCCCGTTCTTCTGCTTCGTCCTCCTTCGTCCTGCTTCGTTCTCCTTCGTCCAGGCGTCGTCCCGTCCGGCTCATCCTCCAAGCAACCGTCGAGGAGGATTTCTCTCTCCCTGTTCTTTTTACTACTTTCTAGTATAGATTTACTGCTTTCTAGTGTAGTTCTGCTCATCCTCCAAGCAATCGTCAAGGAGGACATTTCTCCCTCCATTCTTTTAATGCTTTCTAGAGTAAATTTATCGTTTTCTAGTGCAATTGTTTTATTCTTTCTAGTTGTAATGAACAAATCCCCCTAATGATAAATTCTCTGTTTATTCTACATCTCATTTTGATTTCTATGTGAAATATTCTCTCTCTCTCTTACCCTCTCTCTCTCTTCTATTTATTGTAAATAATTAGATAGTTTCAAATTGAATTATTTCGTGACAAATAAAAAGAAATGCGTAGTTTTTAAATCAAATGTCCGCCTCCCTGTGTTCGACCCGGAATTTCAATTTCGGTATGAATTTTATTTATTGAACACGAATTCTTCGCTTTCAAGCTACAACAACAGGTTTTCCAAAACCAAACACGTTAGCGTAGCGATTCGTATGTTCAACACTCGTCGTCATGGTTCGTAAAACACGTTATCACATACAATTTTTAATCGAAACTCCATGGAAGTCTCGGGTCGAACACCGGGAGGCGATGTTTGGTTTTGAAAAATCCGCGTTTCTCTTTTATTTGTTTTTGTCATTTTTGTCTTGTTTAATTTTTTTGGTATTTTTAGCAAGCAAGTGATTAGATCGATGAATTCTTATCTAAATAATCTACTTGCAAAATATAAGCGAGAAAAACAGAGAGAGAGAAATAATCATGCATTTTTATAATCAAATGTTTATTACAACTAGGAAAGCGGGAAAACTATACTACAAAAGCAATAAAGATAGAGATAGGATTCACTTCAAAAAAAAAAGATAGAGATAGGTGAGAGAAATCCCCCTCAATGGTTGCTTGGAGGATGACTCGCTCTAACGTTGCCTGGAGGAAGGTGGTGAGGAGTAGGATGAATGAGGACGGAGTTGGAGGACGGAGGGCGAGGTAGGACAGAGTCGCGGAGAGGATCTACTTCCCTAAGTAGGTGAGAAGACGACCACAGGATTCTCCATGAATGGGGATGAAGGGAAGGAAAAATATTTGATTCTACTCTAGAGGAGCATCCCGGGCTTGGGACATGCTCTCTCTAGATCCTTGGAGGTGGTGAGAGGAAGAAAGGAAGTGTTGGTGAAGAATGGAGGGGGGGTAGGTCCTTTAATAGTGGAAGGAAGAGGAGGAATTCATGCATAGGGCATTAGTGACAGCTACAATCATCATTGAAGATCCACCCAACTGTCGCTGAAGACCTATGCTAACCCTTGCCCTCGCTGGCACGTGCATCACGTGCCCGTGCCCCTCACACCGTGTCACGTGCGGGTGCGCTGGCATGCACTGTGCATGGCTGTGCTGTGCGTGCTCAATTTCTCAATTGGGGGGCCACGGGGATTCAAACCTATGCCCCTCCCTTGGAAGTCCACGCCTCCACCAATAGGCCAAGTCGATGTTTGAGTCAAGATGACATCTTATGGCATGCAGTGGAGGAAGCTTGTCAGCCATTGGATCAAGATCCAATGGCTGGGAATGGAGGTCGCGAATGAGGAGTGGTGTGGGCAGGCGCTGCTGGCTGATGTTGGGAAGCCTAGATGGCATCACATGGCGCCATCTGGGTCATCCATCTTCTTTCTATTGCAGAGGGTGCCACGATGTTTGGATTGAGATGATTTCCATGTTGTCGGACTGTGATGGTCTCTCTGGATCCATCCGTACAGTCGATTTTTTCATCTGAAGCCAGTAAGGATGTCACATTGCCCCCCTGGCCATTGATCTTCCTCGGATCGCATAAGGTGATATGGGATTTCGATTAGGATGATCTCGGAGGCATTGGACTCCGATCATCATCCTGATCAGATCCGTACATTCAGATCGTTAATCCGAGGCCTCAAAATAAATCTCCTTCCCTCTTGACCATAAAAAGGATGCAATTAACCTAAAATATATACAACTATTCTAAATGCAGAATGATGCATGCTATGTAGTATTTATAATATGAAATGCAAATCTAAGCCTAGGAACATGCATGAATAGGCATTTTAACCTAATTAAATGTGTCTACATCAATCCCTCATGTGTTGGAGTTGAACCTCGTATGCCATTAGACTTCCTATAAGATCGTCCAGTTTCATGGTGAACAGATCTTTTGACTTTTGAATGGCGGTAGTCTCGGTTTCCCAGTCGCTGGTGAGTGAGTGAAGAATTTTTCTGACAAGGGCTTCGTTCTTGATGTCTTGATCAAGATTTCATAAGGAGTTTATGATGTCCATAAATCTTGTGAACATCTCCTTTATTGATTTCCCTTTCTTCACCCTAAAAAGCTCATAGTTTTGAGTTAGTAGATTTACTCGAGTTTCTTTTACCATTGAAGTTCCCTTGTGGGTAACTTCTAGAATGCTCCATATCTCGTATGCGGTTTTGCATGCCGAGACTATTGAATTCTGCTCTGGAGAGACCGCAGAATATGGCGTTCATGGCTTTCGCGTTGTTTGTAGCCATCTTCTTTTGATCTGGAGTGATTGCAACGCTATCTTTGATTTCTGGGCATGTGTACTTCGAGGCGATGACATCCCATAACTCGTAGTCCATTGATTCCAGGAAGATTTGCATCATGGTCTTCCAATAGCCGAAGTTTGTTCCATCAAATAGAGGAGGTCGAATCGTCGACTGACCCTCAGCATACATGTCAACATTCAACTTTGACATCTCTTGGACAATGCAAGCTCTAATACTAAGTGAAAGTAGGAGGATATCCTGTGGCTCATAATGTATACTAGAGGGGAAGGGTGAATAGTATCGCGTTAAAAAATTATATACACAGGTACAAATAAATCACAAAAGATTCAAGCACAAAGTACACCTAATTTATAGTGAAAATCACTACCTAAGCCTCCCAACTTAGGATTTTTCCAACTAGTCCAAGCTAGTCAATCCACTAATCGGACCACTTGAATGAGGGTGGCACAACCTCTTACAACCACTTCTCTTTTTATCCTCAAGAGAAGCAAAAACAACAACCATAGATCTTCCCAACAAACTTGGGATCCATAAATCAAAGCAACAAGATGGAATAACAGAAATAACTTCTATGAAACCTCAGTAAAAGATCAAACCAAATTTTTTTGCAGAGGTTCGAGGTGTCATGCTTTGAAAAACATGAAGAATGAGGCACAAAAGCCTTTGGAATAAGCACGAGAAGCTCTACTTTTTGTATGGTATTTCTATTTGAAAGTTATGAAAAGATGAGTTGTGTATGACCTCTATTTATACTAAAAGTTTTGCTTGAATAGGAAATTAAATTGATCAATCAATCAAGGTTAATTGGTCGATCAAAAGGTAATTTGGTTGATCAATTAAGATGGTTGGTTGATCACTAATTGATCGGTCAATTTACTTGGTTGGTCGATCAAAAGGATATTTCTCAACTTCCTAAAATGGGTTGATTTGATCAGTTAATGAAGTTAGTTGGTTGATCAAGGTAATTTGGTCGATTAGTTTACTAATTTGGTCGATCAATAACCCTAAAAACTTGGTTTTGAAAAGATACGTGAAAAATCCAATTTTGAGTTTTATTTGAGGTTCCTTACAATAATGTCCTATACTCAAATAAATATGAAAAGACACATCAGCAACTATCAGCCCTTGGCTTGAAAGACACTTTATTGCTTTAATCCGAGATAGTCCTAAGATGTTAGTTTAGTAATAAGCATAATTTTGGTGCACCAAAGCAGAGGTGCTTACACAACCTTCATTACAAATTGTGCCCAACTGAATAACATAGATGACAAATTGTTCAACTCGGGATATTCTCATGGCAGGATTCATTGAAATAGAAAGATTACATAACTTTGAGTATCTTCAATGTCTGACAAATCCACAACTTTGGGAAAAGCACCAAGATGACCTTGAGAAACGGAAAAAATTAATAACTATGTTGAAACAGGTCATAGAAGTCAAAAATTGATGATCTCTCAAAACCCGAGTTTGAGAATAGAGATTGTTGTGGACCCCCAACCCAAACAGAATCATTTTCAAACTCCATAATGATTGGCATGCCTGATCTTAATGAAGGTTGGGAGGATCCAATTACAGGCGTTCCCGATTCCAAACCAGCTGTAGAGAGCCTTAAAGCTGGACATCAAGCCTAGATTCCCCAGACACCTGTGATGATAAACTTGAATTAGAATTTCTCGAGAATGTAATTCTCGAACCTTATCCTATTAAGGTAGTTCTCAAGAATGATTCTGATATCCCAATAGAGCCTAGCCCAGATTCTAGTGACCCAAGTCCTACCTTTGACCTAAAATCTAGATTTGAGCATATTTGGGATGATTACAAGGCCCACATTAAAGAGAATCAAATTTTTTATTTGGACTATGATTATGGGCCCGTGTTTAATGATTACACCTCTCCAACTTCCTCAGAGATACAAATTAATTTTTTGAAAGTCAAATCGATCTATGATATAGAAATCAAGGAGTTGGAAGAGTTGGGATTCGATTGGATCTATCCTAGGAGCCAAGAACCTGAGCCTATGCCTAATAAGGACACCTTTTCAAGCCCAGAATTTGAGATTAGTTAGATCCAAATTAGGTTGCTGATTCTATGCATCATGATTCATTCTATGGTGGAAATCCTGATTTAGAATCAAGTTCAGACACTAATCTTCTCAAATTCTCCGATGATTTTGAATCTTACTCTAATTTCGGAGAACCGTTATTTCCTGATGACTATGAACCAGTTTACAACCTCAGCATCCATGATCCATTCTTTGATTCTGATGCTGAGGCCAATGATTTGGACCTCAAAGAAACCACACCTTCTGATCCACATACCGAGCCTTACAAAATCCGATCTCAACCTCGACCCACCACCAGAATCAACTTTTACTCTGATTCACCTCTCTTTGATCCGGTTGCATATGATTCTCCTCCATCTTTTGATCGGGTTTCGGACATAGATTAGAATAATAACCACTTTCCATCCTTCTTTGAGCCTACCAGTAGGGTTCCTACATCCTTTATAGAGCCATTTTATTTTGAAGATCCCTACTCTGATGAGGCTGAATCGACTCAGCTAAACCCTAGATTCTCATTTCCATATCTCTTTGAGCCTCAAAGCAGCTGGTGGGCTCCGTATGTACTGATTCACATCCATCAAACCACCAGATTGATTAGGTTTGGGCTACATCATCAGCCTGTTGATCTGAACAAGCACCTGGTTGGATCAACCAAGCTATTGATCAAGGTGCTTGTTCTAAAAAACTCTTCTAATTTGACCACCCCTTCTACTTGACCACCTTCTGCTCGGTTGAAGGCATTGAATTTAGCACTTAACGGGAGGCAACCCGTCATTCCAAAAGCCTGAGACCCTTCTGATCATCTTTTGAGCTACACTCCTACTGTACTCTTGAGTTCAATTTTAGAACAACCAACTCCATGTGTATCAAAGATTGAAATCGTCCGCAACAGTCATCTCGACCCGTTCACCCACCCTTTTGATTCTCTTCTAATCCTTGAACCAAACTAATTTGGTACCCTCCTGGTTTACAATGAGGACATTGCAAAACTTAGGCATGGAGGGGTGTTAAAGTTCAAACATATGGAAATTCAACTCTCTGAAGGGTTCTTACAAAAAATATATATTCAAAAATTGAAAAAAAATAAAAAAAAATGAAAAGGAAAAATTTGGAGAAAGGAGAGGAATTTTGTGAACTAAATTGAAAATGTTTCTTGAGGAGGAAAAGAGGAGAATTCAAATGTCAAAAAAGGAGCAAAAATCAAGAACAAAAATGATAGTCATTAGCAATTGATTATGGAGATTACTTAAGTTCTAGACCTAATAAGAAAAAAAGAAATGAAGTCCTAAAAACAAAGCGACAAGGAGATTAGTATGGGTGCTGATCTTAGGCCTCTTGGGCTTATTTTTTAGGGCTTAAACATTCACGTATTCATTAAGATCTGGATTAATTCTCAAGAGGTTGAGGAAAGTGCGAGGCTGATGTATTAGAACTAAGGCTTAGGGAGTATTCAGGCCCGTTGCCTGCCCTTTGGTTTACGGGACTTGGTTTAAGCACCCAAAATCACACACTAAGCTTGGTTTAGTGCACTTAATAAAGAAAAATCTACCAAAAGTGTTTTGTTATGAAAAGCCATCTCGAAGATCTAGCTTAGGAGCAGCTCGACAACACAAGTTGGTTGGATGAGTTCCCGACGTGGAGAGGTGGGAAATTCCCCTCGAAGATGCATAATAACACAGAGCCTTTTAGAAATTGATGATAGATTTAGCGTGATTTGTAATTAGGGTATTTAAAGTTGTAACACGCGAAATCGTATACGCTTTTAAAATTTATAACCTAGATAGGGTAGTATCTAGGGTCGTCCAAGGAGGCCAAATGTTTGCAAAATTACGTCTCTTGCTTGGAAATCAAACTCAACTTTCTTTTTGGTGTTTTATATATATGATTTTTATAGGTTTTGAAATAACGGGAATAATGCGGGTTTGTTGATAGCAAGAAAATCGTCTACACTAATCCACTACTAAAGTGATAGGTATAGCCTCTCCCTAAGATCACTCTAGGCATGTGGAGGCCTAGACTAATTAAGGAGAGGGAGTGAAAAAATGCTAGACAAAAAAAATTCTACAAAACTATTCAATAACAAGATAAAAGAAGGCAACTTGAATTAACAGAAATCTGTTTTACAAAAAGCACATGTAGAGAAATGCTTATATTCTAACTTGAAACTACAAGAAAGTAAAACACAAATCCTCTTAAAAATTGGTGAAGAAGAGGAGCTTCTTGCTCCAAGCTTGGTAGCTCCTGGGCTTGAAAAGAAATCTTCCAACTCCTCTTTGAAAGCTCCGTCAAGACGATGTCCTCCACGGCAAGCCCTAAGGGGGCGTGCCCTAAGCTTCTCCTCAAGGGCGGACGTCTACCCTAGGTGCTTCTCCCTTGCCTAGCTATCCTCCTTAATGAAGAATTGCTCCTCCTCCTTGGCATGGCACAAGAAGAAGAGTGGGAAGGAAGAAGGCACCAAGGGGCGGGTGATGTGCTCCATTAATCTTCTTCCTCCCTTCTTCTCTTGGCGGTAGGGTGTAGGTGGATTTATGGTGGAATTATATTAAAGGGAGGATCATTAAAATGGTGGTAGGTGATGAGTTTTTATAGAGTGGGATGGGGGTGGTTGGCATGGCCTTTAATGGAGGGCTAGGATAGGCTTTTGGGTGGTGGTTAGAGATCTAGGGCTAGGAATAAATGGCACCAACCCAAGGGTCATCTAGGTGGTAGTTATGGGTGGTGGTGCCCCTTGGAGTTGATGCCAAAATGGGCCTTCTAGAAGGCTATTAGGTGGTTCCATCTTAGGGTTCTAGAAGGGGGATGTGGATGGCTAGGATAGGTTGTAGGGTTAGGTGTAGGGCCATGATGTGGGGGTATTTTGGTGCCAAAAGGGAGGGCCTCTAGAAGGCTACTTTGGCGCCAAAACAAGGTGCCTTTTGGGTGTAGTTGAGGGGCTAAGAAGTGTCTATCTTGGCGCCAAAATAGAGTAGAGGTTTAGGTAGCTTAGGTGGTCTTAGGTGGGCTTAGTTGGTGGAGCTAGTTAGGTGGGGTTTTAGGGTGGTAAATGCCAAGGGAGCTGGAGCATAGCTAAGCTAAGTTAAACTAAGCTAGCTTAGCTAGTAATGGAGTAGAGGAGTAGGCAATGGGAGCTAGGGTTTGAAGAGAGGAGCTGAGGAGAAGTCTGGAGCTTGAACTAGAGCTGGCAACTACTGAAGAGGGTGGCATGGAGCTACTCTAGCTGGCGTAGCTTGCTAGTTCTTTGCTAGTTGCTAAGCCAAGCTAAAGTAAGTTGGCTTCTACCATAATGAGCTGAGGTGAGTTGGGTCTGGTGCTCCCGGGGAGGATCAAGCTAGTTGAGGCAGCTAAGGTAGCTTAGTTCAACTGAGTTGAGCTAAGCTGAGTCCCTGGGAAATGGACTTGAGGTTCCTGAGTTGAAATGAAGTCATCTGCAGTTGGATGGAGTTGAGTGGAGCTAGATGTAGCTGGACCTGAGCTGGGGTGAACTCCAGTCTACTCAGCTGAGCTAGCTAGAGCTCCCTGTGAACTAATGGGAGCTGAGATGAGCTAGAGTCAGCTAAGTTGAGCTGGATCTAAGCTAACCTGAGCTAGGGTGAGCTAAGATGAGCTCTCTTGAGCTGTCGTTTAGATGAGATGAGATGAATGGAGCTAGGATGAGCAAACCTTAGTCCAAGAGATCTGAAATCCTACTATGGTGAGCTGGATCTAGTTGAGTTTCAGCTGGTTTGGGCTTCTCTTTCACTAGTTGCCTTCCTGAGTGCTAGGGTTTAAGGGATCTGGCAATCTGCTTATACCTAACACTCACAAAAACATATCAAAAAGACAATAAAAGGTAAAATGCATGCCTATCCTAATTTATGCCTAAATGCAGCCCAAAAACCCATTTGCGGAGCAAAATCCTAAGAGATAGGTTTATTTTAATGCATAAGAATGATAATAAACTGTCATTTATCACAAACCGATCCAAACTTGACCCGTTGTCGAAATCAATTTTTATTCTGACTCACGTCTTTCTGATCCAGTTACAGTTGATTCACTGCCATCTTTTGATAGGGAATCAGACATTGATCCAATTGACAGCCACATTTTGTCCACCTCTTATCCCACCAGTAGGGTTCCTACATTTTCCATAGATCCATTGTCCTTTGAGAACTCCTACTCTGATCAGGCTGAGCCGATTCAACCAAACTCTAGATTCATATTTCCATATCTTTTTGAGCCACAAAGCATTTGGTGGGCTCCACACATATTAATTCACATCCATCAACCCACCAGATTGATTGAGTTTAGTCTACATCATCAGCTGATTGATTTGAGCAAGCACTTGGTTGGACCAACCAAATTACTCATCAAGGTGATCGTTCTACAAAATTTCTCCAATCTGTCCAACCCTTCTCCCTGACCACCTTCTGCTCGGCTGAAGGCATTGAATTTTGCACTTAATAAGAGGCAACCCGTCATTCCAAAAAACTGAGACATTTCTGACCATCCTTTTGAGTTACACTCCTACTGCACTTTAGGGCTCAACTTTAGAGCAGCCAACTCCACCTTTGGACCTGCATCAAAGCTTGAAATCATCTACAATAGTCATCCCGACCCATTCACCCACCCTTTGACCCTACTCTAAACCTTGAACTAAGTTGAATTCTTACCCACCTAGTTTACAATGAGGACATTGCAGAGCTTAGGCATGGGGGCATTAAAGTGCAAAACAAATGGGAAATTCAATGCTTTGAGGGGTTCTCACAAAAAAAATACGTATTGAAAAAAAAAAAAGAAAAACAATGGAGAAAGGGGAGGAAAATTTTGCAAAAAATGAATGAAAAATCTTTTTTGAGGAGGAAAAGAGGATGAAATACACAAAATGTCAAAAGGAACAAAATTAAGAAAATTGATAGTCCTGGCAATTGATTATGGGATCTACTTAAATTCTAGACCAAATCAAAATAATGATTAAGTCCTAAAGTGATAGAGATAAGGAGATAAGTAAGAGTACCGACCATAGGCTTTTTGGACCTGCTCCAGGGCTTAAACACTCACGTATTTGTTACAATCCAGATTAATCCTCAAGAGGTTGAGGAAAGTGTGAAGTTGATGTATTAAGTCTAAGGCTTAGGGATTATTTGACCCCGTTGCCTGCCCTTTGGTTTGCAGGACTTGGTAACCTAAGCACCTAAAATTCACACACCGATCTAGTTTAGTGCGCTTAACGAAGAGATAATGCCAAAAGTGTTCATTTTGAAAAAGGTTTTCCCAAAGATCTAGCTTAGGAACGGCTCGAAGACACAGGTTGATTAGATGAGTTCCTGACTCGGAGAGGTGGAATGAAAAATACTCCCCTTGAAGATTCGTAATAACATATCGTCTCCTCGATGCTTGTCTCCTAGGATATCTAAATATCCTATCGGGGGCATGTAAGCACCTTGTGCTAGTTCAGGTGCCATGGGCAGGATTATCCCGAAATGTCGATTGACAAGGCCTGAATTTAGCTATAGAATGCCATGGCCGTCACTATTCTGAAGTGTCAAAAGCCAGGGTTTTGGGGGTTGCCATGGGCAGTGCTATCCTGAAGCATCGAAAGCTAGAAACCCTTCAAGGATTAATGGTGGGGATAAGAAATCTGATACAAACAGTGTTTAGGGCCAATCCGATGATGGATTAGGGGAATATAAAAAGAAAAGAGAGAAAACTCTCAAAATGAAAAATCCCTCTCTATCTCTCTTACTAAAAATGCACTGGCAAATTGAACTTGGACTTGATACGTCTACGCACGGGTGCTTTAACCTTGGGGTCAACGAACCTCTAAGCAATCTTTGGGGGCCTTGGAAACCTTTGCGGTAGACCTAAGGCTGAGGCTGGTCAGGTCTGGATCTTGGCTTGTACTTGAGTACCTCTAAGCCTATTATTGGTATTCTGATCTAACTTTTAGAGAAGTGACACAAATCAGGCATTTGAACATCAAGAACATGGTCTAGAGATATAATTCTTACCATAGGATTTTGTTAGGGATAGAAAATGTTAAGCATGGGGGTATGATGGTAACACCATCATTCACCATAACTAGCTTGAATTAGTTGGAGTAAAGAGATAAATGCTCCTAAATGATCACCTGAGGATCATAATTCCATTTTGATATGTTTTGAGAAGAAGATAAAAGAATAGGGTTAATTAAAGGTCAATTGAGCATGATCTTGAGCAGTGATAAAATAATAGGGTTAACTGCAGAAGTAACATCACATCACAAGTGTAGAGTAACCATGGGGTCACCTGAGGGTTAATTAAAGGTCAATTGAGCATTAAAGACCAAGGAGTCCGTCCGCACTGATAGAAATAGGATTTCACACGTTTGAGAACCAAAACAGTACACAAAATCCTAATTATCAACCCCACTCGAATTGAAGAGGTTCTCTGGTCAAGATAAAATCAATCTAAACCTCCTAAAATTCATAGAAAAATACTCTAAGAGTTTTGGTATCTTTGGTTTGACCATCTAAACAAATTTTGACCTAAGATAAAGTTTTAGACGGGAATTTACCTTGATTTGGGATTTTATGCAATTTGCCCAATTAAACATATCCAAAACTCAAATCTAAGTTCACCATTAGATTCCTTGGGTCCAAATTAGGTTACAACCAAAATTTAGGCCCAATTAGAGTCTATCTTGACCTAGTTTGCAATTTAGCCCCTAAGATCTCAATTTCCTACACTCAAGCCCCTAAGTTTCAACTTTTCTTACGGAAATTCCCCTAGTTTCTCATCTTCTTCACATCTGGGTCCTTTTTGCCATTCTTGTATGAAAAACATCTCAAACCCAACACCGACCAACTTCAAAGGAGAAGTTCTCCTCCAATCTACATCCAATCTCCTCCAAAATTGGAGGAACTGCTTGCCATGAGATCTCCTCTCGTTTGAACCTGATCTTGAGCCCTGATTTGAAGCCAAGAGCTCAGGCAAGCTCAAAGACTCTGTGAGGAAAAACCAAGCCAAATCATGAGAAATTCGTGATGAATTTCCTAATTAGAGCTTGGATTTGAGCATTATAAAAACTCCTCTAGGTCCTAGGATGTTTCTCAATCCGATCTAGGCCCAAAATACCTCTTCCCTTCTTCCTCCGATCGTTTCCAACCATGACTTCGGTGACTCTTCTCAACTCCTTCTTTAGGCCTCTCAACAGCCAAATTGAAAGGCCCAAGATATTCATCGACATCTTTCGCACCTAGTGCACATTAGTTAGCGCTATCTCCCCCTTCATCATTGCCGCTCCTCATCACCGGAGCATTCACCTCCTCCAGCACTGGTAAGACAAACCAGCGTGGATCTCCCCCTCTTTCGACCCATACTTTAGGTCTCTCTCTCCCCCTTATTCCCTAGGTCAGGTTTATCCCCTTCTCACCCCAATTCAATCAACAAATCACCTTCTCCCACTTCATCTTCTCCACCTCCAGCCACCCCTTCGACGTGGTCGTCTAGCTTCCTTCTTCTACCAAACACCAAGCCACCTTCACCAAAACTTCCACTACACTCCCACGACCAAAAGCCCTTAACTTATTGAGAGCTTTGGTCTACGGAGAGCTCAGTCAGACAACCCATCCCGCGAATGCCTCTACCATCACCATCCAGTCACCACGATGCTCAAAACACCACGCTACTACCACCATCACCTTCCTTGCATCACAGTGAGTCCTCTGAGCCATTTAGTTGGGGCATTTAGCCCATATTCATGCATTTCAAGGTTTGTCGGATCTCCACTCTACACTGTTGTCGACTGCTATCTTCCACTATCTATTGTCTTCAACACCACCTCCAAGAGTTGCAGTTTCACCTAGTGAAGAGCTCCAGGTTTTCAATTGAGCAGTAAAGCCTCAGCAACAGCAGCATTCGAAGCTCTATCTCCAGTAGTTTCACATGAAGGAAACATACTCCAGATAGTCCAACCTCATGTAGGGAAGAGTCACTAGCAACAGATAAATTGATTTCGTGCTGAAGGCTTATCGCCTTGAACTCACTAGGGGTGCGTGCGCCCACAGTTCATGACACATGGATTTGGGCTTAGATCTGATAACCCGATACTATTTACACCTAATTACTTAATTAGGAAAGAAAGATAGATTCTAAGGTGGTTGGGGGTGGTTTTGCACTATTCAACCTCGGGAATCATGTCAATATGCTCTATACTTAGCCATTTCAAGAGGATTGTGCTCTAAAGCTTTTGTGCTTGTGCTAAGGCTTTGTGCCTTGTGCTGAGACTTGGTGACTTAACTTGTCTCCCTCATATGCTCGACATCAGATATTAGTTGAAGGTTTTGTGGGATTATTTGAGGCATATGCTGATTTGGTTAAGTGGTTCACAACAACTATTGAGATATTGATTTGGCTTGAAATATTGGATATGTGCTTAAATGTGCATATAATTGGTGATTCAAATCACCATTTTTTAGGGTTTCATTGTTCTTTTTATCCCAGTAATTTTTGAGATTCGATTGGGCTTATCATTGAATATATTTTTGAGTATATTATTCATTGCATATCTTTGTTACGATTAATCATTGTGTTCATCTATTTTATATTGTGATTAGTGATTAGATTTCATATTTTCTCCCTACGAATGACCTCGAACTCATTTCTGTTTTAGAGTACTTATAAATTTAAATGTTGTTGAATCGATCTTCGACGCTATACTACGACACGATATTTTCCTAAACCAACAATGGAAATTTGCTCTCAATAATCGGGAAGAGCTTCCCATGGCTGTGTGTGCTCTGTTGAGGAGGAGAGGTCAAAGGTGGTGGCTTCATGACGATGAAGATCAGCAGCTATCGGTGTTAATGGCTATTGATTTTCTTTGTGGAAGTTAGTGGAGGAAGATGGTGAACTGCAGTCGTGAGGATGTGCACAGTGAGGAGGCTGAGGTGCAGGTTGGAGTGGCTTTCGTGGAGGGCACGGTGGTGGCAAGGTCAGGAGTTGGAGCTTGCAAGGAGGAAGGTGACTGGTGGTGGCCTGCCAGAGACGTGGATGGCCAGCAACGATGTTGGCACAGGAAAGTGGTGTTGGGGTCGTCGAGGCTGAGAGGGAGGAGGCGGTGGAATCCACTATTATCGTTGAGGTGGTGTCTCTCTCGGTTCTTGTCAAGGATGGTGAGTGCACAGTGGTCGTTAGTGCACGCAGTGATGGTGGCGTGAAGATGTTCTGGTGACCTCTGACGGTGGAGCACAGTGGTGATGTAGGTCTTGAGGAGGGTCTGCTGCAGAGGACGTGGTCGGAGTGTCGAGGCGATCGCGATGTCGAGAGAAGAGTTGCGATCGATTTTTGTTGGTGCTTGCAGGGAAGAAGATGAAGGTGGAGGGTCGGCACACGGTGGGTGGATGTTGTAGTGGTGGGACACGGTGGTGGATGGAGGAGATGAAGGTGGAGAGGGTGTTGTTGGCTAGAGCCGGGGGGGACAATGATCCCCTTTGGTTGCTTTTCATGCCTGTTATAAACAAAGAGAATCAGAGAAAGAATAATCGTGATTTCATGTGACCAAAAGAAGAAAGAGAAAGTTTTGAGGGAAAATAAGGAAGGGAATGCTGATGATTAATTGAGAGATATATAAGGATGCACTCTAAAAAATGATTCCCTTGCTATTTTTGCTAAAACAAAATCCCAACATTACTATGGTATCTCAAATTGAGATTTGATGTGATGCCCCTTGCCTTTAAAATGAATAATTAAGCCCTTCATATAAAGATTAATGCAATTAATGCATGACATGATAAATCTAAAGCTCACATAATTTTGTCAATATCATGCATGCTTTGAATTAATCTGTTATTCCAATAACAATATTCTTAGGCTCTAATTTAGTCCACTAAAGTGGACCTATCAATAATCACAGGAAACGTTTGATTAAAACCCAAAAATATGTATCTTAGATGATCGAGGAGGGGCTTTAATTCAAGCACCAGGTTATCAGCAACGAGTGGGGGTTCGGGATTGGCCTTAGAAGATAGGGTGGAAGCTAGGGATAGATCTAGATTTGCTTCAGGCTCCTCGATCTGTGGGTCAAAATCTTCTTGTGGTTGAGGTTTTGGGAGAATTGCGTTTCCGCTATAATCAGGTCCTCAACTAGGGAACTTATGTCGGAAACTTATTCGATTGTCCCACAGGTTATTTCCTTCTAGGCCTTAAAGATATCGATCCTCAATGTCTTATTCCCAAAGTTCAACTCGATCTAGCCCTCTTTGCAATTGATTTTTGTTGGAAAGCTTGGACCAACTATAGATGGCTATGCGCACAAAAACACTCAAGCGAATGTTACTAATAGCAAAATATTTGCACAAATAACAATCCACATAAATTGACACAAGATGTATAGTGGTTCCTCACTCACCTGGGTACTCCACCATCTAAGCCTCCCAGCTTAGGATTTTTAACCTGATTCCCTCAACCTTGAGGGAATCACTTTACTAATAGAGGTAAGTAATGGGTTACCTTAACCCAAGTACAACAACGAGTTATCACAACTCACTGAGCAACAAGCTCAATTACAAAGATAGCACTGATGTAAGACAAAAGAAATCTTACTACAAAATATCTAAGCCTTTCAATAATAATTAAAATAAATATACCAATTGGAGAACCTAGGAAGGATGTGAATGCTTTGTAATTGCATAAGAAAAGCATGTCGATGTGTTTGCAAATCGTAGTGGGATTGAGAGCAGCAAACAATTTCTTCTTTTCAAAATATGATGGAAATATGAAATATAGCTCTTGAATTTTTCTTTTCCTTTCTTGTGTGCAAACTTAGAGTCTTATGGTCTTTTTATAGAGTTAGGACCTTAGTTACTCGTCTACTAGACGTTGGGGTTTAATTTCCAACGTTCAAGATCTCAAAATTAATATTCTAACCGTTCATATTTGAGCCAATGGCTAACTGGTACCAGTACTAAAGTATGGGTACTGGTACAAGCTGCTCATTGTTGTCAGCAGCCAGCACAACAAGAGTCATGGTACCGGTACTCATCATGGGTACTGGTACTTGTACGGTCCAGGCCTGAATTGAGTCTTCAAAGTGTGACCATCAGATATCGATACTCATGATTAGTACCGGTACTTGTTGCTCATAGTTTGAGACATAGACTCAAACCTGTGTCTTCCATGTACCGGTATTTATGAACAGTACAGGTACTTGCTTTCAAGTACCTTTATTTTAAGTGTATTACCAATTATTTCATTAGTTTACTTTAGCCACTAAAATAATATCTTTTAAACAATACATACTTTGAATGATCGTCATGTTAATCCTAATTTATCTCTATTTAGTTTTACGATTTAACTTATGTTTCTTTGTTAAAAGTCATACATTCTAAGAAATAAAAAACCTATTTTAAAAGACAACAAAAACTCCAGATCGAAGATGGTCTTCTATCAACATCTCCTCCTTGTCATCTTGCCTCCTTGGCATCATGCCTCCTTGTCATAATTCTCTGTTTTCCTTGATCTTCACCTAATTCTGAAATATCACTCAATTGCAAACATTACAATAATTTTGTTAACACCAAAACAAGATATGGAACATGGTTCTAACAATCGCCCCCTTTTTGGTGTTGACAAAACTATCTTACAAATAGATATAATGAAGACAAATTTACTTTTAGTAATTTTTTATGAAAGAGATTCAAATAGAATTCAAATAAATAATTCTTCCTCTCAATATATGCTCCCCCTAAAAATATGACCATTTGTTTATTTTTCTCTATTTGCACTTTTTTTTTGTCCCCTTTTTTGTCAATCATCAAAAAATGAAGGGGTAAAAAGAATGACGTACCATATGTAACAAATTACCAATAGTAAAATGGTGCTTGTGGATACCAATCTCCACTAATCCATTTTTCTTGATCTTCATGCAATCTGTAGAATGGTTAGAGTGCTCCATTGTGTACCTTGAACACCCATTGATCACTCTGATCCCATTGATCTACTCCTGCAAAATAATGTAAAATATCTTTTCTAGATACCCATTTTCTTGTGGGTCTTTTCAGGTAAGTACCTTTCAAATCCTGAGATTTATAGACCTCTTCAGTGTTAGATCTATAATTCCTGAGATTTTTAGCCTTTTGATACATCCATGCATGCCTAGGTGAATGTGATTTAGTTTTTGTGTTCTTCTTACTTTGAAATTTGACTTTAAAGCATCACAAAATTCAGTATTTAACGTAGTGGTTGTTTAGAGATTATTCGAAGTCTCTTCAAAATTCTCATAGATATCTTCTAACTCTATTATTTTTGCATGCAATTGATTATTAGTTTCTTTTGCCATATGTAACTCCATTTCTAAACATGATTTGTCTATTTCTAATGTTTGATAATTACTCTTTAAAACCTTATTTTCCATTGTAAACATATTAGCTTTATGATACAATTCTACATATGCTTCTAACAATTCTTCAAGAGAGAAATCATTATTTTCCTCATTTTCTGTGTCTTCCGAAGTTGCAACCAAGCAAAGGTGTGCGACCTCGTTGTCATCCGATTCATCAGAATTGGTGTCAATGCCAGAGTTTCTATCATCCACATTACTTTGAAGGCTCTCTTCTTTTTCTTGTTGACTTCTTTTATGTCTTCCTTCTTCTCGTTCATGGGGCAATCCTTTCTCAAGTGTCCCTTTTTCTTGCACTCATAGCAAACAATATTAGATGAAACTTTATTACCTTGCTTACCTTGCTTTCAAATAGATTTATGGAATTTCCTTATTAACATCTCCATCTCTTCATCTTCAAATTTCGAGGTGCTTGAATCTGAGTCCTCTTTAAATGCTCTAAAAGCAATATTCTTCTTCTTGCTCGATATCTCCTTGTTTTTCTTCATATTTTCTAGTTGGACTTCGTAGGCCATAAGGCTACCAACTAGATCATCCAAAGGGAGAGTGGAGAGGTCCTTCGCCTCTTGGATGGCTATGGTCTTTGGAGCCCAATCACTTGTAAGAGATCTTAGGATCTTCCTTACAGGCTGCTTTTCCATGAACTTTACTCCAAGGTTCTTCATGGGGTTGACGATTTCCCCAAACCCTGTTTACATGTCTTTAATTGTTTCTCCTTTTGTCATCCTGAAACACTCACAACTTTCCGTTAGAATAGATATGCAAGTTTCTTTTACCTTACTGGTCCCTTCGTAGGTGACCTCGCGAGTATTCCAAATTTCGCATGCGGATTCACATGCCAAAATTTGGTTGAACTCTTCTTTTGATAATGCACAATAAAGCACATTCATAGCCTTTGCGTTGCTGGCAATCTTCTTTTTCTAATTTGCTGTCCATGCTACTCCTTCTTGTGGCTCCAGATCTGAATATCTTTCTTGAATGAGGCTTCACGATTCTTCATCCATCGCCTTCAGAAATACTTGCATCCTTCTCTTCTAATACCCATAGTCCGTCCCATCAAAATAGGGAGGACGTGCCGATGATTGTCCTTCAGTGTGCTTTGATGTTGATGCCAGCGCAAGTCGAGTTGTTACATTTTCTCGCAACCCGCTCTGATACCACCTGTTGGAAACCTTGGATCTACTATAGATGGCTACGTGCACAAAAACACTCAAGTGAATATTAGTAATAATAAAATATTTGCACAAATAACAATCCACAGAAATTGACACAAGATGTGTAATGGTTCCCTACTCACTTGGGTACTCCACTACCTAACCCTCCTAGCTTAGGACTTTTAAGCCGATTCCCTCAACCCCGAGGGAATCACTTTACTAACCGAGGTAATTAATGGGTTACCTTAAACCAAATACAGCAATGGGTTATCCCAACCCAATGAGCAACAAGCTTAATTACAAAGATAGCACTTGTGTAGGACAAAAGAAATCTTACAACAAAATACCTAAGCCTCTCAATAATAATTAAAATAAATACCAATTGGAGAACCTAGGAAGGACGTGAACGCTTTGTAATTGCGTAAGAAAAGCATGTCGATGTGTTTGCAAATCGTAGAGAGATTGAGAGCATCAAACAATTTCTTCTCTTCAAAATATGATGGAAATATGAAATATAGCTCTTGAATTTTTCTTTTCCTTTCTTGTGTGCAAACTAAGAGTCCTAGGGTCTTCTTATAGAGTTAGGACCTTAGTTACTCGTCTACTAGACGTTGGGGTTTAATTCCCAACATTCAAGATCTCAAAATTAATATTCTAGCCGTTTAAATTTGAGCCAACAGCTAATCGGTACCAGTAATAAAGTATGAGTATCAGTACTAGCTGCTTACTGTTGTCCAGCAGCCAGCACAACATGAGTCGTGGTAACGGCACTCATCAAGGGTACCAGTACGTATGACTCCCAGGTTTGAGACTCACTAGGCACTGTGACCTACCTGTACCGGTACTTGTCATGGGTACAAGTACTTGTAAGCTCCAGGCCTGAACTAAGTCCTCAAACTATGACCATCAGATACCGATACTCTTAATTAGTACCGGTACTTGTTACTTATAGTTTGAGACATAGGCTCAAACCTGCGCCTTGCATGTATCGGTACTTATGAATAGTACCGGTACTTGCTTTCAAGTACCTTCATTTTAAGTGTATTACCAATTAGTTCATTAGTCTACTTTAACCACTAAATCAATATCTTTTAAATAATACGTACTTTGAATGATCGTAATGTTAATCGTAATTTATCTCTATTTAATTTTATGATCTAACTTATGTTTCTTTGTTAAGAGGCATACATTTTAAGAAATAAAAAACCTATTCTAAAAGACAACAAAAACTCCAGATCGAAGATGATCTTCTATCAACATCTCCTCCTTGTCATCTTGCCTCCCTGACATCATGCCTCCTTGTCATAATTCTCTATTTGCCTTGATCTTCACCTAATTCTGAAATATCACTCAATTGCAAACATTAATCTACAATAATTTTGTTAACACCAAAATAAGATGTGGAACATGGTTCCAAAAATATTCACACGTAAGCTGGCACATGGTGGATCGTATCCATCAAGGGGATGTTTATTTGGACTTGTTCAAAAAGCTTGACCAAGTCTTCCTCAAGTGATCTGGGAGGGATGTGTGCTGGATGACCATCCTAAGGGTGGGCTCTGAACTACCAGGGCTAGAGTGGCTAGGATAAGGTGGGTCCTGAATCATTTTGCCACTGTGTAGTCATAAATCCACTTTAGTGGATCATTATTTAGCCTAAGTACTCTCTAATTAATTATTCTTAGTTGTTAATTAATTAAGAGTTATATGATAATTCACCTTAGTCTACATATAATTTTATGCGTAAATTTTACATCTAATAACATATGATATGGTAACATAATCATTTGGTGGATGTAGGCTAGGTGCAAGAAGTATGAAGACATTATTCAGACATTCTATAAGACGTCCGGAGCCTAGTTTGGACGTCTGAGAACGTCCATCATGGACTCACTACGATCCACACTTTTTAAGACGTCTGGAATGTTGATCGGACGTCTGATGAAGAATGGCCAGAACTTATCTTCTGTTCCAACCACTTGCAATCTTCGCCAAGTGGTTGGAGAAGTTGGTGGCTGAAGAGAAATAGATGGAGAGGTTTTAAAAAGAGGTTGATCCTCTCCACTGAGGAAGCACCGTTTCCACTGCGGAACCACCGAGCACCGTGGCCATTGCGGACACTGTGTCAACGGCGTGCACCGTGATCTGAGCCTACTCCTTCTCCCACCCTCGACCTCTTGTGCACGGTGACAGCGTGCACTTCCTTCGCTCTTAGTCATCCATCACCACCGTCAACACCCTTCACCACCTTCTCCCTTCCCATGCCAACACCACCACCCCTCGACGCTCAACCACCCACCCGCGAACTCCCTCGTGCCCTCGTGCACAGCCACGCACACGCATCAGCCACCTCACCATCAGTCCTTGCACGTGCGTGCACACTCGTGCTCACAGCCATAGCAACCGGTCGCGCTCCCTCCTCTTCTTCTTCTCCGTCAACCAATAGAGAGGGGGAACCCAAACCACCCAAAAATGCAGCCATTACCATGAACCTCTGTTCGCCATGCTGTCGACTCCAACGAACTCGCCATACCCTTACAAGCAAGGCCATGCCCTCAGAACTGCCCACAACAACCTCGCGCATCGGTGAGCCGCCGCCGGCCCTCCTCATCACCGGCGAGAGCTCCGACCACTATTCGATGCACCGTCATTGCCCTCGTGTAGCTCTCGTCCGCCTCGACCTTTCTCAAGCTCCTCGGCCTCTGTCGTCGCTCCCTCTTCGAGCATGCACAAGGGGAACGAATCCCCTGTTTTGGGTCCAATTTATATTTACCAAAAAGGCCATTGCCAATCACTATTCATTTATTTGATGCATTAAAAATATTGGGGGGTAAATTGCAATAATGCACTTACATTTCCTTGAATTTGCTTGACTTATGTTATGTGCATCAGTTCATATTGGATTTGGATTCAGATTTGAATAATTCCTTGCTAGCACGTATACAACTAGAAATTATGTGAAATTCTGATCACATCTTTAATGAATATTTTATTAGGGTAAAATTATACACATAACCTTACATTATTAAATTATTGTGTCTTATTTTTGTTGCATTTCGCATCGAATTTGAGCATGAATCTCGCACTCGATTGGATAAATACAAGGAAAAATTATTTGTGAATTTATTGATCTGTTCCTCCCTGTGGATACGATCTAACTCTTCGTGGTTAGTTTTATTGTAATATTTTTGTTTAGGATTTTCCACCATGTGATTTTACTATGATGACATATTTTTATGATACATTATTTCTACAAGCAAAAATATCTTGATCATGTAGTAACAACGTTTAGGCTTGCCTAGTTTGAGTTCGGAGTTGGCAAAAGTGGTGGTTGCTGCTGATATCTTGAATATGATGTAGATGCCTCCATCCCATCGGATGATGGTGCAGAAGGGGCCGGATAGACATAGTGAGATTGGCCCTGATTTGGGTTCATAATGCACCTTTGGTTTGACATGTTATTCAGATTTGGCAGAGGTTGGGAAGGAAGTGCACCCGACTGGCGAGTCCCACCATCTGTATGAGTTGATTTCAAACCTCTATGATCTCTTCCTTATGTTGTTTCTACATAGCCGCATTAGTCTTCTAGATATCAACTAGGGCTTGCAAAATCAAGCTCATTTGATCTTCCTTGGTAGGCCTGGTTTGGAAATTAGGATTGGGCCTAGGCTAAGCGGGCTGAGACTGCCGTGGAGCATGTGGTCAGGGTTGGAATTGAGGTCTCGAGTTCTAATTATTTCCTGACCACTTGAAATTCAGATGAGTTGGAGAATGGATCATTTTGGATGGTGTGGAAATCCTCGCAGGTTTGAGGAACTCTAGAGTAATCAAAGTATGAGGGTTCAAAGTTCCCCCAACTTGAGTAAGATGGCCTGGAGTTTCCTTTGAAAGCAGGATTAGATGGGGTTGGATACTCATCCATCCCTTGATATGCATGGTGGTGAATGTTATGCACGACCTCTCTACCTGAGGGCGGATTTGCATACGTGTTTTTCTATGAAGAGGTGGCTCTCTGTAGATGTCAAGTTAATTCATCCACCTTCTTCTCGATGATGGAGACCTTATCTAGGCGACTAGCCACAAACTCTAGGTCAATGGATGCGAATAGTTCTCGTGTCTTGTGTGCCCCTCACATGTTTGTCAATGCACAGGTGGTTCTCTGGTCGAACACATAGATAGACTCATTGTTTATGGAGTTCTCGCCCATGTTCTTAAGAATCTCCCAAACGGTGACTTCATGTTGACCCATGATGTTACCACCACAAGTTGCATTGACAAATAATCGAATGCCCTCACGAAGTCCCTGGTAAAAAGACTGGACTTGTTCCCATTTAGAAACTCTGTGATGAGGCATTTTCATATGAGATCTAGAAAGCAGTCCCGTGCCTAATGAAGTGGTTCTCCTGTATTCTACATGAAATGTGTGATCTGATGCCGCAAGGCATTAGTGCAACCAACTAGGAAAAATTTCTTCAGGAATTCAGATTGGAGTTCCTCCCATGTGTTGATCGGTCGATGATGTAAACACATTTACACTACTTAAAATGTCTATTTATGCATGTTCTTAAGCATAGGATTGCATTTCATGATATAAATATTGCATTACATGCATCATCTTGCATTTAGAGTAGTTTGAATAAAATGGAGGTTAATTGTCTCCTTTTATGTGCTTGGACAGGGCAAATATTTTATCGGGGCCTCGGATCAAAGATCCAACCGTATGGATATGATCAGGGCGACGATTGGAGTTCAACGACTCTAAGATCGCCCTAATTAGGCATCCGTAGCATCAGATAGAGACCGGGGAACCCTAGAAGATCAAGGGCTAGGATGGTGTAAATCTGCACTTTAGATGACAAATCCGACCACATGGATGAATTCGGATCGACGATCGCAGCCAAACGACACAAAAATCGAGTCAATCCGACATCCGTGGCACCATCTACAACTTCCAGAAGATGGACGGCCAAGATGGTGCCACGTGGCGCCATCTCAGCCGCCCAAACGGACGCTGGCATTTTGTGAAGGCCCCCGCCCAATCGCTCTCCACCGTCAGATGGAGATCCAATGGCTGTGGCCGCCCGACGCTTAAAACGTGCGCTCGACCATCCGCGCCCCGCAGCGCAGCAGTCGAGCACGCTTATGCGAGCGCGGGGCGCGGGTTCGAGCCGCGGCGAGTGGATTGGAGGTGCGGGTTATTGAGGTGTGTGGAGCGTCGGATGGAGATCGTGCGGTCGCGGGCGCCCGATAGCGTCGACGCGCGATTGGATGCCCCGCGTAACGCGCGTTCGCACGCTCAGGCGGGCGGGTTGCAGCGGGCGCGGACGTGATTTAAGCCGTCCGATCTTATGATCGGATGGCTGAGACTTCGCGGACGTGCGTAGGTGTTACCCACGTGGGTAGCCGAGCGGGCGCGCGTGGGCGCGGCGGCGACGGCCACGTCGGGCCTTTAGTGACGGATTTATCCGTCACTAAAGACCCCTTATTTATTATTTTGAAGATGTAATGTCCATTTTGCCCCCACTCCTTGCAACTATAAAAGGAGACCCCCTCCATACGAAATTATCATCCCTTCTTTCTCCTCTCTACCCCTCCAAAGCTCAAGAGAAGCTTGTCCCACACCTGGGATGCTTCTCGCGAGATAAAGTCTAATTTTCGTTCCCCTTCGAAAGTGGATCCCGCGACGACGACGGCGTGCTGCTTCGTTCCCGTTCTTCTGCTTCGTCCTCCTTCGTCCCGCTTCGTTCTCCTTCGTCCAGGCGTCGTCCCGTCCGGCTCGTCCTCCAAGCAACCGTCGAGGAGGATTTCTCTCTCCCTATTCTTTTTACCGCTTTCTAGTATAGATTTACTGCTTTCTAGATTAATCTACTCGTCCTCCAAGCAATCGTCGAGGAGGACATTTCTCTCTCCATTCTTTTAATGCTTTCTAGAGTAAATTTATCGCTTTCTAGAGTAATTGTTTTATGCTTTCTAGTCGTAATGAACAATCTCTTCAATACAAAAATTCCTTGTTTATTCTACATCTCATTTTGATTTCTCTGTGTAATATTCTCTTTCTCTCTTACTTTCTGTCTCTCTTATATTTATTGTAAATAATTAGATGGTTCTAAATTGAATTATTCTGTAACAAATAAAAAGAAACGCGTAGTTTTTAAATCAAACGTCTGCCTCCCTGTGTTCGACCTAGAATTTTAATTTCGGTATAAATTTTATTTGTTGAACACGAATTCTTCGCTTTCGAACTACAATGACAGGTTTTCCAAAATCGAACACGTTAGCGTAGGTTCGTAATCGTTCAACAGTCGAGTCAGGGTTTGATACCAATGGGTAGCCTTATCCATAAGGGAGAAGGAGAACATCTTCATGAGTAGGATGTCTCAATTCTGAACAGGTCGTCCAAATGTCTAGGTCAGATGTTTCAATTGTTTGATGTGTTGGAAGGGGTCTTCGAAGTTCAAGCTATGAAATTTGGGGATTGCGTTGATTAGATTCAGCTTTAATTCAATGTCAGGTCCTCTAGCCGAGATTTGCACCCTGGGTTAGATAGATACCGTTGCGAGATTGTAGTGATCTTGCAACTGCGAACATTGTGGAGGATTCATGAATGCATGGAATAAATCAATGAGATGCTGTAATTGATTCTGAACATTGGGCACTTCTTCTTGATTCTCCATGGAGGCAGAAGATAGAGAACTGGGCTCAGATGTGGAATGATCGGAAGAGATTTCGATATGATCGGCCGGGAACCCAAATAATTGGGTTGGCGCTTGACCCCGACAAGAGTGAACTGCTAATGGAGGTCTCATGATTGGTCTTAAGGACCTCCTCCCGTACATGCACTATGAAATCAGATGAGGGACAGAATGTGTATTAGACCCAATCGAGGCACCAAACAAGGCTGAGTAACAATGGTAATTCGAGGTAGATTGTTTACGCGGCTAGATCATGTTTTAACAGATATCTTGTTGTAATATAGATGGACTCTCTGCGAAAGCAAATAAAAATTTATAACTCGAAAATCAAAGTATCTGAGGTCAAACACAAGGAGCAATTTGAGTATTCCAAAACTTGAGAACACAGCTTTTAATAAAAAGCAATGACTAGTTCAATAAAAATGACAGGATAATGTTATGGAGAAAATGCTCAAAAGGAATTGGACGTCTGATATTGCATCAGACATCTTAAAATTGGCCTTCAGAATCTTCTCTTCTGTCTTTGCTTTGCTCTGCTGCAGCTATGGTTTCTTGTTTCTCCTTTTCTTTTTCTTCCTTAGCCGCTCCTGCTCCTCTTCTTTTTCCTTTGCTTTCTCTCTTCTTGATTCTCTTCCTGCAGCTAATTCCTGGCTTGGTCTCCTCTTAAGTTTCCTTCTTTTTCTTCTTCCTTTGCTTTCTTGCTTCTCCTCTTTTTCTCTCTCTTCTTCTTTCTCTTGGTCTGCCGTACCTCTGCTACAGTGTGTCTTTCTTCTTCTTCTCCTTCGCTTGCAGCAGCTAAGTCCTGCTTCTTTGTCTTGCTGCACTTCTTCCTCCCTTAGTGTCCTCTTCCTGCACAAGCACCACGCAACAAAACCTATTCCCCTACCCTCCCCGTGCGTCTCTCTCTCTCTTTTAATCTCTCTTCGGTATGCTCTCCCAGAGCTGGGTTATCAGGTCGGTCGCGCGCCCAGGTCCAGGCACACCGGCATGGGTGTGGTGCGCAAGGAGTGCTCGGTAGGATAGTCGGGTCGGGTTGCCAGGTCCGCAGGTTATATGTCACAGACGAGGCATGATAGGTGAGGCGAGGGACCTCACCCCAGTGATTTCGAGGCAAACAGCTGAGAACACAAAATCCACTTCAACCACTCAGATAGCTTACGACTTACCGAGGTGGGACTAAAAGTCCTACCCACTGCTGCTGGCAACTGCAGGAGAGCAACTTCACAATTGGTGTAGCTGCAGGTCTCGTGGCACCCTCTATCAGGCTGGACTTGCACACACTCTCAACCCACACAGTCTGGAAACCTGGGAGCTGACGATTGTGGCCTCGAGCTGGAGAACAATCGAGCTCGAGTCGTCGCTAATGGCGGCTGGGAGCTCGACCCTGCACGACACAAAAGGAGCCTTGCGGCTCTATCAGACCACAGGAGGACCTTCACTGTGTCACGGTGAAGGTGAGGTGATCGGTGGCAGGCCACGGGCCACTTAGGCGTGCGTGCCTAGGTCACTCTGTGGCCGGATTTATGGGTTAGGTCGGGGGAAGCGTGGAGTGCGTGTGGCGACCTGTGGATGGGTGGAAGATGTTTAGTGGACTGTGGCGGTGGTTGTGAGGTTGGTGGCGAGACGTGTGGAGGTGTGGAGTGACGGATGCATCTCACCGGAGGGTGGCTGGAGATGGGGAAGATGCGGGCAGATAGTGCCAGTCCAGGGGTGTTTTGTGAAATAGAATGAGGGAAAGGAAAGAGTGGAAGAGGAGGAGCTTATCTGGAGTATTTGGAGCGAAGGGGGCAGAGGAGACGGATGACACGTTTGTGCCGTCATCGGAGAAGACAACCTTGAGGGGGAGATAACGGCAACGAGGAGGAGGACAGGAAGGCGTGCGCTAGTGCGGCGCGACGTAGAAGAACAAGGCAAAGTGAACCCTGCTGTTGGTATGGCAGCAGAGCGATGAGAGGGAGGAGGAAGAATCGCCGGAGCTTGCGGGCTACTTGGCTGGAGAGAGGGGAGATGAAGTCTGGGGGAGTCTACAGCCAAAACAAGCTTAAGAGATTCGTAAGGGACCGGGGATCCTTTTATAGTTGCTGGCCGAGCTTCTGGTGCGTGGAGGGCAAGCCTTCTACCACCGACTTCTCACCGGAGAAGGAAGGTAGTTGGAGATCCAAATCTCTCATGCGTTCGCACAAGAGATTTGATGAAAATCAAATATTGTAATTGAGCTCAAATGGAAGGGGATTCTTCAGAGAATCTCCCTTCCAAATCTGGGAGATCTCTGAGGAATCAGGGAGTATACCCCCTCCGTTCCTTGTCGGAGAAGGATTCCTCCCCAATAATGGTGGAGGGACCTATTTGCAAGAGTGGCGAGGAAGTTAGGGGTGTTTGTGTAATGGTTTTCAAAAGATAGGGGCCAAAATGTAATTAGGTGTACTAATTTGCAAAGTAGGTCAAGATAACCTTCCCTTAGGTCCAAATTTTGGTACAAACCTAATTTGGACCGAAGGAATCCAATGGTGAAGTTGGATTTTAGGTTTGACCACGTTTGACTAGACTTTTTGCACAAAAACCTAAATTAGGTCAATTAATGAGCTAGGGTCCCAATCTAGGTCAAAATAGGTTCCAAAGGTCAAATTGAAGGTTATAAACCCTAGGGGATATTTTTCCATGAATTTTAGAGGGTTTAGTTGATTTTTATCCTGACCAGAACCCTGTTGAATCAAGAGGATTTATTTTAGGGTTACCAGATGTCATTTAATTCCTGGATTGCATATGAACCCATTTCTGATTGAAACAACCCACTTTTTATCTTATTCAGACCATTTGACCTATGTTTTGCCTCTGAGAAACCTCGTTTATGTAGTGCAATGGTAAACTTGTAGTTTTACCCTTTATTTCATGTTTTCTTCTCAGAACACTTATTCCTTGAATTAAGCCCTTCTCTTGGTTATGTAGGAGCTCTTATTCTCTTTCTTGGGTCAAAATGAGCTAGTTAGGGCTCATGATGAGGCTCTTATCATAGATGGACCTCTGGATCAGAAACTCATGCACCTAAGAATTACTTGGGCAGCCAGAAAAGAATAGTCCCGCAAAGACACCTACACAGTAGAGCGTCCCCATGGGTTATAGGGTTTCCCCCACCTAACCTTCCTTGTCACTACGATTCCAAGTAGACCAAAATGTGTGAGCTTGACTCCTAAGTCTACCAGTTTTAATCCTACTTGTGCCTCGAATTTAACTTGAACTTAAAGTTAATTTGATTTGTGACCTAATTTGTAGGTTGGTTGATTCACAAAGTGAACCAACTTCACCTGACCTGCCCTAAAGTTGAGGATGAGATTTGGGTCAAGAACCCAAATCACCCTGAATTGGTTTGCAAACAAGTTCTTAGGTGGTCAGCATAAAATTTACGAGAAAAATTAGGGTTTTGGGAGACTCATCATTGCAGTTGCAAAATATCGCTACCAAATAAATTTTACCGAAGCTCAAGATGAGCCCCGGGTTGAGCACAGGGAGGCGACATTTGATTCTTTGAAATCCGCATTTCGATTTATTTGACTTTGGTGTTTTTATCTTTTGTAATTTTTTGTGGTATTTTTTGATAAATAGAATAGCAGGAAGGGATTTATCTAACTAATCTACTATACAACTAATTAGAGAGACAAAGAGAATATCAATATATAACTAGAGTCTATTACAACTAATCTTAAAGTATAAGACTACACTAGAAAGCGATAAAAGACAGAATGAGTTGAGAAGAATCCCCCTCGACAGCTGCTTGAAGGACGACTTGCTTTGACGGCACCTGGATGTAGGTGGTGAAGAGTTGGAGGAAGGAGAATGGCATCAGAGGAAGGAGGACCTGGCAGGACGACGTTGCGACAAGGATCTACTTCCAGATCAGGGTGAGAGGACGGCCACAGGATGCTCCACGAAGGGGGTGAGAAGCGTGAAAATGTTTTACTTTTCTACTTTAAGGAGCATCCCGGGGCTGGGACCAGCTCCTTAGAGGTTTGGAGGAGGTGTGGGAAGAAGAGGAAGAGATGATTTGAGAATGGGGGGTGTAGGGGTCCTTTTATAGTGGAGATATGAAAGCCAAAAACATGTACGGGTCAACAACGACATTTAAAAACGTCGTTGAAGACCCCCCTTAGTCGTTGATGAAGGCCTGCTAGCACTCGCACATGCGTGTGCACTGTTGGTGATGAGGATGGAGGAGCCACGGCCGTTGGATCAGAAACGAATGGCTGAGATGGAGCGGAGAGCACGCTCACAGATCTCGCCACAGCTCTGCATATGATCGCATGTGCAATCGTGCGTGATTGTGCACGTGCATGAGTCGGGGTCATCCGATGCACAGGGCAACGTCACGTGGTGAAGTCACCGCCCCCTAATGGACATCCAATGGACACAATAGAATCATTCTTGCACTCGCGAAATCAGGTGCTGTGGCTAGCTTCGAACGCGCGTTGGTGGCTTGAGAGCTCCCTTTACGACCGTTGTTCCACGTGCTCACAAGTGTCGAGATGATGAATTTCTAAGGCGTGGTGGAGGCAGCTTTTCAGTTGTTGGATCTTGATCAAACGGCTGAGAATTGATGGTGCAGATGAAGGGAGATGCTATGGCCAGCTTGAATGGTCTAGATGGTGCCACGTGGTGCCATCTTGACCACCCAACTTCAGATGCTTGTAGGTGGCACCACAAATGTCGGATTGGGTCAATTTTTGCATCACTGGGCTGCAATCATCAATCCAGATCCATTTGTGTAGTTGGATTTGTTGTTTGAAGCTCTAAATTATGTCACCTTACCCCTTAGTCGTTGATCTTCCTCGAACTACATAAGGTGCTACGGGCTTCGATCAATGCGATTTTGGAGGTGTTAGTCTCCGATCGTTGTCCTGATTAGATTTATACAGTCAGATAGTCAATCTGAGGCCTCGAAATAAATCTCCTCTCCTAGCCACAAAAAGTATCAAATTAACCTATAATTTACACAATCTATCCTAAATGCAGAATGATGCATGCTATGCAATTTTATAATGTGGAATGCAATTTTAAGCTTAGGAACTCGTATAAATAGACATTTTATCAGGAATAAATGTGTATTTATCATACCCACATGCCTATCTTTTGCTAGTCCCTAACAAAACTAACTTAAATGCTATGTATAGAATAGAATTAAGTTTCGATTACTTAGGCAAAATTTATTGATTAACACTAGAAAAATTCAACTAAGGACCTAATTACAAAGACTCAACAGTGCCTGGGTGCCTACCAAAATGCAGACCGCCCAAGTCTTAGGCTTATTTTGAAAAGGGAAGATACTTTTTTTCCGATTTTTTCTTCTTTTCCAATTTTTTTGGATTTTTGAGTTTAGAGTTTTGGGGCAGCTTTCTCCGACTACCCAACCCACCCAAGACTAAAAAAAAACTTTAAGTTCTAAGCATCTCGTGAAAAGTGATAGACTCACTAAGTGGTAGTTAAAACAAACTTCAAGTTTCTACGACCCTAGGTGACTTAAAAGTTTCTACCTAAAGGTTTATCTTTTCGATCTATAGCTTTCTCCCTACTTTCAAATTTTTGATGGGGTCAACATAGGGGCAAACTCAATGTATATCTTCCCGGTTTATTCTACTTCTTGCTTCTTCCATAAGTGTTTTGGGAATTATTTCTGCATTTTGTGAGCTGGGCTTTAGACAACCGACTAATGGGGCGTCAAACCCATGGCAACTTGCCAGCCATACTCATGTGGTGGAGTGTGACTTATTTATTTATTTTTCTCTTCTTTTTTTTTCTTTTTCCTTTTTGAGTATTTTCTTCTTTTTTGAGTAGGTGGCTTCCCTGATCTAAGATTTACCTAAAGACAGCAATAAAGAAATTGGTCATGTGGTTGGGCTCTGGACAATCGGCCAATGGGGCATCAAACCTATGATAACTTGCTAGCCATACCACCCTAGAAAGTTCATTAGCTACCTAATTTCTATTAAAAGCTGCTGAGTAGTGAGTCAGTGCAAATAGTGTGTAGATACTTTAAACTTTAAGTCCCCTCAAATCAGAGGATGGGTTAATAAGTCGTGTACTTATCAACCCAATTTATTTGACCAATTAAAATAAAATTAATGTGGTGAGGACTCGAGAAACATGTCCACATTTTAGTGGACACCTGAGCTGATTAAGCTCAAAAGCCTGAAGAGTCTAAGTGTTCAGGTCTTATCATATCATTTCCTAAGGTTTTTAATGCCTAAATTTTCTTCTAATTCTCTATTTTTTTTTGTCTTTTTGAATTTTATTTTTTTTCTTTTTTTATAAATAAGGAGAAAATAAATAAAAGAATCAAAGGAGCTGACAAAAAATATTCAGAATAAGTATCCACCCCCCCATGCCTAGCTAATGCAATGTCCTCATTGTAAGAATAAAGGCATGAAAAAGGTGGAATAAGAAGATATCACCTGAATTCCTTGATTACCCAGTTGATTCCAAAATAGACTATACATGTGCTGAGTTTATTGCCTTCAGCTAGGCGATGTTCGGCTAAAAGAGATCAGGCCAAGGTGAGATCAACCTTATCCGAGATGGGTTTTGGGAGAACACGGTCAACATACGATTTGAGACGTTGCTTGTTGGCCTTAAAGGAATTACCCATCTTTGGGTTAGATAATTCAACGGCTCTATTAGGAAATACCTGATCAATAATGAACGGGTCGTTCCACTTAGACCTAAGCTTGCCAAGAAAGAGCTTAAGTCGAGAATCAAAGAGCTAGACCCTCTGGCTCGGCTCAAAATTCTTTTGAGATATCATCTGGTCATGAAGAGCTTTGGTCCTTACCTTATAGATTCTGACATTCTTGTAGGCATCATTTCTAAGCTCCTCCAACTCAAATAGTTGGAGTTTCCTAGTCTTCCCGGCTAACTCTAGGTCAAAATTACATTTCTTGATGGCCCAAAATGCTCGGTGTTTATTTCTACGAGTAAGTGACACGCCTTATCAAACACCAGACGGAATGGAGACATACCAATAGGTGTTTTGTACATCATACCGTAGGCCTAAAGAGCATCATCAAGCTTTCTTGAGAGCGCTTAATCGGGTTTTAAGAGTGTTACATTGTAGTATAGCCGAAATAGCATTCAAAACAAATACAATTTTATTATTCAAATATATTTCAAGGTCGAACACAAGGAGCAAATGGAATTCACACACTAATGTCAACAATAAATGCAAATAGAACACATAATACTACTCAAAATCTAATTAGGAATGTAAAGCATGAGTATATGAAGAATAAAAAGAGTTGTAGGAAAAATAATAAAGAGCATATGAGTATCAGACGTCTGATTTGTCTTAAATGTTTAGTGCTACAGTGCTTTTTCTGATTTCTCTTTCTCTGATTCTTCTTATCTTCTTTCTTTGGCTTCTTCTTTCCTTAGCCTTCTCTACCTTCTGCCTTCTCTTCTTCTTTCTCTATCTTTGGCCTTCTCTTCCTTTGCTCTGCCTTCTGCCATTGCTTCTTCTTCTTCCTTCTACCTTAGCTTCCTTCTTCTTCAGCTTCTTCCTTCTTCTCTACCTTAGGCTTTCTTCTTCTTCTTTGCTTTGCCTTAAGCCCTACGATGCTCCTCTCCTTCTTCTTCTTCTTCCTTTTCTGCCTGACCTCCTCTTCTTCTTCTCTAAATTGGCTAAGTGTTGGAGCAATCTCTTCAGAGCAAAACCCCCCTTCCCCCGCGTAGCTCTCCTCTCTCTTTCTCTCTTTTCTATTTCAGAATCGCTCTCCCAGAGCCTTAACCGGTCGGGTAATCGGACCTAACGTAGACCTAGGTCCAGGCTCACCGGTGTGTGTGGTGAGAGAGGAGTGAATAGGTCGGGTAGTTAGGTTGTGGCTAGGTTCATGGGTTATGTCGCAGACGAGTACGTGAGAGGGGGGAGGAGGACCTCACCCTCAGTGTTGGAGGCAAAGAGCGTCTAACACTTTTTCCTTTAATGCACACACGGTCGGCTTTCCACTTCCGAGGTGAGACTAAATGTCCCACCTTCTTCCACGCGCCATAGCAGCAGATGAGGCTTCCAATTGGCAAGGTTGCAGAGGCGTGTGAATCAAACTGAGAGCCTGGATGCATGCGCACCTCAAGTCTGCACTGCCTGGGGGTATCACCTGGAGTAGCAGCACCTGGAGCGTAGCTTCAAGCTTGCTTCATGCTCAATAGAAATGGCAGATGGGCAACGAACTTAAAAACATGAGAATGGCCTCGCGGCCATGTCAAATTGCTCAGGGATCGTCGCCGGAGCACGACGGGTGTGATGGGAGTGGTTTTGTGGCATGTGGGTAGCTGTGGTGGCTGGATGGTGAAGGAAATGGACAGTGGAGGTGGGTCTGTTCGGTGGGGTGTTTGGGTGGTCGATGGAGTGAATGGAGTGAGGGAAAATGATTAGTGAGGTGTGGCGGAGGTTGTAGGATGGTCGACGAGGTGGATGGAGGTGCGAAGCGACGGGAGCACCTCGCTGGAGGAGTTGCCGGAGGTGGAGAAGGTGATGGTGGTTAGTGGCGTCGGTGGATGATTTAGGGAAATAAAGCGAGGGAAAGAAGATGGGAGAGAGAGGGAATCTAAAAACCTACTTCTAAGGGATGAAAGGGGATGGAGTCCCATGCCGGTATGGTTGCCGGACGTGAGGAAGACGAAGACCTCCGTAGGTCAGGCGGCGGCGACGACAGGGCAGAGGCGACGTCGGCTGATGTTGCACGATGCGGAAGACTATGGCGGAGTTAACCCGACCACTAGTATTGTGGTTGGGCGACGAGAGGGATAGGAAGAAGCCATCGGAGCTTGCGGAGGGTTGCGGCAAGCGAGGAGGAAAGAATATGAGGGGGAACTAGCCCAATTTCAAGCTGAGGGAATGCGGTTGGATCTGGGGCTTCTTAAATAGGTCTCTGGAGAGGGATTTGTGCTTGGGGGCCAAGCTTCCAAGAAAGGCTGGGTCGCTAGAGTTGGAAGCTTCAAGTGACCCAAATCTCTTATGTGTTCGCATGAGAGATTGGGAAACAATCAGGGCTCATTAACAGGTTCAGATTAGAGGGGATTACTCAGAGAATCTACCTTCCAATTTTGGATGGGATTCTCTGAGCAATCAATGAGAAACCTCCTTTCAAAGCATGCCAGAGTAGGATTCCTCCGCTATAATGGTGGAGGGACCTATTTGTGAAGACAATAAGAAAGTTAGGGGGCCTATTTAAGAGTTTTTGAAAGTTAGGGGTAGAAATGTAATCAGACAAGACCTGTTTGCAAAGTAGGTTAAGATGAGTTTTCATTAGATCCAAATTTTGCTACAAACCTAATTTGGATCTAATGAACCCAATGGTGAAGTTGGATTTTGGGTTTGACCATGTTTTACTGGGCAATTTATGCAAAAATCCAATTTAGGGCAAATATCTGTTTGAGACCCCATTCTAGGTCAAGATGGGTTCTAATGGCCAAATTTAAGGTTATAAACCCTAGAGAATATTTTTCTATGATTTTTATAGGGTTTAAGTGAATTTTATCCTGACCAGAACCTTTGTTAATCAAGTGGGTTTGTTTTAGGGTTTCAAGGAGTCATTTAATTCATAGAACTCACACAAACCCTTTTTTGTCTGATCCAACCCACTTGTTGTCTTGTTAAAATCATTTGACCTTTGTCTAGCCCTTGAGAAAACCTGTGGTTGTATTGCATTGGTAAAATTGCAGTTTTAACCCTAATTTATTATTTTCCTCTTAGAATGGTTATGTAGTGAATTATGACCTTCAATTGGTTATGTAGGAGCATTTATTCTCTCAATTGGGTCAAAATGAGCTAGTTAGGGCTCATGATGGTGTTCCCATCAAGCTTTTGGGTCCAGTCCTTCCTATCAGGCCTAACAGTTTTCTGTAAAATATTCTTGATCTCCCGATTAGAGACCTCAGCTTGTTCGTTCGTCTGGGGGTGGTAAGGTGTGGAAATCCGATGATTCACCCTGTATTTTTCCAGTAAATTCCTAAATTGGGCATTAGTAAAGTGGCTACCACCGTCATTGATGATAGCCCTAGGAACCCCAATCCAACTGAAGATATTTTTCTTCACAAAATCAATGACCACCTTGTGGTCATTGGTTCGAGTGGGAATAGCCTCGATCCACTTGGACACGTAGTCAACAGCAACTAGAATATACTAGTGCCCAAATGGAGGGAGGAAGGGTCCCATGAAGTCGATGACCCAAACATCGAAGATTTTGATGAGAAGGATCGGGTTTATGGGCGTCATGTCCCTCTTGGCTATGTTTTCGAGCATCTGGCATCGGTAACATGACCTCAAGAATTCCCAGGCATCTTTAAATAAAGATGGCCAATAGAACCCAGATTGCAAAATTTTTGCTACCGTCTTTTCTTGAAAAAATGTCTACCACACTCAGATGCATGGCGGAACTCAAGTATGCTTTGGAACTCATTTTCTGGGAGACATTGACAAATAATCTGGTCAACACCGATGCGATACAGCTTAGGATCATTCCAAAATTAATATTTGGCCCCAGATATAAGCCTATCCCGTTGTTGCTTGGTCCAAACTTGAGGGATTTGACCAACAGCCAAATAATGGACAATGTCCACAAACCAGGGAGTTGGACACCTGAGACTGTAAGGATAGTCTCATCCAAAAAAGTGTCAAAAATTGAGATATCCGAATGAGGAGAATCAATTACAATTCTCAAAAGGTGATTCTCCATTACATTTTGTGCCCCTAATTTGTCTTTAATTTCAAGATCAAATTCTTGAAGTAAAAGAATCCATTGAATGAGCTGGGGCTTGGCAACCTTTTGACCCAAGATATCCCCGATTGCATAATCAGAAGCATTGACCATAATCTCAAATGGGGCTGTCCAAACTGGTGGTTGCAACACTGGGGTGTAGGTAACTACTATTTTCAATAAATCAAATGCTTTGCGGTACGATTCATCAAACTCGAACGACATGTCTTTGGCTAGAAGGTTACTCAAGGGTCGAGCAATGTTCAAGTCCTTAATGAACCTCAGATAGAAACCCACATGACAAAGGAATGATTAAAATTGTTTAATGGATGTGGGTGGGGGAAGTTTAGAGATGGCATCCACCATAGCCTTATCAACTTTAATGCCTCGGTTAGAGACCACATGACCTAAGACAATGCTTTCTTATGTCATAAAGTGGCTCTTTTCCTAGCTAAGGACCAACCGTGTTTTGATGCATCTCTTGAGGATCAATTCCAAGTTAGCTAGGCAAGAATCAAAAGAATCTCCAAAGATAGAGAAATCATCCATGAATACCTCAAGACAATCTCCCACCATGTCAGAAAAGTTGGCTAGCATGCACCTTTGAAAAGTCACAGGTGCATTGCAAAGCCCAAATGGCATCCTACGAAATGCAAAGGTTCTGTAGGGACATGTGAAAGTTCTTTTCCTAGTCTTTGGGATGGATAAGGACTTGGTTATATCCTGAATAACCATCCAGGAAGCAAAAATACTTTTGCCCAGCTAACCTTTCAAGGATTTGATCAATGAATGGCAAAGGGAAATGGTCCTTTTTGGTAGCTGTGTTCAACTTCCTATAATCAATACAAACTCTCCAAGTGGAAGCTAAATGGGTGGTGAAAGATTCCCCTTTCTCACTAGTCACCACGATTATCCCTACCTTCTTGGGAACAATCTGGGAAGAGATTGGGAATGGACAAAATTAACAACCTCTTCAAGGTATGGCAGGTCTACCATGGAGGGTTGAGGGTTCGGCTCGTTAGTGTTAGTAGAATCCTCAAGTACATTAATTACCAAACACATCTCAACGTTGAAATTAGGATCCTTGAGTTCCTTAATAAATCCACAATCCTCAAATTTGTTCATCGCCTTGAAAATATCAAGTGTCAATTTTCTATCTCCAAAGGCGATCTCCATGCTACCACTTTCACAATTGTTGTTGGCTTTGGCAGTAGCGAGGAACGGATGCCCCAGGATGATGGGTGTGTTTCTCAAGTTTTCAAGTACATCCATATCAAGGACTAGGAAATCTATAGGAAAATAGAAGTCCTTGATCTTGACAATAACATCCTCAATAACGCCTTTCGGTGTGGTGACCAAATGGTCCACTAACTGCAGCGTTACTAAGGTCGACCTAAGTTCACCTAATCCGAACTTTTCGTATAGGGAAGTCGGAATTAGGTTAATGGATGCACCTAGATCCAATAGTACCTGATCAAAAGTGTAATCCCCGATGACACATGAAATCCAGGGAGCACCTGGATCTCTCTTCTTCGGAGGAAGGTGATGCAGGATAACAAAACTAGCCTGCTTGGAGAGTATCACCTTCCTCGGGGTGGGTTCTTTCGACTTACGCTTTTGAGTACATAAATCTTTCAAGAGCTTAGCGCAAGCCAGAATGTGCTTAATAGCATTGAGGAGTGGGATACTAATCTCTACATTCTTGAATATATTCAAGAGCTCCTTGTTGCTGTCTATAGGTTTCTTCTTCCTAGCTTTTAATAAGGCTTCAAGGAATGGAATGTGGGTAGTGTCCTCAGTTTCAGGTTCCTGAGCCCTATTCTCTTCTTCAACTTTCTCCTTTTCTTCCTCAAGATCACCAGGTTTTTGGTTACTAGAAGAAGGTAGCCTAGGGTCTTGGGTTTGCTTCCCGTTCCTCAAGGTGATAGAATTTGTAGACACATATGGATTCGGGTCTTGGGGAGGGCTAGGGAAGATATGAGGGGCTTGACTAGCTAGATAAGCAAGGTTATAAGAGATAAATTCTCCTTAATAATCACCTGAGGACAGTAATTCCACTCAAATCCATTCTGAGAAGAAAACATTAAAATAAGGTTAATTTAGCAGTTTTAACATCACATCATGAATGCAGAGTAACCACAGGGTCACCTAGAGATTAACTAAATGTCAATTGAGCATTAAACACCAAGAAGTGGGTCAACACAAATAGAAATAGGGTTTCACGCATTCCGAGAACTAAAACGGCATATAAAACCCTAATTCTCAACCTACTTAAATTGAAGAGGTTTTGGTCAGAAAAAAATTCATCTAAATGTCCTAAAATTCATATAAAAATATTCTAAGAGGTTTGGTACCCTTGGTTTGACCATTTGAACCTATTTTGACCTAGAATAGAGTTGCAAACGGGATTCTACTTTAATTTGGGCTTCCATGCAAATTACCCAGTCAAACATGGTCAAAAATAGAATCCAAGTTCACCATCAGATTTCTTGGGTCCAAATTAGGCTACGGCCAAAATTTGGGCCCAAGCATAGTTCATCTTGACCTAGTTTGCAATTTAGTCCCTTAAAACTCTTTCTCTCACTTAAACCCCTAACTTTTGATATATTGAGATCAAATCCCTAAGTTTCTCGTCTTCTTCATGTTTTAGTCCGTGCTGCCATTGTTAGGTCAACTGACCTGTAGAGGAGCTTTTACTTGATCAAAACCTCATCAAATCAACTTCAAATCCCACCAAATTTGGTGGGATTGGTGTTTACATTACTGAGAATCATCTGATTAGCATCTTAGACTTTGATTCTTGAAAGAGAGGCCATGCAAACCCATGAAAATCGTGGGATTCTTTGCTTCCAAACCAAGGCTCAATCAAGCCTTCTTCCTAAATTAAAGCTCGGTTATGTGCTCTACATAAGCTCGGCGACCCCAGATTGTCCTCCCTAGCTCGGTTCCAGGCCAAAAAGCCTCTTCCTTCTCTCCCTCGACCGCCTCCGACCGCAGCTCTGGCAAGCTCATCAAATCTTCATTGTCATCCTCTACCACGTACAATAGACAGAGGGAACATCTTCCCCAACTTCATCTGCATCTAGTGCACATTAGCTAGCATCGCCTACCCCCTTCTCCTCTCCGTCTCTCCCACAGGAGTGTTCACCTTCTCCAGCGTCAGCCAATCATAGCTGATGCGAAATTCCCTCTCACCTCGTCCATAGTTAAGTTTTCTCTCTTCTTCTCCCTCTATACTTCACTTCCACCTACTTAGATCTTAGGTTCAAACTAAACACCGCCTGCACCACCTTCATCTTCCCTACGGTCGGCACGAGCTTCGATGAGCTCGAGTCGGCACCACAGACCACAAAACCCACTTCCACCACCTCCATGACCTCCGTCGTGTTGCATTGATCAAAAGCCCCAAAGAAATTTGGGGCCTTGATCCCTCCATGCCACCTCGATCTACGCATGCATCCTTCGACATCGTCACTGACTCACACACTCCCTCACATCACGCCACGATTGCCACTTCACTCGCCGTGCTCCGACGATCATGTTGAACTATTTTAATTGGGCTGCAAGACCGTATTTCGTCTTTCAAAATTTGATCGGAGCACCACCGCCGCCGCCATCATCTTCACCTCCGACAGCTTCCTTCCAACCATCATCGACACCGCCTAACACCCTTAATCAAAGCGTCCACCTCTTATGATACTGTATAGGCCCTCAATTAGGAGAAGAATCAAGCTGCGACTCCAACATTCAGCTGCTTGGTCTCACACAGCTTCAGTAGCAGAAGCCCTCGGCTTAGTCTCATATCGTGGGCTCCAAATCTCGCGCAGCAGATAGAATGAATTCATCTCCCAGGCTGTTTGCCTTTCACAGTGGGGGTGAGGTCCTCGCCTCATGTTACCTTGCACTCCTCGCTCACCTCGCACGCTCGGTGAGCTTGGACCCTACATTCTACCCGATTACCTGGTTACTCTGCACCCATATACCCGATTGAGGAAAAAAGAAGGAAATCCGAGGAGGGTAGTGGTAGGTTTTGCCTCGGGAATCATGCCCATACATACCAACACTTGGGCATTTTTTAGGCTTTATGCTTGTGCCTTATGTTGAGACTTGGTGGTTAAGTCGTCTGACCTTAGGGTCTGAAGTCTGATTGAAGGTTCTATGGGATTATTTGATATTGTGGATTTATCTGATGTGGCTATTTGAGATTAGTGGTTCAAGACCACTATTGAGATATTGATTTGAGCTAAATTGAATGCTTTGATATGTGTTTTACTTGAGGGATATCCTTGGTGATCTAAATCACCATTTTTAGTGTTTTCTCTTCTTTTTATCATAGCAATTTCTTGAGATACATTGGTTTATCATTGAATATCATTTTGAGTAGATTATTATTCATTGCATATTTTTCTCTTCATTATTTCTATATTATGATTAGTGTGTGAATTCCACATTTGTTCCTTGCGAACGACCTCGTATTCAATTCTTGTTTTTGAGCACTTTATAAATTTTAAATATTGCAAAGCAATTTTTGTCAAGTATACTATGACGCGATACATTCCTTAAAAGACAACACACACCCCATGCAACATTTTGGCGTTGTTGCCAGGGAGAATGTGCAATTCACCACCAATCTTTTTTTTTTTAGCTGATTACTAACTTGCCCTATCTATTTTTTTTGCGAAGTATATCATGAGAAGATCTTCTGCACAATCAACCACTCTACGGGCAAGTAAAATTTCTCTTCTTCCCTGATCATCTCTTAATCTTGGGAAAGAAAAAAGGAAACAAAATCAATTAGGATTCACTTGCCTAATTTTCCTAGTAATATCACTTAAAGGTAAAAAGTTTCCTAATTTGCGAAATTAAAATCTGATTGAAGTTGAGATGATTTTGATTAGAGATCCACATCCTGATTTCCTATATCTACTAGGGATTTATGCTTAAATTATCGACATCTTGGACTATTCACATTCTTGTTTGAGTCCAAGGTGTCATATTTGAGATCAAATTAGACTTGAGAATAGAGCCAATTAGGGTTCTGAAGTGTTAGTACATGATGGGAACACTATCATGAGCCCTAACTAGCTCATTTTGACCTAGAAAAGAGACTAAAAGCTCCTACATAACCAAGTGAAGAGCTTCACTCAAGGAATAACTACTTTGAGAGGAAAACAACAAATAAAGGGTAAAACTGTAATTTTACCATTGCAGTACAACAACGGGATTTCTCAAGGGATAAACATAGGTCAATGGGTCATAACAAGATGAAAAGTGGGATGGTTCAATCAGAAAAGGGTTAATGTGAGATCTGAGAATTAAATGACATCCTATAACCTTAAAACAAACCTACTTAATTTAACAAGGTTCTGGTCAGAATAAAAATCAACTAAACCCTCTAAAATTCATGAAAAATATCTTCTAGGGTTTAGAACCTTCAATTTAGCCTTTGAAACCTATTTTGACCTAAATAGGGGTCCTTGTCATACATTTGCCTTAATTTTGATTTTTATGCAAAATACCTAGTCAAACGTATTCAAACCTAAAATCCAACTTCACCATTGGATTCCTTAGGTCAAAATTAGGTTTGTACCAAAATTTGGACCTAAGGGGAGGTCACGTTGACCTACTTTGCAAAACAGTCCACCCAATTACATTTTGACCCCTAACTTTTAAAAATCATTGCACAGACCCCCTATCTTCCTCGCCACTCTTTGCAATTAGGTCCCTCTACCGTTACAGCGGAGGAATCCTACTCTAGCGAGGATTCAAGAGGGAGATCTCCTTGATTCCTCAAAGAATCCCTCTCAAATTAGAAAGGGAGATTCTCCGAGGAATTCCCGATCGTGTGAACCACATTTTGCGCTCAGATTCGCACCCAATATCTCGTGCGAATGCTCGAGAGATATGGGTATCTCATGGATTTCCTACTCCGACAAAGTTTCCGTGCTTGGAAGCTTGCCTTCCAAGCACAAGGCCCTCTGCTGATGCCTATAAAAGATGCCCCAGGCCTAGACGATCATCTTAAGCTTGAATTGGTCGCAAAAACCCCAAATTTCTTCCTCCCCCATCTCCGGCCAATAGCACGCAAGCTTCGACGATCTCTCCTCCCTCTTCTCGTCGCTCTACCACCATACCAATGGCAGAGTCTTCTCCGCCTTGCTCCTCTGCATCGCACCATACCTACGCATGCTTCTCCAACCCCTTCATCGTTGTTGTCTTCCTCATCTCAAGGTTTTCGTCTCCGACGACGGCTAACATGCGCTGCTCGCCCTCCGCCTCCCCCCTTCATCCAAATGCCCTCAGTTAAGTTCCTCTCTATCTATCTTTCACTTTCCCCCTCTTTATTTCACAAAATCACCTTCGACAGCCATAAACCACCTTCGTCTTCCTCATCTCGCCCGCTCACCCGCCTCTTCCGCGACCCACGCAACACGGACCTGGCTGCCTGACCCAATAACCCTGCACTTCTTGTGCACCACCCATGCTGGTGCGCTTGGACCCGGGTGCGCTTGACCTGACCCGTATACCCAATTGGCTCTGGGAGAGCGAACCAAAGAGAGAGAAAGAGAGAGAGAGTACGCGGGGGAGGGTAGGGGTACGTTTTGCACTTCTCTGTGCAGGAAGAGAAAGATGGAAGGGAAGCTGAAGGAAGGAGCAGCGGAAGGAAAGAAGGCCAAGGCATGAGAGGCTAACAAAGGAAGCTGAAGACTTGTGAAGGCAGAGGCTGAAGAAGAAGGAAGGAGAAGGCACAGCTGAAGGAAAAGAAGACGAGAAGGAAGGAGTCGCAGAAAGAAAGAAGCTGAGGCAGAAGACAGAGAAAGAGAAAGGAGCCAAAGCCAAAGAGAGAAGGAGATCAAAGGCAGAAGAAAAGAAAGAAGAAGAAGAGAAGAAAGGAGCCGCTGAAGGATGGAGACCAAAGGCAGAAGAAAAGAAAGAAGCCAAGGCAGAGGCAAAGAAGGCAGAAACCAAGAGAAGAAAAGAAAGAAGGAGACAGAAGGAAAAGTAGCCACAGAAAAAGAAGAAGAAAGAAGGCATCAGAGACGAGAGAAGAAAGAACAGAGAGAATAGACATTCTATTTCTTTTTACATCTCTATTCTTATCTTTAGCATTTATATACATTGAATTAATTCTTTTGATTCATACTATTGTGAACATCAAATTTTATCAATTTGAGATTGTGTTCTTAGTTTTTAAATACCAATTTGCTCCCCGTGTTCGACCTCGGATACTTAATTTTTCGAGTAATAAAATTCTTATTTGTTTACAAGGTGATTTCACTTATACTGTAATGCAACATCATTTATCTTTTAAACACCAATCTCGCCTTCTGTTAAACATTTTGGCACTGTTGTCGAGGAGCAATGGGCATTTTAGAAGCTTTGATCACAACCTTTGATTCAGTACTAACTTACTCTCTTTCTTCTGCTGTGATTGTTTCAGGGGAAGAAAAAGAAAAGCAGCCGCACAACAACCACACTAGGAATAGGTAAATTCTCTTTATCCTTTCTCTTAATCCCCTCAAAATCTGAAAAGGAAAACTAAGAAAAATCAATCTAGGGAAACCTATTTCCATAATTAGTAATTCACCAAAGTTGACTGATTTTTATTTCAACACATTCTTTGAATTGCACATCCATTTAAGGTAACTAGGGCTAACACCCTCTTGATTGAGCCCTAGATACCATCTTTGAGGCAACTAAATTGGACCAAGTAGAGCCAACTTAAGGATTTCAATCTAGGGTTTTTAGAGACACATCTTCTCTTAAGCAAAGAATCAAAATTTTCAAAAAGAGGTGTGCCTAAGCCTTGTTTGAAGAGATTTATCCAAGAGAAACCATAAAGAAAATCAAGCTCTTAACTCACTTGAACCCTAAAAGAAAGGACCTAAAAGCTCTCAAAGGAACAAAGAGGTGAAGTTGACCCTTTAGGTCAACCAACCTTAGAATTAGGTCACTTTTTGCACTCAAAAAGATCTAAAGTTCAAGTGGAACCCTAAGCACCTTGATCTTAATTAAAAGTGGTAGACTTAAGAGGTCAAGGTCCCCATTCTAGTCTACCAAGAATCTCAGTGACAAGAGAGGTCGGGTGGGGGAAACCCTGTAACTCATGGGGACACTCTACCGTGTAGGGGTCTTTGCGAGACTCTCCCTCTTTGGCTACCCAGGTATTTCTCAGGTGGATGGCCTTTCTGACTAAGGGGTATCATCCGCCCCGAGCCTCTATAGTCACCCAACATTTTTTGGGTGTCTCGATTGGGTCCAGCACATTCTAATCTCGTATAATCCTTCGGTGCATGTTTGGTAGGAGGTTCTTAAGACCATCCTTAAGACCTCCTTTAGAAATCCACTCTAGCCGAGGCCAAGCCTCGATGCCCGTGTTTGTGCAGCAACCCCACCACATAGATCTCTCCTCTGAATTGAGTTCTCCTTCTTCTTCCATCATGACACAACCCATTGAAGAAGAGAACAACCTTGAGCACCAACTTCAGTGCTTAAATGATCTATTCCAAAACTTTGTAAACCCGCCGCGGCATCCTATGATGTGAGACCACTATAATCCTGCTGCGGTGGCAATCGAGCCTCGAGTCCAAATCCCGGTTGGAGGTCTTAATTCTGAACTCAAGCCTAATATGATTCATGACATACCAAAATTCCATGGGCTTAACTCCGAAGATCCATTCTAGCATATCAAACAACTCAAACATCTAGCCTAGACCTCCGGGTCAGATATACAAAATCGGGATATTCTACTCATGAAGATGTTTTCTTTCTCCCTCATGGACAAGGCTGCTCATTGGTATCAGACTCAAACTCATCCAATCAACACATGGGTCGAACTCCAGTCTGAATTTTTGACAAGGTTCTTCCCTATTGGCTGAACAAATGCCTTGCGCCACCAGATCACTCATGTCACTCAACAATCAGGAGAACCTCTTCATGAGGCATGGGATCAATTCTTGGATCTCATGCGAAAGTGCCCCCATCATGGAGTTCCTAAATGGGAACAAGTCCAGTCTTTTTACCAGGAACTTTGTGAAGACATTCGATTGTTCGTCAATGCAACCTGCGGAGGAAACATCATGGGTCAACATGAGGACACGGTGTGGGAGATTCTCGAGAATATGTGCAATAACTCCATCAATAGTGACTCCATGGGCTTATTCGACTAGATGAATGCTCGCACATTGACGAATCTTAGGGGAGCACATGAGACGCAGGGCCTGTCCACATTCGTCGACTTGGAGCTGATGGCCAGTCGGTTGGACAAGGTCTCTATCATAGAGAAGAAGGTGGACGAGCTGACTCGGCATCTGCAGTAAGCCACCTCTACGCAAAACTCATTTAGACAGCCACCTCTTACGAGGGAAACTGTGCAGAACATCTATCACCGATCTTCTCAGGGGATGGACCCGTATCCACCCCCATTTGACTCCAGGACCGGAGGGACCTCCGATCCACTCTATTCTAGTTGGGGGAACTCTGAACCCCCGTACTCTGATTTTCCTGAGGCTCCTCAGACCTGCGAGGACCTCAACGCCATCTAGAATTACTCATTCTCCAATACCTACAACCCTGGATGGCGGAATCATCCCAACTTCCTATGGGCGAGAAATTCTCAGAATCAAAGACCACCTTATCAACCCCATCCATAAGCTCCTCAGCCCAACCCCACCTATCAATCTAGGCCAAACCAAGCAAATCAAATGACTCTTATCCTTCAAATTCTGGCTGACATTCAAAAGACGAATGCGGCAATACAAAAATAGCGCAAGGACGAGATCATAGAGGTTCGCAATCAACTCGCCCAAATAGCGAATTCCCACCAACCTGGTACACTCCCTTCTCAACCTCTACCGAATCCAAATAACGTGTCGACCTAGAGGCACGTTATGAACCCAAATTTAGGCCACACACACATGATTTATCAGGCCCCTTCTGTTCCATCACTCGATGGGATGGAAGCTTCGACATCTTACGTGGGATTTCAACAGCAGCCACCTATTTTACTAGCCCCAAACCAAAACCAGGCAGGACTAAACTCTGTAATAACCCATAGTGGTAAAGCAACCTAAGACCTACCTTATCCAAACCACTCCAAGCCTGGTAGTAAGCCAAGCCTTAGGATAGTTATCCAGGATACCCCTATCCCAAATCAAGAACCTGGACCTATTCTAGAGGAACCAACCAAGGTTCCATTTCCTGAGGTCTTGACCAAGGGAAAGAGGATAACCAAATCCGTGGCTCCTGAGGAGGATCTGGTCAAGCTCTTTGAACAGGTCCAGATAAACATCCCCTTGATGGATGCAATCCGCCACGTACTAGCTTACACACGATTTCTAAAAGATGTGTGTACACCCAAACGTAAGCCGCGAACCAAAAGTGGGAGTCCGATAGTACTATCAGAGTAAGCCAGCTCTGTAATCTTGAGCAAACTCCCACCTAAGGCTAAAGACCGAGGCACTCCTCTGATTTCATGTAAAATTGGTGATATCCAATTCGATAGAGCCTTATTAGACCTAGGTGTCTCATAAACCTAATACCTACATCCCACCTTGATCACCTTGAAGAATCTGAGCTTAAACTGACAGAGGTGACGTTGCAGTTAGCTGATCGATCCATCAAGTCACCTAAAGGAGTACTCGAGGATGTCATTGTTAGGGTACGGTATTTCTACTTCCCGGTGGATTTTATAGTCCTGGATATGGATGCACTTGAAAACCCAAGGGATACATCGATTATACTAGGGAGACATTTTCTGGCCACTGCTGGGGCCAATATAAACTGTGATGAGGGCCAAATAGAACTAAAATTTAGGAACCAAACTCTAAAGATTGACATCTTTAAGGCCTAACAAGGGATTAATTACGGTGTTATAGAACAAATATGTGATATCAAAGACGTGGTTGATGAATCACATATCGAGGACAACCTGATTATCCCTGATCAACCACCAGAAGATCAAGACCCGCAAACAAAGGAGTCTGAACCTAATCTAGATACACCCATAATTCCTACCCTTGTTCCTGACACACACCTTGAACCGCTCACTGCTGCTGATAATCCCGTCCTGGAACTCAAGCCCCTTCCTAATCATCTGAAATACATATTTTTAGGTTCCAATCAGACGTTTCCTGTGATTATTAACTCTAGACTCACACCTGACCAGGAATCCCGTCTGATTACTGTTCTCCAGCAACATTGTAGAGCCATTGGATGGACTCTCGATGATTTTATTGGCATAAGCCCCTCTTATTGCACACATCGAATCTACACCAAAGAGGGCGCACGACCTTCGCGAGAAATGCAAAGACGTTTGAACCCTAATCTGCAGGAGATCATAAAAAGGAGATCATGAAGTGGTTAGATGTAGGGATCATCTACCCAATCTCCGACAGTCGATGGGTGAGTCCAATCCAGGTTGTGCCTAAGAAGGCAAGACTTACCGTCATCACGACTAAAATCGAAGAGGTCATGCCGACCCGTGTAGCTAATTCGTGGAGAGTCTACATTGATTACAGAAGACTCAATTCCTCCACGAAGAGGGATCATTTCCCACTACCGTTTATTGATCAGATCCTCGAGAAACTGGTGAAAAATAGGTTCTTCTGCTTCCTTGACGGGTACTCTGGTTATAACCAAGTGGCAATCCATCTTTAGGACTAAGAAAAGACCACTTTCACCTGCCCCTTCGGGATGTATGCGTTCCAAAGGATGTCGTTCGGTCTCTGCAATGCACCCGCGACTTTTCAGCGGTGCATGCTTGCCATATTCTCATATATGGTAGGTGATTATCTGGAAGTCTTCATGGATGACTTTTTAGTATTTGGAGCATCATTTGACGATTGCCTCCAGCACTTGGTCCAAATACTCAGGCAGTGCATTGACGTGAATTTGGTTCTTTCCTGGGAAAAGAGCCATTTCATGGTGCCTGAGGGAATCGTCATGGGACATCTGATTTCAGAGAAAGGCATCCAAGTCTATCGAGCCAAGGTGAACTTGATTTCCAAACTCCCTATGCCTAGCTCGATCAAGGACATCCGATCTTTTCTGGGGCACATTGGTTTTTACCGTCAATTTATCCCTGACTTTTCGAAAATCGCACGCCCCCTAACTACTCTTCTCTTCAAGGATGTACCTTTCGAAATCTCAAAGGAATGCACTCAAGCATTTGAGATCCTCCAAGACTGAGTTACCTAAGCCCCGATCCTATGGTCCCCTGATTGGTCTCAACCCTTTGAGATCATGTGCGATGCATCTGATTTCGCTGTAGGAGTGGTTTTGGGGCAGAAAATTGACGGGAAACCGTGGTCATTTACTACGCTAGCAAAACACTTGATGAGGCTCAGTGTAACTACACGGTTACTGAGAAAGAGCTGCTAGCCATAGTATCTGCCCTAGAAAAATTCAGATCTTACCTCCTGGGTTCCCGTGTTATCATCTACTCAGATCACACAGCTGTGAGGCATCTCCTTGCGAAGAAGGATGCGAAACCTCGATTAATCCACTGGATCTTGCTATTGCAAGAATTTGATCTTGAGATTCGCAATAAAGTGGGAAAACAGAATGTGATAGCTGATCACTTGACTTGCCTTCCTTCTGAGATCATCGACCTTTCCGGACCCATTACAGAACATTTCCCTGATGAGCACCTTCTGACTATCAATACAAGGCTTCCATGATTTGCTGATATAGTAAATTACTTGGCATCACATTAGATCCCGTCCGATTGGCCGAAGGCCAAGAAGGACAAATTGCTTTCCGATGCCAAGTATTACTTTTAGGAAGACTCGTATCTTTTCTACATCGGTGCTAATCAAATAATTCGACGATGTGTTGCGGAAGTGGAAATCAAAGACATACTCTCTTTCTGCCATGACCAGGCATGCGGTGGACACTTTTCAGGACATAAAATCGTAGTAAAAGTCCTCTAGTGCGGCTTTTACTGGCCCACAATTTTCAAGGATGCATACAATCACTGTAAGGCATGTACCCGTTTCCAAACCCTAGGCAACATGAGCCATCAAGATATGATGCCTTTATAGCCAATTCTGGTATATGAAATTTTTGACATTTGGGGGATTGATTTTATGGGACCCTTCCCTATCTCGGATGGCTTCGAATACATGTTACTCGTTGTTGACTATGTGTCCAAATGGATTGAAGGCATTCCGACCCGAACCAATGATCACAAAGTTGTTATCAAGTTCATTCACCCAAACATCTTTTCACGGTTCAGGATTCCACGTGCAATAATTTCCGAAGGAGGGACCCATTTTACAAACGCTCAGTTCAGGTCACTGATGACCAAATACGGGGTGTCGCACCGAATCTCTACTCCTTACCACCCCCAAACTAATGGTCTAACTGAGCTATCAAACTGGGAGATCAAGAAAATCCTTCAGGTTACTGTTCGACCTGACAAGAAGGATTGGTCATCCCGGCTTCCGGAAGCTTTGTGGGCTTATAAGACCGCCACAAGACCCAATTAGGTATGTCTCCCTTCAGACTGGCGTACGGGAAGGCATGTCACCTCCTCGTTGAATTGGAGCATAAAGCCTATTGGGCAGTACAGAACTACAACCTAGATCTTTCTAAGGCTGGAACCCATAAAAAGCTTCAAATGAGCGAGATCGATGAATTATGCCACGAAGCGTATGAGAACTCACGAATTTACAAAGAGCAGGTTAAAGCCTTTCACGACAAACACATATCTAGAAAGATCTTTCATCTTGGTCAAAAGGTCCTACTCTTCGATGCCAGACTCAAACTGTTCCTAGGAAAACTACGATCTAAATGGATCGAACCCTACTTAGTCCGACGAATCTTTGGAAATGGAGCAATCGAGATCAGTCCACTTAGCCTTGATTCCGAACCCTTCGTAATGAATGGTCAGAGACTCAAACCGTTCATTGACGTGACCAATACAAATTTGGCTAAGATATCCTTTACGCTCCATTCTCCCTGAGCTCATTGCGCCCAGCCGATGGCGTAAAACTCAGCACTTAATAGGAGGCAACCCATCATGTTTGAAAAACCCGAAACCTTTCTTGACATTTCTATGCTAAATTCATATTGCACCTTAAGGTTCATCCATTGGAACAGCTGACTCCAACTCAGGTACCTATACTTGAGTCTAGAAATCATTCGCAATAGTCACCTCGACCCGTTTGCCCACCTAACACCTGTCCTAATGAATGAACTAAGCTAAATTCGAACCCACCTAATTTACAATGAGGACATTGCAAATCGTAGGCAGGGGGGGTATGAAAGTGCAAAACTTCGTGAAAACTCATCTCACAAGAAAAGGTTTCAACAAAAAAATCACATATCACAAAAAAAACAAAAAAGTTAAAAAAATACAAAAAATTGAAAAAAACTTGAAAAAGAACAAAAAAAAACTGAAGGGAGGAGAGAATTTTTGAGGCCATACAAACCATGAGGAGGAAAAGAGAAAAATGACAAAAAGGAGCATAAAATGAAAAAGAAAAAGAGATAGTCATTAGTAAGAAATTAAGGAATTAACCGAAGTTCTAGATCACATCAAGGAAAAAGAGAAAAATAGGAAAAAAGTGCTAATGAGATAAAAAAAAGAGATTAGTAGGAACGCTGATCTTAGGTCTTTTGGGTTAGACTCTTAGGCTTAAAAATTCAAGTATCCAATAAGATCTGGATAATCCCCAAGAGGTTGGGAAAAATGCAAAGCTTAAGTATGAGGTCTAAAGTGTTGGTGCTAGAGCACCACGATCATTTGTTTTGATGATAACAAAACACGTGTTATTTAACATTTGCAATTTGAGTCCTAGATTTCAGGTCAATTGCAAATGTGGACGTGTTTAGACGGAGTTCAAGCTCGCATCCAGGACGGATTGGAGGAGCTTGACGGAAAACAGAGGAGGTTCGCGTGGAGCGAAAGATTGGAGATGGAAGACAAGAAGAATAGGATAGATTCTTTTTTATCCTTTCATGTATCTCTTGTATTTATTTTCTTGCTCTTTATTTTCCTTAGACATTATGTTAAAGAGCCTCAAAGAACCCTAACAGTAGTCCTAGGAACACCTGCACAACCCTAGGATACTTAGGTTTTCTGTAGAACACTTAGAAAACCAATATAGGGTTAAAACAGACTTTCCAGACGTCTAATTCACGAATCAGACGTCTGATAAAGGATTTTAAGACGTCTGACTGTTGTTTCAGACGTCTGATAACTGTTAGGCTGGACATAGTTAGTTCTGTCTGATGAATTCAGACGTCCAGACCTTATACCAGACGTCTTAGGAGACGTCTGATGACTTTGCCAGACGTCCAGTTAGTGGACCGTTGGCTGGCTTAGAAGACACTCAAGAATATGACCGTTAGAGCCTTATCAGACGTCCATAGGACTTCACAGACGTCTGATAAATGACCGTTTTGCCTCGGCTGACCCAAAATCTCTTCTCAGAGATTTTCTAGCCGTTGCAACGTTTGGAAATCAATTCCCACGGTAAAAGTAGGTTTCCAGACATCCAGACTTAGTGCCAGACGTCCTCTATGTCGTCTGATGGACTTGTACAAAAACCCTGTTTAGATCTGATTCAAGTCAGGGAGAAACCCGCATAGAATCAGACGTCTGACCTTGGAATAAGACGTCTTAAAGTGGCCTTCCAGACGTCTGATGCCAGAGTTAGACGTCTGATAACCCTGTGAAGTGTAATCATTGTCCTGATTTCGGCCTGATTCTCTTGGGCTTTGCACCCAACGGCTATGGAAGCTTTTCCAAGCCTTCCAAAGCCTTCCTAAGGCCTCTATAAATAGAGGGGAGCCTTTGCAACACAAAAACACACAAGATACACACTAAGAGAAACAAGAGACACACCTAAGCAACTTAGTTCCACTCCTTTGTGTCCAATTGAGGCCCTTGCTCTCCAAGCTCTAGTTTCATTCTCTTGAGAGCATCAAGCCTTCGCGCGCCCGCTCTCCCGCTGTTGATAACGAGAGCGACGTAGCGCCGTCGCGTGGCACACGCACCGCGTCATCATCGACGCACTCCTTGCAAAGGGGAGTTTCCTATTTCCTATAGAAGCTAGGTTTAATTTTGTTGGCTCTATAGGACTGTTGTTTATTCTATCTTTGTATTTTGGTTGGGTATTCGCTTTGCGAATTCCCGTCTCCTTCGTGGGACAAAATCCTTCTCGTGGAGAGAAGGGGTTGAGGAACGCTACCCTCGTACTTGTAGCGTGGTTGTACTGAGGTTGAATCACCCTCGTTCAAAGTGATTCGGTTAGTGGATTTGATCAACTTGGTTGATCGGAAAATCCTAACTCGAGAGGGTTAGGTGGTGGTTTTCACCCGGTTTGGGTTTCCACCTAAAAATCTTTGTGTACATTTTGTGATTGCCTATTTTTGTGAGATTGCTTTTTATATTTTTATTTCCGCAATTATTTTTACGTCACCCCTCCTGGTAGGAACGAACTATCCTAACTTGAGAGGGTTAGGTGGTGGTTTTCACCCGGTTTGGGTTTCCACCTATAATTTCTTGTGTACTTGTGCGATTGATTTGTGAGATTGCTTTTTATATTTTATTTCCGCAATTATTTTTACGTCACCCCTCCTGGTAGGGACGAACTTTCATAAAGCTTAGGGAGTATTCGGCCTCATTAACTGACCTTCAGTTTGCGGGACTCGGTAACCTAAGCACCTCAATCCACACACAGTCTGGTTCAGTGCGCATAACTATCAAATCATGCAAAAACGTTTAAATGTTCTGAAAAAGGTTGCCTAGATTAGGAGCGACCAATCAACAAAAGTTGATTTGGATGAGTTCCCAGCAAGGAGAGGCGGGAAATTCCCCTTGAAGATGCGTAACAACATATCATCTCCTCGGTGCTTGTCTCCTAGGATATTTACATATCCTACCGGGGGCATGTATGCACTCTTTTGGTTCAGATACCATGGGTGGCATTATCACAAAATGTTGATTGCCAGGGTTTGTATTTGGCTACAAAATGCCATGGGCGGGATTATCTTGAAATCTTGGAAGCCAAGGTTCTGGGGGTTGCCATGGGTGGTGCTATCATGAAACATCGATTGCCAGGGACCTTTGAGGATTGATGATGGGGACGAGGAATCCGATACAGACCGTGTTGAGAAGCCAATCAGAAGCTAGAAATAAATAGAAGAGAGAGAGAAAACTCTCCAAACAAATAAATCCTCTGTCGATCTCTTACAAAAACGCACTGCAAACTGAACCAAGGCTAAAATATGTCTCAAGCATGGGTGCTTTAACCGCGGAGTCTAACAAACCTTAGGATAGTTCCTGCAGGCCTTAAAAACCTTCGTAGAGGATCGAGGCTAGAGCTGGTCAGGTCCGAATCTTGGTTGGTACTTGAGTACCTTTAGGCCTACCGTCGGCATTCTAACCTAATAAAAAAAGAAAACAAAAGAAAAAGCACTCATCATAATTTGTGAAAGGAATTCATGATCTAGAACAGAAGTTAAAACCTTAAAATTTTGCTAAGAAACTAGCAAAAGCTAAGCACGGGGGTATGATGGGAACACCATCATGAGCCCTAACTAGATCATTTTGACTTAGAAAAGAGACTAAAAGTGCCTACATAACCAAGTGAAGGGCCTAACTCAAGGAATAACTGTTATAAGAGGAAAATAAGAAACAAAGGGTAAAACTGTAATTTTACCATTGCAGTAAAACAACAGGATTTCTCAGGGGATAAACATAGGTCAATGGGTCATAACAAGATGAAAAGTGGGATGGTTCAATCAGAAAAGGGTTAATGTGAGATCTGAGAATTAAATGACATCCTATAACCTTAAAACAAACCTACTTAATTTAACAAGGTTCTGGTTAGAATAAAAATCAACTAAACCCTCTAAAATTCATGAAAAAATATCTTCTAGGGTTTAGAACCTTCAATTTAGCCTTTGAAACCTATTTTGACCTAAATAGGGGTCCTAGTCATACATTTGCCCTATTTAGGGTTTTGTGCAAAATACCTAGTCAAACATGGTCAAACCTAAAATCCAACTTCAACATTGGATTCCTTAGGTTCAAATTAGGTTTGTACCAAAATTTGGACCTAAGGGGAGGTCACCTTGACCTACTTTGCAAAACAGTCCACCCAATTACATTTTGAGCCCTAGCTTTTGAAAATCATTACGTAGACCCCCCTATCTTCCTCGCCACTCTTTGCAATTAGCTCCCTCTACCGTTACAGCGGAGGAATCCTACTCCAGCGAGGATTCAAGAGGGAGATCTCCTTGATTCCTCAACGAATCCCTCTCAAATTAGAAAGGGAGATTCTCTGAAGAATTCCCGATCGTGTGAACCCCATTTTGCCCTCAGATTCGCACCTAATCTCTTCTGCGAACGCTCGAGAGATATGGGTATCTCACGAATTTCCTACTCTAGCGAGGTTTCCAAGCTTGGAAGCTTGCCTTCCAAGCACAAGGCCCTCTACCGGTGCCTATAAAAGATTCCCCTGGCCCAGATGATCATCTGAAGCTTGAATTGACCGCAGAAACCCCTAAATTTCTTCCTCCCCTATCTTTGGCCAATAGCCCGCAAGCTCTGGCGATCTCTCCTCCCTCTTCTCATCGCTCTGCCACCATACCAGTGGCAGAGTCTTCTCCGCCTTACTCCTCCGCTCGCGCCATACCTACACGTGCTTCTCCAACCCCTTCGTCGTCGTTGTCTTCCTCATCTCAGGGCTTTCGTCTTCAGCGACGGAAAACACGCGCCGCTCACCCTCCACCTCCCCCCTTCGTCCAAATACCCTCAGTTAAGTTCCTCTCTCTCTATCTTTCACTTTCCCCCTCTTTATTTCACAAAATCTCCTTGGACAGCCACAAACCACCTCCGTCTTCCTCATCTCCGGCAGACCACCGGCGAAGGCGCAACTATCGCTCCACTCATCCACATGCTTCGCCACCTAACTCAGAACCTCTGCCATCACCCACTGATCATCAATTGCCCCTTCACTCACGGCCACACACACTCCACACTCTCCCTGTACACACACACTTTCACGGCCACAGTCCAACCTAGGCACGCAAGCCTAGACCGTTCTGTGCCACACCATCCACCGCACCACCTTCGCCTTGACACGGCGAAGCTACCCAAGTGCTTTGACAAGGCCGCGAGGCTGTATTGTTGATTTGCAGGTTCACCCCCTTGCCGCCATTGGAGCACGAGCAAAGCTTGCTCGCAAGCTCGCTCCAGGTCGCGTTGCTCCAGGTAGAAGAGCCCCAGGTGCGCGAAAACACTCCATGCCTCTTTCGCACCTAGCAATCGAAGGCCACATCGTCCGCAGTTGCAACAATTGTACAGGCATCCACCTGCGCGCGCGCGAAGAAGCGGGTGGGACTTTAGTCCCACCTCGGAAGTTTTCAGCATAGGTGAGTAATTTATATTGTTTTTGTGTTTTTATCTTATCGCCACAAATCACAGGGTGAGGTCCCCTCGCCCGCTCACCCGCCTCGTCCGTGACCCACGCTACGTGGACCTGGCTGCCTAACCCGATAACCCTGCACTCCTCGCTCACCACCCACGCCGGTGCGCCTAGACCCGGGTGCGCTTGACCTGACCCGTATACCCGATTGGCTCTAGGAGAGTGAACCTAAGAGAGAGAAAGAGAGAGAGCGTACACGAGGGAGGGTAGGGGTAGGTTTTGCACTTCTCTATGCAGGAAGAGAAAGAAGGAAGGGAAGCTGAAGGAAGGAGCAGTGGGAAGGAAAGAAGGCCAAGGGCAGGAGAGTCTAAGGAAGGAAGCTGAAGACTTGTGAAGGTAGAGGCTGAAGAAGAAGGAAGGAGAAGGCACAGCTGAAGGAAAAGAAGAGAAGGAAGGAGTCGCAGAAAGAAAGAGCTGAGGCAGAAGATAGAGAAAGAGAAAGGAGCCAAAGGCAAAGAGAGAAGGAGATCAAAGGCAGAAGAAAAGAAAGAGGAAGAAGAAGAAGAGAAGAAAGGAGACGCTGAAGGAAGGAGATCAAAGGCAGAAGAAAAGAAAGAAGCCAAGGCAGAAACCAAGAGAAGAAAAGAAAGAAGAAGAAGACAGTAGGAAAAGTAGCCGCAGAAAAAGAAAGAAGAAATCAGAGAAGAAGAAAGAAGAAGACATCAGAGAAGAGAGAAGAAAGAAGAGAGAGAACAAACATTCTATTTCTTTTTACATCTCTATTCTTCTCTTTAGCATTTATATACATTGAATTAATTCTTTTGACTCATACTATTGTGAACATCAAATTTTATCAATTTGAGATTGTGTTCTTAGTTTTTAAATACCAATTTTCTCCCCATGTTCGACCTCGGATACTTAATTTTTCGAGCAATAAATTTCTTATTTGTTTACAAGATGATTTCACTTATACTGCAATGCAACATCATTTATCTTTTAAACACCGATCTTGCCTTCTGTTAAACAATACACACTTGCATGCAATAAAGGAAATTAACCCTCCTGCATTTTTGTGCTACCCAAGCCCTTGAATGAATTGATCTATTGAAGTAAACCCTAAAATCAAGGCTTTAAATTCACTTAAACCTAAAATTTGGACCTAATAACTTAAGAGTCAATTCATGGTGATTTTGGGTCTTGACCCAAATTTCAGCCTCAACTTTAGGGTAGGTCAGGTGAAATTGGTCCACTTAGTTGGTTAACCAACCTCCAAATTAGGTCACAAATTGATTCAACTTCTAAATCAAGTGAAATTCAAGGCACAAATTAGGGCTAAAATTGGTAGACTTACGGTCTCAATTCATACATTCCGATCTACTTGGATCTGCGGTGACAAGGAAGCTCAGGTGGGGGAAACCCTATAACACGTAGGGATGCTCTATCGTGTAGGGGTCTTTGCGGGACTCTCCCTTATTAGCTGCCTAAGTAATTCTCAAGTGTGTGGATTTTTGATTCAAAGGTATCATCCACCTAGAAACAACCTTATGATGTTAATGTCATCATCAGCCATATCTAGCTTTAATTATTCATATTCCATCATTAAATGCTCCTACATAATTGCTAGAGAGACGTAATTCACTGCAAATCCATTTTAAGGGAAATACAGTAAAACAAGGGTAAAACTGTAGTTTTAATAGTATATCTCAATTGCAGTGCAATCATGGGTTTTCTTAGGAGTTAATTAAGGGTCAAATAGTCCTAAGAGTCTAACAATTGGGTTAGTGCAGATAGAAATAGGCTTTCGCACATTTCAGGAATTAAATGATTTCTGAAATCCTAAAAACAGACTTGCTTAATTAACTGAGGTTCTAGTCAGGATAAAATTCACCTAAACCCTCTAAATTTCATATAAAAATATTCTCTAGGATTTGGTACCTTCAATTTGACCATCAGAACCCATCTTCACCCAAAATAGAGTCTCAGACAGATATTTACCCTAATTTGGGTAATTATGTAAATTACCCAGTCAAACTAGGTCAAAACCAAAATCAAACTTCACCATTTAATTCCTTAGGTCCAAATTAAGTTTGTACCAAACTTTGGGCTCAATCTGAAATTGTCTTGACCTAGTTTGCAATTTGGTCCTATCTAACTCTTTTCTCTCACACACATGCCCTAAACTTTCAAAATCCTTGCAACTGGCCCCCCAGCTTTGTTGTCTTCTTCACAAAAAGATCCCTACCACCCGAGAATCCTAATCCTACAACTCCAACGACTTTTGATTGAAGAGAACTCCTTCTCTGATCAATCAATCCCTTCCAAAATTGGAAGGGAGATTCCTTGAGGAGTCCTCTTTCCAATGAATCCGATCTTGAGCCCCAAAACCTTCCCAATCGCTCATGCGAATGCATGAGAGATCTGAGTATCTTTAAATTTTCAACTCCGACGAGCTTTTCTAGCTTGGGAAGCTTGCTTACCAAGCTCAAATTGACCTCTAGAGCCCTATAAAAGAACCCCTGATGCGTGACCATTTTCCTCAGCTAGGTTTTGGCCCAAAAACCTTCTTCAAACTCCCTCTTCGGCCACGTTTTGCCCTAGCTCTGGCAACCTCCGTCCCCTTCGTTCTACAGACAGCCAACGATCAAATTGGCTTGTTCATCTTCTTCCTCATCCACATCCGCGCCTCACTAGCCAAAGCGAGGGCTTTCTCCCCCTCTCTTTGTCGCCATCTCCCTCAAGGAACGCACTTCTTCCATGGCAACGCCAGCCAAAGCGAGGTTTTTTTTATTGAAGATTGAGACAATTTTGTTTAGAATTTCCTATCCCAAATTTCCTGTGCCTATTCGAGACTACACTTAATTTCTAATCTTCTTGGACTATGCACTTCTTGTTTGAAGTCCAAGGAGAACAAGTTAAGATCAAATTGGATGCAGAATAGAGCCAATTAGGGTTTCAATTCTAGCATTTTTGGTGTGCTAGTGCACACTTGCCTGCATAAAAGGAAACAAACCCACCCGCATTTGTATGCTACCCAAACCCTTGGTTGAAAAAAAATCTAATCGACAAAAATCCTAAAATCAGGCTCTAAATTCACTTGAACCCTAAAATCCTTGGACCTAATAACCTGAGAGTCAATCAGGGTGATTTCTAGGTCTTGACCTAGATCTCATTCTACCATCTTTAGGGTAGGTCAAGTGAAGTTGGTCTACATTGTAGGCCAACCAACCTCCAAATTAGGTCACAAGTTGAATTAACTTCTAATCAAGTGAAAATCAAGGCACAAATTAGGACATAAAATTTGTAAACTTAAGATCTTAAGTTCGTACCTTCCGGTCTACCTAGACCCTCAGTGATAAGGAAGGTCGGGTGTAGGAAACCCTGTAACCCGTGGGGATGCTCTACCATGTAGGGGTCTTTACAGAGCTCTCCCTTCCTGGCTGCCCAGGTACTTCTCTGGTGTGCGAATTTCTGATTTAGAGGTATCATCCATTGCCTTAGTCATCCAAAAGAATCTTTGGGTGCCTTGATTGGTCCAATTCATATCTAGACCCTCATCTTTTCATTAGAACACACACACAGAAGGGTCCTTAGGTTGTTAACCTAAGAGGCCTTAGTAGATCTTCTTGGGAGTCTCTTTTCAGATCAAATCACTTCATTCTGAACCCGAATTTGATTCTGAATCATATTTCACCACCTGATTTGAAAATGTAGCCTAGCAATTTTAGGAAAACCATTTAAGAAACCTGAATCTCAAATATCTATGAGAGATAGAATGATTGAGGGTGCCCTTAGATTTTATGAGATCGATGACAAAACCTCAAATCCAATTGACAACATTCAATTTAATGTGCCAGTAACAACAACCTTCATCATAAACTGTGCCTAATTATAATGACACAAGTAACAAATGGATCAACCCGGGATATTCTCATGACATGATACATTGAGTTAGAGAAATTGCATAACTTTGAATATCGCCAATGCATGACAAATCCTGTACTTTGGGAAAGACACCAAGATGATCTTGAAAAATGAGAAGAAATGATAAAATTGTTAAAATAGATTATCGATCAAAAATACCTGTACATTCCCCAAGCATTTAGCGAAACATCTTGGAACAATACTAAGGATCAATCCAATTTCCCAAATCCCAGATTCGAGAATCAAGGTTATTGTAGACCCCTAACCCAGATGAATTATGATCCAACTTATGTACAGACTAATACGCCTGATCTTGAGTTGGGTTGGGACAATCCAATTGCAGGTGCTCTCGATTTTGAGCCAGCCTTAGAGATACGAAAACCTGGTTCACCTAGCTTTGAATTCCCAAACACCTGTAATGATGAACATAGAATAAAACTCCTCAATGTAAATCTCGAGCCTTATCCTATTAAGGTAATTCTCAAGGATGATTCTGACATCTCAATAGAGCACAGCCAAGATTCTTGTAATCCAACCCACACCCTTAACCTAAAATCTGGATTTGAGCCTTACTGGGTGATGAGAACCTCATCATGAGCCATAACTAGCTCATTTTGACCTAATACAAAGGATAAAAGCTCCTACATATCTCAAGGAAAGGCTTAACTCAGAGAATTCTGAGTTTGAGAAGAAAACAAGTCATAAGGGGTAAAAATGCAATTTTACCAGTATAATCTGCATACAGGGTAATTCAGGGCCCAAACACAGGTCAAAGCAACTTAATAAGAATAAAAGTGGGATGAAATGATCTAGCAAGGGCTACAGCACTTCCAAGAAACTAAATGATAATCTGTAACCCTAAAACAACCTACTTCAATTCACAAGGTTCGAGGCAAAGTAAAAATAGAATAAACCCTCTAAAATTCATAGAAAAATAATCTCTAGGGTTTAGAACCTTCAATTTGGCCTTCAGAACCCATTTTGACCTACATTGAGAACCATGCCCAATTAATAACTTAATTTGGGTTTTCACGTAAATTGACCGGTCAAACAAGGTTTAATATAGAAATGAAATTCACCATCAGATTCCTTAGGTCCTAATTAATCATGTATAAAAACTTGAGCCTAAGAAGAAACCTCCTTGACCGACTTTACACTTTGGTCCTCATATATTTACTCTTTGGCCCTCAACTTTTGAACCCTCGCATTTTGGCCCCTAACTCTCCTTCGTTCTTTGCGATCAGGTCCCCCCTGCAAAACCTGCCAGCACCATGCTCCGGCGACCTTGCGCGGAGCATGGCGCCGCGCAGGGTGAGGGGGGGGGACCTGGCAAGTAAACCGGGGGTGCCCTGCGTCATCAGCCGTCGCAGGGACACCCCCTTAGTCGTTGTAACCCACCATACCGGCCGTGCGAACGCACGGACGGTATGGGTTTTTATTTCCGGCCATCCTCCGGCGAGGGAGACACGTCGTCTCCCTCCGCCTTCCTCCCTGTTTGATCCCTATAAATACCCCCCGTTGCTCCACCGACCGGGGCAGCTTGGATCTGACGGAGAAAATCCCCAACTTTCCTCTCTTCTCTCTCCGGCAGACGCTCACCAGCTCCGGCGGTTCCTCCCCCTCCACCTCTTCGCTCTGCCGCAATGCCAGCAGCAGAGACTTCCTCCCCTGCTCTTCCCGCGCCACGCCGCACCCAGCTGGCGCCTCTCCAGCTCTCTGCTCGCCGCCGCCCCTTTCCCTGAGCATCGTCTTCTCCGGCGACAGTCGATACGACTGTCGCCCTGTTCCTCCCCCTTCGTCCCTGCAAGTAAGCTAGAGCTACTCCCCTTCTTCTCCTCTTTCTTTCCCCGCTTTCAATTTATTCAATTAAGCCCTCGACCGACCCTGACCATCGTCACCCCCTTCGTCTCCGGCCACCCTTCGGCGAGATGCTCCCATCGCTCCACAGCCTCACACACCTCGCCGACCATCACCAAACCTCCGCCTCATCACACTGAGCACCCCCCACCCCCTCACTGCCACTCCACACCTCCGTAACGCTTCCCCCAACAAACCCATCCTCCGACCCACAGTCCGACCTAGGGCAGCCCTTGCACGCCGCCCCGCGCCTCGCCACCACCCACACGAGCTTCGCCGCACCCTGGCGAAGCCCCTGGCACTTTCTGATTAGGCCGGGAGGCCGTTTTCTTGTGAACAGGCCACCCGACCTCCGCCGCCATTGCCGTGCAGGAGGAACTGCTTCCGCCTGCAGCTACAGGCACGCCACGCTCAGCGCCACGCCCAGATTCAACTCCCAGGCCTTGCGAGGCATTTCGACAAAACACCAGGCTCGCAGCTAAGGCAGAAGGCTTCGCGTGACGCCGCAATCTCCCGCTGATTTCCCCGCTGCGGGCGCGCAATTGAGGTGGGACATTTAGTCCCACCTCGGAAAAGCCTGAAGAGGCGCAGCGATATAAGATGCAAAAGTGCTGAAGGCTTACTGCCTCAGCACACGGGGTGAGGTCCCCTTCACCCGCCCGGTTACCCGGTCTCGTCCGCGCTCACGCCCCGCGGACCTGACCCGACCCGACCCGACTTAAGACTGACCTGCACTCCTCGCCCACCACGCACGCCGGTGGGCCTGGACCCGGGCCTGACCCGAACCCGGTTACCCGGCAGCTCTGGGAGAGCTTTCCCAAGAGTGGTTTCAGAGAGAGAGAGAGACGCGGGGGGGGGGGGGAGGGTAGAGTAGGTTTTGCCTCTGACGAAAAACTCTGAAGTGTGCAGGCACAGGAGAAGAAGAAGACCCGCGGAAGAAGAAGGAAGCTGACTGTAGCAACAGGTAGTTTAAGTCGTCTGATTTGGAAATCAGACGACGGCCTGAAGGGAAAAGAAGAAAGGAGGGGTGACGTCCCCAGCTGAAAAAGAAAAGAGGAAGCTGACACTTAGCCGCAGGGAGGAGAAACAAGAAGAAACTCTAAAGAAGAGGCTGAGCAAGGCAGAAGAAGAGGAAAGGCTGCAGAGAAGAAGTACAGCAGAGCCAAGGAAGAAGAAACCTTCACAGAAGAGACTGCAGAAAAAGAAGAAGAGCATCACCTCTGCAGAACAAAGAAGAAAAAGGAGATCTGAAGAAAGAAAGAAAGAAGAACATCACGAGGAGAAAACAAAGAGAACAACAAATTCTTTCCCTCTCTCTTTCTTTATTTTTTTGTAAAAGAAACATGTGTATCCCTAGAATACAACTTGCTCCCTGAGTTCGACCTCGGGAACTCTTTTATTTTCCGAGTAAAAAATTTATATATTTGAAATGTTGGTAATAACTGGCTATACTACAACGTTATAACAATAAAACCTGGTTGTCCCAAACCATTTCACTGGGATAATTACAAGGCCCCGTGTGATATGAATCAGAGTTTAAATCTAAACTGCAATTCTGGGCCCGTATTTGATGAGTACACCTCTTCAGACTCCTCAGAGCTACAGATTGACTTTTCGGGAGTCACGCCAATCTACGATACAGAAATCAAGGAGCTAGAAGAGTTGGGATTTGATTGGGTCTTCCCTACAACCCAAGAACCTGAGCCCAAACTTAATAGGGACACCTTTTTGAACATGGAATTTGAAACTAGGTTAAATCCAAGTCAGGTTGCTGATTCTACATCTTTTGATTTATTCTGTGGTGGAAACTCTGATCCCAAATCAAATTCATAATATGATTCTCTCAAGTTCTCCGACGATTTTGAATCTTACTATGATTTCGAAGAATTGTTGTTTCCTGATGACTACGAGCCAATCTACGACCTCCGCATATATTATCCATTCTTCGACTTTGACTCTGAGGTCCCTGATCTCAAGATCATTGATTCAAAATTAAGTTCCATTGAGATGGAATCATTTCTTTTTAATCCTCAGGAATCAAAAATAGAAATTGCCAAGAGTGTCTACAACCCAAAGTTTGAATCTTTTCTTTACTCAGATTTCCTTGATCCTATAAACACTCTTCAGGCATTTACCTTTGATTTTGATGGCTATTATGAGGATTCTCTAGTTGAACCCACCTTTGAATCCTTTCTAGAGGAGCCCTCACATACAGTTATTCTTGAAGCCACCTCTTCTACACATACAAAGCCTTTCCAAACCATTTTCAACTCTGACCCGCTACCGGACTCAATTTCTACTCTAATTCTCCTCTCAATGAGCCGGTTGCACATAATTATCCTCCACATTCCAATCGAGTTTTGGGCATTGATCAGACTACAAACCACTCCCCATCCTTCTCTGATCACTCTCGTAGGGTTTCTACATCCTCCACTGATTCTTTTTCATTTGAGGATCCCTATTCTAATCAGGCTGATCCGATTCAGCCAAACCCTAGCTATACGCTTCCACATCCTTTTGAGCTCCACAGCATCTGGTGGGTACCGCATCTTTTGATCCACATCTATCAACCCGCCAGATTGATTGGGTTTGGGCTGCATCATTAGCCAACTGATCTAAACAAGTACGTGGTTAGACCAACCAGGTTATTGATCAAGGTGCTTGTTTTATAAAAGTCTTCTGATTTGACCACTCCTCCATACCATTTTCCGCTCAGCTGAAGGCATTAAATTTAGCGCTTAACGGGAGGCAACCCATCAATCCAAAAAACCAAGATCCTTCTGATTATCCTTTTTTGTACTTCACGTCTATTGCACTTTGAGTTCAGTTCAGAACAGTTGATCCCACCTCTGGTACTCGTACCAGGCCTTGAAATCATTCGCAATTGTCATCCCGACCCATTCGCCCACCCGATAATCCTATTCTAATTCCTAAACCCTAACTGTTTCATACCCTCCGTTTACAATGAGGACATTGCAAAACTTAGGCATGAGAGGGTGTTAAAGTGCAAACATACAAAAATTTTCAAAGTTCTAAAGGGTTCTCACAAAAAATATATATATATACATATTCCAAAAAACCAAAAAAATAGAAATTGAAAAAGAATAAAAAAATGGAGAAAGGGGAGGAAATTTTGAAGGAATTAAATGCAAATCATTCTTGAGAAGAGAAAAAGAGGGGAGGTGATTTAAATGTCAAAAAGGAGCAATGATTTGAAATAAAAAAAGATAGTCATTAGTAAAAGATTAAGGAATCTACTTAGTTCTAGACCAAATCAAAAGAAAGAAATAAAAGACAAAAAGTGCTAAGAGACAAAAAAGATTAGTGTGAACGCTGATCTTAGGCCTCTTGGGCTGTGTTTTAGGCTTAAAAATTCAAGTATTCGTTAAGATCTAAATAGTTCTCAAGAGGTTGATGAAAATGCGAAGCAAAAGTATTAGGTCTAAGGCTTAGGGATTATTCGGCCTCATTAACTGACCTCTGGTTTGCGGGACTCGGTAACCTAAGCACCTAATGGACACACAGTTTGGAGTGGCAAATGAGTTAATTCTGTTCTGAAAAAGCTATCTAGATTAGGAGTGGCTAATCAATACAAGTTGATTTAGATGAGTTCTTAGCATGGAGAGGAGAGAAATTCCCCACGAAGATGAGCAATAACATACCGTCTCCTCGATGCTTGTCTCCTAGGATATATAAATATCCTACTGGGGGCATGTAAGCACCTTGTGCTGATTCAGATACCATGGGTGGGATTATCCTGAAATGTCGATTGCCAGGGCCTAAATTTAGCTACAGAACACCATGGGCAACACTATCTCGAAGTGCTAAAAGCCAGGGACCCTGCGAGGATTGATGGTGGGAGCTAGGAATCTGATATAGACCATGTTGTAAAGCTAATCCAAAGCTAGAAATAAAGAAAGAAACGAGAGAAAACTCTTCAAAAAATGCAAAAATTCCTCTATCTCTCTCTTATAAAAATGCATTGCAAACTAAACTGGGACTAAACATGTTTTAAGCATAGGTGCTTTAAACCGTGGAATTCAACGAACCTTAGGTTAGTTCCTGTGGGCCGTAGAAACCTTTGTGGCAGACTGAGGCTAAAGTTGGTCAGGTCCGAATCTTGGTTGGTACTTGAGTACCTCTAGGCCTACTATTGGCATTCTGACCTAATCTACAAAAAAAAATACACATCAGAAATCTGAGCATAAAAAGGCATGGTCTAGAATTTGAGTTAATTCCATGAGATTTTGCTAAGGAACTGGCAAAAGTTAGGCATGGGGGTGTGATGATAACATCATCATCAGCCATATCTAGCTTTAATTAGTCATATTTCATCATTAAATGCTCCTACATAACCGCCAGAGAGACGTAATTCACTGCAAATCCATTTTGAGGGAAATATAGTAAAACAAGGGTAAAACTGCAGTTTTAATAGTATATCTCAATTGCAGTACAATCACGGGTTTCCTCAAGGGTTAATTAAGGGTCAAGTAGTCTTAAGAGTGTAACAAGTGGGTTAGTGCAGACAGAAATGGGTTTTCGCGCATTTCAGGAACTAAATGACTTCTGAAACCCTAAAAACATACCTGCTTAGTTAACTAAGGTTTTAGTCAAGATAAAATTCACCTAAACCCTCTAAAATTCATAGAAAAATATTCTCTAAGGTTTGGTACCTTCAATTTGACCATCAGGATCCGTCTTGACCCAAAATAGAGTCTCAGATAAACATTTGCCCTAATTTGGGTAATTGTGTAAATTACCCATTCAAACTAGATCAAAACCAAAATCCAACATCACCATTGAATTCCTTAGGTCCAAATTAGATTTGTACCAAAATTTGTGCCCAATGTGAGAATGTCTTGACCCAGTTTGCAATTTGGTCCTATTTGACTCTTTTCTCTCACACACATGCCCTTAACTTTCAAAATCCTGACAAATAGCCCCCCAACTTTGTTGTCTTCTTCACAAAAAGGTTTCTGCAGCCCTAGAATACAACTTCGGCGACCTTTGATTGAAGAGAACTCTTTCTCTGATCAATCAATTCCTTCCAAAATTGGAAGGGAGATTCCTTGAGGAGTCTTCTTTCCAATGAATCCAGTCTTAAGTCCTAAAACCTTCCCAATCTCTCATGCGAATGCATGAGAGATTTAGGCATCTTTAGGTTTCCAACTTCAGCAAGCTTTCCTAGCTTGGGAAGCTTCTTACCAAACTCAAATTGACCTCTAGAGCCCTATAAAAGAACCCTTGATGCACGACCGTTTTCCTTAGCTAGGTTTTGGCCCAAAAACCTTCTTCAAACTCCCTCTCCGGCCACGTTCCATCCTAGCTTTGGCAACCTCCGTCCCCTTCGTCCTACAGACAGCAAACGGTCAAATTGGCTTGTTCATCTTCTTCCTCATCCACATCTATGCCTCGCCAGCCAAAGCGAGGGCTGTCTCCCCCTCTCTTCACTGCCATCTCCCTCAAGGAACACTCTTCTTCCATGGCACTGGCCATCACACCGGTGTCGTATCCCTTCCCCTTTCATCCATAATATTAGGTCCTTTAACTCCCTTTCCCTCTCTCCGTTAATTCTAGCTTCTTTCCTACCGCTTTCGATCACCGATAACACCGTTCACCATCATCCCTTCCATCTCCGATGCCCACTCCGATGAGGGCTTCCGTCCGCTACACACATCCATCCCCCTCGCCAACTAGTCCACAAGCTTCGCCATGACTCCACCATCAAAAGCCCTCTCCTATTTTGCTCCCTCACTCACCGTAGCTCGCCACCGACCAAACCCATTGCCGTCTACCTTCGCTAACCTCAGCCGACCACCACACACCCCAATTCGCCATGAAATCACCATGACCACCCTCGCCGTCTGACGTGCTCCCGTGCGTGTGTGTTAAGAAGTGTCGTTATAGTCGCACTTGCAACGTCGATTTTAAAGTAAGGAAATGGAGGTAAGTCAGAGTGTCGGTCTAAGGGAGACGTGAAAACTAGATTTTACTTATCACTTGTTGTCACAGAAAGCGCAGAGTTTTGCTTGCAAAAGGTGCGGTTTGAAAAGCGAGAGGGAGAGAGATAGAGAGAGAGAGGGAGAGATTAGGGTTAGAGTTATTTCTTGCTTGATCATGCAACTTAAACAAGAATTAAAGTAAATAACTGAACGGAAAGTAACTTCATTAATCATGCAACTTTAGTTCATAGATTACAACATTAGATACATGCTGATGTAAACACATTTATACTACTTAAGATGTCTATTTATGCATGTTCTTAAGCATAGGATTGCATTGCATGCTATAAATATTGCATAACATGCATCATCTTGTATTTAGAGTAGTTTGAATAAAATGGAGGATAATTGTCTCCTTTTATGTGCTTAGACAGGGTAAACATTTTATCGGGGCCTCGGATCAAAGATCCAACCGTATAGATGTGATCAGGGCGACGATTGGAGTTCAACGACTCCAAGATCGCCCTAATCAGACATCCGTAGCATCAGATAGTGACTAGGGAACCCTAGAAGATCAAGGGCCAGGATGGTGTAAATCCATACTTCAAATGAAAAATCCGACTGCACGGATGAATTCGGATCGACGATCGCAGCCCAACGATGCAAAAATCAAGTCAATCCGACATCCGTGGCACCATCTACAACATCCAGAAGATGGACGGCCAAGATGGCGCCACGTGGTGCCATCCCGGCCGCACAAACGGCCGCATACATTTTCTGAAGACCCCACACCCGCTCCCTCTCCGTCGTTGGATCTCGATCAGCCGCACCTAAAAGCGCCCGCTCGACCATCCGCGTCTCGTAGCATAGCGGTCGAGCGCGCTTACGCGAGCTGCGGGCGCGGGTTCGAACTGCAGCGAAGGGGAGGAAGGCACGGGCGAGCGAGCGTGGGCGGGCATTGGATCTTGATCGGACAGCCATCTACGCTCAATTGAGATCACGCGCGATTGAACGCGCGGCAAGGACGTGCGATCGTACGCGCTGGGCGGGCGCGCAGCAGCGGGCGGAGATGCATCTTAAGCCTTCCGATCTCGTGATCGGACGACTGAGATCTGATGAACGTACGTAGGCGTTGAGAAAGGGCGCAGCTGAGGAGGCGCGCGTGGGCGCGGGTGCTACGCCCACGTTGGGGCTTTAGTGACGGATTTATCCTTCACTAAAGAACCCTCATTTATTATTTTAAAGATGTAATGACCATTTTGCCCCCACTCCTTGCAACTATAAAAGGAGACCCCCTCCATACGAAATTCTCATCCCTTCCTTCTCTTCTCTACCTTTCCAAAGCTCAAGAGAAGCTTGTCCCACACCCGGGATGCTTCTCGCAAGATAAAGTCCAAATTTTCGTCCCCCTTCGGAAGTGGATCCTGCGACGACGACGGCGTGCTGCTCCGTTCCCGTTCTTCTGCTTCGTCCTCCTTCGTCCTGCTTCGTCCTCCTTCGTCCAGGCGTCGTCCTGTTCGGCTCATCCTCCAAGCGACCGTCGAGGAGGATTTCTCTCTCCCTATTCTTTTTACTACTTTCTAGTATAGATTTTCTACTTTCTAGAATAGTTCTGCTCGTCCTCCAAGCGATTGTCGAGGAGGACATTTCTCCCTCCATTCTTTTAATGCTTTCTAGAGTAAATTTATCGCTTTCTAGTGCAATTGTTTTATGCTTTCTAGTTGTAATGAACAATCTCTTTAATGATAAATTTTCTGTTTATTCTACATCTCATTTTTTATTTCTATGTGTAATATTCTCTCTCTCGCTTACTCTCTCTCTCTTTCTTCTATTTATTGTAAATAATTAGATAATTTTAAATTGAATTACTTCGTGACAAATAAAAAGAAACGCGTAGTTTTTAAATCAAATGTCTGCCTCCCTATGTTCGACCCGGAATCTTCATTTCGGTATAAATTTTATTTGTTGAACATGAATTCTTCGCTTTCAAACTACGACAGGTTTTCCAAAACCAAACACGTTAGCGTAGCAATTCGACCATTCAACACATGCTTAAACATAAGTAAAGGAAAGCTTAAAAGATAAGAAGAGAGAGAGAGGGGGGAGAGCAGCGAGGCAGCCACGGCGGCGGAGGAGACTCCGTCGGCAGCTCGTCGTCTCCGGCGATTACAAGAGGGCCTAAAGCTAGCTAAGAGAGGGGTAGAGTAGTTGCAAGGGAAGTGAATGCCTTGAATGAGTGGTTGGATGGGGTTTAAATAGGGAGAAGGGCTTTCTAAAAGAAGAAGGGGTTTTAGCGACGTCTGGGATGTCGCTAAAACGCTTCCAAAAGCGTCGGTGAAGCCCTCCAGCCCGCCGGTCACACGCCCGCGCCGTTCTTCTTCGTGCTCGATCCGCGGCTGCTGCGTGAGAGCCGTCCGATCTTCGATCCTTCCTTGGACGCGCTCGGATCGTGCCTCGGGCGCGTGGGCGCTCGCTATCTAAGGGTGTGCAACGTGGCGTGATCTCGACCGTCCGCTGCTGATCGGGCAGCCCAATTTTACCGCACGCCTCTCCGTCCTCGATTCTTCACCCCGCGCGGCTCGAACCCGCATCACCTGGGTGCGGGCATGCACGCTCACCGCTGCGCCATGCCCGCTACTTTGTCGCGGTGGTAGCGTTCGGGCATGCGGTTCTCAACCATCCGATCGAGGATCGACGACCGAGATTTGATCTTAGCTGAAGGAGGAAGTGGCGTGCGGTGAGCGGGGGGCGATGTGGCACAACGATGGCCGTTGATCATCATATCAACAGTCAGAACTTCTTGGGACCATTGTAGGAGTTCCGAATGTCGGATTTGGCCGATCTTGAGTCCGTTAGATTCCGTTCGTCGTTCTGAATCCATCCGTGCGGTCCGATTGCTCATCTGAGGCCTACTTTGACAAGTGCTTACACAAATGACCATTAATACATTTTATAAGCAATCTTGGTATATGATGCATGCAATGCTCCTATTCTACTTATGTTGTGCCTTTTATTCTTAAGATGGACCCTATTTAATAGAATTATCACCCCCATATGCAGTGTTATCATACCCCCATGCTTACACCTTGCTAGTCCCTAGTAAGGTTTATTCTAGCCTTTATTTTCTTTCAGAATTTAAGAAGTAATTGCTTAGACACTTCATCACTTGTCAATAGGAGGAAATATACTAAGATCTTAATCTACAAAGACTAAGCAGCGTTCGGGTGTCTGTCAAAATACGAATCGCCCGAATCCTTGCTTTAATGTATATAACTATATATATGTATATGTATATATATATATATATTTTTTAGAATTTTTTCTCGAAATTCAGTGTGGGTTGGTAGCTTTTTACGGCTACCCAACCGACCCAAAACTCGGTCAAAACCCTAAGTGCTAAGCATCTTGGTGTGAAGATTGTGATAGACTCACTCAACGGTAACTCAGACAGACTTCGGATTTCTACGCCCCTAGGTGACCGGAAGAGGAAATATATTTGCCTGGAGGTGTATTTGTTCGATTGGTAGCTTTCTCCCTACGTTTGTTTTAATTGGGGTCAACACAAGGATTTTTCTAGTGTATATCTCCTCGGCTTGTACTACTTCCCCACTTCTTCCTTAAGTGTTTTGGTTCTTTTTGTGCAGTTATTGAGCTGGGCTTTGGACAACCGACCAACGGGCTGTTACCCATGATCACTTGCCAGCCATACTCGTGCAGCGAAGTGTGGTTTATTTTCTTTTCTTCTCCTTTTTCTTTTCATAGGTGGCTTCCCTAATCTCAAATGTACCTAGAGACAATAAAGAAGAAATGGTCTCGTGGTTGGGTTCTGGACAACCTGCCAATGGGCTGTTACCGACGACAACTTGCCAGCCATACCACCCTAGAGAGTTCATTAGCTACCCAATTTCTGTCAAAATCTCCGAGGAGTGAGTCTGTGCAAAAATGTGTGCAGATGCTTAGACTCAAAGTTTTTCTGAGTTAGAGGGTGAGTTGATAAGTCATATACTTATCACCTTATTTAGCAGGTGGATTAGAATAGTTTAAGGTTGCAAGGATTCGAAGCTAAATCCATATTTTAATGGACACCAGGGCTGATTAAGCCTGAAGGCCTGAAAAGTCTAAGTGTTTAAGTTCTCTTTGTATTATTTCCCACTATTGACAAGTTTCTAATACCTAAGTTCCTTCCTAAATTCATTTTTTTTTATATTCAAACTGATTAAATGAGCTCAGGATTGTGCAATTTACCACCCCCCATGCTTAAGTTGGACAATGTCCTCATTGGCAAATACATGGATGCATAGGGGTTCAAAAAGATAGTACCTGAGTGACGTAAAATACCGGATCAGTCTGAATCCTCTGGGTTACCTCCCAGGAAGCGCTGAGTTTAACACTCCAGCTAGGCGGTGCTTCGTGTCATCCCTCAACAAGGGTGACACTCTCTTTTGGGGGAACCTAGGCCAGGAAGTGCTTCAATCTTTGAACATTAACTGTAAAAGTGTGCCCAGTGTTAGGATCAGCGATTTCAACCGCCCCATTAGAGTAAGGCTTAACCACCCAAAATGGTCCTGTCCATTTGGACCTGAGTTTCCCCGGGAAGAGTTTTAGGCGGGTGTCAAACAACCAGACTTGCTGGTTAGGCTCAAAGGTTTTTTTATGAATGAGTCGGTTATGGATGGCTTTCATTTTCTCCTTATATAGTCGACTATTTTCAAAAGCGTCCCGATGAATTTCTTTGAGCTCAGATAATTGGAGCATCCTCTGGGCACCGGCTAACTGGGAATCCATATTACATTGCTTGACAACCCAATAAGCCTGGTGTTCCAATTCGACAGGAAGATGGCAGGCTTTGTCAAAGACCAGGCGATAAGGCAACATGCCTATCGAGGTCTTGAAAGCGATCCTGTATGCTCACAGGGCATCATCTAGTCGTGTGGACCAGTTTTTCCTGTCAGGTCTCACAGTCTTCTGTAAAATGTTCTTGATTTGTCTATTTGAGACCTCAGCCTGCCCATTTGTTTGTGGATGATACGAGGTAGCAATACGGTGGTTCACCCCGTATTTTCTAAGTAGGGCACAAAATTAGGAATGGATAAAATGGCTTCCACCATCACTGATCATGGCCTTGGGTATTCCGAACCGGGAAAAGATGTTCTGCTTAACAAATTCCATGACAGTCTTGTGATCGCATCTGCGGGTGGTGATGGCTTCAATCCATTTGGAAACATAGTCTACCGAGACTAGGATGTACTCGAAGCCATTGGATGGTGTTAAGGGGCCCATAAAATCGATACCCCAGACGTCGAAGATTTTGACAATCAAAATGGGCTGGAGGGGCATCATATCTTTCTTGGTCATGGTCCCCAACGTTTGGCAGCATGAGCAAGTCTTGGCAAAGTTGTGTGCATCCTTAAATAGGGACGGCTAGTAAAATCCAGACTGCAGAACCTTTGCAGTTATTTTCTTTCCAGAGAAGTGGCCACCACAAGCCTGGTCATGACAGAAGGAAAGCACACTCTGAACTTCGTTCTCAGGGATACACCTCCTGATGATCTGGTCAGCATAGAGGCAAAACAGCATGGGATCATCCCAGAAATAGTTCTTGGCCTCGCCAAGAACCATCCCGTTGCTGTCTGGACCAGCTGTGTAGGGTTTGTCCTACAACTAGGTAGTTGACGTAGTCAGCATACCATGGCAGTCTGTTGTCTTGCATAGTCAGAATGTGTTCATCAGGGAAGGCATCAGATAGAGGTAGGGAGGGTCCATTGTGGTCTGGATGAAGTCTAGACAAGTGGTCAGCCACCACATTCTTCGATCCGGCCTTGTCACGGATTTCCAGGTCAAATTCTTGCAAAAGTAGGATCCATCTGATGAGCCTGGGCTTTGCGTCCTTCTTGACCAACAGGTGCCGGATAGCTGAATGGTCAGTGTAAATAGTCACGTGGGATCTCGGCAAGTATGATCGAAACTTTTCAAGTCCAAAGACTACAGCAAGCAACTCTTTCTCTGTGACCGTATAATTTCGTTGGGCCTCGTCCAACGTTTTGCTCGCGTAGTAGATCACCACGGGCTTCTTGTCTTGCTTTTGTCCCAGGACAGCGCCTATGGCAAAATCTGATGCATCACACATAATCTCAAAGTCCTAGGACCAGTCTGGGGGTTGAAGTACAGGTGCTGTGGAGACTAAGTCCTGGAGGGTGTGATAAGCCTGGATGCAATCAGAAGACATGTGGAATATGACGTCGTTGGCTAGAAGGTTGGTCAAGGGTTTGGAAAGCTTGGAAAAGTCTTTAATGAACCTTCAGTAGAAGCCAACATGTCCTAGGTATGAGCGAATCTGTTGGACCGAGCTAGGTGGAGGAAGTTTGGAAATCAAATCAACCTTAGCCCGATCTACCTTGATGCCCCTATGCAATACGATGTGACCGAGGATAATTCCTTCTTGAACCATAAAATGGCTCTTTTCCCAACTTAACACCAGATTAACCTCGATACATCGTTTCAGGATCTTCTCCAAGTTGCTCAGACAATGGTCGAATGAATTCCCAAATACAGAGAAATCATCCATAAAGACCTCTAAGTATTCACCCACCATTTCTGAAAAAATGGCTAGCATGCAATGCTAGAAGGTCGCAGGTGCATTGCATAGCCCGAACGGCATTCGTTGGAATGCAAACATGCCATACAGGCAAGTGAATGTGGTCTTTTCTTGATCCTCCGGAGCAATTGCGACTTGGTTATATCCTGAATATCCATCCAGGAAGCAAAAATACTTCTGCCCTACCAATCTTTCAAGGATTTGGTCAATGAATGGCAAGGGGAAATGATCCTTCTTAGTGGCTTCATTGAGCTTCCTATAATCAATACACACCCGCCATGCGGTGGTGGTGCGAGTGGAGATGGATTCGCCATGATCATTGGCGACAACGGTGAGCCCAGCTTTCTTTGGAACCACTTGAGTGGGGCTTACCCAGGGGCTATCGGAGATAGGATAGATGATGTCGGTGTCAAGCCACTTGATAATTTCTTTCTTAACGACCTCCCGCATGTTTGGGTTTAAACGTCTCTGCATCTGGCGGGAGGGTCGTGCCCCATCTTCCAGGTAAATCTTATGGGAGCAATAGGTGGGGCTAATTCCTCTTAAGTCAGAAATGGTCCAACCAATGGCGGCCCGATGTTCTGAAAGGGTTGCGGTCAACCTTAGTTCCTGATCGTTGGTTAGATGAGAATTAATAATCACTGGGAAGGTCTGGTTAGGTCCAAGGAAGACATACTTGAGGTTCTCGGGTAATGGCTTAAGTTTAGGTGTGGGTGGAACCACAGTTGATGGAAAGGGAAAGGGCAGGAGTTGATCAACATAGATCTCCTCAAATGGTGTTGTGTGATGGTACTCAGCCTTACAGAGGTCCATGAGTAGTGATGGTGATGGGTTAGAACAGTCATTACGGGTTTGGTGGTCAGATACAGAACTAAGGGTGAGGCATTCCTCGATCAGAGTTTCCATGGGATCATGTTCCTTAATGCAATTGCAATCAAAAGACTTTGTCGCCTGGAAGATATCCAATTTCATTTTCCTATCTCCGAAGGTGATTTCCATACATCTCGTGTCACAATCAATATTTGCCTTAGCCGTAGCTAAGAAAGGTCTACCTAACATTATGGGTGCGTTCTGTAATTTTTCAGGGACTTCCATGTCGAGCACCAAAAAGTCGACCGGGAAATAGAAGTCTTTGACTCGTACAATCACGTCCTCGACCACTCCCTTTAGGGTTTTCACTGATCTATCAGCCAGCTGGATGGTGACAGGTGTTGGTGTCAACTCTCCGAAACCAAATTGGTGGTACAGGGTTGTTGGAATCAGATTGATAGAAGCACCTAAGTCCAGGAGTGCTTTATCAAATGTCATATCCCTGATATTGCAGGATATCACGGGTGCTCCTGGGTCAGTTCGCTTGAGTGGAAGGTTGCTTGATATTACGGAACTTGCTTGTTCGGAGAACACAACCTTCCTAGGTGCTTGAGGTCTTGGCTTACGTTTGGGTGTACAGGCATCCTTTAAAAACTTGGCGTAAGCTAGGATGTATTTGACAGCTTCGAGGAGAGGAATATTAATCTGTACTTACTTAAAGATCTCCAAAAGCTTCTCAGTTTCCACAACATTCTTCTTTTTATTGATTGTTTCCAAGGCCTCAGGGTAGGGTGTCTGAATGTGGATCGGGTCTATTTCTGGGTCCTTGGTTGGTGCCTCTTCAGAGTCGGGTATTTCAGTAGGTGAAGTCTCGGGGAGAGTCGGCCATTTGGGATCCTGGGTTTTGGTGCCGCTTCTCAAGGTCACCGTATTCACAAAGGCATTAGAACCATGGGCTGATCCTTGAGAAGACGAGGATGAAGAAGCACCAAACCCAAGGGGTGTTTGCGGGGCTGGCTGGACCATGTGAGCTTGCCTGAGATTGCCTTGGAACCCTTGCCAATTAGGGCCTCTGTTAATTATGTTTCACGAGTTCGGTTGTGGCTGGGAAGGTAGGGATCCTTGTTGTTTACAGTCCAAGAGTTGCCTTAACTATCCTTTTACCAAGGCCATTTCCTCCTGATGTTTCTAGTTCATGTCAGCCATCATCTTTATTGAGGTGTCCATTTGGTTTTGTGGGGGAGGGGCCGCCCTATTCTGATTATATTGGGGTTTAACTGGTGGTCCTTGCCAATAGGGGGAAAGTGTGGCTGCTGGTCTGGCCTGGGCTGGTTTTGGAATTGCGATGGTTTCTGGTTTGTCCAACCAAAGTTGGGGTGGTTACGCCAGCCAGTGTTGTAAGTGTTGGAGAAAGGGTCAGGTTTTGCATAACCTTGGACAGCTTGTACATCTTTAAGGATAGCCGATGTTGATGAAGAAGGAAGAGAGTAATCAAGGGTTGAGGGAGCAAAGGTCCCTCCCTGGAACGTGATCAGGGGTTGTTCTAGGTTCAGTTGGGTTAAGGGCTGGACCAGGTAAACATTATGTGCTCCCTTTGCTAGGGAGAAGATCTGTAAGGGGTTCCTGGTCTGGTTCAGTAGCTCATCAATCTTTTTGTCCACCAATTCCACTCGATCCAGTTTCTTGGCAATGATATCCATGTTAACCATTCCAAAATTTGCTTGTACCTCATAAATCCCACCACGGGGTTGACTGAACCTGTTGAACTGGGTCATGGAGGCATTGTTGAGCGAATTCTCACTCATAGACTCAAAGAGCTCAAACGCGCTCTCCTCATCCTTATTTAGGAAGTTCCCCCCGCATGAGGCATCGACGAAGTTTCATAGGTTGCTGTCCAGACCATGGTAGAAAATCTGGGCCAATTGCCACCTTGGTACTTCGTGGTGTGGGCATTTCCTCAAGAGTTCATTAAATCTTTCCCACGCCTCATGGAACTGTTCCCCACCCTGGAGTGTGAAGGTAGTAATAGCTCTTCTGAGGGCATTGGTCTTTCCTATGGGGAAGAATCTCTTTAAAAATGCATGCCTCAGTTCTTCCCAGGTGGTGATGGGTCTACCTAGGGTTCTAAGCCAGTGAGAAGCCTTGTCTCTTAATGAGAAGGAAAACATCTTGATTAGGATAATGTCAAGGCTAATGTTCCTAGGTTTCACAGTTCGTGCTATGCGGTCAAGACCCTCTAGATGCTGGAAGGAGTCCTCATTTGAGCTTCCATGAAAGTGGTTCTGGATCAGACTTAAGACATTCGATTTCAGCTCAAAATCATCTCCCCCTTCGGGGATCCTAAGGTGTGGCTCAACTCTAATAGCGGAGGGATTATAGAAATCGCGAAGGGGCCTCGGCTGATCCTGAAATGATGGTATATTGAGTGGTGGTTGCTCTTGTACACCTTGGAAAGGTAGTGGTGGTTGTTCTTGTGGGTTCTGTAACCGTTGTATGGCCTGCATGATGGTGTGGATTTGTTGTTGCTGAAGCCGGTGGTTTGCATTAATTTGGGCTTGGATGATGGCCATTGCGTCTGGTGGGGGTTGATCTTCAGCCTCATCTACCCTATGTTCAGTCATGTTCCTAACAGAATCACGTCACCTAGATTCCTACCCCAAAATAAACAACTCAGGATGCAGTGAGCGTCTCCAGTGCATACACTAGAGAAGAACAGGAGAGGATGCGGAGAGCGACAGATGCGAGAAATGTGTTCAATCAAGCAAACAAGCCTAGTCCTTATGGTGTATTCCTTAGGAGACCTAGAAATCTCAAAAAGGGTGATTAAGTCCGTAAGCACTAGACTCCCCTTCCCAAGGCTAATCTGGCTAGGTTGATTACGAGGGGATTGCAGGGAAGGTTCTTCCTTTGGCTTACGCCTTCGGTTCCGTAGACCCCACAATCGCGGTCGTTTGACATTGTCCCGCGACTTAGTCACCAAATTTTACCAAGGGATTGAAAGCCAAGTACTCAGCGAACAAAACCTCACCTTTCGAGACCTAACTCAGTCCTGCCTAGGGCATGTCTACTCAGTTTTAAAAGGGCTAGGATAGTGCTTGTGCTAGGGGTATGTGATGAGGCATTGATTGGGGTGGTGCCTCTTAATTTTCCACTTTCAATGTGTGTGCTTCTATCAAAACGTGGTTTTCAAGCAAGGATTAAGATGTGGTGTCTTTTAGTGTTTCATCCTTACTTTAGTGTCTTTTAGGGTTGACGTGTCTTAATGTTTTCAGACAAGTTTCAGTGGGAATGTCAAGTTCTGCACACAATTCGGTGAAAGTAGATTTCCTTTTATTCTGTAGAGGCTCTAAAATCCTAATGTACTCATCTTAATGATCATGCAGCTTCTATTAGATGAGTCAGTTTTAGGGTTGAGTGGTGCAGCCCAAGTCAACTCACGGTGGCTTCACAAACACTACTCAAAAAGAGAAAAGAACACTCCAAGAATTTATTCAGAATGTTAGAGTGTACATTTTTTTTTTGTGGGGTGATGTGTTAAGGATGTGGGTCAAGCAATCATACACCATGCCAATTTTTTTTCAATTTTTACAATTTTTTTTAATTTTTTACGCAAGCAAACAATCATGAGTGAAGAATTACTCACTATCGGTCCTTGTTGCACCTACTCCCTTGTTACCGTCGTGGGATGCATCGCTTCGCCGTCCAAGCGCCGAATTCCTGCAACCATCAAGTAAAAAGGAAAACAGGGCATTAGACGATGTGAGAATGGATGTGGAATGGAAGTGACAAAGCAAATCCGTTGCCTCCGTGGCAACGGCGCCAAAAACTGACATGCTCCCGTGAGTGTGTGTTAGGAAGTGTCATTATAGTCGCACTTGCAACGCCGGCTTTAAAGTAAGGAAATGGAGGTGAGTTCGAGTGTCGGTCTCAGGGAGGCATGAAAATCGGATTTTGCTTATCACTTATTGTCACGGAAAGCGCAGAGTTTTGCTTGCGAAAGGTGCGGTTTGAAAAGCGAGAGGGAGAGAGATTAGGGTTAGAGTTGTTTCTTGCTTGATCATGCAACTTAAGCAGGAATTAAAGTAAACAACTGAACGGAAAGTAACTTCATTAATCATGCAGCTTTAGTTCATAGATTACAACATTAGATACATGCTTAAACATAAGTAAACGAAAGCTTAAAAGAGAGGAAGAGAGAGAAAAGGGGGAGAGCGGCGAGGCAGCCACGGCGGTGGAGGAGGCTCCGTCAGCGGCTCGTCGTCTCCGACAATTACAAGAGGGCCTAAAGCTAGCTAAGAGAGGGGTAGAGTAGTTGCAAGGGAAGTGAATGCCTTGAATGAGTGGTTGGAGGGGGTTTAAATAGGGAGATGGGCTTTCTAAAAGAAGGGATTTTAGCGACATCTGGGACGTCGCTAAAACCCTTCCAAAAGCGTCGATGAAGCCCTCCAACCCGCCGGTCACACACTCGCGACGTCTTCTTCACGCCCGATCCATGGCTGCTGCGTGAGAGCCATCCGATTAAATCCTTCCTCGGGCACGCTCGGATTGCACCTTAGGCGTGCGTGCGCGCGGGCGTTGTCGCCCGACGTGCGTGCGCGCGTGGGTGCTTGCTGTCTGAGGGCGTGCCGTGTGGCCTGATCTCGGCCGCCCGCTGCTGATCAAGCGGCCCAATTTTGCCGCACGCCTCTCCGTCTTCGATTCTTCACCCCACATGGCTCGAATCCGCGTTGCCTGCGTGCAGGCGTGTGCGCTCACCGCTACGCCACACCCGCTACTTTGTCATGGTGATAGCGGACGGGCATGTGGTTCTCGGCTGTCCGATCGAAGATCGACGGCCAAGATTTGATCTCAGCTGAAGGAGGAAGTGGCGTACGGTGAGCGGGGGGCGACGTGGCGCAACGAGGGTTGTTGATCATCAGATCAACGATCAGAACTTCTTGGGACCATTGTAGGAGCTCCGGATGTCGAATTTGGCCGATCTTGAGTCTGTTGGACTCTGTTCGTTGTTCTGAATCCATCCGTGTGGTCCGATTGCTCATCTGAGGCCTGCTTTGAAAAGTGCTTACACAAATGGCCATTAATATAGTTTTATAAGCAATCTTGGTATATGACGCATGCAATGCTCCTATTCTACTTATGTTGTGCCTTTTATTCTTAAGATGGACCCTATTTAACAAAATTATCACCCCATATACAGTGTTATCACCGTCTTTAGGCGATTAGCTTGCACTATTTTAACGTGGCCGTGAGGCCCTATTTCATGTTTCAGGTCATCGCCGTCCACTGCCATCGCTGCCACCTTCTCCGACCAAATCCACCCTCCTTCGACCTTGTTCTTCGTTGCTATTACTCCCAGGCCCCGCAGACCACCTTCAGGAGCTTTCCCAGGTCCTCAATCGAAGACCGCAGGAGCAGCAGCTACTTCAATTGAAGGCACCATCGATACTGTGCATGCGAAGGAAGGAGGGGGACAATAGTCCCACCTCATGAAGGAAAGAAGAGGTAGTAGCGGATAAAAGAGATTTGTTCTCTGGGTTGTTTTCCCAAAAACACTGGGGGGTCGAGTCCCCCGCTTCATGCGCTCTGCGCCTCATGCCTTGCCCGTGCACACATGCACGCAGGTCTGGCCAAACCCAGTTAATTGGATCCATATGCCCAATTGTCCTGGATTGAAAGAGAAAAGAGGAGAAACAAAGGACTTGTGATGAGAAAAAGAGAGAAGGGTTAGGGGGTTTTGCTCTTCAGGGCAACCTCTCGACGCTTAGCCGTGAGGCTTGAAAGAAGAGCTGAGAACAACCAAGGCAGAAGAGGTTGAAGAAGAAAGCCTGAAAAAGAAGGAAGAAGAAAAGAACGGTAGAAGAAGAAAGGAGGAGCACTGTAGCAACACACTTTAAGTCATTTGATTGTAAAATCAGACGTCTGATTATCTGTTCCTTCATTTGATTATACTATATATAGGGTAATAATTGGTGATCTAAATCACGATTATTTTGTCTAGAATTCTTTTTATCTACTCATATGCTCATGTTATACATTGCATATTTATTTTTAAGTAATTAATTATGCTCATTTACATCATATATTAAGATTAGCGCGTGAATTCTATTTGTTCCCAGCGAACGATCTCGGACTTTCATTCGTGTTATAAATTTTATCTATTGTTCGAGCTATTTTTGAGGATTTATTACTACAACGAACGCATCTTTCTAAAACCTCGATCTAGCCCTGTCGACACCTTAGTCATCCAAAATTTCTTGGGTGCCTTGATTGGGTCCAATTCACATCCAGTCCCTCATCTATTCTATAGTGCACATACACAGAAAAGGTCCCTAGGTGATCTAAAGGCCTCCATTAGAGTTGATCTTTTGAGGAATTCTGATCTGATCTGATCAATTCGATCTGGACCTGAATTTTATTCTACATCTTGATCCACCACTTGATTTGAAAACACAACCATAGGAAAACTATTTAGGAAACCTAAATCTCGCATGAGCATCAAGGAAAAAATGATTGAGGCTGCTCTTAGACATCATGATGAGTATTACAATACCTCAGATCCATTTAGGAACATTCAGGTTTTTATACCGAAAACAACATACCTCATTATGAACCGTACCAAAATGATGTTAATACAAATGATACATGGTTCAACCCGGGATGATCTTTTATTATAATATAATTAATTGTGGAGACTACACAATACTGAGTACATACAATATTCAAATCCACAACTTTGGGAGATACACCAGGGTCTCATTGAGAAATGAGGGTATATGCTAAATACGTTACACCAAGCCATAGATCAGAGATACCCATATTCAGAAATTGATGAGACATCTTGGAGTAACGTTGACAATCAATGTGATTTCTCAGAGCCCAGGTTCAAAAAGAGAGGTTGTTGTGGACCCCTAACCCAAATGAAATCAGATTCAAACTTTATGCCGAATGACATACTTGATCAAAATGTGGGTTGGGTGGATCCAGTTACAAGTGTTCCCGATTATGAACCAGCAATAGAAAGCTATGAAGTTGGTCCATTATGCCTTAATTTACCAAACACCTATGATGAGCTTGAGTTAGAACGACTCGAGGATGTAATTCCCACGTCTTATCCTGTTAAAGTAATCCTCGAGAGTGATTCTTACATCCTAATAGGATCATGTCCAGATTCTAGTGTTCCAATACCTACCCTTAACCTAGAATCTAGATCTGAGCCTATTTGGGATAATCATGAGGCCCAATATGACGAGAATCAAATTTTAGACCTAAACTATGATTTCGGGTCTATATTTGATGATTATACCTCTCCGGACTCCTCAGAGGAACAAATTAATTTTTCGAAAGTCACACCGATTTACGATACAAAAATAAAGGAGTTAGAAGAGTTGGGATTTGATCGGATCTACCTTAGGTACCCAGAATTCGAGCCTATGCCTAATAAGGACACCTCTTTGAGCTTGGAATCCAAGACTAGGTTAGATCAAAGTCAAGTTGTTCATTCCATGCATCATGATATGTCTTGTGGTGGAAATCTTGATCTGGAATTAGATTCAGAAACTAATTTTCGCAAATTATTCGATGATTTTGAATCATACTCTGATTTTGGAAAACCTTTGTTTTCAGATGATTATGAGCCATTTTATGACCTCAGTATCCATGACCCGTTCTTTGATTCTAGTTTTGATGCTGATGATTTAACCCTTAAAGTAGCTACATCTATTACAGAGCCTTTTGAAGCTCGAACCCAACCCTGATCCTCCATCGAAATTAATTTCTACTCTGACTCACCTCTTTTTGATCTAGTTGCATATGATTCACCTCCATCTTTCGATCAAGAATCAGATACTGATCAAACTGACAATCACATCTTATCCTTCTCTAATCCCACCAATAGGGTTCCTACATTTTTCACAGATCCATTATCCTTTGAGGACCCCTACTCTGATCAGGCCAAACTAATTCAGCCAAACCCTAGATTTGCATTTCCATATCTGTTTGAGCCACAAAGTATCTGATGGGCTCCATACCTATTGATTCACATCCATTAACCCACCAGACTGATTGGGTTTGGTCTACATCATCAGCCTGTTAATTTGAACAAGCACCGGGTTGAACCAACCAAGCTACTCATTAAGGTGCTTGTTTACACGGGTTCGAGGCGCCGATCGCAGTGCAAATTCGAGCGAGAACGCGCTCGCGTGATTTTAGCCGCTGATGTGTGATCGAACGGTAGGCAGCGAGCAACGCAGTGCAATCGCGCACGTCCATAGCCGACACTCGCGATGACGCGGGGGGTGTGGGCACGATCCAGGCGCGCGCCCCACGAGCAACATCAACCATCCGATTTGTGATCGGACGGCTCTCAAGCCGCGCACATAGATTATGCACGAGGAAGCATGTGTGTGCGCTGGCGACCGGTGGGCAGGAGGCTACACCGACAGATTTATTATGGGTTTAGCGATGTCCCGGACGTCGCTAAAGCCCATACTTGAATTAGAAAACCCTTTTGCCTATATAAACTCCATCCAACCACCCATTCAAGGCATTCATTCCATTTGCAAGTGCTCTACCCCACTCCTAACTACCATTAAGCCCTCCTTGTAGTCGCCGGAGCCAACGAGCCACTGATGGAGCCCCTCTCCACTGCCGTGGCTACCTCGCCGTCTTCCTTTTCTCTTGCCCTCTTTATCTTAAGCTTTACTTTATTTATGTTCAAGCATTTATCTAGTGTTGTAATTATAAACTAATGTTGCATGTCAAATGAAGTTGTTTCCTATCTAATTACTTACCCTCTTTTATGTTTAAAGTTGCATGTGTGAATGAAGAAATTCTAACCCTATTCTTTCTCTCTCTCTCTCTCACTTTTCACCCACGACTTTTCGCAAGCAAAAACCTGTTATTTTCGTGGTGACTAGAAAAAATCCGATTTTCACGCCTCCTTGAGATCGACACTCGGACTCACGTCCATTTCTTCATTTAAAACCGACGTTGCGAGCGTAAGCTATAATGACTCTTTCAAACATACGCATCCCACACACGTCAGTTTTTGGCACCGTTGCCGGGGAGGCAACGGATTTATTCTGTCACTTCCATTTTTCATCCATGCTCACATCGTCTAATGCCTTGTCTCCTTTTACTTGATGGTTGCAGGAATTCGACGCTTGGACGGCGAAGTAGTGCAACCCGTATGGTAATGAGAGAGTAAGCGCAACAAGGACCGGTCGTGAGTATTTCTTCACCTATGGTTGTTTGCTTACTTAAAAATCTAAAAAAAATTGTAAAACTAAAAAAAATTGGCATGGTGCATGATTGCCTGATTCACATCCTTAACACATCACCCAACAAAAAAAAAAAATACACTCTAACATTCTGAATAATCTAAGCTTCTTGGAGTGTTCTTTTTCTCTTTGAGTGGTGTTTGCAAAGCCACCTTGAATTGACTTGGGCCGCACCACTCAACCCTAAAATTGACTCATCTAGTAGAAGCTGCATGATCACTAGGATGAGTACATTAAGGTTTTAGAGTTTATATACAATAAAAGGAAATCTACTTTCACTAAATTGTGTGCAAAACTTGACGTGCCCACTGAAACTTGTCTGAAAGCATTAAGACACGTCAATCCTAAAAGACACAAAAGTCAGGATAAAACATTAAAAGACACATCTTAAAAAATCCTTTCTTGAAAACCATGTTTTGATAGGAGCACACACTGAAAATGGAAAACTAAGAGGCACTACCCCAATCAACGCCTCATCACATAACCCTAGCACAAGCACTATCCTAGCCCTTTTAAAACATAATAGACGCGCCCTAGGCAGGATGGGTTAAGTCTCGAGAGGCGTGGTTTTGTTCACTGGGCACTTGGCTTTCATTCCCTTAGTAGAATCTGGTGACTAGGCTGTGGGGAAGTGTCAAACGACCACGGTTGTGGGGTCTATGGAATTGGCGACATAAGCCAAAGGAAGAACCTTCCCTACAATCCCCTCGTAATCAAGCTGGCCAGATTAGCTTTGGGAAGGGGAGTCCAGTGCTTACGGACTTGATCACCCTTTTGGAGATTTCTAGGTCCCCTAAGGAGTACACCATAAGGAATAGGCTTGTTTGCTTGATTGAACACACACAACTCTCTCTCATCTATTCTTTCCTCTTCCCTCCATTTCTTCCAAACCATGGATTTCAATACCTGTCCATCTTACCCAAACTGCCCCCAACATGATTTGTATGCTAACCCAAATAGACCATATCCACAGCCTACTTGGGCTAACCAACCACCAAGTTGGGGGTACGACCTAGAATATCCCTCTTGGCCCAACTATCCCAGTTATGACCAAACCGCACAAAACTCTTATTGGGATACACCCAACATATCCACCCAAGGGTATGATTCAAATCGTGGGGCTCCATATCTCAATTCTCCTCACGATGCCTCATCATTTAGGTCCCATCCGCTCTCTAACCACTTTGATGGGACCTACACTCTAGGAGAACACCAAGAACCCTACCCTTCTCAGGACAATAACCAAGAAAGGTCATCTGAATTCAACAACCTTTCCTACTTGACCTTTGGATTGGAAGGAATTCTAGACAAATGGAAATCAGAGAATGGTCAGAAATCTAGGCAAAACCAGGATCATCAACCTTTGATTTGGTCCCCTGATGAAGAATCTGACTGGGAGGAAGACTTAGAACCTTAGCTATTCTGGAGTAGGACCAAACAGAGAATGGTTCCTCTTGAAGAATTGGACCCTGAACATGCTAGAATAGAGGACCCACCCAAGAACCTAAACCCCAGTATGGATTCTAATCCACAACCTCAACCACACCCTCTTAACCTAGATTTCAAGGAGGAAATCCAAAGGACACCAACTGACACCCTAACAATTCTTGATAACCTCCAGTTAGAATTACACAGACAGAATCAAGAATTGGTTAAAGGGCAACAGGCCATGTTAGATATGTTTCAACAATTAGGGGAAGAAGGCCAAAGAAAGCTGTTGTACACAACGCCATTCATGGAATTCGTGAAGCAAGGACCTACCATGATCAATTGGACTACACCCAGTCACCCTAATTTGGTTCAATCCACCATTGATACCCCCCAGGAGTTGGACAACTCAATTGATAAGATCATTGAGGATTCCTTGGAACACAATTTGGGGAGCATTGAGGACAGACATCAAGAGGAAACTGAGAATGTGAGGGGGATGCCTTGAAATCCGAATCTAATCAGGTCAAGAGAAGTGATCTGGTGGGAACAACAGCCAACATAGGAGATGGGGAATGGAGTTACAATTTCAAAGAAATCGATTATGAATCGGTTGGAATCCCCATCACAAATTTGGAGGAGGGCCGAGAGAAAGAATATGAACTAGAGGATGAAATGGGCCATACCTCTAATGCAACCTCAAACAGTGAATCTGATACAAAAGAGGTTGAAGAAAATATTCTTGAGGTCAAGGGCTTGGAGGGAATGAGCAATGAAACCGTAGTTGCGGAAGAGATGGATTCGTCTTTAGAGAGAGACCTCATGCTTGATTGTAGGGCTCATTATGAAACTCTTGATTTTGTTACCTACCCTACCAGAATAAAGATCCCGCAACTCGAATGCACTGGAATTGATACACCTTTGACGGATTACAATTTTATGGGGACACAAGCTGAGTATAAAACCTACATCTTTAGTGTCTGCCATGTCATATTCGGGGTGCGCTCGTCCACATCAACTTCTTTGCATGCCTGCAGACTAAGAGAGGATTTAACACGGGCATGCATGATACATCTGCTGTAGAATTCCTACCCCTTAGGAACGGGACTCCACCACAACCTTGTTCGCATCTGTGGACTTCTGATTTTGGGTTTGGATGATTTTGTACATGCCTCCTTGACCCAAACCATTCTTGTTTGTGCACTATGCCCAGCCGAAGTCGTTAAACTCAGCACTTCCTGGGAGGCAACCCAGAAGATTCAGACTGATCAGGTATTCTACTTCACTCAGGTAATATCTTTTCGAACCCCTGTTGCGTCCATGTATTTGTCAATGAGGACATTGTCCAACTTAAGCATGGGGGGGTGGTAAATTGCATGATCCTGAGCTCATTTAATCAGTCTGAATAGAATTAAATTAAAAAAAAAAATGAATTTAGGAAGAAAAACTTAGGCATTTGAAATTTGTCAACAGTGGGACATAATACAGAAAGAACTTGAACACTTAGACTTTTCAGGCCTTCAGGCTTAACCAGCCCAGGTGTCCGTTAAAATATGGATTTAGCTTCAAATCCTTGCAACCTTAAGCTACTCTAATCCACTAACTAAATAAGGTGATAAGTATACGACTTATCAACTCACCCTCTAACTCAGAAGAACTTTTAGTCTAATCATCTGCACACATTTTTGCACAGGCTCACTCCTCAGAGATTCTAACAGAAATTGGGTATCTAATGAACTCTCTAGGGTGGCATAGCTGGCAAGTTGTCATGGGTAACAGCCCATTGGCAGGTTGTCTAGAGCCCAGCCACGGGACCACCTCTTCTTCATTGCCTATAGGTAAATTTGAGATCAGGGAAGCCACCTACCAAATAAAAAAAAATTAATAAAAAAGGAGAAAAAAAGAGAATAAAATAAACCACACTTCACCGCACGAGTATGGCTGACAAGTGATCGTGGGTAACAGCCCATTGGTCGGTTGTCCAGAGCCCAGCTCAGTAAATGCACAAAAAAACCAAAACACTTAAGGAAGAAGCGGGGAAGTAGAGCAAGTCGGGGAGATATACATTGGAAAAATCCTTGTGTTGACCCCAATTAAAACAAACGTAGGGAGAAAGCTACCAATCGAACAAATACACCTTCAGGCAAAACACTTCCTCTTCCGGTCACCTAGGGGCGTAAAAACCTGAAGTCTGTCTAAATTACCGTTGAGTGAGTCTATCACAATCTTCACACCAAGATGCTTAGCACTTAGAGTTTTGTTCGAGTTTTGGGTGGCTTGGGTAGCCGTAAAAAGTTACCAACACACTCTTAACTCCAAAAAATCTAAAAATGATAAATATATATATATATATATATATACATACATTAAAGCAAGGATTCAGGCGATTCATATTTTGGCAGGCACTCAGGAGCTGCTTAGTCTTTGTAGATTAAAATCTTAGTATATTTCCTCATATTGACAAGTGACGAAATGTTCAAGTAATTACTTCTTAAATTCTGACTAGAAATAAAGGCTAGAATAAACCTTGCTAGGGACTTGCAAGGAGTAAGTATAGGGGTATGATAACACTGCATCTTGGGGTGCTAATTCTGTCAATTGGGGTTTATCTTAAGAACAAAATACACAGATAACACATCATAAATGGGAATGGGAGCATTGCATGCATCATACATCAAGATTGCTTATAGAATAGGATTAATGGCCATTTGTATGAGTACTTGTCAAAACAGACCTCAGATGAGCGATCGGACCACGCGGATGGATTCAGAACGACGAACGGAGTCCAACGGACTTAAAATCAGCTAAATCCGACATCCGAAGCTCCCATTATTGGCCCAAGAGGTTCTGACCGTTGATCTGATGATCAACGGCCATGGGGCCGCCACGTGTCATCCATGCTGTGCCCGCAATCGCCTTCAATGCGTAGCATCATTTTAAGCTGTCCCATCACGCATCGGATGGCTGAGAACCACACATTCGCGCGCCTCTCAGCCGCAGCAGAAGCAGCCCCCGACCATTGGATCTTCATCCAACGGCCATTAGCGCAGCGACCGCGCCTCATCTTCGCGACAAAGCAACGGGCGTAGTGCAGCGGTCCGCGCCTCCCCCCCGCACAGTGAGACGCAGGTTCGAGGCACCGATCGCAGCGCAAATTCGAGCGAGAACGCGCGCGTGTGATTTCAGCCGCTGATGTGTGATCGAACGGCAGGCACCGAGCGACGTGGCGCAATCGCGCACGTCCATAGCCAACGCCTGCGATGACATGGGGGGCGTGGGCACGATCTAGGCTCGCGCCCCACCAGCGGCATCAACCGTCCGATTCACGATCAGACGTCTCTCAAGCTGCACACACGAATTATGCACGAGGAAGCACGCTCGTGTGCTAGCAACCACGCTCGTGTGCTAGCAACCGGTGGGCAGGAGGCTACACTGACGGATTTAGTATGGGTTTAGTGATGTCCCAGACGTCGCTAAAGCCCATACTTGAATTAGAAAACCCTTTTTCCTATATAAACTCCATCCAACCACCCATTCAAGGCATTCATTCCACTTGCAAGTGCTCTACCCCACTCCTAGCTACCATTAAGCCCTCTTTGTAGTCGCCGGAGCCGACAAGTCGCCGACGGAGCCCCTCCCCACCGCCATGGCTGCCTCACCATCTTCCTTTTCTCTTTCCCTCTTTATCTCAAGCTTTACTTTATTTATGTTCAAGCATTTATCTACTATTGAAATTATAAACTAAAGTTGCATGTCAAATGAAGTTGTTTCCTATCTAATTACTTGCCCTCTTTAATGTTTAAAGTTGCATGTGTGAATGAAGAAATTCTAACCCTATTCTTTCTCTCTCTCTCTCTCACTTTTCACCCACAACTTTTCGCAAGCAAAAACTTGTTATTTTCGTGGCATTAAGTGACAAGAAAAAATCCGATTTTCACACCTCCTTGAGATCGACACTCGGACTCACGTCCATTTCTTCATTTAAAACCGGCGTTGCGAGCGCAAGCTATAGCGACTCTTTCAAACATACTTGTCCCATGCACGTCAGCAAATATTGCAATTCAATCCACTAATCAAATGATATAAATGAGCACAATAGTCAACAATCACAAATATTGATATATGTAATTAATATTCAATCACAAATATATTCAATAAAGGTCCAAATTGTACCTAAAGAGTCAATAATAAAAATATAATGAAGAGCCAAAAAAATGGTGATTGAAACCACCAATTACTCTCATAGTTAGGCTCAATTCCCAATCAACATCCCAAACACTTAGCCAAATTAGAATCAAATCTCTTCACAAATCAGATGTCTTAATTAAGCCTCAGATGATTTAAGTCTCAACTCTAAAGCACCTTAAGAATTCCCTTAAGTCCCTAGGCATGTTTCCTGAGGCAAAAAACCCCCTTCTTCCCTGAGAAAACCCCTCTCTCTCTCTCTCTTTAAAATCGGGTAATTGGGTAATCCGATCTAGGAACTAGACCCGCGGGGCGTGGCCGGGGGTGAGGTGTGTGTGAGGTGTGAGGAGGGACCATACCCCGTGTGTTTTGAGGCAAGCTGCTAAGGGAGGAAAAACGTTAAATATCAAAATTATTTTTGGCTTTGCCCGATGTGGGACTAAGCTGATGCTTCTCCTTCGCACAGCTACAGTAGATGAATCCTCAAGCAATTAGAGCTACTACTACATCTCCTCATCCAATTGAAGGATTGGAAAGCTTCTGTAGTTGATTCTGCATCACTTGGAAGTGGAAGCAAGTCCTGAAGTTGACTCACGATGGCGGACGGTGGTGGTGATGGGAGGAGGTCCAGCGAGTACCTGAAATGCACTAATACGGTCTAAAAGCCCCAATTAAATAGCTTAAGGGCCTCTCGGTGAAGCAAGGAAGGTGATGGCGGGGGTGGCGAGGTGTTTTGTGAGGTGGATGTGGTCGGACGACAGTGCTGTAGTAGGCGAGTTATGGGTTTGGTTGGTGGGGTGAATGTGTGGTCAAAAGTCCTAATAATGTTGGGGCTTTTGCTCAGTGGAAGGAGAGGCAGGTTGTGGTGGTGGTGATGTGGCATTTGGTGAATGGTGGTGCTGGCACGAGCTTGTGTCGGAGGTGGGGAAGATGAAAGTGGTATGGTGTGTGCAGTGGAGGAAACCTAAAATCTAAAGTCTTAGAAAGAGCCTAAAGAGGGAGAGGGAGAGAGTAGGAACCTTATCGAGGGGAGAGGAAGCGAGGCGTGTCTGGCATTGACCGGCTGGATGCGAGGAAGATGATGAACTCTGGTGAGGGAGAGTAGCAATGACGAGGATGGAGGGAGCTCCTACTGTGACCGGCGAGGAGTAGAGAAACGAGAGGAAGTAGGACCACCTAATTTGATGGTTAGATGGCCAGAGTAAGGAGAGCATGTAGGGTCGGTGGAGCCAAGCCAGAGAGCAGTCGGAGGAAGAGGAGGAAGGTGGTTTTTGATCTAAACTTGGCTAGTTTTGGCTGTGGGACTTCCTAGAACTTATATAAATGTTGATCAGGCCTTCAATTGCGAGGAAATCACGAGATTTCCTTGAGATTTTTGAAAGTGAAACCCACTAAATCTATGGAGTTTGCAGGCGATGATGGGTTGATTTTGGTGCTCGACAGATGGCTCAATATGTAGGGGATCTTCGTAGGAGTAATCTCTCTAAGTTTGGAGCAATTTCACCTTAGATTGGAGAAGAAATCTCCATCAAAGGTTAGCGAGTTTGGGTGGTGGATTTTGTTCAGACATCAATGGCAACAAGGGTATTTTTGTGAAGATGATGAGAAGTTATGGGCATGAATGTAAGAAAATGTGAAACTTAGGGGTTTAAATGTGAAAAATAATGATTTTAGGGGCAAAGATGCAAACTAGGTCAAGATGGACTCTAATTGGATCCAAATTTGGTGTTAACCTAATTTGAATCCAAGGAATCTAATGGTGATCTTGGATTTGAGTTTTGACCACGTTTGAATAGGTAAATTGCACAGAAGCATAAATCAAGTTAAATTCCCGTCTGAATCTTTCTTAGTCAAAATGGGTTCAAATGGTCAAAGTGAGGATACCAAACCTCTTAAAATATTTTTCAATGATTTTTAGGATGTTTAGATTGAATTTATCTTGACCAAAACCCTTTCAATTTAAGTAAGCCTAATAATTAGGATTTTCGATACTGTTTTAGCCCTCGAAATGCATGAAACCCTATTTCGATCAGTGTGAGCTCACTTCTTGGATATTTAAGTTCATTTGACCTTGAATTAACCCCTAATTAACCCCTTGGTTAATCTACATTTATGATTGGATATTAAATAGTAGAATTAACCTTGCTTTCCTATTTTCTTATTAGATTAGTTTAGTACGGAATTGTGATTCTCAACCGATCATTTATGAGCATTTATCATTTGAATCTGACTAATTTTAGTTAGTTAGGACTAGTGATGGTGTTACAATCACCAGGATACCAATATCCAGGATATGCTTCTAATCCCTAGAATGATCTCAATCCTTATCTCGATTCGACTTTCACTTCCACTTCTTCAAATTGGGATAAACCTCCTTATAATCTAGGATATGATTCTAATATTCAGTATCACCATGTGAACCCTAATCCTTCTAAAGTTTAATTCCTATCTAAGCTGTTGTCCCAAAATGATTGTAACATCCCAAACCTAGATTTCTGAGTCATTTCAAAATAAGCGTATCAAGATAAACAAGCTAACACTTTTCGTATACAAATCTGAGCTTGCACAAATTTAAAATGCGTAATTTGATGGAAAACCCGTGTATTTTTTGTTTTTGCAATTTGGACCTCGGATCGATGATCCGAAAGTACTATTAACTTTCTAGTGTCACGAGGATTTCTACGGTATGTTCCGTGTGGCAATCAGACCTTGGATGTGAAAACGTGTGTAAACTCCGAACGAACTCACGTGGATCCTCCTTAGGGATCGCATTTTGAAAATGACCTCCATTTGCAAATCCATGAATTTTGTTGGATCCTTGTCTTGAAACGATTTCGGTGATATGTGTTTCGCTAGAATCAAAACTCGTTCAACCCTATTACAAAAATACTTTAATTATATATATAAGCATATGGTAATAATAATGAATCTTAATCCTAATCGCCTTTTTTTCCTTCCAAACCTACTTTCTAAATCCCTTCCCCACGTCTCCTTTCCAACCTAATTATAAAAGACCTGCGTAACCCTTTTCCCTTTCCTACACGCACAACGGAGAGATCGAGAGAAAGGGAGAGAGAGAGAGAAGAAAGACAGAGATCGAGAGAGAGAGAGAGAGAGGAAATGGGGATGAGAAAGGGACCCAAGGGGAAGGAGAAGAAAGTAGGGGAGTAAGGCCGGCGGGGAGGAGCTCCTTGTGGTAGGCGAACGGCCAGCGGGTGGCCGGAAGAGAGGATGGCGTCAGGAAGGAGAGGGCCGAACGAAGAAGAAGAATGTAGAAAGAAGACGTTGAAGGAGTGCAGGGTGCACCCATGGCCAAGGAAGAAGAGAGGAAGAAGAGAGGAAGAAGAGGACTAGAGGGCGATGCGAGGATCACCGGAAGGAGTTGTTGGAGGTCACGGCGATGGCCGAGTATCGCTGGTAGCCACCACGAGGCACCGGAGTGCATGGGCTTCAAACCCATCACGCAGAGATAGGGAGAGCATGTAAAGAGGCTGAGAGAGGAGATGTTCGTAGTGAGGGAAGGCCGCTGGAGGTCCGACGTGGTCGACGGTCGTAGGCGGTGGCGGCTGTGGTCGGTGTCGCACCGGCGAGGAGGTTGTTGCACCCATGCATGGGTTTGCATGGGCGAACGTGGAGGTTATACGACCAGAAGAAGGTGTGAGGAGAGGAAGAGACGTCGAGGGCGGCCGAGGAAGGACGGTAGGGGATCGTCGGTGAGCGGTTGCGGCCGGCGACGGTGTGGTGGTGCACTGGCGCCGGCGTTGCATGGGCCGTTGCAAGTCGCTGAACGAAGTAGAAACAAAGAAGAACGGGGAAGAAGAAGGTAGTTCAAGAGGTAGGAAAATTGCATTTTTAATCAGGGTTCCAATTATTGTGAATCAGTCCCTGTGAAGGGATTTATGGTCTTGGGTGAGATCTGACAGTAAGATTTGTTTTACGTAGATCGAGGGTCATTGAGATCGGAATTAGGTGATCCAAGAGTTGATCTTAAGGTTTTCGAGCGTGCCGGACACATCCGTACGAATAGATCGGGTGGTTTCTGCTCTGATTCTTGAGGCACATGCGAGATTCCCGTTTGAGCGTAGGTTTGTGTTTTGATCCATTAGGGGTCCAAACGACATCTGTTTCTCACGTTCCAAGACTTATTGGAACTGTCTCTTCACGAACTACACGAAGGTAGGTTTTTCAATTTGACTTCGGGAATCATTTCTTTCGTGAAATTTTTCAATGGAACATATAACATTTTACTCCCCACAAATAATCCTGATGTCGATCTAACCTCGGAGCGCATATAAATAAACAGACCCTAGAACAACGAAAGAGAAATAATGGATGCGCATTCTAGAGTCGTCATTACCCTCCGACGACGTTAGGTAGAGTAGTCTCTCTCCTCTCCCATACAGTTTACCAGCATAATGATTTCTTCGAGTATTACACTATTTAGTATGCATTCTTATATTTTGCTGAGATCGGGTCTGTTTACACATTCTTGTTGCTCTGGGTTCTGGAATATTATATATTAATGATGAAAATCAAATTGTTGACTTGTAATGTGATTAACCCGAGTAATATAGTTAACTACCAGATTAAAAGGAGTTAACGACCAATTATTTGATAAGTTCATGAAGTAAATGTATCATAAAGCAATTAAGCTTGTTGGGTATGGTTTATCATCGCATGTACAAAAGGAATTCTATTTTTAATAAAAATGTCATCATCCGGAGGATTAAGTAATGATTTCATTTGATCTATGTTCAGAAATTAGAAATTTCCTGGAAATTGATAAGTTGGAGGATAATGTGAATATTGGTTAATTCTAGATTTGATAATGTGAAATTACTAAAGATGGTTTGAAAATTAAAGATACAGTTATCTGGAAATGAGATATATAATACAACGGATATGTCGGGAAAAATAACAAGAATAGATAACTGGTTTTCAGCCCTGCTACTTGCCGGGTTTTCGACTGTAGCTTTAGGTCTTTTCAGATCAGGTTCAGGGGCTGGTTTATGGAGTTGTTAGCCTCCCTACAACTCTTTGGTTAGCTTAGCAGCCAACTTGGATAGCGGATTCGCAAGACTCGAGGTTTGGAGCAGTTCTTTTGACCAATGGGTGGGTCATTGGCTGTCTATGACTCAGCGTACATAGCGTGTGTACGTGTTCACACCATATTATGTAGCCACCACCCCTTTCCGCGATGACCCCAGGGTGACGATGCGTGGCAACTCGATGAATATAAGCATCCCTCTTGGTCAACAGGGTGGCTGATAACACTACACGTGGGGGTGATAATTATGTTAAATAGGACCCATCCCAAGAATAAAAGGCACAACATAAGTAGAATGGGAGCATTGCTTGCATCACATACCAAGACTGCTTATAAAACTGTATTAATGGCCATTTGTGTAAGTACTTGTCTAAGCAAGTCTCAGATGAGCAATTAGATCACACGGATGGATTCAAAATGACGAACGGAGTCCAACGGACTCAAGATCGGCCAAATCTGACATCCGGAGCTCCTACAATGGGCCCAAGAAGTTCTGACCGTTGATCTGATGATCAACGGCTCTTGTTGCGCCACGTCGCTCGCCGCTCACCGCACGCCACTTCCTCCTTCAGCTGAGATCAAATCTCGGCCGTCAATCTTCAATCGGACGGTCAAGAATCGCGCGCCCGCCTGCGGTCACCACGACAAAGCAACGGGCATGGCGCAGTGGTTAGCGCGCACGCCCGCATGCACACGACGCGGGTTCGAGCCGCGTGGTGCGAAGAATTGAAGACGAAGGAGCGCATGGCAAAATTGGGCCCCCGATCAGCCCCCGATCAGCAATGGGCGGCCAAGATCACGCCACGCAATGCGCCCTCAGACAGCGAGCACCCACGAGCATGCGCACGCCGGGCGATGACGCCCGTGCACACGCGCACCCGAGGCGCGATCCGAGCGCACCCAAGGGAAGATCGATCAGACAGCTCTCACGTAGGGCCGTGGATCGAGTGCAAAGAAGAACGGCACGGGTGGGTGACCAGCGGGCTAGAGGGCTTCACCGATGCTTTTGGAATGGTTTTAGCGACATCCCGGACGTCGCTAAAGCCCCTTCTTCTTTTAGAAAGCCCTTCTCCCTATTTAAACCCCCTCCAACCACTCATTCAAGGCATTCACTTCCCTTGCAACTACTCTACCCCTCTCTTAGCTAGCTTTAGGCCCTCTTGTAATTGTCGGAGATGACGAGTAGCCGACGGAGCCTCCTCCACCGCCGTGGCTGCCTCGCCACTCTCCCCCCCTCTCTCTCTTCCTCTCTTTTAAGCTTTCCTTTACTTATGTTTAAGCATGTATCTAATGTTGTAATTTGTGAACTAAAGCTGCATAATTAATAAAGTTACTTTCCGTTCATTTGTTTACTTTAATTTCTGTTTAAGTTGCATGATCAAGCAAGAAACAACTCTAACCCTAATCTCTCCCTCTCTCTATCTCTCTCTCGCTTTTCAACCGTACCTTTGGCAAGTAAAACTCTGCAATTTCCGTGACAAATGATAAGAGAAATCTGATTTTCACGCCTCCCTAAGATCGACACTCGGACTCACCTCCGTTTCCTTACTTTAAAATCGGTGTTGCAAGTACGACTATAATGATACTTCTTAACACACACGCACAAGTCACGTCAGTTTTTGGCGCCGTTGCCGGGGAGGCAACGGATTTGTTTTGTCACTTCCATTCCACATCCATTCTCACATCGTCTAATGCCCTATTTTCCTTTTTACTTGATGGTTGCAGGAATTTGGCGCGTGGACGGCGAAGCGACGCATCCCATGATGGTAACAAGGGAGTAGGCGCAACAAGGACTGATAGTGAGTAATTCTTCACTAAAGATTGTTTGCTTGCGTGAAAAACTAAAAAAAAAAGTGTAAAAATTGGAAAAATTGACGTGGTGTATGATTGCCTAACCCACATCCTTAACACATCACCCAACAAAAAAAATACACTCTAACATTCTGAATAAATTCTTGGAGTGTTCCTTTTTTTTCTTTTTGAGTGGTGTTTGCGAAGCCACCTTGAATTAACTTGGGCCGCACCACTCAACCCTAGAAACGACTCATCTAATAGAAGTTGCATAATCATTAGATGAGTATATTAGGGTTTTAGAGCCTTTACACAATAAAAGGAAATCTACTTTCACCGAATTATGTGCAAAACTTGACGTGCCCACCGAAACTTGTCTGAAAACATTAAGACACGTCAATCCTAAAAGACACTAAAGTGAGGATAAAACATTAAAAGACACCACATCTAAAAAAGCCTTGCTTGAAAATCATGTTTTGATAGAAGCACACACACTGAAAGTGGAAAACTAAGTAGCACTACCCCAATCAATGCCTCATCACATAACCCTAGCATAAGCACTATCCTAGCCTTTTAAAATAGAGTAGACATGCCCTAGGTGGGACTGGGTTAAGTCTCGAGAGGTGAGGTTTTGTTCGCTGGGCACTTGGCTTTCATTCCCTTAGTAGAATCTAGTGACTAGGTGACGGGGCAGTGTCAAACGACCGCGGTTGTGGGGTCTATGGAACCGGCAGTGCAAGCCAAAGGAAAAACCTTCCCTGCAATCCCCTCGTAATCAACCTGGCCAGATTAGCTTTGGGAAGGGGAGTCCAGTGCTTACGAACTTAATCACCCGTTTGGAGATTTCTAGGTCTCCTAGGGAATACACCATAAGGACTAGACTTGTTTTCTTGATTGGACACACACTTCTCGCATCTGTCGCTCTTCGCATCCCCTCCTGTTCTTCTCTAGTGTATGCACGGGAGACGCTCACTGCATCCCAAGTTGTGTGTTTTGGGGCAGGAATCTAGGCGACGTGATTCTGTTAGAAACATGGCTGAACTTAGGGTAGATGAGGCTGAGGATAAACCCCCACCAGACGTAATGGCCATCATCCAAGCCCAAATTAATGCAAACCACCGGCTTCAGCAACAACAAATCCACACCATCATGCAGGCCATACAACGGTTACAGAACCCATAAGAACAACCACCACTACCTTTCCAAGGCGTACAAGAGCAAGCACCTCTCGATATACCATCATTTCAGGATCAACTGAGGCCCCTCCGCGATTTCTATAATCCCTCCACTATTAGAGTCGAGCCACACCTTAGGATCCCTGAAGGGGGAGATGATTTTGAATTGAAACCGAATGTCTTAAGTATGATCCAGAACCACTTTCATGGAAGCTCAAATGAGGACCCCTTCCAACATCTAGAGGATCTCGACCGCATAGCACGAACTGTGAAACCTAGGAACATTAGCCTTGACATTGTTTTAATCAAGATGTTTCCCTTCTCATTAAGAGATAAGGCTTCTCATTGGCTTAGAATCCTAGGTAGACCCATTACCACCTGGGAAGAACTGAGGCATGCATTTTTAAAGAAATTCTTCCCCATAGGAAAGACCAATGCCCTCAGAAGAGCTATCACTACCTTTACACTCCAGGGTGGGGAACAGTTTCATGAGACATGGGAAAGGTTTAATGAACTCTTAAGGAAATGCCCACACCACGAAGTACCAAGGTGGCAATTGGCCCAGATTTTCTACCATGGTCTGGACAACAACCTGTGAAACTTCATCGATTCCTCATGCGGGGGGAATTTCCTGAACAAAGACGAGGAGAGCACGTTTGAGCTCTTTGAGTCTATGAGCGAGAATTCGCTCAACAATGCCTCAATGACCCAGTTCAACAGGTCCAGTTAACCCCGTGGTGGGATTTATGAGGTACAAGCAAATTCTAGAATGGTTGACATGGACATCATTGGCAAGAAAATGGATCGAGTGGAATTGGTGGACAAAATGATTGATGAGCTACTGAACCAGACCAGGAACCCCTTACAGACTTTCTCCCTAACAAAGGGAGAGCATAATGTTGACCTGGTCCAGCCCTTAACCCAACTAAACCTGGAACAACCCCTAACTACGTTCCAGGGAGGGACTTTTGCTCCCTCAACCCATGATTACTCCCTTCCCTCTTCATCAACATCGGCTATCCTTGAAGATGTGCAAGCTGTCCAAGGTTATGCGAAACCGGACCCTTTCTCCAACACTTACAACACTAGCTGGCGTAACCACCCCAACTTTGGTTGGACAAATCAGAAACCATCGCAATTCCAAAACCAGCCCAGGCCAAACCAGTAGCTACACTTGCCCCCCTATCAGCAAGGACCACTAGTTAGACCCCAATATAATCAGAATAGGGCAGCCCCTCCCCCACAAAATCAAATGGACACCCTAATAAAGATGATGGCTGACATGAACCAGAAACATAAGGAGGAAATGGCCTTGGTAAAGGGACAGTTAAGACAACTCTTGGACTGTAAACAACAAGGATCCCTACCTTCCCAGCCACAACCGAACCCGCGAAACATAATTAACAGAGGCCCCAATTCGTAAGGGTTCCAAGGCAATCCCGGGCAGGCTCGCATGGTCCAGCCAGCCCCACAAATACCCCCTGGGTTTGGTGCTTCTTCATCCTCGTCTTCTCAAGGATCAACCCATGGCCCCAATGCCTCTGCAAATGCAGTGACTTTGAGAAGCGGCACCAAAACCCAGGATCCCAAATGGCTGACTCTCCCCTAAACTTCACCCGCTGAAATACTTGACTCAGAAGAGGCACCAACCACGAACCCAGAAATAGAACTAATCCACATTCAGACACCCTACCCTGAGGCCTTGAAAACAATCAAGGAAAAGAAGAATGTTGTGGAAACTGAGGAGCTGTTGAAGATCTTTAAGCAAGTACAGATTAATATTCCACTCCTTGAAGCCTTCAAGCACATCCCTGCTTACGCCAAGTTTTTAAAGGATGCCTATACACCCAAGCGTAAGCCGAGACCTCAAGAACCTAGGAAGGTTGTGCTCTCTGAACAAGCAAGTTTCGTAATATCAAGCAACCTTCTGCTCAAGCGAACTGACCCAGGAGCGCCCTTGATTTCCTGCAATATCAGGGACATGACATTTGATAGAGCGCTCTTGGACTTAGGTGCTTCTATCAATCTGATTCCAACAACCCTGTACCACCAATTTGGTTTTAGAGAGTTGACACCAATCCTTGTCACCATCCAGCTGGCTAATAAATCAGTGAAAACCCCGAAGGGGGTTGTCGAGGATGTGATTGTACAGGCAAGGACTTCTATTTCCCGGTCGACTTTTTGGTGCTCGACATGGAAGTCCTTGAAAAATTACAGAACACACCCATAATCTTAGGCAGAGCTTTCTTAGCTATGGCTAAGGCAAACATTGATTATGACACGGGATGTATGGAAATCGCCTTCGGGGATAGGAAAATGCAATTGGATATCTTCCAGGCGACAAAGTCTTTTGATTGCGATTGCGTTAAGGAACATGATCCCGTGGAAACTCTGATTGAGGAATGCCTCACCCTTAGTTTTGTATCAGACCACCAAACCTGTAATGACTGTTCTGACCCGTCACCATCACTACCTATGGACCTCTGTAAGGCTGAGTACCATCGCACAACACCATTTGAGGAGATTGATGTTGATCAACTCCCGCCCTTTCCCTTTCCATCAACTGTGGTTCCACCCGCTCCTGAACTTAAGCCATTGCCCGAGAATCTCAAGTATGTCTTCCTGGGACCTGACCAGACCTTCCTAGTGATTATTAATTCTCATCTAACCAAGGATCAGGAACTCAGGTTGACTGCGACCCTTTCAGAACATCGGGCCGCCATTGGTTGGATCATTTGTGACTTAAGAGGAATTAGCCCCACCTATTGCACCCATAAAATTTACCTGGAAGACGGGGCACGACCCTCCCGCCAGATGAAGAGACGTTTAAACCCAAACATGCGGGAGGTCGTTAAGAAAGAAATTATCAAATGGCTTGACACCGACATCATCTATCCTATCTCCGATAGCCCTTGGGTGAGCCCCACTCAAGTGGTTCCAAAGAAAGCTGGGCTCACCGTTGTCACCAATGATCATGGCGAATCCATCCCCACCCACACCACCACCACATGGAAGGTGTGTATTGATTATAGGAAGCTCAATGAATCCACTAAGAAGGATCATTTTCCCTTGCCATTCATTGACCAAGTCCTTGAAAGATTGGCAGGGCAGAAGTATTTTTGCTTCCTGGATGGATATTCAGGATATAACCAAGTTGCAATTGCTCCGAAGGATCAAGAAAAGACCACATTCACTTACCCGTATGACACGTTTGCATTCCGTCGAATGCCGTTCGAGTTATGCAACGCACCTGCGATCTTCTAGCGTTGCATGCTAGCCATTTTTTCAGAAATGGTGGGTGAATACTTAGAGGTCTTTATGGATGATTTCTCTGTATTCGGGAATTCATTCGACCATTTTCTGAGCAACTTGGAGAAGATCCTGAAACGATGTATTGAGGTTAATCTGGTGTTAAGTTGGGAAAAGAGCCATTTTATGGTTCAAGAAGGAATTATCCTCGGTCTGACAGATTCGCTCATTCCTAGGACATGTTGGCTCCTATCGAAGGTTCATTAAAGACTTTTCCAAGCTTTCCAAACCCTTGACCGACCTTCTAACAAACGACGCCATATTCCACATGTCTTCTGATTGCATCCAGGATTATCACATCCTCCGGGACTTAGTCTCCACCGCACCTGTACTTCAACCCCCAGACTGGTCCCAGGACTTTGAGATTATGTGTGATGCATCAGATTTTGCCATAGGCGCTGTCCTGGGACAAAGGCAAGATAAGAAGCCCGTGGTGATCTACTAGGCGAGCAAAACGTTGGATGAGGTCCAACGAAATTATACGGTCACAGAGAAAGAGCTGCTCGCTGTAGTCTTTGGACTTGAAAAGTTCCGATCGTACTTGCTGGGATCCCATGTGATGATTTACACTGACCATTCAGCCATCTGGCACCTGTTGGCCAAGAAGGATGCAAAGCCCAGGCTCATCAGATGGATCCTGCTTTTGCAGGAATTTGACCTGGAAATCCGAGACAAGGCCGGATTAAAGAATGTGGTGGCTGACCACTTGTCTAGACTTCATCCAGACCGCATTGGACCCTCCTTACCTCTATCTGACGCCTTCCCTGATGAACACATCCTGGCTGTGCAAGACAAGAGAATGTCATGGTATGCTGACTACGTCAACTACCTGGTTGTAGGACAAACCCTGCACAGCTGGTCCAGATAGCAACAGGATAGGTTCTTAGCTGAGGCCAAGCACTATTTCTGGGATGATCCCATGCTGTTTTGCCTCTATGCTGACCAGATCATCAGGAGGTGTATCCCCGAGGACGAAGTTCAGAGTGTGCTTTCCTTCTGTCATGACCAGGCTTGTGGTGGCCACTTCTCTGGAAAGAAAATAGATGCAAAGGTTCTGCAGTCTGGATTTTACTGGCCGTCCCTATTTAAGGATGCACACAACTTTGCCAAGACTTGCTCACGCTGCCAAACACTGGGGACCATGACCAAGAAAGATATGATGTCTCTCCAGCCCATTTTGATTGTCGAAATCTTCGACGTTTAGGGTATCGATTTTATGGGCCCCTTTCCATCATCCAACGGCTTCAAGTACATCCTAGTCTCGGTAGACTATGTTTCCAAATGGATTGAAGCCATCACCACCTGCCGATGCGATCACAGGACTGTCATGGACTTTATTAAGCAGAACATCTTTTCCTGGTTTGGAATACCCAAGGCCATGATCAGTGATGGTGGAAGCCATTTTATCCATTCCCAATTCTGTGCCCTACTTAGAAAATACGGGGTGAACCACCTCATTGCTACCCCGTATCATCCGCAAACAAGCGGGTAGACTTAGGTCTCAAATAGACAAATCAAGAACATTTTACAGAAGACTGTGAGACCTGACAGGAAAGACTAGTCCACACGATTTGATGATGCCCTGTGGGCATACAAGACTGCTTTCAAGACCCCGATAGGCATGTCGCCTTATCGCCTGGTCTTTGGCAAAGCCTGCCATCTTCCTATCGAATTGGAACACCGGGCTTACTGGGCTGTCAAGCAATGTAACATGGATTCCCAGTTAGCCGGTGCGCAGAGGACGCTCCAATTATCTGAGCTCGAAGAAATTTGTCAGGACGCTTTTGAAAATAGTCGACTGTATAAGGAGAAAATGAAAGCCGTCCACGACTGACTCATTCATAGAAAAACCTTTGAGCCCAACCAGCAAGTCTGGCTGTTTGACGCCTGCCTAAAACTCTTCCCGGGGAAATTCAGGTCCAAATGGACAGGACCATTTCAGGTGGTTAAGCCCTACTCTAATGGGGTGGTTGAAATCGCTGATCCTAACACTGGGCACACTTTTACAGTTAATGGTCAAAGATTGAAGCACTTCCTGGCCCAGGTTCCCCCAAAGGAGAGTGTCACCCTCATTGAGGGATGACACGAAGCACCGCCCAGCTGGAGGCGTTAAACTCAGTGCTTCCTGGGAGGCAACCCAGAGGATTCAGACTGATCCGATATTTTACGTCACTCAGGTACTATCTTTTTGAACCCTTATGCATCCATGTACTTGCCAATGAGGACATTGTCCAACTTAAGCATGGGGGGGTGGTAAATTGCACAATCCTGAGCTCATTTAATTAATAAAATAAAAAAAATTTGAATTTAGGAAGAAAACTTAGGCATTAGAAACTTGTCAATAGTGGAAAATAATACAAAAAAAGAACTTAAACACTTAGACTTTTCAGGCCTTCAAGCTTAATCAGCCCTGGTGTCCGTTAAAATATGGATTTAGCTTCGAATCCTTGCAACCTTAAGCTATTCTAATCCACCTACTAAATAAGGTGATAAGTATACGACTTATCAACTCGCCCTCTAACTTAGAAAAACTTTGAGTCTAAGCATCTGCACACATTTTTGCACAGACTCACTCCTCGGAGATTTTGACAGAAATTGGGTAGCTAATGACCTCTCTGGGGTGGTACGACTGGCAAGTTGTCGTGGGTAACAGCCCATTGGCAGGTTGCCCAGAACCCAACCACGGGACCATTTCTTCTTCATTGCCTCTAGGTACACTTGAGATCAGGAAAGCCACCTACGAAAAAAAAAAGAGGAGAAGAAAAGAAAATAAACCACACTTCACCACACGAGTATGGCTGGCAAGTGATCATGGGTAACAGCCCATTGGTCGGTTGTCCAGAGCCCAACTCAATAACTGCACAAAAAGAACCAAAACACTTAAAGAAGAAGCAGGGAAGTAGTACAAGCTGGGGAGATATACACTAGAAAAATCATTGTGTTGACCCCAATTAAAACAAACGTAGGGAGAAAGCTACCAATCAAACAAATACACCTTCAGGCAAATATATTTCCTCTTCCAATCACCTAGGGGCATAGAAACCCGAAGTCTGTCTGAATTACCGTTAAGTGAGTCTATCACAATCTTCACACCAAGATGCTTAGCACTTAGGGTTTTGACTGAGTTTTGGGTGGGTTGGGTAGCCATAAAAAGTTACCAACCCACACTGAATTCAGAAAATATTCTAAAAAGTATATATATATACATATACATATGTATAGTTATATACATTAAAGCAAGGATTTAGGCGATTCGTATTTTGGCAGATGCCCAGATGCTGCTTAGTCTTTGTAGATTAAGATCTTGGTATATTTCCTCCTATTGACAAGTGACGAAGTGTCTATGCAATTACTTCTTAAATTCTGAAAGAAAATAAAGGCTAGAATAAACCTTGCTAGGGACTAGCAAGGAGTAAGCATGGGGGTATGATAACACTGCACGTGGGGGTGATAATTCTATTAAATAGGGCCCATGTTAAGAATAAAAGGCACAACATAAGTAGAATGGGAGCATTGCATGCATCATATACCAAGATTGCTTATAAAATTGTATTAATGGCCATTTGTGTAAGCACTTGTCAAAGTAGGCCTCAGATGAGCAATCGGACCGCACGGATGGATTCAGAACGACAAACAAAGTCCAACGGACTCAAGATCGGCTAAATCCGACATCCGGAGCTCCTACAATGGGCCCAAGAAGTTCTGACCGTTGATCTGATGATCAACGGCCCTCGTTGCGCCATGTCGCCCCCTGCTCACTGCACGCCACTTCCTCCTTTAGTTTAGATCAAATCTTGGCCGTCGATCTTCGATCGGATGGCTGAGAACCGCGCGCCTGCCCGCGGTCATCGCGACAAAGCAGCGGGCGTGGCGCAACGGTTAGCACGTACACCCGCACGCACGCGACGCGGGTTCGAGCCACACGATGCGAAGAATTGAAGACGAAGGAGCGCACGGCGAAATTGGGCCGGCCGATCAGCAGCGGGCGGCCGAGATCGTGCCACGCGGTGCGCCCTCAAACAGCGAGCGCCCATGCGCACGCGCATGTCGGGCGACGACGCCCGCGCACATGCGCACCTGAGGCACAATCCGAGCGCACCCAACGGAAGGTCCCAACCATCCGATCTTCGATCGGACGGCTCTCACGCAGCGGCCGCGGATCGGGCGTGAAGAAAAACGGCGCGGGCTGGTGACCAGCGGGTTGGAAGGCTTCACCGACGCTTTTGGAATGGTTTTAGCGACGTCCTGGATGTCGCTAAAGCCCCTTCTTCTTTTAGAAAGCCCTTCTCCCTATTTAAACACCCTCCAACCACTCATTCAAGGCATTCACTTCCTTTACAACTACTCTACCCATCTCTTAGCTAGCTTTAGGCCCTCTTGTAATCGCCGGAGACGACGAGCCGCCGACGGAGCCTCCTCCACCGCCGTGGCTGCCTCGCCTCTCTCCCCCCCTCTCTCTCTTCCTCTCTTTTAAGCTTTCCTTTACTTATGTTTAAGCATGTATCTAACGTTGTAATTTGTGAACTAAAGCTGCATGATTAATGAAGTTACTTTCCGTTCAGTTGTTTACTTTAATTTCTGTTTAAGTTGCATGATCAAGCAAGAAACAACTCTAACACTAATCTCTCCCTCTCTCTCTCCTCTCTCTCTATCTCTCTCTCGCTTTTCAACCGCACCTTTCGCAAGTAAAACTCCGCAATTTCCATGACAACAAGTGATAAGAGAAATCCGATTTTCACGCCTCCCTGAGACCGACACTCGGACTCACCTCCGTTTCCTTACTTTAAAATCGGCATTGCAAGTGCGACTATAATGACACTTCTTAACACACATGCACAAGCCACGTTAGTGGCTTATATCGATTTTGTACCACAGGAAGTTACACGAAATCGTCTTGTGCCCTGAGACGTTGATCGACAGATTGTGAACTATAATAACTTGGGCTTCCAAGCTGAGAAATGAAACCGGATAACAAGATGCTTAATAAATAGATTAATTAAAACTATAGTACCCTTTTTCTCTTGTGCTTGGTTACTGTTGCACTCTACTATTGTTATTTCTACTTTACTCAATTTTTAATGACGTGATTTTGGGTTCCGTACTCAGGTATACTTGGCAGTTCGCAAGGGAATTTCCATTGTACATCTCCTTCGACTTATATACTATGATAAATCTTCCGGTTAGTATTCAATTTATGTTCCTTTAAATTTTACAATATGAATTGTTTGTTGGCTATGTTTATATTTTATGATTATGTGTTGGGTGACTGCGATCTTATGGGCGAGTTGTGCTGGTTGTTAGCACACAGTGACTTGGGTTTTGTCGATTGGCAGGACTCGAGTCGTCACAGATGGTATCAGAACAAGGTCATCCCACTAATCATAAAATAACCTGGAAGGGCCATGCAAACGTTCATATTGTATCATAGATGGGATACTTAGTCGCATAGTGATGCAGTAATCTTAGTCCTGATTTTTCATAGTATTTTGACTTGATTCTCTTCTTGATTTCCGATTCTGTCTCCATCCCATTTAGTCTTCTTACCTTTCCGTCATTAAGGTCATTCCTTTAACCTTTAGGTTGAGTAGATTAAGAGTCATTGGAGCATTGCTTGACCTGGATGTGATTCCATGAAGTAATGGAGGGATTTCTTAGTTCGTCAACCATTTAGGTGATCATATAGTTTCCAAGGTTTTGCTTGTGGGTTTTTTAGTAATAAATTCGATGCCAGGCCGAAGAACACGTCAATTTGTAGCACTTCTTGATATGTTGGTTGTACATACTTGTGATGCTTAATTTGCGTACCCATGCAATGATTACCCTTTTCATAGTACCACCCAACCATTATTTGTGTAAATATATACGTATAGCTTACATATTTTCATGGCACATACAAATGTTCATGAGGTGATCTAGTAGTGTATTTTTGTTAATAGTAGATTATATAATTAATATCGATCAGCTAAAAAAGGGTAAATTATTCTTCGCTGAGCACATGATACTACATGTTATGCACCCCTTTTTCTGTACTTATGGTTATTTGACGAATTACATGGTTACTTGTCTTAGTACTTGATAACACTGTATCGTGGGGTGGTAATTTTGTCAATTAGGGTTATCTTAATAACAAAATACACAGATAACACATCATAAATGGGAATGGGAGCATTGCATGCATCATACATCAAGATTGCTTATAGAACATTATTAATGGCCATTTATATGAGTACTTGTCAAAATAGGCCTCAGATGAGTGATCGGACCACACGGATGGATTCAGAACGACGAACGGAGTCAAACAGACTCGAAATCAGCTAAATCCGACATCTGGAGCTCCCATTATTGGCCCAAGAAGTTCTGACCGTTGATCTGATGATCAACGGCCATGGGGCCGCCACGTGTCAGCCATGTCGCGCCCGCAATCGCCTTCAACACATAGCATCATTTTAAGCCATCCAATAGCCAATGGACGACTGAGAACCATGCATTCGCGCGCCTCTTAGCCGCAGCAGCAGCAGCCCCCGACCGTTGGATCTTCATCCAACGACCATCCACGTAGCGACCGCGCCTTGTCTTCGCGACAAAGCAACGGGCGTAGCACAGCGGTCTGCGCCTCACCCCCGCACAGTGAGACGCAGGTTCGAGGTGCAGATCGCAGCGCAAATTCAAGCGAGAATGCGCGCGCGTGATTTTAGCCGCTGATGTGTGATCGAACGGCAGGCAGCGAGCGATGCGGCGCAATCGCGCACGTCCATAGCCAACACCCGCGATGACGCGGGGGGCGTGGGCATGATCCAAGAGCGCACCCAGCGCGGCATCTCAAAGATCGGACGGCTTACGATGTGCGCACACGAATCAGGCGCGAAGAAGCACAGCCGCGGGCGAGTGACCGGCGGGTAGGAGCCTTCACCGACATTTTGGGAAGGGTTTTAGCGACATCTCGGAGATGTCGCTAAAATCCCTTCTTCATTTGGAAAGCCCTTCTTCCTATTTAAACCCCTTCCAACCACCCATGGGGGGCATTCACTCCACTTGCAAGTGTTCTATCTCCCTCCTAGCTACCTTTAAGCCCTTTTGTAATCTCCACTTGCAAGTGTCCTTCTTTAAGCTTTACTTTACTTATGTTCAAGCATTCATCTAGCGTTGTAATTATGAACTAAAGTTGCATGTTAAATGAAGTTGTTTTCTATTCAATTGCCTGCTCTCTTTTATGTTTGAATTGCATGCTGTGAATGAAGACATTCTAACCCTATTCTCTCTCTCTCCCTCTCCCTCTCTCTCGCTTTTCACCCGTGTCTTTCCGCAAGCAAAACCCCATGATTTTCATGACAATAAGTGACAAGAAGAATCCGATTTTCACGTCTCCCTAAGACCGACACTGGGACTCACATCCGTTTCTTTATTTTAAAACCGACGTCGCGAGCATAAGCTATAATGACTCTTCAAAAACACACGCGTCACGCGCACGTCAATTTTTGGCGCCGTTGCCGAGGAGGCAACAGATTTATTTTGTCACTTCCATTTTACATCCATGCTCACATCTTCTAACGCCTTGTCTCCCTCTACTTGATGGTTGCAGAAATTTGACGCTTGGGCGGCAAAGCAGCGCAACTCATGACGGTAACAAAGGAGTAAGCGCAACAAGGATCAGTCGTGAGTATTTCTTCACTCATGGTTGTTTTCTTGTTTAGAAACCTAAAAAAAATTGTAAAACTGAAAAAAATTGGCGTGGTGTATGATTGCCTGACCCACATCCTTAACACATCACCCAACAAAAAAAATACACTCTAACATTCTGAATAAATTCTTGGAGTGTTCTTTTTTTCTCTTTTTGAGTGGTGTTTGTGAAGCCACCTTGAATTGACTTGAGCCACACTACTCAACTTTAAAAATGACTCATCTAATAGAAGCTGCATGATCATTAGATGAGTATATTAGGGTTTTAGAGCCTTTACACAATAAAAGGAAATCTACTTTCACAGAATTGTGTGCAAACTTGACGTGCCCACTGAAACTTATCTGAAAACATTAAGACACGTCAATCCTAAAAGACACTAAAGTGAGGATAAAATATTAAAAGACACCACATCTAAAAAAATCCTTACTTGAAAATCATGTTTTGATAGAAGCACACACACTGAAAGTGGAAAACTAAGTGGCACTACCTCAATCAACGTCTCATCACATAACCCTAGCACAAGCACTATCCTAGCCTTTTAAAATAGAGTAGACATGCCCTAGGCAGGACTGGGTTAAGCCTCGAGAGGCGAGGTTTTGTTCGCTGGGCACTTGACTTTCATTCCCTTAGTAGAATCTGGTGACTAAGCTACGGGGCAGTGTCAAATGACTGTGGTTGTAGGGTCTATGGAACAGGCAGTGCAAGCCAAAGGAAGAACCTTCCCTGCAATCCCCTTGTAATCAACCTAGCCAGATTAGCTTTGGGAAGGGGAGTCCAGTGCTTATGGACTTAATCACCCTTTTGGAGATTTCTAGGTCTCTTAAGGAATACACCATAAGGACTAGACTTGTTTGCTTGATTGGACATACACTTCTCGCATCTGTCGCTCTTTGCATCCCCTCCTATTCTTCTCTAGTGTATGCACGGGAGACACTCACTGCATCCCGAGTTGTTTGTTTTGGGACGGAAATCTAGGCGACTTGATTCTACTAGAAACATGGCTGAACCTAGGGTAGGTGAGGTTGAAGACCAACCCCCACCGGACACAATGTCCATCATCCAAGCCCAGATTAACGTAAACCATCGGCTTCAGCAGCAACAGATCCACACTATCATGTAAGCCATACACCGGTTGCAGAACCCACAAAGGCAACCACCACCACCGTTCCAAGGCCCACAAGGGCAATCGCCACCTGATCTACCACCATTCCAGGACCAACCAAGGCCCCTTCGCGATTTCTACAATCCTTCCGCTATTAGAGTCGAGCCGCACCTTAGGATCCCCAAAGGGGGAGATGATTTTGAGCTAAACCCAAATGTTTTGAGTCTGATTCAGAGCCACTTCCATGGAAGCTCAAATGAGGACCCCTTCCAGCACCTAGAGGATCTTGACCGGATAGCTCAAACTGTGAAACCTAGGAACATTAGCCTTGACATTATTTTGATTAAGATGTTCCCCTTCTCGTTGAGAGACAAGGCTTCTCACTGGCTTAAAACCCTAGGTAGACCCATCACCACCTGGGAGGAACTGAGGCATGCATTCTTGAAGAAATTCTTCCCCATAGGAAAAACCAAAGCCCTCAGAAGAGCCATTACTACCTTTACACTCCAGGGTGGGGAATAGTTCCATGAGGCGTGGGAGAGATTTAATGAACTCTTGAGGAAATGCCCACACCACGAAGTACCAAGGTGGCAATTGGCCCAAATCTTCTACCACGGTCTGGACAGCAATCTACAGAACTTCGTCGATGCCTCATGCAGGGGGAACTTCTTGAACAAAGATGAGGAGAGCGCGTTTGAGCTCTTTGAGTCTATGAGCGAAAATTCACTCAACAATGCCTCCATGACCCAGTTTAACCGATCCAGTCAACCCTGTGGTGGGATTTATGAGGTACAAGCAAATTCTGGAATGGTTGACATGGACATCATTGCCAAGAAACTAGATTGAGTGGAATTGGTGGATAAAAAGATTGACGAGCTACTGAACCAGACCAGGAATCCGTTATAGACCTTCTCTCTAGCAAAGGGAGCACATAATTTTGACCTGGTCCAACCCTTAAGCCAACTGAAACTGGAACAACCCCTAACTACGTTCCAGGGAGGGACCTTTGCTCCCTTAACCCTTGATTACTTTCTTCCCTACTCATCGACATCTGTTATCCTTGAAGATGTGCAAGTTGTCCAAGGTTATGCTAAACCTGACCCTTTCTCCAACACTTACAACATTGGCTGGCATAATCACCCCAACTTTGGTTGGACAAACCAGAAACCACCTCAATTCCAAAACCAGCCCAGGACAAACCAGCAGCAAAACTTGCCCCCTATCAGCAGGGACCACTAGTTAGACCCCCATACAATCAAAATAGGGCAGCCCCTCCCCCACAGAACCAAATGGACACCCTGATAAAGATGATGGTTGAAATGAACCAGAAACATCAAGAGGAAATGGCCTTAATATGCCAACTATTGGACTGTAAACAATAAGGATCCCTACCTTCCCAACCACAATCGAACCTGCGAAACATGATTAACAGAAACCCCAATTCACAAGGGTTCCAGGGCAATCCCAGGTAGGCTCACATGGTCCAACCAGCCCCACAAACACCCCCTAGGTTCAGTGCTTCTTCGTCCTCGTCTTCTCAAGGATCAACCCATGGTCCCAAAGCCTCTGCGAATGCGGTAACCTTGAGAAGAGGCACCAAAACCCAGGATCCCAAATGGTCGACTCTCCCCGAGACTTCACCAGCTGAAATACCCGGCTCAGAAGAGGCACTGGAAAAACCCAAGGATCCAGAAATAGATCCTATCCATGTTCAGACACCTTACCCTGAGGCCTTGGAGACAACCAAGAAGAAGAAAAGTGTTGTAGAAATTGAGGAGCTTTTGGAGATCTTTAAGTAGGTTCAGATTAATATTCTGCTCCTCGAAGCCGTTAAGCACACCCCGGCTTACGCCAAGTTTTTAAAGGATGCCTGTACACCCAAACGTAAGCCAAGACCTCAAGCACCTAGGAAGGTTGTGCTCTCCAAGCAAGCAAGTTCCGTAATATCAAGCAACCTTCCCCTCAAGCGAACTGACCCAGGAGCACCCGTGATATCCTGCAATATCAGGGATATGACATTTGATAAAGCACTCCTGGACTTAGGTGCTTCTATCAATCTGATTCCAACAAACCTGTACCACCAATTTGGTTTTGGAGAGTTGACACCCACACCTGTCACCATCCAGATAGCTGATAGATCTGTGAAGACCCCGAAGGGGGTTGTCGAGGACGTGATTGTACGGGTCAAGGACTTCTATTTTCCGGTCGACTTCTTGGTGCTAGACATGGAAGTCCTTGAAAGCTACAGAACGCACCCATAATCTTAGGCAGACCTTTCTTAGCTACGGCTAAGGCAAACATCGATTATGACACGGGATGTATGGAAATCGCCTTCGGAGACAAGAAAATGCAGTTGGATATCTTCTGAGCGACAAAGTCTTTTGATTGTGATTGTGTTGAGGAACATGATCCCGTGGAACCTTTGGTCGAGGAATGCCTCACCCTTAGTGTTGTTTCAGACCACCAATCCTATAATGACTGTGCTGACCCATCATCATCTCTATCCATGGACCTCTGTAAGGCTGATTATCATCAAACAACACCATTTGAGGAGATTGATGTTGATCAACTCCCGCCTTTCCCTTTCCCTTCGACTATTGTTCCACCCACACCTGAACTAAAGCCACTACTTGAGAATCTCAAGTATGTCTTCCTGGGACCTGACCAAACCTTCCCTGTGATTATTAACTCTCATCTAACCCAGGATCAGGAACTCAGGTTGACCGCGACCCTTTCGGAACATCGGGCCGCCATTGGATGGACCATTTCAGACTTGAGAGGAATTAGCCCCGCTTATTGCACTCATAAGATTTATCTGGAAGACAGGGCACGACCCTCCGCCAAATGCAGAGACGGTTAAACCCGAATATGCGGGAGGTTGTCAAGAAAGAAATTATCAAGTGGCTTGATGCTGACATCATCTATCCCATCTCTGACAGCCCCTGGGTGAGCCCCACTCAAGTGGTTCCAAAGAAAGTTGGGCTCACCATTGTTACCAATGAGCATGGCGAATCCATCCCCACCCACACCACCACCTCATGGCAGGTGTGTATTGATTACAGAAAGCTCAATGAAGCAACCAAGAAAGATCATTTTCCCTTGCCATTCATTGACCAGATCCTTGAAAGATTGGCAGGGCAAAAGTATTTTTGCTTCCTGGATGGATATTCAGGATATAACCAAGTCGCAATTACTTCTGAAGATCAAGAGAAGACCACATTCACTTGCCCGTACGGCATGTTTGCATTCCGTCGAATGCCGTTCGGGTTATGCAACGCACCCACTACCTTTCAGCATTGCATGCTAGCCATTCTTTTAGAAATGGTGGGTGAATACCTGGAAGTCTTTATGGATGATTTCTCTGTATTTGGGAACTCATTTGACCACTGTTTGAGCAACTTGGAGAAAATCCTGAAACGATGTATCGAGGTTAATCTGGTGTTAACTTGGGAAAAGAGCCATTTTATGGTTCAAGAAGGAATCGTCCTCGGTCACATCGTATCGCATAGGGGCATTGAGGTGGATGGGGCTAAAGTTGATTTGATTTCCAAACTTCCTTCACCTAGCTCGGTCCAGCAGATCTATTCATTCCTAGGACATGTTGGCTTCTACCGAAGGTTCATTAAAGACTTCTCTAAGCTTTCCAAACCCTTAACTAACCTTCTAGCCAACGACGCCGTATTCCACATGACCTCTGATTTCATCCAGGCTTACCACACTCTCTGGGACTTAGTTTCCTCAGCACCTGTACTTCAGCCCCTGGATTGGTCCAAGGACTTTGAAATTATGTGTGATGCATCAGATTTTTCCATAGGCGCTGTCCTGGGACAAAGACAAGACAAGAAACCCGTGGTGATCTACTACATGAGCAAAACATTGGACGAGGCCCAAAGAAATTATACAGTCACAGAAAAAGAATTGCTCGCTGTAGTTTTCGGACTTGAGAAGTTCCGACCTTATCTGCTGGGATCCCACGTGACCATCTATACTGACCATTCAGCCATCCGACACCTATTGGCTAAGAAGGACGCGAAGCCCAGGCTCATCAGATGGATCCTGCTCTTGCAGGAATTTGACCTGGAAATCCGCGACAAAGTCGGATCAAAGAATGTGGTGGCTGACCACTTATCCAGACTTCACCCATACCACATTGGACCCTCCCTGCCTTTATCTGACACCTTCCCCGATGAACACATTCTGGCTGTGCAAGACAAGAAACTGCCTCGGTATGCTGATTATGTCAACTACCTGGTTGTAGGACAGACCCCGCATAGTTGGTCCAAACAGCAACAGGATAGATTCTTGGCCGAGGCCAAGCACTATTTCTGGGATGATCCCATACTGTTTCACCTCTATGCCGACCAGATCATTAGGAAGTGTATCCCCAAGAATGAAGTTCAGAGTGTGCTATCTTTTTGTCATGACCAAGCTTGTGGTGGCCATTTCTCTGGAAAGAAAACGGCTGCAAAAGTTTTGCAGTCCGGATTTTACTGGACTTCCCTATTTAAGGATGCACACAACTTTGCCAAGACTTGCTCGCACTGCCAAACACTGGGGACCATGACTAGAAAAAATATGATGCCTCTCCAGCCCATTTTGATTGTCGAGATCTTCGACGATTGGGGTATTGATTTTATGGGCCCCTTTCCACCATCCAACGGCTTTGAGTACATCCTAGTCTTGATGGACTATGTTTCTAAATGGATTGAAGCCATCGCCACCTGCCGATGCAATCATAAGACTGTCATGGACTTTGTTAAGTGAAACATCTTTTCCCGGTTTAGAATACCAAAGGCCATGATCAGTGATAGTGGAAGTCATTTTATTCACTCTCAATTCTGTACCCTACTTAGAAAATATGGGGTTAACCACCGCATTGCTACCCCGTATCATTCACAAACAAATGGGCAGACCGAGGTCTTAAATAGACAAATCAAGAATATTTTACAAAAGACTGTGAGACCTGACAGGAAAGACTAGTCCACACGACTGGATGATGCCCTGTGGGCATACAGGATTGCTTTCAAGACCCCGATAGGCATGTCACCTTATCGCCTGATCTTTAGCAAAGCCTACCACCTTTCTGTCGAATTGGAACACCGGGCTTACTAGGCTGTCAAGCAGTGTAACATGGATTCCCAGTTAGCCGGTGCGTAGAGGACGCTCCAACTCTCTGAGCTTGAAGAAATTCGTCAGGACACCTTTGAGAACAGTCGACTGTATAAGGAGAAAATGAAAGCCATCCACGACCGACTCATCCATAGAAAGACCTTTGAGCCTAACCAGCAAGTCTGGCTTTTCGATGCCCGCCTAAAACTCCTTCTAGGGAAACTCAGGTCCAAGTGGACAGGACCATTTAGGGTGGTCAAGCCTCACTCCAATGGGGCGGTTGAAATCGCTAATCCGAATACTGGGCATACTTTTACAGTTAAGGGCCAAAGATTGAAACACTTCATAGCCCAGATTCCCCCAAAGGAGAGTGTCACCCTCATTGAGGGATGACACAAAGCACCACCCAGCTGGAGGCGTTAAACTCAACACTTCCTGGGAGGCAACCCAAAGGATTCAGACTAATCCGGTATTCTACGTCACTCAGGTAATATCTTTCTGAACCCCTGTTGCATCCATGTATTTGCCAATGAGGACATTGTCCAACTTAAGCATGGAGGAGGGTGGTAAATTGCATAATCCTGAGCTCATTTAATCAGTCTGAATAAAAAAGAAAAATTGAATTTAGGAAGAAACTTAGGCATTAGAAATTTTTCAATAGTAGGAAATAATACAAAAAGAACTTGAACACTTAGACTTTTTAGGCCTTCAGGCTTAATCAGCCCTGGTGTCCATTAAAATATGGATTTAGCTTCAAATCCTTGCAACCTTAAGCTACTCTAATCCACCAACTAAATAAGGTGATAAGTATACGACTTATCAACTCACCCTCTAACTCAGAAAGACTTTGAGTCTAAGCATCTGCACACATTTTTGCATAGACTCACTCCTCAGATATTCTAACAGAAATTGGATAGCTAATGAACTCTCTAGGGTGGTATGACTGGCAAGTTGTCGTGGGTAACAGCCCATTGGCAAGTTGTTCAGAGCCCAGCCATGGGACCACTTCTTCATTGCCTCTAGGTAAATTTGAGATCAAGGAAGCCACCTACCAAATAAAAAATAAAAAATAAGGGAGAAAAAAAAAGAAAATAAAATAAACTCCACTTCACTGCACGAGTATGGCTGGCAAGTGATCGTGGGTAATAGCCCATTGGTCGGTTGTCCAGAGCCTAGCTCAGTAATTACACAAAAAGAACCAAAACACTTAAGGAAGAAGCGGGGAAGTAGTACAAGCCGGGGAGATATACACTGGAAAAATCCTTGTGTTGACCCTAATTAAAACAAACGTAGGGAGAAAGCTACCGATCGAACAAATACACCTTCAGGCAAAACACTTTCTCTTCCTGTCACCTAGGGGCGTAGAAACCCGGAGTCTGTCTAAATTACCGTTGAGTGAGTTTATCACAATCTTCACACCAAGATGCTTAGCACTTAGAGTTTTGTCTGAGTTTTGGGTGGGTTGGGTAGCCGTAAAAAGTTACCAACCCACTCTTAATTCCAAAAGAATCTAAAAATAAGAATATATAAATATATATATATTTACATGCATTAAAGCAAGGTTTCAGGCGATTCGTATTTTGGCAGACACCTGGGTGCTGCTTAGTCTTTGTAGATTAAGATCTTAGTATATTTCCTCCTATTGACAAGTGATGAAGTGTCCAAGTAATTACTTCTTAAATTCTGACTGGAAATAAAGGCTAGAATAAACCTTGCTAGGGACTAGCAAGGAGTAAGCATGGGGGTATGATAACACTGCATCTTAGGGTGATAATTCTATCAATTGGGGTTATCTTAAGAACAAAATACACAGATAACACATCATAAATGGGAATGGGAGCATTGCATGCATCATACATCAAGATTGCTTATAGAACAGTATTAATGGCCATTTGTATGAGTAATTTTCAAAATACGCCTCAGATGAGCGATCGGACCACACGGATGGATTCAGAACGATGAACGGAGTCCAACGAACTTGAAATCAGCTAAATCCGACATCCGGAGCTCCCATTATTGGCCCAAGAAGTTTTGATCGTTGATCTGATGATCAACGGCCATGGGGCCGCCACGTGTCAGCCATGCCACGCCTGCAATAGCCTTCAACGTGCAGCATCATTTTAAGCCATCCGATCGCGCATCGGACGGCTGAGAACCACACATTCGCGTGCCTCTTAGCTGCAGCAGCAGCAGCCCCCGACCGTTGGATCTTCATCCAACGGCCATCTGCGTAGCGGCTGCGCCTCATCTTCACGACAAAGCAACAGGCGTAGCACAGCGGTCCGCGCCTCACCCCTGCACAGTGAGATGCGGGTTCGAGGAGCCGATTGCAGTGTAAATTCGAGCAAGAATGCGCACGCATGATTTCAGCCATTGATGTGTGATCAAACGGCAGGCAGTGAGCGACGCGACGCAATCGCACACATCCATAGCCAACGTCCGAGATGGCGCAGGGGGCGTGGGCATGATCCAGGCGCACGCCCCGCGTAGGATCTTAGCCATCCGATCTTTGATCGGATGGCTCAAGATGCGCGCACACGGATTAGGTGCGAAGAAGCACAGCCGCAGGTGAGCGACTAGCAGGCAAGGGCCTTCACCGACATTTTGGGAAGGGTTTTAGCAATGTCCCCGGACGTTGCTAAAACCCCTTTTTCATTTGGAAAGCCCTTCTTCCTATTTAAACCCCTTCCAACCACCCATGGGGGGCATTCACTCCACTTGCAAGTGTTCTATCTCCCTGCTAGCTACCTTTAAGCCCTTTTGTAATCGTCGGAGACAACGAGCCGCCGACGGAGCCTTCTCCACCACCGTGGCTGCCTCGTCGTCCCCTCTCTCTCTCTCTTTGTCCTTCTTTTAAGCTTTACTTTACTTATGTTCAAGCATTCATCTAGCGTTGTAATTATGAACTACAGTTGCATGTTAAATGAAGTTATTTTCTATTCAATTGCCTACTCTCTTTTATGTTTGAATTGCATGCTGTGAATGAAGACATTCTAACCGTATTCTCTCTCTCTCCCTCTCTTCCTCTCTCTCGCTTTTCACCCGTGCCTTTTCGCAAGCAAAACCCCGTGATTTTCGTGACAGTAAGTGACAAGAAGAATTCGATTTTCACGCCTTCCTGAGACTGACACTAGGACTCACATCCGTTTCTTTATTTTAAAACCGACGTCGCAAGCGCAAGCTATAACAACTCTTCAAAAACACACGCGTTACACGCACGTCAGTACTCAGTTAATAATGGCATGACATGTTTGTTGTTCTTACAAATGTAAAATATAATAATAATATTCTTTTTCCCAAATTTGACTTGTAAAATGCCTTAGCATACATTGGAAACATGTGAGGGGTTAAAATAGGAATTCGTTGTTCACCACACGACTAAAGGATTTTCTTAAATGATTAATTGTTACCTCAATAACTATTAAAAGAAGATGGTTATCTTGATTTCTAACACCATTGGCAACAAATATTATCTATGAGGCTTAATGTTAAATTCTTGTAGAAACTAATTTTGTAAAATATTTTTAGAGGGAATCAAAATTTTGTCAATACTATCTAGGTTGGAATGAAATTAGTCTTTGGATTAGCTTAGAATAAATCAATGATTGTTCCTGTAATCTTATTATTAATTGAATGACAATTGGCTGAATATGATTGTTGTGATTTCTAATACATTTAGTTATACTTATTATAATGGGTATAAAAGTACAAATAATACATTTGTCCCTCCCGTATGCTATAAATAAAATATAATATAAAAAAAAGAGAGAGAAGAAGAGAATTATTATACTAACATGCTTGTTTGTATACATAGTTTATGAGGATAAAATAAATATTCCTTCACTGCTTATATTGTTTTAAATTCCTAATATTGATGTGTTCCACCATATATTTATGGTAGACTTGCATGTGATAAATGAGGAAAATATTATTATATAGTAGTCATTATTACTAATTGCATTGCTAAAAGGTATTTTCAATAAACAGCTTATTCATGTGAGAGATTGGTAAACAACTAATTCATATCTCGTTATGGAGTTATATTAATTTGATTCGGAATGCTATAAAAGAAGTAAAAGTATAAATTTGATGAGTTGAAAAGAGATATACATTATTTCTTTCATTGGATTAAAGAAGTAATACGACCACTCTGGTCATTAAAGGATAAATCATGAAATTGAGAAACTGTCAATTGACAAATATCCTGGTGATAAAGGAATACGTGGATATGATGGAGTGGATAATTGAATTGAGTGTCCGAATGAGACTCTAATTAGCCTCAAAATTGATATTTTCATGATTCTTCCTAAGAATTGGAGCATAATATACAACTTACGTTAATTACTTGAGAAACCTAAGTTTCACCTTTGAAAGTGCTTAAAACTTGAAATTTTTAATCTATAATGCTTTATGTTTTCAAGCTTAGAGTTCAAGATCATTTCATCCACATGAGTTTAAAAAGATAGGAGATTGTGCTTGGTACATTGAATTTGAAAGTATGTTCCTATGTTAATAAGTAATACCTATTAATCATATGTAACTAATAATAAGTAATACCTATTAAGCGTATGTAACTGATTTTGTCTTAACAAAGTTTATTAATTGCCACTATCATTATTAACTTGGTCATTAGACCCATAGGCATGTTGATTCATAATTTCCTCTATTTTTGACACCATATATTGTAGGGGATCACAAATTCTCCATTGACTTGCTTCTTTAATTGCTCAAAATTGATAAAATTTGGCATTAGTCGATAATGAATTCTTTGTTTAATTTCCACTTGTTTGCATAAGCACGCAATTCATTTTGTATAGAAACCCTTTTAACTTACTAATTTCTTGCAAGGTTACCCATTAGCTATTGCATATCTGGTATAGATTTAAAGAGAATTCTAGACAAATATTAATGAAATCATTTTGGCTTTAGGATCTACATCAAATGAATTGTGTAGCCATCGTTCATGGTTTCGTAAAGAGTGTTGTTGATTTGTTCTTGAATTGAACGTAATTTAAATCGATGCAGTTTTTACACGTTTCCTTTGTGAGGTTGTAACTCAAATTTTCCTTAGGAAAGACCATACAAGCATTTAAGTTGTGATAAATCATACATGAAATTAATTAATGATTTTTTTATTTCAAGGCAGGCTGTGACAAATCATAATGTAAATATGTCGAAAAGTAAATTCTCTACAAAAAGGGGGGGATACATATATGATTTCTAGTGGTATGCTACTATTATTTTCACTTCAGATAAAAGAAGTATTTCTTAACCCTTATATAGCATGACATAGTTATAACTCTTGTATTTATGATGATTGACAAGATTTATGTGTGAAGTTCCTGAGTTGTAATTATTTCCTTATTGTCTACTTTGAATAATTCAAAAATGATTCTTGTTTTGACAATGAGATAGGAAGGTTAATGTATTGCAAGTATGGGGTCAATGACTACGGTTTAAGCATTTTATATAGTTGTGGTGAGTACTTGGATATTTTGGGTTAATTAATAACTAGCTTGGTTAATGAATTGCCTGAAACCATCAAATTTGGTTGTCAAAATTGGAAAATTAAAGATCTTATTATTTGTTGACTCTGGTTGTTTTGTTGTAAGTTTCTTATGCTTTGCATACCTCACACCTTAACCACTACCTAGTCCCTTCATGTCAATCCTTGTACCTTGTAGTCACCTTACAATTAAATGCTTTCGGGATAGTCTTCTATGTACCCAGGAAAGAGTTCTTATCTAATTGAGATACGGAAGGGTTATCTCGAGTTGTTTTTCCGGTGAGTCCATAACACCCTAGTTTATTCCCTTTAAGGTTGTTATTGCCTCTTTAAGGTTGTTATAGATGACTTGCTCGCACATCTTCCTTTGTACTTACATGTTCACTCGAGTTTTCAGGACGAAACTCCCTTTAAGGTTGTTATATCAATAACGCCCCGAATCCAGATTTCTAAGTCATTGTAGACTAACTGTATCAAGACAAACCCACCGACACTTTTCGTATGCAAATTGGCGCATGCACGAATTTAAAATGCATAATTGGATGGAAAACACGTGTATTTTTTATTTTTGTAATATAGGCCTCGGATGGACGATACAAAAGTACTGTTAACTTTCTAATGTCATGAGAATTTCTACAATATGTTCTATGTGATGATCGGACCTTTGATGTGCAAAACATGTGTAAACTGCGAACAAACTCACATGCGATTTGCCTTAGAGATCGCATTTTGCAAATAACCTCCGTTTCCAAATCCACGAATTTTGTTGGATTTCTTGTTTCGTAACGATTCCGGTGATATGTGTTTCGCTAGAATCAAAGCTAGTTCAACCCTATTACAAAAATACTCTAATTATATATATATGCATGTAGTAATAATAATAATGTATCTTAATCCTAATCCATTTTTTTTTCTTCCAAACCTACTTTCTAAATCCCTTCCCCACGTCTCCTTTCCAACCCAATTATAAAAGACCTACGTAACCCTTTTCCCTTTCCTACACGCTCAACAGAGAGATCGAGAGAAAGGGAGAGAGAGAGAGAAAGAAAGACAGAGATCAAGAGAGAGAGAGGAAATGAGGGAGAGAAAGGGACCCGAGGGGAAGGAGAAGAAGGTAGGGGAGTAAGGCCAGCGGGGAGGAGCTCCTCGTGGTCGGAAAACGGCCAACGGGTGGCCGGAGGCGAGGATGGCGTCGGGAAGGAGAGGGCCGAACGAAGAAGAAGAATGTACAAAGAAGACGTTGAAGGGGTGCAGGGTGCACCCATGGCCAAGGAAGAGGAGAGGAAGAAGAGGACCAGAGGGCGATGCGAGGGTCGCCGGAAGGAATCGTTGGAGGTCACGGCGGTGGCCGAGTATCGCCGGTGGCCACCACGAGGCGCCGGCGTGCATGGGTTTCGAACCCATCACGCAGAGATAGGGAGAGCGTGTAAAGAGGTCGAGAGAGGAGACGTTCGGAGTGAGGGAAGGCTTCTGGAGGTCCGGCGTGGTCGACGGTCAGAGGCGGCTGCGATTGTGGTCGGTGTCGCGCCGGCGAGGAGGTTGTTGCACCCATGCATGGGTTTGCATGGGAGAACGTGGAGGTTACACGACAAAAAGAAGACGTGAGGAGAGGAGGAGACGTCGAGAGCGGCCGAGGAAGGACGGCAGGGGATCGTTGGCGAGCGGTTTCGGCCGGCGACGGTTCGGCGGTGCGCTGGCGTCGGCGTCTCATGGGTCGTTGCAAGTCGTTGAACGAAGAAGAGGAAACGAAGAAGAAGAACGGGGAAGAAGAAGGTACGTTGAAGAGGTAGGAAAATTACATTTCTAAAAGTCAGAGTTTCAATTATTACGGATCAGTCCCTATGAAGGGATTTATGTCTTGGGTGAGATCTGATTGTCAGATTTGTTTTGCGTAGATTGAGGGTCTTCGAGATTGGAATTAGGCGATCCAGGAGTTGATCTTGAAGTTCTCGAGCGTGTCGAACACATCCGTACAGTTGAATTGGGTGGTTTCTATTGTGATTCTAGAGGCACGTGCGAGATTCCCATTTTAGCGTAGGTTCGTATTTTGATCTGTTAGAGAGTCAAACAACGTCTGTTTCTCGCGTTTCAAGACTAGTTGGAATTATCTCTTCACGAGCTACACGAAGGTAAGTTTTTAAATTCCATTTCGGGAATTGTTTCTTTTGTGAAAATTTTCAATGGAACTTATGATGTTTTATTCCCCACGAATAATCTTGATGTCGATCTAGCCTCAAAGCGTGTATAAATAGATGGGCCCTAGAACAATGAAAGAGAAACAATGGATGCACATTCTAGAGTCATCGTGAACTCCTGACGATGTTAGATAGAGTAGTATCTCTCCTCTCCCATATAGTTTACCAGCATAGTGATTTCTTTGCGTATTACACTGTTTAGTGTGCGTTCTTAACTTTTGCTGAGATCAGACCTGTTTGCACATTCTTGTTGCTCTGGGTATTGGAATATTATATATTAATGATGAAAATCAAGTTGTTGACTTGAATGTGATTAACCCAAGTAATATAGTTAACTACCAGATTAAAAGGAGTTAATGACCAATTATTTGATAAGTTCATGAAGTAAATGTATCGTAAAGTAATTAAGCTTGTTAGATATGGTTTATCATTGCATGTACAAAAGGAATTCTATTTTTAATAAAACTGTCATCATTAGGAGGATTAAGTAATGATTTGTTTGATCCACGATCAGAAATTGAAAATTTCCTAGAAATTGATAAGTTGGAGGATAATGTGAATATTGGTTAATTCTGAATTTAATAATGTGAAATTACTAAAGATGGTTTGAAAATGAAAGATACAGTTATTTGGAAATAAGATATGTAATATGACGGATATGTCGAGAAAAATAAAAGGAATAGATAACTGGTTTTCAGCCTTGCTACTTGTCGAGTTTTTGGTCGTAGCTTTAAGACCAGGTTCAGGGGCTGGTTTAAGAAGTTGCTGGCCTCCCCACAACTCTTTGGTTAGGCTTAGTGGCTAACTGGGATAGCGGATTGGCAGGGCTCGAGGTTTGGAGTAGTTCTTTCAGTCATTGGATGGGTCATTAGCTATCTATGGCTTAGCGTACATAGCGCGTGTACATGTTCACACCATACGATGTAGCCGCCACCCTTTTCCGCGATGACCCCAGGGTGACGAAGTGTCGCGACTCGATGGATGTAAGCATCCCTCTTGGCCAGGAGGGTGGCTTATATCGATTTTGCACCACAGGAAGTTACACGATATCATCTCGTGTCTTGAGATGTTGATTAACAGATTGTGAACTATAATAACTTGGGCTTCCAAGCTAAGAAATGAAATCGGATAATGAGATGCTTAATAAATATATTAATTAAAACTATAGTACCCATTTTCTCTTGTGCTTGGTTACTATTGCACTCTGCTGTTATTGTTTCTACTCTACTCAGTTTTTACTCACATGATTTTGGGTTCCGTACTCAGGTATACTTGGCAGTTTGCAAGGGGATTTCCGTTATACATCTCCTTGGACTTATATACTATGATAAATCTTCCGGTTAGTATTCAATTTATGTTCCTTTAAATTTTGCAATATGAACTGTTTGTTAGTTATGTTTATATTTTATGATTATGTGTTGGGTAACTGCAATCTTGTGGGCGAGTTGCGTTGGTTGTTAGCACATAGCGACTTGGGTTTCGTTGATTAGCAGGACTCGGGTCATCACAATGATTATCTCAATATGATCTGGAATCAAGGAGAAAATCCCCAAAGTTATTCTAACTCTAATCCCACTTTAATCTAATCCTACTCATCTTCCAATTGGGATACTACTACTACTAAGTGGGGATATCATGATCAGGCCTCTTATCCTCCTATTCTTAACTTCCAATATAAGTTAGCATATTCAAATGAGTATCCTATTATGACCCACAACCTATGAGGATATTTAAATCCTCTATATTTTGATCCTTAGTTGATTAACCCATGTTAAATTGACTCAGATACATCTAGTCTTGGGGTAAATCAAGATCAATCTTTAGATCAACCCATGACCTCTCAATCAACACCTACAAGTAATCAATATGAATAATGGGTGGAAAAGTTCCAATAGTTGGATAACATAAGGGACAAACTGTTGGAACAGATAGAACACATGGATAATCGGGCTCAAAAGGATCAAGCTGAGATGATACATCAAGAGATTATCAAAATGAAATCTAAGATGGTGGATGTAATGTCATAGATACCTGTCTTTGTTGCTTGGATAATGGATAAATCTCTAGAAACAAAAGCCTAGGAGCTCAGTAAAGACCTCCTATCATAAATCCAACTCATGACCCTTCCTAAACCTATAAAGAATGATTTGATTAAACATGAAGGTGTGGTTGATGAGACTTTGGATGACGAGCCTAATCTCGAGGAATCAGAGAATGGGGACACTAAGGTAGATGTCTCAACTGATATTAAAGAAGAATCTGATTCTGAGACATCTGATTTTGAACATGGGCTAACTAAGGAAACTGCTTTTAAGGATGTTGATTTTGATGGCCCTTGTCTTGATTTAGGTAAGGTGGCACATTATTTCACACAATAGATGTTTGTTTCTCACATTCAATTCGAACCTTGGGCAGGTCGACTTAGTTAGAGAAAGTTACTTTAGTGACCCAAGTCCGATGGCTAATAAGTTTCCTAATTTGATTTGGGTGGACCAGATTTGGATTGATACTTTAGAATTGCTGAGTCTTCAATGTCAAGGTTTTGTGTATAATTTTTTTGCTTTGGTGAAGAATTGAGATTGAGGATTTTGATTTGACATTGCTCAAAACTCGTGAGTCGGTTTCCCATGTAAACATTATTTTTTTGCAGGTTTTTCGTTTAGTATGTTGCTCAAGGACTAGCAAAAGATAGGCATGGGATATGGTATTTCCATAATTATTTATGTTAATTAATGCCTAACTAATGTTGGTCTAAAGGTAATTTGTGTTAGGTTGCATTTAATTAGGTTAGAATAGGCATTCTAGATCATTTTGTAAATAATGCATACTTTTGAGATTTTATGCAATTTTTTCTGCAATTGTATCTAGTACCTTGATATGTTTATTTCTATGTGCAGGTATAAAATTTCAGGTTGATTAGAGCAAGAATGAAGAGACTTTTTGATCTGAGCTCACTTGGAAGTGGACTGAGCCAAATCAGTGGACCTATATGGAGACCCAACTAACTTATACCCTAGCCCAATTTAGGAGCCTAATTAACCCTAGTCTAGAAGCTAATTACCTAGCCTAATTAGCCAACCTGATTGGCTAGCCTTGGGCCTTGATTTTAGACCTAGTAGGGCCGGCCAAGTTAGGGTCATACCTTATTAAAAAAAACCAAATATCTAAACCTAATCCTAAATCCTAACCCAACAAACCTTATTTGGCCATCTCTTTTATCCTCAAATAAAAACTATTTATGATGGTCAAAATACATCATTAGATCTAAATCCTAGGGTCTTAAATTGCCTACCTAAATACATATCTTAAATCAAATCATATTCCTAATTCTAAACTTAATCTTGAAATTTGTAACAGCATGACCCATCTTTAATATTTTGTCATAATATTTTCATTTCAAATCCAAATTGAATTATTCAAGTTCCATTGGAAAGTTGATTTCTAGGCCTACAACTTTACTTTTATGTGTAACTTGAAATTCGGAATAGAAAAAGGCAAAATTCAAGAGAATGATAACCCTCCATCATACTCTCAAAGCCATCCTAGCCCTCCATCAATTCCAACAACACCTAACCTATTCTATCCATCTATTCCTTCATCCTACCCCTTGATTCCTAGACTCCTAATCCTAGCCCTTTATTTGATGATCTAAGGCAACTTGGATCAACCAATCACAAGCCTTTTTGACCTCTATATAAAGACCCTAGCCACCCCCCTTTAGGATCAATTTTTCCTACTTAGTTTTCTACCTCTAAATAGATCCACCAACTAGAACTAGTCCTATGCTTCTCTACAGAGATAATGGGTGCACCTTCGCATCTACTTCTACGCTACCGCTCTGGACTTCGCCTTCAAAGTCCCTACTTTCTATGATTGTCATTCTAGTTCTAGTTGTAATTAGAATCATTCTACTAGTTGTAGTATTATTTCTACTTGTGCAAAATTCTTATAATTTCAATAAAAGTTTTAATAGTTCTTTTTCAACTTTCCTTCAAGTTGTTTTCTTTCTTCTAGTACTTATATGCTATAACCAGGGCATCAAACGTCGTTTAAGACGTCTGGGAAGTGGTCCAGACGTCTGGTCAGACGTCTGGAAGCCTTCTCAAATGTCTGGAATTAAATTTTTTCGGCGTACGGGTTCGCGTCTGCGTGCATGCGCACACAGACTGAACCCACCGCCCTCCTTCTTCTCTTTCCTTCCTCCCTGCAGATGCAGCCACCTTTTTCTCCTTCTCTCTCCCCGCGGCTGCCTTTAAATACACCTCTCCCCTCCCTCACCCTCACTCCACCGCCTTCTTCTTCTTCTTCTTCCTGTCAGCGAGAGAGCGAGTGGGCGAGGGCCGCAGCAGCTGCTGCTGCGAGTGGGTGGGGAGGAGGGGCTGCTGCAAGAGGAAGAGAGAGCTTGACCGCGAGGGTGCGAGCTCGTCGGAGCAGCCAAAGCCGACCGGCGGGTGCGCAGCAAGCATGTGGTGCTGGGGAGGAGCTGCTATAGCACAGGCGGTAGGTGAGCGCGGCACGGCCGTGTGCTGCGGGCGAAGGGCGAGGAGGTCCTGATTCTGGGAAAATTTCCCAAAATCAGACGTCTGGACATACGTCCAGACGACGCAGGAGACGTCTGGAGGAAGGTCCAGACGTCTGAAAGGTACGATATTTTACCTTTCTTCTTTTGCGTGTACGGCCATGCAGCCGTTCAGTCGAAGATTTCTGCATCGCTTCGTATTGAGGACGGCCACGTGTGTGTGCAGGACCCGTTTGGGAAGGCACAAGAGCACGCCATCCCACACAAATCAGACGTTTGGGCACAACACCAGACGACGGAGAGGGTCTCCAGATGTCCGGAGTGACAGTCGGACGTTTGGAAACTAAGTCTAGATGGTTCAGCGGGCTTCTGGACATCTGAAGGACCGCGTAGATCAAGGTATGACCTGAGCTATCATTTAAGACGTCTGGAAGAAGTTCCAGACGTCTGATTTTGGGCAGACTTGTCGTTTTTGACTCGTTTAGGGTCCGTTCGGAGTCCGTTTTCCTCGTTTCAAGTCTCGTTCTTCTCATATTTAGTTCCTCTACCTGTTTACAGTAATTGTATACTGTTCTGAGTATCTCCTTGTAATTGATCCTTGTGTTAGGATCCCATTCCATTGCAGCTCTAGGGGTTGCGGAGGCGCGCGGGCTTGCCGATCAAGCCCCCAGTACTCCCGATTTTGCGAGTAGAGTGGCCCTTTCAATTATTTATCAAAATTATGCACTTGTGAAATAATTAATGGAGTTTAGGGTATTGCATGAACCCTAGGATTGAAAAACTAGATTGAATGATAGATCCTTGGGTATTGTATGAATCCTAGGACTGAAAAACTAGATTGAATGATAGATCCTAGGGTATGGCATGAATCCTAGGACTGGAAAACTAGCTTGAATACATATACATTGCAGTCTTGGAAAAGTAGAAAGGAAATGATAACTGCCTGTAATTGGTTAACAGCTGCCTGATTATGAATGAATAATTGCGGTTGGGAACATGGGCTACATAAATATAAAGCTGAAAAGATGAAACCTAAATTGGCTGAGTTGAAAGAGCACGAACCTTATGGGGAATTAGGAGTAGAACTCCTGGAAAGTGAATGGAATAGAATTGGAGAAGTGAGCTGGCCCTTGAGTACGGAGTGCTAAGGAGAGCGACTATCCCCCTGTTTAGTGCAGAGTGGAGCTAGCTGCCCCAGGGACCCAGGGTAGGTCTGGCCACTTTGTACCGACTTTTGGCCTTCATGTACACAGTACCGAGGAGAGCTACTAGTGTAGGGAGAGCACTAGCTACCCCATGGGCCCCGGGGTTCTGCTAGCCCTCCTACACCGACTTGTTAGGCCCACTGGGCAAACCAGGGTAGTCAGGAGAGGGTGCGCGGACTGTGGAGGGGCAAGACCCCTGTTTGGTTACTATGGAGGGGCTGGACCCCTGTTATTGAGAGGTCTCTGCCCTATACTAGTTTCGTGTTGTGCTTTGGGTGCACCCCTTAACGGAAATGACTAACCGCGTGCCAGTGCGGGGTAGCTACCCATGAGTTTATCGCGCGTGTCATAGTCAGCGTTAGTCTGTCAGCGACCTTGGGGTGGTTGACTGAGGGTAGGACCACTACGAGGGACTCTTCCGGCTAGGAGAGCACCACGTGCTACTTCTACTTTTCGGAAAAGACTGCAATCAAGATCCTTTCTACGAGGAACATTCAAGATCAAGAGAAGAATCTGAGGGATAATTCGATAACGAGTAAACGGAAAATATAAAGAAAGAAATTAAAAATATAATAGCTACTGTCCACCTTACTGTTTCTTAGCTTTTAGTTGCCACTCTACTCAGCGTTTCGCTGACGTGTCACCTTTGTCACCTTTTCAGGACCAGGTGTTGAGCAGCCAGAGCCGGCCGCTGCAGAGGGTGCTGGGCCTAGTAGAGCCTAGTAGTTTCTACTTGTGTAGTACCCACTGTACTTTTCCTTCTGTTGTATTGAGTAGTTCTATTACACCTATATTCTTTTATTGTAAGTATCATATTTATGTACATGTTTATTTCTTTACTGTTGTGGTGCTGTATACTGTAGTAATTCTTTTCTTTACTGCTGTATTTTGTTACTGCTAGTTATATGCATGATGAATGTGGTTTATTTTACTACTCTTTTGGTTACTTTCTCGTTGGACGACTAGGTCTTGGGATTAGTCGAGTCGGTCCGATTCTCGTGTCTCATAGGGATTCGGGAATCGGGTCGTAACATTATATTAGTTCTAGTAATTCATGCTATTAGTTTTAGTTAGTTCTATTTGCATTCTAGTAGTACTAATCTTGCATTCAAATATGCTTATTTCACTACAAAAAATTGCTTTTAGCGATGAATTAGATAATAACATATAATACATTTGCCACTAATTTCTTGATTTAGCGACAATTTTTTTGCACATTCCACTATAACATTTTGTCAAATGATAATTAGTATTAGTAGCAAATATATTTGCCACTATTTCCTTTGAGTTAATGACAATTGTTACTTATGTCACTATAATAAAAATGGTAATTAACATTGGTGACAAATATAATTGTCACTATATCCTTTGATTTAGCAGCAATTGTTACTTATGCCACTATAATATTTTTGTCGAGTGACAATTAGTATTAATGGCTAATGTAGTTGCCATAATATGTATATAATAAATTGATATTAGTAATTTTTAAAGGATAATTTAGGGAAAAAAATTATGCCACTAAAGACTTTTTATAAAGCATTGGTTGAGATCTTTTAGTGGAAGTGAAAGAAGCCACTAGTTCATCTTCAATATTTTTTTTAAGTAACATGCAGAGAGAAAAGCTATATTCAAACTTATCCCTTTAAATAGGCACTATAACAAAACGTATTTTTGCAACCATATTATTGAGATAGTTTTATTTATGGGGATAAAAAAGAGACAGTAACAAAAAAGTCATCCTTAAAAATTAATTATTTATTTCAAGATAGATGAGTAATTTGTAGATTAATCATTATCTTTTTCAAATACTTCTCTTCCCTCTAAACAAATTCGAAGATTTTTTTTTCTTTTAATGATAACCAAAATGCCATGGCAAAACCTTCCATCTGATAGGACACAACAACCACTTTCCATTCTCTCTCACTGTATCCATTATATTGGATCACTATAGTAAAATAATACTTTTTTGATGATTACATATGACAAAAATATCTGCTGTCGTAAAAATATTTATTTTTTATAACAATAATAAGAAGATCTTAAAAATCTCACTGTAATAAATAGATACCATCAAAATTGATCACAGAAGAAAAAGGCAGGATGCTGCCGCCCCAATAAAAAAACTGTTTGTGACTTCCCCCCTCCCTCGAAAAACAAAAGTCCACTGACCCCGCTCCACCCAAAACCCTTGTCAGGCTAATTCCTAACCTCCATTGCCACCTACTCTCCTAAACCCCTCGTTGAACCCTACTTGTCGCACACCGTATCCTCGCTGACCTCGATTGCGTCGTCGAATCATCATTGTTGATCAACTACAACTCCCTGACCCCTTTTCTCATTGACAAACACAATGGTTCGAATGCCTTCTCCGATAATGTCCACATCGGCAATCGCACATCGTGTGAATGACGACGACGACGACGCCTGCGCCTGCCATGTCGATCACGCCACCCCTCCCCCCTCCCATCTCCCATGCGACCTTGCGCTCGCCGATGGGACCCCCCTAGTCGCGACGTTCAGTTTACAGGAGGTAAGGGAGAGGAGGAGGAGGAGGAGGGCGATGGCGTGCTAAGGGGATGAGAGGAGATGGATTTGTGGCCCTGCGACTATGAACCTCCACTGCGTGGGGATGATCATGCTAGATTGGGGAGTCATGCATCCGCCGATCCCCATCGAAGGTAAGCGGCACCCCTCTGGCCATCTCATTGATGGAGTTTGGAGTGCTTGTTGATTGCTTGTTCTGGAAGGGATTTCTTGGAGGGGTTTCTAAGTTCTAGCATAATTAGTGATTCCACAGGAATCCTCAGGAAGTTCACCAGAGTTATTAGTAGTGACAGTTGCAATTTCAGTTTCCTTCTTCGCTTCTTCTTCCAGAATGTTCAGTTTCCTTTGAGTCTTTGGTCAAATCATCAAGAACAGGATCAAATTTAACATGCCTTTTGGGCCTGATATCCATCTGATTCTCTATTCTTTTCAAAATAGGTGCGTGGAGTTTATATGGTTAAATAGGAATAGTGTATTATCATGCCAAATTCATTGTTGTTTGTGCATAGGTTTTCTTCACAAAAAATAGGATTTTCAAAAGAAAGGGGACGTTGAGCAGTATCTCTTGCTAAGACCTGAATTATTTGCATGTGTTTCTTGCTAATGTATTTTTAGTTTCTCTTGTTTAAATCATCTGAGGGGTCTAAACTCCATTAATTCTGGCTGCTTTAACAGGGCAAATATTCATAGACGTAGTTGATCTATAAGCACCACAAGTTGGAGGATCTATCTTGGTCAAAATGCATGTTAACTATTAAAGCCGAAGAGGATATTTTAATTGAGGCATTGTATGCTTGGTAACAAAATCCACCAGATTTTTTCTTGTGAAGACAGTGTACCAGATTTTCAAATGTAACATGGAGATCCTGAAGATTGCAGAAATTATAGCAGCAATTTAATTCATGTAATGCAAAACTTGAGCCTTCAAGATTAATTTTTTGACTTCAGAAGATAACCATTTTGTAGCATTTAATGCCGATGTTTCTTTTAGATTTGGCATTTGATTCTTTTATTTTGTTACTGGCTTCCACTTATTTGAATGAGTTTCTTAATGAATATTTTGAAGTACCACTTTGTAAAATAAAAAAGTTTGCATCTCAACGATGCTACATTGAACAATTATAGTTGTCTTTCAATGTATTAAAGTAGATTTCCTTTTTAGTTAGGCTAAGGTAAAAAAATTTCTCGTCACTTTTTTTATTTTTAACACTCTTTCAATGTGTTAGAGTGAATTTCCTTATTAGCTAGACTAGGTAAATAGTTTTCTTGTCACTTTTTTTTTAATACATTTGAAAGTTGATAACATGAAACTATAATATTTTCTTTTGATATGTCTTTAATGCGAAGAAAAATGTGATTTGTAAAATGTGGGTTTTGAGTTGTAACACGTTAATTCGTAATTGCTTTTAAAATTTATAAACCTAGATAGTGGTGGTATCTAAGGTCGTCCAAGGAGACGGGAATGCATTTTTTTAAAAATCTTGCTTGACAAAAAGGAAATAAACTTTCTTTTTAGGTTTTTGGATATAAGATTATTTTGGAGTTTTAAATAACGGGCAATTACACAATTGAAAGCGGAAAGGAGACTACACCTAACTTGCTGAAATTAAAACCTAAGTGACAAGCAATTCTACTTTCTAAACTTATCCTAGATATGTGAAGACCTAGGGTAATTAGAGAGAGAGTGTGAGTGCACTATGGCAAAAGCAATAATAAAAAGAAATAAGAATTTCAGGAAAGGCAACTTTATATATGGAGTATAGTGTTCACAAAAACACTAGTAGAGGAGTGCTTCTACCACTAGAATTCAAAATACTGAAAAAGGAAATACTAATCCTCCTGTGATGATGGTGAAGGGGAGAGGCTTCTTGCTCCAAGCTTAGATGCTCGTGGGCTTGAAAAGAAGTTCTCCTTCTTCACCTTCCTTGAAAAGCTCCTCGAAGTTGGTGTCTTCCTTGGCAAGCCCTGGGGGGGCTTGCCCTTGCTCCTCCAAGGGTGGAAGATCTCCGCCAACAAGACTCCTAGGGTGGCGTGGACCACCCTCAAGACCTCATCCTAAGGTCCTCCTTACCTGGCTGCTCCTCTGGTTGGTAGGGGCACAAGAGAGAAGGGAAGAGAGGAAGGCACTAAGGGGACAGAGTGTCCTCTTAATCTTCTTGTTCTCCTTCTTCTCTTGGTCATGGATATGGTGGGATGAAGGTGGAAAATATGAAGCCAAAGGATCTGGATTAATGGTGGTAGGTAAGGGGTATATATAGGAGTGGTGAAAGGGATGTAGGTGTAGGTGATGTGTATGGTTAGGATGGGTTTATGAGGGTGGTTAGATGATCTTAGGGCTAGGGTTATTTGGTGCCAAACCAAGGGTCATGAGAGTGGTAATTAGTGGCCATTCAAGGTAGTGGTGCTACCTTGTTTTGGCGCAAAGTGTAGTTGGTTCTAGAATGGGTTGAGGTGTAGGGTGGAGATGGGTTTGTAATGTGGATGGAGGGTGTAGATAAGGGGTAAGGTTGGCGCCAAAAATAGATTTTAGAAGTGGGCATTCTTGGCGTGGAGTTTATGGGTGGTGGAGATGAATTATGGAGGTGGTTGTGTGATCCAATGGTGGGTGTTGATTGGCACCTAAAGGAGGGATGCTTTGGATGGTGGATGTGGGGTGAAAGGGCACCAAAGTTGGTGCCAAGGGAGAGGTCTTCTAGAAGGGGTTGTTGGCGCCACTTTATGGAGGGTGGAGATGGTTTAGGTGATGAGGTGTATGGCTAGGATGATGGGAGAATTGACGCCAGAAGGAGGGAGGTGGCTAAGGTCATTTTGGCTCCAAGTTTAAGGTATCTTTTGGTTGAAGTTATGGGGTGAAGGGTTGTGATGGTGGTGCCAAGTTGGAGTAGGAGTAAGTGTAGGTGGTTAGCTTATTTGGTAGACTAGTTAGGTGGTGAGGTGGAGTTAGGTTGTAGGTGGTGGCTGGCCAGTGGGAGCTAAGATGTAATTAAGCTAAGCTAGCTAAGTAGTTGAGTAGAGGAGGAGGTGTAATGGAGCCAGGGTTTAGGGGAGAGGAGCTGAGGAAGGAATGCCTGGGGCTGGTAGCTACTAACGGGAGTTGCAGGGAGCTACTTTAGTTGGCTTAGATTGCTAATTCTCTGCTAGCTGCTAAGTCAAGCTAAGGTGAGCTGGCTTCTGTTGAAATATACTGAGGTGAGCTAGGTCGATTTTCCCAGGGAGGACTTAGCTAGCTGGAGTAGCTAAGATAGCTTAGCTCAACTAGGTTGAGCTAATTGGAATCCCCAGGAGCTGGACTTGAGCTGGCCTAAGCTATATGAAGTCATCTTTAGCTGACTTGAGTTGAGTGGAGCTGAAAGTAGTTGGACCTGAGCTGAGATGGACTCTAGTCAACTTAGCTGAGCTAGCTAGAGCTCCCAATGAACTAATTGGAGCTAAGGTGAGCTAGACTCAACTAAGTTGAGCAGGGTCTGAGCTAACTTGAGCTGGGGTGAGCTAAGATGAGCTGCTTTAGGCTACCATTCAGTTAAGATGAGTTGGAAGGAGCTTCATGGAGCTAACCCTAACCCCAGTGAGCTGGTATACAGCTATGATGAGCTGGATTTAGTTGAGTTCCAGCTGGATTGAGCTTCCTTTTCACCAGTTGCCTTCTTGAGTTCTAAGGTTTTAGAGATCTGATTATATGTTCATCCCTAATACTCAAATAAACATGTCAAAAACACAACAAATTATTCAATGTATGCCTAACCTAATTGATACCTAAATGTAGCCCAAAAATCCTTTGTAGAATTAAATTTCTAAGAGGTAGGTTTGTTTTAGGGTATAAGAATGATGATAAACTGACGTTTATCACACTCCGATGCTTATCTTTTGCTAGTCTCCTAGCAAAATAAATTTTTACAAAGCGAAATTTTTGGGAAAACTAATTTTTTCAACTTTTTTAAGGAGAAAGAGATCACGGGACCTTGGTTGTTTAAAACATGGGAGGTATGGGATTTGTTATAGATAAACATCAGGATTCGTTTTCGAATCCAAAAAAATTAGACGAATCGAGATCAATATATCCTCCAAAAATTCACAAATTAACCCCTTTGTTAATTTAGATGACTTGAAATTTTTGTAGTTAGGGTTTCTTTGGCTGTTGAATTCGATTCACAACTTGCAATTAATATTTTTTAAAACTTTGTGTCTATGCTTGTGAAATGTCAACATTTATAAGGTCGTATTTTTGGTTTAAAACTTTTTTTTTCCTCCCCCATGCTTGTTCTTAGCTTAGTCTTATAACAGATGTGTCAGGATAATCATTCCCGTTATCAATCCTCGAGGGGGCTTTGGCGCCAACACTTCGAGATAGTATTGTCTAAGACATCACCTAGGAGCTCACAACTCCAAAACACAATGCGGTGTAAAGGGACGCTCCAAGCAAACTCAGGCTCTTACTCCGACGCTATGGTTAGAGCACCGTCCAAGACACTTGAGCTGCAAAAATGCGTCTTAATGTTCTGTCTAAAGATATGAAATATAGATATAGAGCAGCGTTAAGGAGATAACATGTTGACATCGCATCCTCAAAGGAGGCATTTTCCTCCTTCTCGGTGGTAAGAACTTAAACTAATGATCTCTTTCGGACTTTTACTAAGGCTAAACAAAGGTTTTTATAATTTCTAATTATTTTTTAGGTGTTGGCTTGTGTGTGAATTTTGACATAAGAAATTTTACACGAAATGCAAGTTTTTGAATCGGAAGCTAATCCAGATACTTTCCATGTTACAAAGGGAGATCAAGTCAACTGAACCATCATGAGTTCAAGTTGAATTTTAGAGAAGGATATTTGATCTAGTCTAAAGGTAGACCCTGAAATTCTAATAATTAGATCCGTATCCTTATCCCTAGTTTGTTAAAGATTAAATCCCATTGTATCAAAGTGAATGTTCAACTTTAGTTCCGATTTCAAAATTTCCTCAAAAAGTTTTCAACATTTTTATTTTATTTTATTTGGGTATGCAAGTAGAAAACAAAAAAATTACATGTTTTTAGGTTTTGAAAATCCTGATTTAATCGTCAAAATTTAAAAACACCCCCTCATGCTTAAGATATGGCATGTCCGCATGCAATTGGAAGGGAAAAGGGATTACCTTGGTGAAGGTGATTACAATCAGGATAAGTAAAATGCTGAAATAGAAAAATGGAAAGCAGGAAAAATGATGGGTTACCTTCCATCCAGTGCTATCTTTTACGTCATTCAGCCGAGTGTGAAGTTATGCACAGAAGACGAAATATTGTGTAAAAACTTAGACACTTGAATGACTGCATGAAAAAGGCCTTCTTTCGGATCCCCTAATAGATGGGTGGTAGGAATATAGGGATCAAAATTGGATGGAAAAATGGAAGGGTGACCTGAGTCTTTCCATGGTTTTAATTCTTAATGAATGCCATACTCGAGTGGGGCTAGTGGTAAGTCCAATGGAGTGAGAGAGAAAGGATGATAGTTGGGTGAGGTTAATGTGCAAGGGTGGGGTGAGAGAAGAGTGGGTGGATCAGGGGGATAATCAGGAATAGATTTTAGAGGGAGACAAGGCTCCAAGTCATAGATTTCATCGACCAATGATTTAGAGTCAGAGTCCTGAAAAAATTGTGGTCGAGAAGGATATCTATTAACATTGTCTCCATCAAATTGGATATTCTGTATCTGAGTTCTCGAAAAAATTATCATTATTATGGAATCTCTTGGAGGATTTGAAAATATCAAGAGTGATGATTTGGCCTGCGTCAGTGATATCCATTTTGCCTGTGTGACAATTTATATTTACTTTTGCAGTGGCCAAAAAAGGTCATCCAAGAATTATTGGGGCATTAATTAGAGATTTGGGTACCTCAATGTCAAGGATCAGAAAGTCTGCGGGGAAGACACAATTCTGGACTTTGACAAGGAGATCCTCGACAATCCCACGGGATTTGATTGTAGATCGGTTGGCTAATTGTAGGTAACTGCAACAGGTTTTAAATCACCGATATGAAATTTTTCGAATAAAACCGTGGGGATGATATTAACTGAGGCACCGAGATGGAGAAGGGAGCGATTGAAAGTGATATCATTAATAATTACTGAAATCAAAGGCACGCTCGGGTCTTTCATCTTAGGAGACAGTTTGCTCTTTATTACAGAGCTTACTGCCTTCGAAAGATGCACCTGTCCTAGGTTTTTAGTCTGCCTTTTGGGAGTACAGATATCTTTTAAAAAGTTGGCTTAGGCAGGTATATACTTGATTGCGTCTAGGAGAGGGATATTGATCTGAACTTGCCTGAATAAAGTCGTGGGCTTAGATTTCCTTTTTCGGTTGGTGGAGTGGAGAGCTTGGGGAAAAGGGATAGGAGTCGTGTCATGTGATTTTTGTGTTTCTTTTTCTTTCTGAGTAAAGAGTTGAGAGTCAATTTGCATAGGAATGATAGGGGTTTCACCAGGTTGTTGTGAAGGCTCGGGATCAGTGGTGGTTTTCCCACTCCTTAATGTAACTGCATGTGTAGTCGGATTATTATTTAGAGGAGGTGGGAGGGCCTATTGTTGTGAAAACCTGGATGGCTGCTAAGGTGTAGGATTAACGGGAGGTTGATTATTAGGGTTGGGCATGGGTATAGGATTATTAACGGGAGGCTGTTGTTGTGAAAACCTGGAAGGCTGCTGAGGTGTCGGATTAACGGGAGGTCGCTTTGGGCTACCATTCAGCTAAGATGAGTTGGAAGGAGCTTAATTGAGTTAACCCTAACCCAAGTGAGCTGGTATCTAGCTATGATGAGCTGCATTTGGTTGAGTTCCAACTGGATTGAGCTTTCTCTTCACTAATTGCCTTCTTGAGTGCTAAGGTTTTAGAAATCTGGTTATCTGTTCATCCCTAATACTCAAATAAACATGTTAAAAACACAACAAATTATGCAATGCTTGCCTAACCTAATTGATGCCTAAATGCTACCCAAAATCCATTTGCAGAGTTAAAATCCTAAGAGTTAGATTTATTTTAGCGTATAAGAATGATGATAAACTGACATTTATTAGTCTTTAGCTTCAAATAGCAGGCATAGGAGGTGGTTGTATTGTCTGCCATCATGGTCGGTATGTCACAACTCTCTGGCTTTGTTTTTAAGATTGTTCTTCTTTCATCTACAATTAAGAGTAAAAGGTTCTTAGCTTTTTCGAAAAAGATTCAAAGTTAACAAGTTCTTAGCTCTCTAGAAAAAGATTCAAACATAAGATTTTTTACTTCTATATGCCCTCCTGGAAGTGCTGAAAACTACTAGTGTTAGGTTAATTGTTTATGCTTTCATATGTTTTGCTCGGAAGTCAAGTTTTCCAATTCGTTCTTAAGATGAGTCTATAAGCCATGATCTAGATATTCATTTGTCTGAACCTATTTCATCTACTACAAGTAGCGATAGGCTAATTGCAGCCTAAATCCAGGACTTTTAAGTAGCCAATGTCAGCAAGATATGCCAACTGCCCACATGGTCAAGAATCATGGAAAAACTAGCCAAAAAGCTATTGGAATTTGGCAAATATGTTGCTCAACAATATTGCTTGGCTGAGTGGCTAAAAAATGTGCTATTAGACAATGTGAAATAGCTTATAGATGCAAACTCTATTTTTGACCATAGACTAAAATTTTCACCAAACACAACTGTGTCTATTTTAATCCTCGTTCCTTTTAAAAAATTTTATTTTAATCCATAAATAATTAATTTAAAGAATTTTGTTACAAATTAAAACATGCACTAAGTTGAGACTCCCTTCAGCGGCTCTCTTGTATGCAAAAATTTTATGTTATTCCACTTTCAAATATTAGGGGTAATGAATAACATTTCTCAACCATGCCATTTAAAGAAAAGGGCAATAAATGTTGTATTGAAATCAAACAACCAGGGTCCAACTGGTAGAATAAATTGCATAATATGTCTCGTTCTGGTCGGGAAACGACCATTTATGTTGAATATGACATTAATATAAGTCCTACACTTGGCAAAGAGTTTTCAGGAGTTGCTCATCGTCATTATTGCTGCATATCCTAAAAAAATGGATTTTGATATTAAAAATCTTTTGTTTTGATTAGAAGTAGTTAGACGAGAGAGGAAGATTTGAGATCTTGCTTGACCAAATCATTGATGTTTTCTTTAATATCACTTTCTAACTTTTTATTTCACACTTTATATAGAAGGTTTTAAAGAGTAAGATGTTTTCTATTGTAAATAGTGGTAAATTTCATGGAAGACTCCTTTCAAATAAAATTTGACTGAAGGATATAGTTGTATTAATTTTATAGGCTCACTTATACCTTTTTATAGTTTAAGGATTAAAGCATTTCTCTCGTTGACGGCAACTATGTTAAGTGTGTGAACTGAAGGTCACTGCCAGATGTGATTGAGGAGGGGTTGGAATGCAATGAAGGTTTAATGCCATTCTCATAGTTGTCAAACACCCTTCCTAGGATGATCAGATCTTTCAGGATTAGTCCTGAGATGCTTTCCTTGGGCTTTGTCAAGATGCTGCTAGGGAGTTGAGGAAGGCTATTGGGTTGCGATTATTCAATTTTCATTTGATCCAGGATGCAAAGGTTGGAAATCTTTACCTAGTTATTGATATCAACTATATCCCTGGATATGGAAAGATTCCATCTTATGAAGAGATTTTCACTGAATTCCTATTGAACATTGTTGAGAAGAATGAGTAATGTATAATCTAAAATCAGTTCTTAAGGTGGACAATATACAGTTGCTGGGTTTTCACAGTGCCTCTCCATATTAACTATTTATATTTAATCTAAAAAATTTTCTTCATGATTCCTTATTCCCCACCATTTCAGATGTATTATTTTGGTTTAATCCTTGGTTTCTTTGTCTGAAGCATGTAGGTAGGTTTCTCAAATTGTTTAGAAAATTTTCTTTGTTCAATGGATTCTTTGTTAGCTCCCTGAATGAATTACTTTCTGCAATCCTCTTCCCTGCTTGAAGTTTAGTTTTGAAAGATTAGGTAAGTCGCCAATATCGAATCAATCTACTTAAGAAAAAGTTGTGGTTAGAATTCCGTGGAAAGAAAAAACAAATCCCACACTGAGTTCTCCTGAAAGAATGACTATGTAGCCACCACTCTTATCACAAAAAAAAGACATTTGGAAGCAGTGGCACACAAAGCCAACCAACAAAGAAAGGTTTTTCCATTCTTTCGTTGTCTTTTCAGGGATGAAAGGGTAGGTTTATCCCAGGAGGCTAGTAAAGATCACCATATCGACCACAGTTAGGGTGGATCTAACGAAAAATCTGGAAAAGGCACAGCCTCATCTTTGTAGGATCAACTTCTATGTCAATGTCCAAGTCACCTTAAATGTCTCTACCATTTTATTTTCATAGCTGCCACCCCTATATTCCCAACTTCTTGTCCATATCTATTTACCAAATTTTTATTTATTTCCAACATACGGTAAATACATCTTGTTCATATTTAGTTTTTGTACTTTCTTGCCATTTTAGATTCAGCTTGTGAAGTGAATCTTTGTTTTGAGAGCAGAAACTATCTATTGGAGGAACAACATAAAAAATTGTCTCTGCGTTTCATGGCATTCTCAGTGAGCATCCAACATAAGACTTAGATTTAAAGAGATGTAACGATACAATTCATCGATTGGGGAAGATGGAGAAAGATGTGAATGCTGCATGCTTGAAGAGTATGCTTTTTTTTTAATTTTGGATTCAATAATCCAACACCACCTCATCACCTTAAGCTTATTTTATTAATTTATGCTCTTTTGGATGCCTTTTGATGTTGAAATATAAATATTCTGGCTTGTACTATTAATTTTTTATCTTGATTAGCAAAGCATCCAAAACGTGCTACCTTGATTGATGTATTTTAATGCAGATTGCTGGTGACATTGAAGGGAATGCTTCATTTGAGAGCAACATATCAATAGGTGTTGATGATGAAGTGAGTTGTGGATAGGTAATGTCAATCGGAATTGATATTGATTATGCAAATACTAATTCACATCTTGCTTTGAAATAACTAAACAATGTGAGTTTATTTTTATTCTTATTTAAATCTTTTCTATGTTTCTTGCTTCATAAACATAGATTAGTTTGTTATTTTCCTTGAACCCATATATATGAAGTTTGTTATCAGATATGATGATTGGTAGAAAGGTTGTTGTGGTGTGTGGATATGGAGATGTTGGCAAGGGTTGTGCTGTAGCCCTGAAGCTGGTTGGCACCCATGTTATTGTTATGGAGATTGATCCCATCTGTGCCCTAGAGGCTCTCTTGGAGGGATTCCAGGTCCTCACCCTTGTGACATCTTTGTGACAAGTATAAGGAACATGGATGTTATCATGGTAGACCACTTGAGGAAAATGAAGAATAATGCCATCGTCTGAAACATTGGACATTGTGACAATGAGATCAACATGCATGGGCTTGAGACCTACCCAGGTGTCAAGTGCATTACCATCAAGCCCTAGATAGACAGACGGGTCTTCCCCAACACTGGCATCATTGTTCTTGTCGAGTGACGTCTCATGAACCTTGGCTTCTTTCTTTGTATTACCTTTGAGAGGGGATATTTTTGCGTTGAGGTTGTTGCTCTTTTTTTTATATTTTTCTTATTATCTGATGTATCCTTTTCAAGAGCCCTTATTATACTTTATTATTGGGAGATAAATAAAATTGAGGTTACTTTTATGTTTCGATCTTGTTCAAATAAAAATATTTTTTACTAAAGAATATTAGTAATAAGGTGTCATTAAAATGAATTAATAGTGACAATTAAATGATAAAAAAAAATATTATTAAAGTAAATCAATAGTAGTGATTTAGAGACAAATAATCATCGTTAAATAATATTAATAGTGGTAATTAAACAGCAAAATAATACGTCATTAAAGCAAATCAATAGTGGTGATTAAGTGGCATAAATAAATAAAAATCATTAAATGAAGTATATAATGACATTAACAATGTCAATTAAATTGCTGCTAATATAATTTAATAGTGGTCAAATAGTGGCAAATAAATTGTCATTAAAGATCATTAGCGACGTTAATTATGACAATTTAAATGATGCTAAATGAAGTATACAGTGACATTCATAGCATCAATTAAATTTCCACTGATAGAATTCAATAGTGGTGAATAAATTGTCACTAAAGAAGATTATTAGCAACGGTAATTGCAGCAATTAAATTGCCGATAATACCAATGATTTAGAGAAAATTATGTAATTGTTGCTAACCCTTTAGTGACGTCAACGAAGGCGACAATTGAGCGGCAATTATTTTAAGTGTCATTATTTACATATAGTGGCAAATAGAAAGTCTATAATGACACATATTAAACACCGTTAAAGGTTATTTTTTTTGTAATGTTTACTTCTTACCATTTAGGAAAGCGAACTATTCTAATTGCTTCTTTGTGAACGACTTTGACTCCATTTGAAAAATACAATTTTTATATTCACGAGTTTGATATGAAATAAATTTAAAACTTTCTACGAGCTTATGCTACGACAAAAATGTATTTTTACGTACTTATCTCACATTTAAAATAATTACAAAACCCTAAAAGGACAAAAAAGAGGATTTGAAAGTGTAAGAGAGATCATTGATTTCATAATTAAAATTTACCTCCTTGAATGACCCTAGATACTCCCACTATCTAAGTATATAAATTTAAAAGTTATGTGATTTGCGTGTTACAATGATATCAAAACTCGTCTTTAACAAATCATGCATTTTCTCACATCACCAAGCCACGTCATTGAGGGCCTGTTAAACTCCACCAGTAGCCTGCTCTACCTTCAAAGACCTTGCTCACCCTCTCCCCCTCCTCTCTTGGCCCTCTCCTTCCTCTATTTCTCTCTCCCTCTCATTTCTCTCTCTTCATCTCCTCTCCTTACATGCCTCATGCACGCATGAAAAAGGAATGGAGAAGAGGCTCACCTTGACACTGTTGCCACCCTCTCATCTGTTGCTCGTCATTTCTTGATTCCCTCCCTCATGCCTCTCCCTTGTCTCTCTCCCTCTCATTCCCTCTTTCTTTCATTCTCTCCCTCTCATGCGTGCATGAGGGAGGAAAGGAAGCTGGGGGTTTGGTGTTGGCGGTATGGGGAGGGGTATGTAACACTTAAAAAGAGAGAAAACATGGGAGGGGGCTTTAGGTTTAGGAAAATAATTGAATAGGAAAGGGATTAGGATGTAATAGATTTAGGAAATTACTATATATATTTATAACTTTTCATAATGATGAGTACTCTCGTAGCTGGGTCAAACGAACTCCAATTGGTGTGAAATGCATACGATCGTAATCGTTATGAGAGAAGGAATTCGATAAAATTCGTCAATTTTAAAATAGAGGCCATTTGCATAGTGCGAATCCCAAGGCAGATCTCACGAAGGTTTGCTCGTGATTTACAGGCATTTCGCATATCTGAGGTTCAATCTCTGTGTGAAACATACTGTTGCAATCCTCGTGACACCAAGAAGCTCATTGTACTTTCGGATTATCAATCCAAGGTTCAGATTGCAAAAACAAAAAAACACGTGGATATCTGCTTCGATTACTCATTTTTAATTCACACAAGCTCCAATATGCACACAACAAGCGCAGATGGGTTCGTCTTAGTACACTTAAGTTAAAAAAGACTCTAGAATCTAGGTTTGAGGCTTTACATAATTTGTTTTCCAAGGAGATAGGTGGAGGCTAGGTGGTTGTTTAGATTAGGATTATGTAGTGTTTTAAGATAGAGATTTAGGTAGGCAATTTAGGGGCCAAGGATTCAAATTTAAAGGTTGGGATTTAGGTTGAGCATGGACATGCAAAATAGGCTTTTTAGAAAGTGAAAAGGGATGGCTAAGATGTGGTTTGTTGTAGGGGATAGAAATAGGAATAGGTTGGCTGGGTAGATTTTAATAAATCACAATTTGGGTTTTAATTAATGTTGGCCAACCAAATAAGGTGGGAAATTTCAGGGTAGTGGCTGGCCAACCTAAGTGGGATTTGGCTTAGGTTAGGTGGGATTTGGGTGTGCGAAATTGGGTTCCTAAATAGGCTAGGTCAAGGGTTGACTGCACAGCAATTATAGGTCTTAATTAACTTAAATAATGTTAGAAACCTAACTATGCTGTACATATTGCATTCATATTCAACATATCATACATTGCATTATTTTATATAGTTGTACATAAAATAATGAGAGTTTATCCTATCATTTGATGTTTCTATTCATATTTGCAAGTAAGAAGAAGACTCCATAAAGTCAGGATGTGAAATAAAGCGAGAAAGAGTAGAAAAGGAAGAAGAAGAAGAGAGAAGAAGCATGATCCAGACAAAAATAGAGAGGAGGTTAACCCTATTCCTATCCCTAAAACCCGAAGATAACCTATCCCAAACCTAGAACCACCTCCACATAGGCCAACCTAACCCTAGATCCAAAAACATGGATATCTCTATCCACTTTGCTATCCTCACTATCCATTATCCCTATCTACCAATCATTGTCCCAATTCCACTATCTTTAACCCAGTTACCCCCTTAGATCTACAATTAGGCTAAAGGTGACATGAATTGACTCTTCCTAAGTCAATTGGGTTAGCTTACACCTAATTGGACCAACCTAGAACTAATTAAGCTCGCCACTACCTAATTAGGCTAACCTAGATTTTATTAGGCTCCCTTAGACATAATTAGGTTCCCATCCAGACTCACTTAGTTCTAATTAGGCTCATCTGGACCTTGATTAGAACCCACCACCACCTAATCTTGACTCAACCCAACCTAAACCAACCTAAACCATACGACTTACTATATGAAATTCAAACCAAACCCACACACACATAAACCTTGTGCACACACCTTCCTAATCTAGATCCTCCAAAGGTGGCGACCACCAAAAATAGATCCACTAAAAGTGGCGATCCCCACCACCAAAAACACACCTTTCCATATAAGCCTATTCTAAAACTTGCACACAAGGCTAATTCCTCCTACCCTCCAACTTGCGATACCCTCACCTTGGTGACCGTCGCCTACCTTCCTCCCTTTCCCCTCAAGGTCGACCACCTCACCTCCTCTCCTCTCCAAAGGTGCTCCTCTGCCTCCAAGTTCCATGGACAGCTAAGAAGAAGAAGGAGGCTGGCATCACCTTCTCCTCCTTGAGGAGGTTGGCCCTCCCTTTCTTCTTCTCTCTTGGATGGCCACTAAGGTCTCCTATGCCTTGGTTGGTCGGTCCTCCTTCTGAAAGGTGTGTAGACAGGTTCTAGGACATAATGTCTAGCCTTGACCCTCACAGAGTCGATGGTCTCTAAGGTGATTTTAGCGAAAGGGATTTTCTTTGCTTTATGTATTTTTTATTTCTTGTAATTTTTGAGATGCTTTCTGACATATGTTTGATGTTTTGATAGTGGTTATTGTTGATACCTCAGTTTTGATGCATTAAAATTATGTTTTATGTCAACTAATCTTTTATGACTCTATCTTCAATCTTGGAAAGGAAAAGCATTATTTCTGGAGTCTCTCATTGTATCTTTCATTTTCTTGAGTCCAGGCTTATCATATGGAACCTCAAATATTTTTCAAAAATCGTGTAGAACCTTAGAAACCTTAGTTCAATATCTTTTGATTGACCAATAATAAAAATGATCGACCAAATATAATTGATCGACCAATAACTTTAATAGATTGATAAAAAATAGTCAAATTAGGACGTTTAGGTTTGAAATATTAATCGATCAAAATCTAAGGTTAATCGATCAATAGGTGATTGATAGATATCCATTTATTTAGCGTAAAATACCTATTATGCGGGTTCCTAAGTGAATTAAGTGCATTTAGAATTGTAAATAATACATAATATTCATCATCATGTAGAGTAATTTGTGCAAATTGTATGCTAAATTATCTATTTTAATGGATAGGCTACAGGTCGACATACAAAGGAGTTTTAAATGACAAATCCAACTGTACAGATAGACTCAAGGTGATGATTGGAGACCAACACCGATAAAATCAAGTCAATCAGACCCTTGTAGCACCCACTACAAAGAAAGAAGATGGACGACCGTGATGGCACCACGTGACCTATGTGGGTGATTTAGGTGGCCATGATGGCACCACGTGGTGCCATCACAACCACCTAAATCACCCACATAGTTCCCTCCCTTACCTACGCTCTCTTTGTCTCGATCGTTGGATCTCCATCCAACGGTTGAGATTAAGCCTCCACCACGGCTTCACAATATGAATGAGCATGCTAACGTGCGATTTCAATTGTTAGATCTTCATCCAACAGTTGAAACAACGCCACGTCGCCCACTCTCTTCATATGCGAGGATAGATCGTGGTCGTTGGATGATCAAAGGGGAGTTGTGATAGCTCAGTGGCACGTAAGCACACTCTTAACGAGGAGGCGCGAGTTCGAGACCCAATCCGCACCTCTCCTCAGTGCGAGTGAGAATAAAATTGAGTCGTTTGATTGTGCACGAATGGTTGCGATGCAGCCACATCGACAGTAGATCTTAGTGCATGCGTTAAGCATGGGGTTGAGGTGCAATTTTAGTCTCGTGATCTTCATCACATGGTGTAGGCCAGGCCACATGGTGCCACGAATGTCAAGAAGTGATGAACAAGCGATCCTACATGCGATTTACATGATTTGAACATGTGATGAGCGCGTGCTTTGAAGCGTCTAATGAAGATTTGCCGGTCCTCAAGCATCAAGCCTTTGTGAGTGACGTGAGGCAAATGCGTTTGTCTAAATAAGTCATTGTAGCTCACGATCGCAACGTCGGTTTTAAATGTAGAAACGGATGTGGGTTCGAGTGTCGAACACAGGGAGGCGTGAAATCAGCTTTTTCTGTCACTTAGTTGTCACGGAAATGGCGGGTTTTGCTTGCGCACTAGAAAATGCGGGAGAGAAAAGAGAGTAAGAGAGAGAGAGGATAGGGTTAGAGTCTTTTGATCACATCATTCGTGCAAATTAAGATAAGAAAAACCTGGTAAAAAGAGAGAGGCAATAACTATATAAGAAACATCATTTAACATGCAACTTGAGTTTTACAGATACAACAATAGCTAAATGCTTAAACAAAAGTAAAGTAAAGCTAGAGTAAAGGGAAGGAGAGAGAGGGGAGAAGGCGAGGCGGCCACGACGGTGGAGGAGGGCTCCGTCAGTGGCTCGTCAACTCCGACGAGTACAAAGTGTGCTAAGGGAAGCTAGGAATGGGATAGAAGAATTGCAAGTGTATTCAATGCCTTTACATGGGTACTTGGAGGGGGTTTATATAGGAAGAAGGGGTATCTAAATTAAACAGGGGCTTTAGCGACGTCCAGGACATCGTAAACCCATGCTAGAAACGTCGATGAAGCCCTTCCTCCTGTCGATCCGCGTGATCGCGTTGTGAGCTGTCTGATCGAAGATCGGACGGTTGAGACTTCACGTGAGTGTGCGCTGAGGATCGCGCTGGTGCAGCGCGTGCCTCTCGTGTTATCACACACGTGAGCATCCGTGTGCATCCACTGTGCCGCGTGGCTTCCATCCGCGCCGTTCGCTGCTGATCGGGCGGCTTGATTTTGATCGCGCGCGTGGATGCGACTGGCGCGATTCGAACCCTCGCCTCTCAGCCGAGGGTGAGGCGTGGACCGCTGCGCTGCACCTGCGGATGGTCACGGAGACGAGGTAGGGCGCGGGGCATGTTGACCTTTGGATGAAAATCCAATGGTCAGGATCTGACGATGAGGCTGCGAAGGTGCGGGCGAGGGTTGCGCATTCTCAGCCATCCGATCGAAGATCAAATGGCTGAGATTCATCCTGCGGATGGTGGAGGAAGCGGGGTGGTGGCTTGTACGCACTAATCATACGCCACGTGGCAGCTTTGTGGCCGTTGATCATCAGATCAATGGTCAGAACTTCTTAGGCCAGTTGCTTGAGCTCCAGATGTCGGATTTGGTTGATTTTGAGTTCGTTGGACTCCGTTCGTCGTTCTGAATCCATCTATGCAGTCCGATCGCTCATCTGAGGCCTGTTTTGACATGAACTTGTACAAATGACCATTAACATTGATTTATAAGCAATCTCAATGTATAACGCATGTAATGCTCCCATGCCCATTTATGATGTGTTATTTGTGCATGTTACCCTTAAGATAAACCCTGATTGATAGAATTATCATCACAAAATGTAGAGTTATCATACCCCCATGCTTATTCCTTGCTAGTCCCTAGCAAGGTTTATCCCAACCATTATTCTTAGTCAGAATTCAGGAATTGATTACTTAGACATTTTGTTACTTGTCAACAGGAGGAAATATACTAATAGCCTGATCTATAGAGACTAAACAATGCCCAGGTGTCTACCAAAATATGAATCGCCTGAATCCTTGCTTAAAGCATATATACATATATATAGTTTTTATCTTTTCTCATTTTTTGAATTTTTTTTGGATTTAAGAGCGTGTCAGTAACTTTTTACGGCTACCCAACCCACCCATAACTCGGAAAAGACTCTTAGTGCTAAGCATCTTGATGTGAATATTGTGATAGACTCACTCAATGGTAATTAGAACAGACTTCGGGTTTCTACGCCCCTAGGTGACCGGAAAAGGGAGTGCCTGCCTAAAGGTGTATCTGTCCGATTGGTAGCTTTCTCCCTACTTTTATTTTATTTGGGGTCAACACAAAGGTGTTTCCAGTGTATATCTCCCCGGATTGCTCTACTTCCCTGCTTCTTCTTTAGGTGTTTTGGACTTTTTGTGCATTTTAGTGAGCTGGGTTCTGGACAACCGGCTAATGGACTGTTACCCACAACCACTTGTCAGCCATACTCGTGCGGTGAAGTGTGGCTTTATTATTTTTATTTTTATTTTTTTCTTCTTTTTCTATTTTTTTTCTATTTCTCCCATTTTTTTCTTTTTCTTTTGTTGTTTAGTAGGTAGTAGGTGGCTTCCCTGATCTCAGATTTACCTAGAGGCAATAAAAAGAAAGTGGTCATGTGGCTGGGTTCTGGATAACTGGCCAATGGGCTGTTACCCATGATAATTTGCCAGCCATATCATCGTAGAAGGTTCATTAGCTACCCAATTTCTGTTAGAATCTTCGAGAAGTGAGTCTGTGCGAAAATGTGTGTAGATGCTTAGACTAAAAGTCCCTCCGAGTCAGAGGACGGGTTGATAAGTCGTATACTTATCACCCTACTTTATTGGCGAATTATAGTAAATTAAGGTTGCGAGGATTTGAGGCTAAATCCATATTTTAACGGACACAAGGCTGATTTAGCCTAAAGGCCTGAAAAGTTTAAGTTTTTAGGTTCTTGTCGTATTATTTTCCACTGTTGGCAAGTTCCTAATGCCTAAGATTTGCTTCCTAATTCATCATTTTTTTTTTCAGACTGATAAAATGAACTCAGAACATGCAAATTACCACCCCCCCAATGCTTAAGTTGGACAATGTCTTCATTGACAAATAAATGGATGCAAAGGGGGTTTAGAAAGAAGTCACTTAAGTGATGCATGTACTTGATTAGTATGAATCTTCTGGGTTGCCTCCTAGGAAGCGCTGAGTTTAATGCCTCCAGCTAGGTGATGCTTCATGTCAACCCTCAATGAAGGTTACAATCTCCTTTGAGGGAACCTGGGCAAGGAAAATGCTTTAATCTCTGACCGTTTACCGTGAAGGTGTGCCCAGTGTTCGGATCTGCAATTTCAATCACCTTATTGGAAAAAGGTTTGACCACCCGATATGGTCCTGTCCACTTGGATATGAGCTTCCCGGGAAAAAGTTTAAGTCGGGCATCAAAAAGTCAAATTTGCTGGTTAGGTCTGAAGTCTTTCTATGGATGAGTCGGTCATGGACAGCTTTCATCTTTTCCTTGTAAAGTCGACTGTTCTCAAATCCGTCTCGACGAATTTCCTCGAGCTCAGAGAGTTGGAGTGTCCTCTGTGCACTGGATAACTGAGAGTCCATGTTACACTGCTTAACAGCCCAGTAAACCTGGTGTTCCAAATCTATCAGAAGCTGGTAAGCTTTGCCAAAGACCAGGCGATATGGTGACATGCCTATCGGGGTCTTAAAAGCGGTCCTCTATGCCCACAGGGCATCATCTAGTCGTATGAACCAATCCTTCCTATCAGGTCTCAGTCTTTTGCAGAATATTCTTAATTTGCCTATTGGAGACCTCAGTCTGCCCATTGGTTTGCGGATGATACGGGGTGGCAATGCGGTGAATAACCTCGTATTTTCTGAGTAGGACACAAAACTGAGCGTGGATAAAGTGACTTCCACCATCATTGATCATGGCCTTCGGTATTCCAAACCGAGAAAAGATGTTTTGCTTAATAAAATCCATGACAGCCTTATGGTCACATCTGCGAGTGGTGACAGCTTCAATCCATTTTGAAACATAGTCTACTGAGACTAAGATGTACTCAAAGTCATTGGATGGTGGGAAGGGGCCTGTGAAATCGATGCCCCAAACGTCAAAGATCTTGACAATCAAAATGGCTGGAGGGGCATCATATCTTTTCTGGTCATGATCCCTAAAGTCTAGCAGCGAGAGTAAGTCTTCGCAAAGCTGTGTGCATCCTTGAATAAGGAAGGCTAGTAAAATCCGGACTGCAAAACCTTTGCAACCGTTTACTTCCCCAAAAAGCGGCCACCACATGCTTGGCCATGACAAAAGGATAGCACACTTTGAACTTCTTCCTTCGGAATACACCTCCTAATAATTTGGTCAGCACAGAGGTGAAACAACATGGGATCATCCCAGAAATAATGTTTGTCTTCAGCCAAGAACTTATCCCATTACTGTCTGGACCAGCTGTGCGGGGTCTATCCTACTACCAAATAGTTGACGAAGTCGGCATACCAGGGTAGTTTCCTTTCGTGCATAGCCAGAAGTTGTTCATTAGGAAAGGTATTAGTCAAGGGCAAGGAGGGCCCAATGTGGTCCGGGTGGAGTCTGGAGAGGTGATCGGCCACGACATTCTTGGACCCAGCTTTATCGCGAATTTCCAGATCAAATTCCTGCAAGAGTAGGATCCATCTGATGAGCCTGGGTTTAGAGTCCTTTTTGGCCAACAAATGCTGGATGGCTGAGTGGTCCGTATAAATGGTCACGTAGGATCCTAGGAGGTAGATCGGAACTTTTCGAGTCCAAAAACTATGGCGAGCAGCTCTTTCTTTGTGACTGTATAGTTCCGTTGGGCCTCATCCAATGTCTTGCTCGCGTAGTAGATCACCACGGGTTTCTTTTATTGTTTCTGTCCTAGGACTGCGCCGACGGCAAAGTCTGATGCATCACACATAATTTTAAAATCCTGGGACCAGTTTGGGGGCTGTAACATTGGTGCGGTGGAGACTGATTCCCTGAGGGTGGTGTAAGCCTAGATGCAATCAGGTGTCATGTGAAATAGGGTGTTTTTGGCCAGAAGGTCGGTCAAGGGTTTAGAGAGTTTGGAGAAGTCTTTAATGAACCTTTGATAGAAACCAACGTGTCCTATGAAAGATCGGATTTGCCGGACTGAGCTAGGTGGTGGAAGTTTGGAAATCAAATCAACCTTAGCTCGATCTACCTCAATGCCCCTATGCGATACGATGTGCCCAAGGATAATCCCTTCTTGAATCATGAAATGGCTTTTCTCCCAAATCAAAACCAAGTTAACCTTGATACATCACTTCAGGATTTTCTCCAAGTTGTTCTGACAATGGTTGAATGAGTTTTCAAACACTGAGAAATCATCCATAAAGACCTCCAGGTATTCACCTACCATCTCTGAAACGATGGCTAGCATGCAACGCTGAAAGGTAGCGGGTGCGTTGCATAAGCTGAATGGCATACGACGGAATGCGAATGTACCATACGGGCAAGTGAATGTGGTCTTCTCTTGATCTTCGGAAGCAATCGCGACTTGGTTTTATCTTGAGTTTCCATCCAAGAAGCAAAAATATTTTTACCCTGTCAATCATTCAAGAATCTGGTCAATGAATGGTAGTGGGAAATGATCTTTCTTGGTTGCCTCATTGAGCTTCCTATAATCAATGCACACCCGCCATGCAGTGGTGGTGCGGGTTGGGATGGATTTGCCACGCTCATTGGTGACAATGGTGAGCCCGGCTTTCTTGGGGACCACTTGTGTGGGGCTCATTAGGGGCTATTGGAGATTGGGTAGATGATGTCAGCGTCAAGCCACTTGATGATTTCCTTTTTAATGACCTCCCACATATTTGGGTTTAATCGTCTCTGCATCTGATGGAAAGGTCGAGCTCCATCTTCCAGATAGATCTTGTGGGTGCAATAGGTGGGGCTAATTCCTCACAAATCTGAGATGGTCCATCCAATGGTTGCGCAATGTTCTGATAGGGTTGCGATCAACCTGAGTTCCTGATCCTTGGTTATGTGGGTGTTGATAATCACCAGGAAGGTTTGTCAGGTCCAAGGAAGACGTACTTTAGATTTTCAGGTAGCAGCTTTAGCTCGGGTGTGGGTGGAACAACACTCGATGGGTATGGGAAAGGTGGGAGTTGATTAGCATCAATCTCCTTGAACGGTGGTTGCTGATGGTAATCAGCTCTACAGAGGTTAGTGTGCACAGACGGGGATGGGCCAGAATAGTCGTCACAGGGTTGGGTTTGATGGTCTGATATAGAACTAAGGGTGAGGCATTTCTCAACCAGAGGCTCCACGGGATCGTTCTCCTTAACCCAATCGTAATCAAAAGACTTAGTCGCCCTGAAGATATCCAATTGCATCTTCCTGTCTCCGAAGGCAATTTCCATGCATCCCACTTTACAATCGATGTTTGCCTTAGCCGTAGCTAAGAAAGGTCTGCCCAGGATGATGGGTGTGTTTTGTAGCTATTTAGGAACTTCCATGTCGAGTACCAAGAAGTCGACTGGGAAGTAGAAGTCCTTAACCCGAACAATCATGTCCTCGACAACCCCCTTCAGGGTCTTAATAGATCGAACAACCAATTGGATGGTCACAGGTGTGGGTGTCAATTCTCCGAATCCAAATTGGTGATACAGGGTTGTTGGGATTAGATTGATTGAAGCACCTAAGTCCAGGAGTGCTCTATCAAATGTCATGTCCCCAATATTACAAGATATCAGGGGTTCTCCTGGGTTTGTTCGTATGAGCGGAAGGTTGCTTGATATCACGGAACTCGCTTGCTCTGAGAGCACAACCTTCCTAGGTGCTTGGGGTCATGGCTTACGCATAAGTTGTTGTCTAAATAAGTTATTGTAGCTCGCGTTTGCAACGTCGATTTTAAATGTAGAAACGAATGTGGGTCCGAGTGTCAAACACAGGGAGGCATGAAATCAGCTTTTTCTGTCATTTAGTTGTCATGGAAATGGTAGGTTTTGCCTACGCACGAGAAAACGCGGGAGAGAAAAGAAAGTAAGAGAGAAAGAGAGAGAGGGCAGGGTTAAAGTCTTTTGATCATAGCATTCATGCAAATTAAGATAAGAAAAATCCGGTAAAAAGAGAGAGGCAATAACTATATAAGAAACAACCCCATTTAACATGAAACTTGAGTTTTACAGATACAACAATAGCTAAATGCTTAAACAAAAGTAAAGTAAAGCTAGAGTAAAGGGAGAGAGACAGAGAGAGGGGAGAAGGCGAGGCGGCCACGATGGTGGAGGGCTCTGTCGGTGGCTCATCAACTTTGGCGAGTACAAAGTGTGCTAAGGGAAGCTAGGAATGGGATAGAAGAATTGCAAGTGTATTCAATGCCATTACATGGGTACTTGGAGGGGGTTTATATAGGAAGAAGGGGTATCTAAATTAAGTAGGGGCTTTAGCGACGTCCAGGATGTCGCTAAACCCATGCCAGAAATGTCGGTGAAGCCCCTTCTCTCGCCGGTCCGTCGTAGGCACGCGTGCTTCTCCTACGATCTGCGTGATTTTGCTGTGAGCCGTCTGATCGAAGATCGGACGATTGAGACTTCACGTGAGCGTGCGCTGAGGATCGCGCTGGTGCAGTGTGCGCCTCACACGTTGTCGCACGCGTGAGCATCCATGAGCATCCATTGTGCCACGTGGCCTCCATCCGCGCCGTTTGTTGCTGATCGAGTAGCTTGATTTTGATCGCGCGCGCAGATGCGGTTGGCGCGATTTGAACCCCACTTCTCAATGCGAGGCCAAGGCGTGGACTGCTGCGCTGTGCCTGCGAATGGTCACGGAGGCGAGGTTGGGCGCAGGGCATGTCGACCGTTGGATGAAAATCCAATGGTCAGGATGACGCGATGAGGAATGCGTGCGGGCGAGGGTTGTGCGTTCTCACCCGTCTGATCGAAGATTGAATGACTGAGATTCATCCTACGAATGGTGGAGGAAGCGGGGTGGTGGCTTGTACGTGCTAATCTCACGCCACGTGCCAGCTTTGTGGCCGTTAATCATCAGATCAATGGTCAGAACTTCTTGGGCCAGTTGCAGGAGCTCCGGATGTCGGATTTGGTCGATTTTGAGTCCGTTGGACTTCATTTGTTGTTCTGAATCCATTCGTGTGGTCCGATCTCTCATCTGATGCCTGTTTTGACATGAACTTGTATAAATGACCATTAACATTGATTTATAAGCAATCTCAATGTGTAACGCATGTAATGCTCCCATGCCCATTTATGATGTGTTATTTGTGCATGTTATCCTTAAGATAAACCCTGATTGATAGAATTATCGCCACAAAATGTAGAGTTATCAGCGAGTAGCACGCCTTACGTGCGATCTAACGCGGCAACGTGCGTGATTGACAACCATTGATTACGTGATCAACGACTATCGTGAGGCCTCTCTAGCTTGTGTACGCTATACGTGCATGATGGGGGCACGATTTGAGCTCCGTATGCACACAAATTGGTTGAATTTGACCCATTTCACCACCTATAAATACCCTTTGGCCCCCTACTGTTGAACATTTACGAACACTACGCTAACGTGTTCGATTTTGGAAAACCTGTCGTTGTAGTTCGAAAGCAAAGAATTCGTGTTCAACAAATAAAATTTATACCGAAATTAAAATTCCGGGTCGAACACAGGGAGGCGGACGTTTGATTTAAAAACTACGCGTTTCTTTTTATTTGTTACAGAATAATTCAATTTAGAACTATCTAATTATTTACAATAAATAGAAGAGAGAGAGAGAGTAAGAGAGAAAAAGAATATTACACAGAGAAATCAAAATGAGATGTAGAATAAACAAGGAATTTTTGCATTGAAGAGATTGTTCATTACAACTAGAAAGCATAAAACAATTACTCTAGAAAGCGATAAATTTACTCTAGAAAGCATTAAAAGAATGGAGGGAGAAATGTCCTCCTCGACGGTCGCTTGGAGGACGAGTAGATTAATCTAGAAAGCAGTAAATCTATACTAGAAAGCGGTAAAAAGAATAGGGGGAGAGAAATCCTCCTCGACGGTTGCTTGGAGGATGAGCCGGACGGGACGACGCCTGGACGAAGGAGAACGAAGCGGGACGAAGGAGGACGAAGCAGAAGAACGGGAACGAAGCAGCACACCGTCGTCATCGCGGGATCCACTTCCGAAGGGGAACAAAAATTGGACTTTATCTCGCGAGAAGCATCCCGGGTGTGGGACAAGCTTCTCTTGAGCTTTGGAGGGGTAGAGAGGAGAAAGAAGGGATGAGAATTTCGTATGGAGGGGGTCTCCTTTTATAGTTGCAAGGAGTGGGGGCAAAATGGACATTACAACTTCAAAATAATAAAAGAGGGGTCTTTAGTGACGGATAAATCCGTCACTAAAGCCCCGACGTGACCGTCGCCTCCGCGCCCACGCGTGCCTCCTCGCCTGCTCGCGCGTTCAACGGCCACGCACGTTCGCCACTTTTCAGCCGTCCGATCGCGAGATTGGACGACTTAAATCGCGTCCGCGCCCGCTGTGTATCGCGCCCCCCGCGCGTCTGATTGCACGTTCGATTGCGCGTCCAATTGCGCGTCGACGCTATCGGGCGCGCGCGGCCGTCCGATCTTCATCCGACGCTCCAATTGCTCGTGCCCGTCCTCCTCGCCACGGCTCGAACCCGCGCCCCGCGCTCGCGATAGCGCACTAAACCGCTGTGCTATGGGGCGCGGATGGTCGAGCGGGCGTTTTTAAATGCGAGCGCCCACAGCCGTTGGATTAAGATCCATTGGCGGAGAGCGATTGGGCGCATGGCTTTCACAAGACGCAAGCGGCCGTTTGGGCAGCTAAGATGGCACCACGTGGCGCTATCTTGGCCGTCCATCTTTTGGAAGTTGTAGATGGTGCCACGGATGTCGGATTGACTCGATATTTGTGTCGTTGGGCTGCGATCGTCGATCCGAATTCATCCGTGTGATCAGATTTATTATCTGAAGTGCGGATTTACACCATCCTGGCCCTTGATCTTCTAAGGTTCCCGGGTCACTATCTGATGCTACGGATGCCTGATTAGGGCGATCTTGGAGTCGTTGAACTCCAATCATCGCCCTGATCATATCCATACGGTTGGATCTTTGATCCAAGGCCCTGATAAAATATTTGCCCTGTCCAAGCACATAAAAGGAGACAATTAACCTCCATTTTATTCAAAGTATTCTAAATGCAAGATGATGCATGTAATGCAATATTTATATCATGAAATGCAATCCTATGCTTAAGAACATGCATAAATAGACATCTTAAGTGGTGTAAATGTGTTTACATCATACCCCCATGCCTATCTTTTGCTAGTCCCTAGCAAAAACTATATGCTATTTATGAAAGAATTAGGTTAGATTATTTGGACTTGAGTTATTTTTCAATCATTAAGAAATTGTCTACTTAGGAACTGAACTTTCAAAGACATAACAGTGGCCGGGTATCAGCCAAAATGCAGATCGCTTCAAGCCCTCGCCTTATTAAATGAAAAATTTCTTTTTCTCTTTTTCTCTTTTCTAATTTTTTTTTTTTGATTTTCAAATTTTTGGGTTTAAGAGTGGCTTTCTACGGCTATTCAACTCACCCAAAATTTGATGAGAACCCTAAGCTTTAAGCATCTTATTGTGATTGTGATAGACTCGTTGACCGGCAATTAGAATGGACTCCGGATTTCTACGCCTCTAGGTGACCTTAAAAAGAATTCTACCAAAAGGTGTATCTTTACAACTGGTAGCTTTCTCCCTACTTTTATTTTTTAACGGGGTCAACACAAGGGTGAATCCAGTGTATATCTCCCCGGTTTATTCTACTTCGCTTCTTCCTAAGTGTTTTGGGAATTTTTTTAGTGTATTTTCTGAGCTGGGTTCTGGACAACCGGTCGATGAGCTGTTACCACCGACAACTTGCCAGCCATACTCGTGCGGCGAAGTGTGGCTTATTTCTTTTTGTTCTTTTCTCCTTTTCTTTTTGATGATTTTTTTTTTCTCTTTTTTTTTTTAAGTAGGTGGCTTCCCTAGTCTAAGATTTACCTAAAGGCAGCAAAAAGAGAAAGGTCTAGTGACTGGGCTCTGGACAACCTACCTATGGGCTGTTACCCACGATAACTTGCCAGCCATATCACCCTAGCAGGTTCATTAGCTACCCAATTTTCGTTACAATCGTCGAACAACGAGTCAGTGCAAAGAAAGTGTGTAGAGCTTAAGACTCAATTCCCTCAAATCAGAGGGTGGGTTGATAAGTTGTGTACTTATCACCCAAACTTATTTACTCCAATTAAAATAAAATCAAGTTGGTGAGAACTCGAAAAACAAATCCACATTTTAGTGAATACACGGGCTGATTAAGTTCAACGACCTGAAGGGTCTTTGTGTTCAGATCTTAATGTAGTTTTTCCTAAGATTGAAAATTTTCTTAAATCCAAATTCTCTTTCCTAATTTTGATTTTTTTTTTAATCAAAATAGAACAAATCTACGGAGCTGACGAATGAATTCAGAGATAAATATCCACCCCCCATGCCTATCTAATGCAATGTCCTCATTGTATTAAAAAGACAAAACAGAGTGAAAAAGCGAAGAAAGCACCTGAATTGTGTGAATGTCAGGTCCGCTCCGAGATGAAAAATTAAAAAGAACTGTATAAGTGCAGAGTTTAGTGCCTTCAGCTAGGCACACTATACAAAGAAAAGAAATGAAGAATTCACATGTGCAGGTCAGAATTAGAATGAACAGAAGAATCCTCTGACCTGTCAGCAGAGGTCCACAGATGTGGATGAGATTGTGGTGCAGACCCACACCCCATAATCGAGAATATCTTAGGTTCTGGATAAAAATTACCCAAAACCTAAAATCAGAATGTAAGCGGGATCGGGCCTGCGATTTCTGAGGATGCAACCCATGACCAAAAAGTCGGGTTACAGAGAATTTAAGCTCAAAAGGATAATCGTTGAATGTGTGCTTGGGTTGAACATCCTCGAAACAAATGTCGTAAGGGTTCTGATTTGATGGTTTCAACTTAAAAGGAACCTTTGACTCAATCTTCCATTTCCTCCAGAATTAACTTCCCAAATCAAAACTTCCCAGCTCCTATCCTCCTCATTTAGCATATCAAATTCCAGGACCTCTTGTATATTCATCACCTCGTCTGAAATCTCCAAGTCTAAATGATGTGGCAGAATCAAAATTGACTTGGGTCTAATTATCTCAGAATTAGAATCATCAATAAGCTCAATAGGGTGTAACTGATAATCAGGGTATTGAATTGATTCCTCCAGAAAATGTGATTCTGGATCCGTAATGTGTGCCCTAATAAGATCAGTGTTCTCAGTTATTGGGCTATCAATTGATCTATCAGATTCCTCAGGCCCAATCGTCTCACAGAAATCATGTTCAGAAAACTCGCTTGAGACTTCGCAACTTGAATCTTCACCATCAGGATCCGTATCAATGTATGTCCTAAAATCATTTGTCACTTTGTGTTCCAAGGAGACATATGTTTCCTCGTAACCCGGCTTAGGGATCTCAAGCGAAGAAATTAGATCATCCTTAATTGGTTGTTTTAATTCAATCTGGTCAGCCTTGTAACACGTGTCCCCCCCAACAGGTGCCTGAGTGGGTTTTGTCATTGGCTTTCCTGAAGAGAGTTCATCCTGGGAATTATTCCAATATTGAATCAAAGCAACCACGAATCTCATCCTCAATTTCGCTAATTTCCCAAGTAGAACCTCACCCGGGTTCTTATCCTTAACATCCTGGAGCCAATCTAACAAAGATTTGTTTAAATCATCAATCATTTCAATCAGGGGCTCCAATCTCTCAATACAAGGTATTGGCTGAACTTCTAAAGATTGAATGATATTCCTCAAGTTAGCCAGAACCTTATCTTGAACATGATTAACCTAAACCAAATGAGTTGGTTCAGGGTTGGGCGGGTTTGACATCAATGCAAAGGAATTAACGAATTGAGATTCGTTATACCCTTCCTGATAATAGGTCATTTCAGATTGTTGAAAAGATGGTGATGACATAAAGACAGTGAAATCAGAGGATGGGTAAGGATCAGTATATCCTTCTTGATTGTAGATCGTATTAGGTTGTGCATGAAAGGAAGACGATCTATAATCGATGTAGCTCTGAGAAGGATAGAAATCAGAATCAAAGTGTTCAGGGTTAGACCCTAAACACGGGGGTCCAGAATTGTATCCCCAATCCGAATTATCCCAACTAACTGATGGTTGATTACAATACGAGTTGGGATAATCGTCATGTTGAGGATAATTCACAACAGGAGGGAAAGAGCGGGAATGTGTGAAATATGTGGAAGGATTCATGAGAGTCGGGAGGAAGAAAGGCGCCCTGCAATACAAACAATCAAATCTGTCCTTAAATGGGTTAGCCTACAGACCTACAGACTCTCAAAACCCATCTTGAGATAAAGGAACGATTTAATCTACTTCTGTCTGTTCAATCCAACCAGTTAGAAGGAGGGACTGGGGAGAAGGTTCTTCCTTCGGCTTGCGCCTCCGGTTCCTAGTGTACCCCCCAGCCGCGATCGTTTGACTCTGCTCCCCTAGCTAGACATTAGATTAAACAGTAGAAACAGACTAATCGAAATAATCTCGTTCTGAGTTCTGAAGAGCGAGTTCAATCCTTAAGGCCAATGTCTACTCTGTTTTATTTAGGGCTAGGTTTGAATGTGCTTTGGAATGTGATAGGCCCTTTAAATGGGTTGTGCCCTTAATGATTGATTGATTTGTGTGTGAGTGCACAACCAGTGATTTTCAAGCAAGATTATTTTTGATGTGGTGAATTTTAATATTCAAATCTTACTTAGTAGCTTTTAAGATTCAACTTTAGGTGTTTTCAATCAAGTTTCGTTGGCACACCAAGTTTTACAAGCACAGGTGAAGATGTTTTCCTTTAAAGCTTAAAAAGAACGTGAAGTGCCTGGTAAATCCCTAAGAGTTGAACCTAATTAGCAGCTACTTGATGAGTTGATTTTATTTGAAGTGGTGCGGCCCAAACAACTTAAACAACTGGCCACAAATGCACTACTAAGTTAGGCACACAAAGATGGTTAACCTAGAATGATTTATACTCTTTTATGTGTTGCTTAATGTGTACCGGTTCCACAGATCAAAACCCGGTTGAGTAGAAACAAATCAATTCGGTTAAGTGCCTTTAAATGTGGGTGTACATTGTGTATTTGTTGAAAATTGCCCCACAAAATTATCTTTTTTTTTTTTTATATAAATGAAGGTGGAATGAATGTGAGTGAATCCAAACAACTAAACTATTCCTAGGATTTATGCAAACACCTAGGTTAATTGGAATTTGGATTCAATGTGGCGAATGAAATCTATGGAGGGAGAAAGAATGGAGGATAACTTACAAAACCTTCCACAGCACTTTACTCCAATCTACCACTTTTGCTTGCCTCAAAAGAGTACCTGCAATTACAATAAGAAAGGAGAAAAGTGAGGTAAATGATTTGTAAATTACAAAACGCGAAGAGAAATCAAAGATCGTTGCCTCCCCGGCAACGGCGTCAAAATGTTGAACGTTTACGAACGCTACGCTAACGTGTTTGGTTTTGGAAAACCTGTCGTTGTAGTTCGAAAGCGAAGAATTCATGTTCAACAAATAAAATTTATACCAAAATTAAAATTCCGGGTCGAACACAAGGAGGCGAACGTTTGATTTAAAAACTACGCGTTTCTTTTTATTTGTTATAGAATAATTCAATTTAAAACTATCTAATTATTTACAATAAATAGAAGAGAGAGAGAGTAAGAGAGAAAAAGAATATTACACAGAGAAATCAAAATGAGATGTAGAATAAACAAGGAATTTTTGCATTGAAGAGATTGTTCATTACAACTAGAAAGCATAAAACAATTACTCTAGAAAGCGATAAATTTACTCTAGAAAGCATTAAAAGAATGGAGGGAGAAATGTCCTCCTCGACGGTTGCTTGGAGGACGAGTAGATTAATCTAGAAAGCAGTAAATCTATACTAGAAAGCGGTAAAAAGAATAGGGAGAGAGAATCCTCCTCGACGGTTGCTTGGAGGACGAGCCGGATGGGACGACGCCTGTACGAAGGAGAACGAAGCGGGACGAAGGAGGACGAAGCAGAAGAACGGGAACGAAGCAGCACGCCGTCGTCGTCGCGGGATCCACTTCTGAAGGGGAACGAAAATTGGACTTTATCTCGCGAGAAGCATCCCGGGTGTGGGACAAGCTTCTCTTGAGCTTTGGAGGAGTAGAGAGGAGAAAGAAGGGATGAGAATTTCGTATGGAGGGGGTCTCCTTTTATAGTTGCAAGGAGTGGGGGAAAAATGGACATTACAACTTCAAAATAATAAAAGAGGGGTCTTTAGTGACGGATAAATCCGTCACTAAAGCCCCGACGTGACCGTCGCCTCCGCGCCCACGCGCGCCTCCTCGCCTGCTCACGCGCTCAACGGCCACGCACGTTCGCCACTTTTCATCCGTCCGCTGCGTAGCGCGCCCCCCGCGAGTCTGATTGCGTGTTCAATTGCACGTCCAATTGCGCATCGACGCTATCGGCCGCACGCGGCCGTCCGATCTTCATCCGACGCTCCAATTGCTCGCGCCCGCCGCTCCTCGCCACGGCTTGAACCCGCGCCCCGCGCTCGCGATAGCGCGCTCGATCGCTGTGCTATGGGGCGCGGATGGTCGAGCGGGCGTTTTTAAATGCGAGCGCCCACAGCCGTTGGATTATGATCCAATGGCGGAGAGCGATTGGGCGCGTGGCTTTCACAAGACGCAAGCGGCCATTTGGGCGGCTGAGTTGGCGCCATGTGGCGCTATCTTGGCCGTCCATCTTTTGGAAGTTGTGGATGGTGCCACGGATGTCGGATTGACTCGATATTTGTGTCGTTGGGCTGCGATCGTCGATCCAAATTCATCCGTGCGATCAGATTTATCATCTGAAGTGCGGATTTACACCATCCTGGCCCTTGATCTTCTAGGGTCCCGGGTCACTATCTGATGCTACGGATGCCTGATTAGGGCGATCTTGGAGTCGTTGAACTCCAATCGTCACCCTGATCACATCCATACGGTTGGATCTTTGATCCGAGGCCCTGATAAAATATTTGCCCTATCTAAGCACATAAAAGGGGACAATTAACCTCCATTTTATTCAAAGTATTCTAAATGCAAGATGATGCATGTAATGCAATATTTATATCATGAAATGCAATCGTATGCTTAAGAACATGCATAAATAGACATCTTAAGTGGTGTAAATGTGTTTACATCACCTACCTTGTCCATCATCCCTTCCTACCTCTATCTTCACCTCCTTAGAGCTAACAAATCCTTTCTACGGTCATTTCTAGTGTCCCAAGCCATTGGGAAGCTCCACTAGAGAAAAAAAAATTTAATCCCTTCTCTCACCCTTATTCGTGGAGTCTCACTAGCCGTCCTCTCACCTTCGTTCTATGAAGCAGATCATTTCGATGTCGCCCTACATCCTGTCTTCTTCCTCCAACTCTATCCTTCTTCCATCTCCGATCCTCTTCATCTGGGCATCGTCGAAGCATTCATCTCCCAAGTAGCCATTGAGGGGGATTCTCTCTATATCTTTTCTTGATTTCTATTATAGCTTTATTTTTTTTTTGCAATAGATATTTTGTAGCAAACACTTTCCTACATTTAATATATTAGTTTCATCTTTGTCTCTCTCTCTTATTATTTTATTTCTTAGATTAGTTCTACTCTACATTCCTGATATAAAATCTCAAAAAAATAGATATAGTAAAAAAAAAATGAAAAGAAATAAACCAAGTGCTGTTTTCAAATGTTTAGTTCCCCATGTTCGACTTGGGATTCATTGATGTCGAGAAATACATAAAGATAATATGTTCGTTGTAGTGTGTAAATACGATGTCAATTTTAAAGAAGGATATGAAGATGAGTATGAGTGTTGTTCTCAAGGAGGTACAAAATTGAATCTTTTTTTTTTCACTTAGTTTATTGCCACATGATGATTTGTTTGCTTGTGTGAAAAATAGAAAGAGACAGAGTACGGTTAGAAATCCGTAGAAGAATATGGTTGCTAACTACATGTAAAACAAAAAGAGATAAAACGTCATACTAAAATCATAGAATGGCATGAATAAAACCTAAGATAAGATGACAAGACACAGTGATGGCAATGAAAACTACTATATTGCATAGGCAAGATTGTCTTACAACTTCAAATAGTAATGCTAGAAGAATGCTTAAAGAAATGCAAACTACAAGTTAAAGAAACTAGAAACACAATGTGAGAAGAATGAGGGCATCGAGGCATCCACGACGGTGGGGAGACTTTTGTCAGTGGCTCGATAGCTCCAAAGACTTGCTCTGAGCTCTAGAAGGTGGTGGAAAGCTTGGTGGAGGAGATGTGTCCAAATGGAGGCCATAGGGTCCTTTTATAGGTAAAAAGTAGCCAAGATTTGGCTAGAACCGCCCCCAAAATGCTCCTAGACCATGTCAGGCAGGTTCGCGCACCTGAACCGGCACCCACACACACTCACGTGCCTCTTGATGCTCTCTCACACACCCACCCGAGAGCCATCGATCCTTACATCTGATAGCTGAGAATGCCCACTCGCATGCCCTTCATCTCACCGCTCATCGCACGATCACGATCGCATGCATCCGCGCTAGTTGCGTGGTGTGATACACACCTGAAGATCACTCGTCGATAGCTGGATTTCACTCAGAGGTGGACGACTGGATTGCATGTGATCACGTGCATAGACGTGGCCTCATCAGAATCGCTAATGGAGGATTGGACGATGCTATTTGGTTCCCTCTCGCGAGTGAGGTGCATGCAGATCATGGCTCGATCGCGCGTCCCCTGCTTGTGAGCGCTCTACATTGCTACTGCGCTACGCGACATGGTGTGAAATAGCGACCGGCCATCTTTGATCGTGTGGTGGTGATCAAGTAGTGACACGACGCTTTAAGAATCATTCGATCTCGATCGTACGGTTGTTGTGAGTTGTGCCTGCATGATGAGGAGAGGAGAAGGGCGTTGCTGGGCATGGATCGATGGTGGAGCGGGTGCCACGTGGCTCAATGAGGATTGTTGACCATCAGATCATTGGTTAGAACTTCCCAGACTTGTTGTGGGAGCTACAGAGGTCGGATTGAGGTAATTTTTGCATCGTTGGGTTTCGATCGTCAGTTTGAATCCATCCATACTGTTGGATTGTTCGTCTGAGACCTGTTTCAATATGCACTTGTACAACTTAGCGACTAAGCATTAATTTCAAGCAATCTTAATGTAAAAATTATATTATATGCATGCATTCTCCTAAACTCACTATATTATGATATTTATATGCCTACGCCCTCGAAATTGAGTCTAATTGATGTAATTATCATTATTATATGTTGAGTCATCATACCCCCATGCCCACCCCTTGCTAGTTCCTAGTAAGGTTAACCTAAATGCTATTTACAATTAGAATTAAGAATTGATCGCTTAGGCACAAGTTACTTGTCAACAATCAAAATTTTCTACTAAGAACCTAAATCCCAGAGACTCAATAGTGCCCAGGTGATTGCCAAAAGGCAGATTGCCCGAGTCCTTGCTTTATTCTGTATAAAAGTAAATTCATTTTTTTCCTTTCTCTTCTTTTCAAATTTTTTGGATTTTGGAGTTGAGAGTTCAGGATAACTTTTTACGGCTACCCAACCCACTCAAGACTAAGGAAAAGACTCTAAGTGTTAAACATCTTATTATGGAAATTGTGAAAGACTCAATGGCAATTAAAATGGACTTCAGGTTTCTATGTCCCTAGGTGACCCGAAAAGAAAAGAAATGCTGCCTAAAGGTGTATCTATCTGACTATTAGCTTTTTCCCTATTTTTATTCTTGTGGGATCAACACAAGGGCGAACCTAGTGTATATTTCCTCGGCTTATTCTACTTCCCCTCTTCTTCCTTGAGTATTTAGGAATTTTTGTGCGTTTTATGGTCTGGGCTTTGGACAAACGGTCAATAGGGCATCTAAGCCATGACAACTTGCCAGCCATACTCGTGCGGTAAAGTATGGCTTTTTTTTTTTCTTTTCTTTTGTTTCTAAGTAGGGGGCTTCCCTAGTTTGAGATTTACCTAAAGGCATCCGTCAAAAAGAATGTGTCACATGGCTGGGCTCTGGACAACCTGCCAATGGGGCATCTAACCCATGACAACTTGCTAGCCATACCACTGTTGGGAGTGAATTTCTGTTTGTTGGTGCACTACCAAGTTTTTATCCTTGGCAGCGGTGCCAAGATGTTAAGTCATCGAAAGTCGTAGTTAGGAAAATATCGCATTATAGTATAGCGACGAAAATTGATACATCATTTAAATTTATAAGTGCTCAAAAATAAAATATGAGTCTGAGGTCGTTTGCAAGGAGTAAATATGGAATTCACATGTTAATCACAATATGAAACAATGAACACAATAATTCACAAAAGATATGCAATGAATAACAATAAAAAATATATTAAGTAATAGCAATTGTATCTCATGAATTAATGGGATAAAAGGAATACTAAAACTTTAAAAGTGGTGATTTGAATCACCAATTTAATCCACCAATCAAGCACCTTTCCTAATGTAAGTCTCAAGTCAATCACAGCCAAATTTCTCTACAGTGGCCTTGAACCACTTAATCAAGCCAGCACATGCCTCAAAAAACTCCACGGTGTCTCAACCAATATCACAACCAGACATCGTGTGTAAATACCAGACACCTTAAGTTACCAAAGCCTCAGCACAAGCACAAGGAGTAAACCTTAGAGAAGGAACCAGCCTCTTCGCTAAGTGTTGAGCATATACGGGCACAAATCTCAAGTTTACAGTGCAAAAATGCCTTCCCTCCTCACATCTCTTTATTTCTCAAGCTCAAACCCAGATGAGCAGTAACCGGACAATCGGATCTAACCCAGACCTACGTGGCATGAACCGTGGGTGAGGGCATGCGTATGCACGTGTGAATGAGGACCTCACCCTCTGTGCGTGCTGAGGCAACGAACCAACGGTGCAAAAACCTTATCAATCAAAAATCTTTTTAGAGCCCATCGATGTGGGACTATCTTAGGTCCTACCCCTTCGCTGCTCTCGCATTTTGCAGCTGTGGAAGCTCATGTTGATTACAGCTGCTAGCATCATCTTCTTGCCTAATTGAAGTATCAAGGGTCTTCGTGGATGAGTTCTGCGTTAGCTGCAAGTGGATGTGAACGGAGTGCAGTGGACGACGTTGAGTTGATGAGGGCGATGATGGAGGTCCAGCGAATCCCTAAAAAGGAAAAGCATGGGTTTTCACCCCAATCAGATGGTTCAGAGGTTCCGTCGTAAGGAGAGGAGGACGAAGGCTATGTCAGCATGGTATTTGGAGGCATAGGGCAGTCGGACGATGTCGGAGATAGTGGTGGTGTGGTGGGCTCTTCAATGGAGTGGAGCGGCGGTGATTTTGTGAAATTAGGTTGGGGGTTTGATGAGGGTGATGCGGCGAAGCTTCTGGATGTGGAAGCGGGCAGTTTGGTGGAGTGGAGCAATAGTGAGAACTTGCCAGAGTACACACTAGAGTTGGGGAAGATGGAGGGGGAGACAGTGGTGTGGCGGCGGAAATGAGAAGATAAGGAGATAGGGAGATTCTAGAGAGGAAGAGGTGGAAGAGAAACCTAATCTAAGGGATGAACGAGGGAGAAATTATGCTGGCTTTGATTGGTCGGTGCCAAGGATGAAGGAAGCTCCGATGAGGTGGGATGATGACAAGGAAGGAGGAAGAGGCCCTAGCGGTGGCAGGCTAGGGTTGGAGGAGCTTGAGGAGGGGTTTGTTGCTGCTTTTTGGTCGGATGCAAGCACGGAATAGGGGGAGCATGAGGATTGCTAGAGTCAAGTTGGAGGACGGCTAAAGAAGAAGAAGAAAGTGAGTTAAGGGTTAAGCTCAACTAAAAAACACATTGGGATCTTAGGTACTTTTATAGAGCTCAAATGTGAGCTCTAAATTGAGGAAGAGGCCTGATTGAACCTTAGTTTTAGGGAAAAAACTCCCCAAATTCCTCGAGCTCACCTGAAATATAGGAATCGATTTAGGGTTCCTGATTTGGTCCAAAAGATCGGGGATCATCTTAAGATCACTCCCTCCAAATTTGGAGGGATTTGGATCTAATTCGAGAGAGAAATCCTCTCTCAAATCTCAGCCTGAAGGTGTGTTTACACACCAATGGTGGTTGGGACCCATTTGTAAGAATGATGACAGAGTTAGGGACCTATTTGTAAGAAACTCGAAAGTTAGGAGGTTGATTGTAAGAAATAGAGATCTTAGGGACTGAATTGCAAACTAGATCAAGATGGACTCTAATTGGGCCCAAATTTTGGCATTAACCTAATTTAGATCTAAGGAATCTAATGGTGAACTTGGATTTGAGTTTTGACATGTATGACTAGACAAATTGCACAGAAGCCCAAATAAGGGTAAATTCCTATCTAAAACTCTATTCTAAGTCAAAATGGGTTCAGATGGTCAAACCAAAGGTACCAAACATTTTAGAATATTTTTCTATGAATTGTAGGAGGTTTAGGTTAATTTTATTTTGACTAGAATCTCTTTAATTAAAGTGAGGTTGATAATTAGGGTTTTCAATCTATTTTTGCCCTTGAAATGAGTGGAACCATGTTTCAGTCAATGTTGACTCACTTTTTAAACTTTTGTGCTCAAGTAACCTTCAATTAACCCCTAAAAAATCTTGTGGTTAATCTGCATTTGTGATGTGATGTTAAAATAATAGAATTAACCTTATTTTATTATCTTCTCCTCAGAATAGATTAGAGTGGAATTATGGTCCTTAGGCGATTATTTAGGAGCATTTATCTCTTGATTCCAACTAATTTAAGTTAGTTATGACAAATGATGGCATTACCATCAACCACCCTAGAAGGTTTATTAGCTATCTAAGTTCCATTAAAACCGTCGAAGAGTGAGTCAGTGTGAAAAGTGTGTGGATGCTTAGCCTATAAGTGCCTTCAAATTAGAGGGTGAGTTGATAAGTTGCATACTTAACACCCCACTTTACTAATCAAATTAACAAAACTTAAGGTGGCGAGGACTCGAGAGCAAGTCCACATTTTAGTGGACACCTGGGCTGATTAAGCCCTAAAACCTAAAGAGTCTTAGTGTTTAGGTCCTTAATGTATTATTTCCTAAAGTTGACAAGCTATTAATGCCTAACTTTTCTTTTCCTAATTCTCTCTCTCTCTCTGTTTTCTTTTTATAGCATAAAAGAAATAAAAACTAGCTTATGCTGACAATTTTGTACTCAAAAAATAAGAATTAGCACCTCGCATGCCTATCTAGCACAATGTCCTCATTGAAAAATAAATGCATGCAAGGGAGTAAGGAGAGAAATCACCTGAGTTTCAATGTTGTACTCGGTCAGCTTGAAACCTCTGGATTGCCTCCTAGGAAGCGATGAGTTTATTGCCTTCGGCTAGGCCTTCTTATAAAGAAGAAATAGTCAATTCCGCAAGTTGGGTCATTAAAACAAAAATGGTATGATCATGGTTGCTCAAAATCATTGGCTCGCAAATGCAAACCAGATTGTGATGTAGTGGCATCCCTATGGAATGAGAACTTTGCAAATGGTGTGTCATTCATGCCCTTGTCAGTTTCTCTCTTAATCTGTGGGCATGCAGAGAGGTCGATTTAGACGAGTACAACCCAAATCTACAATGTCGAACGCTAAAGATATAGGCTTTTTACTCAGCTTGTGTCTCCTTAAAGTTGTAATCCATCAAATTTTTATCAATCCCAATGAATTCGGGTTGTGGGATTTCAATTCTGATAGGGCCTGTATCAAAGTCAAAAATTTCATAATGGGCCCTAAAATCAAGCATGAGGCCTCTCTCCATAGAAAGATATATCCCTTCTTTCTCAATTAAGATTTCCTTGCTTATTCCATCCAATTCATTAATCCTCAGAATATTGTCTTTAACCTCTTTTAGATCACACATGGTCTCTAAGGTTTCAGTAGAGGTAGGGCTAATTTTCATTTCATCATTTAACTCAGACTTAGATCTTTCCCTTGGCCCTCTAAATTTGTGATGGGGTTTTCAAATAATTCAAAATAAAAAATTTTGGAATCAGAATTCCATTCCCCATCTTCGATTTTGGATGTCTCTTCCACCAAATCACTATCCTCAAGAGGATTCGAATTGGATTCAAAGACATCGACCCCAAGTTTCTCGTCAAAATTCTCAATTTCTCCTTATGTTGTTTAGAGATTCTAAGTTTTATCCTCAACCCTCCCTAAATCATGTTGTAAGGAATCTTTACTTTCTTCTTCTAATGAGTTCAACAATGGGGGAGTATCGATGGTGGACTAAACTAATTTTGGGCAGCTAGGTGTAGTCCAATCGATTTCCATGGGGCCTTGCTTAATGAATTCTATAAAAGGGGTTTCTTCCATCAATGTTCTTTGGCCTTCTTCATCCAGTTGTTGAAATATATCAATCATGGCTTGTTTCCTCTTAATCAATTCTTGGTTTGAGTTATACAAATCCAAATGAATATCGCCAAGAGTTGGCTGAGTGTTACTGAGTTTCCCTTAGGTTTCTTCCATATTGTACTTAACATACAAATTAAGGTTGGGAGGGAATGGGTGAGGATGTGTATCAAGGTCCGTACTGGGGTTTAAGTTCTTGGGTGGGTCTTCTATCCTATCATTTTCATGGTCCAATTCATCAAGAGGCACCATTTTCTGTTTAGTCCTACTCCAGAATAGTTGAGGTTCTAAGTCCTCCTCCCAGTTGGATTCTTCATCAGGGTCCAAAGCAGGGGTTGATCATACTTGGTTTGCCTAGGTTTGTAATCCTCATTGTGGTACTCAGAATCATTTGATTTCCATTTTTCTAGCATCCCTTCCAATCCATAGGTCAAGTAAGAGAGATCCTCGAATTCAAATGACCTATCTTAGTTATTATCCTGGGGGTCTCGGTGTTCTCCTAGAGCATAGGTCCTATCAAATTGCTTAGTGGGTAGGTAAGACCTAAAGGAGGAGTCATCATCAAGATTAGGATCCTTAAGGTTTGGATCGTATCCCTGAGTGGATGGGTTGGGTGTATCACAATATGAGGTTGGTGCGGGTTGCGTAAAATTGGGATAGTTGAGATAAGAGGGATATTCTGGGTGCTCAATTTCTGGGTCATATCCCCAACTTGGTGGCTTGTTATCCTAAGTAAATAGTGGATACGATCTACTTGAGTTAGAATACAAATCACGTTGGGGATAGTTTAAGTAGGATGGATAGGCATTGAAATCCTTGGTTTGGAAGAAGTGGAGGGATGAGGGAAGAATAGACGAGAGAATTGTGTGTGTACAACCAAGCAAACAAACTAGCCCTACAGTGTAAACCTAAGTGACCTAGAACCCTTGGAAAGAATGATCAAATCTACAAGCACTTAAACCTCCCTTCCCAAAGTTAATCCGGCCAGGTTGATTACGAGGGGATTGATGGGAAGGTTCTACCTTTGGCTTGCACTACCGATTCCTTGATACTCCCCAACCATGGTTGTTTGACGTTTCCCTGCAGCCTAGACATTGGATTCCACAATGGGAATTAATGCCAAGTGCTTAATAAACCTAGTCGTGCTTCTAGGACTTAGATTAATCCTACCTAGAGCATGTCTACTCAATTTTAATTTGGGCTGAGTCAGTGCTTGTGCTCAGGGTATATGATGAGACATTGTTGGGGGTTGTGCCTCTTAATCCGATTGAGCGTGTGTGTGTACTCAACAAAACATCATTTTCAAGAAAGGTTTTTATGATGTGGTATTTTTTAATGATTCATCCTTGATTAATGGTTTTAGGTTGAGATTCCTTAATATATTCAAACAATTGTTTGTAGTGGGCACATAGAGTTTTGTACACAATGGGTGAGGATAAATTTCCTTTAAGAGTAGTATAGCCCTAGAAAAGCAATCTTAGTGTATTCACCCCTAAAGTTTATGCAATTCTATCAAGTGAATTGATTTTAATTTTGCTGAGTGGTGCGGCCTAGTACAGAACACGGGTGGTTTCGCAAGCACTACTTGAAGAGAGAAACACTCAAAAGGATTTCCTACAGATATTATAGTGTAAATTTTTTTTTTGGGTGGTGGGTTTGAGATGTGGATCAAGTAGCAATTTACCACACCAATTTTTTTGATATATTTATATATTTTTTATTTTTTTTTATTTTGAAAGCAAGCAAACAATCTAACCTAAGTTTCATGCATGAGCCTAAATCCATTTTTTTATTTTTTTTATTTTTTTGATAAAAGAATGGATGGGACTACACTAGAGTGGATGATACTCACCGAGGTCTTCACTGCACTCTACTCCCAATCTACCGTCTTCGAGTGCACTCCTCTTGTGGCTTTCGCGTCGGTATCCTACAACCAATCCATAGAAAGAGAGAGAGAGAGAGTAAGATCTCATGAATATCACCAATGCAAATATAGAAGCGACTAGAAGATCCGTTGCCTCCCCGACAACGGCACCAAAAACTGACGTCAAGAAATGAGTAAAGATAATATGTTCGTTGTAGCATGCAAATATGATGTCAATTTTAAAGAAGGATATGAAGATGAGTACATGTCGATCTCAGGGAGGTACAAAATCGAATCTTTTTTTTTCTCTTAGTTTATTGCCACAAGATGATTTGTTTGCTTGCGTGAAAAATAGAATGAGATAGAGTACGGTTAGAAATCTGTAGAAGAATACAGTTGCTAACTGCACGTAAAACAAAAAGAGATAGAACAGCCCCATACTAGAATCATAGAATGTCCTGAATAAAACCTAATATAACATGGAAAGACACAATGATGGCAATGAAAACTACTATATTGCATAGGCAAGATCGTCTTACAACTTCAAATAATAATGCTAGAGGAATGCTTAAAGAAATGCAAACTACAATTTAAAGAAACTTGAAACACAATGCGAGAAGAATGAAGGCGTTGAGGCAGCCAAGGCAGTGGAGAGACTTCCATCGTCAGCTCAGTAACTCTAGAGACTTGCTCTAAGCTCTAGAAGGTGGTGGAAAGCTTAGAGGAGGAGATGTGTCCAAATGGAGGCCATAGGGTCCTTTTATAGGTGAAAAGGAGCTAAGATTTGGCCTAAACCGCCCCCAAAACGTACCTGGATCGGTGTTAGGATGGTTCACACGCTTGAATCGGTGCCTACGCACGTGCACGCGTTGCTAGACACTCGCTGACCTGCCTACTTGCATGCCCGCCGGAGAGTCGTCGATCCTTGCATCTGACGGCTGAGAGCGCCCACTCACGTGCCCTTCGTCTCACCACTCATCGCGCGATCGTGATCGGGTGCATCTGTGTTGGCCGTGTGACGTGATACACACCCACGAATTGTGCATTGACGGCTGGATTTCTCTTGGAGGTGGACTACTAAATTACACATGATCGTGCATGTAGATGTGGCCACATCAAGACTGCTGATGGAGGATCGGATGGCACTATTTTGTTCCCTTTTGAGTCAAGCAAGTGCGAATCGTGGCTCAATTGCATGTCCCCCCTCTTGTGAGCGCACTGCGTTGTCACTGCGCTATGTAGCGTGATGTGAAATCACGACTGTCCATCTTTGATCATGCGGCGGTGATCAAGCGGTGACGCAGTAGTTCAAGAACCATTTGATCTTGATCATACGGTGATTGTGAGTTGTGCCTGCGCGATGAGGAGAGGAGGCGAGCACTGCTGGGCATGGATCAACAGTGGAGTGGGTGCCATGTGGCTCCATGAGGGCCGTTGATCATCAGATCAATGGTTAGAACTTCTCGGGCTTGTTGTGGGATCTACGAAGGTCGGATTGAGGCGATTTTTGCATTGTTGGGCTGCGATCATTAATCTAAATCCATTTATGCGGTTGGATTGCTCATCTGAGACCTATTTCAATATGCACTTGTACAACTTGGCCATTAAGTGTTAATTTCAAGCAATCTTAATATAAAGATTATACTATATGCATCAATGCTCCTAGACCCACTATATTATGATATTTATACGTCTATGCCCTCGAAATTGACTCTAATTGATGTAATTATCATTATTATATGTAGAGTCATCACTCATAGTCTCGGTTATTTTACCTAATAGAGAAATTTTTCAAATATACAACACAGGTTTCTTTATAACCCTAATCTCTTTTCTTCACCAAATTTTCACTCATTAGTGATCGAATAAACATTTTGTTTAATCAACCAAAATACATTTGGATCAATCAACCATTTATTTTGATCGACCAACTACATTTGAATAGTTTCCAAGTTAGCTCGAATTTCCAATATAAATAGGGCTCCATAGCAACCTTTTCTACACACAATTCAAAGCAAAATCTTAGAAAGAAAATGTGCTCTTACGTTCTTACTCTACAGTGCTTCTGTGCTCTCTCTTCTACCTATTTCTAGTCATTGTTTTCAAAAGCCTCCACGAAAAATCTCAGTTTGAATTCCCTTTTTATAGTTGATGTTCCTTAGGATTCAAGTTGTATTATTTCATTTTTTTCCAATTTGATTTGAGTCACAAGTTGTTTGGGAGACCTATTGTTGTTGTTGTGCTTCTCTTTAGGTAATCAAGAAAAGGATTATTGTAAGAGGTTGTGCCACCGTCGTTCAAGTGGTACAGAGTTTAGTTGATTGCTAGCCTCACTTAATTGGAAAAATCCTAAACTAGGAGGCCTAGGTAGTGGTTTTTACCTGAAAGGGATTCCACTATAAATCGAGGTGTACTTGTGTGATTATTTTCTTGTCATTTGCATAAATTTCATCATTAAATTGCCATCTACACTATTCAACTCTCCCCTATAGTGTAGTTCTATGATCTGTAGGACCTACATTTGGTATTAGAGCTGAGTTTACAAGCTTAGAAGATGTCAAAGTCCTTTGCTGATGTCTACACTAAGGGGCAATTTGTAATTTCTCTACCACTATTCGATGACACCAATTATGACTACTGAAAGACCAGGATGTAAATCTTCCTGGAGTCAATGGACTTTGAGGTATGGGACGTAATTGCCTTGAAATACATGTGCCCGAACTGAAAGAAGGTGTAGCCATAACATCTGACTAGAAGAAGATGGCTACCTTTAATGCAAAGTCTATGAATGTGATATTCTACAGACTTTCCAAAAAAGAATTTAATAGAGTGTCAGCCTACAAAATTGCCTTTGAAATTTGAAACAGTTTGGAAGTCACCTACGAAGGTGTCTCCAAAGTCAAGGAAACATGTGTTAAGTTGCTGACCAAGAAGTATGAATTATTCAAAATGAAGAAGAGTGAGACAATCAAAGAAATGCATACCGGATTCATGGATATTATAAACACTTAGAGGAATCTCAATCAATATATCAAGAATGAGTCCCTTATAAGAAAAATCCTTCGATCACCAACAATTGGAAAATGAAGACTACTGCAATTCAAGAGTCCAAAGACCTGCCAACACTACAATTGGATGACCTTTTTGGCAGTCTGATGGCCTATGAAGTCCAACTCCAGCATATGAAGGAGAATGAAGGTGAAGGGACAAAGAAGAAGGATATGGCATTAAAAGAAATGAGTACTCGAATCAATCAAGTAGTGAAAACGAAGATGACATCGCCCTGTGATTGCACAGCAAAAATACACCAACAATTGTGCCATCTTGTGCTATTTCCTAGCATTTGCCATTGCATATTAGGTAACCATAGTCGCATTTGTGAAAATAAATGCATGCATGCATTTATTTGAGAGGGGAGGAGAGTGAATAAATTGGCCTTGAAATTAACGTATTCCTCAAGTGCTGCCTCGCAAAATCTCCATTTTCATTTTTTATTGGCTTTGAATTTCTTCTCCTCCGCGGCTACAGGGCATGGCTTGATCTTCTTCGCACCATTCTCTGCACCAGCTTGCCCTGTCAGCCGCATGCACAGCCATGCACAGCCCAGGGCATGGCTGTGCTTGCCTCCTTCCTCTTTAAAAAGGGCACAACTATCTTCTTTGCGGAGAGCCTGGTCCAACACAACACATACAACAGCTCCTTCTCCAGGCCGTCTCCTCCCCTCTCCCCTCCATACGCAGCCTCTCTTCCTCCTCAGGAGCTACGTTGTGGGCAGGAGCAGCTAATAGTGGTACACGACTACCACTGTGAGTCCCACCACCGCCCAGCTCATCAAAGAGCCGGTGGGCGTGGTGGTTCACCTCTTTATTTTCGTCGTTCCAACCCATTGCCGCCATTGATAGGAGCTTCAAGCTCGGAAGCTCAAGCAGAAGCAGCGGCAGCCAACAGCAGCATAGGCCACCACGTGCCTCAGGCTCCTGTTCCGTGTGCTCTGCGTGCGCCAGCAAGTCGCCCTCGCCCTTCTCCGTGCGCCCTGTTGCAAATCCCCGCCCGCGGCCCAGCTGGTTTCTCGCGCGCCAGCCGGTCAACTTTTTGCCCTTGCACTGTAGCCGCGATCTCACGCTACTACAGTGCGGTGACCGGAAAGTTTCTCACTTATCTGGTCACCAAGCACTCTCTCTCCGCGCTGCAACCATTGCCAGCCTGCGCCCACGTCTCTCCCCGCGCCCGCTCCAGCGCTTGCGCTCACGTCTGCACTCGTTCTCTCCCAGTGCCTGCTTCTTCGCCCGCGTTCCCCTCAACGCGCAGCATGGTGCGTTGCGGTTTGCGGCACGCTTCGCTGCAGTCCCCCCCTCACGCTCGCTCCCTCCAGCGTGCACGCGCATCTTCACGCGCCTACGCGCCTGCGCCTGCGCGTTGGCCATCAGACGTCGGCCGCTGCCTCCAGACGGCTTAACTCGCCGTGCCATCTTCTTCTAGCAGATGCTTTCTCTCTCTCTCACAGCACTCTCACTCCCTCCCGCAGACACATACACACACACACACTCTCTCTCGTACACACACTCTCTCACTTGTACACGCCTATATACGCACTTATATATATCTATATATATTTATATATATATATACATATATATATCCATATTAGTACCTATACAATTATATATAAGTATACATACATATATATATCTATATACTTATATATATATACACACACAAATATATATATATATATATACATATATTATTACCCATACAACTAAGTATAAGTATATATACATATATATATATACATATATATATACATATATATACACATATATTTATACATATATACATATATACAAATATACATACATATATATATATATATATACATATATACACCTATATAATTATAACCATATCTATATATATACATATAGATATATATTTACATATATACAGATATATATATTTTTTCATATCTCCTACCACATGTTGTATTGTGGGAATATCTGCACCAGTTGCTGATATTCCCCGATACACGTGTACAGAAAGCGTCTTCACACATCTTCCACCCATCCATCCTACACTCCACGCGGCACTTCGTCCTGTTGGTTGTCTTCCTAGACGATGATCAACTTGACACCTTGCTACACACCATTTCCATCTCCACCCCACCCCTATATACATATATAATATATACATATATATATACTATATTTACCTTATTTCTATTTCTCTTTCCTACCATTAAAAAGATAAAAAAAATATACAAAAGAGAAAAGATAATCCTTGACTTGCAGGTACTCAGTCTTGCGAATAGCAAGACCAGTTTTGAAACCCTAATTTGGCTCAAAGCCAAGAACCTGATTTTGAGGGTGTACCTCATGGACAAAAATTATCAGAAAAAAATCTTAAATAGAAAAACACCAAAAACATAATAAACGAACGGAAGAGATTCGTTGCAAGAAGGGCGTAGAAACTTATTCACCTCTAATCCCGCTTTCTTGAGTTCGACCCTGGGCCTAAAAGTGACCAAGATAAAATCAAGTAGGCCATGTTAAAAATTTTGTAAAAATATGGTTAGGCTCGATTTAGGTTAACCACTATACTCATTTCAACGATTAAATCACGATATTAACACAACCTATCCAAGCCCGACCACTCTTTTTCTGGCACCGTTGCCGAGGACGTGCGCATTCAGGTAAGTTTCTACTCCATTCCTTTAATTTTTCTCTTCTCACACCCTTCTCTTCACGGGTGTTTCTGTTTGTTGGTGTGCAGGTGAACCGGTTGCAAGGAGAAGGCAGGCAGATGAAGTTAGAGATGTGGGCAGATCCAAGGCGGGAACGGGAGCGTGAAGTCGCCGGCACTGCATTGGAGCTTCGCCCACATTGCTGAATAAGTAGGTCTTTCTATCTTAGCAACTTAGGTCAACTTGTCACCTTGATAAAAAAAAAAACACTTTTTGGGATCTCTTGGGGCGAGTGGATTAAAATCACTTATTTGATTGTTTCCATCACTCCCATCGCCTTGGGATTTCCCGCCTAACTTCGCATAGCGAAAATTCAAGAATCTTAATTCTTGAATCTTTCGTCGTGTGAAGTATTCTTGGAGGCAAAGATAAATAGATTGATTCCATCCCTCTTTGCCTCATTTATCTGCAATTCGGGATCACCTTTTTGGTGGGGAGACTTGGAATTGAGTTGATTTCAACCCCACCACGACCTTTCACGTGCCTAAGATTCGATCCCGAATACTTCAACCACAAGAATTTGATTTTCTTTATCTTTTGGTTGAGCCTTGTGTGTGGAAATCATTTTGGTGATTGGGAGCATTTGAATTGAAGTGCTTTGACTCTCTTTCACACTAATCTAAAATTGACTCATGCATCCACACATAGAAATCTCCATCTAGGGAAGCCCATTGCATTTTAGCATGCATTAATCAACTAACATTGAAGAAGGGTTTGTTGGGCTTAGAAAAAAACTTGTATTCTCTCAAAACCCGGAGATTGGTTGAATTGGTAATTTAGCGAAATTTTAAAATCCATACTACTTAAGGTTGAAACTCTAAAAATCATTCACCAATTAAAACTTCAATTCGGAGAGATTTCCCCGTTGCATCTTGGTTTACACACATTATAAAATCAATCACTTGGGCATTACCCTTAAATAACGCCCTTCACATTCCAGAAGCACTTGATCCTAAGCCTCTAACTAAAATTGGTAGCAACTTGACCCTTATTAAAGATTGAAGGTCTAACTACCTGCGTATAGCGCCTACGTGCTGGTGAGGGTTCCCGCGTGTTATCGGGTGTCTAAGACTGGGGCAAATGGCCTTTCAATTTGGCCCGGTAGTTCTGCGGTGCTCGCATTCGGTTCCGTAGTTCGTGATAATAGGTAACTTAGATCTTTAGGTCTAAGGGCACACTGTAGAGGTTAGGAATTTGATTGTATTGATTTGTCATCAAGTGTACCTTTGCGGCATCATTTCTCTCATCTCCTTTTCCCTTTTCATTCCCCCCAATTCTTCCTGTGGTAGTGCATGTTTGGGAGGAGGTCACAAAACCCTGAACTGTGTGAATTGTTTGATAATTTTAGAAAGGAAGCCGAATCGTCCTCCTTCACAAACATGGCTGCACACCCACCCCCAAATCCTGAGGGAGGAAACCACCCTCAAAACCCACCAGGTGGTGGAGCCTTGGATCCCATAACCCGCCTCCAAGCTCAAATGGAAATGTATAATGAACAAATTGAAGCCATTAGGGAAACGTTGGAGGAAATGCAGAACCCTCCCGAATGGGGGGAGCTTAAGTCTCTTAACTCCTATCAGAATCCCACTGCTACAGAGACCATAGGACAAATTCGTGTCCCCCTGGGCGGGGATGACTTTGAATTGAAACCGAACATAATTGGCCTGATAAATTTTCACTTCCATGGTCTTGCAAGTGAAGATCCTTTTCTCCACTTGGAAGACCTAACCCGATTGGCTGAAACTGTTAAACCAAGAAATATCAGGTTACCTATAGTCCTCATGAAAATGTTCCCATTTTCATTGCGGAATAAAGCGTTGCAGTGGTTACGCACCCTTGGGAGAACCATCCACTCTTGGGAAGAGATGCGAATAGCATTTCTCAAGAAGTTCTTCCCAATCAGGCAAACCAATGCATTTCGCCGTGCTATCACTTCCTTTACGCAACAAAACGGAGAACAGTTTCATGAGGCATGGGAGAGATATAATGACCTCCTCAGGAAGTGTCCGCACCACGGTCTGCCTAAGTGGCATATAGCCCAGATTTTCTACTATGGGCTAAATGAGACTTTGAAGCAGATTGCAGACGCTTTCTGCGGAGGGAACTTCATGAATAAAGACGAGAATAGAGCATTCGAATTATTTGAAAATATGAGTGAAAACTCAATGAACAATGCTTCCATTGTCGCCTTTAATCATACCAACCTGCCCCGTAATGTCCACGAAGTTGACACGGGACCCTCCCATTCATCCACAGATCTTAGCCTTATCGCATAGAAATTGGATGAAGTCTCTGTCTTGCACAAGAAGTTGGACGAGCTTTTGGCCAACCCCGCCTGTTTTATGACAAACACCCCCACCTCACCACTTCGTCACAATCCCAATTCTTCCAACACCAGGCTTATCCCGAGAAACCCCGTAAGACCTTCCTTATCGAGTGTCGCGCCGAGCGATTCGGTAAGTCATGTAGATCTGGCTTCTGCAAGCCAGTATTTTGACACGGAGGACCAAGCCTCCGTGTGCTCGGATGCCTATTTACATGCGGACGCGTCTTCTGGCATGGAAGATGCTTACGCCATGGGGAACAACCCGTTCTCTGCCACTTATAACCCAGGGTGGCGAAATCATCCGAACTTCGCATGGTCCAGCAACCCGCAGCGCCAAAACCCGGTGGGTGGACCAATGCGACCGTCCGCACCCGTCATCCCAATGTCCCAGTCTAATCCTATGGCGAATCTGCCATCAGGTCCTTGCGTACCGCAAACAGAACAAGCATCAAGTCCTCTTGACAAATTGATGCGAATGATGATGGAAATGTCAAAGCTCCATGAAGAGAACATGACCTCTCTTCAGCACCAATTGACACAGCAGAATGTTGAGATCAGTCAACTACACATGGCGACTCGATCTCAGGGCACTCTCCCAGCCCAACCTGTTCCCAACCCACGAAATTTCATACCCCGTGGTCCTCAACCACAGGTAAGACCTTCTCAGGGGCAGGTTCATCAGATTTTGCAGGCTCTGAGCATTCCACCAGGATTTCAGGCTAATCCCGCTGCAGCATCTCACTCTTATGTCCCTATTGCGAACCCTCCTCCGCCTTATGATCCCACTGGACCCGCATCATCCAATGCGATCACTATGAGGAGTGGTAAGCAGACCGTCGATCTGCCTCGTCTTGATCTTGGCCCGTCTTCTTCATCGCCCTCTCATTTGGGATGCGCACCGTATTTGCGAGAGAATGGTACACCCAAATTGGTGCCAGAATCAGTCCCATTCCTTGAGGCTCTACTGAGGGAGCCAAAAGGCAAAAAGAAAGATACGCAGTCCTTTGATAACCTTCGTAATTTGTTTAGAGATGTTGAAATCAAGGTACCCCTGCTAGAGGCTATCGACCACATACCTACTGTCGCCCAATTTTTCAAAGACTACACAACACCCAGGCGACAGTCAAAGAAAACTAAGAATCTGATGGTTCTCTCGCCTCATGCGAGTTGTGCTATACTGTCAAATCTACCACCGAAGCAGAAAGATCCAGGCACACTACTTATTTCCTGTAGCATCCAAGGCTACAATTTTAATCGTGCCCTGCTTGATCTAGGATCTTCCATCAATCTTATACTGACCATCATGTTCGAAAAATTTTCCTTGGGAAATCTGAAATCGACCCCTGTCACGTTATAGTTGGCAGATCGTTCTGTCAAAATTCCAAAGGGTGTGGTGGAAGACGTGGTGGTTAGGGTCAACAGTCTCTATTTTCCTGTTGACTTTCTTGTTTTAGATATGGAAGTTCTTAGCTCACTTTTTGATTATCCGATCATCCTTGGTCGACCTTTTTTGGCCACAGCCCGCGCCCATATCGACTGCGAGTTGGGCTGTATCGAGATTGCTGTTGGATCTGAAAAGCTCAAGCTTAACATCTTCAAGGCAGCCAAGAACTTTGATTGCGATTGCATCAAGGATGACACATCTGACGAGGACATGGCTGTCAGCGCGTGTATCGGACTAATTGGGACCTATTCTGACTGCTGCGGACTGCCTTTAAACACTGATGATTGCCTGATTGACACATATTGTGACGTTCCCCATCCCTCCCTATTCCCGTACCTTCTAACCAGACTTCTGACGAGGTTTTCTCCGCTTCCCATACCTCATTGTCTGAGTCATATCCGAGCTACTCACCGCCGGTCCACACTCTTGAAGATCGGATTGCCCTTTCTTTCTCGCCAAATTAGGGGAGTTGCAACTCCACACTGGGACCTTGAGCCCATATACTACTCACTGGGGCTATTCCTTTTTGGATCCATCTATCCAAGAAGCCCCTCTTCTTGGCCAATCTGAGGGCCAACTTCTTCCTCCTGACTTGTTTTCCGATCCGCCTAGGACACTCTCATCCCAAGAAATGCCAGATCTTTTACCATCCACTCTCGAGCTGAAAGAGCTGCCTAGTACACTTAAGTATGTTTTCTTGGGACCAAATGAAACGCTCCCCATAATCATCAGTTCAAAATTGACCAGGGAGCAAGAGTGCAAACTAACGAAGGTCCTTATGGAACACAAGGTAGCCATTGGATGGTCATTATCAGATTTAACTGGCATTAGCCCCTCCTACTGCACTCACCGTATATATAAGGAGGAGGATCGACCTTCCCACAAGATGCAGCGACGTCTCAACCCTAACATGCGGGAGGTCGTTAAGAAGGAAATTATTAAGTGGCTGGATGCGGGTATAATCTACCCGATCAGCGATAGCCCTTGGGTGAGTCCGATTCACGTCGTGCCCAAAAAGGCGGGACTCACCATCCATGTCAATGACAGGGGCGAATCCATCCCTACACGCACTCCTACATCTTGGAGAGTGTGTGTAGATTACAGGAAACTCAATGCTGCAATTAAGAAAGATCACTTTCCGCTACCTTTCATTGACTAAATCTTGGAGCGGTTAGCAGGAAATAAATTTTTCTATTTCCTGGATGGATTCTCAGGATATAACCAGGTGGCAATTGACTCCCGAGACCAAGAGAAAACCACTTTTACCTGCCCCTTCGGCACCTTTGCATTTAGAAGGATGCCGTTCGGACTTTGTAATGTGCCAGCAACTTTCCAGAGATGTATGCTGGCGATATTTCATGACATGGTGGGTGACTTTCTCGAGGTCTTCATGGATGACTTTTCGGTCTTTGGATCATCTTTCGATGACTGTCTTGCCAACCTGACCTGTATCCTTAGGAGATGTATTGATGTAAACCTCGTGCTTTCCTGGGAAAAAAGTTATTTTATGGTACACGAGGGAATTATTCTCGGGCATATCATCTCCGATAGGGGTATCGAGGTTGACAGAGCTAAGCTTGATATAATTACTGATTTACCTGTGCCTAGATCTGTCAAACAAATCTGCTCCTTCCTGGGACACATCGGTTTCTATAGGAGATTCATCAACGATTTCTCCAAGATTTCTCGACCTTTAACTCATCTCCTATCGACCGACGTACCCTTCGATATGGACCCCGACTGCATACGAGCATTCGCGCAGTTGCGTAATGCTGTCACCAAGGCCCCTGCTCTCCAGCCACCTGATTGGTCCCTCGACTTTGAACTCATGTGTGACACTTCCGACCTTACAGTCGGAGCTATCTTGGGACAAAGACGCGATAGACACCCCTTCGTGGTGTACTATGCCAGTAAGATGTTGGACGAGGCCCAGCGTAATTATACTACCACTGAAAAAGAACTACTGGCGGTCATCTTTAGGCTGGAGAAATTCCGCTCTTACCTTCTGGGCTCACACGTTATTGTTTTCACTGATCACGTAGCCATTCGCCATCTCATGCACAAGAAGGATGCCAAGCCTAGACTAATTCGTTGGATCCTTCTACTCTAAGAATTTGACATTGAGATCCGCGATAAAGCTGGAGCCCAGAATATTGTGGCTGATCATCTTTCTAGATTGGACCCTGACCATATTGGACTTACTCTGCCGATTAATGAGATTTTTCCTGATGAGCACCTATTGGCAATTAATGTGGCAAGTGGACCTTGGTATGCCGACATTGCCAATTACCTTGCTTCTGGATCCCTTCCAATTGGCTGGCCTAAAAATCAGTGCAAGCATCTCATGGCAGAAGCAAAGTATTATTTCTGGGATAATCCACTTCTTTTTCAAATAGGTGCTGATCAAATCATCCGTCGCTGTATTCCTGATAGCGAATTCCCCAATGTGCTATCCTTTTGCCACGATCAGGCCTACGGAGGCCATTTCTCTGGGAGGAAAACTGCAGCCAAGGTGTTGCAGTGCGGTTTCTTTTGGCCCTCCTTTCACTAGGATGTACACAATTATGCCAAACATTGCACTAGGTGCCAGTCGTTAGGGTCAATGTCACGTCGTGACATGATGCTCTTACAACCCATCCTAGCTGTGGAAATCTTCGACATTTAGGGAATTGATTTCATGGGTCCCTTTCCTCCTTCCAACGGCTTCGAATTTATTCTCGTGGCTGTTGATTATGTTTCGAAATGGATCGAGGCTGTTCTCACGCGCCGTGCTGACCATGTTATATCCACTCGATTTGTCAAAGACTACATTTTTGCGCGCTTTGGGATCCCTCGAGCCATTATCTCGGATGGAGGAAGCCACTTTACCCATGCTTCTTTTCGGGCACTTCTGAGGAAATACGGAGTTCACCATCGTATTGCATCGCCATCTCATCCTCAGAAGAACAGCCAGGCAGAGGTGTCAAACCGGCAAATCAAGCAAATTCTCCAGAAAACGGTTTGGCCTGACTGTAAGGATTGGTCCAACAAGATGATTGACGCACTTTGGGCGTATCAGACCACCTTCAAGGCTCCCCATTGTATGTCTCCTTATAGAATCGTTTACGGGAAGCCTTGTCATTTGCTCGTGGAGTTGGAGCACCGCGCTTATTGGGCGGTTCGCCAATGTAACCTCGACCCAGACCTATGTGGTCGAGAAAGGAAACTCCAACTCCAGGAGCTGGAAGAGCTCCGTCATGAAGCCTGTGATTCTACCTTAACTTCCAAGCAACGCACTAAGGCTTTTCACAACAGCCGTATTCGGCGGAAGGAATTTGAGCCATCTCAGCAAGTTTGGCTCTACAACACTAGGCTCAAATTCTTTCCTGGGAAACTGAAGTCCAAATGGACTGGTCCTTTCCTGGTCTCAAGACCATTTCCCAATAGGGTCGTTGAGATTGAAGATCCCAAATCTGGGCATAAATTTACGGTCAATGGGCAGCGTTTGAAACCCTATCTTACTCATGAACCTGCCCTCGTTGGAGAAACTGTTGCCCTGCTGGAGGGTAACTGATGTTGTGCCTCATTCTGAGTCCAGCTGGGGATGTTAAATTCAGCACTTGTTGGAAGGCACCCCAACAACACTCCGCCACTGTCACGCTCACTTCACTTTTCACTTCACCACCCACCATCCACCCACCCTACCACCCTGCTGTAGCTCCGCTCTCGTTACTTGATTTTTCATCCTTCCTCTACCCTACCCTGCATGCATATGAGGACATAGCATCGTTTGGCATGGGGGGGTGGATAGGCATCCATAGGATCTAGGTATTTTAGGGTATCATGCAGTCTCCACCTATCTATAATATGTAATGATCTGAAGGCTGAAACAAAAATACAATAAGTGTTTATGGATATTCAACCACTATTTTGAAGACTTTCCAGGCCACAGAAGCTTGATTCGCTCATGCTCGGCTTAATTCACTTAAGCATTGACAAAATAGATCGGAATCTCTCCTAACTTAGGACGTATTCTTGTACCTGAGACACCAGTAAAGGATTCGTTGGTTTGCTTCTACTCGAGAGCCTAAGTAATCTTGGTTCACACTACACATATCAAGAAAGACCAGGTGAACATAAGATCCAACCCTAGTGTTCATTAGGGAAGGTGGAGTCCTTACCTGTGCGTGCAGGTAGACTTTTTATCCCAGGCTTAAGTCTTGTGTTTATGAGAGACTCTTTCCACCAAAAAGGAACTCTCCCTCCAAAAGAAAAGTGTGCTCCTCCAAATAATGTTGTTAGAGATATACTAACACGTGTTTCAAAAAAAAAAAAAACCTTCAAATAAGTCAGTATATCTCACAAACGTCTATAAAGTCTTCTCCTTACAAAAGTTCTTCAGGGCAAGTTACAAATATCCTGATTTCTTTGAGCCACAAATGTAATAAAATGGGAGTTGAGTTTTCCGTCATCTTTTTAAAGGTCAATCTGAAGACACAAGCTGAAACTGGGACCAACCTGCACTTAAAAATTCGTGAAACCCTGGGCTTGAGTCTTAATGTTCATCTGGTCAGTCTTGATCCTTCACTATGCATAAGCATAATCTCTTAAGCTCTCGAGTACGGCAAAAACCTCCTGGGTTCTGGAAATCGTACTTAAGGTTTAAATATCAAGAGTCCAGGTTAGTTGAGAGATGGTCTATGTCATGTAAGACTTAAAGTACTGGTAGTCTTCTCTATAATTAGTTCTCACAATATCCAACAAATAAACATAGCTATGTCGCCTCAGAAGAAAATCTTCAGCTTAAGAACATTTCTAAATACAATACAAAAAAATGTTTTGCTAGGGACTAGCAAAAGATAGGCATGGGGCTATGATTGCATAGCAAAAATACACCAACAATTGTGTCATCTTGTGCTATTTCCTAGCATTGCCATTGCATATTAGGTAGCCACAGTCGCATTTGTGAAAATAAACGCATGCATGCATTTATTTGAGAGGGGAGGAAAGTGAATAAAATGGCCTTGAAATTAACGTATTCCTCAAGTGCTGCCTCACAAAATCTCCATTTTCATTTTTTATTGGCTCTGAATTTCTTCTCCTCCGTGGCTGCAGGGCATGGCTTGATCTTCTTTGTGCCATTCTCTGCACCAGCTTGCCCTGCCAGCTGCATGCACAGCCATGCACAGCCCAGGGCATGGCTGTGCTTGCCTCCTTCCTCTTTAAAAAGGGCACAGCTATCTTCTTTGCAGAGAGCTTGGTCCAACACAACACATACAGTAGCTCCTTCTCCAGGCCATCTCCTCCCCTCTCCCCTCCATACGCAGCCTCTCTTCCTCCTGAGGAGCTACGCTGCGGGCAGGAGCAGCTCACAGTGGTACACGACTACCACTGTGAGTCCCACCACCGCCCAGCTCATCAAAGAGCCCATGGGTGTGGTGGTTCACCTCTCTGTTTTCGTCGTTCCAACCCATCGTCGCCATTGACAGGAGCTTCAAGCTCGGAAGCTCAAGCAGAAGCAGCGGCAGCCAGCAGTAGCGCATGCCACCACGCGCCTCAGGCGCCTGTTCCGCATGCTCTGCGTGTGCCAGCAGGTCGCCCTCGCCCCTCTCCGTGCACCCTGTCGCAAATCCCCGCCCGTGGCCCAGCCGGTTTCTCGTGCGCCAGCCGGTCAACTTTTTGCCCTTGCACTGTAGCCGCGATCTTAAACTACTACAGTGCGGTGACCGGAAAGTTTCTCACTTATCCAGTCACCAAGCACTCTCTCTCTGTGCTGCAATCGTCGCCAGCCCGCTCCCGCTCCAGCACCTGCGCTCGCGTCTGCACCCGCTCTCTCCCAGCGCCTGCTTCTTCGCTCGCGTTCCCCTCAGCGCGCAGCGCGATGCGCTGTTGTCCGCAGCACGCTTCGCTGCAATCCCTCCCTCATGCCTGCTCCCTCCAACGTGCGCGTGCATCTTCACGTGCCTATGTGCCTGCGCGTTGGCCATCAGACGTCGGCCGCTGCCTCTAGACGGCTTAACTCGCCGCACCATCTTCTTCCAGCAGACGCTCTCTCTCTCTCTCTCTCACACACAGCACTCTCTCACTCCCTCCCGCTGACACATACACACACACACACTCTCATACACGCACACTCTCACTTGTACACGCCTATATACACACTTATATATATATATACTTATATATATCCATATTAGTACCTATACAATTATATATAAGTATATATACATACATACATACATATATATATATCTATATACTTATATATATATGTACACATATATATATACATACATATATATACACATATATTTATACATATATACATATATACAAATATATAAACATATATACATATATATCTATAACTATAAATACACACACACATATATATAGATATATCTATCTACATATATCTATATACATATATTACTATATATATATATACATACATACATATATATATATATATATATATCTAATTATATATATATATATATTTACATATCTATATATATATATATATATATATATATATATATATATACATAAATAACTACATATACACCTATATAATTATAACCATATCTATATATATACACATAGATATATATTTACATATATATAGATATATATATATTTTTTTTCATATCACCTACCACATGTTGTATTGCGGGAATATCTGCACTAGTTGCTGATATTCCCCGATACACGTGTACAGAAAGCGTCTTCACACACATCTTCTACCCATCCATCCTACACTCCACGCGGCACTTCGTTCTGTTGGTTGTGTCTTCCTAGACGACGATCAACTCGACACCGTGCTACACGTCATTTCCATCTCCACCCCCACCCCTATATACATATATATATACTATATTTACCTTATTTCTATTTCTCTTTCCTACCATTAAAAGGATAAAAAAATATACAAAAGAGAAAATATAATCCTTAACTTGCAGGTACTCAGTCTTGCGAATAGCAAGGCCAGTTTTGAAACCCTAATTTGGCTCAAAGTCAAGAACCTGATTTTGAGGGTGTACCTCAAGGACAAAAATTATCAGAAAAAAATCTTAAATAGAAAAACACCAAAAACATAATAAACGAACGGAAGAGATTCGTTGTAGGAAGGACGTAGAAACTTATTCACCTCTAATCCCACTTCCCTAAGTTTGACCTTGGGCCTAAAAGTGGCCAAGATAAAATCAAGTAGGCCAGATTAAAAATTTTGTAAAAAGATGGTTAGGCTCGATTTAAGTTAACAACTATACTTATTTCAACGATTAAATCACCATATTAACACAACCTATCCAAGCTCGACCACCCTGCTCTCCAGAAAATTCAGAAAGCTCTTGAAAAACAAGAGGAATTGGAGAAAGAAGGAAGAATGAAAGGAAGAAGCCATCATCTGCTACAACTACAAAAAGAAGGGACACATTTGAAAGGATTGTCTATTTCTTAAGAGGAGTCAGAAAGAAAGAAGACCAAGAAACTCTTGAGAAGAGACGGTAAAAAGAAAGCCATTCATGTCACCTGGGATGATTTTGAATCAAGCTCAAAAGAAAAAGAACAAACTTCAGGCGAAGAAGCTCTTCTAGGATACATGGCTCTAGAAGATGAGGTAACTTCCTTTACACTTGATGAATTATTAGAAGCTTTTTATGAAATGCACGACCTTGCTAAATCACTTAAATCCAAAAATAAAAAGCTAGCAAAAACCTTAGAAGATGAAATTGCTCTAAAACATAGATATGCTTCTCATAATCACGAGTTATCTCTAGAAATCACTACACTAAAGGCACATATAGACTCTTTAAAGCAAGATGTTGATAAGCTTAAAGACAAATCTATCATTCCTATTAATGATCTAGCCAAGTTTACTAAGGGAAGGTGTAATCTTGAAAAAATACTAGGAACACATACTCAAGGCACCACAAAATTTGGACTAGGATATATACCAAAAAATGATCATGAAGCTTCCTTCTCCAAATACACACACAATACTTCTAACCAAAAGGCTAGGAACAAGTTTTCATCTTATACCACATGTTATAAGGCAAACCAGACTAACAAAAGTGGACCCAAAAGAAAATGGGTTCCAAAAGATACCTTGAAACTTTGTTTTGTAGGTCACAAAGACCAAGTAGATTATATAGAATGGACATATCAAGAATGCAATAGAAGCATCAAGCCTATTTACAAATCTCATGATGCTGGACGTCACAAAGCTACACGAATGACAGGATAAAGGAAAAAGAAGATGGATCGTGGACAATGGCTATTCAAAGCATATCACTGGAGAAGAAGAATTGTTCCTAGAACTCAACTGCATGGAAGGTGGAACAGTTACATTTGGTAATAACCACAAGGGTCATATTATTGGTATTGACTAGGTAATTCGGCAACCTCTTTCGATAATGTTCATTTAGTTTAAGGATTAAAGCATAATCTTTTTAGTGTAAGTCAAATTTGTGATAAAGGTTATAAAATTAGCTTCACTTCAATTGGATTCAAAATAAAAGACAAACAAACCAAAAGCACCTTACTTAAGGGTCATAGATACAAAGATATATATATTGTCAACTTCGACAAATGCGACAGCTATAATTGTCTAGTCGCATCTGATAATGAGGCAATACAATGGCACAAAAGAGTAGGATATGTTCACATTAAAAATATAAGCAAGCTTGTGAAACATGATCTAGTTAAAAGACTACCAAAAATAAATTTCAAGAAGAGCTAAGTTTGTGATTCTTGTGAAATTGGAAAACTAACTAGGACTTCCTTTAAGTCAAAATGGGTGCTTAGCACTTCTCAACCCCTGGAGTTACTACACTTAAGAACAAAATCTGAAAGCCTAAGTGGTTGTCGCTATTGTCTCATCATCATTGGTGACTTCTCTAAGTACACTTGGGTATCTTTCCTAAGGAGCAACGATTTAACCTTTGATGTATTCAGTAGACTTGTGAAACAACTACAAACTAACGCTATGTGGTTATTAAGATACGAAGTGATCATGGAGGAGAATTTGAAAGTCAATAGTTTTTTTATTTTTGTGATCACTTAGGGATTAAACAAGAATTTGCCATTCCCAGAGCAACTCCCCATAATAGAGTAGTTGAGAGAAAGAATAGGACTCTGCAAGCGTGTACCCGCACATTGCTGTGCAAGTCAAAGTTATCTTAATATTTTTAGGTTGAGGTAGTAAACATTGCTTGATATATCCAAAATAGATCTCTAGTTAGACCAGTACCAAACAAAACACCCTTTGAGTTAAATTATGATAGGACACCGAAAATCTTTTACTTCAAAGTGTTTGGATGTAAATGCTTTATTCTGAATACGAAAGATAATCTAGATAAGTTTGATGCTCGAAGGATAGAAGGAATCTTTCTAGGATATTCTACAAGAAGAAAAGCTTATAGAGTTTACAACAAGACAACTTTTGCTGTTAAGGAGACACTACATGTATCCTTTAATGAAACCCTAGCTATCTCAGCCCCGATCTCACACAAATGAGGATGATGAGCATTGAGGAGATCCTTCATGCATACCAGAGAAAAATATATCAAATGAATTACCAAAGTACATAACTTATATGAAGGATCACCCAAAAGACTTTGTGATTGGGGACTTATCAAAAGGAGTGCAAACTAGTTCATTAATCAATACCTTAGCACTTACATCCTTTATGTCACAATTAAAACCCAAGAATGTCAGAGATGCCTTCACTAATGAATACTGGATTGTGGCTATGCAGGATGAATTAAATCAATTTGAGAGAAATGAAGTACGAGAACTAGTATCAAAACCCGAATCTCAAAGCATTATAGGGACAAAATGGGTCTTTAGAGATAAACTTAATGAATCTAGGGAAGTTGTAAGGAACAAATCTAGACTTGTGGTCCAAGGCTATAACCAAGAAAAGGGAATCGATTTTGATGAGACATATGCACCTGTAGCTCACCTGGAATCCATTCGGATGCTTTTAGCCTTTGTCACCCATATGAACTTAAACTCTTCCAAATGGACATCAAAAGTGCATTCCTAAATGGATTTATCAAGGAAGAAGTTTATGTCAAACAACCTCTAGGCTTCGAAAATGTCGATCATCCAGATTATGTATATAAATTACACAAAGCTTTATATGGACTTAAACAAGCTCCACAAGCTCAGTATGAACGATTAAAAAATTACCTAATAGAAAATATATTTAAAATTAGAAAAGTAGACCCAACCCTATTCACTAAACAAAAAGGCAATGATCTCTTGCTAATTGAAATATATGTTCATGATATCATTTTTGGTGCTACTAATGATCTACTATGCTAAGAGTTTGCAAATGTTATGCAGGAACAGTTTGAGATGAGCATGATGGGAGAACTCAAATTCCTTCTTGGCCTCCAAATAGACTAATTAAAGAATGGGATATTCATATCCCAAACAAAATATACCATAGAGATCCTTAGAAAATTCTCTGTGGACAAGATGAAGGCAAAAGGAGCACTCATGGCTGCTTCCACTCAACTAAAAAGAGACGAAATAGGTAAGTCTGTAGATCTAAAACTTTTTAGAAGCATGATAGGATCCTTACTATACTTAACTGCAAGAAGACCTAATATTCTTTTCTGCACTTGTTTATGTGCATGTTTTCAAGTAAACCCAAAAGATACCCACCTGAATGCTGTTAGGAGGATCTTTAGATACCTAAATCACACCTTAGACTTAGGACTATTCAATCTTAAGTCAGCCATACTTGATCTATACTCGTATTGTGATGCTAACTATGTAGGTAGTTATACGGACTGCAAGAGTATCAGTGGAACGTGTCAATTTCTTGGAAACTCCCTGGTCTCTTGGTTTTCTAGAAAACAAAATACTATTTCCTTATCGAGCACAAAAGCTGAATATATAGCTTCATCTTTATCTTGCTCTCAACTCCTATGGATGAAACAAACTCTAGAAGACTTTGCCTTAACCTATAAGAATAAGAATCTAACTATATCAGTGCCATAAATCTCTCTAAGAACCTTGTGCAACACTCTAGAAGAAAACACATAGATGTTAGATATCACTTCTTGAGAGATTATGCGTAAAAGAATGAGATAAACTTAGAGTTTGTGTAGATAGAAAATCAACTAGCTAACATTTTCACTAAACCCTTACTGAAGGATAGGTTTAATCACATTTGCCGTGAATTAGGATTATCTCAACTAAAAGAACTTAATGAAAAATCTTAAAAAAGGTTTGTTTACACTATTTGATCAATCAAAATTCAATTTTGATCAACGAAGTTGCTTTGATCGATCAATTTAGTAAAGTTGATCAACCAATTTCTTGGTGGGAAAATTCCTCTAAAAACTTGAAGTTTGATAGACCAAATTTCTTCTCTTGATTGATTAATTGTTTGGGAGGGAAATTTCCCCCCAAAACTTTTTGACCTGATCGATCAATTAATTCATTTGATTGATCAATTCCTTTTTTGATCGACCAAAACTTTGTTTTGATGACCATTGATGCGGAAAATATGTGATTTGTTAAAACTAGGGTTTAAGTCATTGCAACACGTAATTTTGCAATCGCTTTTAAAATTTGTAAAAACTAGTTAGTGGGGTATCTAGGGTAGTCCAAGGAGGCGGTGATGTAAACACATTTACACTACTTAAAATGTCTATTTATGTATGTTCTTAAGCATAGGATTGCATTTCATGATATAAATATTGCATAACATGCATCATCTCGCATTTAGAGTAGTTTGAATAAAATGGAGGTTAATTGTCTCCTTTTATGTGCTTGGATAGGGAAAAATTTTTATCGGGGCCTCGGATCAAAGATCCAACCGTATGGATGTGATCAGGGTGACGATTGGAGTTCAACGACTCCAAGATCGCCCTAATCAGGTATCCGTAGCATCAGATAAAGACCGGGGAACCCTAGAAGATCAAGGGCCAGGATGGTGTAAATCCGCACTTCAGATGACAAATCCGACCGCACGGATGAATTCGGATCGACGATCGCAACCCAACGACACAAAAATCGAGTCAATCCGACATCCGTGGCACCATCTACAACTTCCAGAAGATGGACGGCCAAGATGGCGCCACGTGGCGCCATCTCAGCCACCTAAACGGCCGCTGGCATTTTGTGAAGGCCCCCGCCCGATCGCTCTCCACCGTCAGATGGAGATCCAACGGCTGTGGCCGCCCGGCGCTTAAAACATAAGCTCGACCATCTGCGCCCCGCAGTGTAGCGGTCGAGCGCGCTTACGCGAGCGCGGGTTCGAGCCGCGGCGAGGGGATTGGAGGCGTGAGTAATTGAGGCGCGTGGAGCGTCGGATGGAGATCGTGCGGTCGCGGGCGCCCGATAGCGTCGAAGCGCGATTGGACGCCCTACGTAACGCGCGATCGCACACGTAGGCGGGCGGGTTGCAGCAGGCGCGGACGCATTTTAAGCCGTCCGATCTCGCGATCGGACGGCTGAAAAGCGCTGGACGTGCGCGAGCGTTGAGGAGCGGGCAGCCGAGGAGGCGCGCGTGGGCACGGCGGCGACGACCACGTCGAGGCTTTAGTGACGGATCTATCCGTCACTAAAGACCCCTTATTTATTATTTTGAAGATGTAATGTCCATTTTGCCCCCACTCCTTGTAACTATAAAAGGAGACCCCCTCCATACGAAATTCTCATCCCTTCTTTCTCCTCTCTACCCCTCCAAAGCTCAAGAGAAGCTTGTCCCACACCCGGGATGCTTCTCGCGAGATAAAGTCCAATTTTCGTTCCCCTTCGGAAGTGGATCCCGCGACGACGACGACGTGTTGCTTCGTTCCCGTTCTTCTGATTCGTCCTCCTTTGTCTCGCTTCATTCTCCTTCATCCAGGCGTCGTCCCGTCCGGCTCGTCCTCCAAGCAATCGTCGAGGAGGATAACATTTCTCTCCCCATTCTTATTTACAGCTTTTCTAGTGTAGAATTTTCTGCCTTATAGTGTAATTGATTTTCCGCATTCTAGTGTAACTTTTATAAACTATTGAAATATTGAATGCATGTTCTCTTTCTCTCTCTCTCTCTTTCTCTCTCTCTCTCATAGTTTGATAGCCCCATTGTAATTATAACGCCTTGCTTAAAGAAAATCTTAAAAAAAATATAATTGTGGAAATAGATCAACGTAGCCTCCCTGTGTTCGACTCGGAATTATTTTCGGTATAAATTTTATTTGTTGAACACGAATTCTTCGCTTTCGAACTACAACGACAGGTTTTTCAAAACCAATCTCGTTAGCGTAGGTTCGTAACCGTTCAACAGGCGGAAATCCAATTTTAATAATCTTGCATAACAAAGAGGAAAACAACTTTCTTTTTGGGAATTTCAAATATAAGATTTTTTTGTATTTTGAAGTAACGGGCAAATATGTTATTGAAAGCGGGAATACGAATATACCTAAATTGCTAATCCTAACACTAAAGTGACAAGCTAGTATTCTCTCTAAACTCACCTTAGTCACGTGGAGGCCTAGGGTAATTAGAGAGCGTGAAAAGTGCTAGAAACCACAAAGAAAGATGCAACACAATTGAAGAAAGGCAACTTTAATTAAGGAGAAAAATTATTTTACAAAGTAAAAGTAGAGGAATGCTTCTACTCTAAAAAATGAAAATAGAAGAAAACAAAAGTCCTCCTGTGATGATGTTGGTGAAGAAGAGAGAGAGGCTTTTTGCTCCAAGCTCAGCTGCTCCTGGGCTTGAAAAGAAGTTCTCCTTCTTCTCCTTCCTTGAATAGCTCCTCCAAAATGGTGTCCTCCTTAGCAAGCCCTAGGGGATGTGCCTTTGCTCCTCCAAAGGTGGGTGATCTCCACCCACAAATCTCCTCCTAGGGTGGCATGTACCACCCTCAAGATCTTCTCCTAAGATCTTCCTTGCTTGGCTGCTCCTTTGGCTGGTGGTGGCACAAGAGAGAAGGAAGAGGGGAAGGCACCAAGGGGATAGAGTGTCCCCTTAATCTTCATCTTCTCCTTCTCTTGGCCATGAGTATGGTGGAATGAAGGTAGAGAATATCAAGCCAAAGGATGAAATTATGGTGGTGGTTAAGGGGGGTATATATAGAACTTATGAAGGGAGAGGTTGGCATGGACACATGTAGGGCTAGGATGGGTTAAAAGGGTAGTTATGGGTGGTTAAAGGGATCCAATGGAGGGGGTCAGTTGGCGCCACCTAAGGGGATGCTATGGGGGTGGTTATGGTGGCTAAGGGGTGTTTAAAGTTGGCGCCAACCATGGAAGGGTGCCATGGTTTGGCGCCAACTAAAGGGGGTTCTAGAAGGGGTGTAGGTGGATGGTTAGGATGGCTTGTAGGGGTAGGTGCATGGTGGTGATGGAGGAGGTTTTTGGAGGGAAAAGTGGTGCCACTTTTGTGGTGCCCTTTGGTGGTGGTAGTGGGTTGAAAGGGGGTGAGTAGGTTGGTGTCAGAAAGGAGTTTTAGGAGTAGGAGCTAGGTGGACTAGGTTTAGGTCTCTTTTTGGTGAAGTTAGTTGGGTAGGTTGGGTGGCCATTAGGTGGAGCTAGCTTTGACCTTAGCTAAGCTAGCTAAGCTAACTTAACTAGTATGTAAGTAGATGAGGAGGTATGCTGGAGGTAGGGTTTAGGGAAGAGGAGCTGGAAGGAATGTCTGGAGCTAAATTGGAGCTGGTAGTTGCTGAAGGGAGTTGTAGGGAGCTACTTTAGCTGGCTTAGGTTGCTAGTTCTTTGCTAGCTACTAAGCCAAGCTAAAGTAAGCTGACTTCTGCTAAAATATGCTGAGGTGAGCTAGGTCTGATTTTCCTAGGGAGGACATAGCTAGTTGGAGTAGCTAAGGTAGCTTAACTCAATTAATTGAGCTAAGTGGAGTCCCCGAGAGTTGGACTTGAGCTGGCCTGAGCTTTGTGAAGTCATCTTTAGCTGACTTGAATTGAGTAGAGCTGGAAGTAGCTGGACCTGAGCTGAGGTGGACTCTAATCAACTTAGCTGAGATTGCTAGAGCTCCCAGTGAACTGATTAGAGCTAAGATGAGCTAGACTCAACTAAGTTGAGTTAGATCTGAGCTGACTTGAGCTGGGTGGAGCTAAGATGAGCTACCCTGAGCTGCCATTCAGCTAAGATAAGCTGAATGGAGCTAAGTGGAGCTAACCCTAACCCAAGTGAGCTAGTATCTAGCTATGATGAGCTGGAATTGGCTGAGTCCTAGTTGGAATGAGCTTCCTCTTCACCAGTTACGTTCATGAGTGCTAGGGTTTTAGGGATCTGTCAATTTGTTTGTCCCTAACACTCAAACAAATGTATTAAAAATACAATAAAAAATTCAATGCTTGCGTAACCTAATTGATTCCTAAATGCAGCCTAAAAACCTATTTGCAAAGTTAAAATCCTAAGAGCTAGGTTTGTTTTAGGGCATAAGAATGATGATAAACTAGCGTTTATCACACCCCCATGCTTATCTTTTACTAGTCTCTTAGCAAAACAAATTTTCACAAAATGGAATTTTTGGGAAAACTAATTTTTAAACTTTTTTAAGGAGAAAGAGATCACGTGACCTTAGTTGGTTAAAACAAGGGAGATACGGGATTTGTTATAGATAAACATCAGGATTCATTTCTGGATCCAAAAAATTAGATGAATTGGGATCAATATATCCTCCAAAGATTCACAAATTAACCCCTTGTTAATTCAGATGACTCGAAATTTTTGTAGTTAGGATTCTTCCGGCTCTTGAATTCGATTCACAACTTACAATAACCTTTAAAACCTTGTGTCTGTGCTCGTGAAAAGCCAACATTTATAAGGTCGTGTTTTCGGTTTAAAGCTTTTTTTTTTTGTTTCCCCCATGCTTATTCTTAGCTTAGTCTTACAACAGATGTATCGGGATCATCATTCCCATTACCAATTCTCGAAGGGGCTCTAGCACCAGTACTTCGGGATAGTACTGTCTATGACACCACCCAGGAGCTCATAACCCTAAAAATAATGCGGTGTAAAGGGGCGCTGCAAGTAAACTCAAGCTCTTGCTCCGATGCTATGGGTAGAGCATTGTCCAAGACACTTGAGCTGCAAAAATGCACCTTAATGCTCCATCTAAAGATATGAAATATAAATATAGAGTAGCACCGAGGCAGTAACATGTTGACATCATATCCTTAAAGGAGGCATTTTCCTCCTTTTCGACGGTGGAAACTCAAACTAATGATCTGCTTCGGACTTTTACTAAGGCCAAATAAAGTGTTTTTTCTAATTTCTAATTATTTTTAGGTGTTGACTTGTGTGTAAATTTTGACACAAGAAATTTTACAAGAGATGCAAATGTTTGAATTGGAAACAAAGCCAGATACTTTCCATGTTACAAAAGGAGATCAAGTTACTTGAACTATCATGAGTTTAGGTGGAATTTTAGAGAAGGATATCTGATCTAGCCTAAAGGTAGACCTTGAAATTCTAATAATCTGATTAGTATCCTTATTTCTAGTTTGTTAAAGATTAAATCCTATTATACCAAAAGTGAACGTTCAACCTTAGTCCCGATTCCAAAATTTCCTCCAAATATTTTCAACATTTTTATTTTTTTGGGTATGCAAGCAGAAAATGAAACAAGGAAATTGCATGTTTTTGGGTTTTGAAAATCCTGATTTGATCATCAAAATTTAAAAATCACCCCCCCATGCTTAAGATGTGGCATGTCCACATGCAATTGGAAGGGAAAAGAGATTACCTTGGTGAAGGCGGTCAAAAATTGGATAGTCAAAGTCTCTGATGAAAAGAAAAAAAAGCAAAAAGCGGAAAAAACGATGGGTTACCTCCCATCCAGTGCTATCTTTTACGCCATTCAGCTAGGTGTGAAGTGCATCAGTGATCATCTGTGGGTAAGTTGATTAAATCAAGTGTGTCAGAAGGAAGATTTAGAGTATTATCGAGATAGGGCTTTAAACGCTGGTCGTTGACTTGAAAAGTATTTTTTGTCTTAGGATCAAAAAGATCAACAGCTCCATATGGATATCTTTTGAGAACAATAAAAGGGCCAGTCCACCTGGATTTTAATTTTCCAGGAAAAATACGTAATCTTGCATCAAAAAGTCAAATGTGTTGATTGACGTCAAAATACTTTCAAATGATATATTTATCATGAAACTTCTTTGTTTGGTCTTTATAAATCCACACATTTTCATAAGAGAAATTATGTAATTCTTCCAATTTAGTTAATTACAATTTTATATGGGTACCGGCTTCAGAGAAATCCATATTTAATTATTTTATTGCCCAAAAAGCCCTGTGTTCCAGTTCTACCGGAAGATGGCATGCCTTTCCAAAAATTAGACGAAAAGGAGACATGCCTAGCGGAGTTTTGAAAGCGGTACGGTAGGCCCATAAAGCATCGTTCAATTTATTGGACCAGTCTTTACGATCAGGCCTAACCTCCTTTTATAAAATATTTTTTATCTCCCAGTTAGAAACTTTCGCTTGGACATTGTTCGGGGGTGGTAAGGAGTGAAAATTTTATGATTAACCCCATACTTAGAAAGAAGGTGACGGAATTGAGAGGGTGAAATGTGATCCTCCTTCACTAATGATGGCCTTGGGAATGCCGAATCTCAAAAAATTTGACAACCATTTTGTGATCATTAGTGCATGTAGGTATTGCTTCAATCCACTTTGATACATAGTCGACTATGGCTAGTATAAACAAATACCCACAAGAGTTGATGAATGGTCCCATGAAGTCGATGCCTCATACATCAAAAATTTCAACCTCTAAGATTGGATTTAGGTGCATCATATCCTTCCAAGTCATGTTACCGATGCTCTGGCAATGCATATAGGATCGAACAAATGTGTGAGCATCTTTGTGCAAGCTGGGCCAAAGGAATCCAGAATTGAGGATCTTAGCTACAGTTTTCTTGCTCAAGAAATGTCCGCCACAGGCCATGGAGTGACAATGTGTCAGAATATTGTGGATTTTTGAATCTGGGACACACTGTCTAATGACCTGATTGGCATAAATGCAGAAAAGGTTAGGCTTCTCCCAAAAATAATACTTAATGTCAGCAAAGAACTTATCCCTTTTGGTTTTTGGCCAATCAAAGGGGATTTGTTCTGTTGCAAGGTAGTTTGCAATAGGTGCAAACTAAGGGAGGGTATTGGTAGCTAAGATTGTCTCATCAGGGAATTTGTCAGGGTGGGTCAACATGTCATTCGACATAAAATGAGAGAGATGATCGGCCACTACATTTTGCAAGCTCGCCTTATCCTTGATTTCCAAGTCAAATTCTTAGAGCAACAGGATCCAACGGATAAGGCAAGGTTTCGCATCCTTCTTGTTTAGCAGATATTTAAGTGTTGAGTGGTTGGTATATACTGTGACATGTGACCCCAACAAATAAGAGCGAAATTTTTCTAGGGCAAAGACTTGGCAAGAAGTTCTTTTTTAGTAACTATGTAATGCCGTTGTGCACCATTAAGTGTTTTGCTAGCATAGTAGATCATAACGGGATTCTTGTCAATTCTTTGCCCTAGAACAGCCTCCACAGCAAAATCAAAAGCATCAGTCATCAATTCAAAGGGACAATTCCAGTTAGGTCCCTATAAAATGGGTGCCTTTGTGACAGTTTTCTTCAGTTGATTAAAACTCTCCAGGCATTAGGCATTGAAGTCAAAAGGCTGGTCTTTAGTAAGTAAATGACTTAAGGGCTTGGATTTGGGAAATATTTGAATGAAACGACGGTAGAAGCCCACATGCCCCAAAAAAGATCTTATCTGTTTTACAGAAGTGGGTGGTGGGAGCTTAGAGATAGCATCGATTTTAGCTCGATCTATCGCAATTCCTTTTTTGGAAATGACATGGTCCAGGACAATACCTTCCTGGACCATGAAATGACTTTTTTCCCAACTAAGGACAATGTTAACTTCTATGCATTTTTGGAGAGTTCTTTCAAGATTTCTAAGGCAAAGATCAAAAAAATCTCTAAATACAGAGAAGTCATCCATAAAGATTTCTAGACATTCACCTACCAGGTTTGAGAAAATTGCAAGCATACACCTTTAAAAAGTCGCAGGTGCATTGCAAAGATTGAAAGGCATCCTTCGAAAAACAAAGGTTCCGAAGGGGCAAGTGAATGTGGTTTTGTCTTGATCCTTAGGATGGACTGCAACTTGATTATAGTTGGAATAACTGTCAAGAAAACAGTAGTAATCACGTTCGGCTAATTGCTCCAAGATTTGATCAATAAAAGGGAGTGGAAAATGGTCCTCCTTAGTGGCGGTGTTCAATTTTCTATAATCAATCTACACGCGCCAAGAAGAAGTGGTCCAAGTGGCTATATTTTCCCCATGTTCATTAGTGACAACTATTAGTCCTACCTTTTTAGGAACTACTTGTGTGGGACTAACCCAGGAACTGCCAGAAATGGGGTAGATGATATTAGCATCTAGCCACTTTATTATCTCCTTTTTTACCACCTCCTGCATATTAGGGTTCAAGTGCCTTTATGGTTGGCAGGAGGGGCTAGAATCATCCTCAAGATAAATTCGGTGGGTGCAATAGGATGGATTAATACCCTTAAGATTAGAAAGAGTCTAGCCGATAGCTTTTCTATTTTTGCTCAAGATCTAGAGAAGTCTTTCCTTTTGTGCCCTAGAAAGTCCAGAATTGATAATTAGGGGCATGGTCTGGTTTGGACTAAGGAAAACATATTTAAGGGAGTCGGGCAAGGGTTTTAATTCCACTTGAGGGCCCGACTTCGAAATGATTTATGCTTATGGAGTGAGGGGTGAAGTGAGAGGGAGAGAGTGAGATGAAGGGTGAGATGGAGAAGATGTGGTTAGGGTGGGAGGGTAAGGTAAATCAGATTGTTCAGGAACCGTGTGAATTGCAAGATAGGAACCTAGGTGTGAAATTTGCATTGTTTCCTCCACTAAATTTTCAATTTTTGAATTTGAGTCATCAAAGAAATCTGGTTCTTGAAAACACCTAGAAGCTTGAAAAATATCTAGGGTAATAGATTCACCTCCACACATGATCTTCATCTTTCCAGAATCACAGTCAATATTGGCTTTGGTGGTGGCTAAAAATGGTCTTCCAAGACTTATAGGGGCATTCTTCAAAGCTTTCGATACCTCTATGTCCAAGAGCAAAAAGTCTACAGCAAATAGACAATTTTTGACCTGGACAATTACATCCTCGACAATCCCCTTAGGTTTAATTATAGATTGGTTTGCTAGTTGACGTGTTACCTCAACAGGCTTTAATGCACTAATCTTAAATTCCCTAAAAACAACAGTGGGGATGAGATTAATTGAGGCACCGAGATCCAATAGGGCACGATCAAATGAAGTGTCATTAATGACTACTTGAATTAGGGGGGTGCCTGGATCTTTTCTTTTCAGAGGCACTTTTCTCTGCACAACTAAGCTTACTATCTCTGGAAGGATCACCTTTCCTAGGTTTCTTGGCTGCCTTTTTGGGGTACACAAATCTTTCAAAATTTTCGCATAGGCAAGGAATGTATTTTATGGCATCTAGGAGAGGGATATTGATTTCTACTTGCCCAAAAAGATCCATCAATTCCTTATTAGTGGGCTTGGATTTCTTTTTCCTATTTTGTGAAGAGTGAAGGGCTTGTGGAAAAGGGGCTGGGTGTACCTGTTGTGCATTTTTGGGTTCTTGAACAGGGTTAGAAGAAGAGGGAGAAGAGCTGATCTGCTTTTCTTTTAGGTGGGTTTCTTGAGCAGGCAAAGGATCATGAGTGGTTTTCCCGTTCCTCAGAGTTACTGCATTTGCAGTATGGTTGTTTCTGGGAGGAGGACGAGGGGCCTGATTTTGATTAAAACTCGGCGGGTGCTATGGTGCTAGGTAGATAGGTTGACTAGGATATCCACCTTGATACTAATTCTGTTGATTGTTTGGATTGGGCATGGGTTGGGATGACAGATTGCCAGCAGGTCTATGATCAGGAGTAACCTTAACTTGATGTTATAAGTTGGTTATCATGCGGGTTACTTCCATCATTTGGTTCTGCATACCTTGCAAAGTCTTCATGACCTGGGTGTTGATATCCTCTTGGGATGGTCCAAGTTGATATAAGTTTTGCCCATAATTCCTAAATTGATTTTGTTTGGGAAATGGAACCTGATTTGGGGCTTTCCAGGAGGGGTTCGGGTTGGTCCTCCAATTTTGATTGTAGGTATTGGAGGGATTTCTAAATTTCTCCTAGAGAACAGAAATGTTTTTAGTGGTGGGGTCAAGAAGATTTTGATTCATATAATCAAAAGTCCCAGTCAACAGATCTTGTGAGAAATTAGAAAATTGCTGCCTAGCTGAGGTAGCATTAATAGTGTAGATTTTCTCTTTTGAGAAGGTGAGAGGAGTTAGGATAAGGAGCTGGTTTTTGGGTGAGCTTTTCTTGCATTTTTTTCTGGTTGATTTGAATCTGATCCAATCGTTGAGCTATGATGTGTAGATCATCTTGAGTGACTGGAATAGATGTAGATTTGGATCAATTTCATTGACTCCAAGTCTGGGGTTGTTGGTTCTACCAAAAGTGTTCATTGAAGGCATATTAAATGAGTTTTCACTCATTTCTTCAAAAAGGAGGTAGACACTTTTGGCATCTTTATTAAGGAAATTGCCCCCACATGAAGCATCCACAAATCTTTTTAATTGAACTTCTAATCCATGATAGATCAACACTAGCTACCATCGTGGAATTTCATGGTGGGGGCAACTTCTGAGAAATTCTTGAAAGCTCTCCCAAGACTCATGGAGAGGTTCACCAGATTTTTGTTGAAAAGTTGTTATTGATTGGCGTAAAGCATTTGTACGACCTATCAGGAAATTTTTTTTAAGAAAAGTACTTTTTAATTGGGGCCAAGTGGTGATAGGATGCCCGACCGTTCTAAACCAATGTGATGCTTTGTCTTTCAAAGAGAGAGGAAAAAATCTCATGAGCCACACTTCCTGCAGATTTCAAGAACAGGTGGTTTGAGCGAGGACAGTTAGTTCCTTGAGGTGGCAAAAGGGGTCCTCTCTCGGAAGACCATGGAAATGTTTAATTAGGTTTAGGATGGCAGGTTTGATCTCAAAATCCCCGTGGGGTATAACCACTCTGGGTCTCTCTTCATAATTAGAAGGATCATAAAAATCCTTAAGCGACACGAGAGGTTCCTTGAGTGGCTGACCCGGTCTCTAATTGGCTAGGTTCGTGACAGTCCTAGCTAATTGTTGTTGGTTTTGTTGGAGTCAAACCAATTGGTTGACCATAAGAGAAAAGGGGTTTGAATTTGGATTGAAAGAGCCACCTGGCTATTTAGGGTTTTGCGACAGCTCCAAATGAGGGAGGTTAGGGATGGTGAAGTTAGCTCGTGGATCCGCTGACGGGTTAGTGGTAGGTTGGGATGTGGAAGCAGAATTTGTTGAATTGTTTTCCATATTGAAACCAAAGGAAGAAGAAGAAAACAATGATCTTTTGGTGCGGGGGGAAAAATCAAGTGGTCCCTCAAGATGTGGATTCTGGGACCATCACCCGTGCATGCACCTAATGGAAGAATGGGAGGGGAGGAGGAGAGAGAGAGAGAGATGAGAAAAAGTGTGCAAATCAAACAACCAGGCCTAATCTGTCCTAAGGTTGAGTCCTGAATATAACCTAAGACTTGGGAACCCAATAAGGAAGAAATTAATAAGAGAACCTAGTTCCTTAAGAGTAACTGGCTAGACTAAAAGAGGTGGATTGGGCCCAAGTATTTCCTAGGAAAATCACCAAGGGCTTGTGTAAACCCTCACCCATCGTTTGACTTCCCTCAGTCTGTCGCCACGTATTTCAAAAGGAATTAGGAGCGCTTAGTAATTCTTAGATATCGGATAACAAGCCTAAGTTTTTGTGAAGTCCTTAAGTGGTCAAATGACAACTTGTTTTAATTTAGGCTTGGGTTTTTTATTGTGCATGGGAATGTGGAGGGTGTTGATTGGGGTAATGCCCTGTTATTTCAATTTTTTTTAGTGTATGCAAAGATTGGAAAGAGTGATTCCAATATAAAACAAGTTGTCACAAAAAAAAAATTTGGTTTCTGCTTTTAGGATTTGATTTAGTTTAGTATTTTTTAGGATTTTCTTTTTATGTTTTCTGTAATGACCCATCACACTTTTAGCTTTTTAAGATGTCTGGAGTCTTAGTCTGATGTCTGTCCAGATGTCTGGACCCGTTCCCGGACATCTGAAAATAAAATTTTTGTATTACACACTGCGCTCTGCGAGTGGGTGGTGCACAGAACCGTCCTCTTCTCTCTCCCTTCCTCATTCTTCCCCAAACCCTAAACCCCACATCTCCTATTTAAACCCCCCTCCTATCTCCTCTCCACTCCACACACCAGCCACCACCACCTTCAGTGATGTGCGGGAGTGGCAAGAGGGGGTGAGCGAGGGAGAGCGAGAGGGAGGAAGGAGGAGAGCGCGGGAGGAGGAGGAGGTCTAGGTCAGTGGAGCTTCAGTGGAAGCTCGACGGAGCTCGCACGGCCACTGCAGGCGCATGCAGTAGGAGGAGAGGGCTCGGAGAGGCAGCCTCCCGGCCCTCTGCAGTGGCTGGAGCTGCTGTGGCATGAGGCAGAGTGAGCGGAGAGAGCTGCGAGGAGTTCCTGGTACTAGAAGTTTTCCAGTATCAGATGTCTGGAGTGGAGTCCAGACGATTGGCGGGGTACCTGGACGTCTGGAGCTAAGGCCAGATGTCTGAAAGCACATTTATCACATGGTACGTATCTCCTTGTGCCATGCATATCACAGCGCAGGGGTATTTGTCGGCTGACCGTGCCTGCGATGTCGTACACAGGTGCAACTTTGGGAAGGAGTGCGGAACGCTTTCCCACGTGCTTTTAGACATCTGAACACATCACTAGACATCCGACGGTGCATCCAGACCACCAGAGGCATTGTCCAATGTCTGGAACTGCCTTCAGATGATCACAGAGAAGGTCTAGATGTCTGAGAATACTGCAGGGACTTAAGGTAAGATTTGACACCTTTTAAGATGTCTAGGATTATTCCCAGACGTCTGATTTTGAATAGTAGGCACATTTTTGACCCGTTTAGGATCCGATCGGGGTCCATTTTTCGCAAACGAAATACATGTTGTTTGCACAGCAAGAATACACCAGTAAATATGCCATCTTGTGTTATTTCCTAGCACTGCTATTGCATTTTATGTAACTGTAATTGATTTGTAAATAGACGCTTGCATGCATTTATAAAGAGGGGAGGAGAGCGAATAATTGGCCATCTATTAATTAACATCTTCCTCAAGTGTAGCATTGCAATTTCACCATTTTCATTTTTTATTTACTTTGAATTCTTCTCTCTTGTGCGGCTGCAGGGCATGGGGCATGCACGCCTCTTCGCGCCTCACCTCCTACCAACAGCATGACAGGAGGTGCGCTGCCAGCAGCATGGCTGTGGCATGCCCTCTCCTCTTTATAATGCCTTGCTCTCTCCCTTGTGCGGGCATACACTTTCATACACTTGCAGACACCTTCAGATCCATCGTTCACCCTAGGCCAACCTCCTCCCCTCTCCCTCTCCATACACATTACCTCTTCTTAATGAGAAGAGGCACACCGTGCGCAGGAGAGAACCCATAGTGGTCTCAGACCACCACTGTGAGTTCCACCACCGCCTAGCTCTTTCCTGAGCAGGTGGGCGTGGTGGATTCCCCTTTTGTTTCTACTATCGATCGTCTTCTCCGCCATTGCTAGAGTTTCGAGCTCTCAAAGCTCAGAAGCTCAAGAAGCTATGCGCCTACCTGCAAGCCACTGTCGGTCGTCGCGTGCTCACCAGGCCATGCGTAGCTTCTTCCCGCACGCGTAGGTGCTCCACAGTGCACCCAGCACGCGAAACCGGCTGCTACCAGTCGCTAGACTGTGCGCGCATTGTAGCGCGCAGTTTGCGAGACATTGTAGCCACTGACTCGTTTCTCACTTAGCCGATGGCTTTGCACTCTCTCTCCTCTCCCGCTACCCGCGCAAGCTGGTCGCCCGCACCTGTCTGCGCCTCACCTGCCCGTAGCACTGCGCGCTGTGCTGCGCTCACCCGTACCCACCCGCGCATGAAGAGAGCGCAGGTGCTCCCCAGCGCACCACGCGCGCTCTCCCTCCTGTGCCCGTGCATCCTTGTGCATCAGACGACGGGGTAGGGTAGCAGACGGCTTATCTGCTGCACTCCCCTCCTCTGCCAGCATACACACACACACACTGGTACACACTCACACACAACCTTATACACATACACATACACACACACACATATATATCCACTCACATATATACATAAATATATATACGTACGTATATATATATATATATACACACACATATCTATAGATATATACATCTACACACACACACACACATATATATATATATGTTTACATATACATCCACCTACCCATATCCATATATACACTCCACCACCCATACTCTCGTGCACTAATCCCTCCACCGCGCATCATATCGCGGGAATATCTGCACCAGTTGTTGATATTTCTCGATATCCGTGCAAAGCAAGCTCTTCCACACACACTCCCACACATCCGCTCACGCTTCACGTGGCAATCAGTCTTGTTGGTTGCGTCTTACTAGACGTGGACCAACTTGACACTGTGCTACATTCCATTTCCACTTCCACCTCCACCCCTATATATAATATATAACTATATACATATATATATTTCGTATCTACTATATATCTATACATATACTAAGCTGAGTATTTCTTTCTTTTCTAGCAACCTACCTGTTTTCATTTATCTTTTATTTCTTGCTATTAAAAAGATAAAAGAAAAGAGTAAAAGAGAAAAGATAATTTTTGTCTTGCAGGTACTTGATCTTGTGAATAACAAGATCGATTTCTGAGAACCCCAAGTTGGCTACAAGCCAAGAACCATTTGGCTCAAGGTCAAGGACTTGATTTTGAGGGTATACCTCAAGGACAACATTATCACCAACAAAAATCTTAAAAAATAGAAAAAAATCAAAAACATAATAAACTCAAAGAAGAGATACGTTTTAGGAAAGGCGTAGAAACTCTTTGACCTTCAAATTCTCACCTCCCTGAGATCGACCCTGGGCCTAAAAGCGACCAAGATAAAATCAAGTAGGCCAGGTTAAAAATTTTGTGAAGCTGGTTAGACTCGATTTAAGGTTAACTCACTATACTAACTTCAACGATAATATTACCATATTAACAAAACCTATTCGAGTCTCACCACGCCTTTTCTGGCACCGTTGCCAGGGAGGCGCAAATTGAGGTAAGTTTCTACTCTCATTCCTTTGATTTTCTCTTCTCACACCCTTCTCTTCATGGGTGTTTTGTTTGATTGTGTGCAGGTAAATCGGTTGTAAGGAGGAGACAAGCAGAGGAGGTCGGAAACATGGCCAAATCTAAGGTGGGAGTGAGAGTGTGAAGTCGCCAACGTTGCATTGGAGCTTCGCCCACATTGCTAAAGAGGTAGGTGTCTCCCTCTTAGTAACTTAGGTTATCTTGTCACCTGAAAAAAAAAAAAAAACCTAAAACACTTCTTGGGAATTTCTTGGGGCAAGTGGATTAAAAATCACTTGTTGATTGTTTACTATCACCCCCACCACCCCTTGATTTTCCATAAAACTCGCATAGTGAAAATCCAAGAATCTTGATTCTTGGATCCTTCATTGTGTGAAGTTTTCTTTGAGGCAAGTTAAAATTGATTGATTGCCATCCCTCATTGCCTCACTTATTCACATTTCGGGATCACATTTTTGGTGGGGAAACTTGGAATTGAGCTAATTCCAACCCCACCACGACTTTTCAATTGCCTTAGATTTGATATCGAATATTTCAATCCCAACATTTTAATTTTCTTTACATCATTTGGTGGTTGAGTCTTGTGTGGAACACCATTTTGGTGATTGGGAGCACTTGAATTGAAGTGATTTAGCTCCCTTTCACATTGACTTAAAATAAACTCGTGCATCCACACATAGAAATTTCCATCTAGGGATGCCCATTGCATTTTTAGCATGCATTAACTAATTCACATTGAAGAAGGGTTTGTTGGGCATAAAAGAACTTGTGTTTTCTCAAAACCCAGAGATTGGTTGAATTGGTAACTCAGTGGAATCCTAAAATCCATACTACTTAAGGCTGAAATTCTAAAAGCCATTCACCATCTAAAACTCCAATTCGGGGAGATTTCCCCATTGCATGCTTGATTTACACACTCTTAAAATCAATGCACTTGGGCTTTACCCGTATACAACACCCTTCACATTCCTAGAGCACTTGATCCTAAGCCTCTAAATTAAAACTGGTAGCCACTTGACCCCTATTAAGGATTGGAGGTCTAACTACCTACATGTAGCGCCTACATGCTGGTGTGGGTTCTTACGTGCTATCAGGTGTCTAAGACTGGGGCAAACGGCATTTCAATCTGGCCTAGTTGTTCCACAGTGCTTTCATTTGGTTTCGTAGGTTGTGATAGTAGGTAACTTAGATCTTTAGGTCTAAGGGCACATTGTAGAGGCTAGGAAACTGATTGCTTTGATTTGTCATCAAGTGTGCTCTTGCGGCGTCGTTTCTCTCATCCCCTTTTCCCTTCTTATCTGCCCAATTCTTCCTGCGGTAGTGCATGTTTGGGAGGAGGTCACAAAACCTTGAATTGTTTGAATTGTCTGATAATTCTAGAAGGATAGAAACTGATTCGTCATCCTCCTCCACAAACATGGCTACACGCCCACCTCCAAATCCTGAGGGAGGAAATCGCCCCCCTCAAATCCCACCAGGTGGTGGTGGAGCCGTAGATCCCATAACTCGCCTCCAAGCCCAAATGGAAATGTATAATGAGAAGATTAAAGCCATTAGGGAAACCTTGGAGGAAATGCAGAACCCTCCGAAACAGGAGGAGCATAGGTCTCTTAGCTCTTATCAAAATCCCGATGCTACAAAGACCATAGGGAAAATTCGGGTCCCCATGGGCAGGGACAATTTTGAACTAAAACCTAATGTCATTGGCCTAATTAATTTTCACTTCCATGGTCTTGCAAGCGAATATCCCTTCCTCCATTTGGAAAACTTAACCCGATTAGCTGAAATTGTTAAACCAGGAAACATCAAGTTATCAATTGTACTCATGAAAATGTTCCCATTTTCATTGCGGGATAAAGCGTCGCAATGGTTGCGCACTCTTGGGAGAAACATCCATTCTTGGGAAGAGATGCGAATAGCATTTCTCAAGAAATTCTTCCCAATCGGGCGAACAAATGTGCTTCGCTGGGCTATAACTTCTTTCACGCAACAAAACGGCGAGCAGTTTCATGAGGCTTGGGAAAGGTGTAATGACCACCTCCAGAAATGTCTGCACCATGGTCTGCCTAAGTGGCATATAGCCCAAATCTTCTATTATGGGCTGAATGAAACTTTGAAGCAGATTGCAGACGCTTCCTACGGAGGGAATTTCATGAATAAAGACGAGAATGGAGCATTTGAATTATTTGAGAACATGAGTGAAAATTCAATGAACAATGCCTCTATTGTCACCTTTAATCGTACCAGCCTGCCCCGCAATGTTCACGAAGTTGACACGGGACCCTCCCATTCATCCACAGTCCTTAACCTTATTACACAAAAATTGGATGAAGTCTCCGTTGTGCACAAGAAGTTGGACGAGCTTCTGGCCAATCCCGCTCGTTCTATGGCAAACACCTCCACCTCACCACTCCGTCACAATCCTAATCCTTCCAATGCCAGGCTTATTCCCAAAAACCCTATAAGACCGTCCTTACCGAGTATCGCATCGAGTGATTTGGTAAGTCATGTGGATCTGGCTTTTGCAAGCCAGTATTTCGACACAGAGGACCAAGCCTCCATGTGCTCAGATGCATATATACATGCGAACTTGACTTCTGGCTTAGAAGACGCTTGCACCCTAGGGAACAACCCGTTCTCTGCTACTTATCACCCAGGGTGGCGAAATCGTCCTAACTTCGCATGGTCCAGTAACTTACAGCGCCAAAACCCCATGGGTGGGCCAATGCGACCATCCGCACCCGTCATCCCAAGGGCCCAGTCTAATCCTGTGGCAAATCCGCCATCGGGTCCTTGCAAACCTCAAACAGAATACGCATCGAGTCCTCTTGATAAACTGATGCGAATGGTGACGGAAATGTCTAAACACCATGAAGAAAACATGACCTCTCTTCAGCACCAATTGGCGAAGCAGAATGCTGAGTCAGTCAACTACGCATGACGACTCAATCTCAGGGCACTCTTCCAACCCAACCTGTTCCCAACCCGCGAAATTTTGTACCTCGTGGTCCTCAACCACAGGTACGCCCTTCTCAGGGGCAGGTTCATCAGATTCTGCATGCTCCGAGCATTCCACCGGGATTTCAGGCTAATCCCGCAGCAACACATCACCCTTATGTCCCTATTGCGAACCCTCCTCTGCCTTATGATCCCATCGAACCCACAATGTCCAATGCGATTACTACAAGGAGTGGTAAGCAAATCGTCGATCCGTCTCGACTTGATCCTGGCCTATCTTTTTCATCGCCCTCTCATTCAGGATGCGCATCGCATTCTCGTGAGGTCGATACACTCAAACTAGTGCCAGAATCAGTCCCATTCCTTGAGGCTCTATTGAGGGAGCCAAAAAGGCAAGAAAAAGGATATGCAAGCCTTTGATAACCTACGTAATTTATTCAAGAATGTTGAAATCAAGGTACCCCTGTTGAAGGCTATCGACCATATACCAACCGTCTCCTGATTTCTCAAAGACTACACTACACCTAGGTGACAGTCAAGGAAAACAAAGAATCCGGTGGTCCTCTCGCCTCATGCGAGTTGTGCTATACTGTCAAATCTACCACCAAAGCAGAAAGATCCGGGCATACCGCTTATTTCTTGTAGCATCCAAGGATGCAATTTTAACCGTGCTCTACTTGATCTAGGATCTTCCATCAATCTTATACCAACCATCATGCTCGAGAAATTTACCTTAGGAAATCTGAAACCCACCCTTGTCACGTTACAACTGGCAGATTGTTCTGTCAAAATATTGGATGGTGTGGTGGAAGATGTGGTGGTTAGGGTCAACAGTCTCTATTTTCTTCTTGACTTCCTTGTTTTGGATATGGAAGTTCCTAGCTCACATTCTGATTGTCTGATCATCCCTGGTCGACCTTTCTTGGCCACAACCCGCACCCATATCGACTGTGAGTCGGGCTGCATTGAGATTGCCGTTGGCTCTGAGAAACTCAAGCTAAACATCTTCAAGGCAGCCAAGAACTTTGATTGCGATTGCATCAAAGATGACACATCTGACGAGGACATGGCCGTTGGCACGTGTATTAGACTTATAGGGACCTATTCTGACTACTGTGGATTGCCTTGAACACAAACCATCGCCTAACTGACACTTATTATGACGTTCCCCCATCCCTCCCCTTACCCGTACCTTCTCCTGACTAGACTTTTGACGAGGTTTTCTCCGCTTCCCATACCTCGTGGTCTGAGTCATATTCGGGGTACTCACCGCCGATCCACCCTCTTGGAGATTGGATTGCCCTTTCTTTCCCGCCAAATCAGGCAGAATTGTGACTCCACACTGGGACCTTGAGCCCACATATTAATCACTGGGGCTATCCCTTGTTGGATCCATCAATCCAAGATGCCCGTCTTCTTGGCCAATCTGAGGGCCAACTTCTTCCTCCTGCCTTTCTTTCTTCTAATCCGCTTGGGACACTCTCGTCCCAAGAAATGCCAGATCTTTCACCATCCACTCAAGAGCTGAAAGAGCTGCCTGACACGCTTAAGTATGTTTTCTTGGGACCAAATGAAATGCTCTCCGTAATCATTAGATCAAAATTGACCAGGGAGCAAGAGTGCAAACTAACAAAGGTCCTTATGGAACACAAGGCAGCCGTTGGATGGTCCTTATTTGACTTAACTGGCATTAACCCCTCCTACTGTACTCACCGTATATATACGAAGGAGGGTCGACCTTTCCGCGAGATGCAACGATGTCTCAACCCTAACAATGGGGAGGTCATTAAAAAGAAAATCATTAAGTGGCTTGATGCGGGTATAATCTACCCAATCAGCGATAGCCCCTGGGTGAGCTCGATTCATGTCGTGCCCAAAAAGGTGGGACTCACCATCCGTGTCAATGACAAGGGCGAATCCATCCCTACAGCACTCCTACATGTTGTAGAGTGTGTGTAGACTATAGGAAACTGAGTGCTGCAACAAAGAAAGATCACTTTCCGCTACCTTTTATTGATCAAATCCTGGAGCGGTTAGAGGGAAATAAATTTTTTTATTTCCTGGATGGATTCTCTGGATATAACCAGGTGGAAATTGACCCCCGAGACCAAGAGAAAACCACCTTTACCTACCCCTTCGGTACCTTCGCATTTAGAAGGATGCCTTTCGGACTTTGTAATGCACCAGCAACTTTCCAGAGATGTATGCTGACGATATTCCATGATATGGTGGGTAACTTTCTCGAGGTCTTCATGGATGACTTTTCGATCTTCGGACCTTCATTTGATGATTGTCTTGCCAACTTGACCCGTATCCTTCAAAGATGTATTGATGTGAACCTCGTGCTTTCTTGGAAAAAAGTCATTTTATGGTACACGAGGGAATTGTTCTTGGGCATATCATCTCCGATAGGGGTATTGAGGTTGACAGAGCTAAACTTGATGTAATTGCTGATTTACCTGTGCCTGGCTCTGTCAAGCAAATCCGCTCACGTCGATTTCTATAGGAGATTCATCAAAGACTTCTCCAAGATTTCTAGACCTTTAACTCATCTCCTCTCGACGAAAGTACCCTTTGATATGGGCCTTGATTGCATACGAGCATTCACGTAGCTACGTGATGCTGTCACCAAGGCCCCTGTTCTCCAACCGCCTGATTGGTCCCTCGACTTTGAACTCATGTGTGACGCTTCCGACCTTGCAGTCGGAGCCATCCTGGGACAAAGACACGTTAGACACCCCTTCGTGGTGTACTACGCCAGTAAGACGTTGGACGAGGCCCAGCGTAATTATACAACCACTGAGAAAGAACTACTGGCGGTCGTTTTTGGGCTGGAGAAATTCCGCTCTTACCTTCTGGGCTCGCATGTTATTATTTTCACTGACCACGCGGCCATTCGTCATCTCATGCACAAGAAGGATGCCAAGCCAAGACTGATTTGTTGGATCCTTCTGCTCCAAGACTTTGACCTTGAGATCCGCGATAAGGTCGGAGCCCAGAATGTTGTTGCTGATCATCTCTCGAGACTGGACCCTAACCACATTAGACTTACCTTGCCAATTAATGAGGTTTTTCCCGATGAGTACCTATTGGCAATTAATGTGGCAAGTGGACCTTGGTATGCCTATATTGCCAATTACCTTGCTTCTGGTTCCCTTCCACGTGGCTAGCCTAAAAACAAGCGCGAGCGTCTCATTGCAGAAGCAAAGTACTATTTCTGGGATAATCCACTACTTTTTCGAATAGGTGCTGACCAAATCATCCATCGCTGTATTCCTGACAGCGAATTCCCTAGTGTGCTATCCTTCTGTCATGATTAGGCCTGCGGAGGCCATTTCTCTGGGAGGAAAACTGCAGCCAAGTTGTTGCAGTGTAGTTTTCCCTCCCTTCACCAGGATGCACACAATTATGCTAAACATTGCACTAGGTGCCAGTCGTTAGGGTCAATGTCACGTCGTGACATGATGCCCTTGCAACCCATCCTGGCTGCTGAAATCTTTGACATTTGGGGAATCGATTTCATGGGTCACTTTCCTCCTTCCAACGGCTTTGAGTACATCCTCGTTACTGTTGATTATGTTTCGAAATGGATCGAGGCTATTCCTACGCACTATGCTGACCATGTCATATCTACGTGATTTGTCAAAGACCACATTTTTGCACGCTTTGGGATCCCTCGAGCCATTATCTCTGTTGGAGGAAGTCATTTTACCCATGCATCTTTTCGGGCACTTCTGAGGAAATATGGAGTCGACCATCGTATCGCATCTCCGTATCATCCGCAGACGAACAACCAGGCTGAGGTGTCGAACCGGCAAATCAAGCAAATTCTCCAGAAACGGTTTGACCTGACCATAAGGATTGGTCCGACAAGCTGATTGACGCACTTTGGGCGTATCGGACCACCTTCAAGGCTCCCCCTGGTATGTTTCCTTATAGAATTGTTTACGGGAAGCCTTGTCATTTGCCCGTGGAGCTGGAGCATCGCTCTTATTGGGCGGTTCGCCAATGTAACCTCGATCCAGACCTGTGTGGTCGAGAAAGGAAACTCCAACTCCAAGAGCTGGAAGAGCTCCGTCGTGAAGCCTATGATTCTACCCTAACTTTCAAACAATGTACTAAGTCCTTTCACGACAGCCAAATTCGGCGGAAGGAATTTGAGCCATCTCAGCAAGTTTGACTTTACAATGCCTGGCTCAAATTCTTTCTAGGGAAATTGAAGTCAAAATGGACTGGTCCCTACTTGGTCTTGAGACCATTTCCCAATGGGGCCGTTGAAATTGAAGATCCCAAATTTGGGCATAAATTTACGGTCAATGGGTAGCGGTTAAAACCCTATCTTACTCATGAACCTACCCCCATTGGTGAAACTATTGCTCTGCTAGAGGATAACTAACTTTGTGCCTTACTCTGAGTCCAGCTGGGGACGTTAAATTCAACGCTCGTTGGGAGGCACCCCAGCAACACTCCTCTACTATCACTTACTCAATTCCATGTCACTTCACTTCGCACTTCTTCACTTTTCACTTCACCACCCACCATCCACCCACCCTACCTCCCTGCTATATACCTTGCACGTCAGCTCTCGTTCCCTAATCCTTGGACCTTGCTTTACCCTGCATGCATATGAGGATATAGCATCATTTGGCATGGGGGGGTGGATAGGCATCCATAGGATTTGGGTATTATATGATATCATGCAGCTTCCATTATACATATCCATCTATAAATATATACATAGCCTATTTCAAAAAAAAAAAAAGGGTATTTAGCAATGATCTGAAGGCTGAAACAAAAATACAATAAGTGTTTATGGATATTCAACCACTATTTTGAAGACTTTCCAGGCCACAGAAGCTTGATTCGCTCAGGCTTGGCTTAATTCACTTGAGCATTGATAAGATATATTGGAATCTCTCCTAACTAAGGACATATTCTTGTACTTGAGTCACCAGTATAGGATTCGTTGGTTTACTTCTACTTGAGAGTCTAAGTAATCTTGGTTCACATTACACATATCAAGAAAGACCAGGTGAACATAAGATCCAACCCTAATGTTCATTAGGGAAGGTGGAGTCCTTACCTGTGCGCGTAGGTAGACTTTTTATCCCAGACTTTAGTCTTGTGTCTAGGAGAAACTCTTTCCACCAAAAAGGTACTCTCCCACCAAAAATGTGTGCTCCCCCAAATAAAGTTGTAAGAGATATACTGACACTTGTTTCAAAAAAGAGAGAGAGAGAGAGAAAATCTTACAAATAAGTCAGTATATCTTTCAAATGTCTGTAAATTCTTCTCCCCTAAAAGTTTTTCAGGGCACATTACAAATACCCCATTTCTACCATATATTCATTGAGCCACAAAAGTAACAAAATGAGGGTTGAGTTTTCCATCATTTTTTTAAGGGTCAATATGAAGACATGAGCTGAAACTGGGACCAACCTGCACTTAAAAATTCGTGAAACCCTGGGCTTGAGCCTTAATGTTCATCTGGTCAGTCTTGATTTTTCACTATGCACGAACCATAATCTCTTGAGCTCTTTAGTACGACAAAACCTTCTAAGTCCTGGAAATCATACTTAAGGTTTAAATATCAAGAGTCCAGGTTAGTCGAGAGATGATCTATGCAATGTAAGACTTAAAGTATTGGTAGTCTTCTCTGCAATTGGTTCTCACAATATCAAACAGATAAACACACCCTTGTCGTCTCAGAACAAAATCTTTAGCTTAAGATCATTTCTAAATACAATACAAAATGTTTTGCTAGGGACTAGCAAAAGATAGGGATGGAGGCATGTTTGCATAGCAAAAATACACTAGTAAATATGCCATCTTGTGTTATTTCCTAGTATTACCATTGCATCTTATGTAGTTGTAATTGCATTTGTAAATAGATGCTTGCATGCAATTATAAAGAGGGGAGGAGAGTGTGAATAATTGGTCATCTATTAATTAACATCTTCCTCAAGTGTGGCATTGCAATTTCACCATTTTCATTTTTTTACTTACTTTGAATTCTTCTCTCTCGCGTGGCTGCAGGGCATGGGGCATGCGTGCCTCTTCGCGCCTCACCTCCTACCAACAACATGGCAGGAGGTGCGCTGCTAGCCACATGGCTGTGGCATGCCCTTTCCTCTTTATAATGCCTTGCTCTCTCCGTTGTGCGGGCATACACTTTCATACACCTACAATCACCTTCAGATCCACCGTTCACCCTGGGCCAACCTCCTCCCCTCTCCCTCTCCATACATAGTACCTCTTCTCAATGAGAAGAGGCACACCGTGCGTAGGAGAGAACCCACAGTGGTCTCAGACCACCACTGTGAGTTCCACCACCACCCAGCTCTTTCCAGAGCAGGTAGGCATGGTGGATTCCCCTTTTGCTTTTACTACCGATCGTCTTCTCCGCCATTGCCAGAGCTTCGAGCTCTCAAAGCTCAGATGCTCAAGAAGCCACGTGCCTGCCTGCAAGCCACTGTTGGTCGTCGCGCGCTCACCAGCAAGCCGTGCGTAGCTTCTTCCAGTGCGCAGGCGCTCCACAGTGTGCCCAGCATGCGAAATCGGCTGCTACTGGTCGCTAGACCGCATGCGCACTGTAGAGCACTGTAGCACGCGGTCTGCGCGACACTGTAGCCTCCGGCTCGTTTCTCACTTAGCCGGTGGCTTTGTGTTCTCTCTCCTCGCTCGCTACCCATGCCAGCTAGTTGCCTGCACCCGTCCGTGCCTCACCTACCCGCAGCGCAGTGCGCTGCGCTCACCCGCACCCGCCCACGTATGAAGAGAGCGTAGGTGCTCCCCAATGCACCACGCACGCTCTCCCTCCTGTGCCCGCGCATCCTCGTGCATCAGACGACGGGGTAGCGCAGTAGACGGCTTATCTGCTACGCTCCCCTCCTCCGCCAGCATACACATACACACACACACTGGTACACACTCACACACGCCCTTATACACTCACACATATATATATCCACTCACATATGTACATAAATATATATACGTACATATATATATATATGTTTACATATACATCGACCTACCCATATCCATATATACACTTCACCACCCATACTCTCGTGCAGTAGTCCCTCCACCGTGCATCATATCGTGGGAATATCTGCACCAGTTGCTGATATTCCCTGATATCCGCGCAAAGCAAGCGCTTCCACACACACTCCCACACATCTGCTCACACTTCACGCGGCACTCAATCTTGTTGGTTGCATCTTACTAGACGTGGACCAACTTGACACTGTGCTACATTCCATTTCCACTTCCACCTCCACCCCTATATATAATATATGACTATATACATATATATATTCCGTATCTACTATATATCTATACATATACTAAGCTGAGTATTTCTTTCTTTTCTAGCAACCTACCTTGTCTTCATTTATCTTTTATTTCTTGCTATTAAAAAGATAAAAGAAATGAGTAAAAGAGAAACGATAATTCTTGTCTTGCAGGTACTTGATCTTGCGAATAACAAGATTGATTTCTGAGAACCCCAAGTTGGCTACAAGCCAAGAACCATTTGGCTCAAGGCCAAGGACTTGATTTTGAGGGTGTACCTCAACAAAAATCTTAAAAGATAGAAAAAATCAAAAACATAATAAACGTAAGGAAGAGATACGTTTTAGAAAACGCGTAGAAACTCCTTGACCTTCAAATTCCTGCCTCCCTAAGATCGACCCTGGGCCAAAAAGCGACCAAGATAAAATCAAGTAGGCCTGGTTAAAAATTTTGTGAAGCTGGTTAGACTCGATTTAAGGTTAAGTCACTATACTAACTTCAACGATAATATCACCATATTAACAAAACCTATTCAAGTCTCACCACCTGTACTTTCCTCGCGAGTTCCTTTACGTACTAGAGTCTTTTGTACACTATTCTGAACTCTCCTTTTGTGATGTATTCCTTGCTATAGGATTACAGCTTGCTGTGTGTTTGGGGCTCGCAGAAACGCCTAGTTCTACGGTTCGAGTCCCCATTACTCCCTTGTTACCTGGTAGAGTGGTTGAATTTCATTAATAATATTTAAATAAGAATGTGCTTGTGGAAATAGTCGAATGGAACTCTAGGATGTGGCATGAACCCTTGGGTAGAGAAATGAATGAACCATTTGTGTTGTATGATATACTTGCATGCATGATTGAGATAAACTGTTAGCAATTGCTGTATTATAATTATGAGTTGCCTATTAGAATATGAGCTGCCTGTAATTAATGAACAATTAGCTGTGAAATCGCCAGTTGCATGTATCGAATTATGGAAACACAAGCTACCTGTATATGGATGAGAAATGAATTGTGAAAGGTGAAATCTAAATCGGAATAAATGAGGTGAACATGAGCATGAATCCTACAGGAAATTAGGAGAAGAAGTCCTATGGATAGACGGAAACCTGAAATGTAGACGGGAAGTCTGCTGGCTCTTGAGTACGTGGTACCAAGGAGAGCAACTGTCCCCTTTTTGTGTAGAGCGGAGCTAGCCTCGCTTGGGTTGAGACCCAGGGTTAGGATTGGCCACTCTACAATGACTCTTGTTGGACCTCGTGTACGTGGTACCGAGGTGAGCTACTAGTGTCGGGAGAGAGCTAGCCACCTGCACCGACTTGTTAGGCCCTCTGGGCAAATCGGGGTAGTCAGACGAGGGTGCGCAGACTATGGAGGGGTGAGACCCCTGTTTGGTTCTGAGGGGCGAGACCCCTGTTCTGAGAGGGCAAGGCCCTATACTGTTCTGTGCTGTACTTTGGGCGTACCCACTAGCGGAAATAACTGACCGCGTGTCAGTGTGAGGTAGCTACCCATGCACTTATCACGCATGCCGTAGTCACCGCTACGTCTTGACAGTGACCTCGGGGCAGTTGACTGGGTGTAGGACTACCATGAGAGACTCTCCCGGCCAAGAGAGCGTCACGTGTACCTTCTACTCTATGGAAAAGGCTGCAATCAAGATCGTTCCCACGAGGAACATGCAAGATCAAGGATATCTGGATGCTTGAGAGAAATGGGTGAAATGGAAATATATATATAAAATAGATAAATAGAAATGAGAATTAAACTTGATGCTTTTACTGCTTTTAGATAATATAGATACCACTCTACTCAACATTCGTTGACTCTGTATTTTCATAATACTGTTCAGGACTAGGAGTTGAGTAACTCGAACTTTCGGTTGCGGAGGGTGCTGGGCCCAGTCGAGCCTAGCCATAGTTTCTTCAGCACTTCCTTTTCTTTTCTCTACTGTTGTAGTAAGTAATGGACTTTTAATTACTGTTCTGTTTCTACTGTTTACTTCCGCTTTTCATTGTTATTGTTGTTGTGGTGGTATCTACTGAAACAGCAGATTTATTTTCCTTCACTACTTTGTACATTTCTTCTGCTTAGTTATATTGCATATGTGAAGGTGGTTTACTTTCCTGCTTTTGGTTATTTCTTGTTGGACGACTGGATCTTGGGATTAGTCGAGGTGAGCTAGTCTTGGGTCCTATAGGGATCCGGGAATCGGGTCATAACAAGATGGTATCAGAGCAAGGTCGTCCCGAGAAACGAACCAATTAGCTTGAGAATAACCATTCCCATAGGATAGCCACCACAACATATCGCCTTGATATTCATTCCGAGTCTTTTCTCAAAGAAATTCCGTATTGTCGACTCTCTTGTTCTGTGTTTCGCATCTCCTTGTAGGAGATGCCTCGTCTGGGAGTTCTCAAGGCAGGCTGTGGTCGCGGCCGTGGATAAGGTCGGTGGGGTGGACGTGCCGGGCTTGAGGTACCAGTTGACCCACCTCTTCTCCCAGGCGTTCAGGCCCAGGATCTCACCTAGCTGATCAGAGATATTGTACGAGAGGAGCTCCACCAGCCTCCACAGGTACCTCTCCCTGAGGATGTGGAGGGGGAGTCCTCGTGGGACAGAGAGACCACCATAGCGCCGGACGAGCAGGAAGGGGAGGGGGTGGTCCTCCATTGCCCCCACCACACTCTGACACTTCTGAGCATGAGCCCTCCTTGCCTGGAGGCGTGCCCGTTCCCCCACTGCAACTGTACCATGAGCTTTTCAGACAGTTTCGGAAGCTGAATCCCCCCTCCTTCAAGGGGGATGAGGACCCGACTATGGCAGAGGATTGGATAGAGCAGATAGAGAAGGTGTTCGACACCCTTTTCCCTTCCGTAGAGTGCCGCGTGGCCTTTGCCACGTACCAGCTAGAGAGCGTGGCACACAGGTGGTGGAGGGCAATCAGAGGCCAGGAGAGGAGAGAGTCAACGTGGGACCAGCTCATGACTCTCTTGTGCGAGCAGTACTTTCTGCAGACCTGGAAAGACCAGAGGAGGCAGGAGTTCCACACTCTCCGCCAGGGGACGATGACTGTTAACGCATATCGCGTGCATTTCCTAAAGCTGTCACGTTTTGCCTCGACAACCGTGTCTATAGAGGAGGAGCACCTGTGGAGGTTTACTAAGGGGCTCCAACCTGCTATTCAGGGGTATGTCAAACCCCTGAAGCTGCCCACCTTCTTACGAGTGGTTGAGGGAGCCATGACCTACGAGGAGACTAACCCGGCCACACAAGACACCGACAGCAGACGGAAGAAGCCCTATCAGCCAGAGTACTCTCAGGGTCATCGGGAGAGGAGGCATACGGCACCTGTAGGAGAGCCGTCTCATTTTGCAGGGCCATCAGTGGCCTTTGGTGGCCCTAGATAGGGGCCAATTTCCAGCACCGGAGCCCTCCCAGTCGCCAGCAGGGACCTACGGAGGGAGGAGGTCATGTTCACCTCTGCTACCAATGTGGCCAGCCGGGCCACATCAGGATGGACTGCCCATCTAGGGCCGGAGCACAGCAGATGCTCCTCGACCCAGGGTGGTCGTGGTCGGAGCACTGAGCACTGGAGGCTGAGCTGGTGGTCGTGGTCCCTAGGCACGTGGGGGAGGGTAGCGGTCATGAGGAGGGTACCAGCCAGCGACTGCTCGCCCGACCCAGAGTGTAGCTGCTTCATCTACACCGAGGACTGAGGGGCGTATCAACACCCTAACACACAGAGACGCCAGGGCTTCCGGTTCAGTGGTGGCAAGTATGGTTATTGTTTCTGGTAGATTAGTGTACACACTTTTTGATTCCAGCGCCACGCACTCTTTTGTTGCTACGAGTTTTACCATCAGTTTGGGGCAGGGCAGTGTACTATTAGAGGATCCGTTTGTGACCAGAGGCCTAGGTGGCCAGTTGTTTGTAGCTGAGGAGGTCTACACAGATTGCAAGGTCATTATAGGGGGACACAACCTCCCCGCTGACCTGATTGTGATACAGATGGAGGATTTTGGCATGATCCTAGGGATGGATTGGTCGTTCGCCTATCACGCCTTGGTGGACTGTTTTGGGAGGAAGATCGTCTTATCCATACCGGAGTCGCCTCCCTTTGAGTTTCACGGACAACCGGTGGACGGAGGCTTCAGATGCATCTCCGCGCTTCGGGCAGCAAGGCTTTTGAGCCAGGGGTGTGAGGGCTTTTTGGCTTGTGTAGTGGCAGAGCCTAGCCCCGTGGCTGACTTTCGGAGTATTCCGGTGGTTTACGAGTACCCTGATGTTTTTCCAGAGGAGCTGCCAGGACTACCGCCCAAGCGGGAGATTGAGTTTGAGATCTCATTGGTACCGGGGACCAGCCCCATTTCTACTGCACCGTACCAGATAGCACCGCTTGAGCTGCGAGAGCTCAGGTCACAGCTGCAGGACCTATTGGAGAAGGGCTTTGTGAGGCCCAGTGCGTCCCCATGGGGAGCCCCTGTGCTGTTTGTGAAGAAGAAGGATGGTACCCTACGACTTTGTGTCGATTACCGACAACTGAATAGGGTCACCATCAAGAGCAAGTATCCACTGCCGAGGATTGACGACCTCTTCGACCAGTTGCGAGACGCCACAGTATTCTCCAAGATAGATCTGAGGTCGGGCTACCACCAGTTGAGGATTAGGGAGACCGACGTCTCCAAGACAGCTTTCCGTACCCCATACGGGCACTACGAGTTCTTAGTCATGCCGTTTGGGTTGACCAATGCCCCTGCTGCTTTATGGATTTGATGAACCGAGTTTTCAAACCGTACTTGGACCAGTTTGTGGTGGTGTTGATCGACAATGTACTCGTTTACTCGTGAGATCAAGCGTAGCATGGGCAACATTTACGGATGATCTTGGACACTTTGAGGTGATGCAGGCTATATGCCAAGTACAACAAGTGCGAGTTTAGGTTGAGGCAGGTGACTTTTTTGGGCCACGTGATCTCAGGGGGTGGTTTGGCTGTGGATCTAGCCAAGGTTGAGGCTGTACTCAGGTGGGAGAGGCCACGTACAGTGACAGAGATACGTGGCTTTTTGGGACTGGTAGGATACTATCGGCAGTTTATCGGAGGATTCTCTCAGATTGTGCATCTTGTGACCCAACTAACTTGGAAGGATGTGCCCTTTGCCTGGATAGATGAGTGCGAGGCATGTTTCCAGGAGTTAAAGGAGAGACTGACTTCAGCTCCTGTGCTTATCATCCTGGACAGCAGTGGCGGTTTTGTGGTTTACACAGATGCTTCCTTGTAGGGGTTAGGGGGTGTGCTCATGCTGCGGGGTCACGTTGTCGCTTACGCTTCGAGGCAACTGAAGCCTCATGATCATAGCTACCCTACCCATGACTTAGAGCTGGTAGTTGTTGTCTTCGCGCTAAAGTCATGGAGGCACTACCTTTACGGTGAGACTTTCAAGATTTTCATGGATCATAAGAGCCTCAAGTACTTGTCTGACCAAAAGGAGCTCAACATGAGACAGAGACGTTGGTTAGAGCTCCTGAAGGACTACGATTGCAGCATCTCCTACCATCCAGGGAAGGCCAATGTGGTGGCTGACGCCTTGAGCCGGAAGGTGCCCGCTCACTTGGCCAGTTTACAGGCACAGAGTTGGAGACGTATGGAGGAGTTGGGTAGTTGGTGACCCTAGGAGTCACAGGGGTATTGTGGGACAGTGACAATGATGCGGCAGATGCGATCAGAGTTGATAGACCGCATCATCGCAAGACAGATGACAGATCCGTACTTACAGGCACTGCGAGACAGGGTGTTGACAGGAGACCCAAGAGACTTTTCCTTTACAGACGAGATACTACGCATGAGGGGACGTTTATGCATTCCTAGGGACGAGGAGTTATTGAGAGAGCTCCTGGTGGAGGCGCATGTGTCCAAGTTCACCATACATCTTGGGAACACAAAGATGTATCATGATTTGAGACACGACTTTTGGTGGAGAGGGATGAAGCGGGATGTTGGTGAGTTTGTGCAGTAGTGTTTGGTGTGCCAGTAGGTGAAGGTCGGGCATTAGAGGCCTGCAGGGCCATTGTAGCCACTTCTTGTGCTAGAGTGGAAGTGGGAGAGCATCACCATGGACTTGGTGGTGGGTCTATCGATTACCCAGCGAGGACACGACGCAGTCTAGGTGATAGTAGATAGGTTGACGAAGACAGTGCGTTTCCTGCCGATGCGATTCACCTTGGGACCAGCACAGTTGGCAGAGAGGTACATTCACGATGTGGTATGCCTACACGGAGTTCTGCGTGAGATTGTATCCGACAGGGATACCTGCTTTACTTCCTAGTTCTGGGTTGAGTTTTAGCAGGCTTTGGTGATACATTTGAGGTTCAGTACCACTTACCACCCCCAGACAGACGGACAGTTAGAGCACACCATACAGACAGTTGAGGACCTTTTACGTGCCTGTGTACTAGACTAAAGAGGCTCCTAGGAGGAGCATTTACCCCTGGCAGAGTTTGCATATAATAACAGTTACCACTCGAGCATCGACATGGCACCTTACGAGGTTCTGTACGGACAGAGGTGTACTGCACCATTGAGTTAGGTCGAGGTGGGGACCAAGTGGGAGGTTGGCCCCAGGCTGATCCGGCAGAGTTAGGAGGTGATAGAGCAGATTCACAGACGACTCCGCATTGTTAGGAGCAGGTAGAAGAGTTACGCTGACCGGAAATGCAGAGAGGTGCAGTTCTAGGTTGGGGATCACATCTTTCTCCGTGTTTCACCCATGAAGAGCCTGCAACATTTTGGGGTTAAAGGGAAGCTTGCGCCGAGGTTTATAGGACCCTTTGAGGTCTTAGAGCAGGTGGGACCCGTTGCTTACCGGCTTGCCCTTCCTCCCCAGCTTTCTGGAGTGCACGACGTGTTCCACGTGTCCAACCTCAGGAAGTACATCGCTGATCCTAGTCACATTTTGAGCCACGAGAGCGTCGAGGTGGGTGACGACTTGACCTACCCCGAGAGACCAGTGCAGATACTAGACAGAACCGTCCGGAGTCTAAGACGAAAGTAGGTACGATTGGTGAAGGTCCTATGGATAAGCTAGCAGTACGAGGAGGCGACCTGGGAGCCTGAGGTGGCGATGTGAGAGCGGTACCCAGACCTTTTGAGGTTACGTCTTTTCGGACCTACTTCGGTCCTCTTTAAGTTTGTTATGCGTTTTATGTTCCTTTTTCTGCACCTTAGCTAGCTCAAGTTTCGGGGATGAAACTTCCTTTAAGTTTGTTATGATGTAATGACCTGTCACACTTTTAGCCTATTAAAATATCTGGAGTCTCAGTCAGATGTCTGGACCCGTTCCTGGACATCTAAAAGTGAAATTTTTGTACTGCACACTGCGCTTTGCGTGCGGGCGACACACAGAACTATCCTCTTCTCTCTCCCTTCCTCATTCTTCCCCAAACCCTAAACCCTACATCTCCTATTTAAACCCCCTCCTATCTCCAATCCACACACCAGCCACCACCACCTTCAGTGCTATGCGGGAGTGGAAAGAGGGGGCGAGCGAGGGAGAGCGAGAGGGAGGAAGGAGGAGAGTGCGAGAGGAGGAGGAGGTCTAGGTCGGTGAAGCTTCGGTGGAAGCTCGGCAGAGCTCGCACGGCCACCGCGGGTGCATGTAGGAGGAAAGGGCTCGGGGAGGCGGCCTCCTAGCCCTTTGCAGTGGCTGGAGTTGCTACAACGCGAGGTGGAGCGAGCGGAGAGAGATGTGAGGAGTTCCTGGTTTTGGAAGTTTTCTAGTATCAGACGTCTAGAGTGGAGTCCAAACGACTGGTGGGGTACCTGGACGTCTGGAGCTAAGACTAGATGTCTGAAAGCGCATTTATCGCAAGGTACACATCTCCCTGCGCCATGCATATCACAGTGTAGGGGTATTTGTTGGTTGACCACACCTGCGATGTTGTACGTAGGTACAGTTTTGGGAAGGAGCGCGGAATGCTTTCCCACGTGCTTTTGGACATCTGAACACATCACCAGACATCCGACGGTGCATCTAGACGATCAGAGGCATTGTCTGACGTCTGGAACTACCTTTAGATGATCGCAAAGATGGTCTGGATGTCTGAGGATATTGCAGGGACTTAAGGTAAGATCTGATACCTTTTAAGACGTCTGGGATTATTCCTAGACGTCTGATTTTGAACAGTAGGCACGTTTTTGACCCATTTAGGGTCCGATCGGGATCCATTTTTCGTAAATGAAATACCTGTACTTTCCTCGCGAGTTCCTCTACGTACTAGAGTCTTTTGTACAATGTTCTGAACTCTCCTTTTGTGATGTATTTTCTAGTATAGGGTTTCAGCCTGTTGTGTGTTTGGGGCTCACAGAGATGCCTGGGTCTGTAGTTTGAGCCCCCATTACTCCCGTGTTGCTTGGTAGAGTGGTTTAATTCCATTAATAATATTTAAATAAGAATGTGCTTGTGGAAATAGTCGAATGGAATCCTAGGATGTGGCATGGACCCTAGGGTAGAGAAATGAATGAACCATTTGTGCTGTAAGATGTACTTGCATGCATGATTGAGATAAATTGCTAGCAATTGCCTGTATTATAATTGTGAGTTGCCTGTAATTAATGAACAATTACCTGTGAAATCACCAGTTGCATGTATCAAATTATGGAAACACGAGGTGCCTGTATATGGATGAGAAATGAATTGTGAAAGGTGAAATCTGGATCGGAATAAATGAGGTGAACATGAGCATGAACCCTACTGGGAATTAGAAGTAGAACTCCTATGGATAGACAGAAACCTGAAATGTAGACGGGAAGTGTGCTTGCCCTTGAGTATGTGGTACCAAGGAGAGCAACTGTCCCCTTTTTGTGTAGAGCGGAGCTAGCCTCCCCTTGGTTGAGACCCGGGATTAGGATTGGCCACTCTACACTAACTCCTGTTGGCCTTCGTGTACGTGGTACCAAGGTGAGCTACTAGTGTAGGGGGAGAGCCAACCACCCCACGGGGCTCGGGGTTCAGCTAGCCACCCTACACCGACTTGTTAGGCCCTCTGGGCAAATCGGGGTAGTCAAACGAGGGTGTGCAGGCTGTGGAGGGGTGAGACCCCTGTTTGGTTCTGAGGGGCGAGACCCCTACTCTGAAAGGGCAAGGCCCTATACTGTTCTGTGCTGTACTTTGGGCGTACCCGCTAGCGGAAACGACTGACCGTGTGTCAGTGTAGGGTAGCTACCCGTGTGCTTATCACACATGCCTCACCTCTACGTCTTGACAATGACCTCGGCATGGTTGCTTGGGTGTAGGACTACACAAGGACTCTCTCAGCCAAGAGAGCACCACGTGTACCTTCTACTTTACGAAAAAAATTGCAATCAAGATCGTTCCCACGAGGAACATGCAATATCAAGAATATCTGGATGCTTGAGAGAAATAGGTGAAATGGAAATATATATATAAAATAGATAAATAGAAATGAGAATTAAACCTGATGCATTTACTAGTTTTAGATAATATAGATACCACTCTACTCAGCATTCGCTGACTCTGTCTTTTCATAATACTGTTCAGGACCAGGAGTTGAGCAGTTCGAGCTTCCAGCTGCAGAGGGTGCTGGGCCCAGTCGAGCCCTGCCGTAGTTTCTTCAGCACTTCCTTTTCTTTTCTCTACTATTGTAGTAAGTAATGGACTTTTAGTTACTGTTCTGTTTCTACTGTTTACTTTCGCTTTCCGTTATTGTTGTTGTGGTGGTATGTACTGAAATAGCAGATTTATTTTCCTTTACTATTTTGTACATTTCTTCTACTTAGTTATATTGCATATGTGAAGGTGGTTTACTTTCCTACTTTTGGTTATTTCTTGTTGGACGACTGGGTCTTGGGATTAGTCGAAGCGAGCCGGTCTCGGGTCCTGTAGGGATCTGGGAATCGGGTCGTAACATTTTCAAATAAGTTTAAGATCCACAAACAAAAAGAAATCAAGTTGTATTAGTGAATGTAGATTTCCTTTTAAGATGTGGGTCTCTAAAAATGAAAAGAAACACTAATTGGATTGATTCCTAAGCAAAAATGTTACTACCACTAAATTGATTCAGGCTTTTCTTTTTAAGTAGTGGTTCAAACAAAGCAATCAACATCACTACTAGAAGGTAAATTAAACAAGGATTCTAGAAAATATTTTTTGTGATTTTAGGAACTTGTTTGATATTTTTTTTAATATTTTTCTTTATGTTGGTGTTAAAGTTTAGAAATGATACCTATGGGTATTTTAGACTTTTCAGTATCACCACCGACCATTAAAAATTTTGTGATTTTGTATGATGTGTATAATTTCACAAGGATTCCAGAAAACTAAATTTCACAAAAATTGGATAAGTAGAAAAATTCCTAAAATTCACGGACAGTAGAAAAATAGTGAAAATACAGGAGATGACTCCCCTGTAGTCCACAAATTTTTAAAAATTTTCCACAACTCTAATTGCTTTGAAATTTGAAACATATGTTCCAAATTTGATTTGAAATCTTTGGGTGAAGTTTCAAGATTTTAGGAGGCCTTTAATGTTGGGGATTTATTTTTGAAGTTTGGACAAAAGTATGGACCTAAAAATCAGAACACCAATACTTTAGGTAAAGTGGTGATAAATGATTCAAACAATCAAACAATTGATTTTAAAGGTCACTACTCTACCCAATTTTAATGTTTATAATCCTAAAAGCCTAATTTAATATTTTTTTGGTAGTTTTTAAAGATTAATGTGATAAGGAAAGAGGAACCAACCTAAAATTCTAGGGAAGAAAAGGGACTTTAAGCTCTCGCTTCCAAAATCCCACTTTCTTCCTGCAATACATTCACACATGAGAGAGAAGAGAGAGAAGGGGATGAGGTCCACTTATCAAGTAAGAGGATTAATTAATGCAAAGTCGTGCCTCCCCAGCAACAATGCCAAAAAGTGATGTGAAAAATAAGTGATTTGTTAAAACTAGGTGATCAACGTGTTTTGCGTGGTAGAAATCAGGGTTTGGAGGAACCCGTTGTGGTTGTCGATTCGTGAGAAAATCCGTTGATCAGGTAAAATTTATAACTGAAACTCGAAAAGTGTATCCTGGGTCGAGCACGGGGAGGCGAACATTTAGTTTTGAAAAATCTGCATTTCGCTTTTATTTGTTTTTGTCATTTTTATCATTTATAATTTTTTTGGAATTTTTTAGAAAGCAAGAGATCAGATCGACAATTGCTTATCTGGCTAATCTACTTGTGAAAATATAATAGAGAGAGAGAGAAACAATCATGGATTTCTAATCAAATATTTTTTTACAACTACAAAAGTGAGAAAGATTACACTACGAAAGTGAAAGAGTGAGAGAATCCCCCTCAACGATTGCTCGGAGGACGACTCGCTCTAACGTTGTCTGGAGGAAAGTGGTTTGGAGCTGGATGAATGAGGACAGAGCTGGAGGACAAAGGATGGGGTAGGACGGTGTTGCGGCGAGGATCTTCTTCCCGAAGGGAGATGAGAGGATGGCCACGGGATGCTCCACAAATGGGGATGAGAGGTGGGAAAAATATTTTCTTTTCTACTCTAGAGGAGCATCCCGGGCTTAGGACAAGCTCTCTCTAGAGCCTTGGAGGTGGTGAAAGGAAGAAAGGAAGAGATGGTTTGGAATGGAGGGGGATAGGTCCTTTTATAGTGGAGGACGATAGACAAAATCGTCCATGGGCTATTAGTGATGGCTGTAATCGTCACTGAAGATCCGCCCAACTATTGCTGAAGATCCACGCCTTTCAATTCCTTTGCTAGTGCATGCATAGTGTAGGCCATTAGTGATAGCTACAAGCGTCACTAAAGGCCTGCACAACTGTTGTTGTAGCCTCCAGCTCACGCCCGCTTGCAGCTGTGCTCGCGCACCCACCTTCTCACCGTCAAATGCTCGATCGATAGTTGTGATCGCACGAGTTTCGTACGCTTTGATTGCGTTGGATGATGTGTGAGAACACGTGTTGAGTTGGGCGTTGGATTGCGTGGGCATATCCGTGATCATCTGTGCATACACATTGAGACTCTTGCGCCATTCGAAGATCGTGTGGCCCAATTTGGTGCTCGTGCTCGCACTGCTAATTGCGTGCACTCGCGGGGATTCGACCATGCGCCTACAACTTGAGAGCGCCCCTCATGACCAATGCGTTGCGGGCACTTTTGTGTCTCAAAGACGAATTGAGTGCTGCGAGCGTGGAGGCATCCCAACCGTTGGATCTTGATCCAACGGCTAGGATTCGAAGGTGTGGAAGATGAAGGGTGTGGCCAACTGCTCCTGGCCAGTGTTGGGTGGCCTAGATGACGCCACATGATGTCATCTGGGCTGTCCATCTTCTTTCTATTACAGATGGTGCCACGGTGCTCAGATCGAGATGATTCCCATGTTGTTGGACTGCGATCATCACTCTGGATCCATCCGTATGGTCGGATTTTTCATCCGAAGCCCGTAAGGATGTCGCATTGCTCTCCTGGTCGTTGATCTTCCTCGGACTTCATATGATGCTACGAGACTTCGATCTAGATGATTTCAAAGGTGTTAGACTCCGTTCGTCGTCCTGATTAGATCCGTATGATCTGATCATCCATCTGAGGCCCTGAAATAAATCTTTTTCTCTCCTGACCATAAAAAGGACCTAATTAACCTAAAATATATACAACTACTCCAAATGCAGGATGATGCATGCTATGCAATATTTATATCATGAAATACAAATATAAGCCTAGGAACATGCATGATTAGGCATTTTAACCTAGATAGATGTGTCTATATAACTAGGGTTTAAGTCGTTGTAACACGTAATTTCGCAATCGCTTTTAGAATTTGCAAAACCTAGATAGTGGGGTATCTAGGGTCTTCCAAGGAGGTAGAAATGCAATTTTAATAATCTTGCTTAACAAAGAGGAAATCAACTTTCTTTTTGGGAATTTTAAATATAAGATTTTTTTGTATTTTGAAGTAATGGGCAAATATGCAATTGAAAGTGGGAAAATGAATACACCTAAATTGCTAATCCTAACACTAAAGTGGCAAGCTAGTATTCTCTCTAAACTCACCCTAGGCACATGGAGGCCTAAGGTAATTAAAGAGAGAGTGAAAAGTGTTAGAAACCCTAAAGAAAGATGCAACACAATTGAAAAAAGGCAACTTTAATTAAAGAGAAAAATTATTTTACAAAGTAAAAGTAGAGGAATGCATCTACTATAACAAATGAAAATAAAAGAAAACAAAAATCCTCCTGTGATGATGTTGGTGAAGAAGAGAGAGAGGCTTCTTGCTCTAAGCTCAGCTGCTCCTGGGCTTGAAAAGAAGTTCTCCTTCTTCCCCTTCCTTGAATAGCTCCTCCAAAATGGTGTCCTCCTTGGCAAGCCCTAGGGGGGCATGCCTTTGCTCCTCCAAACGTGGGTGATCTCTGCCCACAAATCTCCTCCAAGGGTGGATTGTACCACCCTTAAGATCTTCTCCTAAGATCTTCCTTGCCTGGATGCTCCTTTGGCTAGTGGTGGCACAAGAGAGAAGGAAGAGGGGAAGGCACCAAGGGGGCAGAGTGTCCCCTTAAACTTCTTCTTGTCCTTCTTTTCTTAGTCATGAGTATGGTGGAATGAAGGTAGAGAATATCAAGCCAATGGATGAAATTATGGTGGTGGTTAAGGGGGGTATATATAGGACTTATGAAGGGAGAGGTTGGCATGGACACATGTAGGGCTAGGATGGGTTAAAAGGGTAGTTATGGGTGGTTAAAGGGATCCAATGGAGGGGGTCAGTTGGTGCCACCTAAGGGGATGCTATGGGGGTAGTTATGGTGGCTAAGGGGTGTTTAAAGTTGGCACCAACCATGGAAGGGTGCCATGGTTTGGTGCCAACTAAAGGGGGTTCTAGAAGGGGTGTAGGTGGATGGTTAGGATGGCTTGCAGGGGTAGATGTATGGTGGTGATGGAGGAGGTTTTTGGAGGGAAAATGGAACCACTTTTGTGGTGCCCTTTGGTGGTGGTAGTGGGTTGAAAGGGGGTGAGTAGGTTGGCGCCAAAAAGGAGGTTTAGGAGTCGGAGCTAGGTGGACTAGGTTTAGGTCTCTTTTTGGTGAAGTTAGCTAGGTAGGTTGGGTGGCCCTGTAGGTGGAGGTAGCTTTGACCTTAGCTAAGCTAGCTCAACTAGTATGTAAGTAGAGGAAGAGGTATGCTGGTGGTAGGGTTTAGGGAAGAGGAGATGGAAGGAATGTCTGAAGCTAAATTGGAGCTGGTAGTTGTTGAAGGGAGTTGTTGGGAGCTACTTTAGTTGGCTTAGCTTGCTAGTTCTTAGCTAGCTGCTAAGCCAAGCTAAAGTAAGCTGGCTTCTACTGAAATATGCTTAGGTGAGCTGGGTCTAATTTTCCCAAGGAGGACCTAGCTAGCTGGAGTAGCTAAGGTAGCTTAACACAGCTAAGTTGAGCTAAGTGGAGTCCCTGGGAGTTGGACTTGAGCTAGCCTGAGCTTTGTGAAGTCATGTTCAGCTGACTTGTGTTGAGTGGAGCTAGAAGTAACAGGACCTGAGCTAAGGTGGACTCCACTCAACTTAGTTAACTTAGCTAGAGCTCCCAGTGAATTGATTGGAGCTGAGATGAGCTAGACTCAACTAAGTTGAGCTAGATCTGAGCTAACTTGAGCTAGGTGGAGCTAAGATGAGCTGCCCTGAGCTGCCATTCAGCTAAGATGAGCTGAATGGAGCTAGATGGAGCTAACCCTAATCCAAGTGAGCTGGTATCTAGCTATGATGGTTAAGTCTCAGTTGGAATGAGCTTCCTCTTCACCAATTGCCTTCATGAGTGCTAGGGTTTTAGGGGTCAGTCAATCTGTTTGTCCCTAACACTTAAACAAACGTATTAAAAATACAATAAAAAATGCAATGCATGCCTAACCTAATTGATGCCTAAATGCAGCACAAAAACCCGTTTGCGAAGTTAAAATCCTAAGAGTTAGGTTTGTTTTAGGGTATAAGAATGATGATAAACTAGCATTTATCAACCATTTCTAGGCGAAATCAAAATTTGCTTTTTACTCCTACTTATCTCAAATTACGATTTTGATCACCTCTAATTTGGATCCATTACACCTATACCTACCTTTTTACTACAAACCATGTTTAAGCATTCATGAAAATATAAAATCACACTTTTTTGCACTTCATTTTTTTTACCTCAAACACCATACCTTATCACCATTACCCTACCCCACACCATCAACGCCGACCACTCTTCATACAAACCAACCAAAACAATCACCGCCTCTCCCCTTCACTGACCAAGCACTATGCCACCACCGACCAACAGCTACCACCACCATTGATCACCACCAACATCAACACTGACCATCACCTCTGACCATCGCCTTAATGCCCCAACCACTTCTGGCCTCCACACTTCCTCACTAAATTCCTCACTAACCACCTCCTTCTGGCTGCCATCTCCTCCCTCTCCTCCGGCCACCGCCAAACCCCTTATCCTCTGGACATCATCTACCCTCTCCTGATCGATCTCTACTAGATTGATTTAGGTATACTTGTTTCCTCTCACTCTTGTTACTTTCTTCTTTTCTCTTTTTCTTGTTCTTAGATTGTCTGCTATTGCTTCTGTATGTAGCTTCCTTACTTGTGTTTGATCTTGATATGGTATTATGAGCATATTAAATCTGTGAAGCACATCAAAAATTGAATTTCCACTACCCTCATTTCACAGTTTTTGATTGACCATTCATATTTTATTAATCAATCAATCCCTCGATTTTGATCGATCAATCACTTATTTTGGTCAACCAAATAGCTCTAGAACGTGCACATGGTTCCTCTTCCAGCACTCGCGATGATACGATTGATTGCTACTTTATCACTGAGGCTGGACATGACAGTTTTTCTCTTCTTGCTAAGCTTTCCCCCTACATTGGTCATCCCATAGACTTCACCTATTTTGAGACTATTTTTCCAAGTATACGAGATAAATTTGCCTATCACCAGATTTTGCATCTTTATGAGCAGAATTTCTATGCCAGTTCCATGACGAGTCGTATACCTGGTGTTGATTCCATTTCTTATCACCTATTTTATGAGAACTTGAAAAAAATAGTGGAAGTGTTTAACATCGAGCTTACCTTTAATGTTTATGGGATAGAAGTTCTTGTCAATGACGATATTCTTATCGAGATTCTTGGTTGTCCCAATGTTGGTCCCACCGTTTTTGGAGCTCCACCAATAAATGCAGATCGATGCCATTATGGAGACTCTTCTCACTCCCACTCACTTTGATTTAGGTCACCTTGCTAAGCCTCCGTATTTTCATTGTCTTCCTTTCTTAATCATGTTTTCTTATGGAATTTTATGTCCAAGATGACGTCTTTTGAAAACTGTCTAGGGATTATGCTTATCACTTTATATACCTTCATGAAAAATAAGCGGTTCAACTAAAATGACTTGATTCTTAATTTGATGGACAAGAAACCCACCATCTTCGACCAGTTTGGGACACTCCTACCCCACATCTTCCTACACTTAATGTCCTAATGGATATAAACCGTAAACAATTTATCACTCGTGTCTCCATCTTTGATAAGCTCACATATACCAAGATGGAGCAAGCACAAGGAGCGGGTGGTAAGGATGCTAATCCCCAACCCCCTCAGGAGATAGCTGGAGCTTCTTCCACTTAGGTTGGATCCTCCCCTTCTACAGTACCTCCATCTTTCCCTCCTGATGAGCACTTCTCCTCTACTTGCCCTTCGCTGATGTGTCCTATTCCCTCCTTCTACGACTAGGAGTGGAGTCTTCTAGGCAGGCAGCTCTCAAGATGGGATTATGTCAGTATTCAAAATGTGACAAATGGTATTTCTCTTCTGATGCACTGCCAGTGTAAGACAGACACAATCATGTTGCAATATAGCCATCAGGTAGCCGACCACCTAAATGCTCAAGGCCAATTCTTAGATAGACTTGGAGAGTGTATTCACACTACAGTCTCACTGTCCTCCTTGTCCTCATTGGTCTTCAATAGCATCTCCTCCTCCTACCACAGCATCTCAAGAGCAACAGCTTACTCCTCCGAGACAGCACACTCTAACTTCCTCCGCACAACATCATCTTTGTCTTGGTCGCTCGTCATCTTCCACAAGACCTTCTGGTTCAACATCCATGGTCCCATGGATCTCGAGCTTGATACTGATTTTTAGACGAGCCTAAATGCCTTTTTGACAAATCTAGGATAGTATGTTACGACCAGTTTTGTTAGATTTCGATGTGAACTCTTTATTTTCTATTGTAGCACTTTATATTTCTGCTGTGCATGACCTTAGAAAGTCCTTCTGATATTCTAGTTCATGCTTTCAATGATAGAATGATATTTTCTTTCTTCATGCACATTTATCTTCCATAGCTTTGATTACTTGTTTGAGGGGGAGAATACAAATTGCATGACTTTCTTATTTTGCTGAAACAAAAAGGAGATATTATGCATGTTACCTTTTTACTCTCTATGCAAAGTCTTCTACCATTCTCTATAATTGCACTTGTTATACTGGCATAATTACAATTTTGTTGTCATAAAAAATGGGGAGAATGTTGATACCTCAGTTTTGATGCACCAAAATTATGTTATATGCCAACAAATCTTTTATTACTCTATCATCACTCTTGGAAAGGAAAAGCGCTATTTCTGGAGTCTCTCATTGTATATATCGTTCATTTTCTTGAGTCTAGACTTATTGTACGAAACCTCAAATATTTTCTAAAAATCGTGTCAAACCTTAGAAACCTTAGTTCAGTATCCTTTGATCGACAAATAATAAAAATGATTGACCAAATATAATTGATCGACCAATAACTTTAATAGATCGATAAAAAATAATCAAATTAGGAAGTTTGGATTTGAAAGATTAATCGATCAAAATCTGAGGTTGATCGATAAAGAGGTGATCGACCAAACATTTTGTTTAATTGACAAAAAAATGTTTTGATTGACTAAACCATTTATTTTGATCGACCAGCTACGTTTAAATAGTTTCCAAATTAGCCTGAATTTCTAGTATAAATAGGGCTCCATTACAACCTTTTTCTACACACAATTCAAAGCAAAATCTCAAAAAGAAAAAGTGATCTTACGTTCTTACTTTGAAGTGCTTCTACGCTTTCTTCTACACATTTCTAAGCAGTCAATTCAAAAGCCTATGTGGAAAATCCAGATTTGAATTTTTTTTTTATATTTGAGGTTCCTTAGGATTTAAGTTGTTTTATTTCATTTTTTGCCAATTTGATTTAGGTCCCAAGTTAGTTTGGGAGACCCGTTGTTATCGTTGTGCTTCTCTTTAGGTAACCAAGAGAAGGGTTATTGTAAGAGGTTGTATCACCCTCATTCAAGTGGTACGAAATTTAGTGGATTGACTAGCCTCGCCTAGTCAAAAAAATCCTAAGCTAGGAGGCTTAGGTAGTGTTTCTTACACGAAAGGATTTCCACTATAAATCAAAGTGCACTCATGTGATTGTTTTCTAAGGTCATCCCCTTAAGGTCCACACACCACACACACGACCACGATGGCCACTGTTTAATCAAAAAATCATCGCGAATAGAAGTTGAGTTTTGAAAACCTATCGTTGTAGTGTGATTTGCGAAGAAATCCATTAACAAATAAATTTTGCTGAAACTCGAAAAGAATTTCGGGTCGAACATAGGGAGGTTACGTCGATTTGAAATCCACGATTATATCTTTTTGTTTTTGTTTAGAAAGTGAGATAATCACAATGAATTCGATATTAACAATAAGAGACAGAGTGGAAAGAGAGAGAGAGTGAACAATCACATTATAATATGGATATTGTTTTTACAACTAGAAAGTGAAAAATATTATAGCTAGAAAGTGGAAAATATTACAACTAGAAAGCAGTAAAATCTACTCTAGAAAGCAGTAAAGAGATAGGAGGTGAGAACTTATCCTCTTCGATGGCTGCATGGAGGATGAGCTAGACAGGGCGATGCCTGGAAGACGGAGGGCGAAGATGGAAGACAGAGAATGAAGCGGGAATAACCGAGGGCGAGGAAAGGCGTCGTCATCGCAGGATCCACTTCTGGAATGGGGACGAGAAAACTTTGATATTAACTCTAGAGGAGCATCCCGGGTTTGGGACAAGCTTCTTTAGAGCTTTGGAGAGGGAGAGAGGTGAAAGAAGGGATGAATGAAATGTGGGGGGTGTAGGCCTTTTTATAAGTGTAGAGGTTGTGGGCAAAAAGGTCATTTCAAGTTAAAAATATTAATGTAGGGGCCTTTAGTGACAGATTTAAGCATCACTAAAGACCATGAACATGGCCTTAGCTTGCGTGAACTCGTCGCCTTCTTCCTCTCCCATGCTAAAAAATGCCCACGCACGTCCAGACAACCACAATCGTCTGATCTTGCGATCGACAGTTGAGAATGCATCACGCCCATGTCGTCGAAATGTCCCCATGCGTGCGATCACGCGTGCAGAGGCGCGTCTGATCGCGCGTGTGGGACTTCTTGCATCTGGATGCGCCACGTGGTGCTCCTGCCGCCGCCTGATGTGCATCTTACGGCTAAAATCAACTGCGCCCTACGTTCAGCTGATTTGAGGTGCTTGTGGGGGGTTGAACGTGTGACGTCTACGTCGCCCGTGGCTTAAAGACTGCTGCGTAATCCTCATGGATGGTCGTGGTTATGAATTAAGGCACGAGCATCTATGGCCGTTAGATCAAGATCTAATGGCCCAGATCTGATCACACGGTTGAGGAGAGAGAGGGAGCGGGTGCCTTTGGCCAGTGTGGGTGGCTGAGATGGCACCATGTTGCGCTATCTTAGCCGTCCATCTTTTGTGTCTTGTAGATGGTGTAACGGATGTCAGATTGGATCGATTTTCATGTCGTTGGGCTGTGATCGTTGATCCGAACCCATCCATGCAATCAGATTTTTCATTTGATGTACGTATTTATACCAACTTGTCCCATTGGTCTCTGATCTTCCTCAGATTATATTTGATGCTACAGAAGTTCTATCAGGGCGATCTTGGAGTCGTCGAACTTCGATCGTTGCCCTGATCAAATTCGTATAGCTAGATCTTCAATCCGAGGTCTCGATTAAATGTCGCCCTATCCTTGGCCACCAAGAAGAAGAAATTACTATACAATTTGTACAATTTAACCTAAATGCATGATGATGTATGTTATGTAATATTTACAATGCATGATACTTATATGATACTAAGAACATGCATTAATAGTAATTTTTTGCTATTCGGATACATACACATCATACCCCCATGCCTACCTTTTGCTAGTCCCTAGCAAAAACTATATGCTATTTATAAAAGAATTAGGTCGAATTTCTTGAGAAAAAGTTATTTTTCAACACCAGGAGATTTTTACTAAGGACCTGAACTACAAAGACACAACAGTGCCTGGGTGTCTGCCAAAATGCAGACAGCCTCAAGCTCTTGCCTTATTCAAAGAATGATCTTTTTCTTCTTTTCTTCTTTTCTAATTTTTTTTTTTGGATTTTTGAGTTTAGGATTTCGGAGCAGCTTTCTACAGCCACTCAACTCATCCAAGACTCGAAGAGAACCCTAAGTTCTAAGCATCTTTATGTGTGAAATGTGATAGACTCACTGATCGACGATTAGAATGGACTTTGGGTTTCTACGCCCCTAGGTGGCCTTGAAAAGAAATTCTGCCTAAAGGTGTATCTATTCGACTGGTAGTTTTCTCCCTACTTTTATTTTCATTGGGTGATGAGGCGTGTTTCGCGTGGTAAAAATTGGAGTTTGGAGGATCCATCGTCATAGCTCGCAAAATGCATCTATTAGATAGAATTTATAACCGAAACTCGAAAAGTGAGTCTCAGGTCGAACATGAGGAGGCGAACGTTTGGTTTTGAAAAATTTGCATTTTGCTTTTATTTATTTTTGTCATTTTTATCTTTTATAATTTTTTTTGGTATTTTAATAGGGCAAGAGATCAATTTGATGAATTCTAGCTAATCTACTTACAAAATATAAAGGAAAGAGAGAGAGAAGAACAATCATCTATTTATGAATAAATGTTTGTTTCAACTATGAAAGCGGAAAAACTACACTACGAAAGCAAAAAAGATAGAAAGACATGAGAGAATCCCCCTCGACGGTCGCTTGGAGGATGACTTGCTCTAACATTGCCTGGAGAATGGTGGTGAGGAGTAGGACGAACGGGGACAGAGCCGAAGGATGGAGGATGGGGCAGGACGGCGTCGTGGTGAGGATCTTCTTCCCGAAGGGAGGTGAGAAGAAGACTACAAGATGCTCCATGAATAGGGATGAGGGGAGGGAAAGCTATTTGGTTTTCTACTCTAGAGGAGCATTCCAGACTTGGCACATGCTCTCTCCAGAGTCTTGGAGGTGGTGAGAGGAAGAAAGGAAGAGATGAAGAAGAGGGGGAGGTGTAGGGGTCCTTTTATAGTGGAAGGAAGAGGCTAAAATAAGTATAGGGTAATTAGCGACCTCTAAGATGTTGCTGTAGGTCTAGCTCAAGTGTTGCTGTAGCCTCCAGCTCATGCTCGCTTGCAGCTGTGCTCACGTGCCCACCATCTCACCATCAGATGCTCGATCGACGGTCGCGATTGCACGAGGATCGACGCTCAGCTAGCGTTGGATGGCACGTGAGAATGCATGTTGAGTTGGGAGTTGGATCACGCGAGTGTATCCGCGATCATCCGTGCATCCGCGTGGAGACTCTTGCACCGTTCGATGAAGATTGTTTAGCCCAATTTGGTGCTCGTGCTCGTGTTGTTGATTGCATGCACTCGCGGGGATTTGACCACACGCCTATGACTTGAGAGTACCCCTTGCAACCAATGCATTGTAGGCACTTTTTTGTCTCAAAGACGAATTTAGTGCCATGGGAGTGGAGGCATCCCAGCCATTGGATCTTGATCCAACGGCTAGGATTCAAAGGTATAGAAGATGAAGGGCGTGGCTGGTTGTCGCTAGCCAGTGTTGGGTGGCCTAGATGGCACCACGTGGCACCATCTTGGTTGTCCATCTTCTTTTTGTTGCAGAGGGTGCCACGGTGCTCAGATCGAGGTGATTTTCACATTACCGGACTGCAATCGTTGCTCCAGATCCATCCGTTTGGTCGGATTTTCCATCCAAAACCTGTATGGATGTTGCATTACCCTCTTAGCCGTTGATCTTCCTCGGACTTCATATGATGCTACGGGATTTCAATCTAGACGATTTCGGAGTCGTTAGACCCCAATCGTTATCTTGATCAGATCCGTACAGTCGGATCGTCCATCCAAGGTCCTGAAATAAATCTCCCTCTCTCTTGACCATAAAAAGTACCTAATTAACCTAAAATATATACAATTACTCTAAATGCAGAATGATGCATGCTATGTAATATTTATAATATGAAATGCAAATCTAAGCTTAGGAACATGTATGAATAGGCATTTTATCTTCAATAATTGTGTCTACATCATGGGGTCAACACAAGGGCAAACCTATTGTATATCTCCCTGGCTTCTACTTCTTCGCTTCTTCCTAAGTGTTTTGGAATTATATGTGCATTTCTTAAGCTGGGATCTGGACAACCTACCAATGCACGGTTACCCACGATAAGTTGCCAGTCATACTTGTGCGATGAAGTGTGGCTTATTTCTTTTTTTCTTTTCTTTTCTCCTTTTATATTTTTGGGATATTTTTCTATATTTTCTTTTTTTTCTAAGTAGGTGGTTTCTCTGTTCTAAGATTTACCTAAAGGCAGCAAGAAAAGAATAGTCGTATGACTGGGCTCTAGACAACCTACCAATGGGCTATTAACCACGATAACTTGCCAGCCATACCACCTTAGAAGGTTCATTAGCTACCCAATTTTCATTAAAACCACTGAAAAGAGAGTCAGTGAAACTAGTGTGTAGATGCTTAGACTTAAAATTCTCTCAAATCAGAGGGCAGGTTGATAACTCGTGTACTTATCACCCCAACTTATTTAACCAAATTAAAGTAAATTCAGAATGGCGAGGACTCGATAAACAAATCCACATTTTAGTGGACACCCAGGCTGATTAAGCCTGAAGACTTGAAGGGTCTAAGTGTTCAGATCCTATTATATTATTCCCTAAGGTTAAAAAGTCCTAATGCCCATGTATTCTGTCCTAATTCAATTTTTTTTTAAATAAAGAGAAAAAAATAAGTAGAATTTACAAGAATTCCATAGAGCTGACAAAATGATTCAGATTTGAATCCACCCCCCATGCCTAGCTGATGCAATGTCCTCATTGAAAAATAAAAGGCATGAAAGGAAGGGTAGAATGAAGAAAATATCACCTCTATATGATGCTCGGGTCAGCTCTGAGTTAGACTGTACAAGTGCTAAGTTTAATGCCATCAGCTAGGTGAAGTTCTGCCAAAGAAATCATGATAAGATTAGAGCAACCTTGTTTGAGATGGGTTCTGGAACAACACGGTCAACATAATGTTTTAGACGTTGACCGTTGACTTTAAAAGAATTACCTATCTAGGGTCAGAGATCTGAATAGCCCCGTTTGGAAATATCTAATCAATGATGAACAGGTCATTCCATTTTGACTTAAGTTTGTTGGGAAAGAGCTTAAGTCGAGAATCAAAGAGCCAAACCTTCTAGTTTGGCTCAAAGCTCTTGTGGGAAATCAGTTGGTCATGAATAGCTTTGGTCTGAGCATTATAGATCTTGGCATTCTCGTACACATCATTTCTAAGCTCTTCCAACTCAGATAGTTGGAGTTTCCTGGTCTTTATGGCTAAACTCAAATCCAAGTTGCAATGCTTGATTGCCCAAAATGCTTGATGTTCAATCTCTACGGGTAAATGGCATGCCTTTCCATACACCAGACGAAATGGTAACATGCCGATAGGCATTTTGTATGTTGTACAGTTGGCCCGAAGAGCGTCCTCAAGCTTTTGAGTCCAATCTTTTCGATCGGGTCTAACTGTCTTCTGCAGGGTGTTGATCTCCCGATTGGAGATCTCGGCCTGTTCGTTCGTCTGAGGGTGGTAAGTTGTGGAGATTTTGTGATTTACCCCATATTTTGCCAGTAAACTGTGGAACTGGGCATTTATGAAGTGAGTACCACCATCACTAATGATAGCCCTCGAAATCCCGAACTGACTGAAGATGTTTTTTTTGACGAAATTGATGACCACTTTGTGGTCATTAGTTCTGGTGGGAATAGCCTCAATCCACTTGGATACGTAATCAATAGCAACAAGAATGTACTGGTGTCCAAATGAAGGGAGGAAGGGTCCCATGAAATCGATGCCCCAAACATCGAAGATTTCGACAGGAAGGATTGGGTTTAGAGGCATCATATCTCTCTTGGTTATGCTCCTAAGTGCCTGGCATCGGGAACACGACCTCAAGAATTCTTGGGCATCCTTGAATAAAGATGGCAAATAAGATACAGATTGCAATATTTTTGCAGCCGTCTTTTTCTCGGAGAAATGTCCACCACACAGATGCATGACAAAACTCAAGTATACTTTGGAATTCATTCTCTAGAACACATCGGTGAATAATCTGGTCAGAGCCGATGAGGTATAGTTCAGGGTCCTCCCAGAAGTAATATTTAGCCTCAGATTTGAGTCTATCTCATTGTTGCTTGGTCCAATCTTAAGGGATTTGACCACTGGCCAAATAGTTTACTATGTCTACAAACCACGGGGTTTGGACACCTGACACTGCAAGAATAGCCTCGTCTGAAAAAGTATCAGCAATCCGAATATCCAGATAAGGAGAATAACTTATAAGTCTCGAAAGATGATCTGCCACCACATTTTGCACCCTGGTTTATCTTTGATTTCAAGATTGAATTCTTGAAGTAGAAGAATCCATCGAATGAGCTGGGGTTTGACATCCTTTTTGGCCAAGAGATTTCTGAAGGTCGAGTGGTCGGTGTAAATTATGACGTGAGACCCTAAGAGATATGCCCTGAATTTCTCCAAAGTAAATACTACACCTAGCAACTCCTTCTCACTAAAGGTATAATTCCTCTGGGCCTCATCCAGAGTTTTGCTAGCGTAGTAGATGATAGAGGGCTTTCTATCGATCTTTTGACCAAAAACAGCCCCGACCGCATAATCAGAAGCATCGATCATGATCTCAAATGGGGCTGTCCAGACCAATGGTTGCAGCACCGGAGCACAAGTGACTGTCGTTTTAAGAAAATCGAATGCCTTGCGGTATGATTCATCGAATTCAAATGGCATATATTTGGAAAGAAGGTTGCTCAAAGGGCGAGCAACCTTAGAGAAGTCCTTGATGAACCTCCGATAGAATCCCACATGACCAAGCAATGAGCGGATTTGTTTGACAGATGTGGGAGGAGAAAGTTTAGAAATAGCATCAACCTTAGCTTTGTCAACTTCGATTCCCCATTTAGAGATTATGTGACCCAAGATGATACCTTCTTGTGTCATGAAATGGCTCTTTTCCCAACTAAGGACCAATCTTATTTTGATGCATCTTTTAAGGATCAATTCGAGATTAGCCAAGCAAGAATCAAATGATTCTTCGAAAATAAAGAAATCATCCATGAAGACTACCATAAACTCTCCCACCATGTCAGAGAATATGGCTAGCATACACCTTTGAAAAGTTGTAGGTGCATTGCATAAGCTGAATAGCATTCTACGGAAAGCAAAGGTTCCATAGGGATAGGTGAAAGTCATTTTTTTCTTATCCTCGGGATGGATAGGGACTTGATTGTATCCCGAGTAACCATTTAGAAAACAAAAGTACTTTTGCTCGGCTAGTCTTTCGAGAATTTGATCGATGAAGGGCAAAGGGAAATGATCCTATTTCGTGGCTGTGTTCAGCTTCCTGTAATCGATACAAACCTTCCAAGCGGAAGCTGAATGAGTTGTGATAGATTCTCCTTTCTCGTTAGTCACAACAGTAATCCCAACTTTCTTGGAAACAATTTGCACGGAACTTACCCAAGGACTATCTAAGATTGGATAAATGATTCCTACGTCGAGTCACTTAATTATTTTTTTTCTTGACCACTTCTCGCATATTAGGGTTTAATATCCTCTTCATCTAGCGAGAAGGGCAGGATCCATCTTCCATGAAAATTCTATGATTGCAGTAAGATGGCTCAATTCCTCTAAGGTCGTGGATGATTCAACCAATTGCCTATTTGTGTTCATTTAGGACCTTGATAAGTTTAATATCCTGCTCCTTAGTCAATCTAGCACTGTTAATCATAGGGAGCATCTTTTTGGGTCCTAAAAATTGATATTTTAAACTCTCAGGCAATAGTTTCAATTCAAGCTGCTGTGGGTCTAAGATGGAAGGTAAGGATGATGCTGATGAAGATTTATCAAGAGGAAGAGGTTGAAAGTGAACAAAATCAATAACCTCTTCAGAATGTGGTGGGTTTGCCATAGAGGGTTGCAGGTTAGATTCATCGAGACAGGAGAAACTTTCAATTGCAGAAATAACCATACATGTCTCACTATTCAAGTTATCTTCCTCAAGTTCCTCTACAAATCCACAATCTTCAAATTTATTAATTGCCTTGAAAATATTTAATTTCAGTTTTCGATCCCCAAAGGCGATTTCCATGATACCGATCTCACAGTTGATATTGGCCTTAGCAGTAGCTGGGAACGGATGCCCCAGAATGATGGGTGTGTTCCTCAAATTCTCAAGTACATCCATGTCAAGGACAAGGAAATCTACAGGAAAATAGAAGTCCTTAACCTTGACAATAACATCCTCAATAACACCTTTCGGATTTGTGACTGAACGTCCATTAATTGCAGCGTTACTGAGGTTGGCCGAAGTTCACCTAATCCAAACTTCTAGTAAAAAGAAGTTGGAATTAGGTTAATGGATGCACCTAGATCCAGGAGTGCCCTATCAAAGGTGTAATCTCTAATAACACATGAAATCAAAGGGGCACCTGGATCTCTCTTTTTTGGACGAAGTTGATGCAGGATAACAAAACTAGCCTTCTCAGAGTGTATCACCTTCCTTGGAACAGATTCCCTTGGCTTACGCTTCTGGGTGCATAAATCCTTTAAGAATTTAGCATAAGCTGGTATGTGTTTGATAACATCGAGGAGGGGGATATTGATTTCAACATTCTTGAATATATTCAAGAGCTCCTCGTTAACATGCTTCTTCTTCCTAGGTTTAATAAAGGCCTCAGGAAAACGAACATGAGTCAGATCTTCAGAATCAGGTTCCTGAGCCTTGATTTCTTCTTTAGAATTCTCCTTTCTTTCCTCCAGCTCACCAGGATTTTCTTGACTAGAGCAGGGTAGGTGTGGGTCCTGGGTTTGCCTTCCATCCTCAATGTAACAGAGTTGGCAGATGCATACGGGTTTGGGTCTTAGGGAGGGTTAGAAAATATCAGAGGGGCTTGATTAGCCAAAACCCCCAGATTTGATGAAGCGGAAGAGGAAGGACCTTACTCAACCACTTGAGCATGTGCGTGTGGGTCCCTCTAGTTCCCATACCCTTGGGCTTGATTGCCTGGATTCTGTATGTTGCGCGGGTTGGGTATGGGTTGAGATGGCAAAGATCTGGGCTGATGGGTGTTAGCAATAAGCCCAGTTTGTAAGTTGTCCAGCGAGGTTTTCATTTGTTGCATGAGCTAGAGCATAGATCCTTGCATCTCTACCATTTGACGGTTCAAGTCAGCCTACCTTACGGGTTGACGAGCATTCCAAACTGGCTTATTGACCTGATTTGGGGGTAGCTGAGTATAAGCATGACCCTAAACCATTGGTCTTTGTGGAGCATAGTTGCTGGGTCAAAATTCGGTCTGCTACCTCAGATTTTTCTAGGAGAAGTTAGGGTGGTTCCTCCAACCAGGATTATAAGAATTGGAATATGGGTTGGACCTAACATTCTCCTGTACAGCATAGACATCCTCATAAGGCGAGGATGGAGAGAAAGAAAGAGAGGAATTAGAGAAACTGGGATCAAAGGCCCTAGTTTGGAACACGTGGGGTTCTGAGCAATGGTGGCTCACAGATTGAGCCACATCTAGTTGATTCACGAATTTTCGTCCAGAAGGAGCTTGTGAAGAATGGAATCCCAAATTCTGAGATTGAGTGGGTCGAGAATTGTTTGCAGAGTTTCCTGCCATCCACTCCATCCTTTTGGTAACCAAGTTCATCTTATCTAGTTTATTATAAATTAGCTCCATATCGAATAAATAAGAGTGATGGACCTCATTAACATTCGATCTGGGTTGTTAGGACCTGTTAAATGTATCTATGGAGGCATGATTGATTGAATTTTCTCTTATTTTCTCAAACAAATTGTGCGCACTATCTACGTTGTTGTTGAGGAAATTGCCTTGGCAAGAAGCGTCCACGTGATTTCTGAGTTGCTCAGTCAACCCGTGGTAAAAGATCTGCATGAGTTGCCATTTCGGCACCTCGTGGTGTGGACACATCTGCAATAAGTCCTAGAATCGCTCCCAGGCAACATGAAACTGCTCCCCCGACCGCTAGGCAAAAGTAGTAATCTCCCACCCTAGTGCATTAGTACTCCCAATTGGAAAGAATTTATTTAAGAAAGCTAATTTAAGATTTTTCTAAGTTGCTATTGGCCTTCCTATGGTCCTATACCAATGAGCAGCCTTATCCCTAAGAGAGTGGGGAATGAGCCTCATGATCATTTGCTCTTCATTCACATTTCATGCTTTGGTGGTCTGGACCAAAGTGGTCAAGTCCTCCAAATGTTGAAAGGGGTCATTAGAGCTAAGCCCATGAAAACGTTTGATCAGGCTTAACACATGGGGCTTGATTTCAATGTCTCTAGCTGGAATCTGGACACCAGGATGTTCCCCATAATTTGAAGGATCATAAAAATCCTTCAAGGGCTCAGTGCCTTGCATTCTCTGGAACCATTCTTGCATTCTCTGCATTTGCTCCAGCTGCCTTTGAAACATCTCTTGTTGATTCTGAGGTAGAGGAGCTTGTTGATCAGCCATGGGATCAATTTGGCTAAAATTCAATCTATGCCTCTTAAAATGATCTAATGATCCTTCCAATCAGGGATTCAATGACCTCCTTCCAAGCATAAACTAGGAAGAGGTCGGAAGGACTGGGGATAAGAATCCTGTAGCACAATAAAATAAGCTTATTTTTAAGTTGGGTAGCCTAAGGATCTACAGACTCTCATAATCTATCTTAAGATTATAAATAATTTACTCTACTTGTATCCAGTCAATCCAACCAATTAGAAGGAGAGGCTGGGGAGAAGGTTCCTCCTTCGACTTGTGCCTTCAGTTTTTAGTGTACCCCCCAATCGTGGTCGTTTGATGCTACTCCCCTAGCTAGACATCAGATTGACTAGTACAAGCAGGTTAATCGTGAGCAATCTCAATTTGGGCCCCGAAGAGCAAATCAGTCCTTAAGGCCAACGTCTAATCAACTTTAACTTAGGCTTAGGATTGTAGTGCTTATGAATTGTGGTAGGTCTTTAAAATGGGTTGTTCCTTTAATGATTGATTGAATATGTGTGAGTGCGCGCACAACCAGGGTTTTCAAGTAAGATTATTTAAATGAGTGGATTTTAAGGTTCAAATCTTGCTTAAGTAGATTTTAGGGTTTAGAATTAGGTAAATTCAATCAAGTTCCAGAGGCAAACCAGATTTTCAAAACATGGGTGAAGATATTTTCCTTTTGAAATCAAAAGTAAAGTGGAGTGCCTGGTATTGACCTAAATGGTAAACCCTAAGGGGAAGCTACTTGATGAGTTAATTTTAAATGAAGTGGTGCGGCCCAAACAACTCAAACAATTGTCCTTAAGGCACCACTGAGTTAGGCACACAAGTGGTTACCTAATCTGATTTCTACTCAATTATGTATTTGGATGTGTGTACCGATTCCACAAGTTGGAATCCTAGTTGAATAGATAAAAATCAAGTTAGGTTATATGCTTCGAATGTGGGTGTATGTAGTGTGTATGTTAATTTGTCCCACAAGAAGTATCTTTTTATTTGTTTATATTTTTTACGAGGGTGAGATGAGTGGGGGTGGAAATCAAAGCATCTAAACTAATCCTTGGGTTTATGCGAACACCTAAATTAATTAGGGTTTGAATTAGGGTTGTGGAATGAAATCTATGGAGGAGGGAAGAATAGGAAGTACTTACAGTTATCTTCAACTGCACTTTACTCCTCTCTACTGCTTGAAGATTCCCTATTGAGGTACCTGATGAGTGGCTACTCATCATAGCTAAAAGGTCGAAATTAAGCTAGATACTAAGCAAAACAATATCAAATTAACACATAAAAAGGGTTAAGTGTGGGAATTAAAGAAAAGACCTAAAACTTTTAATGTGTGTTAAAATCTCCTAATTAGGTCACAAAAATGAGATATTCTGAAAACTAAAGAACAAATGATGATCCATGCATCAATTGAACACATAAACAAGTTTGAAAAGACAAATCAGAAGTAAAATCAATGTCTTAAATGTTCAATTAAGCACATGTAAAAATTTGAAAGCAATTGGACATCATTTAGGCTTAGAAATAAATAGATTACAAGTAGGTCCTTCATGCATTACATTTCTACCCTTCAAAACTCCTTCTTGGACCTTTTTGCAAGCCGCAGGGACCCTTCTGTATGACTGCAGGGCCCTTCCGGTTATAGTTCTTCTCACTTTTGGACCTGCACGCTATTCTTCTACCCCTTCGTTTAAGGGTCTTCCTGCAAGTTTTCCCTCATTTCAGAGAGAAGTCTGTGTTCTTCACGCGCACTGTAGCGCGCGAAGAACACAGCCATTCTCGACCGTCCATCGCACTTTTGATCTCGATCTGCGGCTGGAATCAAATGGAACCTTCGCGCGATTCGGTGCATGCGTTCACCTCTCTTCCCAGATCTCATCTGACGGTCAGATCTCTCTCTTGACTCGCCGCGCGCTCTACCCATCTCATCCTCACCGCCGGCCTGATTCTGATTAACCTCACCCTTGCGGTGATCTCAGTCACTGAGCTGCTATTTAAGCACCTCAGTGGTGTCGCGCGCAGGGGATCGCTCCCTCCTACATCTCTCAGCGATCAATTCTTCCACTCCAGTCTCTCCTCCTCATCTAGACCCTGATTTCACAGCCACCGGCTGTGGAATCATCGCCTGCTCTCGACCCTCCTCGTCGCTAAGGACCTCGTAGCACCTGAGGACGACCCTGGAGTCTCACTAGCAGACTCTTCCCTCCGCTGGAGTCACCCTCCTCCTTTCTTCCTCCTTAGCCGCCGGCTAAGGACCCATAGGTCCCATTCTTCCTTTTAGTTTAGTTTTTAATTCTGCACAAGTAGTGTTAGATTTAGTTTGCAGTAGTTTAGAATAGATTTAGTTTTAATTGTTAGTGTTTAATGTTAGCTGTAGTTGGATTAGTCTTAGGAGTAGAATTAGTATTAGATCCCCTCCCTCACCTCCTCTGATCAGTCCAGATCAGAGGGGAAGAATCATCTGTTCACTATTCAATTTATCTCCCTCTTCATGTTTTGTTTTTCCCATCATCCAGATTCTGATTCTTGTTTTTTCCTTTTAACGACGAATTTTTCACCAATCACCCACACATCCTGACCCAATTTCAGATCTGATGGCGCACTGCCTCAGATCTGAAAGTGGCGTCACAAGCACCATTTGGGGCTTCTCACTCACTCCATTTGTTTCACAAAAGCCCCTCTGTTTTAAATGGATTGCCTCAGTTTGTCAGAGCACTTTTGATCTGGATTTTAAAGGATTTTTACTCTCTGAAATGTTTTGACAGATCTGACAAATTGAAAGGATTTTTGGTTTTCATTGTAGGCAAGGATTCTGAGAAGTTCTCTGGTGACAGAGAACCAATCAGAAGAGCCTTTCATAATTCTGTTTATACCTTGTTTTGAATGCATTCGCCAGCTTCCATTAAATTTCCTTAATGCATTCTTAGTCTCTTTTTGCTATTTCAGAACTGGCATGCACTATTTGTGTTGATGATCATTTCTGTATGGTGATTCTCTAACCTAAGGAGCTTTCCATACTCCTTCAGGTTGCAAGAAACTGGGATTGTGTTCCTTTGGTTTTAATTGATTGAGCTAAGTCTTCCTTCATGCTGTCTATGGCATTAGGAAGACTAACTCAATGCCATTTGCTGTTTTGATCTGAAAGGATGCTTCTGCTAAGTTTTTTTTCTAATGAGTGTTTGAGCTGAATTTACATGAGATTTTCGTGAGATTTAAACCCCTTTCAGATTTGGATTTCAACTCTGTAAATTGTAGTTTGTTTTGAATTTTATATTACTCCCAGTTATACAGCAACATGCTGCATATAGCAGCTACATTCCCCTCTTCTCTAAACTCCCTTCTTCTCTAAATTTCCCTCTTCTCTGTAGAATACTTTCCCCCTCTTCAAGTGGACTAACTGCAGCAGCAGTTAGCCATTTGACAGTGGCTTAAGCCACTGCCACTGTAAATAACACTAAAACAGCACATTGTTCTCTTCTCCATCTCCTCTGACAGTAGCTGAAGCTGCTGCCTAAACTCAAATAAAAAAAAAATCAATCAACTCTAATTCCCTAACTTTATACAAAAGCCTAATGGCATAGACTTATTTTAAAACTGTAAATACACCCATTCATAGTATTATAACTATAACTATAGCATATCAGTTAGATACATAGTTATACTGTAAATATGTATAAAACCTGTACAGAAATTCGTATACATATGTAATCTATGTAAAAATATGTATATATACTAATCTAGTATGTATGTATCTACTGATCTATGTATATATATATGTACAGATTTATATTTACTGATTTAGTAGCTAAGTTAATAGGTTAGAGCAATAATCAAGTAAATAAACCTATAAACTAGGGAATATATATATATATATGTATATATTAAGTAATTTAAGTTAGTCAAAGTATAATTATACCTAGTATAACTTACTGTAACTTAGTTTTAATTATAAACTACACAGAATTGCTATTTTAGCCTAAATAAAACATAAATAAATTCGTAAAAATACAATAAAAATATGTATTAAATACTTAAGTATGTAAGTTAAAACTGTTTAAGGTCAATTAGACCATTTACTAATTATTTTATAAGTAATTAACTATTTAATCACCTAAATCAACCTGTATAATCAGCCTAGTTTAGCGAATTTATTTATATAGTAAATATATTTAAAATTCAAAATTAATTAATCAATTATGTAGTATTATGTAAATATTTTATTTACCATATTTTATTTTATTTTTTTTAATAATTTATGGCCCCCAAATCGAGGGCCAAAAACGCACACAGACGCAGCTGCGTCTGGTTTCCAGCGCACGATGTGGCGCTGGAATAGTGCCACATCGTGGGCTGCAAACGAAACGCAGCTATATAAATAGAATTTATGCTATAGCTTAGTTAGTCGTCATGGCGCCGGGCGCCCGAAACTTCACCTGTTCCGTCTGATCCGATAACCCGATTCTGATATGTGCTGAATACTGAATGCGTGATTCCTATGTGGGGCTGGGAGCCCGAGTGTGTGCGAACTTATTGAAGGCGTTGGGCTGAGGCCCTGCGCTGATACGAAAACGTAATTAAGCACCTAATCTGAGATTAGGGCGCGCTTAGTAGAGGTCTGGTCCCACCCTAAGGGTGCTGTGTATCCCTCGAAAAGTGCGCCCACTAATTAAACACATTTTACACTAAGGACTCTCCACCGCAGCCTCTGAAAGACTACACAGAACAAAATGAAAGGACAGACGACTTAAAAAAAAAAAAAAAAAAAGAAGAGATAACACGAGATAACAATAGAAAAGACTCTGTACATATGTAAAATTAAACCCACATAATTACTAACAGAATAAAACGACACTATAAATGTCGCTAAAGACCTCAGTTTGCTTCTTTAGGTTGTATATAGTGTTTTCTGAGATTTAGCGACGTTTATATCTGTCACTAAAACTGATATATATGTCACTATAAATAAATGACTAGTAAGTTAAGTTTTTACACTATGGTATCCTAATGTAGTATGAACTAACATATTAGTGTTAAGAGTATAACTTGTAAATACATAGTTTAGAGTATAATAATAGATTGTTTGATGCTTGTTCATAGTTAGCATTTTTGCAAGCACTTCTTAGCAACTAGGTAAATAAAACATTCATTCATTCTTTAAATGTAAAGTTTCTTTTTGAATAAGAAGACAATTTTGGAGATAATCAAAGAGTGACCGAATTAAATTCAATAAATTGCCTCCCAGAGAACGACCTGGAACAAAATCAGTAAAAATTAGATAAATAAGCAAATGATAATAATGGTTGTAATGACTGGAACTCACCCATACTCACCACTATACGACATCCTTAATGTTATATTATACACCCTATACTACAACGACATGATCAACAATTATTACCAACAAACATTTACAATCATTTTCACTATCAGTACCTGCAAAACAATATAAGTGAAATAAAAGCAAGTTAGAAAATAATTAAGCGTGTGAAATGCGGAAAGAAAATCAAGATTCGTTGCCTCCCCAGTAATGGCGCCAAAATGTTGAATAGGAAAATCGTCACAAACGGAAGTTGAGTTTTGAAAACCCATCATTGTAATGTGATTTGCGAAGAAATCCATCAACAAATAAATTTTGCTGAAACTTGAAAAGAATTCTGGGTCGAACACAGGGAGGCTACATTGATTTGAAATCCACAATTATATGTTTTTTGTTATTTTTGTTTAGAAAGCGAGATAATCACAATGAATTCGATATTAACAATAAAAGAGAGATAACAAACACTTTATAATATGGATAATGCTTTTGCAACCAGAAAGCGAGAAATATTACAACTAGAAAGCAGTAAAATCTACTTTAGAAAGTAGTAAAGAGAAAGGAGGTAGGAAGTTATCCTCCTTGACGGTTGCTTGGAGGACAAGCCGGACGGGGCGACGCCTGGAAGACGAAGGGTGAAGACAGAAGACGGAGAATGAAGTGGGAAGAACCTGGGGTGAGGCAGGGCGTCATCGTCGCAGGATCTACTTCCGAAATGGGGGCAAGAAAAGTTTGATTTTAACTCTAGACGAGCATCCCGGGTTTGGGACAAGCTTCTTTAGAGCTTTGGAGAGGGAGATGTAGATTCCCTACTAGGAGGGGTTGACGTAATAAAATGCGGAATAGAATATAAACAATTTCACAAAAATCAATCACACAAGGTACATAATTATTTTTAGGTGGAAACCCAAACCGAGTGAAAATCATCACCTAACCCTCTCGAGTTAGGATTTTCCGATCAACCAAGTTGATCAAATCCACTAAACGAATCACTTAAATGAGGGTGATTCAACCTCAATTACAACCACGCTACAAGTGCGATGGTAGCGTTCCTCAACCTTTTCTCTTCACGAGAAGGATTTTGTCCCATGAAGGAGACGGGAATTCGCAAAGTGAATACCCAACCAAATAACAAAGTAAAATAACAAATATAGTCCTATAGAGCCAACAAAGATTTAAACCTAGCTTCTATAGGAATTAGGAAACTCCCCTTTGCAAGGAGTGCGTTGAATTGATGACGCGGGTGCGTGAGCCACGCGACGGCGCAACGTCGCTCTCGTGAACTACGGCGGGTGAGTGGGTGCGCAAAGGCTTGATGCTCTCAAGATGTAGAACTTGAGCTTGGAGAGCAAGAGCTTCTTTTTCGATACAAAAGAGTGTGAAAGTGTATTACTAGGTGTGTCTTGTGTATCTAGGTGTGTCTAGGTGTGTATTTGTGTGCAAGAGGTTCCTCTCTATTTATAGAGGCCTTAGGAAAGCTTTGGAAGGCTTTGGAAAGCTTCCATAGCCGTTGGGTGCAAAACCCAAGAGAATCAGGCCGAAATTAGGAACAAGGATTGCACTGACAAGGTTATCAGACGTCCGATCCTAGCATCAGACGTATGGAAGATCACTTTAAGACGTCTGAAAATAATATCAGATGTCTGATTATAGGCAGGTTTCTCCCTGACTTGAATCAGATCTAAACAGGGTTCTAGTGCAAGTCTATCAGACGACATATAGGACGTCTGGCACTATGTCTGAACGTCTGGAAACCTACTTTTCTGCGGGAATGGATTTCCAAGAGTTCCAACGGCTAGAAAATCTCTGAGAAGAGATTTTGGGTCAGCCGAGGCAGAATGGTCATTTATCAGATGTCTAGAAAGGTTTAAGGACGTCTAATAAGACTCTAACGGTCATATCCTTCAGTGTTTGCTAAGCCAGCCAACGGTCCACTAATTGGACGTCTGGAAAAAACATCAGACGTCTGGTCTAAGGTATGGACGTCTGATTTCATCAGACAGAGCTAACAAGTCCAGCCTAAATGTTATCAGACGTCTGAATCAACAGTTAGACGTCTTAAAACACATTATCAGACGTCTGATGTTGGAATTAGACGTCTGGAAAAGCTGTTTGAACCCTTTATTGGTTTTCTATGTTCTCTATAGAAAACCTAAGTATCCTAGGGTTGTGTTGGTGTTCCTAGGACTACTGTAAGGGTACTTTGAGGCTCTTTAACATGAATTTAAGTAACAAAAATAAAGAGCAACAAAAGAAACGAAAAATACAAATACTACAAGTGAAGGAAATCTATCCTATTCTTCATCTCCTTCCTTCTTCAAGCTATCGCTCCTCGCGAATCTCCTCTGTTCTCCATCAAACTCCAATCCATCCTGGATGCGAGCTCGAACTCCGTCTAATCATGTCTCCATTTGCAATTGACCTGAAATCTAAGATTCCAAGTGCAAATGTTAAATGACACGTGTTTTGTTATCATCAAAACAAATGATCGTGGTGCTCTAGCACCAACAGAAGAAAGGTGAAGGGATGAATGAAATGTGAGGGGCGTAGGCCTTTTGTAGGTGTAGAGGTTGGGGGCAAAATGGTCATTTCTAGTTAAAAATTTTAATGTAGGGGCCTTTAGTGACAGATTTAAGCATCACTAAAGACCCCGAACGTGGCCTTAGCTCGTGCACACTCGCTGCCTCTTCCTCTCCCGTGCTAAAAAATGCCTGCGCACATCCAGACAACCTCAGCCGTTTGATCTTGCGATCGATGGCTGAGAATGCATTGTGCCCATGTCGTCAAAACGCCCCCCACGTGCAATCACGCATGTAGAGGTGCGTCTGATCGTGCGTGCTGGGCTTCTCGCATCTGGGCATGCCACATGGCGCTCCTGCCGCCACCTGATGTGCATCTTAGTGCTGAGATCAACCGCGCCCTGTGTTCAGCTGATTTGAGGCACTTGCGGGGGCTCGAACGTGCGACCTCCGCGTCGCCCGTGGCTTCAAGATTGCTGCGCCATCCTCACGGATGGTTGCGGTTATGAATTAAGGCATGAGCATCCATGGCTGTTGGATCAAGATCCAACGACCTAGATCTGATCGTGTGGTTGAGGAGAGAGAGAGAGTAGGTGCCTTTGGCCAGTGTGGGTGGCTGAGATGGCGCCACGTGGTGCCATATTGGCCATCCATCTTTTGTGTCTTGTAGATGGTGCCACGGATGTCAGATTGGACCAATTTTCACGCCATTGGGCTGCGATCATCGATTCAAACCGATTCGTGCGGTCGGATTTGTCATCTGATGTATGGATTTACACCATATTTTCTCCTTGATCTCTGATCTTCCTCGAATTATATCTGATGCTACGGAAGTTCGATCAAGGCAATCTTGGAGTCGCTGAACTCCGATTGTCACCTTGATCAAATTCGTATGGTTGGATCTTCAATCCAAGAACCCAATTAAGTGTCACCCTATCCCTGGCCACCAAAAAGAAGAAATTACTATACAATTTGTAAAATTTGTATGTTATGCAGTAATTACAATGTATGATGCTTATATGATACTAAGAACATGCATTAATAGACATTTTTGACTATTCAGATGCATACACATTAGCCACCATTTAGATGCATATTTGTTTCTAGTTGTTCTTTAGTTTCGTAAAGAAAAAGAGAAAACACGAAAAAAAATTACAAAAGATAAAAAGACCAAAAATATTAGGTTAGCCTAGACCTAGTTCAGACGAATGGATTTCTAATCTAGAAACTTTCACATTTTCAAAAGTTGCCTCCCAGAGACGAACGACCGACACTCGAATAAGAAGAGATAAAAATCAATCGACATGAGTTTCATACAAAACAAATTTTTTTTGTTGGGGTTTAGTGCGAACTATACTATGATGCATGTCAAATTATTTTTCATGCCCAATCGCTGATCAAATGGCACTGTTGCTGAGGAGGCACGACGAGGATTTTTAGATTTAGATATCATCTTTGTTTAACCTTATTTTAATTTGTTTTTGTTTGATTAGGTCAAGTGAGGAGTCTGCGCACACATCGACCGTGGTGAAGACCACAAGTATGTCTCCTTTACTCCTTGTTTAATGTTGTCTTAGGTTTTGTTAGAAGAAAAAATCTCTCAAAAAAAAGAAAATTGGATCAATAATTGGTGTGGGATTGATTTGTATGGTCATATAACATATAACAACACGAAACCTTATTTAGAAATTTGTCTAGGCATTTTTGTTGAAATTAAAAATTAATTTATAGACTAACCAGAGCTCAAAAAAATATGAAATTCGAGGTTTAGTAAAGGTTTTCAAGTTAGCTTTCCAGAACCACCTTTTATTAGGCAACATTTGCTCTGTATAAATTTAGAAAAATCAAATAGTGGACATAGGTCAGATCTACCCAAAATCTGATTTTGTTCAACTTTGGGAATTTATTGTGCCCACTATAGAATTCCAATTAACCTGAATCTATGAGGTTCGAAAGCCAATGAAACCTAGTTAAACAATATTTTCAAAAGAATTTTTGGGTATGTATTTCTACTGGGAATTTCTGAATCATTGATAGGGTGTCTATTTAGCCTATTTGACCCCTTGAAGCTATAAAAATTAGATAAAATTCTAATAAATAGTAGAAATTCCAAAAAAATACTCCGTGGAACTCCGATTAAAAAAGGAATATGTGTGTTTTTTATAAGGTTGGTGATATTCTAATTCCTATTTTGTTCTGTGGTGTCTTTTTAAGGCTGGTCAATGTTTGAATGGCTTAGTTTTGTAGAATCATAAACCCAAGGTATCAACTTTAGTGTTTAATATTTTTTCTAGATACCCACATTAACTTGTTTGAGCCTGATTTAAATACAGCTGCCTAGTTGGTGAGGTTGGCTTTTATTGGTTAACCCCCTCAACCACCTTAATTAAAATCAATTCACATCTTTACTTAGATAATAACTAGGCTAAACAACCACTTGGGAGCTAGAGTAATTTAAAGAATAAAACTCAAACCCATGCTTGCCCTTACATCTTTGCCTTAACTCATTAACAAGAACAACTTGTAAAAACAAGTTGATTTAAGAGCTTAAACTCTAAAATCTGATCATCTATTTAAGAGGACCACACCTTTTCTCCAAGACACCAAGCCTTGTCAAGTTCACCAGTCCCTTGTAGCTGGTAGGAGGTCACCAAGACCTCTATTGTGTCTTCTTCAACAAGACCTCCTACTTTCCACTCTCCTATCCCTATCCATTCTTCTTGTTCGTCCTCTTCTCTTATTCCTCTAATGGCCTGAATTCCTTCTTCATCCCTCTACCCCAACTATCAATATCCTCAAACTTCACCCGCTCCCAACCCAACCATGACACTAACTTCTCTTGGGTGGGAAACTACTCATCAACATCTGAGATATGATTACTTTACCCACACTCCTTATTCCCTAGTTTTCTCAGAACCCAATCCTTAAGGATCTAACCCCTATCTGAACTAGAATCGACCTATAGGTCTCAACACCACAACTCAAGCAAATGCCTTACTTGAATTAAGGAAGCAACTCCAAGAAGTCCAAAGGAAATGGGATGATCAACTTGCCAAGATAATGCAATGCTAGACGTAATCACAATTACAACAACAAACTCATCCCCTCAGGTACAAGAGACTTGAACTACCTAGCCTAGTGGATCTAGTGACTCATCTTCAAGACCCATTGACCAATTAGGACCCACTAGCAACTCCATAGACTCTTGGTACCCTGGGGAGGTATCCTAGACTCAGCAAGCCCAGAAGGCACCATTGGACCTACTTCATAACTTGGATAAATCATTCGGGGAATGCACCATTTTTGACACTCCTATACCTGATGATATTACACTTAAGGTTTGGATCAATGGATCATAGGTACAAGACTAAACATATGTTTCTCAATCAACTCCCTATATAGTCAGTCCCACTTAGGGCAGTACACAATTGAACTCATGTACGAATTCGTACAACCATGAGTGGAGAAACAATCTTGACCTTTCATGGCCACCACAGAGACAAAATCATTCTACAGGTCAATCTAGTCCTACCCTGAATTCCACTCAATCCATCTTATGGCAACAGTCCAGTCCAACCAACCCACTATTACACTGGATACTATCATGATCCTTTTGGTTGACTGGGACAAGAAAAATGAAGAAAAGGCTGACTTATCTAACAAAAGAAATCCAATCTCTAAGGGACCAAATCAGGAGACTTCAAGGATCTTCCTACTCCTTTATGTAGACTCCTCACTCCTACCCTCCACCCCTACTTTCGATCCCTCCAATCTATCACCTTTGCCAATGTGCAAGTGCTAGTTCCTTGACCCTCAGAAATAAGAGAAAAATAAGAAGCCCATCTAAATGATATGATATGGGCCTATCTAAAAATACTAAGGTCAAACCTGCATCAAACTCTGACTCAGACTCTAAAGAGAGAAAGAAGAAAAAGGCCCTTGAATCTAATGTCACCTCTTTACCCTTTCTTGAGGCCTTAAAGAAAGAATCAAAGCAGAAGAAAAAGACTTGCTCACCAAAAGTGGTAGTGTTGTCATAAAGTTAGTGCAATTATTTTGGGCAGTCTACCTCCTAAAAAGACCAACCTTGGAAAACCTCTCATATCTTGTGCCATCAAGAGATACATTTTTAATAGAGCCCTTGTGGACATGGGGTCATCAATTAGTTTGATTCCTATTACGCCTTTTAGCACATCAAGCTTGGAGATTTGCACCATACACCACTGACTAATAAATTGGAAGATGGCTCCACCAACATACCTTGGAGGTTAGTGTATGATGTCATTATTAAACTGTAAGGTCTTAGCTTCCCGATTGATTTTATTATATTGGACATGGACATACTGGAGAAGTGATTGATTCGATTTGCCATATCAAAATTAATAATTGCAATCAAAATCGAATATGAAATTTTCATTGAATCATGGTGGTGAAAAATGATCGAATCATCAAAATATAATGAGAATAAAATCACATATAGCGGGGGGTATTGTCGTATCCACAAGGAGGCTAATCACACACATCAAGATCTCATTATTTGCAAATAAAACACATAACCAGAACTATATAATGGAAACATGGTTCACATTTCATCACAAACAAAACAAAAACTTGCATAACGATAAATTGAAACAAAAGTAGCACAAAACGTAGTAACTCCCCTCACATGTAGAGAACACGGGTGAGGATAGTGGCAGTTGCGGCATCGTTGGAAATCGGAAGTGGCACACCTACATGCCCCTTGCGCTGTCACTGCGAGGAGGCTGTCGAGTTGGTGTCGGCTATTATTGTGGTCGTGCAGTGGCTGTGGTTGCGGATTTAAACGTTACTCAAGCCTCCCATGTTGTCACTGCAAGGAGGCGCAGGATGCATGGTCCCATGGTAGCTGCTCGGAGGAGCTAGGAGAGGGCAATGGAGATGTGGTGAGGAAGGTGGCCGACGCAAGGGGAGGCTGATGATGAAGACGAAGAGTGGTAGTGCTTGTGTGGTGGATTGTGGAGGGCAATGATGGAGGTGGGTTGTGGTCGTGGCGGTAAGGTGGTTGTGGCGATGGAGTTGAGGAGGATAGACCACTGGTCTGAGGTTGTGAGAAAGTGGAGGGCAGTGAGGAGGGGAGGGAGGTGGTTCTTGTTGGTGGTAGAGATCGATGATGGTGAGGAGAGAAGGAGCCACTAGGGCCTCCCCTCGAGAGGTCATGATCGATAGCCCATTTCCTCTCGTGTGCGAGCCCCCTTAGGGCTTGTGCGAATCGTGAGGGGTGATAAGTCCACTTAAGTAGATCATTATTAGGTCTAAAAGTATTAGTTCCATATTATTTATATTCATTAGTTCATGCATTTTATCTTGTAACAAGTGCACATGTTAGATTGTAGTTTTGAGTACATTTTGTTTTATTTTGCACTTGCATTCAGTGAATTCAGAAGCTATGTGGCACTTTAATACTACACGCTTGCGTGCAGGCGCAATTTGGGAAAAAGAGATGCCAAGGCCGAAGAAATTCGGTTGGACGTTGATGCTATCCTCTAAGACTGGCGGGCCCTCTGCAATTCCACCTCCACTCTTTATGCATCGGCCCTGTGACCTCTCCCCACGGAAAGGGAACCCAACTTCTATATTAGGTCACGGCTAATTAAAGTAGAGGGAATTCAAATTCTATGAGATTGTGGCGCTGATTCAAGTCATGTCGCGGAGGAGGGAGTATAAATATTCTCTTCTTCTGGTGCGAGGGGCATCGGGGGGATTCCTAGGGGTAGCCGACCCTTGGAGCAAGGAGAGTTGACCCTTTTCACCGTGGCAGTAGCGTACACCGTGAATCTTGATGCAGACTGTGAAACTCTTGCGAGCTCCGCCATCTCCTTTACTCACCATAGACGGGTGTGCATGGTGACAGCGTGCACACATCCACCACGCTCGCCCACTATCGCGTTCCCTCGTACCGCGTCCATCATCGTGACCGCCTCCGCGATCTCCATCTTCATTGGTCTCGCACTGCCACTACTCTTCCTCGACGTCAAACGCACCACCACTCCTTTTTCTTCTTCTTCTTCTTCTTCGTCTTCTTCTTCATTCTCCCACGTTTCCTTCCTTAGAGAACCCATCACCGCCACCTTTACCACCGCCGTAAACCACAACCTCCGGCCGCCATCCTCGACGCCGACCTCACTAATGCCACATCCATGCTCCGCCGTGCCCTCGCCCGACGTTGACGGTGGCCAGCAGTATCCCGAGTGCCACCTTCGGCCACCCATCATCGCCGACCTTCACGTGGCCAGCCGGCCACGTGTGGCCTCCTCGACCCGAGCCGCCACCACCATCGAGACGCTCCTCCTCCGACACATCACCGGCCGCCACGTCGCCGACCGATCTCTCCTCCACGCATGTGACTCCTCCCACCATCCTCCCCTGTTTTTACACAGTACGTGCTGTGTTAGTTTGAATGAGGGGTCGAGAGGAAAAGAATGAAAACATTGGATTTACGTTAATGTTCGTCATGCTCGATCGGGGCTTTAAAGAATGTCACGTTGTAATATAGCCGACAAAACGTTCAAACAAATAGAGAATTTTATTACTCGAAAATCGGAACATCCGAGGTCGAACACAAGGAGCAATTGGAATTTACTACTAATCAAAATGTAATTGAACACTCTAATTTACTCAAAACTTAAATTCAAACATGAATGTATGCGGGTAAAGAGTAATTAGGACAAAAGAGTAAAACTGATCTTGTGATCTGACGTCTTAAAAGTATTTTCCCTTCTTTGATTATTCTTCTTCTTCGGATATGCTTTCTTTCTGCTGTAGTCTTCACTTGGCCTCTTCTTTCTCTGCAGTCTCTCTTCTCTTTTTCCTTCAGCCTTCTTCTTTGTAGGCTCTTCTTCTTCTTCTCTTCTGATCTACAGGTCTTCTTCTTGCCTTGATCTTCTTCCTGCCTTTGCTTCTCTTCTCTGCCTTGCCTTCTTTCTTCTTGGCTTCTGCGGAGGCTTCTTCTTCTCAGCAGTCTCTCCTTCTTCCTTCAGATCTCTGCCTCTTCTTGTACTTCTTCTTCCTTGCAGCTAAGTCTTTCTTCCTCAACGTTCAGCCTGCCTACACAGAGAGCAAAACCTACCCTTTCCCCTCTACCCGAACATCTCTCTCTCTCAGCAATTCACTCAGGGACGCTCTCCCAGAGCCAGACGGGTAATCGGGTCGGATTTCGCACCCGGGACCAGGCGCAACGGCAGGTGGGGTGATGTGCGAGGTGTGCTCAGGATGGGTCGGGTCGGATCCCGCCAGATCCGCGAGGTGAAACCGCGGACGAGGCGAGTGGGTTAGGTGAGGGACCTCACCCCTGTGCGTTCGGAGGCAACTAAGCAATATCACAAATTCAACTTGTGGGACTACCCATGCTTTGCGTTTCAACGATGTGGGACTAAAGTCTCTGCCCCGCTCTCGCGCGTGCCCGCAGATCCTTCGTGCGATTGCTACAGCTGCAGACTTCGCAGCGCTCCTTGCTGAGCCAGACCTCTTCGCACCGCTCGCGCGAGTCTGCTGCGCTTGAAGCCTGGAAGACCTGACGCCTGGAGCTGCTGCGAAGCTGCTTCAACCTTCGTCAATGGCGGCAGGAGCTTTGATACTATCAAACACAAAACGAGCCTCTCGGCTCAATTAGACCAGCTGGGGACCTTTGCCGTGGCACGGTGAAGGTGGTGAGCCATGCGGCAGGCCATGGGATGGCCTAGGCGTGCGTGCCTAGGTCAACCTGTGGCCGGAAGTGTGGGGTTGTTCGGTGGACTGTGGTGGAGGTGTAGAGGGATGGCTGATGGGCAGAAGTTGTTCCCTGTGGTGAGGCGGAACTTATGAGTCGGTTGGCGAGCCGTGTGGAGGGGCGGAATGGTGGATGCGGCTTGCCGGAGGTCGGTCGGAGGCGAGGAAGATGGAGGTGGTCAGCGATGGTCGAGGGGCAATTAAATGAAATAACAGGGGGAAAAGAGAGAGGGGAAGATGGAGAACAAATCTAACCTACTTACAGGGACGAAGGGGACGGAGAGGCGGACAGCTGTACCTGCTGTCGTCGGAGAAGACGTTGCCCAGTGGAGGAGGACGGCAGCGACGACGAGGCTGAGGCGGCGTGTGCGGGTGTTGCGCGACGCGAAGGGGAATCAGGAAGATAACTCTGCCACTGGTTTTGTGGTAGAGCGAAGAGGGAGGGGAGGGGGGCTCGCCGGAGTTCGCTGGGTTCTTGGCCGGAGAAGAAGAGACGAATTGGAGGTGGATGTTCGGCCAAGTCAATCTGAAATTGAGCGGCCGGAGGTGTGGGTTCTTTTATAGGAACTGGGCCGGGTGCTCAGAGCGTGGAGGGCACGCCTATTGCCTCTGATGGCTCGCCGGAGTAGGAAAGAGGTTAAGATACCCAAATCCCTCGTGCGTTCGCATGAGAGATTGGGTTCACACCAGAGATTGTGATTGGCCGTAGATGGAAGGGAATTCCTCAGAGAATCTCCCTTCCATTTCTGGGAGGGGATCTCTGAGGAATCAGAGAGTAATCCCTCTCTAAACCTCGCCGGAGGTTGCTTCTACCCTAACAATGGCGGCAGGACCTGATTGCAAATGTGACGAGGAAATTAGGGGGCTCTCTGCAAGGAGTTTCAAAAGATAGGGACCAAGTTGTGATTTGGGTGTACTAAATTGCAAAGTAGGTCAAGATGACCTCCCCTTAGGTACAAATTTTGGTATAAACCTAATTTGGACCTAAGGAATCCAATGGTGAAGTTGGATTTTAGGTTTGACCTCGTTTGATTGGACATTTTGCGTAAAAACCCAAATTAGGTTACTTGAAGAGCTAGGACCCTAATCTAGGTCAAACTGGGTTCCAAAGGCCAAATTAAGTGTTCTAAACCCTAGAGGATATTTTTCCATGATTTTTAGAGGGTTTACTTGATTTTTATCCTAACCGAAACCTTGTTAATTTAAGCGGATCTGTTTTAGGGTTACCAAATGTCATTTAATTCCTAAATTGCACATAAACCCATTTCTGATTGACTCAACCCACTTTTTATCTTATTTAGACCTTTTGAACTATGTTTTGCCTCTGAGAAATCCCGTTTATGCACTGCAATGGTAGAATTGCAGTTTTAACCTTTAATTCATATTTTCTTCTCAAAGCACTTATTCCTTCATTTAGGCCTTCTTCTAGGTTATGTAGGAGCTTTTATCTTCTTTATTGGGTCAAAATGAGCTACTTATGGCTCATGATGAGGCTCTCATCATACCCCCATGCCTAGCATTTGCTAGTCTCTTAGCAAAATTTCAAGGTTTTAACTTCTATTCTAGACCCAAAGTGTCTGTCAATAATCATGATAAGTGCTTCTCTTTTTCTTTTGTGATTAGGTAGGAATGCCGACAATAGGCCTAGAGGTACTCAAGTACCAACCAAAATCCGGAGCTGACCTGCTTTAGCCTCAGTCCTCCGCAAAGGCTTCTAAGGCCCACAAAAACTAACCTAGGGTTTGTTGGACTCCGCGGTTAAAACACCCGTGCTTGAGACATTTGTAGCCAAAGTTCAATTTGCAGTGCATTTTTGTAAGAGAGAGATAGAAGATTTATTTGTTTGGAGAGCTTTTCTCTCTCTTTTCTTTTTATTTCTAGCTTCGGATTAGCTTCTCAACACTGTCTGTATCGGATTTCTCGTCCCCATCATCAATCCTCAAGGGTCCCTGGCTTTCGAGATTTCGAGATAATCCCGCCCATGGCAACCCCCAGAACCCTGGCTTTCGAGATTTCGAGATAATCCCACCCATGGCGTTCCGTGGCCGAATTCAGACCCTGGCGATCGACATTTCAGGATAATGCCGCCCATGGTTTTTGAACCAGCAGAGTGCTTACATGCCCCCATTAGGATATTTAAATATCCTAAGAGACAAGCACCGAGGAGACGATATGTTGTTACGCATCTTCAAGGGGAATTTCCCACCTCTCCGCGCTGGGAACTCGTCCAAATCAACTTGTGCTGATTGGCCGCTCCTAATCTAGTGACTTTTTCATAACATTAAACGCTTTTGCGTGATTTTGATATTTATGCGCACTGAACCAAACTGTGTGTGAATTTGGGGTGCTTAGGTTACCGAATCCCGCAAACCGGAGATCAGTTAACGAGGCCGAATACTTCCTAAGCCTTAGACCTCTTCAATATCAGGCACATTGTATTCTATTTGGGTTGGGAATCCACAACCATTTTGTACCTCAAACCCGAGATCAGATTTATCCTCGATGTTGTCCCAAGATAGTTCCTCCTCTGTTTGTGGTATATACGGGTATTTCTGGTCAATAACTTGTTTTACTAATCTCATTATCTCTTCTCATTTTTCAAGACTATCTTGGTGTTGCTTTCAAAGTCGAGGGTTTGTCATACATTGAAGGTATTCAATATTGTGCAGTTTTTCTATCTCAATGTATCCAGTAATGATCAAGTCACGGGATGATCCTTTGTTGGCTTCTGCTAATAGTACTTGGGCACAAGTTATGACAAAGGTTGTGGTTGTTGGGACATCAACCTGAATGTTTCCTACTGTTGTTGAGGTTTCTTCATTTTCATAGAATTTCATGGCATCCTCAATCATTTTATCTCTCATGGATCTCTGATATTCAGGTGGTCCTAAGTGGTTTGGCTGCATATTTGGATCAGGTGGTGGAGTCAAGATGTAGAATCAGAGTTTGAATCAAGATGTAGAATCAAGTTATGAAGCGATCAGATCTGAATAACGAGTCCCACTGAAAATGTGTATGTGTGCTCTAAAGAGAAAAGATGAGGGACTGGAGATGTTTTTGACCCAATCAAGACACCCAAAGATGTTTGGATGACTATGGAGGTTCAGGGTAGATGGACCCCTGGATCAGAAGATCGTCTACCTGAGAATTACCTGGGCAGCCAGAGAGGGAGAGTCCCGCAAAGACCCCTACACGGTAGAGCGTCCCCACGGGTTACAGGGTTTCCCCCACCCGACCTCTCTTGTCACTGCGGTTCCAAGTAGACCAGAATGGGGACCTTGACCTCTTAAGTCTACCACTTTTATTTCAAAGGTGCTTTAGGGTTCTCACTTGAACTTTAGATGTTTTGATATTGTGACCTAATTTAGAGGTTGGTTGACCCAAGGGGTCAACTTCACCTGACCTGTCCTATAGATGGTAGAATGATTCTTGGTTTAAAGCCTAGAGATCACCCTGATTTGACTCCCAGGTTATTAGGTCCAGAAATTTTAAGATTCAAGTGATTTTAGAGCTTTTTTTCTTAGGGTTTGTCTTGTTTAGCTTTCTTCAATCAAGGTCTTAGGTAGCACACTGATGCGGGAGGGTTTATTTCCTTTTATGCAGGCATGTGTGACTAACACTCCAAGATCCTACTGTAGAAACCCTAATTTGGTTCTATTTCCAATCCTCTTTTTCTTTTTGAAAAGGTTCTCTTTGGACTTTAAAAGCAAGAAATGTGTTGTCCACAGAGATTACGCATTATTTCTATTAGGCACATGAATTTGTGAGATGGAATCTAAAAAATCGCTCCAACTTCAAGATGAATTAAAAAATTTTCGTAAAATTAGGAAATGTTTGCCTTAAAGATGGTGATTACTATATAAAGAAGGCAATTGATTCCTAAATTGATTTTTCTTCCTTTTGTCTTTTCAGGATTAAGGGATGATTAAGGAAGAAAAGAAATTACCTGCCTTGGAGTGGTTGACTTGCGGGAGGGATTTTCTCGTGAAATACCTGCAAGATCAAAACAAAGCAAAGTAGGGCAAGTTAGTGTTCAATATGATAAAAAGAATGTAGAGACTAATGGTAAATTGCGCGTTGCTCCCCGACAACGGTGCCAAAATGTTCGTCACGCTCGATCGGGGTTTTAAAGAATGTCACGTTGTAATATAGTCGACAAAACGTTCAAACAAATAGAGAGTTTTATTACTCGAAAATCGGAGTATCCGAGGTCGAACACAGGGAGCAATTGGAATTTACTACTAATCAAAATGTAATTGAACACTCTAATTTACTCAAAACTTAAATTCAAACATGAATGTATGCGGGTAAAGAGTAATTAGGACAAAAGAGTAAAACTGATCTTGTGATCAGACGTCTTAAAAGTATTTTCCCTTCTTTGATTATTATTCTTCTTCTGATATGCTTTCTTTCTGCTGCAGTCTTCACTTGGCCTCTTCTTTCTCTGCAATCTCTCTTCTCTTTTTCCTTCGGCCTTCTTCTTCGTAGGCTCTTCTTCTTCTTCTCTTTTGATCTACAGGTCTTCTTCTTGCCTTGATCTTCTTCCTGCCTTTGCTTCTCTTCTCTGCCTTTCCTTCTTTCTTCTTGGCTTCTGCGGAGGCTTCTTCTTCTCAGCAGTCTCTCCTTCTTCCTTCAGATCTCTGCCGCTTCTTGTACTTCTTCCTTGCAGCTAAGCCTTTCTTCCTCAACGTTCAGCTTGCCTACACAGAGAGCAAAACCTACCCTTTCCCCTCTACCCGAACGTCTCTCTCTCTCAGCAATTCACTCAGGGACGCTCTCCCAGAGCCACACGGGTAATCGGGTCGGATTTCACACCCGGGACTAGGCGCAACGGCAGGTGGGGTGATGCACGAGGTGTGCTCAGGATGGGTCGGGTCGGATCCTGCCAGATCCGCGAGGTGAAACTGCGGACGAGGCGAGTGGGTCAGGTGAGGGACCTCACCCCTGTGCGTTCGGAGGCAACTAAGCAATATCACAAAATCAACTTATAGCATACCTGCGCTTCGCGTTTCAACGATGTGGGACTAAAGTCTCTGCCCCGCTCTCGCGCGCGACCGTAGATCCTTCGTGTGATTGCCACAGCTGCAGACTTCGCAGTGCTCCTTGCTGAGCCAGACCTCTTCGCACCGCTTGCGCGAGTCTGCTGCGCCTGAAGCCTGGAAGACCTGACGCCTGGAGCTGCTGCGAAGCTGCTTCAACCTTCGTCATTGGCGGCAGGAGCTTTGATACTGTCAAACACAAAACGAGCCTCTCGGCTCAATCAGACCAGCTGGGGACCTTCGCCGTGGCACGGCGAAGGTGGTGAGCCATGCGGCAGGCCGTGGGATGGCCTCGGCGTGCGTGCCTAGGTCAACCTGTGGTCGGAAGTGTGGGGTTGTTTGGGGGACTGTGGTGGAGGTGTAGAGGGATGGCTGATGGGCAGAAGTTGTTCCCTGTGGTGAGGCGGAGCTTATGAGTCGGTTGGCGAGCCGTGTGGAGGGGCAGAATGGTGGATGCGGCTCGCCGGAGGTCGGTCGGAGGCGAGGAAGATGGAGGTGGTGAGTGATGGTCGAGGGGCAATTAAATGAAATAACAGGGGGAAAGGAGAGAGGGGAAGATGGAGAACAAATCTAACCTACTTACAGGGACAAAGGGGACGGAGAGGCGGACAGCTGTACCCGCTGTCGCCGGAGAAGACGTTGCACAGTGGAGGAGGACGGCAGCAACGACGGGGCTGAGGCGGCGTGCGTGGGTGTTGCGTGACTCGGAGGGGAATCAGGAAGATAACTCTGCCACTGGTTTTGTGGCAGAGCGAAGAGGGAGGGGAGGGGGGCTCGCCTAAGCTCGCTGGGTTCTTGGCCGGGAAGAAGAGACGAATTGGAGGTGGACGTCCGGCCAAGTCAAGCTGAAATTGAGTGGCCCGAGGTGTGGGTTCTTTTATAGGCACTAGGTCGGGTGCTCAGAGCGTGGAGGGCACGCCTGTTGCCTCTGATGGCTCGACGGAGTAGGAAAGAGGTTAAGATACCCAAATCCCTCATGCATTCGCACGAGAGATTGGGTTCACACCAGAGATTGTGATTGGCTGTAGATGGAAGGAAATTTCTCGGAGAATCTCCCTTCCATTTCTGGGAGGGGATCTCTGAGGAATCAGAGAGTAATCCCTCTCTAAACCTTGCCGGAGGTTGCTTCTGCCCTCACAATGGCGGCAGGACCTGATTGCAAAGGTGGCAAGGTAATTAGGGGGCTCTCTGCAAGGATTTTCAAAACATAGGGACCAAGTTATGATTTGGGTGTACTAAATTGCAAAGTAGGTCAAGATGACCTCCCCTTATGTCCAAATTTTGGCATAAACCTAATTTGGACCTAAGGAATAAAATGGTGAAGTTGGATTTTAGGTTTGACCTCGTTTGACTGGACATTTTGCATAAAAACCCAAATTAGGTTACTTGAAGAGCTAGGACCCTAATCTAGGTCAAAATGGATTCCAAAGGCCAAATTAAGTGTTATAGACCCTAGAGGATATTTTTCCATGATTTTTAGAGGGTTTACTTGATTTTTATCCTGACCGGAACCTTGTTAATTTAAGCTGGTCTGTTTTTGGGTTACCAAATGTCATTTAATTCCTAAATTGCACTTAAACCCATTTCTGATTGACTCAACCCACTTTTTATCTTATTTAGAACTTTTGACCTATGTTTTGCCTTTAAGAAATCCCGTTTATGCACTGCAATGGTAAAATTACAGTTTTAACCTTTAATTCATGTTTTCTTCTCAGAGCACTTATTCCTTCATTTAGGCCTTCTTCTAGGTTATGTAGGAGCTTTTATCTTCTTTATTGGGTCAAAATGAGCTAGTTATGGCTCATGATGAGGCTCTCATCAGTTAACATGTTTTATTTTGATTTTTTTCATTTGGCCCTCTTTCTCTTTTATCTCTATCTCCCTCCCTCTCTCTATTACTCTTGCTTTTTTTTTTTTTAATGCACGCCCTCTCTTTTTCTCTTTTTCACTCTCGACCTTAAACGTGATTGCATGAAAAAATTTTGAGAACAATAAGATTAACTCTGTCATTTTATGAATAGTAATGCAAAAACTTTTGTTAGAATATAAAAATATTTAAATTCTATGAGTTTCGTTATGTGAATACGATATCTTTACTGTAATTTAATTTAATATTTATTTTAATCTTTAATTTAAAGATTTTTTATTATTTTAAATTACAACGTCATTATTTCTCTTATCATTTGAGCTATAATACTTTTAAACGAAAATCCCCTTGATCAAGGGGAGGGAGTGCGAGTAAGTTAGGGTTCTCACCAATGGCTTCATCATTGTAAGGGTACAAGGGTTTGGACAGAGAGAGGAGTATCGCGCAAGAGTGAGGGAAAAGTGGGTTGCACCTCCGTCGGTGCAAGGGCATGCCCCATCAATGATTGCGGATTGGGGGTCTTGCGTGCGTCGGAGAGTGACGGAGTCGGTGTGAGAATGGGCCATGATTGTGGGCCGTGAGTGTGGGTTGTGAGTGCGTTAAGTGTGTGGGTGAGTGAGTTATCGGGTGAGAGAGGACATTTGGTGTGTTTGTGAGGTGGGTGTGTTTATGTGAGCGTGTGTTAAGTGAGTGTTGTGCATATGTGTGTGTGTGAGTGGAGTAGCGAGAGAGCTATCAGGCATTTATTCCTAAAATAAAATATAAAATAATTATTTATATATATAATTGATTATAAAATGTAATAAATTATATGCAACTAGATGCATGCAATCATTTTATGATTCAAATACAGATATTAATAGAACTAAAATGTAGGGACAACTAACCTGGGCTTAATAATAGTCCATTGAAATGGACTCATCAAGAAGCTTAGTAATTCACCCATTATTCTAGGTCCCCCTTTTTTGGCTACAACCATGCTCGAATAAATTGCTACTCAGGATGTGTAAAAATGGGTAGCATCAAAGAGAAGATTCACATAGATAGTTTTGCAACCGCTAAGAAATTAAAGTCAGGGTATTTAGAGGATAATTCAGAAAGTGATTTGACACATTGGTAGAACCACACAACCATTATCAAAAATCTACTAAATCGTGAAAGCCAACCTCCCCGAAGGATTGAATCTTTGACAGCATGATTGACTACCTTAACCGACCCAACCCGATTCAAACCCCTACCCCTTGCAATGACTCCCAAATCACTCAGTTGATCCAAATGATCCAAGAAGTAAAGTAATCCAGTGCTAGAGAATTTGATGATAGGAGAAAGGAGCTTAATAGAATCTAGGATGAGCAATCGAAATCTCAAACATATGAATCTACTTCAGGCATACCACAAAAGATTCTGGATTTTGAGGCTATTATTGAGGATTCTTTGGATCAGACACTTGAGGTGGATTATATGGATGTCTCAAAGACTAATTTCTGAAATAAAAGATAATCTTATTGAAGAGACATTAGATGGGGTAATGGAACCTAGTTTCTGTACATTTACATTTGAATTATTTAAAAACCCCATCTTATAAAAATGACAAAGAAAGGGTTGACATCCCCAAGACTGATTTCGAATCATAATCTGAAGACTTTGACTCTTGGGAGATACCTTATATTCATGGAATTAAATTCACTTTGTTAGATAATCCTATTGAAGTTGAGGAAGAAAATCTAATCGAGGAGTAGATCTTGATTTAGGCCTTGAATATCAATCAATTTATTTTGAGGAACTGAGTGTTGCTGGGCCTAAATATGATTTTGTTGTATTTGATGATACCCATGCAGACATCAACGACTTGATCCAAATGATAAAATACACTGAACAACAATTTCAAGAAGACCATGACGGCTCCTCAATCAATGATTCAGCCTGATTTGCTCTTGTGGAGGGACCCACTACTAAATCTGATGCCCAAACCCATCTAAATAACAAAGAGGAAGCATCCCCTTATGGAAAAGACATTCGAGAGGTTGCAAGACTCTTGGGGATGACGCATGATGAGTTGTCCGAGGAATCTAAGAATGCATCTGAATTCAAGGAAACTTAGGAATAGGAAGTGAATGATTTCAGAAAGAAGGATGAAGAAAAGAATGATACCCATGAAGAAACATCTTTATGGGAGATAGAGATAAATCACGAGACCTTGCCTTCCACATCTGACTACACCAATTGGGCCTTACCTTCCATTCATAATCATTTTCAGGAGCCGTACGATTTCCATACCTCAAATCACTCCACTCACACCACAACCACCCACATTCTCCATCAACTCTTAGCGATGCCTCCATCTTCATTTCTTCGAGTCACCTGTATCTATTTATCTTTCCTCTATAGCATCTAGCTATAAATAATTCCAAGCCCCTTCTGATTACTTTTCCAACCTTTCGGGTTTGGCATTCATGGGCAGCTGGTTCGCATTCGCAGCCCACTGTTGGTGAGTAAACTTAAACTTCTTATCATTTTAATCGCCATTTTCAATAGCATTTTGGTAGATCCATTTTGAGTTCATGCACAGCTGGAGGCGTTAAACTCAGCACTTATATATTTATATATAGTATGTTTCCTTTATATGTGCTACATTTATAGGTATTTGATATACTGAAAGTTAGAAACTCGAATATTATTCTAGGTGTGATAAATGCCAGTTTATCATTATTAAGACCTGAGGCATCAAAACACTTTAAGACGTCTGGGAGTTGGTCCAGACGTCTGGTCAGATGTCTGGATGCCTTCCCAGATGTCTGGAAATAAATTTTTGCATGCATACGATCGCGAGTCTGCACACGTGCCGCGTGCAAACTGAAACCCGCCGCCCTCTTCTTTTTCTCTCCCCTCGCCGACCTGCAGATGCCTTCCCCCACGCCTACAAATACTCCTCTCCCCTCTCCCTCGTTCACCACATCCACCCGTCTCCTCCTTCCTCCAGTGCGAGCGTGGGAGCGAGAGTGAGGGCGAGCCGCCGCTGCTGCCGGGTGAAGTGGCAGAGAAGGGAGGTGCAGCGAGAAGGAAGAGGAGAGAGCACGCGTGCTGTGAGGGAGAGAGCTTGCCGGAGCAGCTTGAGGCCGGCCGGTCGGCGCGCGGAGGAGCGTTGTGCTGGGGAGGTTCCCCTGGTGCTGCTGCAGCTCGGGCAGCGGGCGGACTAGCGCAGCGTGGCCGCACGCAGCAGGAAGAAGATGAAAGAGGTTCTGATTCTGGGAATTTTTCCCAGAATCAGACATCTGGACCTACATCCAGACGATGTAGGTGACGTCTGGAGGGAACTCCAGATGACTGAGAGGTATGTATTTCCTCCTGTACCTTCTTTTGCGGTACGGCCCTGCAGGCCTTTTCGTCGAGGTTTTGAGACGTGTCGAGTTGAGGAATTTTTCATCGTGCGTGCAGGATTCATTTCGGGAAGGCGTGGGGACATGCCCTCTCACGTAGTTAAGACGTCTGGGCAAGGCACCAGACGTCAGAGAGCGTCTCCGGACGTTAGAGAGCGTCTTCGGACGTCCGGAGAGGTGGTTGGACGTCTGGAACTGGGTCCAGACAGTTCAGCAGGATCCCTGGACGTCTGAGGAGCAGCGTAGAGTGAGGTATGACCTGGACCACTTTTTAAGACGTCTGGAAGGTGTTCTAGACGTCTAATTTGAGTTAAAGTTGTCATTTTTGACCCGTTTAGGGTCCTTTTGAGGTCTTATTTTCGCGTTTAAGATTCCGTTCTTCTCAAAATTAGTTCCTCTACTTGTTTGAAATACTTTTATCCTGTTCTGAGTGATTCCTTGTGATTGATCCTTGTGTTAGGACCTCGTTCTGTTGCGACTTTGGGGGTTGCGGAGGCATGTGGACCTGCCGATCACGTCCCCATTACTCCCGATTTTGCAGGTAGAGTGGCTTCCCTTAGTTAATTACAAACATTAACGCATATCTGAAATAAATGATAGATCCTAGGGTATGGCATGAATCCTAGGACCTGAAAACTAGATTGAATGATGGATCCTAAGGTGTGGTATAAATCCTAGGAATAGAAACATTGAAACGAATGTCTTGAATGCCTAAATTGCAGTCTTGGATAAGTAGATAGAATAATGATAATTGCCTGTAATTGGATAACAGATGCCTGTGAAATGTAGAGTACTGTTGCTAGTAACTGTTACATGTAATTTCTGTTGGTTGAAATTAAATACGAGCTGCTTGTATATAAATTGGAAAGGAAAAGAAGTTTGAATGTTGGAAACACGTACTATATGCGAATAAACCTGAAATGATGAAACTTAGTATGGCTTGGCCTGAGGAACATGAGCATGAACCCTATGGGGAATTAGGAGTAGAACTCCTGGAAATAAATGGAATGAAACTGGAAAAGTGAATGGGAAAGTGTGTTGTCTCTTGGGTACATAGTACCAAGGGAAGCACAGGTTACCTCTTAGTGCAAAGCGGAGCCAGCCGCCCTAGGGACCCGGGGTTAGGTTTGGCCACTTTGTACCGAATTTTGGCCCTCGCGTACACCGTACCGGGGAGAGCTACTGGTGTAGGGAGGGAGCTAGCCACCCCACGGGGTCCGGGGTTCAGCTAGCTGTCCTACACCAACTTGTTAGGCCCACTGGGCAAACCAGGGTAGTCAGGTGAGGGTGCGCTGACTGTGGAGGGGCAAGACCCTTGTTTGGTTACTGTGGAGGGGTTAGACCCCTGTTACTGAGAGGGCTCTGCCCTATACTGGTTCCGTGCTGTGCTTTGGCCACACCAGTTAACGGAAACGACTGACCGCGTGCCAGTGCGGGGTAGCTACTCGTGTGTTTATCGCGCGTGCCGTAGTCACCGTTACGCCTGTCAGTGACCTTGGGGTGGTTGACTGAGGGTAGGACCACCACGGGGGACTCTCCTGGCTAGGAGAGCACCACATGCTACTTCTACTTTTCGGAAAAGACTACAATCATGATCGTTCCCACAAGGAACATCCGAGATCAAGAGAAAAACTTGAGAAATAAACCAAGAAAGAGTAAATAGATAAATAAAGAAAGAAATTAAAAACAACAGCTACTTGTCCACCTTTACTGTTTTTCTTAGCTAGCTGGTTGTCACTCTACTCAGCGTTCCGCTGACGTGTCATACTTGTTACCTTTTTCAGGACCAGGTGCTGAGCAGCCAGAGCCTACAGCTGCGGAGGGTGCTGGGCCTAGTAGAGCCCAGTAGTTGTACTTTTGTTGTACCCATTTTTCTGTAATAGTGAGTATTCTGTTACACCCTTGTACTCTTTTATTGTAACTTCATATTTCTGTACCTGTTTTTAATTCTCTACTGTTGTGGTGGTGTGTACTGTAGTAGTTCTTTCTTTACTGCTGTACTTTTGTTACTGTTAGTTACTTGCATGGTGAATGCTGTTTATTTTACTGCTTTTTGGTTACTTTCTCGTTGGATGACTGGGTCTTGGGATTAGTCGAGTTGGTCTGATTCTTGTGTCCTGTAAGGATTCGGGAACCGGGTCGTAGCAATCATCATTCTTATACATTAAAACAAACCTAGCTCTTAGGATTTTTCTCCGCAAACGGGTTTTTTGAGCTGCATTTCGGCATTAACTAGGATAGGCATGCATTGCATTTTTTCTTGCTATTTTAATGTGTTTTTGTGAGTGTCAGGGATGAATAGGTATACGGATCCCTAAAACCCTGGCACTCAAGAAGGCAAATGGTGAAGGAGCAGCTCAAACTAGTTGGAACTCAGCTTGATCCAACTCACCATAGCTGGAATCTAGCTCACTTGGACTAGGGTTAGCTCATCCTAACTCCATTCAGCTAATCTCAGCTGAATGGCAGCTTAAGAGAGCTCATCTTAGCTCACCCTGGCTTAGGTCAGCTCAGATCTAGCTCAACTTAGTTGAGTCTAGCTCATCTCAGATCTAGCTCAACTTAGTTGAGTCTAGCTCATCTCAGCTCCCACTTGTCCACAGGGAGCTCTAGCTAGGTCAGCTGAGTTGACTGGAGTTCATCCCAGCTTAGATCTAGCTACATCCAGCTCCACTCAGCTCCAGCCAGCTGAAAAAGAACTCATCCTAGCTCAGGAAGCTCAAGTCCAGCTCCCGAGGACTCAGCTTAGCTCAACACAGTTGAGTTAAGCTACCTTAGTTGCCTCAACCAGCTCAATCCTCCCCAGGAGCATCAGACCTAGCTCACCTCAGCTCATTATGGTAGAAGCCAACTTAGTTTAGCTTGGCTTAGCAGCTAGCAAAGAACTAGCAAGATAAGCCAACTAGAGTAGTTCCATGCCAGCCTCTTCAGCACCTGCCAGCTCCATTTCAAGCTCCAGATTTTTCCTCCTCAGCTCCTCTCTTCAAACCTTAACTCACATTACCTACTCCTCTACTCCATAGCTAGCTAAGCTAGCATCCAACTCCTTGGCCATCCACCACCTTCAACTCAACCCTAGCTAGCTCCATCAACTAAGCTCACCTAAGCTAGCTATCCTACTCCAAGTTGGCGCCACCACCATCACACCCCTTCACCCCATCACCACTACCAAAAGCCACCTATTTTCCATCCAAAATAACCTTCTAGAACCCTTCCCTTTTGGTGCCAACTTTCCCTCCAAAATCCCCTTCATCTCCACCACATCTCCCCTTAAATCCATCTCCACCATCCACCTAACCCCCCTTCTAGAAGACCCTAGGTTGGTGCCAAAATGGTGGTGTCTCTCCACCACCAAAAGCCACCAACACCACCATAACCATCCCCTTAACACCCTTTAAGGTGGCGCCAACTAACTAACCCTAGCCCTAGGATCATTCTAACCACCCATAACCACCACCAAACTCCATCCTAGCCCTCCACCTATTCACGCCAACTGCCCCCCTCTCCACCTCTATATAAACCCACCATATCACCACACAAAAATCATCCGCCATTAGTGTATTATTCCACCGACATCTTCCTACACCTACGACCAAGAAGAAGGAGTAGAGAAGAAGATTAAGGGGGCACATCACCAGCCCCTTTGGTGCCTTCTTCTCCCCACTTTCTTCAACTTGTGCCACACCAAGGAGGAGGAGCATTCTACTTCAAGGAGGATGGCCAGGCAAAGGAGAAGGACCTAGGGTGGACATCCACCCTTGGAGGAGGAAAATTAAAGGTGGTAGCTACCACCTTGGAGGACATCATTTGGAGGAGCATCTCACGCCAAGGAGAAGGAGTTGTCTTTTCAAGTCAAGGAGCTACTTGGCTTGGAGCAAGAAGCCCTCTTCTTCACCATCTATCTAGAGGATTTGTGTTTTATTTTTTCTTGTATTTTCAAGTAGAGTAGAAGCATTCCTCTATAGGTTTTGTGTGAACAATTTTTCTTTAATTCAAATTGCATTCTTTCAATTTTTGTTGCATAGCTTTTCACAATTTTTACCTAGCATTTGTTTCACTCCCTTTCCTTAATTATTCTAGGTCTCCACGTGCCTAGGGTGAGCTTAGGGAGAGGCTCTACCTATCACCTAGGGTTAGCTTTATTGAATTAGATATTAGTTGTTTTCTAGTTATCAACAAAAACTTGCATGTTGCCTTTATTTCAAAAATCTATAAAAAGTATATATTGAAAAGATCAAAAAGAAAGTTGAGATTTATTTTCCAAGCAAGAGATTTATTTTTTGCAAACTTGCCTCCTTGGATGACCCTAGATACCCCACTATCTAGGTTTATAAATTTAAGAGTTGATCAATTTTCTGCATTACAACGACGTATTTTACAAACTGTGTAAAATCCATATCAAGGTGATCTCTATGTTTATTCTTTATGTGTATTTTCATGCATGAGGACATGTAAGAACTTAGGAATGGGGGTAATATACTTATTGAATTAAGTTTTATCACTACCTAGAAATTCATGCAATTTCATTTTATTTTTGAAAAAAAAAAGTTGCAAAAATGATAAAAATAAAGTTTGTATTCCTGTAAATAGCATGTTTTGCATGTCTCCAACTAAGTTGAATAGGGAGACTAGATGCCTAAAGTTAATCAAACCAAAAGGTTAGTAAGGAACCTTAAACCATAAGACCTTGTAGGCTATAGTTAGCTTAATCACTCGAGGATGGTCCACTAGATTTGCATCTAGTTTGATTCTTGATGAATTTGGCTAGTCGAAACCAATGGTCTAAAAGTAAGAAAGTATAGGGTTTTGTTGTTCACTCTTTGGTTTGAGAGCTAAGTAACCTAAGCAGTCCAAACCTCATACACATTAGAATTGACTTTAAGGTGCTTCCAGCATGAGGGATTTCCTTCACTCTGTGATTTTGATTTCTTGTAATTATTGATATGCTTTCTGTCATATGTTTGATGTTTTGATAGTGGTTATGTGCATTATTTTCTTGGTGGAATGTTGAACGCTGAGATTTGAAATTTTATGTGCATAGTTCCATGTTTCTTCTTGTCAATTGTACATAGAAGCCCACGTTTCCTTAGTTTCTAGGGCCACCCCTTTAGGGTCCACACACCATATGCTCGACCACCATGGCCACCACTTAGATGCACATTTGTTTGTAGTTGTTCTTTAGTTTCACAAAGAAAAAGAGAAAACATGAACAAAATTACGAAAGATAAAAAGATAAAAAATATTATGTCAGGTTAGATGAATGGATTTCTAATCTAGAAACTCTTGCATTTTCAAAAGTCGCTTCCTAGAGACGAACGACCTGGACTCGTAAAAATAAATTAACACTAGTTTCATACAAAATAAATTTTTTTTGATGGGGTTTAGTGCAAACTATACTATGACACATTTCAAATTATTTTTTTTATGCCAAATCGTCAATCAAGGGTCCAATTGGGGTAGGGTTTGGAATTCAAGTTAGCCTAATTAGAAGTAAATAAGCTCAAGTTGATTCCGTATTAATGTGGAGAGCTCCAATCAATTCCAAATCTGGTACCTGTAAACATATAAACAAAACTTATCATCGTGCCAAATATAAGTAACAGCAAAATTGCAACTAAACCCCCAAAAAATGCCATATTTACAAAATGATGCATACCGACTAATCTAACCTAATGCAATTTAATATGACCCAAATTACTTTCAAACTGGCAATAATTAGTTTGAAATTAAGTAATTAAATAGGATATATCAATTCCCACCGTAATTTTTGCAAGGTGCAATGTGCATGAGCATGTGACAGTTGGTTCATGGCTTGTTCAGCTTTGATTCATGTACCTTCACGTACCTTCACGTATTTTAGCTAGATCAGGACCTTCCTAACTGATTGCACAGCAATCATGGGACTTAAATGAATATAAATAATATTAGAACCTAGCTTATTTCTACATTTAACATGCATATCTTCATATCTTGCATTTTGCTATCTTATTTCTGTTACACATAAAATAATAAACATTTATCATAGTATCTAATGCTTTTGTATTTGATTGTAGGTAATAAGAAGGTCTAGATAGGAGCAAGATTTAGGAAAAAAGGGGGAATAAAGGGATAAGAAGAAGAAGTGGATACAAAGTCTTGATCAAGAGAAAGAGAGGAGGAAGATATCCACATTCCTATCCCTATCCACCAAAAACTTTAACCCAAACCTAATCCCATTAACCAAAGCCATATAACCCTCCCAAGCCCTAACCAGTATCCCCTATCCATATCCACTATCCACAAAACCTAATCCACTATCCATATCCCTATCTTTACTCCCCATTATCCCAATTATCTAAGCCTTACCCTAATTTAGGATTCACAAGCTTATTGGATCAATTAGGTCCCACCTAAGTCAAGTAAAAGTATAATTAGGCTAATCAAGCTAGCCTACTCTATTTAGCCTTTCCTAAACCCAATTAGGCTAGTTATTAACATGGTCCAACACTAAACCTTAGGATGCACCCTCATTAAATGATTCCTAACCTACACCCTAGGAAAAAATTACATAACCCTAAGTCTATAAAATAGAGGCCACCCCCCTTCAAAAGCGTAGTCGCCCCCCCCCCCCATTCCTCCACCGTCCCTCAACCTTCTTCCATCTCCCCTTGGTGGCTCCTCCCCGTCTTCCTTCCTTGGTGGCTAGCAGCCACCATCACCACCACTAGGGTCGGCAATAACCATCCTCCTTGGAGGCACCCTCACCACCCTCCTTGCTCCTCCTTGGCCCCAAGGCCAACCCCCTCTTCTTCTCCTTTCTCTCTTTAACTTTATGTTTTGTTTTAGTTGCATCCTATTAGCTCCAATGGCTGCTACCATTCACGTTAATGACATACATGCTTGGTCGTAAAATCATGTTTAAAGGTGATTAAGTCGTAGTATAGCACAAAAATACGTCAAAATAAATAAATATAACGAGATGTAAGTTCTGGTTGAACTTAGGGGGGTAGAAAATGACTTGATTGTAATACTGATTTAGAACTAACTAGTGCTAGAATAATAAGATATATATATATATAATTTGTTCAGATCATATTGTTCAGATATAAGAATAACTAGAACTACAACTAAAGAAAATTACTAAAACTATTAAAAATAACAATAGCTATCTAACCTATTAGAACAAGGGCACCAAGGGTGGTCCTTGGTGAGCTTTGGAGAGGTTGGGAAGAGCTTAAAAGCATTCTCTGCACCACCTCTTCTTGCATGTGCGCACATTCAAATTCAACCGTTCGATCGTGGAGATCAACGGCTGAGGATGCACGCACTACTTCCTCACCGAGCTGCATATATCGGCGCATCTAACCACGTATCATCTTGTGCGTGCATTGCATCGCCTGGTCAGACGCATGATAGCATGCCACACGTTTGCTTCTGCCTTGCTTGATCGCCATCGTGTTGTCCAATTGTAGCGCCTCGCGCTTGAGCGCGAATTTAGCCGCGCTTTGCGACTCGATCGCGCGTCTTTGGGTTTTGAACGTAGGCGCTCTCCATTATGTTGCCGCCATGGATTGTCGTAGCGATGCTTCAAGGGTCTTGCACTCTCAGTCATTGGATGAGGGTTTGACAACTGAGATAGATTCTCACTTGATTAGATGCGATGAGGAGGGCGAAGTGGTGCTCTTGTGCCCATTAGATGACGATCCAACAGCCTATAAGGAGCATGGAATTCCTCAGTGGATGGGGCGATGGCCTTGGGTGGCTATGGTGGCACCACATGGCTCTATCATGGCTGTCCATCTTCTTTGCTTTGTAGATGGTGCTATAAAGCTTGGATCGAGTTGATTTCTGCGTCATTGGACTGTAATCATTGATCCAGATCCATCCGTGCCATCAGATTTGACATCTGAGGTTCAAATTTTTGCCACCTTGATTCTTGGCCTTTGATGGAAACACCATCATGAGCCATAACTAGCTCCATTTGGTTTGATAAAGTCAATAAAAGCTCGTACATAACCTCAAGAGGTCTTAAGTGCTTGATATTCTATTTTGAGAAGAAAAGATGAAAATAGGGTTATTTTTGTAATTTTACCATCTTATCACAAATACATAATAATCATGGGGTATTTTAGGGATTTATTAAAGGTCATTTGGTCATTAATGTCTAACAAGTGGGTCCATACAGACAGAAATGGGTTTTCACGCATATTAAGAATTAATGGACATCTGAAACCCTAAAAACAGACCTGCTTAATTAACTGGGGTTATGGTCAAATTAAAATTCACTTAGACCTTCTAAAAATCATAGAAAAATATTCTTTATGGTTTGGCATCCTTGATTTGACCATCTGAACCCATTTTGACCTAAAATAGAGTTTTAGACAGATAGTTGCCCTAATTTAGGTTTCTACGTAATTTATCCAGTCAAACTTAGCTAAAACCTAAATCTGACTTCACCATCAGATTCCTTGGGTCCAAATTAGGTTTGTACCTAAATTTGGGCCCAATCAGAGATCATCTTAACCAAGTTTGCATTTTGGTCTAGTCTAACTCTTTTCTCTCACACACATGCCCCTAACTTTTGAATTCATTGCAAATTACCCCCTAACTTCTTCATCTCCTTTGCAAAATGGTCCTGTCCTCCATTGGAGGTCAACCGACCTCCGTGCGAGCTTTGACCAGACCAAATCCTACTCTAATGGCAATCAAATCCCACCAAACTTGGTGAGATTAATGTTCACACCTTGACAAACCTATTGGGACAGATCCTAACTCCTAAAACACATTGATTCGTGCATGCGAACACATTAAATCAATGGGTGTTTCTTGATTCCTAAAAGAGCACATCCGAGCTCTTTCCTGATCTAGAGCCCTCTTTGGAGCTCTATTTAAACCCTGGAACCCCTGCCTTACCTCCTTAGCAAATTTTGGTCAGAGAAAACCTTCGCTCTTCCCTCTCCAGCCACCTCCATAGTTTGCTATGGCAACATCCTCCAACCAGCTCCTCCGCACCTCCAACCATCAAATTAGAGGTGCCACCGTCTTCCTTTCTTCGTCGTGCACCTCTCCGGTCAAAGGGAGGGCGTTCCTTTGCCTCAATCGCCATCGCCGCTTTGCCGTCCCTACCATCTTCTCCATCTCCGGTCAACTACAACTGGAGCTCTTTGCTTATCTCCTCCCCTCTAAGATCCCTTATTCCTTCTTTTCTCCCTATACTTTCTTTTCACCTACACACAAGTCACTCACAACCACCGCAACGCCCTCCCGCACTTCATCTTCTCCACAACTGGCAGAACTCCAGCGAGTTTGCTTGGCCTCCATAGTCCACCAACTGCACCGCTTCGACGTTCCTCACCTCCATCGTGTCCTCATGACCAAAACCCCTCAAGTAATTGAGGGGATTGGCCTCTCATGCACTCCACTCGACACACATGCCTCCACACCACCTTCTCGAGGTCATTAGGCCTCCACACCCACTCGCACGCAACGCCGCCATCACTGTGACATTCGTTGACGTCTGGCGATCCTCTTGAGCACTTTTGATAGAGCCAAGAGGTCATTTTGTTCGTTTTAGGTACACAGGTATGCTGTCATTGGTGGAGCTCCTTTGAAGAGCTCGATGAAGGTGTTCTTGTGCCACAACGTCTAGGTGAACTTCCCAGGTGGCACGGAACTGATCTAGGATCTAGCGTAGACCCTCAATTAGGAGCTTCAGGTGCTCCTTCTCCATCAATTGGACAAGGACACAGCTATAGCTATGCACGAAAGAGGGCCATGGGTTTAGTCCCACATCGGATAGGACAGACGCACGTGCAGCATATAAATTGAATTTCTGTTTAAGGCTCTTCGCCTCAGCACGTACATGGGGTGAGGTCCCACTCATGCACACGCTTACGCATGCCCTCGCCCGCGATTCACACCACGCGGATCTGGGTCATGGTCCGTTTACCTGGTTACCCGGGTTTGGTCTGGTTCGCCCGGTCCTGAGAGAGAGAAGAGAAATAAAGAGAGAGAGGAGGGGGGTTTGCCCTCTGCTGCTCTCTACATTTAGCAAAATTTGAGAGGCCTTTGCCTCTATTGGTGCTGTGCTGTGTGTGCCTCTCCCTGAGGCCTAAAGGAAAAAGAGAGGCCTTTGCCTCTGTTGCTGGTTTTGAGCCACTGTTGCATTATTGAAATACTTAAGTTAACGTGGAAATTGTGTGGTTGATACTGTAGCATTATTTCAGTATATTGTTAATAGAGTAAATTGTGATTTAAATCACCATTTTGATCTAATCTTTTTGCTACATTGACCCTAACTCTTTCATTTATATCATGTGTGCTTAAAGTTTCTATTATATTGTTATATTGTGCTTAGAATTGCAATCTTGAGTACTAAATTGCCTATTGCTCCTTGAGTTCGACCTTAGTTTTTTCTAGTTATAAATTTAAGTGTTTAATGCGATCTTGTCCTATATTATAATGCATTCTTAAATATTGATGTTTTCGTGTTAACAGCCTTTGCTCTTCCACGAACTCCATAAGATGTTACGGGCATCCGATCAGGACAATCTCAGAAGCATTGGGCTCCTATTGTTGTTCTGAATATATTCGTACGGTCGGATTCATCATCCGCGACTCCAAATTATCTGCAATTATAATTACCTCTCAATTAGAACATAATATAGCATTATTATTTACAAAGATAACAAATCGACTATGATGTAAAATAAGATGCTTCGGCATGCATTATTCCTAGATTAAGCTAAGATCAAACTTAATTAAGGTAAATTAGGACCTATGATTGATGCGTAATCATACCCCCATGCTTAACTCTTGCTAGTCCAGAGCAAATGCAAGACTAAATGCAGTATATCAAGAGTTTGACAAGAGATCTATTTCTTTTCTTTTCATCCAAAAATTTAGAAATCCAGATAATTGTGCAGTGTTGTAGCCTATGCAACGGATCCAAGCAAAAAGGTGATCCATATCTAAAGCTCGTACTTGATCCGTAGTAAAACTCTATTGGAATAGACAAATTTCTTCTCTCGGGATATAAAATAATCTCCAATTTAGCCCCAACTTTTGGCTTAGGTAGAAGATGCTTGAGTCAAGTGAGTTTGTACTTGGTGGCTCACACTCCTTTGGTGCTACATATAGATAAGTACTTCAAAATCTAGATTTCTAGACTATCAAATAATTCAACTTAGAGAGAGGCAGAAAAACTGTACTCTCTTAAGTTCCTTGTACTCATTCTCTCTCTCTTTTCTTCTCTTTTCTTTTTTTTTCCTTTCTTTTTCTTTTCTTTTCTTTTTCTTTTTGAGCTCACATCTCACCAGATTTGTAAATATGTTTGGTGGTCTCCTATGGCATTACACTTCAATTAAGTTCTGATAACCCTACAACTAAGTCAGAAATCCTCAACTAGTATTTGGGCGGTTAGAAATATAGAAAAAGTAGGTCAAGGTTGTATTTGGTTGATCGTAAGGGTAGCAGGTATTGTTGCTTCAATGTGCTTGTCATAAAATGAAATAAATGCAACTCAACGCTTTTTTTTTATATACTTTTTCTTCTTTTTTTTTTCTCTTTTTTGTTTCTTTTTCTCTCTTTTTTTCTTCGCATATAAATCTACCAACTCAACGCAATGCAACATGACATACACACTTTTATTAATGAGGCATTATTCGGGATTGGTGATGCTCAAGAGGATATTGGGTGTCTTATTTGGTGGAAGTGCCAATTCTCAACACCAGGAAAGGAATGGATGGGACAACGTATTTCTAACCTTGACATTAACACCCTCCTTCAGCTGAGGATTCCATAAAGGATAGTCATAACCATCTACCTTAGTCCTACTTTTATTGGAACTTGCTCTCTGTGTATTTGCCTTATTTGGTGGCTCTCACAAAGATTCACACAAAGAATTTGTACATAGGAACCGAGAGTGAAAACTAAGCTTAACTCCAAGTATCGTTATCCAATTATCCAGAAATTAAGATTCCTCGTACTAGACTTAGAGCACCAGTAGACTCTCTACTCTCACCTTGTAATTATTTGGTGGATCTATTAGAAGATGGTTTGCCTGATTCTTTAATTGCTATCCAAAGGTTCAAGAAAACAAGCAATGCTTCTTCTCGACAAACTAAAGATGTCTATCGGTCGTCATAGTGGATCCATTGCAAATTCTATGTGTAAGTGTAAAATTATACTAGATTCTAAGTTCAGGAATCAACTAAAGAATAAATCCCTAATAAAATCTCTTGATAAAAAGATCTATTTCCTAAGGTGTTGGCAAAAAATTTTTCAGTTTATATGTACTACTCCTCCATGCCTAAGTTCTTGCATGTCCTCATGCATGAATAAGAGAAAAATAAAGTAAGATAGGGCATAAGTGGGTAGAAATCACTTGGAATTCCTCCTGATTCGTCATTCAGCTCATGCCAACACTATAATGATGATCGTAATATGCAGAACAGTATGCAAAAATGAAATATGCAATGTATAGAGGATATCTATATATGTATAACTATTGTGTCTAAGTGTTATGCCTAAATGCTGAGTTTAATGCCTCTAGCTAGGCGAAACTCCATCAGATGGATCAATGATTGTAGAGGAGCGGGTTAAGATCAAAAGGAAGATGTGTTTGTACGCTCCAAGAATTAGTGGTCCACACATGCAGACTAGTTGATGGTGCAACCTCATTCCAAAGAGTCTCACAATAGTAAAGTGTGGAACAGGGACAAAGAATGGAGGAAGATTGGGATGAGGGTCATGATGCCAATCCCGCTCATTGATTCTGTTCCAAAAGTCCATGAGTAGTTGTTGAGGGAGTGGATTGATATGAAAATCGAAATGCCAGTTAGCATCAAAGTCTAGATCATAAGGGTCTTCATAATGGTAATTAACATTGAAAATCATGCTCTCCCCAAACCGTAGGTTGTATGAAGGTGTATGCACAATTGGAAGTTTTGTATAAAGATTACTAAAATCCTCGTCAAAAATCATCTCATCCTCATCGATACTAATCTTAGCTTCCTTGGAATCTATCTTAGTCTCTAAGTCGAGCCATCCATTAGATTGGCTAGGATTATGATTAAGTCCCTAATTCATTGTACTCAGTATTTAACCTTCATAAGTGTCAGGTTGCTCAACATTTTGTGCTTCCGATGGCCTTTCCATTTCCTTTGATAGATCATCAGGAGTAACCCCCTGATAATTGGGAATTAGAATCAAGAGTAGAGAATGTAAACTCCAGGTTTCCTTCATCACCTTAGTAAGTGGGAGGAGAAAAATGCGAATCACAAGATGTCAGAGTGAAAATAGATTCATTTCTCTAAGTAGTCGTGTCAACTCCAAATTCATCAAGGCAAATGTGATTATTGGTACCTAGGCAAAATCATCTCTGAATTACCTAGGTGAACTTGACTTATGGTGTTTAAGGCAGTAATCTCCTGATTTTCATTGAATCTAACATATCTTTGCTTAAATTCCCCTAGATTATTTGAGACACCTAAATCATCCTGTGAATCCTTACTTTGGGAATCCTTGAATATAAAGGAATCATAATTCGTCTCACAATTGATTAATTCCTCAAAATGAAAGGTTTGCATCTCGGGGCTTTCACCAAGATCTAGATCCATAGGTTGGTTTTCTTCCTTGATTCCGTCAGGTGTCCCCCACAATTGGAAATTCATATTGGGGGTACCGACCCTTTCCTCCTCACTTTCTTGAATGGGACTCTTAGATGAGTCCATTCAGGTTATTCCTTGCTCATGTCCCTTGACCACCTCAGACATCTCTTCTTTCATTTCAGAATCATCAATTGGGACATCAGCATCATCCCCTTCAGGTGTGTAACCCAAAGAATCTCTATAAACAGTCTCTGGTGCAACCATGTCAAGTTCCCTAAACTCCTCTAGGCTAGTCTGAACTTGGTACTACAAAAGAAGTATGTCTTGAAGTGTGCGAGTTTGTTGATTCATCCTAGCCAAGGATTCTAGTTCTTTAAGGGCTTCCATTAGAGATTCTTTGGTTGCAATCAAAGTATGCCTCTGCCCCAGATTAGTACTAGTCTGGATTTGATGTAGATATCCTGCAACTATGTTCTTGTACTTTGCTACTATTTGCTGTAGTCTGAGAAGTGTTGCAAGTCCATTGGTAGCTCCTCAGTGGTGATCTGTGTGGATGTGTCCTCAAAATGTGAGTTAGATGGAGGGTGATAATAGCTTTGGTTTAGAAAATCATAGGGGTGGTGGGTGGGTGTAGTGTAGTCATAGGTTGTGGTTGAATCCTCAACCTTGAGTGGCTCACCATCAACCTGTGGCACATTCCCACTGAATTCAGGGCACCTAAAGGTGATGTATTGGGTTCTTTTTCCTTCATCCTAAATTGCTTTTCTCAAGTCCTCATATTCCCTTTTTTTGACCTCCTTTGCTTCCTGGACTATTTGGATCAGTTCGGTGATCTGGGATTCTTCTGAGGAGTAAGAGGTTGCCTTTGGTGGGATCGGTCAAGATAATCAGTCATCATGACGAAATTCCAATCCTGCGTGGAGAGTGTCTCTAAGGGTTGTGATGTTCCTTGATATTGAGACATCCATGTGGATCTCCAAGAGGGTGAGGTGGGTATATCCCAAGCCCGAGGAGCATGAGTATAGGAATTGTAATCAGTGTAATGACGAGCAGTCTCCCATCCATAAGAAGTTATGATCATAGTTGGGTTGGGAGGAGAACCCTGATGATGGTAAGATGAGAAGGAATACAGGTTGATAGTGAAAAATATGCATTTTGATGTTGTTGTAACGCATATCTTTGCAATCAACTTCTAAATTTCTAATACCTAGATAGTGGAGCATCTAGGGTCGTTCAAGGAGGCCAATTTTTAGTCACAAAGTTGGTTCTCTCTCTAACCTCTCAAATCTGCACTTTCTTTCTGTTAGTTTGATGTTTGTTATTTTTATAATTTTTAAAATAATCGAGCAACAGAATATGAGATGATGATTATAATACACCTATCAACTAACCCTAAGTGACAATAATGAAGCCTTCTCCTCTAAGCTCACCCTAGGTAAGTGCGCCTAAGGTAATTAGAAGAGAAGAGTTGTGGTGCACTAAGCTACTTAAAAGTAAGAAAAACACACTAAAATTGAAACATGAACTTGGAAGGAAAAATATGAACTTGTATTGCTAGAAATTGAAGTACATGTAGAGGAATGCTTCTTGTAAAACAACAAACTACTAGCTAATACAAAAGATAAATGGAAGATAGAAGAAGAGGGGTATCCTCTAGTAGAAGCTTCAAGAAACCCTTACTCAAATTGCGGCTACTCTCACAGTTGAAAAGAACTTCTCTTTGGCTTCTTCATTCAAATGGTCCTCCTCCAAGCCTCCTCCAAGGGTGGACGTCCACCACCCTTGTTCTTCCTCTTGCCTGGTCATCCCCCTAGATGAAGGCTTCCTCCTTGGCATGGCACAAGGGAGCAGAAGAATGAGGAAGAAGGCACCAAGGGGGCGGGTAGGTTGCCCCCTTGATCTTCTTCTCTTCTTCTTCTTCCTTGGACTTAGGTGTAGGTGGTGTAACGGTGGAATATACAAAGGGAGAAGATGGGGTTTATGGTTAGTGGTGTTTTTATAGGAGTAGGGGGAAGGGTAGTTGGTGTGGAATAAGATGGAGGGCTAGGATGAGTTTTGGATGGTGGTTAGGTGATCTAAGGGCTAAGAAAGGTGGCACCAAATGAAGGGGTTTGAAGGGGAAGAAGGTGGCTTTAGGATGGATGGTTAGGATGAGTTTTTAGGGTAGTTAATTGATCTTAGGGCTACCATAGGTTGGCACCAATTGTAGGGTTGCCTAGGTGGGTGGCTAAGGGTTGGAGAGACATCAAGTTGGCCCCAAAATGGTCTTCTAGAAGGGGTCCTAGCTGATCCCAACATTAGGGGGTGGAGATGGTTTAAGTGGTAAGATGTAGGGCTAGGATGGGGGTTCATTTTGGAGCCAAGATGGTGCGGGTAGCTAGGTGTTTTTGGTGCCAAAATTGAGGTACCTCTTGGTGGTGGTGGTGGGTTGAAAGGTGGTGAGTTAGGTGGTGCCAAGTTGGATTGGGAGTAGGGAGCTTAGGTGGACTAGGTTGTAGGGTTATTTGGTGGAGCTTAGGTAGGTAGGTTTTAGGGTTATATAAGGGTGCCAAGGAGGTGATTAGCTGAGCCAAGCTAGTTTAGCTAGCTTAGCTAGTAGGGAGTAGGGTAGGAGGCAGAGGGAGATAGGGTTTTAAGGGAGAAGAGCTGGAGGTAGCTATCTTGACCTGCGCTAGAGCTGGTGGCTACTGAGGAGAGCTGCAGGGAGCTACCTTAGCTGGCTTAACTTGCTAGTTCTTTGCCAGCTGCTAAGCCAAGCTAAGATGAGCTAGCTTCTGCTGAAATGAGTTGAGGTAAGCTAGGTCTGGTCTTCCCGAAGTATACTTCGTTAGTTGGAGTAGCTAGCTTAGGTCAAGTAGCTCAGTTCAACTAAGTTGAGCTGAGTTAAGCCTTCAGGAGTTGGACTTGAGCTACCCTGAGCTGCTTGATGACTTCTTTAGCTGACCAGGTCAAGCTAGTCTCTAATCATAGTCAGGTTGAGCTTTCAGTGAACTGTTCTAGGCTGGAGGAGCTGAAATGGAGTTGGGATCAATTGTCTTGAGTAAGTTTGAGCTGCCATCTAGCTAAGGTGAGCTGAATGGAGCTGAGGTGGACTAGCTAGAGCTACCATTCAGTTGAGATGAGTTGAATGGAGCTAAAGATAAGTTGATCCAGCTAGAATGAGCTGGGATCTAACTGGGATGAGCTAAATCTAGCTAGGATCCAGTAGAAATGAGCTTCTTCATCTTCTGCTTTCATGAGAGTCAAGGTATGTGGGATCTGACTTTCTATTTATCCCTGACACTCAAGTCACTATATCAAAAATTCAACTAAAATGCAACGTATGAGTATCTTAAGTAAATGCCTAAATGTAGCCCAAAAACCCATTTGCAGAGTTAAAACCCTAAGAGCTAGATCTCTTTTAGGGCATAAGAATGATGATAAAGTAACGTTTATCATGGGTCCATGATCAGAACAGTCAAAAGACACCAGGAGGGTCTTAATGACCTTACACTAGTTACAAGGGACTGGTGGTAGAACAAGGCAAAGGCCTTGCAATCAAATTGGTCCTTTTAGATGACCAGATTTTTCATTCAGGTTTAAATTATTGAAGAAAATTTGTCGAGAAATCGATTGAAATGATCCCTTCCTCTTAAGCTAACCCGACCAGTCTGCTTACAAGGGGACTAAGAGGAAGATTCTTCCTTCAGCTTTTGCCTCTGATTCCTTTGTACCCCTTAGACGCGATCATTTGACACTACCCCGCAGGCTTAGCTACCAGGTTTGGCAAAAGAGGTTGAGACCACCCAGTAGTCAAAGGACAAATGTGGGTTATTAAGATATTCTTTATGTTTTTTCAGCCTTTTCTTGAATTTGGTATGTGGTGAGTGGTCCACAAGGTAACTCAACTCACCAACTAACAACTAGGCTTGATTGAGTCTAGGCTAGTCCAATGTGGTCCTAGGGCTCATGCACTTCTAAGTTTTTCAAATAGCAGACCACTAATCGAAGAAATATTCTCTCAAATAAAATTGAATACAAATGATTTGAAAATTGACATGAAAATTTCTTTTTCAATAAGTTTTTTAGAGAGTATTTTTTCAAAATTTTTACTATCTCAAATAAATATATATGAATTTTTAACTAACAAGGGGTCAGATGTGAGATTTTGATCCCGTGTTGGCTTTTCTTTTTGAAATAGTTTAAATGTGATCCAAAAGCTCGAGAAAAATATTTGAATGAAAGATAACTTGATTATATTTCAAACTCCATCATTTTTGGGTCAATAAGATTTGTATACTATTCGAAATTAATTTTTGAAGTTCAGAAAAATCTGGTTTTCAGTTTATCTGACCTCTGTGCACTCTGTGAATTTTTAAAATTTTCACAAGTCGAATTTTTTCTTGGAAATGGTGGCATTGGAAAGATAACTTGAAAATGTAGTTCCTAATCGAATTTCAAAATTTTTTGACCACTAGAAACACAATAAATGAAGTTTTAAATTCACATTCAATTTCAGTCTGAGTTTCTAAAAATAGTAATAGCAATTTTTTTTATTTTTTTTAAAAGGCAAAGCAATTCCTAACTGCCTAACAAATCTAATCCTAATTTTTTTTCTTTTTTAAATAACTCCTATCCTAATCAATCCCTAATCTAAAATCCTACCAAGATAATCGTGTGCACCTGATTGTCTTCATCCGCACTCGATGCATGCGCAGATCCTCATTTCATACCTGCACACCAAAGAGAAATACACTAAATCAGGTATTAAATCAAGAATCGTCGTGCCTTTCTGGCAATGGCGCCAATTTGCTCGGTCGTAAAATCACGTTTAAAGGTGATTAAGTTGTAGTATAGCACGAAAATACATCGAAACAAATAAATATAACGAGATGTGAGTCCCGATCGAACTCGGGGAGGTAGAAAATGACTTGATTGTAATACTGATTTAGAACTAACTAGTGCTAGAATAATTAGATATGTATATATATAGAAAATTTGTTAAGATCAGATTGTTCAGATATAAGAATAACTAGAACTACAATTGAAGGAAATTACTAAAACTACTAGAAATAAAAATAGCTATCTAAGTTACTAGAACAAGGACACCAAGGGTGGTCCTTGGTTGGCTTTGGAGAGGTTGGGAAGAGCAGCAACGGTGTACCAAGGTGGTCTTGCTGGATGCCTCAGAGGAATAGGGAATCTGGAGAAGCTTGGAGGTATGGAGGGAGAGATGGAGGAGGAGATGCCTCTTTATGGTGGGCTATGGGGTTCTTTGTATAGCAAAAATGTGGGGTAAAGTAGGTATTTGGCCCTTCAACTCATGCAACAACCTTGGAGCAATCAAATCCATCGATTGAGAGATCCACAAATCAGATCGCACTTCAAAAGAACCTCCCACACACCTGATATGCCCGCAATGCTCCAGATGTCGACACGTGGTGCGCTTTCAACTGCTCGCTCCACCACCTTACGCCTTTCATTGCACATACCCATGCTCGATTCTCCTCAGCCATTCGATCTTTTGATCGGATGGCTTAAAAGCATTCTCCACACCCCCTCTTGTGTGCATGCGCATTCAAATTCAACCGTTCGATCGTGGAGATCAACGGCTGAGGACGTGCGCGCTACTGCCTCACCGAGCCTCGTATATCGGCGCCTCTAATTGCACATCGTCTTGTGCTTGCATCGCACCACCTGATTGGATGCATGATAGCACGCCATGCGTTTGCTTCCGCGTCCTCAATCGCCATCGTGTGGTCCAATTGCAGCGCCTCGCACTTGAGCATGAATTTGGCTGCACTTCATGACTCAATCGTGCGTCTTTGGCTTCTGAACGTAGGTGCTCTTCGTTGTGCTATAGCCACGGATGGTCGCAGCGATGCTTTAAAGGCCTTGCACTCTCAGCCATTGAATGAGGATCTCACAGTTGAGATTGACTCTCACTTAATTAGGTGCGATGAGGAGGGAGATGTGGCACTCTTTTGGTCGTTGGATGACGATCCAATGGTCTACAAGGCATGTGGAATTCCTTTAGTGGTTGGGGCCTTGGCCTTGGGAGGCTATGATGGCGCCACATGGTGCCATCATGGCCATTCATCTTCTTTACTTTGTAGATGGTGCTATAAGGCTCTGATCGAGTTGATTTCTGCACCGTAGGATTGCAATCGTTGATTCGGATCCATTTGTGTGGTCAAATTTGACATCTAATGTTTTGATTTTTTCCACCTTGCTTCTTGGCCTTTGCTCTTCCATGGACTCCATAAGATGTTATAGGCATCCAATCAGAATGACCTCAGAAGTGTTGGACTCCCGTCATCATTCTGAACAGATCCGTATGGTCGGATTCATCATCTGTGACTCCAAATTATCTGCAATTATTATTACCTCTCAATTAGAACATAATATAGCATTATTATTTACAAAGCTAACAAATCGACTATGATGTAAAATAAGATGCTTCTACATGCGATATTCCTAGGTTAAGCAAAGATCTAACTTAATTTAGGTAAATTAGGACCTATGATTGCTGCACAATCAATACATGTATATTTAAATTCATTAGATACATTCGTATTATTAAAAGTTTCCACAATGAACAATTTACATTTACTTCATTTCATTGACGCACATGATGGTTTTGTGCATTACGAATGCTATGGGTGAGATGATCATGAGGGAGTTAGATATTGGGATCTAGATTCTCGACTAGGTTTAGGATTAGTTTTAGGTTTATATCTAGGTTAGTTTTAAAAAAATAAAAAACCCAAAAAAATCACAAAAACAAAAGGATAAAAAAAATGTATTAGCAAAGACGTGCTTTCACGAGAAGATCAAAATAGAAAACAGAATTTCAACTTCCTGTCGAAGTTTGACTAGGACTCAACAAACAAAAATAAAAAAATATTTGAGTTTCGTAAATATTATTTCGTTGCCTAGGATTCATGACTATGCTTTAAAAATGACGAAAATGCATTTCCCACGTAAATTTGTGCCAACAACTCCCATTTTTCACTAGTAAAGTATCGCCATCTTGACTAGTACTATACGTTTATGGTCTTTATTTTGCTTTTTAAATACTAATTCTTATGTGATTTTTGACCTAGTTCTTGGTGTGTATGGCTAAAGGGATCCACTTGAAGCAAGCACGGATATTGAGGAAGGTTTGGCATGTTTCCCCAGAATTGGTGCATGTGGTTCAAAGTCATCGTGACCCTCTAGTAACATTAGATGGATTAGTCTCCTTTTTCTCCATGTGATTTGTCTGTAATGCGATTTTCTTTGTGTATTGCATTGTTTAGTGTGTTCCCTTTTGCTAGGATCGGAATTCGTTTCCCTATTTCATACTATTTGGGTACTTAAATTCATCATTAATGTTGTGATCAAGGTTAATAAATTGGAAATTGTGATTGTTTGAATTAACTTGATCAATATCAAATTGGATAACTGAATTTTTATAATTAAGACCCTAAAATTTAGAGCTGATGGTTAAGGGTGATTTTGTTAATTCAAATACCTAATTTCATGTTTGGAATAATAAGAACATATGTTGGAATTGAATGATTAATGAATCTCTGATTAAAGACAGGTTATGTTCATTAATTAAAAGACAAGATTTGTATTGGTAATTACACATTTAGTTTTCCGAAAATAAATGTTGGAATTGATAACGATAGATTAGTCAGGAATCAAAGGTTGGATAACTGATTTTAGCCCTACTATTCGTTGGATTTTAGCTATAGCTTTAGTTATTTGAACCAATTGGGGTTTGTTAGATAGTTGCTGGCCTCCCTATGAGTCTTTGGTTAGGCTTAGCGGCCAACTGGGATATCGGGATGCATGGCTTGAGGGTTGGAGTTTGTTTTCTTTACTTGGTTACTGGTTGGGTTCTTGGTTGTCTGTAGTTCAGTGATGTAGCTAGCACGTACTCACGCCAAATGATGTAACTGCCACCCCTTTCCGCAATGACCTTAGGGTGACGAACTTTGGTCACGTGATGGGTATAAGCCATTTTCTAGGCCAAAAGGGTGGCTTATACTAGCCTTACACCTCAGGATATTGCATGTAGATCACCTTGTGCCTTGAGGTGTCGATTAATAGGATACATCCATAACAAGTTGGGCTTGACTTCTAAAACGGATAGAACAACGTAAAGATTTAATAAATGGATTAGCCTATGGAATAGTACCCTCTTTCCTATTCTTTCTATTATTTCTTTTGTGCTTTGTTGTTAGTTTTACTCTACTCAAATTTTACTGATGTATTCCTTTAGTTTAATAGTCAAGTGTGATTTGATAATTAATGTTGATAGCTACATTTGGAGATCTCTATATGTGTACTCTTGCTCTACATTTCTCATCCTAGTTAGTATTTCATTCATTTTTTAATTATTGCTTTATGGTTTTCTTGCTTAGCTATTGTTGTTTTATGATTTTGTGTTGGATGATTGTGATCCTATGTTTAGATCAATATTTTGTACTCGACAACCTAGGTCTCATTAGGTTTACTCAATTGATGGGATTTGGGTCATCACAAACTCAAGTCTATAGAAGTGGATAGTAATGATGAGTCTTGGATCCTAGCTATGGAAGAATAACTCAACCACTTTGAGAGGAATGAGATTTGGGATTCGGTTCCTAAGCCTAAAGACCACACCATTATTGGTACAAAATGAATCTTTCAGAATAAATTGGATGAGTCTAGAACGGTAGATAGGAATAAGGCTAGGCTTGTTGTTCAAGCTTATAACCAAGAGAAGGGCATACACTTTGATGAGACCAATGCATCGGGTGCTACACTCTAGTTAATTAGATGCTCTTTGTTTTTGCTTGTTTCTTAGATTTTAGGCTCTTTCAAAAAGATGTGAAGAGTGCCTTTCTTGATAGGATTCTTAAAAAGAAGTTTTTGTGAGGCAACCACTAGGGTTTGAATGTCTAGAATATCTAGATCATGTCTATAAGCCCAAGATGGCTCTTTATGGACTTAAGCAAGCTCTTAGAGCTTGGTATGAGAAATTAAGAACCTTCTTGTTAGAGTTCAAATTTCAAGTAGGTCAAGTTGACTTTACTCTCTCTATTAAAAGAAGAAACAAAGACATTCTTTTAGTGGAAATAATGTGGATGACATAATTTTTTGTTCAACTAATCATGAGTTGTGTGAGAGTTTTGTTAAGTGATGAGAGACTCATCATGGCTCCTAATTAACACAAATTACCTAGTTTACTTAGCTAATTACTTAAGAATATACTAAATACAGGGTTAATTATAAAATAGGGCTAAAATACAGGGACCTGCAAAATAAGTTAAAATACATAATTAAAGTTCAACTAATCTTAATAATAATTTAATTAATAATTTGGACTCAAAATAATACTACTTAACTATATACTAAGTGTTTAATTTAACTTAATTGAATTAAGGACCTAAGTACTTATTAACTTAAGTAAATTAATCATTTAAATAAATAAAGCTAAAAGGGGTAAAAACATAATTTCAAGGCATAAATGTATTCTTTACCTTATTTATAATACTATAAAACTTGAAAAAGAAATAAATTAAAATAAGCCTTAAAATTCATTGTTTACATTTAAGCCCTTAACTTTTATTTCAATTGAGTCCTTTTATAATGACCAGGTCCTTTATTATTTGCACATATACCCTTGTGCACACACAGTCTTCTTCCTCTTCTTCATCTTGAACTGCTGAGAGATGCCAGTGTTCACAACTCTCAATCACCTTCAATTTGACATCCATTGTCACTCGCCATTGCCATCCTAGTTAAGTTCATGACGCTCTTTCAATCCGACAGCTCCGATCTCCCAAAACTGAACAACCTCTGACACAGTAAACTTACCATCGTCGGTGAAGATCACCTATGTTACGACGTGCCTGCACAACCTCCACCTCGCTATCCACTTATAAATACCCCAGCCCACCTCTGATCTCCATTAGCAATCCCCTTCCCACTTCTTCCACTGCAATTGTTCATATGCTATTCACCCCCTTCCTCTGGCGACTTCTACCTCATTCCTCCTATCTTCTTCGAAGAGAACCTCCTCCTCATCCTCTCCATCATCTTTCACTGCGTCTCTGGATGAGGCTATGCTGCCATCTTTGTTTCTAAACGTCGTTTTCTTCCCTCCGTTGGAGCTCTAATCTCTCCCTTTAATTTCGTTGTCTGTCATGAGCCATCGACGGAGTTTCTCTCACATCCTTCGTCCAGGTAATCGTTGATTAGCTTAGAATTTAGTATAAATTTAGTTTAGCTAGTTAGTTAGGTAGTTAGCTTAGTGTAATGTCTAGAATCCACTTCATCTTCCTCATCTCCGACGAGCCAATTCCGACTCATCGGACCTCCTCCCATCGATCTAATCACATATACACCTTCTTCACCTCATCGTGACTCCATTCAGCCTTCTTCCCTCATAATTTTATCACCTATATGCCTAATCCATTACATAGACACCTGAGAACCTCCACTATCTACGAAGGAGGTCTCAAAAGCATTTCACCTTCAAATCAAGGTCCTTCATCAGGAATTCATCGATACCTATAATTTGATCTGTTAACCTCTATATGCAAAAGGCCTAAATTCACCTTCAACCTCTGAGTTAGCTATCCATGGTGAGCTCAAAGGATTTCTCCATCTAATTCCCTTCATGTATACCGTCGTCTCACTTTCCTAAACCTTTTCCCTCACTCAATCGAGTGAAATCTATCTCTCTAGCTGATTCAAGCTTAGATTTGATTCACGAGGCAATTCTTGATAAATCCTTGTATTTTACCAACAATTGATGTAATTGAAGTGTTCTTTAGGTTCGTGGCAACTTCAGGAACCTTTTAAGACCATTCTTGATCTATTTCATGGAGATTTACTCCCCGATTGCAATTTTCAGCCTTCATAGGAGCTCCAGTGAGCTCCAGCGATCTGGAGCACAAGATACATAGTTTGGAACAACTCAAGAATGTCCAAATCACTTAGTTATAAGTTAAGGATCAAATTTTGATGACTAGAATATTGTTTTGATGAAGATTCCTCTTGAATGATCATCGTCTTCTCCAACTCCAGTGAAGTTGGAGAGGCATTGTGCTTGAGGTTTAGAACTAGATTTTAGGTTAGGAAGCATGAAGAGGTTATATAGAGTTCATTAGAATTGTTTGTTAGGTTTAACAACCTACTGTCAGTTCTTCTGAACAAACACCTATCTCGTCTCCAGTGAAAACTCAAAGTTGACTCTAGAGCCATCAAAAGTAGATTTTGAGGAATTGAAAAACTTCTTAAAGTGGATTTGAATCTTTCTGGATAGTCAAGTTGATCGGAGATTCTTTAATCCTAAGAGTCAACTTTTGAGCTTCGTAGGTCCAATCTGAGTTGAATTCAATGCTTAAATGATTGAAACTTAGATTTAATGAGTTACTTGAGTTCTGGAGATGATTGTGAGTTGATTAAAATCAATTTGAGCAAGTTTAATTATTGATTGTTGTAGATTGCTATCTCTGAGCTGTTTGGGTTTCAATTTGAACCCAAAGTCTTGTATAGGTTCTTTGCCGAATTTCAAAGCCAAATTTCATGCAGTTGAGTATTGTATTACTCTCTGAACTCAATTAGATCATTTGTTAAGGATTTAATCTATCTTAGAGCCATTTCACATTTGAATACCATCATCTGAACTGCAATAGTGGAGCTTTGAAGTTTTGAAGCTCTTCCAAAGCTTCCTTGACCTCCTTTCTTCTTTCAACCCATGCAAAATACTCTTTCACGTACTCCTTAACTCACAATTGAGAGATTAAATCTAATCTGCAGGTCTTGTGATCTAATTACATCTTCAGTAGTATGTATTTGCACATAGCAAGAAGGCCATGTTCTTGGTCTGATTTCGTGGATCATCCATGATCCAACCATCAAATTGATAGTGAAATTTTGTAGTTGAATCTTTAAGCTCTTGATTTAGCTTTGTATTACCTTGATTGGTGACCTGATTTGAGAGAAAATGCTGTTCGAGTTCGCCGGTCGGAGACGTTGCACTGGAGGAGATGTTATGTTTGTCGCACGTCGTTAACTAATGGACACCTATAGCAGAACAAAAACATTCATGTGTATTGCCTTGCTGGTCGTCAGCGCAAGGTGCATCTCTTCTGCATGTATTTCGATTTGAGCGTGTGCTGTGCACGTGCATGTGTGCGCATGTGTGCATGGGTTCGGGTGGGCATGAGCATGAATGTGGGTCGGATATGGCCCAATACTATGCCCAATAATATACTAAAATCTACACTAAATAAACTAGAATTGGGTTCTAGTAATGGTCTGGTCCCACCCCTATGGGTGTTGGGTATCTCATGAAAGAACCAGGTTCGCCCACTAAACCAATTTTTGGTTAGGTGTGAGAGAAGAGGGGGTTTGAAGGTTTAAAAAATTGGTTAAGTGTGGAATACGTTCTAATGACTCTACAATTACAAGTGTTAATAGCATCAATTAGATTCAATTTCGAGGGTACTTGTGTGATAATGTCAGATTATAATGGGCTTGGGAGCATTGCATGCATATTGCATGATCTTTACATTTTAATTGCTTAGAATCAATGTTTAATGACCATGTGCACAAGTCCATTTTGAAATAGGTCTCAGATGAGCGATTAGACTGTACAGATGGATCCGGATTGATGAATGGAGTCCAACGAACTCGAAATCACTTCTATCCGACCTCTATAGCTCCCACAACAAGCTTGAGAAAGATCAACGGCCAAGGGGTAATGTGACAACCTTATGGGCCTCAGATGAAAAATCCAACCATACGGATGGATCTAGAGTGACAATCGCAGTCCGACAGCACATGAATCATCTCGATCTGAGAACCGTGGTACCCTCTACAATAGAAAGAAGATGGACAACCTAGATGGCACCACGTGGAGCTATCCAGGCTACCCCTCACACCCCTAGCAGCACAAGACGCATGGCTTGCATGAAGCGATAGCGCAGCGGCGCGGGTGGTAGCGTGCACGTGCGCGTAAAGCAGCGCACATGGGTGTATGCACGCGGACCAACGTGTGCCAGAACATGCATGCACAACAAGGAGCGAGAGGTGCGTGCCAGCAGGAAATGAGCAGCGGGTTCGTCTTCAACGATAGCTGCAGGGGCCTTTAGTGATGCTTGCAGCTGTCACTAATGTCTCAGATTTGAATTTGAGCCCTCTCCTCACTTATAAAAAGGGTCCTACCCCACCCATTTGCACCAAGCTTGCCTCCACGAATTTCCACCACTTCATAGAGCTCCCAAGTAAGGTTGTGAAGACACCGAGCCATCGACGGAAGCCCCTCTACCGCCGTGGCTGTCTCGACGCCATTCACCACCTTACATTCAGTTTTTATTATTGATAGTTGTACTTCATCTATTTTTCAAGCATTCATCTATATTTTTGTTGGTCATAACATTTGATAGTTAAGATAATACATCTTTTGATATATTATTCTCATATGTTTAGATTATCGAACCCTACTCTCTCTATCTCTCTATATCTCTCTCTCCTTCTCTTTCTCAAATCGGTTTTCAAGCGAACAAATGACATATTTATGTGACACGAAAGCGACTAAGCGATTCATATTATTGTCTCCATGTGTTCGATACTCAGACTCACATCCAATTCTTTATTTAAAATTGATGTCATAAATGCGCTACAACAAATGATTTAATGCAAACACGTCCGATGAACGTCAGTTTTTGGTGCCGTTACTGGGGAGGCAATGTATTTCTTATTCACTTCCATTTTCTTGGTCATTATTTTTACTTGTGTTATCTAACTTGCTCTTTTCTCTCTTCTTGTGGTTGTAGGAACCTTGTGCATCGGCAATGGGAGGAGAACAAGTCAGGTTGGATCGAAAGGAAGCACAAGAAGAAGATTGCCATCGACCCGAAGGTCTAATCTTGTCTTCCCACGATCCAAAGATACCTTTCCATCCTTGGACCAAGAAATGGTAGTGTTATAAAAAAAAAACTCTCTTTTGTGTGACGAAGAAAAATACCACCACTAGGTCTTCAACCCATTAGCTTCGAAAAAAATCATTTTCTGGACTTGGGTTGAGGACACGATTAAAGGACCATCTACATTTCTAAAAATTTTGAAAAAATCTCAGAGGTGCCCCTTCTAGTAGGCGAACTCCCCTTCAAATTTCAGAGCCAAACTCTATGTGGTTTGGCCGTGAGAAATTCGCTACTGGAAGTGCGTAAGGTTGTCCAAGGTTCTAGAGATCTGTAGGGTGTTCTTACTGCTGCGAACTCCATGCAGCTTGGATTTGTGAGAGATTTATATTTATAAAAAGATCGTGAAATTCTCTACACTTTATCTGAAGAGCACTTTTTCATTTAAAATTGATTAGTGCTTGTTATAATCAAGATATTAAACTTGCGTACTGATCTAAAGGTTCTGGATAGATTGACCCCCTCTTGGAAAAACGTGAATTTGGGTGGTCTACTGTCCTCAAAAAATTCTGAAATTGATTTTGTTGAAAGGCTTATTCGATTTTGGTTAGGATAAGATCATTGTTTGTTTTGATTGGACCCTTCTTGACAAAATCTTAAAAAAGATTCATTGAATAGAAGCTGCACACCCTAGGATATTCTACAGTAGGGAGTTTTGATTTTATATAGTCACACGAAAGTCCTTAAAGAAAATCAGTTTACACCAACCGTGTGCCTATACATTTGTGCCTTGTTTGAAGGTGAAAACAAGTGATAACTTTAAAAGCCGTTAAAGCAAGATTTAAATCCTAAAAATCACACATCTTAATCTTGCTTGTGAAGGAACACTTGTTTTGCCATTGGATCCTTGCACCCAACTGTGCACACTTAATTCACTCATCCCTCTACTTCTTCCAAACCATGGATTTCAATGCCTATCCTTCATTTCCAAATTATCCCTAACATGATTTGTATTGTAACCCAAGTGGGCTATATCCATAGTTTACTTGGGATAACCAACCACCTAGTTGGGGACTTAATCCAAGACCTGAGTACCCAAAATACCTCCCTTATCCCAACTATCCCAATTTTAGTCAACATGCATCAATTTCCTATTGGGATACTTCCAACCCACCCACTCAAGGGTATGATCCAAACCTTTAGGATCCTTACCTTGACTCTCCTTTTGATGGCTCTTCTTTTAGGTCCCACCCACCCACTGACCAATTTGATAAGACCTACACTTTAGGAGAACACCAAGACCCCTACCCTTCCCAGGACCCTAACCAAGATAGGTCATTTGAATTCAAGGATCTCTCCTACCTGACCCATGGATTGTAAGGGATTTTAGAAAAATGGAAATCAAATGATGATCATAAACCTGGAAAAATCAAGAATGATCAAACCTTGATTTGGACCCTTGATGAAGAATTCGACTGGGAGGAGGACTTAGAACCTCAATTATTCTAGAGTAGGACAAAACAAAAAATGGTTCCTCTTGAAGAATTGGATCTTGAAAATGATAGAATAGAGGACCCACCCAAGAACTTAAACCCTAGTACGGACTCTAGCGCACATCGTCAACCATACCCTCCCAACTCTGATTTAAATACTAAGGAGCAAATCCAAGGGAAACCTAATGACACCTGATTAGTTCTTGATAGCCTTTAGTTGGAGTTACAAAGACAGAATCAAGAATTGATTAAAGGGCAACAAGCCATGATAGATATGTTCCAACAACTGGAGGAAGAGGGCCAAAGAAAACAATTGAAAATAGCCCCTCTTACTGAATCCAGGAAGCAAGGCCCCGTAATGATCAAATGGACTACACCTAGTTGCCCAAAATTGGTTCAGTCCACCATTGATACACCTCCATTGTTGGACAACTCATTAGAAAATGTCATTAAGGATTCCTTTGGGAAGGTTGAGGGCAAAAGTCAAGAGGAAACTAAGAATTTAGCGGATGATGTCTTTGAATCCAAATCTAATCTTCCCAAGGAAAGTGATTTGGTGAAAGAGACATCCAAAATAGAATATGGGGAGTGGGATTACAATTCCGAAATAATCAATTTTGAATTATTTGAAACCCCCATCACATGTTTAGAGGAGGGCCAAAGGAAAGAATCTGAGATAGAGGATGAGATTAGCCCTACCTCTAATGCAACCTCGAAAATTGAGTCTGATATGAAAGAGGTTGAAAAAAATATTCTTGAGGTCACGGAATGGGAGGGAATAAGCAATGAAACACTAGTTGAAGAAGGGATGGATTTTTTGGGGAGAGACCTCACGCTTGATTTTAGGGCTCATTGTGAAACTCTTGATTTGGTTACATGCCTTATCAGAATTGAAATCCCGCAACCCGAAGGCACTAGAATTGATATACCTTTGGGGGATTACAATTTTAAAGGGACACAAGTTGATTACAAAACCTACATCTTTAGTGTCCAACATTTTAGATTCGGGTTGTGCTTGTCCAAATCAACTTCTCTGCATGCCCACAGACTAAGAGAAGAGCAGACATGGGCATGCATGGTACACCATTTGCAGGGTTCCAGTCCTTTAGGGACGGAACTCCACCACAACCTAGTTTGCATCTGTGGACCTCAGATTCTAGGTCTAGATGATTTTGTTTTCACCTCCTTGATCCTGACCAATCTTGTTTGTGCATATGCCCAGCTGAAGGCACTAAACTCAGAGCCTCCTGGGAGGCAACCTAGAGGATTCTAGCTGACCGTATTCACGATTACAACTCAGGTGATTTCTTTTCTTACTCCCTTGCATACATTTATTTCTCCAATGAGGACATTGTCCAACTTAAGTATGGGAGGTGGTAATTTATAGGATTTGAGTACAAAATTATCAGCTTGAACTAATTTTATTTCTTTTTATCAAAAAAAAAAAAATTAGGAAAAGAAAACTTAGGTATTAGAAGCTTGTCAACTTTAGGAAATGATACGTTAGGGACCTAATCGCTAAGACCCTTCAAGTCTTCGGACTTAATCAGTTCGGGTGTTCACTAAAATTTGGACTTAGTCTCTAGTCCTCGCCACCTTAATATATATTAATCTTGTCAATAAAGTAGGGTGATAAGTATACGACTTATCAACCCGCCCTATGATTTGCAGGGGATTTTTAGTCTAAGCATCTACACACGTTTTGCACTGACTCACTCATCGGTAGTTCTAATGGAAATTGGTAACTAATGAACCTTCTAGGGTGATATGGCTAGTAAGTTGTCGTGGGTAACAACCCATTGGCAGATTGTCTAGAGCCCAGCCACAGGACCATTCTCTTTCACTACTTCCTTTAGGTAAATCTTAGATCAAGAAAGTCACCTACTTAAAAAAGAAGGGAAACAAAAGGAGAAAAGAAAAAAAGAAACAAGCCACACTACACTGCACGAGTATGGCTGGCAAGTTGTCGTGGGTAACAGCCCATTGGCCGGTTGTCCAGATCCCAGCTCATAGAATGCACAAGAATTCAAAAACACTTAAGGAAGAAGTTGGGAAGTAGCATAATCTGGGGAGATATACACTGAGTTTGCCCTTGTGTTGACCCCACAAAAATTAAAAATAGGGAGAAAGCTATCGGTTAGATAGATACATCTTTAGGCAACATTTTCTCTTTCGAGTCACCTAAGGTTATAGAAATCCAAAGTCCATTTTAATTGCCGTTGAGTGAGTCTATCACTTTCACAATAAGATACTTAGTACCTAGAATCCTTTTCGAGTCATGGATGAATTGGGTAGTCATAAAAAGTTACCTCGATGTCCTTAACACCAAAAATCCAAAAAAAATAGAAAAGATGAAAAAGAAAAAAAATATGTATTTGCTTCCATATAGAATAAGGCAAGGACTCGGGCGGACAACATTTTGGTAGACAACCCGAGCACTGTTGAATCTCTATGAGTTAGGTTCTTAGTAAAAACTTCCACTAGTCGACAAGCAACTTCCACCTAAGCGATCAATTCCTAATTTTAGATGTAAATAGCATTTAGAGCAAACCTTGCTAGGGACTAGCAAGGGGTGGGCATGGGGGTATGATGACTTTATAATTACAAGTATTAATAACATCAGTTAGAGTCCATTTTGAGGGTACTTGTGCAATAATGTCATATTATAATGGGCTTGGGAGCATTGCATGCATATTTCATGATCTTTACATTTTAATCTCTTAGAATCACTGTTTAATGACCATGTGTACAAGTCCATTTTGAAATAGGTCTCAGATGAGCGATCGAACCGTACAGATGGATTCGGATCGACGAATGGAGTCCAATGGACTCGAAATCACTTCCATTCGACCTTCGTAGCTCCCACAACAAGCTCGAGAAAGAGCACCGGCAAGGGGGCAATGCGACATCCTTATGGGCCTCAGATGAAAAATCTGACCATATGGATGGATTTGGAGCGACGATTGCAGTTTGGCAGTGCGAGAATCATCTCGATATGAGCACTGTGGCACCCTCTACAATAGAAAGAAGATGGACGACCTAAATGGCACCACGTGGCACCATCCAGGTCGCCCCTCACACCCCCAGCAGCACAAGGCACTTGGCACATGTGAAGTGGCAGCATAGCAGTGTGCATGTGGGAGTAACGTAGCGCTGCAGCGCAACAGCACGGGTGGTAGCGTGCGTGTGCGCATGAAGCAGTGCGCGTGGGCATATGCGTGCAGACCAGCATGCGCCAGTGCATGCATGCTCAACAAGGAGTGTGACGTGCATGCCAGTAGGGCATAAGCACGGGTGCATCTTCAGTGATAGCTGCAGGGGCCTTTAGTGACACTTGCAGTTGTCACTAAAGACCTAGATTTGAATTTGAGCCCTCTCCTCACAAAAAGGGTCCTACCCCACCCATTTGCACGAAGCTTGCCTCCATGAATTTCCACCACTTCATATGCCTCCCAAGTAAGGTTGTGAAGATGCCAAGCCACCAACAGAAGCCTCTCTATCACCATGGCTGTCTCGACGCCATTCACCACCTTACATTCAGTTTTTATTGTTGATAGTTGTAGTTCATCTATTTTTCAAGCATTCATCTATATTTTTGTTGGTCATAACATTTGATAGTCAACATAGTACATCTTTTGATATATTATTCTCATATGTTTAGATTCTCAAACCTTACTCTCTCCCTCTCTTCCTCTCTCTCTTTCTCAAATTGGTTTGCAAGCGAATAAACGACATATTTATGTGACACGAAAGCGACTAAGAGATTCATATATTGTCTCCTTGTGTTCGACACTCGGACTCACATCCAATTCTTTATTTAAAATTGACGTCGTAAACGTGCTACAACGAACGATTTAACGCAAACGCATCCGATGAACGTCACGTTTTGCCTGAGAGGAGACTTAAAGAGAAATGGTTAAGTAGGAGCTTAATGGAGAGTTAATGAGAGATTAATCAATTAATCAAGAGTTGAGAGAGTTTAAATTAGACATCCAATGGAATAAAGAGAAGGTTGAGTTGAGACTTAGAGGAGAGTTAATTGTTTAGGCATTGTTTTCTATTATAATTTTCTTTTATGCCTTCATCTTTGTAAAAAAATTTAATGTGAACATTTCTTTCCTTGCTATTCAATGTAAATCATTCATGTACTTTTCTTTCATTAATGGAATAATTGCCATGTTTCAAGTTTAATCTTGTAAGCAATTGTTCATGAGCTTAACTTGTTTTATAATTTTAGATTTAATTAACATAGTAATTAGTTATTTGTTAACTTAGAATAAAAATGGTGAATTGATTAAGATTATATGTCTCCCAGTGAACGACCTGGACTCAACTAGTTAAAAGAATTTAAATTTAAAATGTTGGTTAGCTTGACCCTATACTAGGATTAAAGATGACAATTTAACCAATCAAGTTAACCTAAATCTATTCTTTACATGATTAACTGAGCCTAATAACCTTAATTAATTGTGTTGAGAATTGAACGATCACTAGGTTTATGCAAGAAATTTTTGACATGAGCATGTGGGGAAGCTCAAATACTTCTTTGGATTCCAAATTTCTCAGCTAGACGAAGGAATCTTCACGAACCAATCGAAGTACACTAGAGAAATGCTCAAGAAATTCAAATTGGATGCATCCAAAGGGAAGAACACGTCAATGAGCACTACAACCCACTTGGATGTGGATGAAAAGGTAAATATGTATCAAAATAAGTATAGAGGTATGATAGGTTTTTTTAATCATATTTAATTGCTAGTAAGCTGAACATTTTATTTGCTACTTGCTTTTGTGCTAGATTTCAAGTGAGCCCTAAAAAAACTCATTTAAATACTGCTAAAAGAATTTTTAGATATTTAGTAGATACTAGTGACTGTGGCTTTGTTTTATCCTAAATCTGAAAGCTTAGATCTCATATCTTTTAGTGATGTGGATTATATAGTTTCTATAATGGATCGCAAGACTATTAGTGGCACTTGTCACTTCTTAGGTGCCTCACTTGTCACTAGTCTCTTGATTTTCCAAAATGCAAAATTGTGTAGCCTTTTCTACTACCAAGGTAGAATATATGGTTGTCACCTTGTCTTGTTCACAAGTACTACGAATGAAACAAACACTTAGGGACTTTGATTTGAACTTAGGATGGACTACCATTAATTGTGACAACACTAGTGCTACTAAACTCTCAACAAATCCAATTAATCACTCTAGGACCAAGCATATAGATGTTAAGCATCACTTCCTTAGAGATAATATGCTTAAAAGTGATATTAAATTAGAATTATTGTTAGGGGAGACCAATTAGCAGAGATCTTTACTAAACTACTTAATTACAAGAGGTTTATTGAAATTAGAAGAAAATTAAGGCCTAACAACTCATGCATACATGTTAGTTACATTCGAAACATAGGATGGAATCAAGTTGTATAGACAAATGGCATCGAAAGAAGTCACATTTTATTTGGGAATTTGTTAAGTTCTTCACTGCAATTATTTCAAAAAGGGTTATTTGATTCAACCCTTTCTCTCTAGTGCAAACACTCCACCCCATTCACTCTCATTCACTTCATTTCATCTCAAACTCTTCTCCACTCTTCGTCCACAAGAAACTCAAGTGAACCCATGCCCAAGCCCTTCTCTCCTCATTTCAAGGGAAGATCTTAGCATTGGAGGAGATCTAATGTTAGATCTCAAGCATCCAAAGTGTTGTGCAAGTGGTAAGCTCTTATTCTCACTCTTTTTTCTCTAGTTCTTCCTTGGATAAGGATAGAAATTGGGGCTTTTATGATTGGTGCCTGTTTAAGGAGTTTTTGTTGTGATTTGGATGTCTATTATAGGCTTCCAACATCATTCATCATCATATTGGTGATTAATTGTGATTATCTCTCATTTTTGGCCCTTTCTTTGTAGTCTATAGACTACCTAACATTAGATACCCTCCTGCTACCACCTTTTGAGAGTCTGCAGAATACCTAACTTTAGATCATAGTGACCTAACATTAGATACCTTGCTGTTACTTCTTCTTGAAGCTTTCTTGGCTCTTTTAACTTTCAATCAACTCTAAACCTCCCCTAACATTCCTAACTAGTTCACCATGCCTTCTAGGACTAAGGGTGTGAAGGGGAAAGCTAAGACATCATTTGATGATACTCCTTTGGACCCTTTCCAAAATGCACTCCCTAAATGTGCTAATTTCTATCAAGCTAAGAAGAGACTTAGAAAATTTGCATCATTCTTTGCTCATCCCATTAGACCTATATCATATGGAATGACTTCAACAAATTTAATCTAAAGTCTCTTTTTGATGTGAATGGCTTCTCTACCTATTTCAATTATGACTTAAACGCCATTCACTACCCATTCTTGACCAAGATTTGGTATGCAAATATGTCTTGGTCTAAACATCCTACAGTTAGAAATGTCCTAAAAATTAACCTATTTGGAAGGGAAATTATCTTTGATTCTCATAGATTGGCTTTAATTTTCATGGTGTTTCATTAGGGACACACAACCCAATCTATTGCTCATGATATTGGATATCATAACATCCTACAGGACTGAAGCCCTTTAAGTAGTTCCATTGTAGGCAACTATAGACTAGCTCTGAACACCATGTTTGATGTCCCTGAACTTGTAGCTAGGATTCTTTATTGTGGCCTTTTTCCAAAGAAGCAATCAAGAGGTTTCAATCACATTTCCATGGACTTGGCATTTGTCACCTATGCTGTCAACACTAAGAAATCACTGAATTGGCCCAAAATTATCCTAAATGAGATGGTAAAAGATCCTATCTCATTTCTTCCTTTTTCAAACAACATCACTCATATCGCTACCCACTTTGGAATCTGCCTAGACACCCTCTAGTCCTCCAAAATTCAAAAGCATGATTGCTTTAACATCACCACTGCCAAGAAAATGAACATTATTGATGATGATAACGATGATGATGATGAAGATGATGTTGATGAGGATGATGATGATGATGAGGACAACATGGATGAAGGCATTGATGAGCAAGATGATAAGGGAGGTAGCTCTCATATGTCAAGCATGGGATCTCATATTCATGTATTATTATTATCCTAGGAGGTACCCTGTCCCCAACCTTGGTGGGCATGGACTAGGATCCATCCTTATCCTCCCACTATTTTCGATTCCTGTACTCTTAGCGATATTGTTGATGGCGTCAACGTTCTTGCTGACTCTATTGAAAGTATGTGCCTAAAATGAGGCATATAATATGTCAATGTCCATCAACATTTTGTTCAAAAAATCTCCAAGATGCATGAAGACATTTTTGCCATCAAGAAAGAGGTGCATGCACTCACTAAAGGGAAAGTGATGCAAAAAATTGGTGTGATTTGAAATTAGGGTTTTAAATCGTTGTAACACGTCAAATCTCAATCACTTTTAAAATTTATAACCTAGATAGTGGTAGTATCTAGGGTCATCCAAGGAGGCAAGTTTGCAAAATTTGAATCTCTTGCTCGAAAAATTGGAAATCAACTTTCTTTTTGATTTTTGAATATTAAATTTTTGTTGGTTTTTTTTGAAATAACGGGTAATGGCAAATTTGTAAGCGAGAAAGTGACTACACCTTAGTTACTAGAACTAAAACCTAAGTGACAAGCAATTTCTCTCTCTAAGCTCACTCTAGGTACATGAAGACCTAGAGTAATTAGAGAGTGTGTGTGCACTAAGGAAAAAGCAACACAACGCAATAAGAATTGCAACAAAAATTTAAAGAAGTCAACTTTTACTAAAGGAAGATATTATTTTACAGGTAAAGGAATGTTTCTACTAAAAATTAAAAACAAAATAAAAACTCAATATCCTCCTGATGATGATGATGAAGAGGGGAGGGTCCTTGCTCCAACTGCGGCTGCTCCCGTAGTTGAAAAGAATTCCTCCTTCTCCTTCTTCTTGAATTGCTTCTCCAAGGTGTGTACTCCTCCTAGAAAGCCCTAGATGGGGTGTGCCTTAGCTCTTCCAAGATGGATGGTTTCCACTTCAAAAGCTCCTCCAAGGGTGGGCGTGCACCACCCTCATGACCTCCCAAGGTCTTCCTTGCCTGGCTTCTCCTCTATCTGGCTTGGGCACAAGAGCTAAGGGAAGAGGGGAAGGCACCAAGGGGACATAGTGTCCCCTTAATCTTCTTCTTCTTCTTCTTCTTCTTCTTCTTCTTCTCTTGGTCGTCTATGGAAGGTGGAAGTATGGCAAAAAATTATGTAGCCAAAGGTGGTTTATTGGTGGTGGGTGTTGGTCTTTTTATAGGAGTGGAAGGGGGTTAAGGGTAGTTAATGGATGGAGGGCTAGGATGGATTGTAGAGGGTGGTTAAGTGATCCTAGGGTTGTTAATGGGTGGCGCCATAATGGGGGGATGCTTGGTATTTGGCGCCAACCCTAGGTTTGGACTAGGGTTAAGGATTGATGGTGGTAGGGTTATGTGGCGTGTAGGGTATGTGTAGGGTTAGGATGGTGTTGTAGGGTGGTGGTTGGTGAATGGAGGGTAGATATAAGGTGGTGCCAAAAGGAGGGATGTATGGAGTGGTAGTTATGGTGGGGTTAAGTGGTTTTGGCGCCACTTTAGGATGGTTAAGGGAGAAGGTTAGGTGGAGCCAACATAAGAAAGGTTAGGATAGGTTGTGGTGTTGATTGGGTGGTGGTGATTGAAGGTGGTGTTGGCGCCAACATGAAGGGGTGTGGGTATGAGTTTTGGGTGCCAACTAGGGGTGGTTTAGGGTTGGTTAGATGTAGAGTTAGGTGGTTAAGGTTGGCAACACATAAGGCTTCTAGAAGGGGGTTTATGTGTAGGGTAGAGATAGCCTTTTGTGGTGATGTGTAGGGTGGAGATTTAAGGAGGGGTTGGTGCCATTTTGAATGGGTGTGTGTGGGTGGTTTTGGTGCCAACATGTAGAGGTGTGATGGGGTGGTGGTTGATGAGGGTTGGCGCCAAAAGTTGGTGGATTAGGTTAAGGTTTGGTTAGGGTTAAGGGGAAAGGGTGGATAGAGTAGGTTGGGAGCTTAGCTAAGCTAGCTTAGCTAGTAGAGTAGAGGATGGTGGAGCTAGGGTTTGAGGAAGGAGTTGGGAAAAATTTTTGGAGCTGGACTGATGCTGCATTGGAGCTGAGGAAGCTGAGGGAATCTACATGAAGACTCAACTACTAGCTTAGCTAGCTATTTTTCAGGTTAGTAGCTAAGCTTGGGTAGTTGAGCTGGTGTGAGCTGGTTTCAACCTATCTGGGGCTAGGTTGAGCTGGAGCTACCTCAGATGGAGACTCTTGAGCTAGCTTAGCTACTAGTTGACAAGTAGTAGCTAAGCTAGAAAGAGTTGAGCTGCAATGAGCTAAGTGGAGCTGTAGGGAGCTGGTATTGAGCTGAAGTCAACTTAGTTAAGCTAGTTGGAGCTCCCAGTGAACTGACTGGAGTTGGGATGAACTAGACTCAACTAAGTTGAGCTGGATCTGAGCTGACTGAAGCTAATGTCAACTTAGTTGAGCTAGATCGGAGCTGCCATGAGCTAGGTTTAGCTGGAATGAGCTGCCTTGAGCTGCCATCCAGCCAAGATGAGCTAAATGGAGCTAAATGGAGCTAACCCTAACCCAAGTAAGCTAGCATCCAACCAAGAGGAGTTAAATCTAGCTGAGTTCCAATCGAATTGAACTTCACCATTTGCCTTCATGAGTGTTTGGGTTCTAGGATTCTACTTATCTGCTTTAACCCTAACACTCAAATAAACATGTTAGACATAAGAAAATAATCCAATGCATGCCTAACCTATGTGATGCCTAAATGCAGCCCCAAAACCCATTTGTGTAGTTAAAATTGTAAGAGCTAGGTTTATTTTAGGGCATAAGAATGATGATAAACTAGCGTTTATCACACCCCCATGCTTATCTTTTGCTACCCTCTTAGCAAAATAAATTTTTACGAAATGAACTTTTTTTGGGAAAACTAATTTTTTCAACTTTTGAGGAGAAAGAGATTACAGGACCTTAGTTGACTGTAGCACAGGAGGTACGGGATTTGCTAAAGATAAACAACGGGATTTATTTTCAGGTCCATAAATTAGATGAATTGGGATCAATATATCCTCCAAAAAATTCACAGATTAACCCTTTGTTAATTCAGATGACTTGAAATTTTTTTATTTAGGATTTTTCTGGCTCTTGAATCTGATTCGCAACTTGCAATAACCTTTAAAACCTTATGTCTATGCTTGTGAAAAGCCAACATTTATAAGGGCGTGTTTTTGGTTTAAAACTTTTTTTTTCTTTTCTTTTCTTTTTTTCTTCTCTCCCCCATGCTTATTCTTAGCTTAGTCTTACAACAGATGTATCAGGATCATCATTCCCGTCATCAATCCTCGAGGGGGCTCTGGTGCCAGTACTTTGGGATAGTACTGTCCTTGACACCACCTAGGAGCTCACAACCCCAAAATACAATGCGGTGTAAAGGGGTGCTCCAAGCAAACTCAAGCTCTTGCTCCGACGCTACGGGTAGAGTACCGTCTAAGACACTTGAGCTGCAAAAATGCACTTTAATGTTCTGTCTAAAGATATGAAATATAGATATAGAGTAATGCCGAGGCTGTAACATGTTGACATCGCATCCTCAAAGGAGGCATTTTCCTCCTCGGTGGTGGAAACTCAAACCAATGATATGCTTCAGACTTTTACTAAGGCCAAACAAAAGGATTTTCCCAAACTTTAATTGTTTTTAGGTGTTAGCTTGTGTGTGAATTTTGACACAAGAAATTTTACATGAGATGCAAGTTTTTGAATCACAAACTAAGCCAATTACTTTTCATATTACAAAAGAGGATCAAGTCACCCGAACTATCATGAGATCAGGTGAAATTTTAGAGAAGAATATTTGATCTAGTCTAAAGGTAGACCCTGAAATTCTAATAATCTGATCTGTATCCTTATCCCTAGTTTGTTAAAGATAAAATCTCATTGTACCGCAAAGTGAGTTTTCAACCTTAGTCCCGATTTCAAAATTTTCCTCAAAAAGTTGTCACATTTTTATTTATTTATTTATTTTGGGAATGAATGTAGGAAAATGACAAAAGAAGAAAAAAATGCATATTTTTGGTTTTGAAAATCCTAAATCGATCGTCAAAATTTAAAAACACCCCTGCATGCTTATGATATGCAATGTCCTCATGCATTAGGAGGGAAAAGGGAGCACCTTAGTGAAAGGCAGTCGGGTTTAGGATGGTCAAAACCTGGAAAAAGAAAGAGAAAAGAAAAGCAGGAAAAAATGATGTGTTACCTCCCTTCTAGTGCTATCTTTTATGGCATTCAGCTGGGCATGATGCGCATCAGTGATCACTAGTGGTTGGGTTAGTTAAATCGAATGATTCAGAAGGGATTTAAACGTTCTTCCTTCTGAATCATTCGAATGATTCAGAAGAGCTTTAAACGTTGGCCATTGACTTGAAAACTAGTATTAGTTTTTTGATTGAAAAGATCAATAGTGCCATAAGGATATGTTTTGAGGACAATAAATGGGCCGGTCCATTTGGATTTTAATTTACCAGGAAAAATACATAATCACGCATAAAAGAGCCAAACGCATTGATTGGTGTTAAAATGCTTATGAATAATATATTTATCATGAAATTTCTTTGTTTGGTCTTTGTAAATTCATGCATTTTCGTAAGAAAAAATACGCAATTCTTCCAGTTCAGTTAATTGTAATTTCCTGTGAATACCAACGTCAGATAAATCCATATTTAATTACTTTATTGCCTAGAAAGCCCTATGTTCAGGTTCTACTAGGAGATGGCATGCCTTCCCAAAAATCGGATGGAAGGGAGGCATGCCAAGCAGGGTTTTAAAAGCAGTATGGTAGGCCCATAAAGCATCATCCAATTTGTTGGACCAGTCTTTATGATCTGGCCTAACCGTCTTTTGTAAAATATTTTTTATTTCTCAGTTAGAAACTTCTGCTTGGCCATTTGTTTGGGGGTGATAGGGAGTGAAAATTTTGTGATTAATCCCATATTTAGAAAGGTGATAGAATTGTGAGTGAGTGAAGTGTGATCCTCTGTCACTGATAATGGCCTTTGGAATGTCGAATCTGGAAAAAATGTTTTTCTTAATGAATTTGACAACCACACGGTGATCATTGGTGTAGGTGGGTATTGCTTCAATCCATTTAGATAAGTAGTCAACTACGACTAGTATATACAAATACCCGCCAGAGTTGATGAACGATCCCATGAAGTTGATGCCCCATACATCAAAAATTTCAACCTCTAAAATTGGATTAAGGGGCATCATATCCTTCCGAGCCATGTTGCCGATGCTCTGGCAACTCATACAATATCGAACAAAAGAATGAGCATCTTTGTGCAGGTTGGGCCAAAAAGAATCCAGAATTGAGTATCTTAGCTACAGTTTTCTTCCCTGAAAAATGTCTGCCATAGGCCATTAAGTGATAATGTGTCTGAATATCATGGATTTCTGAATTAGGGACACATCGCCTAATTACCTGATCGGCACAAATGCGAAAAAGGTAGGGCTCCTCCCATAAATAGTATTTAATATTAGCAAAGAACTTATCCCTTTTGGTTTTTGGCCATTTAGATGGGGTTCATTCTATTGCAAGATAGTTTGCAATGGGTGCAAACTAAGGGAGGGTATTGGCAACTAAGATAGTCTCATCAGGGAATTTATCAGGGGGGTCAACATATCATTCGTCATAAGACAAGAGAGATGATCGGCCACTATATTTTGCGATCCCGCCTTATCCTTAATTTCCAAGTCAAATTCCTAGAGCAGCAGGATCCAACAAATAAGGTGGGGTTTCGCATCTTTTTTGTTCAGTAAATATTTAAATGTTGAGTGGTCGGTATATAGGTGACATGTGACCCCAATAAATAAGATCTAAAATTTTCAAGGGCAAAGACAATGGTAAGAAGTTCTTTTTCAGTAATCGTGTAATTCCATTGTGCATCATCAACGGTTGCTAGCCTAATAGATCACAACAGGCTTCTTGTCAATTCTTTGCCCGATAACGACCCCCACAGCGAAATCAGAGGCATCAGTCATGAGTTCAAAGGGACAATTCTAGTTAGGTCCTTATAAAATTGGTGCCTCTGTAACATCCTTCTTCAACTTCGGAAAACCCTCCAGGCATTGGGCATTGAATTCAAATGGCTATTCTTTGGTAAATAATTGACTTAAGGGCTTAGAGATTTAGGAAAAATTTTTTATGAAATGACGGTAGAAACCCACAAGCCCTAAAAAAGAGCGGATCTACTTTACAGTAGTGGGTGGTGGGAGCTTAGGGATAGCATCAATTTTTACTCGATCTATCGCAATTCCTTTTTTAGAAATAACATGGCCTAGGATAATACCTTTCTCGACCATGAAATGACTTTTTTCCTAGCTGAGGACGAGATTAACTTCTATGCATTTTTGGAGGGTTCTTTCAAGATTCCGGAGACAAAGGTCAAAATAATCTCCAAAAATAGAGAAGTCATCCATGAAGACTTCCAAACATTCACCTACTAGGTTTGAAAAAATTGTAAGCATACATCGTTGAAAAGTCACAGGTGCGTTGCAAAGACCGAAGGGCATTCTTCGGAAAGCAAATGTTTCGAAGGGGCAGGAAAATGTAGTTTTGTCTTGGCCCTCAGGATGGACTGCTACTTGATTATAGCCAGAATAACCATCAAGAAAATAATAGTATTTGCATCCGGCTAATTGCTCCAAGATTTGATCAATAAAATGGAGCGGAAATGGTCCTTCTTGGTGGCGATGTTTAATTTTTTGTAATCAATGCACACGCGCCAAGAAGAAGTGATCCTAGTGGCTGTAGTTTCCCCATGTTCATTTGTGGCAAATGTTAGTCCAGCCTTCTTATTAACGACTTGAGTGGGACTAACCCAGGAGCTATCAGAAATGGGGTAGATGATATCAGCATCAAGCCACTTTATAATCTCCTTTTTCACCACCTCCTGCATAGTTGGGTTCAAGCACCTTTGTGGTTGGCGGAAGGGGCAAGAATTGTCCTCTAAATAGATGCAATGGGTGCACTAGGACGGATGAATACCCTTAAGGTCAGAAAGGGTCCAGCCAATAGCTTTTCGGTGTTTGCTCAAAACTTGAAGAAGTTTTTCCTCTTGAGCCCCAGTAAGTCCAAAGTTAATAATCAGGGGCATGGTCTAATTCGGGTCCAGGAAAAGATATTTAAGGGAATCAGGCAAAGGTTTTAACTCAAGTTGAGGGTCTGGCTTTGAAAGAATTTTTTCCTTAGAAGTTAAAGGTGAGGTTAGAGGGAAGGGGTCAACTGAAGTGTTAGCTGTAGAATGTGTGGTTAGCGTGGGGAGGTGGGATGGAGTGGATTGTTCAGGAATTGTGTTAATTGCAAAACAAGAACTCGTGTGTGAAATCTGCATTTTTTCCTCCACTATATTTTCAATTTCTGAATCCAAGTCATTAAAGAAATCAGGTTCTTGGAATCGCCTAGAAGCTTGGAAAATGTCTAGGGTAACAGATTCATCGCCACACATGATCTTCATCTTTCCAAAATCACAATCGCGTAGGCAGTGGCTAAGAATGGTCTTCCAAGAATTATAGGGTTAAACTTTAAAGCTTCTGGTACCTCTATATCCAGGACTAGAAAGTCTACAGCAAATAGACAATTTTTGACCCAGACAAGGACATTCTCAATAATTCCCCTTGGTTTGATTGTAGATCGGTCTACTAATTGAAGAGTAACCTCCACAAGCTTTAATTCTCCGATCTTAAATTCCTCAAAAAACACCTTGGGGATAAGATTAATTGAGGCATTGAGATCCAGTAAGGCATGATCAAAAGAGGTGTCATTAATGACCACTTGAATCAGAGGTGCGCTTGGATCTTTTCTCTTAAGAGGCAGTTTGCTTTGCACAATTGAGCCAACTATCTCTGGAAGGATCACCTTTCCTAGGTTTCGAGGCTACCTTTTGGGAGTACAAAAATCTTTCAAAAATTTGGCGTAGGCAGGGATACATTTTATGGCATCTAGGAGAGGGATATTAATTTCAACTTACCCAAAAAGATCCATTAATTCCTTATCAGTGGGCTCGGATTTCTTTTTCTTTGTATGTGATGAGTGAAGGGCCTGTTGAAAGGGTATAGTGTTTTCCTTTTTTGCATTTTCAGGTTCCTAAATAGGGTTAGAGGAAGAGGGAGAAGAATTGATCTATTTTTCATTGAAGCAGGTTTCTTTAGCAGGCAAAGATCTTGAGTGGTTTTCCCATTCCTCAAAGTAACTGCATTTGCAGTATGGTTGTTTCTAGGAGGAGGACGGGAAGTCTGATTATGATTGAAACCCAGGGGATGCTAAGGTGCTGGGTGAATGGGCTGACTCGGATATCCACCTTGAAATTGATTTTGTTGATTGTTAGGGTTGGGCATGGGTTGGGATGGCAGATTGTCAATAGGTCTATGATATGGAGAAATCTTAACTTGATGCTGCAAGTTGGTTATCATGTGGGTTACTTCCGTCATTTGATTTTGCATACTGTGTAGAGCCTTCATGACCTAGGTATTAATATCTTAATGGGATGGTCCAGGTTGATATGCGGGTTGCCCATAATTCCCAAATTGATTTGGTTTGGGAAACAGAATCGGGTTTGGAGCTTTCCAGAAGGGATTTGGGTTGGTCCTCCAGTTTTGATTGTAAGTGTTGGAGGGGTTTCTAAATTGCTCCTGGAGAGCATAGATATTTTCATTGGTGGGATCAAGAATATTTTGATTCAAGTAATCAAAATTCCCAGTCATATTTTGTGTAAAATCAGTAGAAAACTGTTGTCCAGCAGGTGTGGCATCAATGTTGTGCAAATTTTCTCTTTTGAGAAGTTGTGGAGAGTTAGGGTGCGGAGAGTTAAAGTGTGGAGAGTTAAGGTGCGAAGAGTTAAAGTGTGGAGAGTTAAGGTGTGGATATTATTTGTGAGTGAGCTTTTCTCCCATTTCTTCTAGTGGATTTGTATCTGGTCTAGTCTTTGAGCTATCATGTGTTGATCATCTTGAGTGACTGGAATAGAGGTGGATTTGGAGTCAATTTCATTAACTCTAAGTCTTGGGTTTTGAGTTCTACAGAAAGAGTCCATTGAAGTCATATTAAATGAGTTTTCACTCATTTCTTCAAAAAGGAGGTAGGCACTTTCGACATCTTTATTAAGGAAATTGCCCCCACATGAGGCATCCACGAATCTCTTTAATAGATCTTCTAATCCGTGATAGAAGATCTGCATTAGTTGCCATTGTGGAATTTCATGGTGGGGATAACTTCTTAGAAGTTCTTGGAATCTTTCCCAAGACTCATGGAGGGGTTCACCATTTTTTTGTTGAAAGGTCATTATGGATCTTCTTAACGTATTAGTATGACTGATAGGAATTTTTTTTTTAAGAAAAGTGCTTTTTAATTGGGGCCAGGCGATGATAGGGTGCCCAACTATTCTAAACCATTGTGAAGCTTTATCTTTTAAAGAGAGAGGGAAAAGTCTCATGAGCCACATGTCTTCCTGCACATTGTGGGAACGGGTGGTTTGAGCGAGGATAGTTAATTCCTTGAGATGATAGAAACGGTCCTCTCTCGGAAGACCGTGAAAATGTTTGATTAGGTTTAGAATAGCTATTTCCATCTTAAAATCCCCTTGTGGTATGATCACCCCAGGTCTTTCCTCATAATTGAAAGGATCATAAAAATCCTTAAGAGGAACAATAGGCTGTTGACGGGGTGGCGGGTTTTGCCCTTGGTTGGCTAGGTTTGTCACAGTCCTAGCCAAATTTTCTTGGTTTTGTTGAAGTTGAACCAAATGGTTGACCATTAGGGCAAAGGGGCTTCATTTTGAGTTTGGATTTGAGGGCCACATGACCCTGTAGGGTTTTCTGGTTGCTCCAAATGAGGGAGGTTAAGGATGGGGAAGTCAGCTCATGGGTTGGCTGATGGGTTAGATGCGGAAGCAGAATTTTTTTGTTGGTTTCCCAGGTTTTCCATATTAACAGTAGAGGAAGAAGAAAATAATGATTTTCTGGTGTGGGGGGCAAAATCAGATGGTCCCTCGAGATGTGGGTTCTAGAATCTTAGCCTGTGCATGCACTTTTAATGGAAGAAATGGAGGGGAGAAGAGAGAGAGATGAGCGAAAGTGTGCAATTCAAACAAACAAGCCTAGTCATGTCTTAAGGTTGACTCTTTAAAACCTAAGACTTGGGAACCCAATAAGTAAGAAATCAGCAAGTGAACACAATTCCAGAAAGAGAGCCCAGCTAGACTAAAGAGGTGGCTTGGGCCCAAGTATTTCCTGGAAAAACTAGGGCTTGTGTAAACCCGCACCTGTCATTTAACTTCCCTCTAAGTCTATCACCACGTTGTCTAAAGGAAGTAGGAGCACTTAGTGATCCTTAAATATTGGATATCAAGCCTAATTGAATGAAGTCCTTAAGTGATCAAATGACTACTTGTTTTAAGTTAGGCTTGGGTGTGTAAATGTGCATGGGAATGTGGAGGGTGTTAATTGGGGTAATGCCTTGTTATTTCAATTTTTAGTGTGTGCAGGATGGAAAAGTGATTCCAAGAGGAATCAAGTTGACAGACAAATTTGATGTATTTCTATTTTTTAGGATTTTATTTAGCTTAATCTATTTTAGGGTTTTCTTTTTAAGTTTTCAAAGAGGTTTGATATGCCACAAACAAAGAGAAATCAAGTTGTATTGGTGAAGATAGTTTTCCTCTATATTGTGGAACTAAAAATTTGAAAAGAAACCCAAATTCAATTGGATTCTTAAATAGAAATTTACTATCAATGAATCTGTTTTAGGCTTTCCTTTTAAGTAGTGATCCAAACAAAGCAACCAACACAACTACTGTATGTAAAACCAAACAAGGATTCCAAAAACTATTTTTTTGTGACTTTAGGAAATTGTTTAATATTTTTTTAGAATTTTTCTTTATGCTAATGTCAAAGTCCAGAAATAATACCTGAGGATATTTTGGACTTTTCAATACCATCACCGGCCACCAAAACTTTTTGTAATTTTATGTGATGTGTAGAGTTTCTTAAGTATTCCAGAAAGGTAAATTTCACAAAATTGGATGAGCATAAAAATTCCTAAAATTCGCGGACAGTAGCAAAATAAGGATATTAGAGGAGATGACCCCGCTGTAGTCCAAGAATTTTTAAAAGTTATATACAAATCCAATTCCTCTAAAATTTGGAACAGATGTTCCTCATTTGATTTGAAATCACTAAGTGAAATTTATAGATTTTATGAAACCTGTGGTGTTGGGAAATGATTTTTTGAAGTCTGAAGAGAAGTTTGGACCCGAAAATCAGAACACCAACACTTGAAGTGGAGTGGTGTTAAATGATGCAAACAAACAACAAATGGGTTTTAATTGTTAACACTCTACTTAATTGAGATGTTTAGGATCTTGAAAGCTAAGTTTAATATTTTTTTGGTAGTTTTTTAGATAAGTGTGACAAGTTTAGAATTTCTAACCAGGAATTTCGCGGGAAGACAAGGCACTTCAAGCTTCTCAAAATCCCACTTCTTTCTTGTTACACCTACACACAAGAGAGAAAAAGAGACAAGGGGATGAGATCCACTTATCAAGCAAGAGAAATAATCAAAGCAAAGCAGTGCCTCCTCGGCAACGGCGCCAAAAAGTGATGCAAAAAATTAGTGTGATTTGAAATTAGGGTTTTAAATCATTGTAATATGTCAAATCGCAATCGCTTTTAAAATTTATTACCTAGATATTGGTAGCATCTAGGGTCATCTAAGGAGGCAAGTTCGCAAAATTTGAATCTCTTGCTTAAAAAACTGAAATCAACTTTCTTTTTTATTTTTGAATATTAAGTTTTTGTTGGCTTTTTTTAAATAATGGGTAATGGCAAATTTGTAAGCGAGAAAGTGACTACACCTTAGTTACTAGAACTAAAACCTAAGTGACAAATAATTTCTCTCTCTAAGCTCACTCTAGGTACGTTAAGACCTAGATTAATTAGAGAGAGAGTGTGTGTGCACTAAGGAAAAAGCAACACAATGCAATAAGAATAACAACAAAAATTTAAAGAAGGCAACTTTTACTAAAGGAAGATATTGTTTTACAAGTAGAGGAATGCTTCTACTAAAAATTAAAAAAAAATAAAAACTCAATATCCTCCTGATGATGATGATGAAGAGGGGAGGGTCCTTGCTCCAACTACGGCTGCTCCCATAGTTGAAAAGGATTCCTCCTCCTTCTCCTTGAATTGCTCCTCCAAGGTGTGTCCTCTTGGCAAGCCCTAGATGGGGTGTGTCTTAGCTCCTCCAAGGGTGGGCGTGCACCACCCTCAAGACCTCCTCCCAAGGTCTTACTTGCCTGGCTTCTCCTCTGTCTGGCTTGGGCACAAGAGAGAAGGGAAGAGAGGAAGGCACAAGGGGGATAGAGTGACCCCTTAATCTTCTTCTTCTTCTTCTCTTGGTCATCTATAGAAGGTGGAAGTATGACAGAAAATTATGTAGCCAAAGGTGGTTTAATGGTGGTGGGTGTTGGTCTTTTTATAGGAGTGGAAGGGGGTTAAGGGTAGTTAATGGATGGAGAGCTAGGATGGATTGTAGAGGGTGGTTAAGTGATCCTAGGGTTGTTAATGGGTGGCACCAAAATGGGGGGATGCTTGGTATTTGGCACCAACCCTAGGTGGGGACTAGGGATAAGGGATGATGGTGGTAGGGTTAAGTGGTTTGTAGGGTATGTGTAGGGTGGTGGTTGGTGAATGGAGGATAGATATAAGGTGGCGCCAAAAGGAGGGATGTATGGAGTGGTGGTTATGGTGGGGTGAAGTGGTTTTGGCACCATTTTAGGATGGTTAAGGGAGAGGGTTAGGTGGTGCCAACATAAGAAGGGTTAGGATAGATTGTGGTGTTTATTGGGTGGTGGTGATTGAAGGTGGTGTTGGTGCCAACATGAAGGGGTGTGGGTAGGAGTTTTTGGCACTGACTAGGGGTGGTTTAGGGTTGGTTAGATGTGGAGTTAGGTGGTTAAGGTTGGCGCCACATAAGGCTTCTAGAAGGGGGTTTATGTGTAGGGTAGAGATTGCCTTATGTGGTGATGTGTAGGGTGGAGATTTAAGGTGGAGTTGGCACTATTTTGTAGTGGTGTGTGATGTAAACACGTTTACACTACTTAAGATGTCTATTTATGCATGTTCTTAAGCATAGGATTGCATTGCATGCTATAAATATTGCATAACATGCATCATCTTGCATTTAGAGTAGTTTGAATAAAATGGAGGTTAATTGTCTCCTTTTATGTTCATGGACAGGGCAAACTTTTTATCAAGGCCTCGAATCAAAGATCCAACCGTACAGATGTGATCAGGGCAACGATTGGAGTTCAACGACTCCAAGATCGCCCTAATCAGGCATCTGTAGCATCAAATAGTGATCGGGGAACCCTAGAAGATCAAGGGCCAAGATGGTGTGAATCCATACTTCAAATGACAAATCTGACCACACAGATGGATTTAGATCAACGATCACAGCTTAACGGCACAAAAATCGACTCAATCCGACAATCGTGGCACCATTTACATCATCTAGAGATGGACGGCCAAGATGGTGCCACGTGGCCAATTGGCCCTCAAGCACCGCCACACCTTCTCTTCTTCAATCAGAGCACTGCTTCCCCGCCATTGGATCTTGATCCAACGGCTGTGGACGCGAGTGCCTTAAATCATCCGCACGACACTTTCCACCACGCAGCGCAGCGGTCGCGAGGCGTTGCACGTTCACAGGATGCGAGTTCGACTCACGATCTGCGGGCTCGCGCGATTAAAGGCGACCGCCCGATCGGCTGTGGGTGGCCCAGATCACCCGATAGCGCCCACGCGCTATTGCACGTGCGGCGAGGACCTGGCATCGCACGCAGGCAGGCGCGCAGCGCAGGCGGGCGAAGGCACGATCTAAGCTATCCGATCTCGTGATTGAATGGCTGAGGATGGCTGAACGTGCGCAAGCGTTGCACGCGCGACCAAGCGAGCGGGCGCACGTGCGCTGCCCACTACGCCCACGTTCATACCTTTAGCGACGGTTTTATCCGTCACTAAAGGTCCTGAATTAATGTTTTAAGAGTTGTAATGACTAAATTGCCCCCACTCCTTGCAACTATAAAAGGAGACCCCCTCCACACGAAATTCTCATCCCGTCCTTCTCTTCTCTACCTCTCCAAAGCTCAAGAGAAGCTTGTCCCACACCCGGGATGCTCCTCGCCAGATAAAGTCAAATTTTCGTCCCCTGTTCGGAAGTGGATCCCGCGACGACGACGACGTGTTGCCCCATTCCCGTTCTTCTGCTTTGTCCTCCTTCATCCTGCTCCATCCTCCTTCGTCCAGGTGTCGTTCTGTTCGGCTCGTCCTCCAAGAAATCGTCGAGGAGGATAACTTCTCTCTCCCATTCTTCTTTACAGCTTTCTAGTGTAGAATTTTCCTGCTTTCTAGTGTAATTCTTATTTGATTTTATTGTATTAACATTTTGAATTATTGAATGCATGTTTTCTTTCTCTCTCTCTCTCTCCCTTTTTAGTCTGATTGTTGTTATAGCTTCATTGTAATTACATCACCTCTCTTTTCAAAGAAAAATTCTAAAAAAATATAATTGCGAATATACATCGACGTAGCCTCCCTGTGTTCGACCCGAAATTTCCATTTCGGTATAAATTTTATTTGTTGAACACAAGTTCTTCGCTTTCAAACTATAACGACAGGTTTTTCAAAAATCGAACACATTAGCGTAGCAACTCGTACGTTCAACATTTTGGCGCCGTTGCTGGGGAAGCAACGATTTCCGATCTATTTTTCGCATTTCTTGCACATTATTATTTTCTAACTTGCTTTCTCTTGTGTCTATTGTTTTGCAGAGACCTCCATCAAGGAATCATCAAGCGATAGACTGGAGTAAAGTGCAGTTGAAGATAATTGTAAGTGCTCCCCATTCTTCCCCCTCCATAGATTTCATTTGCCATATTAAATCCAAATTCCAATTAACCTAGGTGTTTGCATAAATCCTAGGAATAGTTTGGTTGTTTGGATTCTCACTCACATTCATTCCACCCTCATTTATATAAAAAATAAATAAAAAGATAATCTTGTGGGGTAATTTTCAAGAAACACACAACGTACACCCACATTCAAGGCACTTAACTGGATTGATTTGTTTCTACTCAACCGGGTTCTGATCTGTGGAACCGGTACACGCAAAGCAACACATAAAAGAGTAGAAATCATTCTAAGTTAACCATCTTTGAGTGCCTAACTTAGTTGTGTATTTGTGGCCAGTTGTTTGAGTTGTTTGGGCAGCACCACTCTACTTAAAATCAACTCATCAAGTAGCTCCTCCTTAGGATTTTCAATCTAGGTCTATTCCAGGCACTCCACTTTCTTTCTGGTTTTAAAGGAAAACAATCTTCACCCATGTTTGACAACTTGGTTTGCCTAGAAACTTGATTGCAATCCACCTAATTTGAAACCCTAAAAGCTACTTAAGCAAGATTTGAACATTAAAATCCACGCATCACAAATAATCTTGCTTGAAAACCCTGGTTGTGCATGCACTTACACAAATCTCAATCAATCATTAAGGGCACAACCCATTTTAAGGGCCCGTCACATTCCATAAGCACCACAATCCCAGGCCTTAATAAAATTGAGTAGACGTTGGCCTTAAGGTCTGATTCGCTCTTCCGGGCCTAGTCTGAGATTGTCTTTGATTAACCTACTTGTATTGATTAATCTGATGTCTAGCTAGGGGAGTAGTGTCAAACGACCGCGGCTGGGGGGTACACTAGGAACCGGAGGCGAAAGCCAAAGGAAGAACCTTCTCCCCAGTCCCTCCTTCTAACTGGTTGGATTAAACAGACGCAAGTAGAGTAAATCATTTACAGTCATAAGGCAAGTTTTGGGAGTCAGTAGATCCTTAGGTTACCCCACTTAAGGACAGCCTTGTTTTGTTGTGCTACGAGGTCCCTATCCCCAGTCCTTCCGACCTTCTCCTAGTTTATGCTGGGAAGACGGTCATTGAATCCTCGATTGGAAGGACCATTAGAGTATTCTAGGAGGCGCAAATTGGATTTTGGTCAAATTGATCCCATGGCCGACCAACAGCCTCATCTGCTTGGAAATCCACAGGAAGAATTTCGAAGGCAGCTGGAACAAATGCAGAGAATGCAGGAATGGTTCTAGAGAATGCAAGGTGCTCAACCCTTGAAGGATTTTTATGATCCTTCAAATTACGGGGAACGTCCCGGTGTCCAGATTTCAGCCGGTGACGTAGAAATCAAGCCCCAGGTGTTAAGCCTGATTAAACATTATCATGGGCTTGGCTCTGAAGATCCGTTTTAGCACTTGGAGGACTTGACCACTTTGGTCTAAACCACCAAGGCAAGAAACGTAAACGAGGAGCAAATGATCATGAGGCTCTTCCCCCACTCTTTTAGGGATAAGGCCGTACATTGGTATAGGACAATAGGAAGACCAATTACAACATGGAATGAGTTGAAATCGGCCTTTCTGAAGAAATTCTTCCCAGTCGGACATACCAATACTTTGAGACGGGCAATCACTACCTTTACCCAGCAGCCGGGGGAGTAGTTTCATGTGGCCTGGGAGTGATTCCAGGAATTATTGCGGAGGTGTCCACACCACGAGGTGCCGAAATGGCAACTCGTGCAGATCTTCTTTCATGGGTTAACTGAGTAACTCAGAAATCATGTGGATGCTTCTTGTGGAGGTAATTTCATCAATAAAGATGCAGATAGTGCACATGATTTATTTGAGGAAATGAGTGAGAATTCAATCAATCATGCCTTCATGGATACATTTAACCAGTCCCAGCAGCCTAGATCAAATGTCAATGAAGTCCATGACTCTCATTCATTTGATATGGAATTGATTTGTAACAAACTTGATAAGGTGGACTTGGTTGCTAAGAGAATGGAAGAGTGGATGGCTGGCAATTCTATGAACAACTCTCGATCCACTCAATCCTAAAATTCAGGATTCTATTCCTCATGAGCTCCTTCTGGACGGGAGTTTGTGAATCAACTCGATGCGACTCAACCTATGAGTCAGCATTTTTCGAAACCCCACGAGTTCCATACTGGGGCCTTTGATCCCAGTTTTTCTGATCCTTCCCTTTCTTTCTCTCCATCCTCACCTTATGAGGATGTCTGTGTTGTACAAGAGAATGTTAGATCCAACCCCTACTCTAATGCCTATAATATAGGTTGGAGAAACCATCCTAACTTCTCTTGGAAAAACCCGGGGCAACAGACCCAATTCCGACCCAGCAACTATGCTCCGCAACGACCAATGGGTCAGGGTCAAGTATATACTCAGTTGCCTCCAAATCAGGTCAATCAGCCAGCTTGGAATGCCCGTCAACCCGCAGGGCAGCCTGATTTGAACCGACAAATGGTAGAGATGCAAGGATCCATGCTCCAGCTCATGCAGCAAATGAAAACCTCGCTGGACAACTTGCAGTCCGGGCTCATTGCTAACTCTCGTCAACCCGGATCTCTACCATCCCAACCCGTACCCAACCCGCGAAATATTATGAATTCGGGTAACCAAGCCCATGGGTACGAAAATCAGAGGGACCCACACGCACATGCTCAGGTGGTTGAGCAAGGTTCCTCGTCCTCTTCTTCTTCTTCTGCAAATGAACAATTCATGGCTAATCAAGCCCCTCCAATCTTTCCTAACCCTCCCCAAGACCCAAATTCTTATGCATTTGCAAATTCTGTCACTTTGAGGAGTGGTAAGCAGACTTAGGATCCACAACCACACTATTCTGATCTTTTGAATCCTGAAGAATCTGAGGAGAGAGAGGAGAATTCTAAAGGAGAAATCAAGGCTCAAGAACCTGATTCCAAAGATCTGACTCATGTTTCCTTTCCTGAAGCCTTAACCAAATCAAAGAAGAAGTCTGTTGATAGCAATGAGGAGCTTCTGAATCTATTTAAGAATGTTGAGATCAATATCCCACTCCTTGATGCTATCAAGCACATACCAGCTTACGCAAGATTTTTAAAAGAATTATGTACACAAAAGCGTAAGTTGAGAGAATCTGTTCTAAGGAAGGTGGTACTCTTTGAGCAGGCTAGTTCTATTATCCTACACTACCTCCCTCAGAAAAGGAGAGATCCTGGTGCTCCGTTGATTTCTTGCGTCATTGGAGATTACACATTTGATAGAGCACTTTTGGATCTGGGTGCATCCATCAACCTAATTCCGACTTCTCTTTATGAGAAGTTTGGGTTAGGTGAACTTCGGCCAACTTCAGTAACGCTACAGTTAGCGGACCGCTCGGTCACAAGCCTGCAAGGCGTTATTGAAGATGTTATAGTTAAGGTCAAAGATTTCCTTTTTCCTGTAGATTTCCTTGTCCTTGACATGGATGTACCTGATAATCTGAGGAACACGCCCATCATTCTAGGGCATTTGTTCTTGGCTACCGCTAAGGCCAACATTAATTGTGAAAGTGGTAGCATGGAAATCGCCTTTAGGGATCAATGAAAGAAATTGGATATTTTTAAGGTGATCAATAAATTTGAGGATTGTGGATTTATTGAGGAACTTGATGAGGATAATGAAAATATTGAAACTTGTTTGATGGTTTCTTCAATTGAAAGTTCCTCCTTGGATGACGAATTTGACCTGCAACCCTCTATGGCTGACCTGCCATCTTCGGAAGAGGTTATTGATTTTGTTCACTTACAACCTCTTCCTCTTGTTGAATCTTCAGCATCTACCCTACCATCAATCATCGACCCTCCCCAGCTTGAATTGAAACCATTGCCTGAGAATTTGAAATATCAATTTTTAGGACCTCAGAAGATGCTCCCTGTGATTATCAGTGCTAAATTAACAAAGGAGCAAGAGATTAAATTGATCAAGGTCCTGAAGGAATATAAGGAGGCAATTGGTTGGACCATTCATGACCTCAGGGGGATCGAGCCATCTTACTGTAATCATAGAATATTCTTGGAAGATGGATCCTGCCCTTTTCGCTAGATGCAGAGGAGATCGAATCCAAATATGCGAGAAGTGGTCAAAAAGGAAATCATCAAGTGGTTCGATGCAA